>OX326968.1:58726661-60168327 GCA_946800305.1 Medicago arabica
GACGTGTCAGTACCACTTCACCCATCGTTACACAATCAGCATGTCAAATCATCTTATTTATACAGTCATATGTCTCGAGAGTCAAAAATCAAAGAATCTTCAAATTATAAGGAGGAATCTAAAAAAAAAATACAGAGGACTAAACCAAATTTTACTCAAATGATAGGGGTTTGAAACCTTATGAACCCTTCAAATTATAACATATTATTTGTATTTAAAATTTAGGCAAAATTTAGTGGGGGTTCTTTAGGTAAGTCATTTTTTTTCCTTATTATATTTTATTAGGTTTCGAGTAAACACTCGAAGTACATTTTGTTTTAACTCTTTTGTTTTTGTAGAATATATGATTAAATAAGTTTTGGATTTCTATAAATATCTCAAATTTCATTTATATTTCCTCTAAAAATAATTAATAAGTTTTGGTAACTAAAACTTTAATCATGATTTTCGGTACCGCTTTTTAAGTCAACTCATGTATAATCTTCACTTTTTTGAATGATTTTTTTACAAACATATTTAGAATATTATAACAATATCTCCCACAAAAACCTAGAATTTTTTAAACAATTATGAATTAAATATAATTTTTTAAGTACTAAAAACTTAAAAAATCATATTCAATTCATCTCTTAAAAAAAATGAACTTTTGCTCGGCCTAACCAAATTTTATGTGGGATAAATGAGCCGGGGGCCAAAACAGGTCAATTGTTTTTGGGTCTCCATTTTTATGGGCCAGTCGGTGAAAATTTAGAATTTTACTATTCTCACTTTTAAAATTGTTCATTCCCACCTCAAAATTCTCAATTAACCATAGTGCAAGTTAATGGCCGCTAGGTACCAATGATAGTTAACTCACCCTGGATATCAACGGTAGCTAACATGCATACGGTACCAACTGCAGTTAACTGCCGGTGAGTTTTAATTTAGATCAGAACATGCAGAAACTTTTGTCATTGTGTTTCAAAAGTGAAAGAATACGAAATTTCTCCCTCCAACACGAATTTCATCAAACTCAACCAAATAAACTTCAACTACAAGTAAGTGCTTATGATCCTTTTGCATTGAGATTTTTTTGTTCATATGTTAGATTTTTTTTTATAAAAATTGTAAAATATTAGGTTTTTATGGTTGATGAAATTGTTAGATTTTTTGCATGTTGATGATCAACTAAGTTAGAAATTGTATTGTAGATGTTGATTAGAGTAAATTTCACTACAATGTGGTAGTTTAAAGATTGATACGACACAATGAACTTGTAATATAGAGATTGAACTCTAAGTGTTTGATAAAATATCTCAATGAAAAATTGATTGATTTTTTATTATTTTATGTTGTGTAGATATGTCTGGCAGACCAAACAGGCAGAGACTTGGTAAGGAGACCAAGACATCTGGTGCACGTCAGGAGAGGCAGGTTCCGTAAAAGGAGACGCGGGCGTAGGAGTGGGGCGGAGACGTCCCATATAGTGGACCCTATGCAACAGTATGAGGAGGACCCTCACTACCACGCTGTGACATTTGCGCATTTGATTATTTTTCTATGACATTTGCCTGATTTTCGAATTGACTTTGATTTTGCGTATTTTAAGTTAGATTTGATTTTGAAAATGATTGAATGAATGGATGAAATGCTTAAAAAGAAGAGAGCACAAAATTGATGTTATGATAGCAGACCTGAAACCTGCGCAAGTTAACTGTTGCTGGGGTCAGCGCATGTTAACTTTAGCTGGTATCCAGCGTGAGTTAACTATGGTTGGTATCGAGTGACAGTTAACTTGCGACGGGGTTAATTGTCGAATTTTAGGATGAAAATGAGCAATTTTAAAAGGAAAAAGAACAATTTTCAAAAATTTAAGGGCTAATGTAATGAGCTAACCTACAGGTCATACACATTTTTAACATCTCTCCCTATTGATAAATTATTAGGTACATTTGAGTTTGGTTGGGTACGGATATAACTTAATTGAGTAAGACTTAGATAGTCACAAGACCAAATATATAGTGCTTACAAAGATACACATATCCTCAAAATATAAGATCATATATTATTATTATTATTAAAATGTTTCGTTATGTGTATCTAAACCCCGTATATTTTGACTTGTGACCATCTAAGAATTGATCTACCTTAGTAATTCCAGTGGAAAATATATTAAAAGGTTTGAGAATGTCTGTATTGGACCGCATCAAAATATTCTAAATGTATCCATCTCACAACAGAATTGTCGTCCGGCAATATTACATTGTTTCGATCCATTCTATGAAACACCCTTAAAATACAATAAAATAGAATGATTCTCCAATTGTTTCCCTTTTTGTTTTTCAAGATAACAATTGACGACAACAAAAAATTGCTTAGTAGAAAATCAAACAGGAAAGTCATCAGGAAATGGTTGCTGTTGCCAGTTGTTGAATTTCACCCCTTCATATTTGGCTATGTCAATACCGACCAAGACGGCTCAACTTCAACTTCACTAAGAATACTTTCTTCTAACAATGCCTCGTAGATTACTTCTACTCCAAGGTTTCAATTTTGAACCTTACTAATGTAATGTAATAATTGGAATATATATGATGTGTAATAAGCATATTCTTTTAGCTGTATTAGTTTGTTCATGTTAATTTTTCTTTGATCAATGATTAATGAAATCTTGTGATGTGGCAGAGACACCTCCTTCCTCCCCCTCTTCCTCGCCGCACCACGTCTCCGGAGGTTTGTACTTTTTCCTCGGAGGGATCGTAGTGCTTGTCATAGTGCTCATTCTTCTCTTTGTATTTTGGAAGCGTATTAGACGTGGCAGTGGCAAAACAGAAGAATTACCGGAGGAGACAGCTCCACCACCTAGTCAGACACAGAAGCAAGGTAATATGATAAAACATCATAAAAAGTTTACCACAAAATATAAAGTAAAAGTCAAATTGTTTTTATAAAAGGTATAACTTGTTTTCATAAAGTTTACTTAAGAATTGATGGAAATAAACTGAAAACAACTTATGGACGTTTAAAAAACTATTTTCATAAGCTCTTCAGACTTGCAAGCGTTTAAGCAGTGGATAAATTTAATCCAAACAAGCCTAAATACAAAATATTCAACACCTATATTATTTAATGCTTACACAGCAAGATATATAAATTGTTGAATTTTGCCCATGGTTGGTTGTGCTTATAAAAATAACCATATTTCTGCTATTTGTGCTTGGCAATTTACCAGAAGAGGTGATGAAGAGGATTATCCCAATTAATCAACAGTCAGGTAGTTTAAATAAAGCATAAACTATGAAGTATATTTTGACATTATACATGTACCATAGCATTGTAAATATCAATCTGTGTTGAAGTTTCTATATGGATACAGGATTCATGGAGTTCATTAGTGGGAACCTTAGGACAATTAGCTACTTTGATTTCCAGACATTGAGGAAGGCAACCAAGAACTTCCATCGCAGAAATCTTCTTGGAAGTGGTGGATTTGGTCCTGTCTATCAGGTATAAGATAGGTACTAAATCTAATGATACTTGCTTTGATACACATTTTTGTATTTATCGAATGAAGATTCAAACCGTGAATCGGAAAACAACCTTCATATGAATCGTAATTTACATTGCAATAAAATACGCCATTTTTAAGTAATAAGCAGGTAACAAAACAAAATTACAAGATGGCCGATGGGCCTCAATAATTGAAGATTCAAATCATATATATCCATGCATCATAAGATACATATAAGATAACCATGTATAATTTGATTTATTGACTTGACAATACAACCTGATCTCTTAAATTCTTAATCATGATGAACCAATGTTACTACTATACTACATAATATCATTTTAAGAAGCTGCCAATAATGTGGGGAAAACTAACGTGGAATTGAGTCTTCTAAGGTTGTACCTTTGGTAATTGAGGCTCATACAAATTCATGTACTTATTAAGGACTACTTGTGTTTTGACAGGGAAAGTTAGCAGATGGAAGGCTAGTTGCTTGTAAGAAATTGTCTCTTGACAAATCTCACCAAGGAGAAAGAGAATTTCTAGCAGAAGTGAGAATGATCACAAGCATCCAACATAAAAATCTTGTTCGCCTTCTCGGATGTTGCTCAGATGGACCTCAAAGAATACTTGTTTACGAATACATGAAGAACAGAAGTTTGGACTTCTTTATACATGGTATATATCCCAATGTCCATTCTATATCTTTATACTATACATTTTATCCTTCGCAAATAGTATTTTCCTTGAAGCTATGAAGGAACTGAATATATAGTTTGTACAAATTAAATAACTGTTACGCTTGATGTTCCTCTGCGATCAGGGAAGAGTGATGAATTTCTTAATTGGAGCACTAGATTCCAAATTATTCTTGGAGTAGCACGAGGATTGCAATACCTTCACGAGGATTCACATGTAAGAATTGTTCACCGAGATATTAAAGCAAGCAACATTCTTCTTGACGAAAAGTTTCAGCCGAGGATTGGAGATTTTGGACTAGCTAGATTCTTCCCTGAAGACCAAGCTTACCTTAGCACTCAGTTTGCCGGAACATTGTAAGTCCTATATCCAATTGACACAATTCAGACGCCGACACATAAGTTACATTAAATTTATTTATTTTCTCAAATTAATACTATTAATGACATGTCAGTGTCGTGCTTAGTGTCCGTGTCACTTCAAATTTTTAACGATCTTCATTTCTTTTTGTCACTTATGATTAGAGGCTATACAGCTCCTGAATATGCAATTAGAGGAGAACTATCTGAAAAGGCAGACATCTATAGTTTTGGAGTTCTTTTGCTTGAAATCATCAGCTGCAGAAGAAACACAGATCTCACTTTACCATCAGATATGCAGTACCTCCCAGAATATGTAATTTCTCATCTTCATTTCTAAAGTAATTTTAATTATTATTTGAACCAATTTTTATCTTGTAAGAAGCTTGGAGATTAATGTTTCTGTGAATCTTCATATTTAGGCATGGAAACTTTATGAGAAGTCAATGGCAATGGAACTTATAGATCCAAAGCTGAGAGAAAAAGGATATGTAGAAAAAGATGTTATGCAAGCATTCCATGTGGCCTTTTTATGCCTTCAGCCACATCCAGATTTAAGACCTGCTATGTCACAGATTGTAGCATTGTTAACATTTAAAATTGATATGGTTACAACACCAATGAGGCCAGCTTTCCTCGATCGAAGGCGCGTAATGGATGATGAGAACCATTCTTGGGAAGTCATATCTGAGGTTTTACAAACTCCTGCAGCTAGTGATTCTATGTTATAATGTAAAAAAATCAATATATGAATATCACTGATCCATTTTTTCTATTAAATAACATTAAAGATCAAAGAAAGAATTAAAATGTTTGAAGGCTCAAACCAAGAATGCATTCACTATGTGTATATATGTGTGTGTGAAAATCAACTCTTATATTGGCATAAATTTGGAAATTTTGAATCTGTCGCCCTTGCCAAGTTATATATTTGTACTATAACCTTTAATGTTCCTCATTTCAATTCTTTGGCTTTTACTCCAAATAAAGTGAAATATAAGATGTGCCTCATTTCAATTCTTGTTGAATGTGTAGTAACTAGTAAGTAGATGAGGGAAATGTTAAGAAAAGTAATGATTGGAGCGTAAGATAGTTTCAAGTTCACCTTCTTTGGTATAACAAGTTTTTGGGTTCTTTTGCAAACAAAAAATTTCTCACAAAATTTTCGAATTTTTAAGGAAAATTATTACGGTTGCGGAAATAATTATGGTTTACACTATTAAGAAGAAAAAAAAAGGTTTGCTATAGGGTTTGATTGAGGAAGAAAAAAAATGATCCACAGTAAGAGGAAGAAAATGAATTTTGATTTTTCTTTTTTCAGCTTTGAAACACTTCTCTCATACAAACACATAACTTAAAAACTTGCATGTACAATTTCACCTTCATTGTCATGTCCATGGTTTCTTATGTATTTACACGTTATCCTAGTCATATCAAATGAATATGAGAAATTAAATATCATCCTCGTCCTTGATGGATTTATGTATTCTCGCTTCATCCCTGTATCCCTAATGAAAAAAAAAATAATAATAAAAAAAAAGTTTTTTCTAACCCAGACAACAATGTTGTAATGCATTGTCCATCAATATGCTCATTTTAACATTTATTTCTTTGACCGAATATTTTGTTACTCCTTTGAATATTAATGGAAATATTTATTAACATGGCAATTGTCAATCATACGAGAACGAGTTTGGATATGGGTTCAGGATGAATACCTATATTCATGTTGCTCGTGTTTTTAAATCTAGGAAAACTCAAACTCAATCAAAACGGAGAAAAATTGTCAAATCTATGTGGGTTTGGGAATGTAAAGTACGAGTTTTATTGTCATGCCTCCTCATTTGTCACGTAAACAACTAAACATATTAACATGTCAAGTCAATGACATTACATCCACATAAAACCATAAAGTTCGTATCTATGGATGACAAAATGAAACTAGCAAACTGAACGGATCTGTTTAAGTTTTTAATTTTCAACGAAAAAAGTTGAAGTTTTAAACTTGACTATTTAAATTGGTTTGTCCCACTTAACTTTACGACAAAATGGGGTAGAGTAAGTACGTGAGTACCACTTTTTAATCCATCAAATAGGCCAAATGCCATGTTTGATCATTTTAGTTTGACAAAATTTTCAAGTTAGTCATTTAAGTTTCGAAAGTTTCAATTATGTCCTTTTAGTTTGACAGAATTTCCAAGTCAGTCCTTTAAGTTTCGAAAGTTCCAATTAGGTCCTTTTAATTTGACAGAATTGTCAAGTCAGTCCTTTAAGTTTTAAAAATTTCAATTAATTCATTTTTGTTGATAAACTATTTCACTATTACCTTACCTCCTGATGTCAGTTAATAATTAATTGATGCTAATGTAGTTGTTAAGTTGTTGACTTGAATCAAAATGTTGCCTTTTAAAAGTTAAAAGAAGTCAAAACGTTACGTTTAATCGTCACAAATTATCATTCTAGCACTATAAATGTTATTTAATAGTGCTAGAAAGACATTTGTTGTTGTAAATAGTTGTCTTTCTATGACTATAAATGATCATTTCTGACCATTAAACGTATCGTTCTGAGACCCTCGAGCTTTTAAAAGACAGCATTTTGATCCACGTCCACAACTTAAGGACTACATCAGAATCAGTTAAACGGAAACTAATAGTAGGGGTAACGGTGAAATAGTTTATCAACTAAAATGACCTATTTAAAACTTTTGAAACTTAAAGAACTAACTTGGGAATCCTATAAAACTAAAATGACCTAATTGAAACTTTCGAAACTTAAAGGACTAACTTGAGAATTCTGTCAAACTAAAATGATCAAAAGTGGTATTTGACCTATTAATATATAATTTTCTATATAAAAAAATATTGTTTAGATTTGTTAGACAAATACTCTAATAATAAATTTAAGGGTCTTACTAACCATTGTTCTTAGGGCAATGATTAAGGATTCAAAAAAGAAAATAGTTATAAAATTTCATGTAGAAAAAGCTGTTTTTTAATCTTTCAATAAATAAATTGAATGCATAATTTTTAAAACAAAGTTATACTTTAAGCTTATCATCATCATCAAATGCTCTAACAACCTTGTTATGTTAGCATTTCCCATAAATTTATGGTTATTTTGATATGAACATATACACCACTAAAATTATTCTTTTAATAGTAAAAACCAAAGATTTGACATGAGTCATATAGTATTTTTTTTTTTTGTTTAAAATGAATCCTATACATATAGAGTAAGAGTATCATTAATTATTTAATCGTAATGGACAAGTAACCGAATCATTCATTCCCAATTTCTCATCACAACTTTCTAGTTATCCCTTCCCCTTTCATATGTCCGAACCTTCCATAAAAACGATCATCAAAGTGTGCCAAAAGATTGAGAGTGAAAGACAAAGAAAAGGTAGAATCAAACAAACACTACTTTTTCAAATAGTAGTATTTTTTTTTATTTGACTCTGTTGCATTGCCAAAAGGGAATGTAGAAATAAAAATTTACTATATGTACAGGACATAACCTCGAGATATACAATGTGAGAAAGGGACCGTAAACAAGAATGGCAAAGCACCATGGTTCATATCAAAAAGTAGCTTTTGCTGGGATACAAACAGGGAGACAAAGACAAAAGCAAATAAAATTTATATGCATTGAGTGTTAACCTTACCCTTTCTAATTAATATTTGCAGCTAGCATGGCAGTGATGACATTCAATTCTCCCCCTATCCGACACACATTTAATGCCGTTTCTTGATTAACAATGCAGGTTTATGGATCATATCACAACCACCTTATTTCTTTTTTTAATCTATGAATCACATCAACACCCCCTCACCCAAAATGTACGTGACCCCTCCTCTTAGTTCTATTATGTCATTCTCTCATAATTCTTCACGCCTTTCCATACATATTTAAATTATGTGCTATGTTTTTATTTATGAAAAGGGGAAAAATATATCAACTTTTTGGCCCATACTGGGTGGAGCTCAAACACAAAGCATATACATGAAAATGGATACATCATTTAATTGCATATATACAAGGCTGTTTCAATTGCCTAATAAAAGAAAACAATTTCAACGTAGCTATCAACAATGCCAATGTCATACAAACCTTTTAGTAATAATAATTCATTTACATTTTACAAAATAAGATAAAGAGGAAGTCAAAAATAAAATAAAATTGGGAAAATTCAAAGGACAAGCTACAAATTAAGTAAATATATTAAAAGAAAATGCACACATTTCTTCCAAAAATTAAGTGTGTATTTAGAATCACACGTTGAGTTGAGTTTCACAAAATTAAGGTAGCACTTGGCTAATATGATTTTGTTGAAACTCAAAAGTCCAAAGTATAGCTTATGGCAAAATCATAATGATACAATGAGATTCTGCCTAACTAACTGTTAATTTAAACACACTAAATCAGCTTAACTATATTACATACTCCTATATTACTTAATGGAAGAGAAAACATGTTGTCCATGTCCATGTCCATTCCATGATGTCTTGCTTGTTGAAAAATGTTGATGACTTTACTACCTGTTGTGTAGTGGATTTGGACCTGTAGGAACAACCCTTTTGTCCTCTGATGATGACGTGTTGTTATAGCAAGAAGACAAGTGTTTTCTTTTGTGGTTGCATCTGTGAACATCATCATCAAGTACTGCCACACTACTACTGTTCTTCTTCTTTGCTCCATCAAACAAATTTCCAACAAAAACTGTTTTCCTTGCCACTGTAGTTGACCCAATACAAGCCCAAAACAAAATGCATATCACAAGTATCACTTCTTGCAATTTCATCTTCACAATCTAAACTTATTTAAAAGATATATAATATAATACCTAGAAATGTTTGAGTCAAATAGTGAATATTGGTGGCAAAGAGATGAACAAGAAGGAGGGAGAGGAAGCAAAAGGAATTGGTTTATATTGTTAGTGAGGGAAAGAGAGAGTGTTATAAGAATGGGACATTAACTATGGTACCTCGGATATATGCAGTAAAAGACTTTGAATTTGATACATCACATCTCTTTCGTCAGAAATTTCACCAAACCTCATTAATTCACTTCAATTCTATGGTGACAAAATAATAGTAATACTATTATTTTAACCAAATGGAATTTTGAACATAAATGGTGAGTGAATTAAGGAGTCAAAAATGCAACATTCCGTTCCTTAGAATTTGCAACCTAGTTAACAAAAAGGTCCTCTCCTCTAATACCCGATAGATTAGAGAAAATTCTTGTTCAATATGGGGGGAGGTAGCTATGGCTTTACCACGTGATGCTCGAATTAAGGACCATGCTTGAAAAGCTGACACTTATTGAGAGAAAAAAAGGAGTTTGCAGGGGAATTAAATGGGTCATTTTGACTGTAACATTGCATGCATTGAATTTAATTTCATCAATCGACGTTTTGCTTTCGAAACACGTCTTCTTGGCTTATTAGAGTTCATTTAAGTGTATGTTCTTACATACTTGCCTTTAATATATAATTTACACACACAAACACATGTATATTTTTTAATATATCAATTTAGCAAAAGTATTTGTTTGAGATAGTAAAGAATTTCTTTCGGCTTTTTAACTAAATGTTTTGGTTTTGAATCTAACTCTAAAATACAACTATAATATTTTTATTTTTTTTTAAGGATAACCTTATTGTTCATTGCGATCATAGTTGGCTCGTAAGATTAATCACGCATAAAAGATATTCAGTTAAAAAAAAATTACTACCAGCTTTACAAATGATTAATCTTCATATTAGTAGTAGAGTCTCTCTTTTCAATCATCTAAATTCAAAAAATTATTTAAAGAATAGGGTTTACCCCCTGTAATTTGGGCAAGTTTCGGTTTACCCCCTGTAAAAAAATAAGTTTAGATTTAAACCCTGTAAAATAAGATTCTTTGATTTTAGCCCCTGACCCATGTGACTGTGCAAAATTGCTGACGTGGCGAGCTGAGTGGCATGCTGACTGTATAATTAATTTTGTTTTTCATTTTTTTAAAGGTACACATAGCATTTTGCTTATTTTTAAAAAAAATAAAAAAAATTCAGGATTTTTTTTTATTGCGAAAAATATTTTCCAAAATTTTAAAAAATATATTTTCCGAAAATTTCAAAATTTATAACTTACGAAAAATATATATTTCAAACTTTTTTAATTTTCCATAATGTTTCAAAAAAACTTTCGAAATTTTTGCAATATATATTTCAAAAAAAAATTCATATTATTTTCGACAATTTGGAAATATATATTTTTCGAAATTTAAAACAGATAATTTTTTTCGAAAAATAAGTTTTTTAAATTTTCTCAACAAAAGAAATCTAGAAAATATTTTTATTTTTAAAAATTTGGATACAAATTTATTTTAAAATTTAGGAAAATTCGGATTTTTTTTTCGAAAATTTATTCCAGAATTTTTTTTACGATGTGTTACAGATTTGAGAAATTTTTTTAATATTTAAAAATTGAGAATAAAAAATTCTGGAATTTTTTTTAATATTTAAATTTATTCTTATCTATTTGTTACATGTGGTATTTGTAGTGAAAATTGATGACATTTTTGAAAAGAAACAGCCGGTCCAAAATAACTGAAAGGGGTTGTTTTCTTTATATATATATATATATATATATATATATATATATATATATATATATATATTTCCCAAAAAATTATATGAAAATTAATTTTCGGTTTTTTTATTTTTTATATTTTTAAAATAATTTTTTAAACCATTACACACATGTCAGGTTTTAAAAAAATTAAAATTAAAATAATTACACAATGGCGTGGCACGTCAGTGTCCATTACACACGTGTCAGGTTTTAAAAAAAATAAAAAATAAAATAATTACGCAGTGGCGTGCCACGTCAACGTTTGGATGGGATCATGGGTGTTTTGTGGAGAATCTTCATATTACATGGGTGTTTTGTGGAGAATCTTCATATTATAGGGTTGGAATCTAAACTTTTTTTTACAGGGATAAACCGGCATTCGCCCAAATTACAGGGTATAGACATATTAATCCTAAAGAATATAAGCTTAATTTCGTAATGTTGATGCTGACGCATGTAAATAATATTTGTTAAAAAGTGTATAGTAATAACCTCCTTCATTCATGTGACAAACAGAGACAACCTGGGATGATAGGTTAACTCAATGGAATTGCCGTGGCTATGTATGAAACGACAGTTGATGCTACATTAAAGCCGGCCATTTCTGTTAAAACGAGAAGGTTACTTGCCCATCTTCCTATCTTATCCAACTATTCGCACCCCCTTTCCCACTTTGAAAAGGTGCAAATAAAAAGGTGAAGAGGTCAGCGCTAAGAGATATATTATCTATATGGGTTAGTGTGAGAGTGATGATAAAATATAATTTGATTAATTAATTTATAAAAACACTTTTGAGAATACAATTACATTTTATGAAATAAACTAATGTGGTTATGTATAAACTTTTAATTTAATTTAATATCAAATTTGAATAAATATATTTCCGTGTAAATTCGATATTCTCTATGCGCAAAGCTCTATCCCAATAATTTCAATGTTATTGCATTTTCAAAACTGATTTCGAATCTAGGATATGCATTTGGTTAGTCAAGAAGAAACTTTAACATATCACACAAATGCTCCTAGATTAATATGTATAAATACCAAAGCAAATATAATGATTATAACACTTTTTTTTAGTATAAAGAAAAATTTAAATGATATTAACAGATGAGTAGCATTCACTAAATAAAAGAATTAGTAGTTAATAAAGAGGTAGTACAGTTGTAACACAAATTTTTTTTGGTGTGTCAGCTTTATGATCAAAATTGATTTTGAATGAATTGATTATATAAAATTGAGCTAAAATTAAGTTGGCGATAAAATGATTAATGGATTTCAAAATATAAAGATGTATGCAACTTCATTTTGACGCCTCATTGGACCTTAGCTTTGTGAATGGATTTCAAATTCTATAAATGGCCTTGGTCGAGTCTAGAATAGTAGCCCCCAAGTCATTGTCTTGTTCTTCGAGGCAAGGACTTAAAGTTTCCAATGCTTCGAAGTCGACGATTGACTTCAGGTAGTTATTTTTGCTGGGCTTGTGCTCCAAGTGATGGTCACGTTTGGGTGTGACTGAGACTTAATTTTATGTTTACCTATATGAGTGGAACATTATTAGAACGGGGAAGTCTTGGTGATGCCAAGGGATGTGTCTTTTCATTTCAAAAGAACCGTAGATTTCATGCGTAACGATTGTGCTAGTTAATCATTTTGTATGGCGCACGAGGACACTCATCAAAGGACGGTAAAAGAAGGTTTGATATTTGAGGGCTTGCTTGCTTTTGGCAAATGTTGGGATCGTTTGACCTTATGTCAATCTGTAATCTGTTGATTTAAGGAGAATGTATCAACTTTTCCATATTTCTTGTATATTGTATATACGTGTGGATCTTCCCTTCTAAATGAGTTGTTATTTTTCTTATTTCTTGAACCTTTCAAGTGTAAGTGTTCTATCTTTTGGAGAAATTGTTGTTATTCTTGACCTAAGGTATGTTCAACCTCCCCCCCCCCAAACCCCCTTTATTTTTCTTTATGCTTGAGGATAGCGAGTGAGCTGAGAGAGAAGAAGAGGTTACTACGGTGACTTGTTAACCTTATTATTGATTGTTTTGTGAGATTCCTTGAATAAATGTAAAGTGAAAAGCCATGTGCGAAGGTAAAAATTGGCTAAGTCCTCTTTCGCTGATTCGTGCAGGAATATGAGAGTGAAGAAAGCATACTAGTCCATTTGAGGAAGTCAAGACCTGCCTTCTAATGCTAGCAGATACCCTTGGATAGTAGAGGAAGTCACGCGTCTTCGATCTTTGCGCTCTAATCTTGATAATTTTTTTGAGGGTCTTGGATTACATAGAAGTTGGACCCCTTGTTGACTGGGAGGTTGTACCCCATATCACGACGTTTGAATTTGTAATCGATCCCCTGAGAAAATTTGTCTAACTCAACGTCAAGCCTTTGTAAGTGTATGTTGTTAAGTTTCATTTGTGTGTTGTGAGCGGATCATTTTAAGATATCTTCAAGGCAATTAATAGTTTAAATGGATCAGTTAGGTCTGAGTTGATTACAAACACTTACGAAAATTAAGGCTAAATAGATCCAGTCGAAACAACATTTTCTCATTCTTGTGGACATAACCATTCTAAACAACATATGCTTTATGGGTTGGATGGTTTCCACTGTTATAAGGTGGGCCAAGAAGCACTTACGAAGTTCCTGACCCCGCATTCATCAAGACTACTTCCCATAACATAAGGTTATGTTTGGGAGCTTGGAGGAGATTGGGAGGGGAGGGGAGAGTTTTGGAAAAATTGGAGATGTATTGGGATGAGAAAGCTTTAGATGTTAATTTTTTATTCATAATACAAAATTCTCCTCATCTTGGGGATTAAAAATTTGTATTGAGAGATAGTTTTGATTGGATTATATGAATTTTTCAAATTCAATCAATGTTATGATGATTTTTTTAAAATTAAAAATATATTAGTTATAAGCATTAGTTTATCATTCTCTAAAAATTGTTCTTTTAAAAAATATGAAAGATTTTTCTATATTTTATATATTTTCAACCCCCAAAGTCTTCATTTCTCCTATTCTCTCCTCCAAACTTTCAAATAACGCCTAAAATGTACCTAAGGTGGGCTACTCAAATTATATTCATTAAAGAATTAAAGATGTTGGTTGAAAAAAAAAAGAGAATTGCCTTACGAGACTAACATATTTTGGGTAAGCACGTTATGAGACTAAGATCTTGATAGGATTTAGAACAAACATAGTTTACTCATTTGCTTTATCTTGTGTCTTGGTTTTATTACAGCTAAAGGCTAAAGATTTGTTATTTTTATTTTTTTTGAATCGGCAAAATTTATTCATCGTCGAGAGGGTGAAAGTAACACCAACACTCGCGGAAAGAAACAAAAGGAATTACACCTAAATAAATAAAACATGCTACACGAGAGCAAACACATAAGGCCAAGATATACACTACGCTAAACAAAATTATACCCAATTGGAACAAAAACCAAGTGCAATCCAGCACCAATCAATACCCCTGCCTCACTACAGCTGTTCACACACACCTGGCCTCAACACACCACCGAACAGTAGCCCCAAAGAAGCCCCAAACATCAGCAACCTCCCACAGCCGGTACCACTCAGTGCTGGCAGCACATGCGCCACAAAACACCCAAAAACCGTAACAGGCAAGCATAAAACAACAACCAAAAAACATACAAGCCCAAAGTAACTGCTTCCAAAACTGTCCACTGCCATCTCATTAAGCAATTGTAGGGACTCCACTCCCACTCATAAAACATACAAGCCGAGACCTTGAACCTTCCCAACAACCACCTCCAAGACAATACCTTGATCTCATATACCACTTCGTCCCACCTTATGACACCCGCATTGAAAATACAATCATTCATCGCTTTCTACATATCCCAAATTGTTGTTTTCCAAATCATTCTCAAGCCTTTCCGGATCTTTTGGTTCATAAAACCTCCACTCCAACACTCCCAATGAATAACCAAGTTTGGAGGCATTATAAAATTCAAATCCATCCAACGGAGGAAAATATGGGAGGTGGTTCCGGGCACCAATCCACACGAAGCGCAATTTGAGCCAATATCCAGAGACAAACGATGTCTAATTGCCAAGTTCACTCTAGTTAGAATTTGGTCTAAAAGTGCCTTCCAAACCAAAGCGGACACTTTGGAAGGAACACCGGTCTTCCAAATATTGCGAAAAATACCCTTCTCCCCCTCCGAAATAGAACCTTCAACCCTCCCTCCCTCTTCCAACTTCGCATACGAAGATTTCACCGTAAAAATCTCATCCTCCCCTAAGTTCCACCTCCATCTATCCTCCACATTAATTCTCACAAACCCCTCTGAATCGCCCATCAAAGTATTAAGAAGATTTCCTTCCCACACAAACAAACGACGTCTCCAACTAAAGACTCACCTCCCTCCCTCTTCATTCTCCTCCCACATATCGTCTACCATTGCCTCTTGTTGATTAGAGATAGAAAAAAGTCTATTAAGCGCATACACATCAACATTCATTTTGTTTGACTTGTTAAATTAAATGTGATAGATAATTAGTACTAGTATAAAACAATTGATCCGTGCATCTCACGTGTAAGATCTAGTTTATCATGATGTTTCCAAATCCAGGTCTGATAGCAACGAACATGACTGAAAATGATTTTCCACAATAACCGTCACACTGTCGCGACACTTTTCTTCCTCTCATTGTTCTTTCTCACAATTTTCTTCTATTCATTATTCTTCTTCTTTAACACAACAACCACTCCTCTCTCTCCTCACACAGATCTCTATCTCCAACTCAAACCCAAACCCAAACCTTCTCTCTCTCCGCCACCACCGCTACAATCCTCCACCACCACCACCGTTACCGCCATTCAACCTCAATCCGACATTGAATCTGTTGAACCTGTTGCTGATGCGATTCTAGCTTTGAAGGAATGCGATTTATACGATGGAACTTGGATTGAGGATGAAGATTATCCTATTTATGAACCAGGTTCCTGTCCTTACGTTGATGAAGCTTATGATTGCAAAATCAATGGAAGGAATGATACTCATTATACCAAATGGCGCTGGAAACCTCATGGATGTGATCTTCCAAGGTCACTCTCTAATCAATTTCTTAATCTATGTGATTTTCAACTATTTGCATGTAGCTGTGTTTATGTTTCATTACTTCATTTGTTCAATCTCATGTTCATAAATAGGTTTGAAGTAATTTCGTTTGATTTAGGATAAAACATGCTACTATTTATTAAACGGTGTTATCGGATATTATTTATAGGTGTAGCTTAGTTCAATTCAGGTTAATTTCTGTGAGTGGAACAACTTGATAGTTAGTACTGGTATACAACTTTTGACAATCAAATCGTGTTATTGTGCATGTCATTGTTAAGATTTGAATGCATCAGAGAAGGCTGTTAAATAATCTAAAGAATTTTTTTACCACGTTTGTAGTGGATTAAATTAAATTCTGGGTAATATAGAGCCTTGAGTTCAATGTTGGGAAAAAGTGTATATGTTATCATGATAATAATGAGTGGTCACAGGACAAGACGTTGATTAGAAACGAGAAATCGTAAATAAAAGCATTATGCAGAAAGTTGAGGTAGCACTTGTGATGGAAAAGAAGTTAAATATCATTAAGTTATTTAGACAGGAATGAAGAATTCATGTAAGCGCTGCATTATAGAGGGAAGATTGGATTAGTGGTAGATAGTCCGGTAACTGTTGATAAATGGAAACTGATGAAAACTATATGTCAAATGATTAAGATGGATTTGGATTTAAATGAATTTTTAGTATCATGACTTTAGCTTCAAGCTAATTCTAATTGAAGAGCTCCAGGAATCATACACATACCCATGAAAACTGTAAAGCATGTTCAACTAGTTAGCTGTGCTCCATTTTATTTATGGAAACAATTTTAACTTGTGGGTACATTTATGAAAAGTTTCAAGCATAGCTTCTTTTACGGAAACAATTTTAAACTTTTGGGTACATTTATGAAAAGTTTCAAGCATAGCTTCTTTTGATATGGTGAGAAAAGTTAAGTTGTTGTCTAGCAAATGACAAAAATAGCAAAAGAGTCATAATGCAATTGTGTTTTTCAAACATCTACCCTTTGCCTCTCAGCTGTTAGTTGTTTGCTGGAAAGTTTAGTTATTTATATTTTCTCCGTCCACTTCTTTCGCTTATTACTGTAGGTTTAGTGCCAAGGACTTTTTGGCAAGACTGAAAGGGAAACAACTAATGCTAGTAGGAGATTCTATGAACCGAAACCAATTTGAGTCCATTCTGTGTGTACTTCGTGAAGGCTTGGACAATAAGAGTAAAATGTATGAGATACATGGTCACAAAATATCTAAAGGAAGAGGCTACTTTGTTTTCAAATTTGAGGTAATTTTTTTCTTTTTCTTTTCAATCATATTTTGTTTGAAACACTTTTTCTCTTTCAATGAAATATTGTTTAGCAAAAAGTGGCAATTACATGAACTACTTTATATTATTTTCTTGTAGAAAAAAGTATATTTTTTCAGTAATTTATTCACTTTCTTTGTAAGTTTGTCTCTTCAAGGTTTGATGGGCTGGAATAAAAAATGTTTGCAAATTTTAATCTAGCTTGTGCTATTATTATATAATTTCGTTTCTTCTCCCAGAAAATGACATTGAATTCATCTCTCTTTGAAGCTATCAGTTTGTAACTTATAAAGTACTGTCTGTATTTTGGTTGTTATATGAAATGTAAAATATGAAAATACTTGCAAAATGATTAAGTTAGCTGCACTCCATCATTTCCCTGTGAAAATAAAATCTGGATGGGCAAACTGCTGTTCATTATGCTAAGATTTTGGAACCCTTGAGCAGGACTATGATTGTACGGTGTCATTTGTGAGATCTCATTTCCTTGTGAGGGAGGGAGTTCGTATGAATGCACAAGGTAGTTCAAATCCTACATTATCAATAGATCGGATTGACAAGACGTCCAGCCGTTGGAAGAGGGCTGACATTCTCGTCTTCAACACCGGGCACTGGTGGGCTCATGGAAAAACTGCTCGAGGGTTAGGATACAATTATTTCGTATTTCATATTTTGATTGTGTACATTCAATTCAGGAAACTGGTTGTGCGAGTTTGTTTGTCTCCCCCATGTTTATTGAATTCTAACATGGTCAAAAAATAAAAAGGATCCATGTAAGTATTTGCTGCACTAGACTATTGACCTATATATATGTAACTTCTCTTGACAACGATGAATGTTCACATACACTATTCTATCAACCAATTTAATGCATTATGCAAGATTTGACACTGTTGTCTAACATGTTTATCTTGTTACTTTTTGGTTTTTTTCCCTTTCACAAATTAGTTTTAATTCCCTTCTATGTGTTGGTTTGTCTTTCATTCCATAAAATTAAGAAGTTGTCTATCAAAAATAAATAATGGGAATAATATTTGTAATTATATCAAATACTGTGTATGATTTCTGCAGAATAAATTACTATAAAGAAGGTGATTATCTGTATCCAAAATTTGATGGAGTTGCGGCATACAGAAAGGCCATAAAGACATGGGGAAAATGGATCGACAATAATATCAATCCAAAAAAGCAGATTGTCTACTATCGTGGCTATTCTTCTGCTCATTTCAGGTATCGATGTTTTTTAAGATTTTTTCTGATGCATAAATTCCTTGTGCCTTTTCCAGTTTATTTCTACCGAGTGCCTTGTATTTTGTAAATTTTTTAAATGATTTAGCTACTTTTAAGTGAAGAGTGCACTCTAGAGAAAAAATATCGTTATAACTATTATTGTCTGGAAATCAATGGCTGAGATTGTATGAAAAGTGAAAACACAGCACACATATAGCAAACCATGAAGTTGAAAATCACTTAGTTGACTTGGAAATCATTAATTATAATTTCACACTTTTCTATCTAAAATGCACCCTTTCATTTTAGAACAGCTAAATTTAGTAAGTGAAATCAAAGACTTATGTTCCAACATCATTATGGAGAATAGGAAAGTAGAAGAGAGAAATGCTAGCAAGTAGCAATATACTCTCAAGCACATTCTTTTCAAATAATAAAAAGTATGCTGCTATCATTCCTCAAATAAAAAGAAAGAAAAAAATTAATTGTACACCACTACTAATTGCTCCATAAGTCATACCATATTGCTGCTGAATCTTTGACAGAGGTGGAGACTGGGACTCAGGTGGGTCATGCAACGGTGAAACTGAACCGGTTTTAAATGGGTCCATCCTGAATAACTATCCTTTGAAAATGAAGATAGTGGAAGAAGTGATCCAGGGCATGAAGGTTCCAGTTAAGCTACTAAATGTCACAAAGCTGACTAATTTCCGCAAGGATGGTCACCCATCTGTCTTTGGCAAGAGCATAACAGGTGGAAGGAAAGTCTCCTTAAAGCGGCAGGACTGCAGCCATTGGTGTCTTCCTGGCGTCCCTGATGCATGGAATGAGCTAATTTATGCCACTTTGGTTTTGCAACAGACAAATTCAAGGAATTGACTTAAAAGAGTCCTTTCTTTGAAGGAGTTTATTTTTTGTGCGCGAAAGAAGTAAAAAAGCGATAGGCAATTGAGGACAATAGAAAGTGTACCATTAGTTGTATATCATGACAATTCTTCAAACATGAAAGAATCAACACAATAGCTGATAGCATGATAAGGCTTTTCCATTGATGGTTAAATTTCCACCCCATGAATTCAGCAGGATCGTGTTTCATTACACCCTTAAGGGTCATGATCTGATTGGTTGTTTGATGTGGAACTTCGTTGGATAAGCCTGTTTTTCACATTTCTCTTTCTTGTACGTTAAAAGTAGATAAATTAACCATGATTTGGGGTGTAGGATTTGACCTGATCAGATTTTAATGTATAAGGTTCTATGAAAGTTTTTACATTTTATGTAACCTTAACCTCTCCATCGATGTCATTCTCACACACTCACTCGATATCTTGGATCAATCTACTCCATTACGAGATCAGGTATGTCTCTCTCTGCATGTCCTTCTCTATTTGATCATGTCTGTTATATTTAAGTTACTTTTTTTTTTCTCTCTTCTTAATATGAAAAAGCACTGCCATTGGTCAAATTTGTCATAAACCCTTTGTTTGAACTTTGACGGTTATATATGTCTCCCAACTCCCATGCAATTTTAGGGTTCAATGAAGTCCCTCACCGGTGTACCACTTTATTTGACCGTTGGATTAAATAAGACCATATGATCTCATAATTTATGACCACACTAGATTAAATCTCCTCTCTGCAACCAATTCTTTCTCTCGCCTAGTACACATTTGGCCGCAGCACAATGACCGTCGGCTCCATGTTCTATTTATTCCACCACCACATACAAATATTTACTCCTGATTACGTCATTGAGTTGTTCAACAATGTTTACGATGCTACGATAGTGTATGATTGTATGGGTAGAAGATATCAATTTCAGAAACAACAAAGCATATGCATATGGGACTAATACCCAAAAGAACAAAAAACAGATTTTTTTTGTTATTCCTAATTCATTTAAATACTCGTTTGAAATCATATTTCTACTTGAATTACCGACAAAGTAACCGTCAAAATCCCTCTTTTCATTCTTCAATTTTTTATCCTTAAAATTTCCCTAAACGTCTTTTATTTGATTTTAGTTTGTATTTTCTTTCCAATTCTTGGATTTAGTGCTTGGCAAAATGAGATATGTTTAGGCTAGAGAAAGAACTGACGAGGAAATATTAGATTCAATGTGGTCACAAATAATGAGTTCACATAATCTTATTTAATCCTATGGTCAAATATTGTGGTGCACCGGTGAGGGACTTAATTGAACCTTCACCTTAGAATTCACCTAAATAATTACGTTTTTCCTTAAAAAAAAAAAAAAAAAGACCTTCATGTTTTTATTTCTTATTCTCACTTAAAAAGCCCACTCTTTCTCACATTCACACATGGATAATTTCATAAATATTTTAAAAAGAGAATATTCTTTAAGGTTAATGCTTTATGTTACAGTTTAATGTCAAAACACAAATTAATCAATTTATCAAAAGCCAAGAGCTAACGTTTAGCACTGCTCTTTCTTTAATTATGCATCTCTTAGTTGCTTTATTTACGGATAATTTTTAAACACATTAATTTAACTAAGGCAAGGCTATGATTTCTGTCTTCTTTCAGATTACTATATTTTTTCAATTTTAGTAGCGAGCTTGTATGCATTCTTGTTGCTTGGGGTCAACATGTCAAAACTCTTTCTTTGATTGTGCGTCTCAAAATTATATATTTTCCATTTACTCCTTTCAAAATTGTATAATTTATTAAATTGTCTAAGTGACGACATAAATTTTGATGTCAAAGAAAAATGTAACAACCAAAGTTTAAATAAATAATGATAATATCTTAGCATGGCTTCCACCGCCATTTGAGATCGTTCAACTCAAATATTACATAACTTATCACAGATAAACAAATTCATAGAAATGGAAACGAAACAAAACCACAAACAAAAGCAAATTTTCTTGTATTCAGTATTTTTGCACCATGAAGCACCTTATCCAAGCCAAAATAGCATATATCTGTTTGCTAGAATACTGAACAATTTGAAATATCAAGCACCACCCGATGGCAGGATGCTCCCAGCATTTGAAGGCATAAGGATATTGAATCCATCTGAAGCAGTAGAAACTATCATTCCAGGAATTTGTGTGTGCCAGTGCAGTTCTTTGAGGTCTTTTTGTCCCTGTTTCAAGTTAAAAAAAAAAAAAAGAGGATAAATACAACTAACGAAGAATTTAACAATGATCAACAACTAAATTAAACACACACATATGGGGTATACTACAAATGCTACAATAGACCCACTTATTTTTATGAAAGTCTATTTTAGCAACCAGCACCTTTTCATTTTGACCAAAAGTCCATTGTTTTTGCTTTTTAAGAAAATCAAAACTAAAGGATAAAATAGTAATTTTTCAGTAAAAAATGAAAGAACAGATAAAGACAGAATGAGAAAATAAAAGAGAAGTAACTTTAAGAGGCAATAGAATAAATTAGAAAATAAAAAAAAAATAAAAACTATTCTTTCGATGTAATAATTAAATTACATTTGTGTTCTTTATTTTGATTTTTCCAAAAAGCAAAATCATGGGTATTTATGTCTAAATAAAAAGGTGTTGGATGTCAAATACCTTCATAAAAATGAGTGGGTCTATTGTAGCAAACTCCTATAAAAGTTACGTGGTAAAATTACCGGGTGAATAAACAATAGTTGGGGAGGTAGATCTTCAGGAGCATTTACTTGTTCTTGGGTTCTGGCTTTAAATTCAGCTTCCTCTTCCTCGTCCCTTTCTAAAGATAGGTCCCATATTTTGTGGCAAAGCATTGCAAAACTTTTATATATAAAAAAAAGGTAATAATGATAAAAGAAATAATGGTAGTTTGGAAATATAACGCTTCTAGTTATTTGCAAAGTCCAGCAAAGGGTAAAAACCCAGGGATAATATGAGATGGAGACAAAATAAAACCCTAAAACTTGTTAGGGATTTGACAAACAATTATGAGGATGGTGTACTGCTATCAATATCAATATCGTATTTACTTACGTAAGCTGATTATCAGAGGATGAAACAGCCAAAGAAGAAGCTTCGTGTGGACTCCACTCAATGGATGTGATTGGATGCTTATGATATTCAAAATGTGCTACCGTGAAATCTTTTTCCTATCCACAAAATAATGCACTTTAACATGTCTTCAATAGTCGGCTGAAAGAAATCAGACAATATGGAAGTTTATTTCAAAAATGCATTTAGGGTGTGTTTGGTAAAAATAAGTTATAAGCTAGCTGATAGTGAAAAGTTAGCTTATAGCTGATGGATGATACTGATAGCTTATAGTTGAAAAAACAAGCTTATTAAAATTAATGTGTTTGGTAAAATTGGTTGTTGAAGTAACTGATAAATATAAAATGACATAAAAGTAATGTCTTATTTATTTATTTTGTTTATAAACAATTTTACTTAATATATTTATTTTTAAATATTTTAATTAATTTCATCTTTAAAATGGTAAATGTGGTATTAAATTAAATTGTGATTTTTGTGTAATTAAACTTTTTAACTTTGATATAATATATCATTTTCAAAAGAACTTTCATATAATATATCTTTTTTATTTTTTGAAAGTTATATAGTTTTATTTGAAATTATAAATAGTATATAAACTAATAGAATGCAAGAGGATCTATCTATATGTAAAAGGAAAAAAGAAAGTGCATGGCTGTTCAGCAAACCGGAAAAGAAAGAAAGAAAGAAGAAAAAAAAAAGTGGCAGTTACTTTGATTAAGCCAAATAACGAAATAGGTTATTAGGACACAAGGAATAATCAGGAAATTGAAGCCAAACATGACATAACTAAAACAACATGGACATGGTGGAAGGGAAATGTTCACAACTGCCATCAGGCTATTCATACCTTGAGCAATCTGATATCGCGAACAGATACAGTCCCATCATCACTACCCGTTGCCAACATACAATTCGCGAACGAACTACCACCAAACCTACTCAAAACAATGTAATGCAAAAACATAAGACATATAGAATAAAATTGAGTAGATAGAACACCAAAACTAAATGCATTAATACCTGTTCCATGCCAATACATTCACATCAGCATTATGTGCTATAAAAGATAGGGCTGGTGACCTCCTCCTATTGCAATGCTTTTATCCACAGAACAAGAAGCATAAACATCAGTTTGTGTAGGGCTCCACTGCAGGATTCATTGAACAATAGAACTCTCATCTTACGTTAAAAAATTTGAGACTGAAATGCTCTATATATTTAATCAAAACAAGAAGAAAACAAGGACTTTTTGGACATTAGTACATACTTGAATGTCTTCAACACTACCGGTGTGTCCAGTAAAAGGTGTTTGGTCAATATTCCATGTTGCAACCATTGGCTCCCACAGATAAATATTATTATTGCAATCCCCTTCAAACATTACAATCAACATCAAACCTCACATCTCTTTGATAAAAAAATAAACACACACTCTCTTACACACACCAACACATACACATCTCAACAACTCTACTATTGATTGACATTCAAATGTGTCCCACCAAATTATTTGGGTCCCAAGTAATTTCAACCAATAAAAGAGAGACCGGTGGGATGTGTGTTGCTAACACCCTAGATAAAGTTTAAAAAAAATAAAAAATACCAGATAAAAGCCTTCCATCAACAAGAGGACTCCAGTCAATAGCATAACCTTCATCTTTGTGACTTGGAGCGTATCCGGTTTATACAACCTTCGTGAGTTACATTCCGCAACTGTACACAGAACCAAAACATCAATAGGATTAACTTCAAAACAGTCAAGAAGCTGATTAGGTTAAATAATAAAAACTCAAATGAAGAGGAAGTTGCCTGCAAACTAGGACCCCCAGCGCCACCTTCTTCATTGTCGCTATCATCCTCACTATCACTGTCCTCACCATCCATTCCAGAGTCCTCGGTTTCATGTTTAGGCACCAGCTCACGTTTCTTCCCAGAAATATTGGATACTTTAAAAATCCCAATAGAATTCAAAGAAGGTTTCTCAGCCTGGGGCACATGCAACAATGTGACTGCTAATCAAAGCAAAATACACAAGAAACAAAGCTATTAAAACATGACTAGGAAATGCTACGTGTTATTCTTTATAGTGATAATCAATAATCACTAGTTATGATGATGATGCAAATGCTAGCAAATATCATCACACTGAGATGCTAAGCGGTATATCACAATAAAATAAAGTGAATTAAAAACTCGATCCATTAAGACTTTGTTTGGCAGTTTTGAGGAAAGGTGAGGGGGAATGTTTTGGTAGGAAGGAAATACAGCAAAAATAGAGAAATATTTAACTTTTTTTTGAAAGAGTACTTTTTTTAGAGAATGATAAAATAATGCTTATGATTAATATATTTTAATTTCAAGAATATAACAACAGAGATTAAATTTGAAGAAAAACCCTCCAGATTATGAAGAAAATGAACCCCCAAAGTCCTTCCCTATCAAAATCTTCAATTTCTTGCACTTTCTCGTTTCTTTTATCCAAAGCCCTCCTCTCCCTTCCCCATCAAACTCACAAACAAAGCCTAAGAATGTGTTTGGATGAGGTAATTGGGAAATTTGTAAGAATTTAAAATTCTAGGCAATTCAATTGATTCAATTAAAATACTTTCATTTCTCAATACTTTTGTTTGAGGGAATGAAGTGATCCAGGGAATGAAGGTTCCAGTTAAGCTACTACATGTCACAAAGCTGACTAATTTCCGCAAGGATGGTCACCCATCTGTCTTTGGCAAGAGCATAACAGGTGGAAGGAAAGTCTCCTTAAAGCGGCAGGACTGCAGCCATTGGTGTCTTCCTGGGGTCCCTGATGCATGAAATGAGCTAATTTATGCCACTTTGGTTTTGCAACAGACAAATTCAAGGAATTGACTTAAAAGAGTCCTTTCTTTGAAGGAGTTTATTTTTTGTGCGCGAAAGAAGTAAAAAAGCGATACGCAATTGAGGACAATAGAAAGTGTACCATTAGTTGTATATCATCCAGACCAACCCAAATAGGTTAATAGGCACACTAGGCAGACTAAGTTTTAGGACTGTCATCTCAAATACACTGTCATTAATGTGAAAGAAACAAAAACTCGTCATAAATTATTCATACTAAATAAATTTCACATTTCACCATATCGGCGTGATGATACTTTAGCGAAGTGCTTACATTATTCACTTTTTTTTACAGGATATATGTTTTACAAAATTAATTGCTGGATTGAGATTTTATATTTTTAGATGCATCAAGATTAACTTAAGATTATTAGAAAAGGTTAAATTAAGTTTGATAGAAAAAGGTCAAATTCAAAGAGTTAAATTAACTTTTATCGGCAGAACGACTAGTCAAGAAATATAAACTAGGAATTTTCATAATCACATTTTCAATAAAGCCTTGGTGTCTTTCACACCATTATGACCCACATACAAATCTTGCTGATGTTATTAAATTTCAGTGCAATGCCAATGGAGTTGGTGGAGGCTGATGAAAGAGATGACCAAATGATTGGTGTCCTGTGACCGCGATCATTGTTTATTATGGTTGTGTAAAGACGCTCTTATCCCGTGTTTTCATCATTAGGGTGGGTCTTGTTTTCATGGCGTATAGGAAAAGCATTGTGTTAAAAATAGTAAAATAGACAAAAAGGCAATGTAACTTTCACTGATATAATTATTTTTCTGGAATTTATTAGAGATATAAATTTAAAATGAGATTACAACATGAACAAAAGTCAAATTTTATTTCCTTAAAAAAGTCAAATTTTATACGTAAAGATTTTATTTTATTTGACAGATGGAAGGGAAGAATTATATTTATTTGAGAGATGGAAGGGAAAAATTATTAAGTCACTTTGCTTAGATGCCAAGGAAGAAATCCCAATCTTATGCACTTTGTCAAAAATAAAATAAGAAAATCAACTTGTCTCAAAATCTTGTACCGTGGGAATGGGTCCGACAGATACCATTATCATGTTGGAATAATTTTGAGGCAAATAGTTGAAATAATTTTTTTTCTCTAACAAATTAAAATGAAATATATCATAAACAACTGTAATTCAAACCCGCACAAGACGTGTAAAAGGAGAAACATCCAAAAATATTACAATGTTAAGGTATCAAAATTATGAAAGCACCAACCAAACCGGCAAAATAAATTACACGTGAACACCCAAAAATAGTTAAAATATCTATTAATTTATCTGCATTTTTTTTTTGACAAATATGCATTTTTTTTTTCACTATGGAATAATTCATCAGCAAAAAATATCTTTTGAGTAGGAATATTATTTAGAAAATTTAGTTTTTGATATAATATTAATATATTTTCATTTAAATAAATTGTGGATTCTAGGGTGAGGGTTCAATTAAGTCCCTCACCGATGAACCATGACAAAAATACTATTAGATCTAATTAATGGCTTAGATTTATTAAAATAAAAAATGAGACCATCAACACATGTTCACACACAAACATGCTGTTAATTATGTTTTTCTCATCTGCCTCCTCTCAATTGCGTAAATATTTGTCGAACATCAAAGAATTTCAACTAACTGGTGTTTACAAACATACTTTTGTAAAAGATAGACATGCTTTAATTAGTACTCTTTACTTAAATATGTTTACAGAGACCAAAAAGAAAGCATGTCGATTTTGTAATGTTCCTCCGAATACTTTTAAAGTAACAAGCCTTTTTTTATCACCTTAATTTCAAACTAAGTTTCAATTTATTTGTTTGTGTGTTAAAGGCCATAACCTAATTTATGGCCATGAAATATTAAAGTTTCACCATGAAGTATTAAAGTTTCAAATTTTGGGGAATACAATAGTTATCAAAACTTACTTTAATTTTGCATTTTGTAACAATGTGGAAATGTTTGATTAAAGAAATCATGATCTCGTCACTTTGCCATCTTTGCTTTTTCATTTTGAATGGATGTAGATGTTTTCTGCAAGCATCTTCTACATTTACAAATTTTAAAGGATTTGAAGAGGATGAAGAAATATAACAAGGACAAAATTGTATGTGAAAATGTTTAGATGTTCTCCAATTTATCTTCAATAAATCTCAACTATTAATTCAATCAAACGGTATTTTCTTGATGGTCCACCGATGAGGGACTTAATTGAACCCTCATCCTGAATCCATCTGAATAAATAGCAAAAAGAAGTATAAAAGAACACAATTTTTATTCCCATTTTGTAGGAAAATAAATCGGGCCAATGTAAATCATTGAAGTGCTTTCTTTCCTATTACAATTTGTAAAAAACATCAATCGGTTGTAAGTTGTAACCTTTCAAGTGAGGGAATTTTAGCTCATTACGTGTCCAAAAAGGTGCATACCAAAAAGAGAGACTATTACTGTTGTTTCTTCAACGTAGGAAATACGGGATCCAACACATGTATAATGCCTTTTGAAGCAAAAATAAGCTTATAAAACACATATATCTCATTTCAATTTAAAAAGATGCTGACTTGATAGTCAGATAATTAATTAACCTGCACTTAAAAAATTAGTTCATATATTATTTTCCATCAAAATTGTAGCTTATCCGTGAACTTTTTTTTTTTTTTTTTGCGGTGGTGAGAGTTCGAAACTCGAACCTTGCATATATTATGCATTGTCCCTATCAACTGAGCTTGCGAGGACCGTGAACAAAGATTTAGTTCACTTGATAAGAATACGAGCCATACTCCATAAAAGTGTAGGTTCATCGTCAATATAAACATATGATTCATAGGTAATATGTAAGTATTTTCGTAAAAGATTTTAAGCCTTGAAACCTGCTATAGTTCCGATCAACGTCGCCTCTTTTAAGAGTTGATGTCAGCTTGATTCTGCCGTTCTCTTCTTCTATCAACGTGACTCCACTTAATAGTTATCTAATCTGATCATATGTTTATGAAACTTAAAAGCTTATTTTATATTCAATTAAAATTATTTAATAACGAACTTTTGTTTTTACCGCATTTCATTTTAGAGTTACTCATTGGATTAACGTATTTTCACTTAAATTGTTTTGTGTTTGAATTAAGCCTTGAGAATATCCAACATGTTAAATTTTTTGAATTAGAACATTTCCGTCTATTATGGTTTTACACAACATGAGAAGTTAATCTTTATAGTTGGATGAAGAAGTATCAAGTTTATATGAAAAACAATGGAAAAATTAACTCAGAATGGTTTCAATAGCAATCTCGAACTATAAAAGTTAGGAGACACTTTATATCGACTCCCCAATCTCCCAAAAAAAAGCACGATATAGAGTTACATGCATTATACCAATTTTTTTTTTCTTGAAAGAATGCATTATACCAACTTGTAGTATTCATTGTGTACATAATGCCGTCATAAGCGCACTCATTCTTTCATAGCAATGATTTTCAAAGATGAGAAACATTTGCACTTGCTTGGATGGTGTTAGGACTTGTCAATTATTTATCCCATGCAATTTCTCTCAATGGGTTGTTGCCTTTGCTACATTGACTTGCAAATTAAACCTACTTGCGGGTTGGTAATGATGAATGTCATTATTCTATTATACTAAAGCACACAGCCACAGAATTGTGGTGTGCTTTTATAGTTAAATTAATGTGACATTCATATATGTGGAACATTAAGATATATAGTGATCATAATCTTCCATTCCGATCCTTATATTTTTTTAAAGATGGTAAATAACCCGTTTTGTAAACGCGTAAGTTTTTTTCTTCAAATTAATGGTTGATTAATTTTACGTTAAAGCTATGACCATGGTCCCATGAAGAGAAGTACTATTCTATAAATTTTACTCCTACATGTATAATTAAAAACACGTCAACAATGCTCTAAAAAAAACGTCAACGAGAAATGCATTGAGAAATTTGGGTAGCACTTCCTTAGGACCCCACACACACCTTATTAATAATGAAGAAAGATATCAAGAACCTAGTTTTTATTCAGAATATATACATGCATGGTTCATAGATATGGATTAATTGAATCAAATCGATTCAAAATCCTATCTATCTATATAGCTAGATCAGATTCATTATGCCAACAATTTAATCCTTGTTACTAATTATTTGTGGACTCACTTAGGGAATTGTTTGATTAATCTCTTTGAATTTCAACCATCCAAACACTTATTCCTTATCTCTACTGACTAAATGGCTTATATAGCTTCATTAAATCAAATAACATAACAATTATACGAAATGGTGAGTCCAATCAAAAAAAGAAATGGTGAGTTAATATTTTTAATATATTGAATCAATAAGAGAGGCACCTAATAAATAAATTAATTAAACTACACGTGTCTAACCAACGTCACAATTTCATATACCTAATATGAGGAATTGGGGATACACAAGTGTTTTCATTTATTTTTTCCTTCCTAATTATTTTTGCTAATATCCAAGTATTATCAAATTCCACCTCTAATTCTAATTTAATTAACTAACCATCAATTAATAAAAAAATTATAAATTAGTCTTCTGATCTTCATTGTGCTTCAACGGTTTCTGCTCGCAAGAAGAGCACACAGTACTATGAGTCACAGGTTTTGATGATAAACGTTGAGGGCATAACGGAAATTGTCCAACAACTTTGAGTTCCTGCAATTCCTTCTTTAATCTTTTGTTCTCATCACTTAGATTTTGACAATGTTTTTTCAACAACTCATAATCCACCTCTATCTGCTTCAGCTTAGTCCTGTGTTATATAAATACAACAATTTATAAACTAATTAATGGAAATTAAATACTATAATACTACTACGTACATCGACAATCGAGAGCTTAGTCAACAACAGAAATAAATATAATTAAATAGGTGATATATTCAGTTACGAAACCCAGATAATATGAAGAAAAATTAATGCTAGACAAAAGTAACAACATAGTTATAAGATCAATGAAATTGACCCATAAATTAATTAACGTACCTTGCTCTCCTGTTCTGAAACCAAACTTCAATTTGTCTTGTCTTTAAACTCAATTGGTCAGCAAGTGCTATTTTCTGAACCTGCATATATATGAAACCAAAATTAATGCATAAACTCCTTTCTAACCTTGTCATATAGAAAAACTAACTATAGTTGAACAAAAAAGAAATAATAATATAATTCGGTATGTTATAAAGTTCTACAACTTTAATCTGATAAGCTACATAACATTTTTTAATGTTGCCAAAATCACAATATTATAGAGAAGGGTTTGGTTTTGGCCTGGTATGAATGAATGAATACCGGATTAAGAGTATTATGGAGCTTGAAAGTGCTCTCAAGCATGGATGATTGCTCCTTTGTTAGCCTCAGTTTCTTTCTACGATCGTTGTCGTTGTTGTTATTATCAGAATCAGTGCTACACGTTACATTTTGATAATATTGGTGTCTCTCCAAATTGAATCTTTCACCCTTGTTGTTCTTGTTGTTTACATTCATGGCTTCTTCTTTTGGACAAAGCTCAAAAGCTAGGTCAAAACAAGGTGCCATCAAAGGTTTATTCACTAATTTCTGCTTCTTCTCCTTTGTTGCACCCATTCCAAGACCAAGACATAAACCTGTATTGCATTCTTCATCACTTTCCATGGCTACAATAGTTGGTTGAGAAAAGAGAAAGAAAAGTAGAAAAGAAGGGTGTTGGAAAATGATAGTATGAATTAGTCAAATAAATATTATTGGGAAAGTTGGGGTTTTATGGGAAGGGCTAGGTGGATTTAATACAGATTTTATTGTTGGGTTTGGTCATGGTCTTGTAGATCATTCAATCTCAATCAGTTTTTTTGACGACTTGTTGTTTTCATCACAAACAAATAATAATAATAATAATAATATTAGTGTTACTACATTTATATATATGGAGTGGTTATACTATATGATACTAATTATTAATAATGATATATAATAAAATGGAAGAGGAGAAGTAAGACCATCCGTTAGACTTGACTTATGACTCCGTTTGGAAAACTTTTCTTAATCATGATAGTATTTGACAAATTTGGTTTTTTAATCATTTTAATTTCCTATCATATCTTATGATTATTCGTTGTTTCATATATTCAATATACGTCATGTCTTACCTTATGATCGGCCCAAGTGAACAAAGGTAGCCCTTCAATTTTTCTTAAGCATGTTTTAGGATGAATTCTTTTTTAGTTACGTTGTCCTTTTTTATAAACAGAGATCATTATTAATTTATCAATTATCTACTATTAAATTCTATCTGATTATAAATTAATATATTAGATATATAAAATACTTAGAAAAATCAACTAAATTTTTTTCATAAATAAAAATTAGTTTTTTTTAAAGAATTAAAAATTAGTTATGTATAGGTAAATTACATATTAATTAGTTTTAAGAATATTTGAAAATAATATTATTTACTATTTTATTTAAGAGGTCCATATGATGTGTCTTACTATTTTAAATAAAAAGTGGATTTATAATATAATTGAAAAGTTGTAAATTATATATTAATTTAAGAATAATTGAAAATAATATTATTTACTATTTTATTTAAGAGGTCCATATGACGTGTCTTACTATTTTAAATAAAAGGTGGATTTATAATATAATAAAAAAAAAATTATGTATGTTAATTAGTTTGCTTGTGTTTGGATTATTTGGAGGGAACATAACAACCGTTATTTCCGGCAAAATGAAGTATCGCTTGTTCATATTTTTGATAAAGTTAAGCTACTATCTTTTTCATGGTTGAAAATTAAAAGTCCAATGTTAGATTTTGACCATAATCATTGGTGGGTGAATCCGTTAATTTAGCTTATGTGCTTTGTTGGTTTCTTTGTTGTGGTATTATTCGTAACTTTGAGTTCTATTTGTGCACTTCTCGTACTAGGCAGAACCTTTTTGTGGTCAATATATTACATTTTGTCTTGTTAAAAATGGAAGAAATGTGATATTTTATTAAAATTTCACTTTAAAAAAGTGTAAATGTTTGCTTTTGAATTATTTTAGAGTTACCGTACTAATCGATCGAAAAAATTCGAGTTTGATTCAATAGTGACACAATTCTTAGTAAAAGTATATTATCTTATGGTCTAACGTCAAATTATGAGGGTCTTTCCTCTAAAAACCGAAATATTAACCTCAAATATTAGATGCATTCAATGACTCGAACTACATAGTATAATAAACATGTGATTTGATGATTATTGATTTCCCATATAATGGAAAGCAAGACTTTTGTGGCACTACGAATCTAAGGGCATTTTAGAAAATTAGATTTGTTGTGGCTGGGTCGCGGGTGGTGTTGGTGGGGGGCTGGTCGCCGTTGCCGTGTTACCTTCGTGCTGGTTTTGGTTACTATTCCTTCTTTCTGGTCGTCCAAGCTTCTGTGCGCTTCCCCAACCTCCCCTCGTCGTCGGTCTTTGGTCGGTGGCGTCCTTTAGGTCTGTAAATGGTCGTACAGGTGGATACAATCTCTGGATGATTTGAGATTTTTCTCCTCCGCGAAGAAAGACGGTATAGTGGTCCAGAGGGTGGCATTGAATAGGTGTTCGGGGCGGTGCTTGTAGTGGTTGAGTTTGTGGCTTGTTTTTGCTCGAGCTGGTTCGATTTGCGATGGGGTTCCACCTTTTCTCCGTCTTCAAATTTGGCATTGGGATTTTGGTGGGCCGAGTTTGGACAAGTTTAGGTGTCTGCTCTGGTGAGTCGTGAGTTGAGGGGTGTCCTATTGATTTGTGTCAGGAGTCTGGTGGACCAATCGCTTTTGATTCGAGATCGGGAGCTAGTTTGTTTGACGCAGTTTCTTTTAGGCTTTTTGGTGGCTCCTCCGACTTATCGGAAGTTGAGTGGTGTCGAATCTGATCGTTTGAAGCAACAAACCATCATAAGCTGCTTTTTTTATCTTCGTTGGTGGTGTTGAAAAATTGATTGTGTGTTGATTTTTCGCTGGATGTTTTGATGTATTTTTATTTTTCTTTAAGGTGTAATTCTTGGGATCTAATCCCCTATTTATATTTAATATATTTTGCCATTAAAAAATAATTGCCTAAATTTTGTGACAGTGACGTAGCAACTGTTTAGTTGACAACATAGACCCAAACTGAAAAAATTCAGTACATTCCTAAAACAGATCCTTACTTAGCTAATGTTGCAGGAAACATCTTTACCATTGATTTTACTATTTCCGTCCTTAATTAAGTATATAACTCTCAGTTTCAAATGACTTAGATAACAAGTCTTTTTTTCGTTTTTTCGAAACAATTTTTTTTTTCCAGGACATCGTTGATTTTAGCTTATGACCTAACATTTGTTTGTTTATATATATTTTACAATGATTTGTTTGTTTAAAATTAATCAGTGGTGAATGTAGTTTCCCATAGAATAAGCTTGTTCTCTATGAAAATTACTACAAAATAGAAATTTGGGCTAATTCAATTACGGGCTGTTATACAATTGGTAATTATTGAGGTTGGACCACACTAATGATCAATTAATTATAGTTTCTAATTGTCAATAGCCAATTATTCAAGAAACGGCTAAAATGTGATGAAATGAATGGTACTAGTATTACCTAAGGCAAAGGTAAACTGCTGCATGGTGTTAACATTGAAAGGCATGTATTAATTTGTTCTCTATATGTTGCCACTCTAAGAGGGTGGAATTGAAGAGACTGATCCCCACTACTCAAGCAAATGCTTTAATAATCATATAATTATGCAGCTACTTGTAACTTGCAAGTTGCAACAAACGACAACTCGACAAGAATCTAAAATATGTTTATTCCTTCCTACTACCTGTTACGGCAAAACAAGAAGTAACTTTCATTTTTTTTTCTTTCCATTTTTAGTTTGACAACATTTCAATCTTTTTTCCATTTTTGGGATTACAACACCCCATTCGTATAGTCTATCATTTCTCCTTAGGAAATATTAACGAATGTCTTATAGGACATTCTTTAAACATTTAAAGTGGTAAGTTATTTTAAAAATTTATGTAACTATAAGTTGAAATCTTTGACTTTTTTAAATAATAATTTTTTTTATTATGAATCCTTTTGAAAGTGTTCTAGAAACACTCGTTAACAAATATCATTTTCTTTTGTAAATAAAAGACCATTTCTTTTTTACTTGTTATTTTAGGATTATGAGGTGTGTTATTTAAATACAAAAAATGTTAAATATCATATCTGATCGTATAAAATGCAACTCAGATGTGTGTGGTGTTGTAATCGAAGAGGGAGAACAAATAATATAAAAGTCGGAAACTGTATATACACTTGATATTGATGCAAATTTTGTGCAAGAATGTAGAATCGTTTGCACATATCAAGAAAACTAATTTTTTTTTTCTTTCTATAATACCTTTTAGAATTTAGGTTGAGAGTAACTCAAATTTACATAGTCAACTTTTAAGGTGAGAACTTTCTCCCAATTATGTTGAGAATTTATCTCATCAATTTTACAAAATCATCTGCAACACCATATATATATATATATATATATATATATATATATAAAAAGTAGGCGAGAACAAAAGAATAAGGGGTCATATCTATAAAAACATTCTTAAACGATAAAAGCAAAATAAATATTGGGGGACGAAAGCCAAACCCAGATACGAGAATATAACAAGAAAGCAAAAAACACAACAAACCAAAAGAAAAAGAACATGAAAAGTAATCCGAGATACTTCAAATCAATCTTGTAGCCTACCCTTAAAGTGGTTATTATGAATCCGAAATCCCTTTTGCATTCTTTTTTGCCTTAAACACCACTACAATAAAAGACTCTTCCATAACAACATAACATGTCTTTAAATAATTGAAAACCTTCGTTCTCTCTTCCTCGTCGAAGTAAACTTGAGGTCCAAAGGCTCTAACATCATTTCCCTTCCAAACAAATTGCCACAAAATCTCCAAGTCATGTGATACGATGGGACTTAAAGCACCTTTGGAAGCAATGACGTTGGAAGAGCTCCCACCACACCAAAACGAGGATCTTGAATATAGACCAAGATTGTCATTGCATCGCTCCAGGAACCAAAAATGCTCTTTTTTTTTTGCTCTGTTAGTCCTCACTCTATTTCTCAATCAGGTGAGTGGTATAAACAACCACTAGTACTGATTTTCACATGAACTACACCGGATGAAAAGGTAGTTTATAACAAAGATAAAATAAAATTTGTTTATATATATATATATAAATAGTTTTCATAAACTATCTTGGAGAATTTAGAAAAATAATTAAGATAAAAGCAACTTATGAACATGATATAAGTTATTTCATAAACTATCTTAAATAGTCTCGCAAATGCTTATATCCGGAAAAAATCTCAAAACATTATATCCCTAGAGACCTTTTTTTTGGTACACATATCCAAACAGACCATTAATCGGTACATATATGTCTCACTTACCAAATAAAATAATCAACCCAAGTACATGGGTGACAAAAATGACAAATAATTTAAAAACTGATCGAGGGACCAAACTCATGGATATAAAATAATCAAGGACCAATACAGTAAAAAAAGGTAAAATAGGAAATCAAAATTACTCCCTCCGGTCTTGATTAATAAAAGTTAGGTTTTTAAATTCATTCAGTAACTAATGTATTTGGTATGTATTACAAACTTAATACATTAGTTATTAAATGAATCTAAAAAGTTAACATTTGTTTATAATTGAGACAAATGAAGTATATTTAAACCTAAATAATCACACGCGACATGTTTATCATGTGAGAATTTCACATTCAACCGTCATAATTGTGTGTGGTCATGTAGTCTTAGTCTTCCCATTCACAAAACTTACGCTAAAAAATTGTAGTTTCTTAATAATTGATTTTACTAAAAAACAATAATCACTAATTTTGTTTATGAAAAAAAAATGCAGGGTTTCTGGCACCAAAAACGGGGTAGGAAGAGGAGGAGGGAAGAAATCAAAATTCAACAACAACATGGTTCTCAAGACCGAATTGTGCCGATTCAGTGGTGCCAAGATCTACCCTGGGAGGGGGATCGGATTTATCCGTAGTGAATCTCAGGTTTTCCTGTTTGTCAACTCGAAATGTAAAAGGTATTTCCACAACAAGTTGAAGCCCTCAAAGCTCACATGGACTGCCATGTATAGGAAGCAACACAAGAAGGATATTGCCCAAGAAGCTGTGAAAAAGAGGCGTAGAGCTACCAAAAAACCTTACTCAAGGTTTATTGTTGGTGCTACTTTGGAAGTTATTCAGAAGAAAAGGTTAGAGAAGCCAGATGTTCGGGATGCTGCCAGAGAAGCTGCACTTCGTGAAATTAAGGAGAGGGTTAAGAAAACAAAGGATGAGAAGAAGGTAGAAAGTCAAGCCAAGGCACACAAATCTGTTGGAAAATGCAATGTTTCCAAGGGTGCATCAAAAGGTCCTAAGCATGGCGGTGGAGGAGGGAAGCGCTGAACCCTTAGTGTTGTTTCCAATTTTGGTTAGCACTTGAATAGAAGATGAGGGAAGAAGATGAAGAAAAGAAAAAACAAATTAGATATTGGTGGTTCAACTTAGGATATAATAGAGTTGCATGGTTCAACGTTAATAAGGTCTAGACTATCTTCAATGTTAATCCACCTTAGACATTTAAGGTTAAAAATTTACAAAGATGGTTAAAATATGTAACGACAAAATACATAAGGAACCACATTGAGACATTTTTTAGTTATGAGACCATTTTAAAACAAGATAATCAAGTTAAGGGACCAAATGATCAATTAAATCATTAATAACCATAGACAATATTTTTATCATTTTTATCATATAGAAGTTTCCGTTAAACCGTCATAACTATATGTGGTCATATGTCTTAGTTGTCCCCATTCACAAAACCTACACTAAACTTGTACTAATTTTACTAATTGATTTTACTAAGAAAAATAATTATCGATTCTTTTTATCAAGTAGCTTAATAACTATAAATTTACCTTTAAGATAAATAAGCAGGAAATTTGAAGTTCAAACTCCGCACCTGTATATATTATACGATGTCTCTACCACCTGAGTTGTGCTCACGGGACGAAAATCATCATTAATTTTGTTTATGAAAAAACAGACAAATACAATTAATTCATTTATTCAATTTAGCAAAAAAATAAGTGATGCGTTTTTTTTTTTATACAATGAAGGACTTAATATATAAGTAAACTTCAACAAAATTATCTATATTCCTCCTCAATAAAAAGAAAGAATATATTTGATAATATTATTAGTTCAAAAATATCATTCAAAAATATGATAGCTGATTTGAGCAGTTTTAAATAAATATGATATAATTTCTTCGAAAAAAATATATAATATAATTGTTTAGGTTATGAGACATGAACATGAAAAATTTTATATTAGAGAATGACTAATTGATTTACATGATTTTAAAAGAAAAAAATGCAGCAATCATAATATATATATATATATATATATATATTAGTATAATCCAAAAATTACAATTAAATTTTTGCTACGATGAAGGCCAGCCACGTTTCTTATTCGAAAAAAATGGATTGACGTCTGTCTGTATGCTACTAATAATAAATATTAAAAACTCTTTCAATAAAAAATCAAAAGTTAAGAAAATATAATAGTGAAATTTTGCCACTCATTGATCTTACTTCAGGCATCAATCTCAACAGATAGATGTGGAGGACCCAGTTCACACCACAAAAAATCATACGTAAAAAGCCAGCTTAATCTATTGCAACCTATAGTTCTATCAAGTGTAAAGATAAAGATATATAGCGGCAATGGTTTGTTAGAGCTTGCGGCACAGCCACCTATCTACCAACCAATGATGCTTTCATTGTTGGCTGCAAAGGGTATGGCAGCCAAAATAGTGCCGAGCTAGTAATGCTATTGCTAACTAGCTCATTGCATATATGAAGAAATAACCCACATTTTGTATATATGATATGATATGATGACATTCTTAGACATTTTAGAGCTTCGATTATTGTTTTTTCTTCTTCTTTTTTATGAGAAATGTGACTGTTTTTGAAGTTGAGTTGACGGCTGCAATCATAACTATTGAAATCGCTTTTGATAGAGATTAATATTTAATATTGTTAACCCATTTGAGGTCAGCTTAGTCGTTGGTTTGAGATTTTGGAGTGTGATTCTCTTAATATCTCAGGTTCGATTCTCTTTGGTGCTAATTTCGATGGACAAGTCCATATAGAGCTTTGCTTTGGCTTAGAACGGGGCCTCCGCAAGTGGGTGGTGGGATTGGTCCCCTCAGATTAGTCGGTCTTTGGATCGGATACCTAGTTGTTAACACCAAAAATGAAATATTTGGTCGAACTCATGATTCTATTTTCGACAAGGCAGATGGGTTATTTCGACATGTTGCAAAGTGCAAAGGGATTTCGACCAATAACATACCGACTTCGACACACTGCAATTTCGACCAAAGACAAGGAGAAATAATTCGAAGTTGCAATTGGAGCGCATGGTGGGAAACAAGGCTGAAGTGCATTGAAGTTATTTCCTAGTGTCTTAGAAAGTTATATGAAGTTATTTCTACTTTTAATATAGACCATAGAATTTAGTGGTAGTTTTCTCTACAAGGTCTATATATATCAGTTTGTAATAATAACAATGAGTTGGTTTCTTGATTCCTGAAACTCCAACACCCCCGCCTCCACACAGAGCATATGGGTTCATGAGTGTGGATTGACAAATTTCAACCACCCTTTACATTCCTGCAATTTAATATCATTGTTCTTGTTTTACTTTCCTTTTCCTTTGCATTTCTTTTCATCTTTATTCTATTTCTTTTTTTTAACATGCTCACTTGAGCAATTTTCTATCATGTTGTCATGAGACAACTTGTTATTACAAGATGTTGGAAGCAATTCTGACATGAATGTTCTTAAAGAATGCATGAAGTGATGTCATAAACCGCGAGACTTGAACGATCCCCCTTTAAAAATACATTTGTCACCATTGATCGACATTTATGTCCTAAAATTATTGATGGATACCATTGATGGATAATGGAGTTTACATTACCAAAAACCGGTGTAAACACTAGTTTTAAAAAAAAATAAAAATATTGTCTTTGGTAGAAATGTGTTTCCTTATCTATGGTGAAGAATTTTATGAAGGTGCATGATAATGGAGCTGAGGGTAATTACAAGCTCTTACTTAAATAATATGGGTCTTGCTAACCAATATCTTCAGAGCAATGATTAAAGAATCTACAAATAAAAAAAAATTCTTGGAAATATAAGATGTTATTTTTTATAAAGTAATGATTACACACTTTTTTATGAAAATTTACTTATTTTAGATGCTTAACCATTACCCTTGGGGCACTAGTTAACATTCTCCAAATAGTATATACTATTAATTATACATATTACATAGTCCAGCATCAAATATATATATATATATATATATATATATATATATAAATCGGAATTCGAACCCCGAATTTTCCTCTTATATACCTTATAGGATGGATTTCTAGCTACTAGAGATAGGCTACTTGACAAAACGTAGTCTTAAATATGAATTAAGTACATTTAATTTCTAAAAAAAATGATATTTGAACAACAATTTTGTGATAATGTTTGAACAACACTTTCTTATACACACATAACGTATGTATTTATGTCTTCTTTTATCTCTGTCTATTGTTTTTTATCGATAAAAAAAAGAGAAAGAAAATTATCATAAAAGTTATCATCAGATAATTGTTTAAATATTCTTACTTAAAAAAAGATATTTTAGTCTTGTTTTTACCGGCGTCCAAAAGTAATTCTTGCCTACGGAAATAAGATAGATAGATCATCCTGATATTTTGCTAGTTGATTAGCAAACTTTGGACCACGAGGGCTCGTATGTTGTTGCCACTTTTCCATCCTCAGACCATGTTAGGTAATCGACTGTTAATTTAGTCCATGTGGTGTAGACCCAAACTGTCCAAATTTATGTTTTGATGTTTCTGTTTCATCTTTCAATCTTGAAATGGTGTGGAAAAGTGTTCATTCCTTATATTGAGGGTTACATTCCTTGTAAAAACAATATGGAGTAAATAGGTAAATTGATCAATAAAATTGTAAGCATCGATCAATAGTCATCTATATTTAAAAACTGGCAAATACACCCCTTAAATTATAAAGTGTTGGTCAAAATAGTCATCCACTAACTCTTATTGTTAAAGTCTACGACATGACATGACATGTTAATTAAAAATGTGGCCTACATTGATCGTACATGAATGTCACATCATCAGGGACTAATTTGCTTATAAATTTTTTATATCTCACGAACTAATTTGTCACATGAATGTCCATATATAAAGTGGTAAGATGATATTGATGTGGAATCATCATGAAGTATGACAATGTTTAATTTTTTTTTCGTGACCGGAGTTTGAACCCCAGACCTTACATATATTATGCATTGTTCATACTAACTGAGTTATGCTCACGAGGACATGACATATTCACTTAACCTATAATGTCATAGTCTTTAACGAAAATACAAAAAACCAGACAACTATTTTTACTGGTTCTTACCATTTAAAGGATCAATTTATCAATTTGCTAAAAAAAATATGGAATGTCATAAATTAGCAAAAAGAGGCGGTCAAAACAGGTGGTTTATGTTTCCTTATCATACATTGGTTCAGATCTTCTATTTTGATTCAACTTTAATTTGTAATGTATCCATCAAATCAGTGGAAGTGTTCCCGTGTCATTTTATTGATGTTGTATGAAGCACGGATACGGACACGACACGAACACTGACACGCTAACACCGTTAATAATTTGATAAAATTACATAATTCAGTGTAATTACAAGTGTCGGTGTTGTGTCGGACACGACACTGGGACACGTCTAATCCGAGGAGTGACCGTTTTTCAATAGGTTGTTACTAATAACATTTGAGATGTCTTGTCGCTCCCAACCCCAATCCCTTTCGGTATTTAAATGGGGCACATTGACAAAAACTTAAAAGACATAAACATGATCAATCTTGCTCCTCAATCTAGACATAACTGTCAATAGAGGACCGTGCTTTACTTGCACTGGTAATTGCGAGCCCCTCAGTGATTGAAATCATTCAACAGCTTGACCTCTTGGGTTAGTTTGGTTCTTAACATTGTATAAAACTAGCTGCAGAGATATTAGATCTGGAATAGATGTAAGTGGAAACAATTTGATTCTGCTTCCAAATTTAACAACTCTGCAGTCCCTTCACTAGTCCTTTCCAGTTACTTGTTTTAGATAAACTGAGTGGATATTTAGATTGATGACGAGTTTGGCATAATTACCGTACTTTGTAACTTCAACAAAATTACATCGATAGTGATTTCGTCAAACCTACTGGAAATCCAAAGATACACTGAATCAATTGTTCGAAACCAAATATTCCTTTCTACACCAAATAGAATCGAGTTGGCATAGCAAGTGCGAGTTGGTCAAAACATGTCTTTATAATTGGTCAAAACATTTGCTTGGTCAAAATAATTGTTAGTTGTTGAACACTTCTTCTAACTAAAAATGAAATATAATTGAGGTATGCAGTAGTTGAAGGGATGGGAGATTCCGAGCTAAGAGGACACACCTTGAGTAAATAACAGCAACAAACAAATGTCTGAAGATAATAACAAACTATACAAATATATTCAGAGAGGGTAAGATATCACTGAGATATTGCAGCCAAAGGATGATATATCACAACCAGTCTTTATTGTTAAAGACAAGACATGAGTTGATGATGTAGCAGTATGGTTTTGTATGGCATCAAAATAGATATATTTCACTAAAATAATATCAGAGAGAGAGAGAACAGTCCAACATAACCACTAGAACCGTGGGTACGCATGTCAAAACATGTTTACCAGCTCCTTGATCAATAATTGCATCCACCTTTTTTTCTTTCTCTCTCTCTCTCTCTCTCTCTCTCTCTCTCTCTCTCTCTCTCTCTCTCTCTCTCTCTCTCTCTCTCTCTCTCTCTCTCTCTCTCTCTCTCTCTCCCTCCATCACTTCCTTCTGATGTACTTTCCATGCTCTTCTATATAATGTTTGAAGCAACAACAACTTCCCCTATGGGTAGCAAACCTGATTTTCATCACATGATGAGTTCTTCAATCTTTCTTTTATGCTGCTTTCTCACACTCTCTTTGTATTCCATCTCCCAACACACAAGCTATAGCTATTCTCTAGATTTTATACCAGCAAGGAAGTTGAGCATGTCAGCTCCTGGACATGACCACAAATTTCATGAAACTCAGGTATGTTTGTCCCCTATTAATCATCTTAAAAGAGTAAATAGTGAAAGGTATGTTTGTCCCCCATTGGCTCATATTCTATATCATCAGAATACGAGTTGTATGATCTTCATTCATCAGCAGATATCCTTTCAATGAGTGCTTTCCTTGACTAAAGGAAATTTTTAGGTCCACCACGCCCCTTTCCTTATTGCTTCCATTTCATAACATGAATGTATAAAATGCAGGTATCGGATGAGGCAATGGAAAGCACTCCTGCTGATGCAGATTTCACAACACTAGAAATTACCGGCAACAGTTACAGTCCTCATGATCTTGTCTATCATACAGATTATCATGGAGTAACAACTCATCCAACTCCTAAGCATCCAAAACCATAGGCTGCAGATTAAATTTTGATTTGTGAAATATGCAGACATGTATTCTAGTTCTTACCAATATATAAAATGCAATGCCCTGTGTGTGGGAAGAAGGAAAAAAAAGTTGTTTATACACTAGACCTGATTACATGATTCATTTTGCTCATCTAGTTTCACCAATACATTGGCACATAACTTGTAAGCCGTATATAGTTCACAGAAACATAGAAAAACTGATGAGCTGGTCACTAAGACGCTACTGATGTCAAGCATTCCACTAGGTGAAAATGATCCAGCAATTCTTCGCCAAAGCAGGAAAAATTGAAATAAAATAAAATAAAATAAAAAGAAAAAAAAAACAGTATTACAATTTATCATGAAGTGAAAGCATTCCATTAATATATTGTCTTCTTGTGTTTTTATATTTCTGAAGAAGCATCATGTGACGACTTACAACATCCTCAAATACCACCTCACTACAAAACCTAGACTTCACATTTAGAAAAGCAGCTTCTAACTTGTCCTTGTGTTTGGCACACAAAGAGCATAAATCTTCAATATTGAAAGATTTTTCTGTGTTGAATCCACTTCTGGCTTCTTTTTCCATAAGAAGAACCTCAAGCCATCGGACTTGCTCAAATGGATCTTTATTTTTCTGAATTGCAACCTCTATGTTACTCAGCACTTCCGAAAATCTACATTCATTACGTATTTTATCAATTAAGTGGAGAAAAGTCGTTCTCTGCTTCTGAATAAGCCTAAGATAAACATCTGGCGGCAAGGAAACTGCAGCAGTCAAGCATGCTTTCCGAAAAGTAGGATTAGAAGTGCAAATAATCCCAATGGCAACATGTAAAAGATCCACAGACACAAGATCAAGTTTTTGAGACAGAGAATTAATGCAACCATAACACGGTCTTCTCTGGTTTTCATTCCAGCAATGAAGAGCAAAATGAGCTACTCCTTCCCACCTGCATTTAGAATGATACAGAATGAGTGAAACCAGATATCTAAATCACCATAAAGATAACAAGTTTCTTTAACATGTGCTACAATATTGTGAGCTCTATGTAGCCAGTTCAATCTTTCATTTGCAGTGATGCAGTTGCTCCATTAAGAAATTGTCCGCCCCTATAGTGCTTAAGGTCTCTTCAATCGCCTCACCCAATTTGCAAGTACAATTACCAAATTGAATTCAAACATAACATAAATCTAGCAATCAAATACAATTGAAGTAAAAGAAAAATCAAAATGATAAATTTATAGGAAGACGTAATGGATCCCAAATAAAAGAAACCTAGTCATAACATATCTCTCATAACATAACCAAAAATAGTAAGTCCAAGTTTCACTCTCTTCATGCGGACTTGAGGACAACAAACCAGCACGAAGATGAAAGGTTGATAATATTACACACATCCTTATCAATAGGATAATAATTGAAGTAGATTAAATACTATAAAAACTGGTCCATGAATCAGCTTTCCATAAACATGGGTCTCTGAAAGCTTGGCCCAGTGTCCTGCTGACACACTTGTCTAATTTTTAATAATTGATTTTAGAGTGGGTCACTCCACATGCATAGTTTCAGTTTTCTGATTCAAGAAACATCTATCAAATGATTTTTTAATCATTCGATATAGTGCTAAAGCAGCTATATACAAGAACAACTTAAAGGGGAAAAAAAATGAAAATAAATTTATTCATAATTCTTGGAATCAACGAAAATCTGAAAAATAATTGCTAAGGAACAAAAGGTCCGCCCATGATTATGGCCATCATTCAGAAACTTATGGACCTAGAAGTACCAATTAGACAAAAAAGACGAGCTTTGACTAGATAGGAAAGAATACACAAGATGTAATGATTAGTTATATTTTTTTTTTTCGTTTCCCAAAGGTTCCCTCCACTAGAGATAACACCATTTGAAGCATATTGGGCATTAAATATGGGTACTTCTCCCAGCTGGGAATCAAACCTTGGTTCACTACATTGCGGGAGTCTAGTCCCTACTGCTAGACCCAACCCCCCGTTGGTAATGTAATCATTAGTTTAATATAAGAATGTTTACCAGTATGCATTAGTAGGATTGTTGACTGAGCAATGTAGAATTTTGTTTTCAGAACATCTCTTATTTATTTTTACAGAGAGAAGAAAAACTGAAAATATTAAATATGCTTGTTTCCTGCAAATATATCACTTTATGTTTTTAGTCCCTGTAAAAAAAACACTTTTTTTAATCCTTGCAAATAAACCACTTTTATCTTGTGTTCCTTGTTATAGTCCATGAAATATTTGTTTACGTTTAAATTGATCCCTATATGAGCTACAAAAGAAGTACAATGAATATTACACACATAACACAGAGACTAATTCCAACATAAACAAATTTAGCAGGAACTAAAACAAAATAACAAGGATCAAAAGTAAAAAGTTGTATATTTGCAAGGATTAAAAACTTAAATGAAAAATTTCAGACTAAAACCAAAAAGTGGTATATTTGCAAGGACTAAAAATATATTTAAGCCAATTGAAATTATATTATCTGAGCATTTGTGAAATCACATGTTATAAGAATTAAAATATGAACTAACTGGCGCCAATTGGCCATTTTCTTTCTAGGCATATCAACATACTAGCCTCTAAATCAGTAATAGGTAGGATATTGTAATATCATATTAAATCAAACTAATCTCCATTGTAGCAATATTAATAATACTTATAGTAAACAAATGCAAAGCATTGGACCAGGAAAAAAGAGAAAAGTCAAAATCACACTAGATAGGGGAAACTGCCATATAGGTATTAAAGAAACTGCAAGACTAAGATTTACTAATTTAACAGAAAATATTTCTGAAGGATTTTCTGATTCTCCATATATATTATCCATCCTATGTTCGGTGCACTTTCTTTCCTGATTGTCTATTTTGAAAATTGAAAGTATTTCCAGAACAAATTCAAGCAATCCATGAAATTAAAAAATCCTCACTCCTCAGCAACAAAAGGCCTTATTTTTGACATCAGACACTATCCACACAATGGTTTCGCATTCACTGTCAATGGAAGACAAGCACTGGAAACATACCACTTAATCCAACGACCAATTGCTGGCATGGCATGTCTCCTTTCTCCAGTGGATTTACACATAAGTGCTTGACTACAGGGACAGACACTGTTTAATTTACTACACTTAATACCTGTTACTAGCCTGTGTGCACACCAAATGTGAAAGTTTTATGCTAAAACCATAATTCATAGTTTTGCAATTAAAAGCATTTTCCTCAACGTGAAACGAAGGGACCCGCAAATATCTACAAAACCAGTTATGAACTGAGCTTTTGCTGATTTCTTTACACAGGTTTTATCCATTATTCTTCATCAAGGAATTCTTCCAACATGAAAGATTCAGATCGACTTAAAAATGTTGTAAATTATTTTCCTTTTCTTTTATCTTTACACTTTGCACTCTTTACATTGCAATGACTACTTTAGCAATCACATGATAGAAAGGAAAGGCCAAAATACCCATTCAAAGTTATATACAATTGATTTGCATACTTGCACCCAACATCCTGAGGGAGAATAAAATATTGAATTTACAGAAAATATAGACACATCTGATTGCTTATCTACCTTTAGCTCCCTCGGTCCCTTATCATTGAAAAATATTCACTTTAGAGTTCGGTTCTACATATGAATAATACATACACATGCAATTATGGCATAGTTGCAGAAAGTCTAAAGTTTATGAAACATGAAAAACTATGTATTTTCCTTTTTTCTTAATTTGTGTTTCTTCCTAATATAACTGCATTTATGTAATAGAACTTAAAATGTACACGAAAAGGAAAATAGACAGAAAAAGAAAAAGAAAAGGGTCCATGGTAAACTTAACAGAGTTGTAACTGAAAAAGAACAACGGGAACTTCTATAACCCAGATTATCATAAGTAAAGCTTATTGCAACCATTAAAAAAAAAATGACGTTAACGTTTACTTACTCAAAAGCAGGTTCAACCTCAATACTGAGTGTAAGGTGCAACGAAAATTCAGAAGAACCATCATCAACACCATAATTTGTAAAAGCCTCATGTGGAAAACCTCTGGGAATATACAATACATCACCCTCCTTGAGAAAGAACTCTCTTCTTAAAGCTTTTGTACAGTCAACATCGGAACCACAGAGACTATCATATAAGCGAGGTAACAGCTGACCGGGTCGAGAAAATACTGTCCACTTCTTGGAGCCAAAAATCTGGCAGACAAATACACAGTGATCATCGAAGTGACGGGCCAACCCTTGAGAATTAGCTGGTGTTAAATACAAATTAGCACCTACTGAAGGTTGGCCAAACATAAGTGCTAATGTATCGGCAATAGACGCAATGCGCTGATATCGAAACTCGAGACCACGCAGAGCAACAGTATAACCCTCTTTATAAGCTTGCTCGCACTTAAAGACATCTCCATTAGTAAAATACAGAGGTTCCTTATGGCATTCCGGATGAAAGTGATGTGTCTCTTTTCTGGATTGGTTCTCAGTTTTTACAACCCGTATATCCTGCTGGTAGATTATAGGACAACCTAGTCTGTCTTTCACCTCATTTAGGAAATTAAGGATGTTTTGCTCCTCTGAAGCAATAGGAAAACAAGACACGAGACCTTGAAGAATTGAATGGAGTAGGGAAGGAACAATCCCATTCCAGTTCAAAGATTGTATAAATGGGCTAAACATATCATCCACGTTGTGATCCTCCGATTTCCTTGTTAGAAGAAAAGGTGAAACTTCCCAGTAATTTGAGAGAAAATCTTCAAAACTAGAACCACTTGAACCAAAAAGACCTCTTTGGACCACTTCAAATGGCAAAGAGACACTAAGTTGTGAAGCATTAATGGAAAGCCTAAAGATGCTTTCGGCAAGATCACTAACTCCAATATTACTCTTACAAACACGTCCTTCTTCATTAGATTTCACATCACCTCTAATTACCAAATAATGAGTAGCATTTGCCCTTATTTCTTTTAGAAGGCTCAGGAATGCTTCAGAAACGCTTTCGGGGATATTATGTAGTTGCTCAACATTACAGGCATTGGTAAGAACAATAATCGCACTGAGTAAAGCTACCGATAGTTCATCTTCCCTAATCCCAATCTTAAGAGAGTGAATACTTTGATTTCCCTCGGACAATAAACAAACAGATTCCACGTGCTTAAAAACCTGAAGAAACACAGACCTGAGAAAATTTTCAATATATCCAAAACAACAGATTTTCAAGTGCAAGATTTTACTTAAATAATTTATTTTTTCCTATACAGTGATCAATTAAAACAGCATGTTAGAAATAAAAGCATTGCACGTTAGGGCCTTGTTTGGATAAACAGCTTAATTAAGCACTAATAGCATAACTTAATTAATAACTTATGGTACAAGTGTTTATGTATGAGCTATTTCTATAACCAGAGTTGTTTGGAATGACCTATTTAAGCTTACCTACTTGCATAAACACTTGAGAGACTGTTTAGATAAACCTACAACTAACGACATGTCAATAAGTTGTTGCCAACTTATTTCTATAAGCTCCCTATGATAGTTTATGAAAACAACTAATAGCTTATATAAAAACATTTTGAATTCATTTTATATTTTGTTATGGAAATAGCTTATACATAAATACTTACACGAGAAACAATTATACTATAAGCCCTTATTAAGTTTTTTATCCAATTTAGGTGGGCTAGTTTAGCTTCTTCAAAAAAAAAAAAAAAAAATTATCCAAACACAGCCAAAATAAAGTCAAACTATTTTCACATAAGCTATGTGTGAGAGAGATTATGAAAATAAGCTGTTTTGATAAGTTATTCCAAAGATTCTCAAAAATAATTATGCAAGCAGATAAAGTGAAATAATTGAATCTAGACTAAAGAGAAGCTAAAAGTAAATGCAATAGCTTATAGCTTACATTAGTTTGCGCAAGGCAAAGAAATTGAGAAGTTGGTGTTGAGCGAAAGCAGTGGTAGACAAATCCAAAATGGCATTGCAAGCGGAGGATAAAACTTTCCTATCGGGATTCTCCAACAGAGAGATTAATCCCTTAACTGTTTCGGAATCGGTAGCGATTTCTTCGTTGATTTCGAGGGAAACGAGGGAGGCGGCACCGATGATATGTGCGGCGCGGCGTGCGATTGGGGAGTGTGTGGAAGATAGGAGAGTTGGAAGTAAAGAGAGGATGGGTGTGACGGAGAGGAGAAGAGAAGGGTGAAATTGGAATAAGCATTTTTTGATAAATGATTGGTTGGAGTTAGAGTTGGAATTTGAGTTTGAGAGAGATGCGAGTATAAGAACGAATAGGGTGTTGGGATGATTGGAGAGTTGGGATTGAGAGGTTGAACAAGAACGTTTCCTTTTCTTCATTCTTCTTGCTTTCCTTTCCTTGCAGATACTCTCTTCTCCTATTCCAGAGTTGAGATTTTTTTTTAGGCAAATTAAGACATTTGATGTTAATTTAATACGTCTAAATTCACAATTCTCAAATTATTCGATTTTCATTTGAAAAAAATTGATCAATTACTTAATTTATATATTGTTGATGAATTATTTATCTCTAAAATTATGTTTGAATTAAAAGATAGTAAGAAAAAAAAAATGTTTTTAACTTAACGTTAAATAGTCTGTAAACATTTAATAATAATAAAGTTGGTTGAAAAATGGGACACAATGTATAACCATACTCTAAATGTATTGATCCATTTTCTATATCTAATTCTATGTGGAAAAAAATTGTAAAATATTGATCAAAATTATTCATTGTCTAAATGACATTGTAGTAACATGTTTGCAATATTTACTTGGTGGATTTGATGCTTTAGAAATTATCACATTCTTGGGGATATGCGATGGAAAATCTCATAATGTCATTTTGTAGACATCATACACCCCGACATTTCCCTCAAAAAAAAAAAATACATCCCGACATTATTTTTGTTAATATTTAGAATCACATTTATCATTGGATTGTTAAGTGGTGCTTCCGGTGCTTAAAATTGCATGTTGATGATAGTTCTGGTGCTTCCGGTGACATTGGATGGTAAAGTTACATCTGATTTTTTTTTATTTTCTTTTTGCAAAGAGCCTAATGATCAAGCTCTCACACTTCAGAAGTGAAAATTTGTTGACTTGAACCCACTCCGATAGCATTTTATCATTTAAGCTATAGTTACAGGACTGCATCCTATTTTAATTTGAACCATTTATAGTTACAAGACTGCATCCTATTTTAATTTGAACCATTTATCATATGATTTTGTTGTCAGTTCATGAACAATTCTGATTCGTGTACGTATTTGTATTGATCAGCTGAGTGATATATGTTTGCGTATGCTTTGTGGCCATGTATGAAATGCATAGATCAAAGCAGGGTGGATAACCAGCTAGTTACTATCCATCGCTATATATTTATGTTGGGCACGTTTTTTGTATAAAATTACTTTGAGCAGGTATTGTATCCTATTGATATGGTTTTCAAGCTATCCATGGTTAACTTCATTAAAATTAATTTCTGTTTCCTTGACAGTTTCAGCATAACCGAAACAGGCGTGAAACACAAGAATTTCAGAATAGTGCCACCACATACATTAGCCTTCTGCAAACACAGTTTGTAACTTCGCTTATACAGTTTTTCTCTGGTACATGTGAATCACACTCCTGCTTTGCATAAATATGCACCTACCAGCCACCAAGTCAAGTACCATTTCAACCAATTTAATATCAACAAACATTTTCATTAAGTGATATTGTGGGAATGACGAGGGAGTGCCTCGATTAGAGGATGAGAGATCTTAATAGTTGTATAATGTTTATTGAGTTTGGTTGAGGCTTGTGAAAAAATACTTTATACTAGTAAAGATACCATGCAAGATTGTACTGACGTTGTGAAAAAATTGGCGGAAAGCATAGGTGAAACATATTATTAGGTGTGAAATCCAGCCACATGTGATTGGGGAGAATACTTTTTCATAGATTCGATAGATAAACAAATATTAAATTTTCAATTTCTTGTATAGGTCTCCTTAAGGCACTCTTTAAGAGTTTTAAATTAAGAATTATTTGTTAAATATTTCAATTTACAATAAATTGATTACATAAATTATTAAAAAAAAAAAACTTACAATTTAAAAGTTTTTAAAGAGTGTCATAGGGGTTGTAAAAAAAAAAAAAGTGTCATAGGGACACTTATTAACATTTCTTTTCCTTAATAGTAATCTAAGGTCCCTCCCAGAGATACTTGCTGGGAATAAGGAAACAGAGAGTGCTCTGCAGGCCTGCACAGGGGGCCGGCCTGATGAGGTGGCTGGATGTATTGTAGACAGCCTTCGTTTCAATTGCATGAATCACTAAATGACAAACATACACAATGCAGATGTATTTGAACAGGAAGTGTGCATAGGTCTCTCAAATATTACCCTTCTATCAAATGGAAGAAAATAGTATACTATTACCCCCTTAGCCTCTCAACTTTATAAGTCAGAGAAAGGCAACTTAACATAATTTTGATGCCAGTAGTTGGCAGAGTGGACAAAGTGAATAAGCTACAAATTTAATAATTTGTCTTCAACTATGAGTTATGTGCAGAATACTCCTGAATTTGATCCTATTGATATGAATTCCTTTACTCAACAAAATGTGCACATTCAATCCTTACCGGGGAATAGTATGATTCACATGCTCGGAGTGTCAATATGCAGGTTTTTGGGTGTTCAATTCAAAGACTACATGATGCTGCTCTTGACCCATAGTTTATGAGTTTCTTGAATTTTAACAATTAAAAAATTTAAATAAGGAAAAAGACACTCAAAATTTTGCATCTTTCTTGACAGCATTTGGTACAGGGAAACGAAGCTGGGGTGGATTCCATAAGTGAAATTACCTTATAAAGTTATAAAGCAAATTGGGCCATCATAATCAGTTAATAAAAACACTAAGAAGAGTTCAAAGCAGGAAGATTGATTCTTCATTCAACAACAGAGCAATATAAAATCTTATCAGCTGTAAATGTATTTGTTCACGAAGATTGGTTCTTCATTGTATATAGCAATGTAAATTTTTAGCTGCTATAATTTGTTGAGAGCATTTGTAGTGAATGTAAGTATACATTTGAAACCATAGAAGATCAACATCTATACATAAGGATGGTTGGTATTCGAGAAAACTATACAGGAGGTATGTTAGAGAAAGAGAAGCCTTTGTATCCCTTGTAAGCATAATATGCAATCCGTGTATAGTAGAAACCTGGTATGAACAAGATTGATCCCAGTACAGCAAAGAAGAGACCTATAATAACAAAAATTAATCTACAATCACTTGTAGTAATAAAATGTCAACGAATTCATCATTTTTATTATTAATTTCTAATTTCTAATAAATAAATAAAATCACAATCCAAGAAATTTTCTCAATCAATTGTTAAAAGTTAATTCTGAATCAGGGAAAGAAAGATGGAAGGGTGAATGTTAAGTTACCGTGAGCAGCGTCACCGCCGACGTGATTGTAAGCCATGAGAGAACCGATGATGATACCTAGGGTTCCGAAAACGAGAAGAGCGACGGCGAGAGCGATCTCCTTGATCGGTGGTTTATTATTCGCCGTGTATGATGTTTCCATCATCATGTCTTCATCGGAAATCGAGAATGCGTGATCTACGTACATTTTTACAACTCTCTCTGGTTATAGATTCAGCTGAAGTTTTTGATGAACACGGTGTGTTGATTAATTTCTAACTTTGTCTTCAAGTTTCACTTTTTAGAATCCGTGCACTATTGGATTTATTTATATATTTGCCCTCAATAATCAATCAATCTTATACAAGATTTCAACAAAAAGTATTAAATCTTTTAAAAATGTATGGCTAAAACTAAAATACATATTTTTTTTAGGAGATAAATGTAAATATCTTGATAATAAACAATCTTTAAGAGTTAGAGGCATCAATCATCCATTCACCATAATTTTTACGTATAGAATTTTTTATAGGAAGTCTGAAGTATATTTTTGTCTCTATAAGATATTTTTTTGTCTCTTTTAAACTTTTAAGATTTTTATACTTTTATTTATAAGAAAGGAAATTAAATTATGAAATCAACGGTTTCCGGCCTATAGCTGGAGACTGTGTTTTCTGTTTTGCTCTGCTGCTGTTTTGTTTTGTTTGTTCGTGTTTTGTTTGTTTTAGGTGATATGCTAAGGTTTCTTTGTTCTGGTGCTCGGTCCTGGTTGTTCCGATTCCGACAGCTGCAGGTGTGACGACTTTCCTTCATGATTAATCCTCCCTCGTCATGCTCTTGAATCGTTCGTCCTCGTTTGGATCGTGGTGGTTGTGATTGTTCATGCAGGTGGTTGTGGTGGGCGTCGGTGGCCGTGTAGCATTGTGTGTTTAGTTTGAGTTTTCTTGGTGCTTGCACAACAAAGGTTGGGTATGGTTGCGGGTCTGGACCTTTTTTTGCAGAGGTTGAGGTTCATAAAACCCGAAAGGGTCTGGTTTCTGACGTATTGAACTCATCCCTCGATCTAAGTTTTTACGCGTTGTTTGCTCGAAAGAGCATTTTATGCCTACTGTTGATTCAAGGGGTTGTTAGCACTTGGATTGGTTTCCGTGTTGGCGGCCAATCCATTCGCCTAGTTTAAACTCTAACTGTTCTATGCAGATGTCCACTTTTCACGCTTTTTTTGTAACCTGGTTTCGCGCCCGTACGCGGGTCCGCTGGGTTGCGCCAGTGATTAGTGTATTTTTGTTAGGATAAATTAGAGCCGTGCCACTTGGACAGTTTTTTCACGATGTATTCCCGTTTGAGTTTTCCTGAGTCAGGTCCAATGCCCTCCCAATCTTTGTACCTGGTTGTCTTTATTTATTATATTTTCTCTTTGGCTAAATTGAAGTACTTCAATCAAAATTGTGGATAAAAGTTGGAGTAAGACATTTCGAGATGATCTTCAATTGACCATATTAACAATAATCAAAGAATTTTCATTTAAAAAAAATGATGTTTTTGACATTCAATTGATTTGTCATTTATGTTCTAATGCGAAGAATTTAGTGTTTCGGCCATGAACTAAGTCTATTGTAAAATCCACAAATATACTTGTCATGAGAGTCTCTAATCGAACTATTGATACAACCTAAGACTAAGATTTCAAACATCTAACGAGATGAGGTTATTCGAAAACTTTTTATCTCCTCACATTCTCGTAAGATGTACATAACAGTTTTAAAAATGTCACCACATCTAGGAGACTAGGACATAGATTGTCTCTATCCATGCCAATGTGATGTCTTAATGCCTTTAAACCTAAGAGCAGTTTGCCGTTGTGGGTAAATGGATAAATTCAGGGTGCCTAAGAGCAATCCAGTCAGCCTAAAGAACAATAGAGGGCCCAATCCACATCAGCCCAATGAACTTTGCTCCTCTCCCTCTATGCACCACTGAAGAATGAAACTAGTAAAAATATCGGTGCTGACGCACGGGTACAGTGAAAAGATTTATCATCTAATTTTTTATGAATATATTAATTAATTAGAAGACATCGAATATGTAATATATATATATATACACACACACACATACACATACATCACCACTATTAGTTTAGTCAGCGACAACTTAACCCGTGCATTTAAATTAATTTTGAAATAAGATTTCTGAAAAATTTTCAAATGCGTGAAAATTCAGTTTAATTATTGACAGTTTTTGTCAGGCATGATAGTTTTATTTAATTGATGTCAACTTCTTTCATGCATTTTAGTATTTTCTAAAATTTTAGTATATACTCACTTATCATACACATTTTAGTTGATAAGGGTTCGATATCATTATAAAATTGAAGTGTGACGGTATTTTAAATACTATAAAAAGGTTTTAGCAGGAACAATTATTATTATAAATGACAACTTGTTTAAATTTATAACAATAATATTTATATAAATAATATAAATGCTTTAGAAGGAACAATTTTTTTTTTATAAATGACAACTTGTTCCGTCATTCAAAATTGGTTTACTAAGAGACAACTTATCTTGATCATTTGATTTAATTGTGAAATATTTAGTCAATCATACTTCTCTCATGTCTATCATTAACTGATCAATGCACACTTATCTCGTGCATTCTAGTTGATGAGAGCTCAATATTATTGTTGAACTGATGTGATATTTTAAATTGTAGTTGATGAGAGTTCAATATTCTTGTTGATGTGATATTTTAAATTGTAGAAACGTTTTAGCAAGAACAATTTTTTTTATAAATAACAACTTGTGTCTTAGATCCAAGTTAGTTTAGTCACTAAAAACTTATCTCATACATTTGAGTTAATTATGAAATTTTAGTAAACGTTAACTTCTCTCATGCATTTGTGTTATTTACGAAATTTCATTCAATGCCCACTTAACCCATGGATTTTAGTTGATGATAGTTCAATATTATTGTAGAATTAAGGTGATGAGATATTCTAAACAATACAAACATTTTAGTAAGGACATTTTTTTTATAAATAACAACTTCTCTCATGTATTCCCTAAAAAAACAATTTCTCTCGTGCATCATAGTTAATTTAGTTAATGACAACTTATCTTGTGTATTTGAGCTACTTCTGAATTTCTACTCAATGTCCGCTTCTCCCATGCATTTTATTTATTTATGATATTTTAGACAATTTCTATTTATCCCGTGCATTTTAGTTGATGAGGGTTGAATATAATTATAAAATGAAAGTGATAACAACTTTATAAACGTTTTTGCAAGAACCATTTTTTGTAAATAATAACTTGTCATGTGTATTAAAGTTAGTTTAGTTAGTGACAACTTGGTTTGTGCATTTGAGTTACTTTTTAAATTTTTGTCAATGCCCACTTCTCTCATGCATTTTGGTTATTTACAAAATCTTAGACAATGCCTATCTATCTCGTTCATTATAGTTGATGAGGATTCAATATCATTTTAAAATTAAAGTGAGGTGATATTCTAAATAGTATAAATGCTTTATCATTTTAGGATTTAATATCATTTTTGCGGGAACAATTTTTTATAAATAACAATTTGTTCCGTGTATCGAAATTAGTTTAATCAGTGAAAACTTATCCCGTTTATTGGAGTTAATTCTGAATATTTATTAGTGAAAAATTATCAAGTGCATGATAGTTTAATTTATTCAATGTCAACTTCAGTGGTGCATTTTATTAATCACAACTTGTCTCATGTATGATTGTAATATTTAATCAATGTTAACTTCTCGTATGTATTCTGGTTATTTATGAAATTTTAGTCCATAGTCACTTATCCCATGTATTTTAGTCGATGAAAATTCAATATCATTGCAGAACTAAAGTGAGGTGATATTTTAAATAATAGAAATGTTTTAGCAAATTTTACTTTATTTTATTTTATAAATAATAGTTTGTCCCATATATTAAGGTTGGTTTAGTTAGTGACAACTTATCCCGTGAATTAGAGTTAATTTTGAAACTCTAGTCATTGCCAACCTCTCCCATGCATTTTATTTATTTATGATATATTTGACAATGTTCATCTATCCCGTGCATTTTAGTTGATGAGGGTTTAATATAATTATAGATGTAAAGTGATGTGATATTCTAAATAGTGTAAATCTTTTCGCAAGTTTTTTTTTTTAAAATAACAACTTACCACGTGTATCAAAGTTAGTTTAGTGAATGACAACTTATCTCGTGCATTTGAGTTACTTTTGAAATTTTGATCAATGCCCACTTTTTTCAAGCATTTTAGTTATTTAAATTTTTTTAGTTAATGTCCACTTATCCCGTGCATTTTAGCTGATGAGTTCAATATTATTGTAGAATTAAAGTGATGTAATATTCTAAATAGTATAAACTTTTTAGCAAGAACTTCTTTTATATAAATAACAACTTGTCACTTGTATAAAAGAAGTTAGTTTAGTCAGTGATAACTTATCCCGTACATTTAAATTATATAAATGTAAAAAGAAGTAAAAATAAATCTAGCCAAAACCGCATAGTATTATATAACATTATTTTTTTATAACTAAAATAGATTTTTGATTTTTTTATATAGTGACATGGGAATATAGAATTACGCCATTAAAAAATCATAATATGGACAGATTTTGTTACAATGGTACCAACAATCCTTTGTACTATCTTTTTACAAATGTACTCTAATTTAATTTAATTGTTATAGAGTTACATTACTCTAATGTTCTTCTTTTGAATAACCTCCGTTATTTACTTTTTAATTTTGTCTCTCTCACTCTTATAATTTGATAATTTGTTTCTCTCTGCTCAACAAAAGAATTTTGAGAAGCTCTCCTCCTCAGCCAAACCCCAGCCGCCGCCGCCGCCGCAACACTGTTCACAATCTTCATCCATTTCTTCTCATCTATCATCCTATTAAGTTTATTTTTAGATCGGATAGATTTTTAAACATCTCAATCACCACCTTCTCGGCTAGATCTAAACCAACATAGACAATATTTTGAATCAAAATACCTTCATCGGCGACCACCGCGCCGGAAATTGCAGCCACCACCGTGTTATGGTGTATTAATCAAGGTCAAATTCTTCACATCATCTGTTTCTGCCTATTTATTTATTTTAATTCTTATCAGAAGTTTAATTTTATTTAGAGAAGCAAATTCGAATTTCTCTTTAATATTTGTATTTATAGCTGAGCAGTTATTATGGTTTTCTAGTAAAAGAAAGTTATGATAATTCATTTATCTTTGAAGGACTTTTTTGATCTAAAATTGTGTTTGAAGAGAGTAAAGGAAAAAAAATACAGGAATTCAAATACACAAAAATAACTATATCCAAAAATATTCAATCTCTACACTGTCAAAAAGATTTTTGAGAGTAGATTTTAATGTGAAGATAAGTATTTTTATCCTGTTGAAAAAAATGAGAATGAGCTCTGTTTGATGAAAATGATGTTGGAGCTTAGGTGCAATATAGTCTCCATCCATGGAGTTGCACATCATACCTGTTACATTCATTACACAAGTTTTATAAGTTCTATTTACTGAATTAGAAGAATGTTTTTTTAAAAGTATATAGTCTGCTAGCTACTTAATTGATAAAGTTAATTGGTTGCAATATTTGGTATACTTAGTCTAGATTTTCTGTGTGGTTGATGATGATAAAGCTCAACAGCTTAAGTTGTTTGCTTCTTCCAGTTGCTTCTTTATTTCCTTTCTTTGTCTGCATCTGTCCTTCACATCTGTAACTGTAATTACCTTTTTTTCTTTCTTTCTTCCTTCTTTTGCTAGTTAGAAAAAGATACATGTATAAGAAAGCAATATTATATCTATATAGAGAGCGATAATTCATCGGATAACAATTCATCAGAGACATTTTCTTAATTTAATTTAGAGAGCAATAATATATATTTTTTGGACCTTTTGTTAAATACACTTTGTTTAATAATATATCAAGGTAGTTTATTTCTGCATAATAATGTCTTTCTTTGTGGTTTGTTGCATAGAACCAAACCTTATCAATTGGTTTAAATCTTTAGAACTTTTTTTTTTTATACTGCTAGTTGTTGCTGTGTATTTTCTTTTTCTTTCTTTCTTTTTTTCAAAAAAAAGAAGGTAAAAGTAATAGAAAAGAAATACAAAACTATCAATGATGATTTGTATACCTTGGATGTAGAACATATCACGTTGAATCAGCTGGAAAAAAAAGTGTATAGTTTTACATGATGATATGAAGAAAAAATGAAAATACTTTTTTAGCAAAGAAAAAAGAAGTTTTTGCTAAGAAGACCAATGAGTGAAATGGAGTATTGAATCTTGTATAAAAGTGTGTTGAATCTTTATAAAAGTGTGTTGCTACAAAGTATTGTTTATCTTCTAGCTTGATGTATTGTGACAAAGTTCATAGTTGGCAAATATATCTTTTGCAGTGGAAAAGATTAAAAATTTTTTAGTGGAAAAGACTAAAAGTTTGTTAAAAATGTTGAAGATAATAGTTGTAGAAAGGTGGTAAATTTTGTGTTGGTATGATATGTACTGAAGTTGTTTGTATTTGAAACAAATATGTTGCTACCTTTTTTTCTTCTGTTTTCGGTGTTCATTGCAGGTGTTGCTCATTTTGTAGTTGAAGCTTGAAGATGATAGAGTTGAAAAAATAATATTTTTTTTTCCTTCTTGTTACCACTTTTCTACTCATGTGTAGAACATTTTTTGAAATGTGTTGAATGAGAGAAGATGAAAATAAGAGACTGGTCAGAGAGACAATATATGAGTATTCCCTTGTATATACTATATTCAAACTTAATTTGATTGAATTTGAAATTTGAATTTGAGTACTTTCCCCCAAATTTGGTTGGTAATTGTGTAGAGTACACATAAAATATATTGAATTTGAGCCATGACCGACACAAGTCAGCTGTCATTGGTAGTAACAATTTTTTCAAGTAAAAGCAAACTGTCTTCTTTCCCTCTCAAACGTACTCAGCCAGCCTAAAAGAAATGAGTTCAGTTTAGTTCCAATGGTATGGGTGTCGTTGGAAACATATGTAAATAAAGTAAACCAGCCTATTTGATTCAGTTAGATGACATCATGTGATTTTAGTTAGAAATGTAATTTAATAGACAACTTTTACCCCTAAATCTGGGTCATTTGCACTGAAAGGGTTAAGGGCATTATTTGGTTTTCCACAACATGTTTTTTTTCTTATATTAAGAGGATTACTCAAACGGGAAACGCAAAAGGAAAAGGAGCTCGCCTCCCATCCTCTTTGGTAATTGCTAATTCCTTCTCCTTCTCTTTCTCCATTTGCTAAGAATGAATATAGAGAATTAGTCATGGATTAGTAGCATAGATGAAGTTAGGGGAAATGAGAGAATTGTTTGAAAACAATAGTCCACTGTAAAATTGTTTAGTCTCAATTATGTAGTTTTACCCAGTTAGTTCAGTTCAAAAGTTGCCTCTGAACCGGATCCGGTTTGCAATAAAAACTGGTTTTAACTTTTAACCGTAATCTCTTCCATTACCATTTCAATTCTTCGATTGATCCCAAACATCAACACATTCTCTTCACCAATTCAATCAAAAATCAACAAAATCAGAATCAAACACTCTAAATCTCCCTAACCCTCTATTCCACAATTTCAATTTCCTCAAATCTGTCTCTGTCTCGCCATCATCCTCACCATTCGTCCCACTCCATTTCTCTGCCTTGGCTTTCTCTATCGCACTATTCTTCACTCTCTCCCTTAAATCACCGCCTTTGTGAACAACCAAAAGAGATCGAAGATAGAAAAGACAAGTCAGAATAAAATCAAAGGTGAGATTGAAGGGTGTAAAGAGACAGTGAATCACGTTTGTAGAAAGAACAGAAGCTGCAAAACCGGTTCTGAACCAACTAGTAAACCGGTTTGTTATTTTTGTTTTTATATGGGCTGGTTTGGTTTTGTATTAAATGTATTGTAGCTAATCACTTACTTCTAATCAAATATGTATTTTGGAGATGATGATTTGACGAAATTCATCATCAAATTCGAGTCTACGTTCATCATTCACATCATCTACTTATCACATCCCTTACTCTTATGAAATTAATATGACTTATTATTTATGGAATTGCTAAACATTGCAGGAATGGGAATTAGTAAAACAGAAGTAAACTTGAAGAGATTGCTTGCAGCTGCTCCTCAGCAGCAAAACCAGGCAAAACTTGTACATGTAAGTCTGAAAGTTTATGTTGTGTGGTTAGGATGTCATAGGTTTGAGTTATGAATTCGACCTTTTTGCAAATACGCAAAGTTGCCTGCAATAGATCCAAAATAGACCCGACCCTTTGATTTTGGACCCCATTATGGCAGTTGCCTTATTTTAGGTATATGTTGGTCTCAATTGACTATAATTTATTTGCTAATTTTATGGAAGTAATGTTCTATTGATCTAATCATTTGATTAACTCTTGAAAAGAAAAGCTTACTAATTTGTTGACTCTGCAGTATGTTGCTACTCTGCGTGAACAACTGGAACAATTGGCTGAAGAGAAGACTCCAGAAGGCTTGCCAAGGTAGTAAGTCTCTTTATTTACATTCTCGTATACATAAATATCAAGGAATTATAAGGGATAATGCAGAGCTTTAGTGTTTCTATATAGTCTGCCATCTTTAAAGTTCTCAATTTTTACTCTTACTTTCATGCAAGCTTCAAAAGAAAGTTACTGATTCCCTTATTCATCATTGAGAGTCATAAAGAAAGACTTATAGCCTGAGTTGGTTTGAAAGATATAACAACCTGTTAAAAATTCAAAATATAAACTATAAAGGATTAAAGGAAGGGAGAAGAAACAATCTTATGAAAATCTAAATTCAAAAAGCAGGTACACAATCAATTCCTAAAGAACTAATTAGTAATTCCTAAAATACTTCTACACCCTCAAGAATTTCAAAATTAGCTAGGAATAGTCTTTTGGTCAGGATATTCATATTTGCCTCTTGTTGTACAGTTGGGATAAATGGCATACAAGTAGCTTCATCATCTATCTTTTCCTTTATTAAATTTCTGCCAACTACCACATATTTATAGGCATCCCTGATTTGTCAAGAATTCTTTTTAGACATAACATCTCACATACTCCATGAGATGTATCTATATGTTCCACATCCATACTGCTCCTAGCTACCACATTTTGTTTTATGCTTTTCCATTTAACCAATACTGCTCCCAGCTACCACATTTTGTTTTATGCTTTTCCATTTAACTAAAACCCTGTGCAATAACCTCATGTAGACTTCCTATTCAATATAGGTCTTGTACAGTCAGCATTTAAGTAGGCCTCAATTTTGTGTGCTTTTTTGTTGAAGAAATGATATTTGCCTGGGACATTTCAAATTTTCTAAAATTCCATTACATATATTGCGTTAAGATGTTCTTCATTGGCGAATCTATGATCTGGCTAGCTAAACTCACTTTAAACGAAATACCAGGCCAATGAGGTCATGCATCTTGTTCCCCTCAAGCTTTTGATTAAGGTCAATAAAAGTTTTTGCTGGCCTGCTAACACTGTACCGTTTAAGCTTCTTCCTTCAAATCTCCATTTAGGAATCTATTCTTCACTTGTAGTTGTTGTCGAAGCCTGTCCAGATTTGCCGCTGGGCTTTGGAAAAACGTAATAAGGTTTGAGTAAAGCCTTTGGCAACCGATCAAGCTCTGTGTATTTCAAGATCCGGTACTTTATAAGAGGATAAGATTTTATTCATGAATGAGCATTGTTTGGGTTTAAGCATGTAAATGTTAAGAATTAATACTCGGTGAAATTTTAGGGATTAGATGGAAAATGAAAAGATTTCATTAAATATAGGATTTTGAATAACTGTTGTAATGTAGAAACCTAATTCAAAATTTCTATATAATAAGTTCCAAGTCAAGAACAAGTTTAGATAAATTAGTGTAAGCTCAGCTGACCAATATAGGTAACATAAAATCCTATCGCAACAATTGTCCTGATATTCAAACCATACTTAAGCAGATCTTGCACGTGTAAGGTTTAGAAGACTGTGGTATATATATGGACTCCTTTATTTACAACGAGTTCTCTTTGAATATATCTCTCAGTGAACATAAGTTGTACTGTTCCTTGTTTTAAATTCTTTAAGATCTTGCATGTGTAATGAATACATAATCAGTTTATCTCCTCATCTCTCTTTTTAGATCATTGGTAATCCATGATCTAAAGCTGTTATATTCCTGCTATATGTTTCTCTACTGAGTATCTGCATTCATTGATGTTTGTGTATGATTGATTGATCAGGATCTCAAAGGCTACGTTGAACGATTATTCGGAGAAGATTGAAGCCATTGCTTCAAAATTGGTCCATGTGGTATGTATTTGTTAGCTATTGCATGTATCTTTTAGAGATATTGAAATGCAAAGGGATCATTAGAGCAACTGACTAAACATTTGAGGTTCCTTTTTGCCTCAATATAATAAGAAATTTCATTAACAAAAGGATGGAATTTGAGTATTTGAAATCTACTGGATATCATAAAATGGTTTATTTTATTTGTTTATACCTGTTTCTTAAAAGTAAAAACAGATTGTTGTATCCCCTATCGTAGCTTGCCCCCTATCGTAGGATGGTAAACAATTTCTTTAATAGGATTGTAAATAAATAAGCCCCCCATTTTCATCAATAAATATCTTAACTAGTATTTATTTCACATCATGATTGTTGTATCCCCTATCATAGCTTGCTCCATGTCGTGTATAGTAACAAAAAAAGAATCTATAGCCAGCCACATCCTTTTGTACTAACTGAAAGGTGCGCAGATTGCATAAACTTAAGTCTGAACCTCTGAGGTCTGCTTGGTTCAGCAGGTGTTAGTGGTAGGGTGGAAACTTAATGATAAAACTTCAAACCTGCTTGGTATGACAAACATGAACGAATGGCAAATATAAATATGCTCATTTTGATAGGTCACAGGAGAGAAGAATAAAAGAAAACCAATAAATTTGAGGCAAAACAATTAGATAAGTAAGATGGATTAGCGCAGTCGAAACTGTTTGGTGGTTTTGTTTAAAATTATAGTAGCAACAATGTTTGGCATGAATTTGGAGGAAAGGGCGATAGAACAGGATTCTGAATTGTTGGTATTGCAGAACTGACCATTAAGCTTAGTTGTAAAACGGGAAACCCATTGTTGAAGTGGAAGCCCATAGAAGGAGATTTCTCTCTCTTTTCTGTGAGGATTATGTAAACCTTTGAAGCTTCCTTTTCTTACTCTATTTCTCAGCTCTATTGCTCGTGTGTTTGTAATGACTGGCTCAAATTCGTTTTAACTTCGTCATTTTTTGCCCACTACTCAACCAAACAAACCTTAATGATTTGTTATATGATGGAGAACATCATGTTGCATTAGTTATAGTATGTATGTGAAGAGTGTATATAAAATATTTAATGGCTTCAATTATTGTTATTTGATTGGAATGCATCATAAGGCAATGTAATTTCCTCCATTGTTTCCTTTTTATATATTCCATTTTAGTTTTGGCTAAATAGGCACACTTAGTGATTGTCATATAACCATTTAAATTTTCAGTCCGACATAGAAGTATCTGAGGACACTGAAAGAAATATTAAAGAAAACCCTTCTGAAATTGAGGATAAAACGCCGATGTCGCCTTCTTCTGGGCTGCGAAGAAGGCCTGTGTAAGTTAATGTTAACCTTTTTCACTGCTACTTGTATTTTGTTGGCTGTTTTACTGTTACTCATCTGATTCATTGGACAGAGCTGCCTCAAGTACTGAAGATAAAGCACATGAGCCTGCCGAGACTGATCACTTATCATCTGTTAAACTGGATGCTGCAGGACATGCTCATATTGAAAAGCACAGGTACACTTGAAGTTTGTATTAGTACTACTGCAATGTAGTGTCCATAACCTAAAAACCTTAGGTTCCTATGCAAATTTCTTAAAAACAACAAAAGTATATTTGCATTCAGAAATTTCAAGGATTTTTTTGGTTAATCATTGGGTTATCATATTTTTGGTAACTAACCAGTCACCTAATGTTACTGAATATGTTGAACTACTAGGATGCTTTATTTGGAACTTTATTTTATTCATCAGTGACTTGTTTCAGGAAGTTTCTGAATCATTATATTTTGATACCACTACTCTCGCAGTTGCTATTGAATTATTTGCAAAATGTACTAGATAGCTAATTGTTATTGTCATTTGTGTTTGCTCTCTCAATGCTTTGCTTTTAACTATATGAATTGTTTTTTCATTGTTCTCTCAATTTTTTCACTTCTTTGTTGAAACTTATACTCCTCAGAAAGCTTCAAGATGATTTGACAGATGAGATGGTGGTGTTGGCAAAACAACTCAAAGAGAGTAGTCTCATGATGAGCCAGTCTGTGAAAAATACTGAAAAGGTCCGATTCTCATTTTCAATCTCTCCTTCTCTAACTGGTTATTGGTTGTATGAGTTGATTGTGCAAAATGTATCTCATTTTGGCATTGACGGATTGTGGATGATGTTGACACCTTGCGATGGTGGTCAATACAATCAGTAAAATATGTTTCTTATGGAATAATGAGAAATGATAAGTGAACACAAAAATATTGACACAAAAACGACATCATGGATAATTTTGTAATTTCCATCAAAATTCAATGGCACAATTGTAATTTCAAGTGAAAATTAGGGGAAATTTTGTTACTTTCTTCCTCTCTTCTCTCTCTCTCTCTCTCTCTCTCTCTCTCTCTCTCTCTCTCTCTCACACACACACACACAGAACATCCATTGTCATCAACTATCCTCCCACCATCAGCCCTCCGTCCACAAACCACCTTCGTCCTCGCCACACACTGTTTTCGACCTCCATTACCGGCTCCGTCCTTGCCACCAACCACCGTTCAGACTCGTCTTCTCTGCCTACAACTACCGTTTTTTCTTCTACGACCACACGTATTCATCTCCAACGGCTTACAACCACTGAAACTCACAGATCTACAGTCAAAGAACATATATGTGTGGTTCCGCGAGAACATGGGGAGAGAGAGATCGCTGGTGAGAGATTAAAAGCAACGTCGGTGGTGGACGGTTGTGGTGGTGGTGTGCGAGATCCGAGTGATCAGAGAAGGAGAGGGAAAGTGGTGGTTCTATGAATGGAGAAGCAGGTCGAGGGGTGGAACGACAGTGGTCATTAGTGGCAGGGGAGAAATGACGGCGGCCGATGGCTGAAGATAGAGGAGCTGTGGTGGGAGATGAGAGAAAAAGGAAGGCGTGGAGGGAGAGAACACAGAGAAAGAAGAAACAAATAAAAGAAAAAATAATAATATAAAAATACTGTAATACATGGTATAATATACGGTGATGTCTTTATTGTGTTTGATATTTTGTGTTCAGTTATCATTACTGTAGAATAATATCATATGAAATATCTCTCGTGAGGTGTTAATTAACCTAATGAATGATGGCTTGCTTGCAGATTCTTGATTCTACTGAAGAGGCCATTGAGCATAGCTTGGCAAGCACAGGCCGTGTCAACGTGCGAGCAAACACAATATACTCGGAGAGTTCCAAGACTTCTTGCTTAACGTGGCTTGTGATGTTTGTAATGACGTGTGTGTTTGTCATGGTTATTCTTTTAATCCGTGTCACATAGGGTGCAGTAATCAGTTCATAGTTTTTTTTGGGAAGGACATGCAAATTGTTCTACTTCATTGTATAAGAACTGTAATATTTTCTTCATATCATGTATAGATTCATTCAAATATAGACTAAAATAACTTTTACATAGCCAACACATGTTTGTTTAGTTGGTAAAGATTCAGCTCATGTCCTCAAGGAGCAACCGGAAAACTTTCTTTCTAATCATTTAGGAGAATACTAGTAATTTGTGAAGCTTGTCTTTACCCATGAATTTTTAATCAAAAATGTTGAGTAAGTATGAGGCTAAGGAGGGTAGATTGGATTTGGATTTTGAAAGAATTTTTTTGACTAAAAACGTCATGTGATGTGAGCGTGTGAATATTAAGAAACCGATATATTATACTCTTTCAAATTATGACTTTTAAGTTTAGTTCCTTCAATCTCTCAAAAAAACAAAAGCTTAGTTTCTTCAAACATTTTATTTAATTTGTGTCTATTTTCCTTTTGCACTCCTTCATTATCATAGAAACTATTTTGTACTCTTAGCTGGATTAAATAAAAACCTTTTTTTGTAATGGCGTTAAATAAGGCTAAAATGAAATTCAAGTTTAAAATAAACTTATAAAATAACCCCTTTATAAGAACTAAATATATTGAATTCAAATTACATATTTCTTCTTTTGAAAGGATAATTACATATTAGGCTTGTTTGTTTAAGTTTATTAAAAAAACTCATTTTTGAAATTTCAGTTCTGTTTGTGTGCGATCTATTTTTTTTCATATGAAAAAATCATTATTTTTTGGTACGTGATAAAATTTTGAAAAATCATTTTCTTTTTTTAACTTAAAATGACGTTAAAACTTAGGCCAAATGGATGATACCTCAATTCAAAGCAGAGAAAACTTTGGGACTTCTAAAATACACTTGTAAAGAAATTTAAGTTATCTCCCTTCTAGTATACTAGTAGGACTTGAAAGCCAATATCAAATAACTCAGTAACAATATAAACTTTGTCCGTACATCGGCTTGTTGCTATCGATTGTTTGCTTTGTTTGTTTATGTTTTGCTGACTTTTGTTCCTAACAATGGTAACTCATTGCTGCTGATGGTGGATTGATGGTCTAGAAGAGTGTCCCTTATCACAGATTTCTTTTCAAATAAATAAAACAAAATTCTTAAAATGTCGGCAAATGTTTTTGACAAAGTGCACCAAACTGTCGTAATGTATGATGTAATGCAACTCTATTAATTATGTGGTTTTTGTTATTATCTAGTTCTAGAATATTAATTCCATTAATTTTCTGTGAACTTTCTCCTCTTATTCGCAAAATAATAACGGTTGAAGAATTTTAGTGTTAGTTAAAACTTGCATGATGTGCTCGGGTATTAGTTGGGTGATATTGAAGTACCAATATTACGTGACATTGATCAACCACAATGTTATAAGTGATCTTTTATTTTATCTATTACAAAGACTTTTTGTTGTTTTGTACACTTGTGACATTGTGGTTGACCAATGTCACAAGACATTAGCACCCCAACGTCATCCAAGTGCTACCTGATGTGCTCCAAGTATTGTTTCTCTTAAAAATTAAGATGTTATAAAATAAACAGAACATATATTCACTCAAACTGATAAGCACTAAAATATACTTCATTTTCCTATAATTAGTACTCAAATTAATAATTACTCAAAAATAAAAGTACTTAAAATAATATTATATAAGTTTTCTAAAAATATATTATTTTACATAGGTTGGGTAGTATGATAATCAGCAACATCAAATTTCCTGTTGTTTCTAAATACTATATCAAATTTGGTGTTGTTTTTAAATAATCGTCATTAAGTTTCTAATTAAATTTAATCGACAACCATAATATTTAATCGGAGCGATGATACATTTTAATCCATCGGTCCATTTTAGCCATTGATAAAAATAAACTCAAATTACTCTATTATTTTCATGCTAGGAAAAAATTATAATAGAATGTCTAATTTGTCTAGAATATAAAAATGTGATGGAGTAATTTGAGTTTTGTTTTCATTGGGTCGTCAAAAAATTGTTTGATACTCTCATATTATTATTGTTGAAGCTCCAAAACATAGGTTTTGTAAAATCAGAAAAGTCACCATAATTCTTCGAAATTCAACGAGATTAAAACATGCACATACTAATCAAATCAAACCAAGAAGCAAAACTAAGGACGATATTGGCTAACACTAAAGAGTGAATGATTAGAATTGCATTTACTTGGAGTATTCTAGGAAGCTTCCTTGTGACTACACCTGCAAGTACAAATTCGTATTCTCACTACGTCATTCTCCACAATTGAATGTACACGTGACAAGTATTATTTCCTTGCAGGTACTCTTTTCACTGTCAATGTCATTATTATAAAATCACTTCAGGTAGGCCTTTCAACATTTCTCTCTTGTTTTTCCTGTTAGGATGGGCTGCTAGCAATAATAGCATTGTTCAAAGAAAGAGCAAAACAAACAACTAAATGGGGAACTGCTTGACTACAAGTTTTCAATCATCAGCCAATCGTCCCAACTCTAGTACTGCCCCTGACAACAACAATCCATCAGGTAATTGAACCAACATGTCCACAATTTTATGTTTGAAAGGGTGAACATGTTTTGTGGCCTTCTACTGTTCATGACTTATCCTGTAGTGTATGTAGTATAGAATTAGATACAAACAAGTTCATTTTGTGTTTTTCTCTTTCTTCATGTTTTGGAATTTTGATTTTAAATTCATCAAGTTTTGATAGTCTCATAACATGTCAAACTGTATTCCTCTCCATGTTGCGATGTTGAGTATGACTAATATATTCATTGATAAGTGGTCAATTGGTCGAGCATACGGGAGCCAGAGCGTCTGCCCTTAGGGCTTGGCCCATTTGTATGCTGGATTTGTACGGGGGTTGGAGGTGTGGGGTGAAACCCCTCGTAGTAGGGTTCAAAGATAAACTTGTAATCTGTACAGTGGTATTTAAACATTGTATTGTAACTTTGCCTAATCGAAAAACTACAGCAGCCATCGTCCGATAGATACATTTAACCAAACTCTGCAACCATTCGTTTTGTGTGCCCATTTTGGAAGTTTGATTTCAAATTCATCAATTTTCTGATATAGTTAATAACATGACAAAATGTGTCTCTCTTGGTGTTGCAATGTTGAACATGACTCGAATTCATTGATAAGCGGGCAGTCACTCGAGTATAGCAGAGTGAGAGCATCTACCCATTCATATGTTGGATTTGGATTAGGAGGGTTTTGGAGGGGCGAAGTCATAGTAGTGTTATTTAAGGGTAAACTTGTACTATAGCCCTAAGAATTGCCTAATAGAAAAACTACATCAACCACTATAAGAGACATAGGTACACTTAGCCGAACTCCGTGATCAATCATTTGTTTTCTTGTGTGTTTATTTATCTGTTTTCTTTGGAACTGAAATTGATATCTTAACACATAACATGACAAACTGTGTCTCTCTTGGTGTTGCAATGTCACAGGGGATTTTCGGTTTTCTGCTGGTCTCAGCAACTTAAGATTGATAAGGAATGGAAGTTCCACATCTCTTGGGCGTAGCAGCAACTCTGGAGGAAATAGCAGACTATTTAGCAGCAGTAATAATCACTCAACAGGCAACAATACAAGTACATCCTTTTGGGGCTCTGAGAATAGCCAGGTCTCTCGAGTAAGAGATGAGGAGGAGTTTCCTTATGGGCATATTTTGGATACTTCAAACTTGAAATTTTTTACTTTGGCAGAACTGAAAGCAGCCACAAGAAATTTCCGTCAAGATACTGTGTTAGGAGAGGGAGGGTTTGGTACAGTATTCAAGGGTTTCATTAAGGAGAGAGCAGAATCCAAAAAAGGAGAGGGTTTGACTATTGCCATCAAGAAATTGAATACTAACAGCATGCAAGGAGTTGCAGAATGGCAGGTATTGGCATTACTGCATCATAAGTTAGACTTTCAAAATTAGAAGATCAGATTCACAACTTTTGTTGCTATGTGGTGGCTTCTATTTAAATTGATGATACTTTTTTGTTTTGTTTTGGGTACAGTCAGAGGTGAATTTCTTAGGAAGGCTTTCTCATCCCAACCTTGTAAAGCTGTTGGGATTTGGGCGTGAGGAAGATCAGCTTTTTCTGGTGTATGAGTTTATGCACCGTGGCAGCTTGGATAACCACTTATATGGAAGTAAGAGTTTATAACATTGTTGAATACTTAACTAGGATATCCACAAAACAAAACTATAATTCTCCCCTCTTTTTGTGTTGTGTGTATTTTCCTTGATGTTAATTTACTCTGCAGGAGGTTCAAATGTTCAGTCACTTTCTTGGGACAGAAGACTGAAAGTTATGATTGGAGCAGCCAGGGGACTAAACTTCCTTCACTCCTTGGAGAAGAAAATTATATACAGGGATTTGAAGCCCTCAAATATACTGCTTGACAAGGTAAGTTTCATTTCATCTTTTGATGAATTGAATATCCACTGAGCACATTTTGGTCATAATGTGAAATAATAGAAGACAGAAGTTAATTATTTCTCAATTTAATGGAAGAAAATATATCTAATCTTTTGGTTTGCAATAGGCTTACACAGCCAAGTTATCAGACTTTGGCTTGGCCAAATCTGGTCCTTCTGATGATCACAGTCATGTATCAACACGGGTTGTGGGATCAAACGGCTATGCTGCTCCGGAGTACCTTGCAACAGGTAACTTCTGCACTTCAAATTTCCTCTTAACCCCTTCTTAAACGTGTTTCACAAGCATGCGGAGACACTAAATTAGTTTTTTGATGCCAATCACACAGGTCATTTGTACGTGAAAAGTGATGTATACGGATATGGGATTGTGTTGTTGGAGATATTAACAGGTAAGCGGATAGGCGAGATAATACGCCTTAGTCAGTCAAAGTCCTTACGTGACTGGCTCAAATCAAACCTGTTAAATAGAGGGAAGTTGAGAAGCAACATGGATGCAAAGTTGGAAGGAAGGTATCCACCCAACTTAGCTTCACAAGTAGCTCAACTTGCTTTCAAATGCATCCAAACAGAACCCAAAATCAGGCCATCAATGAAGGAAGTTGTTGAAACATTGGAAGGTATTGAAGCAGCCAATGAGAAACCGGCTGATAATAGAAAGAAGACTACTAACTCCAAGGCAGTTCAACAACAACGTGGCGAACCAGATGGTGGTTAATGATGCCCCACTAACACCATCATATCCTTTGGAAATGATAGATAAATGTTTGCACTCAATGGAGCTTATGGTTAAATATGCATCCCAATATTTTTGGATTTTGGGTGAAGCCGAAGGGTGACTACGCGCACAATGATGAACTCACAATCAGATTTACGAGCACTCCAAAACTAGGTATGACCAAGTCTTGATGTTTCTTTTTGTAGCCAAATGTATCAGTAAATTAGTAGCAATGCTAGTTTTTCAGAGTTTGAATCCGAGACCTCCTACAGTTAGAATATCTTCTGTATCCCTCAGCTCACCAATAGAACGGCGTGTTTGCACTAGGCTTTGATAAGCCAGTAGGTGAAGTTCTAATTTTTGAGTCCAGTTAATTTTGCATCATGTTCTTAGAGCTTGTAAAGTATCAAATTATTGATTAGTTTATTTTATTTGTATAAATAATTAATTAATGAAATACAGTAGAGAAATCTCCTATACATACATTTGAGAATAGTTGAAATAACCAATCCACATGACATTCTCCTTTCTTCTACCTAAAACAATGACACATGTCCTTGTGTTGTACAAACAACACAAAAGAAATTTTAATTTTAATGACATTAAAAGTGTATATTGTTTGACTTATTCTTAGATTGCTTTTGATTGGTAGATGATAATTCAATTGAACTAAATGTAAAAAGAGCTATGCTATATATAGCGAATGATTTTCACGCGAATGCATCACGAATTCCATCTTTTATATTTCTTTTCTACATATAATAACTATTGTATAGATAGAAAAGGACCACACGTAATTATCAAAATGAAACCACCGTCAATTTGTTAAACCGTCATTTCAAGCACCGCAAATCCAATTGCTAGCATGTGAAGCACCTAAGCTGTATCACCAGTCTAACCAACAAGGATTTGAAATCTTGGTGCCCAAAAATTCACACTTTTGTTGAAAGGTTTGTTGTGGCATGCCTTCATAAGCACCGATGCATTTATCATATTTACATCGACTCTAGTTTTGCTGCAATATGAAATATATCAATTCAGCTGCCATGAAATCATTGCTGGTGAGTAGTGAGAGAGATGAAGTGGTCGTGGTATGTGCATGTAGATGGCGAGTTGCAGAGAAATATCATGGTGAGAAAGAAGCTGAATTAGTTTTAATAATTAAATAATAATAATAAAATACTGCAAGTTGGTAGCTACAGTACTTATACAGGTTCGTGAAAAATTCGTGATAAGCGTTGTCGCGATATGTAGCATTTCTCATGTAAAAATAATCAATGTGAAAATACATCAACATGTGTCAATAACGTTACAATTTGATTTTCATATATCAAAAAAGTATTGAGAGTAAAAATATTGCTTAACTATTGAGAGTAAAAATACAGAGCAATGTTATATCTCTAGAAAAATAACATCAAGAATTATTCAAGAATAAAGAACAACCAATCACAATGCACTATTTACCACAATTCAAGGAGGTGTGACTGAAAAAAGGAAGTAAACAAATAAATCATGCAATTAAAACTTGCCAACTGTTTCTTGAAAAATTCTTGATGCTATTTTTCTAGATAAATAGCATTTTCCAAAAATATAACCCATATTCCATAAAAAAAACAATTGAGGAGATAAAGGGATTTAAAATTTCAATTTAATAATATTAAATTGAAATTGTCATTGTCAACGACGCCAAAGTCATTGTTATTGATCAGATCTGCATTTGCTCAAAGCTAATTTTTCAACCCGGATAAAACTAACAAGAAATTTTCTTTGTATACCAAAGAGGGGTTAATGCAAACAAACTATACAATAAGAAAAATATTTACGGATTATATACAAATGCTCAAAACAATATAAATTGTCGCGATGCTTCAAATATCTAAACGCCAGTCCCCGGCAGCGGCGCCATTTTGATGTAGTATTTTTGCATCAAACAAGTAAGTATTTTATTATCGTCTCCACAGGGACTGATGCGATTTTTTAAGCCGTTCAACAATCGATGTCGTTTTGAGCTAGGGTTTAATTGATTGTTTGTTTAAAAACTATAAAAACTACAAAAGGTACGAGAGTTGACAGGGAAATAAGTATGCTGGGATTAAACTTCATCAACCTACTTATACGTATTCTCGGATTAGGGTTGCAGATTCCAATTATCAATCAATATTATCACGTATCCCTCGATAACATCAATCATATCTAAATGAGATTGTGATTTCTATTGTATCGTTTAATCGTCGATTTCCCAAACTACCAAACGATCCAATAGTCGATCGTATCGTTTAATTGACGATTTCTCCATCTATTAAACGATCCAAAAGCATGAGGCTTTGAATATAAAAAGTGATTATCAAACCTAAGTTCCATGTCTAGAACCTAAACTTTGATAGAAGATTATTCTAACCTAGATTTAAAAGGTATTTGTCAATAGCAATTCAAATCCATAAGATTGTAATGAAAAGCAAGAATAACATCAATATCTTGAGATAATTGAAATCACACACATCATAATCAAAAGGAATACATACTAATAGAGTTGATTACATTTAATCCCAACAAAAAGAGTTTAGTTACTCATTGTCATGGTAACCTTACAAGGAGAAAAGAAGAGATGCAATGAAAGCAAGCCATGATGTCTCAATGATCTTATGTCTCCCTTCAATCCTTGTGCTCCTCGCTCTTTAGGTTATCTCTGTGTTTTCCCTTGTTTGTCTCTCCCTCAAAATGACATAATCTCCCCTCTGATTCCCTAATCTGAACTGACTGAATGGCTTTTATACATTTCAGCTCTGACCAAGCTCGCCTCGCGAGTAGATGAGCTCGCCATGACGAGTTGGTTTCTTTCCAAGTGGGTTTCTTCCATGTCAGCTCTGAGAGGGTTAGGCCGCCTTAGCTCCCCCCACGAGTACATATGCTCGCCATGGCGAGTTGTGCTCACCCTGCACTCGCCATGGCGCACTGGAGGCGAGTGGACTTGAACTCCCTGCCTGAGCTCGCCTTGAGCTCGCCGTGGCGAGTTAATCTTTGCATTTCTCCATGTTTCCTTGCTTTTAAAGTGTCCAGGCATGCATTTTCCTACACAAAAGGTTGGTATTAGATGTAAAAAGCAGAATTGGATGATTCTTTAGTATTTATGAACTTTTTACTCGATAACTTGCAAACCAAGTAATCAAAGTGCCTAAAATGTATATTCTATTCAACTACTTTTTGACACTTATCACTCATGCATAAATATCACAGGAAAATAGCAGTAAGTGGTACATAGAAATCACAGAACAAATACTAAAAAAAACATAGAAATCACTGACAAATATTAAAAAAGTTGCAGTGGTCTTGAAACTTCAGTCACATTCCAGATCAAAGGATGAACGAACGACATAAATCTTTCACTGTCCACCAACCATGCAGGAGCCACCACGGTGGATAAAATCTTTTAGGTATGATGAATGACTACTACCGTCAACACGGAGCATCTACACACCTAGCCCTTTCGAGCAACATTAGGATAAAATCAGTCATGTTGAATCAAAATATGCATCCAACAGAACAATACCATAACTAAAGAACCGATATCTTCAATCCAGAAAACCATATTCATGATTTTCAGACAAAATTACAGAGATGAAACAAAGTCACCACCTCATCTTCATCTTCACAGAACAAAACGAAAACAAATGCCAATAAGCAAAAATGAAAAAAAATAGCAAAAACCAGATCGAGATTAGCTCATAAATCGCGTCAACACCAGCGCTCTACAAGACAATGACGACGTTGAACGAAACCAGTGACCACAATAGAATCAACACACACCAAGACTCTGAAAGGACATTCGTTGGGGCGCTTTATCGACGACGATCTGGAACCCATGAATATATTTTTCATTTATACATAAAAACACGGGACATTATCACTAATAAACATAAAAAACACGATAAAAAATACTGACATATTAAAAAATTCACGGGATAAATAATTTTCATCAATAAATTAAAAAAATAAAACAATTTAAGATTGAAAAGTAATAGTTTATCACCCGTGCATTGCGTTAACACACTAGTTATTTGACATTTGGCTATTATTGAAACATGAATGTGCAATAAGTTACAAAGCTAAATAGAAATCAACAAGCGTTAAAATGCAGTAAGAACTTGAAAAGAAAAAAAATACCGGCATAACAACGCACCTTGAGCGTTTCGACGCGGTGGTGCAACTACACAACTACTGCATCAAGTGACCCGAATCCATCTTTTTGAGCAACTTCCCACTTTCATGTTTGTGAGCTCTATGAGCTCTTGGTATTTATTCATGCTATTTTGAGATATATTTGTTTATAAATTTTTTTGATTTAAAGAAGAAGATGAATATTTAAAGGAAGAAGATGAATATGAGAAACATGTTTATCTTATTTATGTTTTTTCTTTTATTTTATTTTTAATAAAAATATATTTTTAAAAATAAAATTATGTATTTTTTAATAAAAAATGAGAAATATGATTTATATGTGCTTTTATGAGAGATAAAAGACCAAAACGAAAAAAAAAGATAAATGAGAAAAGTGTTACAATTAAATAAGATAAAAGAATTATAGTGTAATTTTATCGTATTTTATTTACGAGTAAATAATCTTATTCTCAATGTTGGGAATTCGTCGAAAAATCACACCAATATATACTTGATGTGTGGAGCAAGTAATAATCAAGCAACCAAACAAAGTGTGTGGAAGTTATAAACACAAGTAAAGGTAGAAAACAACGAGAGAAAGATAGAGAGAACACAAAAGAATTTGTTTACCTAGTTCGGTCCAAAACTGACATAGTCTGTGGGAGAGAGCAGTCATCTGTTCCACGATAATGATGAGTTACTTTACAAAAGAGATATCAATGATTCAATTTGTTACAAGAATAAGTCTCCCGCCTAATTCTACCCAAAGTCTCAATCTCTTCCCGTAATCAAGAGACTCAATCCTAATAGTGTTTCCCAAGGTGAATCAACCACAACCCTAGTGTTTGTTGCCAAGAGCAACCTCTATACAAACCCTAGTTATGTGTTGCCTTCCAAACCCTTTTTTCAGCCCCCTCTATCTCAAGGTTTACTCTGATACAAAGTCTATATTTATAGTAAAAGTATCCCTCATAAAATTGGAACAAATCCAACCCAAAAATATGTTTCTGTTATATTTTCTGCTGGCAAATTCGGGTCCCAAATTCCTCCATTCGGCCACCGATTTTTGCCGAACCAACAGACAAAAAACAACACTCAAATTCGGGCCCCGGATAACACCATTCGGGCCCCAATTTTGACAGATTCAACAAACTTCAATTTCTTTAATTTTGAGTCACTTTCACAACACTCAATTTGTTTCATGTTTCTAAAATTTGGTATCAGAGAGAACAATTGTTTCCTTTTTTTTCTTTTGGTTACATGAGAAAAAAGACAAAGCAAAAACAAAAATAAAAGAGACAACTGGTCACAATGATAAGCAACACTCATATTATCTGCCATAAGTAATAAACGAAGCTCATCTGAAGGATTAATCACAACAATCAATATATCACTTGTAGATCTTGTTCCAAGCTTGGCTAAAAAAATTGCATGCATATTACCTTCCTTGACACTAAGACATAATTGAAAAGTCCAATCTTTAGCCATGCACTTTCTAATAATAACTATCTCATTTACATAGCGGCAAGTGGAAATATCAACATGCTGCACTAGGTGAATAGTATGCATAGAATCAATGTAACAATTAATGTCTCTTAGACCTTCCTCTGGACAAGTTTGAATCTCATGCATTAATGTCAAGATTTCGACAAGAATAGTATTTGGGTAGCCAATATTACCATGAAAGTCACACATAAATTGTTCATCAAAGTCTATAATTAAGCCGCCAAATCCTCCCAGCTCCGGGTTGGTATGAGCACTACCATCCACATTAAGAATATATGAGCCAAGCTAACCTCTTTGCCAAGAAATAAGTTGTGGCTGAATGCTAGTAATCTCCTTATGCATGCCGCTGAAAGCTTAAGTAACATCACAAGTCATAACCTTATCTTTGACAAATAAGTTATTAGAGGTATGTTATATCATCAAAAATCTTTGCATTTCCAGCACACCAAATACTTCACATGATAATAGGAATCACAATGGCAAACTTGTCAACACTATCATGGGACCACATAAATATCGAGCTATCCTCCTCGAGTAAACCAAAATTAGGACTCACCATCAAGTTTCATATAGCTTTTGCTCGGTTGCAATTAAACAAATAATGAACCAATATCTCAAGTTCATTATCACAAATAGGGCAAATGGAGTCTAATGGGTCACCTCGACGATTCAGTAATAGTTCGTATTGGGATCGCAAGATGCATCACTTGCCAAAGGAAGAGAGGAACTGTCTCTTCATCATTCAACCAACTATATGAAGATTTTACTGAGTAGACATCAAATGTACGATTATTCCAAATCTAGTTATCAATGACATCATCCACTAGATGTCATTTAACAAAAAAGACATTTAACTATGTGTTTGTAATTTTGATAAATTTATATATATAGTGAGAATGCATCACACATTTAGGGATCAAATTGATCATTTATTATTTATTTAGAACTCTACATGTGACAACCAGCTGAAAGATATATACATTGTCTTTACTATTTCTAAAAATTTGCGTATGTTCCTGACTAGGTTGCAACCATGGCTTAAACGTAACAACATGAGTGTGTGCTATTGATCAACTCAGTTCTAGGCTCTATCCTAATTTTCTACTCTTGTGTTGAAAACTGTTGTCCGCGTTTAGAGGCGTTTCTCTTTTAAGATCTGAAAGGTCAAAGAAGTAGTGGAATCAATCATTAAAAATAACATCTCTTAGTAGTCGTTTTTGGAAAAACAAGAAGGAGGTCCTTATATGTTTCATGAAAGGTATGTAAATCTTCAGGCTTTGTTTAAGGTTTAGAGGGAGAGGAAGAGATGACTTTGGAGGTGGGAAATATATAAATAAAATGGAGAAATCTTTTATGTATTTTGAAAGTTCAATTTTTTATAGAATGATAAACTAATGCGTATAATTAATATATTTTTAATTTTCATAATATTATAACAACATAAACTGAATTTAAAAAATTAAAATAAACCCTATAAAACTATCTCCAATACAATTTTTTTAGTTCCTTCAACTAATAGGGATTATATATGAATTATGAATAAAAAATTAACCCCCAAAATCATCTAATTCTAATGTCTTATATTTCTTTCACTTACTCCTTTCTTTTTTCTAAAACTCTCCTCTCCCCTCCAAACTCTCAAACAAAGTTTTAGGTTTGATGATTACCTAAACCTCCCCCCTGCTGTACTGAAGGTTGGTGCTCCACCTTCCTCTTTCTCCTTGATTTAATTGTCTGTGTTTCAGTGGTTTGAATACCACTTGTTCTTCTGCATGGGTTGTAGGATCAGTACTACTTTTACGTTTTTTCCTCATTCAATATTTTAACTTTTTCGCTAAAAAAAAAAGAAACAACGGCATGTGTGTGGTTAAAGAACCTAGTGACAACTCTTAAAATTTGGCTTGATACTAATTTAACCCTATAAAATTGATTTATAAAGTGAGAGAAGTCTCACATTTATAAATATATTTTTTGGCCATAGTAAAATTGATTTTACTTGGCTAGTTTCATTCAAGAAGAATATATCATTATTCTTCACAACACAAAGTCTAGTTGGATGTTTAACGACCTCAGTCAACAATTGGAATGATGTTAATTAACAAAATGTCATAAAATTCGGACCAACTTTAGTAAACATTTTACATATTGAGAGTTTTTTCAAAAAATTTGTAATCTAAATGACTAATTTACGTACATAGACCAATTTGGTGGTTTATTTATGTTATATTATTTTTATGTTAGGAGGACTTCCACCAATACACTTGTGAAGCTATAGGTCCTTGGAAGGATGAATATGAGAAATATTTACAAAATGGAATAGAATTGTACTCTCAAGGAGAACGTTAGAAACCATTTTGGTAATTTATTCTCAACCATTTATTCTCTAAAAACTTAAAGGTCAACTACAATTAACTCACTGTGTTTATCTAGCAATTACCCAATTTTGTCCACAAGCAGCCATACACGGACAAAAATATCCGTGGTGAGCTTTTGATTTCCATAAGATTCCAAGACAATGAAAATGTTATATATAAATGCATGCCATGCTGGAGTAATTTTTAAAAACAAACCAAGTAGCTATAGCGCATTAACTTCCTTTTGTTCCCGTGTGTTAATTCCAAACAACGAAAGGCTAAATTAGATTAAAAAACGGTTTATAATAGGAGGTAAATGGTAGGGTACATAGCAAACGTCCAAAGCACAGCCTTATGGAGTTATTGGTGCATGGTAGATTCCAACCCGTTCACTTCACTATGTTGGAGTTTCTTAAAAGGACGAAAGTAGATCATGCATATATGTTATCACACATCAACCACCCCATAAAAATTATCATTCCCCTTTAACCTGCCTACTCAAAAATCACAAATTAACTTTTTGAGCAGATTAAAGTTTCTTGTACATGCATGAATTTCATATAGAAAGATAAACTTCCCCATGGTCGAAAATGTAAAGCCAAAGTCATATTTGCAGTGTGTTATAGACTTGCTTAGAGCATGAGTTTTACTTTTTTGAAAAGTTAGTCTACTTTAAGAATTAAACAAGTAAAATGACATATGTTTAAGTAGACTAGCTAATTAGCAGTAACAAAAAAAAATCCATCTATATATAATATCATATTTCAATTCTTATTTATCATAATACATTTAAATATGAAAAAAGAAATAAAATAAGATAGACTAAAAAGGTAATTAGTTAATTTTTAATTTTAATGTAAAGTACAAAATCTAACATAATATAGATTTAAATATAATTTTAGTCCTTGCAATTATATATTTTTTAGTTCCAGTCTCAGAAAAAAAATTGTTTAGATTCAACCTATGCAAATTTTAATATTGTTGCTGATCTTAGTCTCTGTCGTCATACGTGATCAGATAAAATCACGTCACATAGCCTAATTTATAAGCTAACACACACTAGTGGACTTATTTATATGTCTTGAAATTCTAAACATCATTTTTCTAAAAATTGGGGTAGATGAAATTTTTATAATTAAAGATGACATTATGATCATTTTACTCCTTAAAAAAATTAATGATTATTTTACAACCGTCATCATGAGAGGTTGACCCTTAAGATTACAAAAGCTAAACTTCTTTTTTTGGTACAATAAACCTTAAGGTTGTCAACCTTTGGTGAAGAAGATCATTTGTAGAATTGAAAATTGGTCTTCTAAGTTGTTATCTTATGCTGGTAGGTTACAACTTATCAAAAGTGTCTTGTTTGGTGTTCAAACTCATTGGAGTCAGGTTTTTATGCTTCCTTAGAAGGTTCTAAAACTCATTCAAACAACTTGTAGAGTTTTTCTCTGAACTGGAAAGTCTGGCACATCCAAAAGAGCTCTTATTGCTTTGGAGCATATATGTTTACCTAAGACATCTGGTGGGTGGAATGTAATTGATTTGAAAGTTTGGAATCAAGCTGCAATTTGTAAACTTCTTTGGAACTTGGCCAATAAGAATGATGTTTTATGGGTGAAATGGGTTCATGAATATTATACCAAGGGGAGGAATGTGTTACTGATGGATGTGCCTGCACAAGCTTCATGGGTAGTAAAAAAAGTCTTTGGTGCAGCAAAGACTCTTTCAAGTGTTAATGACAGTGTGTATCAACAAGCTAATTTCTCTATTAAGAGAATGTATGATGCATTAAGATGAGAGTTTGCAAAGGTTGGTTAGAGGAAAATGATATGTAATAATCCAGCTCCTCCAAAATATTTGTTTGTTACTTGGTTAATTATTCATGCTAGACTACCAACTTGTGATAGGATGCTTAAAGTAAGTATCCAATGTGACCAGGTTTGCATTTTGTGTACAAAGGAGAATGAAAGTCATTCTCATTTATTTTTTACTTGTGAATTTGGTTATGTTGTGTGGACAAGTGCTATGAGATGGATGAATATGAGCATCAATACTAACAACTGACAGTCTATTTTGCAATATGTTCAGTCTCATTGCAACAGAAGCAATGGTATGCATCAAGCTCATAGAATGGCGTTGAGTGTGACCCTGTATATGATCTGGAAGGAGAGGAATGATAGAAGATTCCGGAACCGTTACTTGTCTGTTCACCAACTCCTTAACCAAATCAAAACGATTGTTTACATCAGGGGATTGCAATTCAAGAAAATGCAACCTCTGATGATTCGTTTGTGAGACGAGTAACTTTCTTGTTTGTTTGAGCCTGACTCTTGTCTTTTGTTTAGGTGTTTCATGTTTCCATATAGTTTATAATAACTCTTTTGGTTAATGAAAGTTATCTCTATTTATACAAAAAATGAAAAAATACAATGCTTAAACTCCCAAAGATTTAAAATGAAGGGAAAACTATTAATATGTGTGATTTAGTCAATTTCAATCATTGAGAGCATCCAAATCCATATTTGTGTTCAATCTATGAACAAATTTAACTAATTTTATTATATTTAATGCTATTAATATAACACTCTTCATTGATTTCAAATTTTATTCTCTGATATATTTAGAAATAAATATTTCTTTGTCAAGTAATTTATATGTTATTTTGACAAATGAGATCAATGATCATTATATTTTACAACCGTGTGTCACCGAGAGATTTTGAACTGCATTCTTTGCAGATACTAAAGTCAAACTTTTATTACTATTAATTAATCTAACATCTCATAGACAATTAAGACTATATTTAATAAAAAATATATAACATATTTAACAATTAAAAATAGATTTAATTTAGGGTCATTTTTTTCCTTCAGAAAAGAACTAATATTCAGCAACACATTTAATACATTTGAAATATACAAAATAACACAATAAGAATGCTACAAATACAAAATAAGAGATAACATATCTTAAGCTTAGGTGATGTTTGATTAATTGAAAAAAATGATAAAAAACTTACTATAGATATATATACTCCTATATATACCGTTTCATTGGCCGTGTGAAGATGGAATTGAAGAATTAATGTTGGGAAGAAAGTGCATGGTTAGCTAGCAAGGTGCTTGAGTTGGTGTGATGTTGTTGTTACTTGGTACGCAGAAGAAAGATAGAAGTTAGATCGTCAGGTACTTGAAAGAATTTTCTTTCTTGAGATTGAGTAGATATTCTTCTAGTTGTTACTGCTAGGCGTTTACGTTTCTTTGGAGGTGGTGGACAAACCAACTCAAAGGAGTTTTTTGATGGTGATGTGGGTGGTGTGTGATAGTAACAATGCTCATCCTCTTGCACCTCCTTTCTTCTCTCTAGATCTGATGATACTTCTTTTTCTTCATTCAAGGTAGTAAATATTCTAGCTTGAGGAATGCTTTGTTTGATTGGTTTAATAGACAAAAATTCTTCCAACATTTCCAGACCCATGTTGCCTGCAAATTGCTCCTAATTTTGTGTATGGGAATATTTTCCCGCAAGGTACTGTATAAGAAAGCTGCTGAGAGAGATATATTTATTAATTTGAGAGGGTAGGGTAGTGATGAATGATGATGAGAGGTGGGTGCTGAAAGAGAGATAGATAAGAAAGCCAATCAAGGTGGGGTACGGGTGGTGGGAATCATAAATACCAACACCAATTATAATAAGTCTATTATTAATAACAGAGAAAAAAAAATCCAAACATTTTTTTTGATAAAAATCCAAACAAAATAATGGTATTTGTTGCGGTATGACTCAAAATTGGAATTTTGAAGTGCCAAAATTAAGGTTTGTTGAAAGACCAAAATCGGCACCCGATTTTACGGAACAACAGAAAAACAGAAAAACAGAAACATATTTTTGGGTCTAATTTTGTTCCCTTTTTTTAGGGAGACTTTTACTATAAATATAAACCTTGTATCAGATGAAAGATGAGAAAGTAGAGAGCTGAAAACAAAAGTTTAGAAGTCAACATAGAAACTAGGTTTTGTAGAGTTTGCTCTTGGCATCAAACACTAAGGTTGTGATTGATTCACCTTGGAGAAACACTAGTAAGATTGAGTTTCTTAGTCACGGGAATAGATTGTGACTTTAGGTAGAATTAGGTTCGAAGACTAATTCTTGTAACCTTTTGATATCTCTTTGTAAAATTATTCATCATTATAGTGGAATGGAGGGCTGCTCTCCTCCTCCATACTAGGTCAGTATTGGACTGAACTTGATAAACAATTTTCGTGTGTTCTCTCTGTCTTCTCTCGTTGTTTTCTACTTTTTGCTTATGTTTATAACTGTTATCCACTTGATTTAGCTGCTTGATTAATTTGCTCCACACATCAAGTATTTATTGGTGTGATTTTTAACGAATTCACAACAGTATTACTTAATCCGACTCTTTTATATGAACTAAATTCGGTTAGAAGAGAAGAACTTACTCTGCGCGCTTCATTAGTTTTTTTTATATGGAATATTAGTTATTGTTAAATAGCGATGAAAACACACACACACACACACACACACACACACACATATATATATATATATATATATATATATATAAGACCTAACTCAATTGATATTGTCGGTATTGTTAGGTTGAACATTTTCATCTGTTTCGAACTCATGACTTCATAATTGGGTTTTATGAGTTTTGCAGGTTGTTTTGTGACTTTGTCTACAAACAAAAACAAATTATAAACAAAAGAAAGGGAGTTAAAATTTTATTAAATTAATCCCGTAAGCGTAGCTCAGTTGGTAGCTACCAGGGATAATGTTTGCATGGGCCGGAGTTCGAACTCCGGATTCCCCACTTCTCCACATTTTAAAGTGTGTGATCTAGCCACTAGGCTATTGAACCAAAAAAAATTATTAAATTATTTTTATTAACTATTGATGTGTTTCACACTATCATAATTATGCAAAGCAGAATTTTTTTTGGTTACAATTATGCAAATTAGATATATAATCAAGAAAAATTATCATATTAAAAAGAGAAAATGATATTTATTTTGAAGTTTTTTTTTAAAAAAGAAAAGTGAAACTCACTGTGAAACATTTAGAACATTTTTCTTTATTAATTAAAATGATATTAACGACAATTTTACAACCGTCCTCAGGCGATTTAAACTCAACATATTTATGTGTCTTTATATTTAAGGAGTTTAACATCTAAAAACTGAGATTATTCTTTATGTGTCTTTATATTTAAAAAAGTATCGTAGATATCATTCAAAATTTTATCTCAAAAGTATTTACACATTTGATTTTATAAAATTCATGAGAGAAACTCTTTTTCGGGTATAAATTTTCATTTAATAGGGGAAATTTATTATTTTAAGAGGGGACAATAATTAAAGGCAAAATTACTCATTTCGTCCCTTAACTTAATTTTAATTTTATGTAACACTTTCGTCATTTATCTTTTTATTTTCCCGATTTCATCATTTATGTTACAACCATGTAACTATTTCATGCTTTATCTTTTTCTTTTCTTGATTTAATCTTTTTATTGGTGCTGGCATCATAAAGGGTGGTTGTTAGTGTTGTTTTATGTTACCGTTAGCCTGAGTGATTGTTGGTGTTGGTAACACAAGGTGGTGATTGTTGGGTTATAAGGTGGTAACACAAATGTATTTGTTTGCTTGGTGGTGAGTATTTGGTTGTGGTGATGATGATGATGAGGAGCTTTCGATTGTTATTGATTTATTCATGTATTTTGTTTTTTGAGATTGGGGTGTTGGCCACAAAGGATTGAGGGAGTTGATGAGGGGAAGCATAACTGTATGTCAATTGGTGGTGGTGTAATTGTTGGGTGCTAGTTGTTGGCAACTAAAATCTCGTTTGATTTTGGTTATCAATTGGATTATGTGGTGACCTCAGATTTGGGTCCATCTTTGTCGCTGCTTACTCATGTTGGTTTTGGGCTGTCTCTGTGTTGGTTGGTGGGTTGATTTGGGTGGGTTGGTTTTTCGAGTTGGTTCTATTTGCGCTAATGTCACTTGTTAACTACCATGAGATTTGTCTTCTGGATACTTGTGGACCGATCGCTTTTGCTTCGAGATGGAAAATTAGCGTCTAGATTCAAGTTTTTGGGATGGTTAAGGTGTCTTCTCCAAGGTCCAGGAGTTGCGGAGTGCCTAGTGATTTGTTTCTGGAGTCTGGTGGACCGATCACTTTTGATTCGAGATCGGGAGTCAGTTTCTTGTCTCAAGTTATTTTGGCGTGTTTTGGTGTCTTCTCCGACAGACTGAGGATTGATCAGTGGTGGAAGCTGGATTGGTTCAAAATTTCGGCTTAGTTGTGGTGATGAGGTGAGGTGTTGTTTGTGGTGATGAGAAGGTGAGTTGTTGTTTGGGTTTTTTAGTAGGTGTGTTGGTTTTTTGGAGTGGCTTTGATGTGAGTAGCAGACGATATGTGTTTGGATTTTGCTTTTGTGGCCATTCACAATGGGGTGTGAGCTTGACTCAACTTTTGGTTTGTGTTTAGTTTGCAGGGGTTTAGCTTGGTTTTGGTGCTATTTTGGTCTTGGAGGTTTGTTTTTTTATTGGTGTTTAAAATGTACGGTGTATGCATTTTGTTTTGGGTGTTCTGCCTATGTACGACGCTCTTTTCGTTGTAGTTTCTGCCTTCCGATCCCTGCTCGTCTTGTGCAGAAACTTGGTAGGAATAAACTTTACTGTTAAAAAAAATAAACATGATGCAACAATTGACATTTACAATCATTGACGCTCGTGATCTGTAACCGTTTGCTAACATCTACTTCGACTACCACACCATCAACTTTATAAAAAAGGTTCTGTAGTGACACTTGATATGTTACCATCGTTTGATTAATAAATAAATTCAGTTATTTCAAAAAATAATTAATGATCCAAGATTCAAGTATTTAAGGATAGATAGTAGCATTATCACTGAAAAAAATGTACACTTGAAAGAATTTTTTTGTTAAGGATTGTTAAAAAGGATGTGATTGATACTACTGAACTACTGATATAGCAAAAGCAATGGAAAAAGAAGAAGCAAAACATAGGTTAGTGGTGTTGTTGTGCACTTGTACGTGTATGAAAGTGAGTGTTAATCTTATTTGTTTTGTTGTTGCAGTTGCACTTGCACATCAGAATAGCCTTCGTCTGATACAAAGGCTTTTCCTCTTTCATTTTACTTTTCTTGATTTAAAGTCAATTTTTTTGTTGCTCGTCAATCTTCTTCTTTGTTTGTTTTGTTTATGCTCTCACATTAGCTACATCTATCCTTAAATATCACTAAAGTGTAAACTGTTCATGTTAATTGACAATGAATTTATAATTTATAAGCCTTAAATAAATGGCGAAGAGTTTGATTTTAACACTTCATTTTTAGTTGAGTTTTATGAAGATTAATCAACTCTAAAACGATGTTAAAACTTTGTACTTAAAACACGATGATAAAAAAAAAATACTAATGTTATATTTTGATAATTCAAAAATACTATTGTGTTTTGATTGTTCAAACTAATGTACTTTGTTTGCTTTTTTCAGTTGAAAAAGCCAAAATATATGTATTTATAGAAAATAATTCAAAACACAAGATTTGTCACAAATAGAACAGAAAATTTATAAAATTCAACCAAAAACTATTACCAAAATATTAGATAATGACCAACCACACCTCAAAACACGAGAACATCCCAAGACTAAAGCAAAAAAGACTCACTTGTGTAGATCACAGATGAATGTTAATAATTCAAAACTTAAACTTTACACTAACTTTTACCCATGCCCAAAATAAAAACTTGATATTATCAATCACAATCTTGTTGGCCAAACAACATCTCATTTTTGTATTTCCATATATACCAAATGCATGCTAGTCATTTTTCCACTTAGTATAATAAATCAGAAAATCGAGAAACATGATAAAAAAAAAAAGTGGCATTTGACAACACACTATGAATACTTAGCCAACCAAATTTCAAATTAAGTCCTTCTAAATATAAGACATTTAAAAAAAATTATATTTATACTCTTATCCCTTTTACTGTGGAACGATACTCCACAAACTCACAACATTCTTATTTTTATTTTCTGACTGTCACAATATTCTTAAATATGATATATACAAGCATGGGGTAGAGGAAAGTATTAATTTATGCATGGTTGGTAGAAATAGTCGATATAAGGCATTGGTACCTTCTTTTCATTTTTCCTATAAAATCATAGAAATCCCCAAAATAAAGCACTCTTGGATTTGACTCATTTTAAACATATAGTTGACATCCAAAACCTCCTTCAGAGTAGTTATCTAGCAGTCTAGCCCCTTACTATATGATATTGCATGCCCAATGTAAAATGTTACTCCAACATTCCTTTTAGTACGTTAGACACGTTTGTTCCATATATGAATATGTGGACGGTTTCAAGTCCATCTTCTTGCATCACGGATAAGCATCCTATGTGTGAAAGAAATAGTGCTTAGATACTGGTAGGCTGCACATCGTAATCATAGACGTGAGCCTCTAGTCAACAATATATTCACACATAAATTTTTATATATATATATATATATATATATATTAGAGGTTTTGACGTTTTTTTTTTGGTGCAATAGGTTTTGATGATTTTAATAATTTAAAATGGGAAGAAGTCTAACCAACAAGGTATCCAATGATTTTTGTCATATATATGTGCTATTATAAGGAAGATGCTTCCATTTATTAAGATATTATAATACACTTGCATTTGATTTGTCATGTTTCTAACTCATGATCACATGCATTTCACACTCGAAGCTAAACTAATCAAATCTAATAACATCGATTTTGGTGGGTCATGGCCAAAAACAAACAAACAAATGTCAATGAAAACTTTGAAATAAGAGTTCAATTTTAATTCACTTTCAAGGCAAATTTTTACGTACAATGACAAGAAAAAACATTCAATTATATGTGTGGTTTTATTTACAATGTCAAGAAAAATTTCATATCATAATTAATTAACCATCGAAGTCATTTCATATCAACTGTATACTGTTGTTTAAAGTTGCAACTACTGAACTGGGAGGTAGATACAAGTTCGTTCGCATTAGGTGTGTTGTAACTTTGTAGCATTTACCATAAAACCCAATATATGGTACAGTTTTATATAGCCTTGATTTGGTTGGTCATGGAAATATGAGGTCAGTTGCAGCTTCTTTAAGATCATCAACAAATATTGCTCAAGTTGCAAATAACCAAGTTAAAATAGTTTCTTCAGGAGGGGTGCTTCGAGTTTGGGTATGTTTGGATACATAATTTTTTTTTCTTGAAAAGGCCAAAAAGAAAATAAATTAAAAGCTAACAATCAAAGTGCAAGAAATGTTAGGAGACTCTCATAAATAAATAAAAAAACCCTAGGATTGAAAAGTTACAAAGTTATCAATTACTACATAAACAATACCAAAACAATGGTGCCTCAAAACCAAAAAAATAAAACTAATAATAAAAATATAAATAAAGTTTTTTCGAAGAAGTTAAATTAGTTCACCTAAATTATCACCAAAGAGAATTCAACCCCGAGACTGAGATCTCGGGAATGAGCATACTCCAAAATCCTAAGTCAATACCATCATATCAATTCAAGTAGGTTTTAAAAATATAAATAAAGTTACTATTAAACATTCGGGTGGTTGAGTACTTCACTCATAAAAGTCATAATAGATTTTTTTTAGCTTTGCACTTTTTTTTTTGAAATGGCAAAATTTATTCTCGACGAGATATGCAAGACGCACAAAAACTCGCGGAAGGGAAAGGAAAGAGTACAATAATGATGCCGCATATATACGGAACATCACCCCACCAAAAACCCAAAAAACGAAACCACAAGGGCCTCGAAACAATGAGGCTGAGATATACTTATGTCGAATAAGCATACCCCGGCCTCAAACCCGAAAAAACCCATCAAACCAGCAGCACCCCTGATGGACAACAAAAAGAAACCAGTACGACACTCCCCACTAGAAAAGCACCAGCACTCCAACGGCAGCACTGACTTGCAGCAGACCAAGAAAAACTGCAGCGCTCCAAGAGCCACATCCAGGACCGATCCTGCACCCACTACTGCACAAAACAGAAAGCTACCTCCTTCCTATCATACCAAGGCAATGAATTGGGTCCCAACTCCACTCATAAAATAGACAAACCGCAAAATGCGTCCTACTCAACACCCATCTCCAAGAAAGCACTTTAATTTCCTCCACCATGTAAGTCTTCCCGTTAAAGATATTGTCATTCCGGACTTTCCACAAGACCCACAACATTGCAAGCCAAATCAACCAACGACCCTTTTTAGTCTTCTTGTTACTTTCCCAACCTCCCCAACACTCCCAATGAACAAAAAGGTTAGGCGGGGTTAGAAAAAAGCAATCTAGCCATGTCATAATCTTGAGCCAAACCGAAGAAGCTAAATCACAAAAGAGGAAGATGTGAAGCGAGGTTTCCTCCAATCTCTCACAGGACGCACACAAAATGGACACTTCCATTGGTAAGACATTACGAGCGGCAAGGTTCGCCTTAGTTGGTACACGGTTGTGGAGAACTTTCCAAGCAAAAGCCACCACCTTTGAGGGAGCCGGAATTTTCCAAAGATATCTTAACACCCCTTTTTCGTCGACCCTCCACCTATCTTCATTCAAAACCAATCCTTCCAACCTTTTGTAAGCCGAATTAACCGTAAACACACCAGTATCCTCTAACCTCCATCTCCAAACATCCTCCTCTAGCGACCACACCATTCCTTCCAAATCCTCTTTAAGGCTTGAAAATAACTTCTCCTCCCACATAAAGAGACGCCTTCTCCAATGGAAACTCCATTCCCAACCTAACCCCGAAACCTCCCTCACATCCGCTACCACGACCTCCTTTTGATTTGAAACCGAATAGAGTCTAGGATATTTAGAACGAAAGCTCCTATCACATCTCCACCTATCATTCCAAAAACTTGTTGCCAAACCATTACCCACCTTACGGTCTACCGCCAAATTAAACCAATTATTACTACCAAAATCTCCTAGTCTCACCACTTCCTTCCACCACGTCGAAGCATGCCTCGGCCACACTACCTCTCCTCCTTCCAACAATCTAAAAACTCTCTCCCCATATTTTGAAGCCAACACTCTTTTCCACAATACCTTCTCACCATCAATCAACCTCCAACGCCACTTTGCCAACAAACTAATATTCATCACCCGAATATCCTTCACCCCCACTCCCCCATTCCTTTTACTTTGACAAACCGACTTCCATCGAACCCAATTAATCTTCTTGCCCCCACCCACTCCTCCCCAAAGGAATTCTCTTTGAATCCTAACCACCCTCTTCCATACATGCACCGGCATCTTTAAAAAAGAAAGGTAGAAAATAGGCATTGAATTAAGTACCGAATTTAAGAGCACAGTTCTACCTCCAAAGCTAATATACCGATTGCTCCAAGAATTCAACCGCCCACCTAAGGTCTCAATCAACGGAGCCCAAGTTACCAAACTCCTCGGATTAGCTCCCACCGGGAGGCCCAAATACTTGAAAGGGATACAACCCACACTACAATTCAAAAAATTACACGCCATAGCCATAAACTCGTCACTAACATTAACACCAATCAAGGAACTTTTAGAGAAATTAATTTTCAAACCGGAAGCCATCTCAAAGCCTCGAAGGGCCGCCTTCATAGTCCAAAGATTTTGAACTGAGGCCTTTCCAATACAAAGCGTATCATCAGCATATTGCAAATGAGAAACCACCAAGTCACTCCCATCAAACACAAACCCATTGAATAGGTTCTCGGCTACCGCGTTCCTCATCAAACCACTAAAACCTTCGGCTACCAACAAAAACAAAAAAGGTGCTAACGGATCTCCTTGCTTAAGGCCTTTTTGAATGCTTATCTCCTCCGTCGGACTACCATTGACGAGCACGGACATACTTCCTCCAAACACACATGCTTTTATCCACGCCACCCACTTATCACACATCCCTACTCTACACATCATATACTCCAAAAAACCCCAATCTACCGAGTCATAGGCCTTCTCGAAATCCACCTTGAAAATCAAACAATCCTTTTTGGTTTTCTTGGCATAATCAACCAATTCATTCACCACCAATACCCCATCTACCAAATTCCTCCCTTTAAGGAATGCCGATTGAGTTGTGGAAATAATAGAATTCATAACGGCCGCCAATCTCCTAGCCAACACTTTAGCTAATAATTTATAAAGACACCCTAGCAAGGAGATAGGCCTATACTCCTTCAACTCCAACGGAGACGAAACTTTTGGAATAAGAGTAACAAAGTAAGCTAGCATATCTTTGGGCAACATCTCATTGGCATGAAATTGATCGAACATTATCCGAACTTCATCCTTAATCAAGTACCAAAATCCCTTCACAAACGCAAAATTAAACCCATCAGGCCCCGGACTCTTGCCCCCATCACTATCCCTCACCACCGCCTCTATTTCCAACAAGGAAAACGGAGCAGTTAATGACATGTTTTCTTCTTTGCTTAACCTCTCAAAATTCACTCCGTCCAACTTCGGACGCTCCCACCTATCATTTGCCACAATATCCTTGAAATAGTCCACCACTTTCCTCCTAACATCAAAAGGTGATACCACCCAACCATCATTCTCCCTTAAAGCCTTTATGGAATTCATATTCTTTCTCATCTTCACACAATTATGAAAGTACTTGGTATTCGCATCTCCATCCTTGAGCCATTTAGATCTTGATCTTTGGACAATCAACACATCTTTAGCCTTTAAAAGCCTCCATAATTCCTCAAACTTAACCTTTCTCACCTCCACATCCCTCTCACTTAAACCTCCGATCTCCTCACTTAACTCATCTAACCCCTTAATATCCTCCACCAACTTCTCCACCCTCTCCTCCATTCCCCCGTACTCCTCCCTATTCCATTCTTTAATTTTCGCTTTAAGGAACTTCAATTTCTCTTTAAGCACAAAGCTCATCCAGCCTTCCACATTTAAGTTCCTCCAATTCTCTTCCACCACACCCTTAAAGTTGCGGTTTTCCAACCAAAAATTATTAAATCGGAACGGTTTTGGTCCCCAATTCCACCCACCATTCTTAAGCACCAACGGGCAATGATCCGACACATCCCTTGACAACACCCAAAGAGAGTTCTCCCCCCATATCGAAGACCACTCTTCCGAAATAAGGACTCTATCAATCCGGCTCATAGTTCTCCCATTTGGACGATACCAAGTGTAACGGCGGCCCAAAACATTTAGATCCTCCACCTCCATCTCCCCAATAAAATTATTAAACAAAAACATCTCCAACACTTGAGTAGCCGAAGCCTCATCATTGACCCCTCTCCTCTCATCTCTTCTACATACCGCATTAAAATCCCAAAGTCTTCTTTTTGCCGGCAAATCGCATTTGGAATAGACATTAATGACTATACATCTCTTTTTCTCCACCCCCCACTCCAAACACACCCCTACATATCCTTCCCGTTGGAAAGATACAACCAAGTTAGCACTTGATTTTCTCCAAATAGAAAGAATACCACCACTACTACCTTCGGAAGCTCTAAACACCCACTCACAATCTTCACTTCCCCAAATAGCATAACACAACGACGGAGTAACCACTTCCAACTTGGTCTCTTGGATCGCCAAGAAGTCGATATTTTGTTGCCTAACAAGATCACGTATTTTGTTTCTCTTCACCCTCCCACCTAAGCCCCGCACATTAAAAGTCGATATAATCATTGATGCAACCTCGACTCTCCCCTTTTAGCCTTGATATCCACCGCAACATCTTCAAGAAGGACAAGTTTTTCAATAATTCCTCCTTCATTCAAAGAGTGAGAGACACCAATTTTATTTTGAATACCCAACTCTTTCTTTGCCGCTAGCACCTTCAAAGTATTGCGGCTCCCTCCATCTCCCCTCACTTGTGAATCCGCCATCGGTTCCACATTATCACCCATGAAGAACCCCACTCCCGAGCCTTGTGACCCAGTTTAACGGTAGGAGCATAAAATCTTTTAAAAAAAAAAAAAACTTTCAAATGCTAAACCAAATTAAGTACAAAATCTTCAATGTAATTTATCAATTAAAAAAAAATCAAATTAACAGTAGAAGACAATCTTGACAAGAAAATAAAACCTCTTGATCAAAAACATCTCAAATACTAAACCAAACTAATCTTTCAAGGTAATTGAGATTTATTTTAGAGGTTGAGCTTTCTCAATTTATTTATTTTTCATTTGCATCGACCATTGATCAAATGGTTAGGTGATCAAAACATCTACCATTACCATTACTGTTACAATGTTGGTAGATAAGCATTAGTATGTTAGATGTTATTAGGTTAGAACCAAGTAATTTTGCTCAAGTGATTAATAAGTTCTATCAAAGAACAAAATGTTTAGAAGAATCTAAGTTCGATTCTTGAATGAACAATTTTTAGCTAAATTTTATTTAGCTCGTATTGTTTGTATTATAGAAGCACTTTTTTCTCAATTGAATTAGAGTAATTTTGAGAATGTAATAAGAAAAAATGATTTGAGAAAAAATTAAGTAAATTTGGCATAATTCGGTAGTATAAGTTAATAAATGTCTTTCTCTAAAAAAAAAAAAGTTAAGAAATGTCTTGTCAAAACAAAAAGATTAAGAAATGTACGATAAACATTAATTGTGTATCGAGGGTTTAGGAGGGGAAGGGAGTGGAGAGGAGGGTTCACTTTTAATTTTTAAATTACGAACAACGTAAAATATTTTTTTTAAATAAATCAAGTGTTTTTGAAGTATTATATAATCATTTTGTTAATTCAACTTTCTAAAAATCATTTTATAATGTCCGTAATTTAAAAAAGAAAAGTAAACCCTCCCCTCTATTCTCCTTTTAAACTCTCCATCCAAACACACCCTAAAAGTTTGCTTCAAAACAGAAAATAAACATTAAGAGTCTACTCGATCAATCCAAAATTTAATCTTATAGCAGGTCCAAATCATCAAAGTTGAAGGAATGTCTTGATGGATTTGCTGAGATGCCAAACACCTTGATTTAGGTAGTTTCAAAACAAACAATAAATTCAAATGTTTCGTTCCAAATTTTTATTTTTATTTTTAAACTAAAATTAGAGCAGAATATAAAGAGAAAAAGAACAAGTTAAAGTTTTCTTTCAAAAAAAAAAAAAAACAAGTCAAAGTTTATATGAAATAAATGTTTTTAAAACCGGACCGAAGGTTGAACCGTTGTGACCTTCGGTTCTCGGTTGAAACGGTTCAACCGATTGAACCATTATAGAACCGGTTGACTCGGATACTAAATAAATAATATACAAATAAATAAAGTGCTAAAATTAAGTGGTAATTAAAATAAATATTTTTTTTTTGAAAAAATTAACAAACAAATATATAAAATATCTATAACAAATGGAATAAATAGTAAGTTAACAAAAATTAAAAGCAAGATTTGTCAAAAAAAAAAATTAAAAGCAAGAATATTGAATAAAATAGTTTAAAAGAGAACGGGTGATGAGCCCAAGTAGAAGTAGAACAAAAGGGAGCCCAAGTTTAACCCTAGGAATCCTTTATCATTCAAGAGTTAAATATGTAGAAGTAGAACACCACATCATTGCTGCGCAGCTTTGCAACAAAACACAACACCACTATTTTACTTTCTTCAATAGTTCAATTGACTGCTTCATGAGATCTGCAGTTTCTTTTCTCTCCATCTCTTCTTATTTTCTTTTTTCTTTTTAACCAAAAATCAAATTCTTCTTCTTAAACTAACATGTTGTGTTCTTTCTTCATCTATTCATTCCAAGATCTTTGCTAATTTTGAGATTTAATCTTAGAAAAAAGATAAAAACGAAGGAAGAAGAAAAAAATTACACAAAGAGAACGTTTTTTATCTTATTTTCTGGACCGGCCGGTTAAGGAAAACTGGGACCGGTTCCGGTTTTTTACTTTCCGATTTTGTTCGGTTCAAACAGTTTTACTCCTGGTTTTCAAGACTAGCGGTTTAAGAGAGCAGACCAAACTGGACCAGACCCCGGTTGAACCGGACGTTCCGGTCCGGTTTTTAAAACACTATTATGAATATAAACATACTCAGACTAAGTTAAAATTTTGAAAAGTAAAATAAAACTATAAATCAGTAGCAAAAAATGGGGTGCAGAAAATAATACTAACCAACCAAATATGTCCAAACCAACAATGAACAAAAATATAATGACTATTACTTTTCTCACCCTGCTATCTTCTCACGCGCAATTCCAAAAATATTACTTTTATGCAATGGTTGACCGTTATATAACCCTCGCATAAGCTACAATGCAATTGCACGGGTCGTATGAACGGTCAACAATGACCATGACACCACAAGCACTCCTACAAAACTTAAAAAGTAATAAATGCATAAAAAATCAAGTAAGGAGCATAAACCTAACATAAACCTTTTCGGATTCAGATTTGTAACATAACAATAAAAGAGAATTTTCGGATTCAGATTTGTAACATAACAATAAAAGAGAAGGTGTTTCAAGAGGATTGTTTTGAGTTAGATTTTACTTCCTTGCCAACTGAGATATTTCTATTGCCAAGGCTTCACGATCTAGCTCATAGCAAACCTCTTGGTATTCAAAATATAGAGCAAGCTCTTTGTACCTATATATTTTTTACAGCATGCTAAAGATCTTCATCACGCCGTCAAATAGAGAGCTATCTATTTGCGACAGCGTGAGAAATATCATTAGCTTAATGACAAAAATTTGCATGGTTTTCTTTGGTGTGTTTGTTTGTTTGTGTGTTTTGCTGGTATTGAAGCTGAAAACTAGAGAGCATAGAGGTCCTTGAATGTTGTGGACCACATAAACTCTTGGTGCAATGTGGATCACACAAAAGAATCCAATGTTGATGCAATCTGCATTATAAAGTCCGAACCATCCCTCACCCTTCAGAAAGTGTCAAGTCTCCCTTGGTTTCACCAAGGATCGTATTAATTCGGATTATATAATCCGGAAACCAAAAGTGTATTCCGGAATATATAATCTGAACTGCACTAGAATCTTTTGGACGGTGGTCTGCACCACATAGAAAACGCTTTTCAACCGTTTTGGACGGTGGTCAGGTTAAAAAAAACATGTTTTTACATTTTTTTTTTGACCGGATTTAATGTCTTTCCCACCTTTTTGGTACCCCCTCCTCTATACATATGCTTCATTGAACTCAAAATATTATAAGACAATGTCATTCCAATAAGCCCAAACATTTCATATTTACCTCCTTTCATTGTAGACAATTGCTCTTTACACTTAATGAAATTCTCTCCCACACCTCAACATGACCATAATGCTTCCAACCGCAGTTAACGGTTGTTCGCTCTTAAACTGAATGAAAAGGAGCGAATTGTAGTTAACCGTCATTGGGGGTATTAGAGGTCGTTTTTAGGTGTGGAAGAGCGATTTTGTTAGTGAGAAGACAACTTTTTTTTCTTTGTATGATTGTTTAATAGTCCTTTTTTAGGAATAATAACGTCCTTTTGGAATTAAGAATGATATCAATCGTGTGTGTGTATCTCATTTCGATAAGTTTCCACCTTTGGAGAAACTAGAGGTTAGAATGGTTGTAACACCATATTTGAGTGGTCTAAATACTATAATAGAATGGTCACAGTCATATTAGAGCGGTTTTAGTTTAAAATTTGAGTGACCTTAATAGCCATTTTTGATGGTGTAATTCTCCAACAATTAGCTACAATCATAGTTTTAAAACTCGGCTCGGTCATCGACTCGGTAGGGGTACTGGGTCACTGGGTCAATGGTCGAACCACTGAGTCATTGGTCGAACCGCATGACTGAACCGGATCAACTCGGATGACTCGGTTAGATAACTCGGTCTTGAGATTAAATTTATATAACTATTTAACCGGATTAAATTGGATTTAATCGATGACTTGTTCACTTAAAAACTAAAAAAACTGACATGTAATATGTATTTTAATCTTTGTACAACTATATTTTGTTGATAGGAAATATATTAAATTAATATAATATGTAGATTTTCTAAAACAAAAATAATGTGTTCTTTCCTCTTATAAAATTTAAATGTATTATATTTACATATATAATATATTTCAATTTGTAACAACGATTAGAAGTTGTTGTAGTGTTTAAGCTTCCAAACATTCATTTTAATGTTCACGGTTTGATTCCTCTTGTCGCTAACTTTTTCATATTTCAGATTTTTCTACAAAAGTCCAAACTTGAAGAAAAAGCTAAAAGAAAAAAAAAAGGAAGAACCGGTCTGACCATCAACTCGGCCGAGTCACCGGGTTTTACCGGTTTTGACCGGTTCTCGCCGAGTTAACTGCATGACCGATCCAAATGTTGGCTCGAACCGGTCCGACCGGCCGGTCCGAGCCGAGTTTCAAAACTATGGCTACAATGCAGTAGTTAATTGCACAATTGTAGCTGGACATGTTTTATTCTAAAGGTGACATGGTTGATAGTCTGTCTTGCACAATTTTAGACAATGTTATGGAACGTCTTAAAGATAGCGTATGGTCGTAACTCAACCCAGATATAACTTCGATGAATGAAAATTCATTTTCAAAATAAATTTTTAAAATTCAAAATACTACGGTTTAAAAATCTAAAAACCGACATGTTTTATGCATGATGAATCGACACTCCATATATTTTGTTATTTTAGATTGGTAAAAGATGTGGGATGAAGCTTTGTTTTAGAGAGGGATATTTGCAAAAGGTTAGTAATGCCCACTAATTCATTAAATAAACCCATTATTTAATATAGGTTCATAATATCTTTGATGTTATGAAGCCCCGATTGCCATTTGGAAAGAAAAAAAATTGCATTGGTGTTCAACTTCAAAGTGTTTGAGCTTTGACCATTTTTCTTGAATACATGGAATGTTGATGTTGTAGTATATCTATGTGAAATACTAGGCACACCATCTTCAATATGGTTTGAGCTTTGACTATTTTGGAATTTTCAAAGTACATGTACTACAAGAAACATTACCTTTTGTCAGGGATTTTGACAGGGTCTTGAAACCCCTGACAAATCTCTCAGGGACGAAGCCAAGGAAAACCCCTGGCAAATTGACATAGGTCATTCAGGGACCACTTACCTTTTGGCAGGGGTGAGGCCCTCATTTATTACCAAATCCTGTCGCTTTTGTTGGCCCATTTTGACCGTGAAATTTAAATTTGATAAAGGCTGACATGCTGCAGCTTTTTCAGCACAATACCAGAGAAAATGCCACGGCCTTTCCCTCAAATATTGAGTTCAGCAAAGAATCTCTGCATGTGTCATATAGTAGTCATTTCATGTTGTTCAAAATCTGCCCAAAAGCTTGATTCCCTCTATATTTTCTTCCCATTCTGTCACCTAGCCCTAGCTAGGATTTGACTGGGATTTGCGAGGGGCATATCCCTCGTTTTTTCCCAGGTTTTTTTCATGTCTATATAATCCAATCCGGTCCATTTTCATCAGTGCTAGTGTTTGAGACTTAGTAGAAAAAAAAAACTTACTCTCCACTTTTTCTATACACTCTACTCTTCAACATCAATAATCTTCTCTAACTTTGGTAATTAAAATTTCTTCATTTATTATATTTTTGTGTTTTCATTTTTTAATACTTATTAACATAAATATTTTCATGCATCATTGTTCAAGTTTCTTTGCCTTCTCCTGTTGGTTCCTTGCCAAACTTGCTCTCTAGATTTGTTCTTCATCAAGCTTCAACAAGTTAATAATTTTATTTACACTTCTAAATACTTGATATTGATGATATTTTAGGAATTTTTTAGTAGTTGAAATTATATGATGTTTGTTTTTATAGATGATATTTTTTTTCGATTTTTTTTGTTAATAACATTGTTAATGAAAATAAAATTATTAGGGAAAATGTTAATTAAAACTGGAGAAAAAAATTGTAAAGTAATATTGTTATTTTTGATTTAATTTAAACAAAAATATTTTTAAAACTGATTAATTAGAAAAAAACTGTTTTTTTTTCTTCATTTTTTTATTCGAAATTTAAATATATAAATGTTAGATAGATATATGTTGAATATATATGTTGGATGTTATTTAGATGATATTTTTAATTATTATGGAATATTTTATTTTTTTGACATGATATATGCATTTTTTTTAAAGAATATCCATGTTGTTGAATATATGTTTATTAGGTAGATTTGTTAATTGTGTGTATAGTAATGAGAGGTGAAAGGCTTAATTATCAGCTGTTGGATTAAAATCAACGGATGAAATTAAATTATTGAAGATTGGGTGTGAGTGCACTGTTTAATCACTAAATTGATTCCATCCGTTGATTTTAATCCAACATATGATAATTAAGCCTCTCACCTCTCATTATAACTACTCCTCTCACTTTATATATATATATATATATATATATTAGGAAAAATCGGTTTTAAAAAAATGCATGTTTTTTCTACAGATGAGTAGAGTGTTGGGCAGTAGGGTGGAAGCCAGCAAAATATGAGAGCTCCGGTGCCTGATGATGATGTGGACGACCCCTATGAAGTATATGGTGAAGGCGATGGCGACGATGATGATCTCGGCCTCGATGAGGATGATTGATGCATGATGGTTGTTGTTGTGTGTTTCTTTTATTATTGTATTATTATGGTTTGTATGATTTTGGGAGGTTTTCCATGCTTCCCGACACAATTTTTATTTTCTGCACGATCTGGATAATTATTAAGTACAATAGTTTTTCCATGCTTATTAATTAGACATAATATTATTATGTGTGATATTGTTTTATTTATATGCATTTAATTGTGTTATAAAATTAATTTTAAATTTTGTTTAAAATATATTTTATTAATTAAAATGATTTTTGAAACATTTAATTGTATTTCAAAAATAAATTTAAAAAAAAATCAATTTTTTAATTAATTTAAATACAATTTATGAATTAAAATTATTTTTATAATATTTAATTAATTAATAAAATATTCGGTTTTATAAATAAAACATTTTTAAAAAAATAATATATATTTTGCCAGGGGTTATGACAGGGAAAAAGTCAGGCCATATACCAGGGGTTGAGCCCCTCGTTTTTTTCCCAGGGGTGTAACCCCTAGCAAAATGTTTGCGACGAGCGTTTTTGCCATTGCTTCCGCTCCTCGCAAACGTCCATTTTCCTAGGAATTCTGTCCTTTTGCCAAGGGTTTTGCCCCTGACAAAATGTAATGTTTCTTGTAGTGATGGATAACTTGCGTCACCATCTTTTCCAAAAGTACTATGGTCTCAGACTAGTCATGTTTTTTGAGTTGAAATCATCTCCATTTGTTATAATAAATGACAATGTCCATTACTATAGTTTTAGTGTAAATACATGATATAAATGCACACATTTCTAGAATATATAACATTAATTAGATATTTATACAACAAAACTATAGTAATAGGTATTTACATTTATCGTAGAATATATAACAATCTTAACTGTCCAATATCAGAAGTTGATATCTTAAATATTGGACATTCTTAGCCCTAGTATGAACTAAATTAATTGGGTCATGATATATGTAGTATTTGAATGTGTGGATGATGGATCCCAATGCACGGTTACATCTAGTGCTAGAAAAAAGAGAAAATACTTCTATTTTTGTGATTAATCTTCACTAGTCTTGCCCTGTTTTTGATCTTTGGAATAAGCATCGTTTGTTTTGTTTGGAAGGAATATTTACCTTCCAAATAATTTTGAGAGTTTCTTTGAATCTCCATAGTCTATTCTCTTATTGTTCCCTCCAATCTTGAATTAACATTAACTATTTTGAGTGAGTATTTATCATCTCTGGAGTAAATTCAGACAAGGGGGCTTGTTTGGTTCAAGTCATATAGAGAATTCTAAATGATTTTCACAGTGAAAGAAGGGAAAAAAATACAGTTTTCTTGTTGCTGAATAATTTTCATAATTTTTCAAAGACATGTGTGTGATTATTTTTCATCATTTTAAAAGGTATATATATAATAACACAAAAAAAAGAGTATTTGTCATTTAATCCATTTGCTTAATTTAAAATATTAAATTAAATAATATTGCATGTATAATTTTATAACATAAATATTTTTCTAAATTGAGTGTATTTAAATCTAGGAAGGAAATTTTAAACGAAGAAAATTATTACATTTCATTAATAATCAAGGAATCAATATATGTCGAATTATGGATCACTAGAACCCTTTTTCTTTTGAGAATCGAAGGGTTAACACCAAGATACTTGTTAAAATTTTAGGAAAGAATCGAGAAAAGGAAAAAAGGTGTGGCTGCTTTAGCTAAGGAATAAACAACCATGTTAGCTTGTCTTCTAGTGAGCTCAACAATATTAGGGTTTGTTGCAAGAAGATAATAACCTGAGACATTCAAAATAGAGTAGAGCCAAATTCAATGACATCTTAACTAACCTTTTTTATCCCGTCCACAATTGTTTTGACATATAGCTCAAAAATAATAATCTTCATATTGAGATCCTATATCCACTTGATAATCAAGATGAGGCCATAGTCATGTGTGCTCTAACATTTGGAATGGGTGGTGACTGTTTAGAAAGATTTCTAGTGCAGGTTGCAAAGACAGATTGGAGATGGTATGATGGTATACTTCTAAAATGATGTTTAGATTTCGTCAAAATTCCTCCTTGGGGATGTCGCTAATGAGCTTACTAGTGATTATGAGTCATTGCAAGTGGTAGTCGATTATTCTAATGGTTAGGAGAAATGACTCTATGCGATTTTCTAGCACCGCTTGCCTCTTAGTATTATGCATGAGATTGCGATTTGTTGTGCAAATGACTCATCATCGGGATTGATATTGTTAGTTGGGGACTAAATTCATCTGGTGAGTATATTACATAATCAACTTATGAGCTTTTGGATGGAAATCACGAGTCATACTCAAATTGGGTTGGAATAATACTTGGAAGTGGGATGGCCTCAGATAACTCATTGCTTTCTATAAGATTTTTGTAAAATAATGGTTGAAGATGATAAGTGTTCAAAAGTGATATGTTTTATGTGTTAGTTTAGACACTTTAGTGACTTGTTTTGCAAATTATCTACGGTAAAGCTTCAATTTGATGTAATTATGTCAATTATGCTTTATGCTCCTTACTCTACCAATTTGTGCAGGAAAATACAAGTAACCACTAATAAATCATCCAAAAATGTAAAGACCAACTCGCCAAAGCGAGCAAACTCGCCCAAGCGAGGCCAGAGCGAGCAGAAAGCGAATAAACTCCATAAAATCTCAGGATTGCAAGATCTCAACATGCTAGCAGCGAACCAAAAGCGAGTTCAAAGCGAGCCAAAGTGAAAAAACTCCAAAGAGCCCTGATATTTTGAAGGCCAACTCGCTAAGCGAGTTCATTTCGCCAAAATGAGTTAAACAAGATAAGAGAATTACGTGGCAATCATCATGTGGTGCAACGTGGAAAATTAAGGCAACTCGCCAAAGCTAATTTTCACTTTTCAGCCTCCTTTAAATAGTTTTTTCTCTCACTTCTTGAGAAGTTTTTCATTGTATTATATATTTTCTGGTTTTTAGAGAGAGAATTACGACATTTCTAGAGAGAGAAACACAAACCAAGAGTGTTAGAAGTGGATTCTTCCCAAGATTTGTAGAGAAATCATGAATCTTGTCATGGAATCTTCATCTTTTCTTCCTCTTTTGCAAGACTACTATGAAAATATGTAGCTAAATCTACCCTTGTGGGTTTTGAGGTACTCAATCAAGCTATTATGTAATCTTTTTGATCATTAATATATGGTTCTAGCTATTTTACTTGATATTTGTTATTATTCGTGTGTTTAATGATTTATTTGTGATTTGAAATGTTATTGAAAGATAGTTTTGAATCTAGGGTTAGAATAATAATCTATCAAAGCTTTTATTCTAGACATAAGGTTTAGGTTTTGGTAATCCCTTTAAAATCAAGAACTTAATGTTATTAGATCGTTTGATAGGTTGAGAAATCATCGATTAAACGATAAAATAGATATCACAATGTTATTTGGACATAAATAATGTTGTTGAGTGATTGTGATAATATCGATTAAAAGTTAGAATTTGTTATGTGATCATGAGATATATATGTAACACTTGGTTGAAGAACTCTAACCCTAAGCGTTATGCCCTATCTCGTCTCTATTTATTTTAATGTAAATTAGTTAAAGTAGTTTTTAGACAAACAAACTTTTAAACCATAACTTGAAATGATAATTGACGTTGAAATGTTTTTTATGTATGTTAGTCCCTGTGGAGACGATACTAATATACTTATGTGTAGATAGGAATACAATATGTAAAAAATCTTACATCGGAAGACTAATTTAAAGAGGGATGATTGTTTATTCATTTGGATCCTATTTATCATCAGTGTTATATGCTTGATTAATCAACACTCCAAATATTTTGTTATTATGGTTTGGTGTCAGAGGTGTGGTGAAGCATGTGCACTCTTCGACAAACCCCACCTTGTTTTAGGGAGATATATTTGTAAAAGTTGATGATATGCACTAATTTATGCACTATAGGTTATACTTTTTTTTGGTGTTAAGAAGCCCATGTTGCCATCTTGAAGAAAATAACACATTGGTGTTCAACTTCAAAGTGTATGATTAATGATGTTTCTTGCAAATATGGTATGAGTTAGACTTTATATTAGTGAATTAGGGTTTTGGTCCTCCCAAATCCTCATAAGGACAACCGTCCAAAATAATATGTGAGTATATTCGAGCAAGTTATCATTGAAATCGATCCAAATTGCTACGGACAACACTGATTCAGTGTATTCATAACAACCTCATACATTGGTCATTCCTCTGTGAGTTAATGACTTGAAGGGACATGGTCTATACCATTGAGGAATGGACCCTACCCTAATCCATATGCCCCGTGGTAACCACGCTCTAGAACAAGTTGGCATTACAAAACTAAGACAATCATAATTTGGTGTGAAAATTGAATTCATTAAACCCTACCCTAGCTCTGGTAGTATGAGAACATTTTACCTTGACCCTTAGATTTATATCAACGAGCCTAACATCAAAAGGAACTATATGCGCCACCTAATAGGGTAGTTCTTCAGTGACTTTGTATTATGTAATTTAGATGAGTCTCGTGTATTTTAGATGAAAGATAGTGATGATTGAATGATTAAAATAATTATTTTGATGAGAGAAAGAATTAATATTAATTAAAAGAGAAATAAAGACAAAGTCATCAAAATACCCAACATAAAATCACTCAAATGCTACTCCACCTAACACCAGGCTAAAGGTTTTGAATCTTGTTTATCAAATTTCAACCTTTTTTTTCCAAGCAATGCAATCTTGAATAATCTACATTGTTTCTATTTTTTATATCTAATAATTGTTTGGATATAATAAACCTAATTTATGAGTATGATTTGGTCCAACATATATTAATTTGTATTGACTCGATTTGGTCTTTCATAAATGGACATTACAGCTGGAAGGGGACCCATTTGGACACCAATCGACATTCTAATGGACCAAAACTGAATGTCCACACTCTTCTATTCTCTTTTTTCTAACTTTGACTTTGTTTCCATTCGCACTCTTTCTTTTCAACTCGTGGTTATGGAATCTATACTTTTCTTTCAACTTGGATTAGACTAGACTAGATCTCCGAATATATACTAAATCAATTAAATTAAATTAAAACAACTGGCCCAAAGTCCAACCAATAAATAATATAAATAAATATAAAAATTGAAGTAAAATAATAAATAAATAAATAAAACTTGTATAATTTCATTTCATGATTTGTTTTGCCGGATTTACATAAAAGTCATTATTACAACTCGTAGACTCATTCATTGCGGTCCACAAAAGTAAAAGTTGACTTTCCTACTCTTCCCTTGGAATCTCCGTCACCGTTACGGTTGGAGCATAATTCCGTCATCAAATGCAAACGGAAGTTCTCTCTTTTCAGCACAACAGCTTCCGTACATTTTCCGATCACCACCGTCGCTCAAAGAGGCTGAGATATGAATCCAGCGCCGGTTACGACGGTTTGCGCGTGACGGTGCTCTTCTTCATAAGTAACAACAAGCATATTAGGATCGTCTTGTGCCCTTTCCACATGCTTCCTCGCCGGACATCCTTTGAAGCTACTGCACTTGTAGTAACCACTGCAAATTTCATAAATAAACACCATTAATTAATTTTAATTACAATCAGATCTTAAATATAAACCCTAATTAATTAATTTTCATATGGTTGAGTTTGAGGGTGATCGGAATAGAAAATTACCGTGGGTAAGGTGAACCTTTAATAGGTTTTTGACCGTATTTCCTCCAAGAAAATTCGTCTGATGGAATATCAGCGACCTTTGAACTTATCGCCGGAACACGAATTGTTCTCTTCACACGAGATTTCCTGATAAAGAAGAAACAACAAGATATTGATTAATTTTCTATTTTTGTTTATTTATTAATTGATTTACATGAGAATTCAGTGATTGGATTTGGGAATTTACCTCCTCTTAGAGCAATGGCAGTGACCGGAGGATGAAACTTTGCCGGAGAGAGTAGCTTCATGACACCTTTTCCGGTGAGATGAAGCTAGAGGAGGCTTGCCAGAGGAAATGATAGGACCTATTTTACCGTCGGAAACGCTTCCGTCACCGGTGATGGTGGACATGAAAGACGAAGTAGTTGTGGAGATGCTATAAGCTTCCTTTGATTTGGAGTATTGAGAAACAGATAAATCAGTAGATTGATTAGTTTTAGGTTTGAGATTGGGATTTGGATTTAGATTTGACTTAACTAATTGGAGCGGTTTTGCAAAATCAAGATTCGTTGACTGTGGTTGAGTCTTGAATTTCTTCTCAGGTTGAATATGAGATACAGATCGAGATTGAGAAGAAGGTGCACGACGAAAACGAGCGTGACCGGTACGATTTAACAAGTTAATAACAGTTTTAAACTTAGAAACAGTGAAATCAGTAATTTCAGTGCAATCAATTTTATTAACCAGATCTAATTGGTTAAGTTGATTTGAAGAACAAGAAGATGAAGTTTGAGAAGAAAGCACACGAATTAGTTGCTCCATACTTTTCAATCCAGCAGAAGCAGCTTCTTGAATAGCTCTTTGTTCATCCATCCTCATCTTTGGAATCACTACTGGATCTACAACCATCTTGTTATAACTTGAAAGAAGAATTTGAAGAAAGAAAGAAAGTAAGAAGAGAGTTTTTTTTTTTTTTTTGTGTTGTGTGTTGTTTAGGTTTGTGTTTGGTTGAAGAAGAGAAAGGGTTGGTTATAAAAGAGTGGAGGATAGGAAAGTCAAACAAGTATCGTCAATCCAAGGGTACATAATGGTTAGACTTTTTCATATTTTATTATTTCAATGCAATTTGAAATAATTAATAATAATGGCTGAATTACAACGCGACAAAAACTATGTTTACTTTAGAATGAAAGTCCAAAAGAGGAGTTGGTGGTAGGTCCTACCACTCTCTTCTTCCAATACGAAAGTCCAATGAAAGTGGCAAACCAAGAAAACAAATCAAATAGTGTCGATAAATATATCAAATCTTCATCAAAACATGAATATTATCACCTTCCATAAAAAATCAAAATAAATCATCACCGCCTTGCCTAGTCCAAAACTTAGCACCAACTCATATATAGCTTACCTCCACTCAAATCAAAACCTAAATTAAATATTTGACCATATCATTTATAAAAAATAAATAAATAAATTGACCCTTATTTTTATAAGATGATGAGAAATGATATTTGTACAACGACTTTTTGACAACTTTTAAAACAACTCTCTCTCATACTTACATATGTTTTTATTCTTTTCTTCTTCTTTGTCTCTCTATTGTTTTTATCCAATCACAAGAGGAGAAAAGTGGTGTCACCAAAATTATTTAATATTAGTTGTACAAATATCACTTCTCTATAAAATATATTTGAGTTATTTTGAGTTTTGATGATTTTGATATCTTTAATTGATAGACAAATACTAAAAAATAAATTTATTTGATCAAAGAGAATAATGATTAAAAGAGAAATAGATACAAAATTATCAAAAACATCGACCTCGAACTAAAAGGCATTAAAATGAAACCTTATAGTGTACTAATAAAAAAAAGAAAATACACGAATATTGTAACATTTGTTGTCTCTCGACGCAAGCAATCGATAAAGTCAACGGAGTTGGACGTATAGTACTAGTTTCCTTAATCGATCAACTACGTTCATTGTTTGTAAATTACCACTGCTTGTATTTTTTATTTTTTATTTTTTAAAGCCTTGTTTTTCTTACTCATGCTTGATTGGTTTAGAATCTTGTCCTTTTCAAGCATTCAAGAATTTGCTATACTATATTAATGATCAAAACAACTCACATGGTTAATTATTAATGTTACATTTTTTATGGGTGTTATTTGTAGTATCCTGTGCAATAGATCAATGGAAAATCAATGCAAAAATTTGTTGGTTTGTAGCTGACTAGCTGTGCAATAGATCACAATATTAGGATATATTTCTTTTTTTACAAGAGGATATATATATATAGAGGCTTTTCATATTTTGAAATAACAATATAGTTCACATCATTGTGATTTGTGAAGAGAGTCTTGTGTGTATTCAAATCTAAAAATAAAATAAATATAATTAGGGTCTTGTTATTTTGAGTCTCAAAGATACAAGTTAAGAAATCCAAAATTAAAACTTTTTTATAGAAAAGAATAAAATTTTAACTTTAAAAAATTAAATAAAGTTGAATATTCAACTTTTAAGACAATTATTTATATTTTAATTTCTTTAACATATGTCATTGGGGAAATGTTAGCATTTACCGTATAATATAATAAAGAGGTCAACTTGACTCAACTAACAAAATGTCGAAATTATTAAATCGGATGTTATGATAATAATGACTTTGTAATTTCGTCTATCAAAAAAAATTCTTTCTACTTGACTTCTATAAGCTTTGATAGTAGCATTCGGTAGATAACATACAGTGCATTCCACTAATAAAATAAAATTAGGGTGATCTCTCCTCGTAAGTGTCTCCCTACAGCTTTTCCACTTTGTTGTTTTGTTTATAGTTGACCATATGTCTAGGTCATGGCAACGGGTAAAAAGCAAGTAGCAACTGGTTAGAACTTTACTAAATTAATAATTTTGAATTTTATCATGGATTCTCTTACGATGAAAAAAGTAGTATTGTTGCATATAAAGATGAAATAAAGTAATGATGACTACTCACCTCGATTCTTTTTGTTAGGTCAATGCCTAATTTGGCCAGCTTTTGATGGAAGTGAATCATTATCATACGGTTACGGTATTCGCCAAAATATAGATCTGGATCCTTTATATCTAGTTTACCTTAATCTCATATATTTTTTAGTCAAAATCTTTTTTTTAAGAAGTAAAAATGATATATATATTCTCACTAACATAAGATGTATTAAAGAGTGCAATCAAAGGAAAGATCCGTCAAACAGTTACAAAGATAGATAATCATAATCAGTCGATACTGACAACCAAAAATAAAAATGGTATTATTAGCCTTCAACCACCGCTAGGAATGAAATTTGACCTTTTCAATAAGCTCTACATTAGGAATGTGAGAATTATCAAAAAGCATATTATTACGCTCATTCCACACTAGCCAAAGAGATCCACTAACAAAATGTTTAAATGAGTCTCATCAATAACTCTTTATCATTTACATTTCAACAAAATCAATAAGAACAACACAACAATGATTATTTTATTAAAAAGTAGTGTGGAGTTTACTTAAGAATGAAGGTCTTAAGTGAGACCATTGGTCTTAAGAGACCCCAAAAAAAAATTCCCCAATAGAAATACCTATTAGGTACCGGGTTTTAAATGGTAGAGATCTCGTCATTGGAGATGGTCTTAAAATGAAGTTTGAACTCGAATATGGTTGTTTCTGGGATTTTGCTAGCCTACGACGAACCTACAATTTGAATCCTAATTAATAAATATATATAAACATCAAACTTGATACAAAAAACTAAGCTATTTTTTTAAGACCTAATAGACCCTTAAAAAAATTGAGAACCAAATTTCGTAAGTATTTTTTAGGACCTAAGGCGATCGCTCTCTTCATCCTACCTTAAATACGACCCTAACTTTGAACCCTCTATTTAATCATCATCTATTGAAAAAGTAAATTTTTAGTCCATACCAAACTTAACAAAATAAATTCAACATCTTTATAACGAAACAACAAAAACAACACATGTGAAATTGCATCTGAAATTTATACTTTATAATCTCTCACAAAATATAAATGATTGAGTATTTTTATCACTCAATTCAACATAATGAGAATCTATAACTTCAGGAGTTTAATCTAACGATTTTTAAGATTTAACCTTTTTTTCTATCAAGGGGAAAAAATTAAAAAAAAAAACTAAGCAATCCGCTGTCTAAATATCCCAGAGGCATCCGCAAACAGAGAGATATTTAGCTGAGGAGAAGGAGACATCCATATCTTCAAAGAATCAACATTATTAGCACCAAACTTGGCCAACTAGTCGGCACATTCATTGCCCTCTCTCAAAGTATGATTGAAGGAGACCATCCAAGGAAGAGAAGAGAGCTTCCTAATGAGAGAAAGCAAGTTTGCATGAGGATGAAAGTCATTTTGATTAGTATCCACAATAAGATCCAAAGCTGTCCGAGAGTCGGATTCCATGATGATAGATCGATACCCAAGGTCCCATGCGAGTTGAAGTCCTTTCCAAATAGCTGAAAGTTCAGCTAGTAAATTAGACGCTCTACCACAAGAATCAGAAAAACCTTGAATCCAATTTCCCATATCGTTTCTCAAGAGACCCCCAAAACCTGCATTACCGGGATTTCTAAAAGAAAAACCGTCTACATTGATCTTAATATAGCCTTCAGGAGGGAAATTCCAACGATCTTGACAAACACCTACAAATGAAAAATTTGCCTCCAAAAGATGATATATTTTCTACATATTCAAAATTAAATGAATAAATCGCCAATTTAATTGGCAATGAAAATCACCAAGAGTCACCACTTTTAAAGGCTAAAAATATACATTGGAATCAAAATTATAACAAAAATGGTACTTTTTTTTTTTACAAAAACAAAAGTGGTACTTGATGGTCCAAAAAAAAATATTTTTAAATTGGATGACTATTTTTGCAGCTTTAAATCAAAATAGAGAAGATGAAAAGCGTAATTATCCAAAATAATGTTAAATGATATGGCATTAGTAATTTATTTCATATACACGTGTATGCTATTTTTGTGTTACTTGTTACATAAACCAAAACAACTATTAACCGAAATTCCGTCAATATTTAAACTTCTTCTAATATTGTTAAGAAATAAGTCAAGATGACTTATGGTGAGTTTTATAATACTATCTTGTCTATACAAAAAGACAAAACAATAGTCCTTTGAATACAGTTCATGTACTAAAGGAAAGGATGCATAAACAATTGGTATGCTATGTTAGAGTTTGAATTCACAATGCTCCTCTTCTCAACAGTTTGTGTCCGTGAGTTTCTTTGTTAAGCACATTGGTAAAAACTGGAAAAAAGACTAGTACAAACTTGAGCTATAGACATTGGGTTTTTATGGTGGTGAGAAGGTGTGGCCAAACAACATTTAATCAAACAAAACAAAGGGGTTCGGTTTGACATTTATGATACTTGGTTTGACATCAAAATCAATATTAATGTGTTCAAAGTTTTAGTACAACCAATAGTTGACTAGTCCATAAATACGTAGAGAGGAAGACAACCTCAGTTTTGTGTTTTCCTCATTTTGTGGTTTTGATAAGGACAATCAACCAACATTTGATGAGGCACATGATCATCCAACGGCTAGAGTGTGGTAGTTGACCTAAGCTAGTACTACATGATTTAAATAATGGATGTCAAATGACCACGATGCCCAATTTAAACTTAGTTTTCAATTCATAACACGTGGTATCAATATTCAACGCCCCAGGCCCCAACAACAAGAGGGTCTAGTGCCAATTTATATTTAAGTCAGCAACCACAAAAGCTACAGAAGTGGGAGGTTACAGTGCAGCTGTCTCACTGAGTTTAATTCGTGTTCCATTAAAGTTATGTTGGATAAAAAATAACTGACAATTGATAAGTTAGTTTAAGGTGAATAAGTTTATAACAGATGACTTAAAAATATAAGCTCTTGGTACATGATTATTATCAAATAAATCATTTTTAGTCATACCATCTTATAAACTTAAGAATATGTCTCGTCAAACAAACTTTAAGTATATATTTATATCAGTAAAATTGTCGTGAAATTACATTAATCTATTGTGATTTCGTAAAAACTACGCTCTAAATCTTTTGCAAAATTAGATAAAATATAAAGCATAAAAAATGCACTCAACTATTTTCATTCATTTACATATTGTACTTGACAATATCCTTGTGAAATATGGGACCGGGAATGGTCAAAGACAGCCACATAAAGGCTAACTCATACTTGATACTTCAGCCAGAACGTGTATATACGTTATTTAAGACTTTAGCCCCTCGGTCAAGTTTGCATAAAACAATATATGTACAGATGTTAGTACTTCTTAGCGATGAGCATTCATTATCAATAGCTAGCAAGTATACGTTTAACAGCTCAAATTTATATTCATGTTCTCGTATTTTTGATCGAGATAGTAGAATTTAAAAACAGCGACGCATGTTTACCTAATTTTAGGTCAAATATATAGGGATTGAGTAATTCAACCAGTTTGAGTTAAGGATTAAAAAGTTGAAGGTTCACGTTCAAGTATAGATAAAGAAAAAAACTTACATAATTAACACACTAACATTTCCAGAAAAGGTCAAGGCATATCAAGATATGATAGATCAATTGATTTGAGCTAAGGGTTAATGAGTTGAATGTTCATGGTTCAAGTCTTGATAAAGAGAAAAAAAACCAACATAACAATTAAAGAACAATTAACACACTAATAGTATCATTAAAAAAAGAATAGTGGTAGCAACACTCTCTCTAACACTCACTCTTTAAAAAAGAGTGTTGCTAATATTCCTCTTAAAAAAAGAAAAAGTTCAATGCATGCTACAAATCTCAACAAAAGTTTTGGAACATTGTTTTCAAATTACTAATTAAAAAATCATCATAAAATTATAAATTTTCATTTGAAATCAAATTACATTATACCGTACTTCTGAGGAGAAAGGTTAATCTTCATTAGCTTGCTTTCATTTTGCACTTGAGCATATGTAAGCTTAAAATTAAGAAACTTTAGCATGAATCTTTATTAAAAAAAAATTAAGGAAAAAAGGCAAACATGAATCAGTTATCAAGTTATTGAAAACTTCACAATCTCCGTTCAAATTTATCTTTTGATCAGGTTTTTGAGATGTAAAAGTACTTCTTAGATTATGGTAATTGTGAAAACTGAGCATTATATTATAAATTGTGAATAATGTATATTAGAGAATAAAGGAAAAGAAGTTGATTGTGTTAGTGAAGTTACTTGATATACAAGTAACTAAGTTTACATTTCATATAAGTGTGATTAGCATGTAATTAAGAGCTTTGTACTCCTATAAATATTCCATGTACTTGTTAATTCATCTATGAGAAATGAGAGTTATTCATTTTCATTCATTCCATAACATGGTCTCTCTCTCTCTCTCTCTCTCTCTCTCTCTCTCTCTCTCTCTCTCTCTCTCTCATCTTCATGAAAAAAGTTTGTTACAAAGTTAGTTATAACAACTTTTTTTTCATCTTCTTCACATTCCTCCATTGATCCGTCATTGATTCACTTGTGAAGCTTTGCGATTTCTCTGCAACTTCATTGATTCATCCTTGAATCTTCGTTTCTTTTCTTGCAATCAATTGGAATTTCTCGTCTCGTTCTTGTCTCGTCTCGTTATTCACCATGCCTCACCAAACACAAACCAATATTGAATCTGTGTTTTACGTTCATCCAAGCGAAGGACCTAATTCTGTTCTTGTTACTCCTCTCTTGGATGGATCGAATTATCTCGCATGGAGTCGTTCAATGATTCTTGCTTTTGGCGCGAAAAATAAATTGAAATTTGTTGATGGATCCATGGAAATTCCAAATAAAAATGATTTGAACCGTAGTGCTTGGGAACATTGCAATCATCCCATCCAATCTTGGATCATAAACTCTGTTTCACCTCAAATTGCTCAGACATTGATTTTTCATGAATCCGCCATTGAAGCTTGGATTGATCTTAAGGAACGCTTCTCCAAAGCTGATAGAATACGCATTGCTACACTTAGAACTACTATAAATAACTTGAGGCAAGGTTCCAAATCTGTGTTAGAATACTTTAGTGAGATGCGTACTCTATGGGAGGAGTTGAATTCTCATAGGCCTATGTCTCATTGCACATGTCCACATCCTTGCCGTTGTGCTGCTATGAGGGAATCACGCAATTTTAGACATGAAGATCAAGTCATTCAATTCCTCACAGGATTGAATGATCAATTTGCAGTTATAAAAACTCAACTTCTTATGATGGATCATCTTCCATCTATCAATAAAGTGTATTCTTTGGTTGTTCAGGAAGAGAGCAACAATAATTCAGTATCTTCTTCTGTTGATGAGCATATTTCATTGGTGAATGCTTCTGATGCACGCAATAGATCTCAAGGGAGAGGTAGAGGTTATTCATCTGGTCCAAAACCTCCAAGACATTGCAGTTTTTGTGGAAGAAGCAATCACACTGTTGATTATTGCTATGCCAAACATGGCCACCCCAATTTTCAGAAGCAAGCACCTTCTGTAAATGCTTCAAGTAGTATTGAAACAAATGAAGCAACACCAGAAAGTTGCATTGATGCATCTTCACCTAGTACTAGTATTTCACAAGAGAAGTATGATCAACTTGTTAGCTTGCTACAACAAGTGAATTTGCTTCCTTCATCAACCACACCCCTGCTAGTGCCAATCATATTAATTCCCCTTCTGTTTCAGGTATATCATCCATTTTCTCTTGTTCTATTTTCACTAAATATGATATTTGGATTTCAGATTCATGAGCTAATGAACATATTGCTTCCTCTGCATATTGATTTACATCCTATCACAAAATTAACCCTAAACTTGTTAATTTACCAAATGGCACTTCTGTTGTTGTTCAATATGCTGGCACTATTCAATTTTCACCTCACTTTCACCTTGAAAATGTTTTGTATTCCCCTTTGTTCAATATGAACTTGATCTCTATTCATAAAGTTTGCGAGTCTTTAAACTGTCATGCCATTTTTCATAATTAGAAATGTTTCTTACAGGATCTTCACTCCCAGAAGATGATTGGTTTGGATGATCAGATTGAAGGTCTCTATAGATTATATTTAGATTCCTTTAATACAACTTCTTGCAATAATGACTTGTCTATTAACCATATTTCCACCAATACCAATCTAACCATCCCCTCTTCTGCATCGTGGCATTTTAGATTAGGTCATGTATCACATAAAAGGCTCACTCATATGTCTCAATTGTATCCATCTCTCACTTTTGATCATCATGCAACATGTGACATATGCCATTTTGCCAAACAAAAGAAACTACCATTGAATACTAGTTTGTCTATTGCTTCTAGCAAATTTGAACTTTTGCACTTTGATATTTGGGGTCCCTTAAATGTTACTTTTGTTCATAATCATAGGTATTTCCTCACTATACTTGATGATTATAGCAGATTTGTTTGGATTGTGCTTTTAAAATCTAAGTCTGAAGTTTCTCAGCATGTTAAGAATTTCATTTCCCTTATTGAAAACCAGTTTCATATCGCACCCAAAGCCATCAGGTCTGATAATGGCCCTGAGTTCCTTCTTCGTTCCTTTTATGCCTCCAAAGGCATTCTACATCATAAGTCATGTGTTGAGACCCCCCAAACAGAATGGTAGAGTTGAAAGAAAACATCAACACATTCTCAATGTAGGTAGAGCTCTCCTATATCGATCCAAACTTCCTGCTTCATATTGGTCATATGCTCTTCTTCATGCTACTTTCATTATTAATAGGGTGACCTCTCATACACTTCACAATAAACCCCCTATCAGTTACTTCATAATAAAGTTCCTGATATTGAATCATTCAAGTTTTTGGCTCTTTGTGCTATTCATCTACACTTCAGGCACAAAGATCCAAACTTCTGCCTAGAGCCAGAAAACCTGTGTTTTTGGGGTACTCAATTGGCTTCAAAGGCTCAGTTCTTTTAGACATTCACTCTAGAGAGATTCATATCTCTATACATGTTCAATATCATGAACACATTTTGCCTTATCCTTCATATCCTTCATCCATTACCACTATTTGGGACTATTTTCCTTCTGATTCTTGCACTGCAAGCAATCCTGAATCTGTTGTTTCCCATCAATCACCTCCATCTTTTATTGATCCTGAACCATCCTTTATTACACCTACACCACCTACATCACCCATTTCACCTCCCATCATTAGAAAATCTACCAGAACCATACACCCTCCATCTCATTTACAAGATTATGTCTGCAACAATGTGTTTGCTGTAACACCCCGTTTTCCCAACTTTAAAATAATATAGATTAATCGGAGTTTTTCAACTTAAAAACAGAGTGTCACATTCAACTTTACAAAAATCCAACAAATATAAATATAGCTAAATTGATATTTATTAAAACTTCCGCTTTTATAAAAATTTAACAAACATGCAGCGGAAATAATTTCAACATCGACAACTTATGCAACGACAACTTCATCAACTTGACAACTTAATATCAACGACATATGCAACAACAACTTCATCAACTTGACAACTTATATGCATATGGTACCAATCAGGGCATAAACCTTCTTCTTTAATTGAGCATAAGCTCCAGGGCATAAGCCTTCTTCTTTAGGGGTGAATGACAAAGCATTCCAGAGCATAAACCCTTTTCTTTAATTGAGCATAAGCTCCAGGGCACAAACCCTCTTCTTTAGGGGTGAATGACAAAGCATTACAGGGCATAAACCCTCTTCTTTAATTGATGATGCATGGACTCAACAACAATACTTTGACGACCAACAACTTCAACGACATCGATAAACAACTTACAACTTAAACAACATTGACAAACTACTTACAACTTTGAAGACATTGACGACAACTGTGGTAACGACAACGACAACGACTTCACATCATAATTTCATATTCATCAATCATAAACAACGTCATATAACATCGTATTTAAACATCAACAATTCATCATATAACATCGTATTCAGACATCAACAATTCATCATATAACATCTTTGTAAAAACATAATAAATTATACACAACAAATTTACATGTCAAACCAAGGCTACTGAAAAGATATCACAATTATCAACAACTTTCATGTTTATAACAAAGACCAATTCAAAACAGAAACGTGTGAAACAGACGCAAAAACATGAAACAGAGAATGTTGTCACCGTACAATTTCGCTAAGACCTCCTTGGAGTATTTTCATCATAACTCAAAACGTAAAAGTCATTTTCTCGTCACACCAAAGCCACTGGAAAGATAACAAAATTATCTAAAACTTTCATGTTTACACCCAAGGCCAATTCTGTACCGATAAATACCAGTTTTCATTTCAATTTTGAAAAAGTTGTGCAGAAAGTCCATAAAAATTCACTGTGACCTACGTGTAGTAATTTGACCATAACTCAAGTTCTACAAATTGTTTTGATGTCAGACCAACAGAATTAGAAAGCTAACATCCATACCTACAACTTTTGTGTTTACACCTAAGACCAATTCCGCACCGATCAATACCAGTTTTCATTTCAAAATTCGGGGCAGAGATGAAAAAGTCAGAAAAAAAAGCAACTTATATTATTCAAACTTCACATTCGTTCAAAATCATCACAATCAACAACAACAACTCAATATAATTCATACCCAATTCATAATATGACATTAACAACAACAATCATTAACAATTCATTTATCAACAATTTAACATACCCTAACATATCACTATAACTAGAGCACGAATTTCATCAATTAAATTGCAATTCAAAACCCTAACTTCTTTTCAAACCCTAACTTCTCTAATCATCAAAATAAAACAACAACAAACACGTTAAACCCTATTTCAGAACCATATACTTATGATTAAAGAAGGTTAGTCCCACCCTTATATTAGATTTACTCCTAAATTAGCAGCAACGTTCTTCTCTCCTAAGGTCTTCTCCATTTTTCTCCAAAACTCTTGTATGTGTTTTTGTTTTCTAACTTTTCTATTCTCTACCTAATATAATAACCCTAATTTCTCTTACACCCCAAAACTACTCTTTTTGTCATAATCTTATTTATTTCTAAATTAAATATATCTCTCCCCCACTTAATAATAATACACCAAATAACAAATATATCTCTACACAAAATAACAAATATATTTCTATACTAGATAACATATATATTTCCACACAAAATAACAAATATATTTCTACACCAGATAACATATATATTATACAAATAAATACCAACATATAACATAACAAAATATCACTTCATCAAAATAAATCGACTAAATTATAAAAAGACATCTAATCTCAATAAAATAATAAATAATAAAAGTAGGGCGTTACATCTGCTACATTTCCTGCATTATCTGTCAATGTTAAATATCCAATTTCTGATTCTCTATCATATACTAATGCATCTCCTTCTCATTATGCTTATTCTCTATCTCTTGATTCACACATTGAGCCAACTACCTATGATGAAGCAAGCAAAAACACTTGTTGGCAACATGCAATGCAAGCTGAGCTTACAGCTCTTGAAAATACTGTTACTTGGAAACTGGTGGATTTACCACCACATATCAAACCTATTGGTTGCAGGTGGATATACAAAATCAAACATCATGCAGATGGAACCATAGTGAGATACAAAGCTAGATTGGTAGCTAAAGGTTATAATCAGATTGAAGGATTGAATTACTTTGACACCTATGCAGCAGTTGCCAAGCTCACCATAGTCAGAACTATTATTGCTTTAGCTTCCATTAACAACTAGCATATACATCAATTAGATGTGAATAATGCATTCCTGCATGGAGATTTACAAGAAGATGTATATATGGTTGTTCCTCAAGGTGTCACTCCTTCAAAACCAAATCAGGTTTGCAAACTCCTGAAATCTCTTTATGGACTCAAGCAGGCAAACATAAAGTGGTATGAGAAACTCACTTCATTACTTCTTGCCAATAAATATACACAATCTCAGTCTGATCATTCTTTGTTCATCAAGAACACAAACACTTCCTTCACAGTTTTACTAGTGTATGTTGATGATGTGATTATTGTTGGCAACTCTATGCTTGAATTCCAATGCATTAAATCCATCCTGAATTCCTCCATCAAAATCAAGGATCTTGGACAATTGAAGTATTTCCTTGGTTTGGAAGTTGCACATTCTTCTACAAAAATTTCACTTTGTCAAAGGAAGTATTGCATTGATCTTCTCACTGATACATGTCATTTGGCTTCAAAACCTGTGTCCACACCATCTGAACCTTCATGCAAACTTCATCAAGACACAAGTGCGCCATATACTGATGTTGCTTCCTACAGAAGATTGATTGGTAGGTTGATTTACCTCACCAATACCAAACCAGATATCACTTTTGCTACTCATCAACTTAGTCAGTTTCTCTCTTCACCAACTGAGAAGCACTTCACTGTAGCAACTAGAATTCTTATATCTGAAGAAATGCCCAGGTCAAGGCCTCTTCTTTCCGAGAAATTCATCTTTATGCCTTTTTGGTTTCTCAGATGCTGACTGGGCAGGGTGTATATACTCTAGAAGATCCATCTCTGGTCAGTGTTTTTTTCTTGGCAATTCACTCATTTCATGGAGAACCAAGAAACAATTAATTGTTTCTAGATCCTTATCAGAGGCTGAGTATAGAGCATTAAATGTCGCCACTTGTGAACTTCAATGACTCTTGTATCTGTTCAAGGATCTTCACATTGTACTCAACAAACTACCAATGCTTTATTGTGACAACCAAAGTGCATTGCATATAGCTGCAAATCCTGTCTTCCATGAAAGAACCAAGCACCTTGAGATAGACTGCCACTTGGTTAGAGAAAAGCTACAAGCAGGAATCATGAAGTTGCTGCCAGTTTTCTCCAAAGATCAACTCGCAGACTTCTTTACAAAACCTCTTCCCTCAACCTTTTCATTCACTATTATTCAAGCTGGGAATGTTTGACATCTACCTTGTCCCAGCTTGTGGGGGACTATTAGAGAATAAAGGAAAAGAAGTTGATTGTGTTAGTGAAGTTACTTGATATACAAATAACTAAGTTTACATTTCATATAAGTGTGATTAGCATGTAATTAGGAGCTTTATACTCTTATAAATACTCCATGTACTTGTTAATTCATCTATGAGAAATGAGACTTTTTCATATTCATCCATTCCATAACAATGTATAACCACTAACGTCTTTATTTATGTTATTCTAACCTATTGGATATCAGACTGATGATATAATATAATGAGTCGAATGCAAATGACTATTACTAATAATAAAAATTATTACTACTAATAGTAAAATACATTATTTACAACACCCCTTCAAATTGATAAATGGATACATATCATTCATAACTTGAAAACAATATTTTTAAAATTATTGTTGTTCAACCCTTTAGTTAAAATATAGGTTTAATTACACTTTTGATCCTCATGTTTTGACCTACTTACGAAAATGGTCCTGCCTCTTTTAAATTGAACAAAACCGTCTTTAAATTATCATTTTTTTTGCAGTTTTAGTTCTACCTCCTATTTTCAACTCCAGAAACGAAGAGAAATTGCAGTTTTAGAGAAGTTTTGGACATACCCTTATACCTCAACCATGAAATAAACAAGGAATAAAACATGTGGGTACAAAGAATCTACTTTATTCAACACACTAGCCAAAAAAACTCTAATTTGAAATATATCTTAGAAATTAGGGCTTTTTTTGGTTAATGTGCTGAATAAAATAGATTTCTTATACCCACATGTTTTATTCCTTGTTTATTTCATGGTTGAGGTATAGAGGTATGTCCAAAACTTCCCTAAAACTGCAATTTCTCTGCGTTTCTGGAGTTGGAAATATGAGGTAGGACTAAAACTGCAAAAAAAATGATAATATAAGGACAGTTTTGTTCAATTTAAAAGAGGCAAGACCATTTTCGCGAGTTAGTCAAAACGCGAAGACCAAAAGTGTAATTAAGCCTAAAATATATGCAAGGTTGCCTTAAAGTGCAGATTAGATGGTTTGTCTAACTTTTCTTTGATGAAGTGCTTGTCAAGTACAATATGTTTAACTTTATCATGCTACATTAAATTATGAAGGTGGCATTTAGCCTGGGAAAGGGAAGTTGTTTCAGTTATTTCCCACCATGGGAAAGTTCCCTTTTCCAGGACAGGTGGCGGTGGTCTACAGGTTTGAGTAAAAAAAGAAAACTGATAATCTATTTTTAATGTTGTTTGTATTTTCTGCTGCTTACCTCCCCGTTTGCTATTGTATGATCACCCTTCTTTTCCAGAACAAAAGTGTTGTATATAGCTCATTTGTTTCCAGCAACTGAAAATGAAACACATCAAATCGAAGGAAAAATAGTTTATTCGGAAGTATATCATCTTCATTAATGTTGAACGACCTCACTTCAAAAATCAATATTCTCTCACGACAATGGCAGAAAAAGATATTGGATGTTTGTTTATTGTGGAATCTGTAACCGCTGAGACAATATTTTCTATTTTGATGTGCTTGAATGTGTAGAAGCTTGGTTAAGCAATTCTACGTTTTAGTTTTGTTTTCCAAGGCCATCTTCCATAATTCCATTAATACCCTTTATAGCATTTGCCATGGTTGAAAAACAACAACCTTGTTTTTCAAGAGGAAGAAGTCGAACAAGATAACAAGGAATGGAGGGTTTCTGGTGCAAAATCATTGCTTACAGAGTATAAATTGCATGTTTCTAATAGTATTCCATATCATTTTTGCATTTTTACAGCGGTATCTCATTCTGGTTTTTTATTGTGAGTTGGTGAGTCACTCACCAAGTTGTCGTTATGGTGGTACCTTCCTTTTACAGTGTTATAATAGTAAATTTATCCTTTTTTGTGAAATATATTAACTTTGTGCAATATATTAAATCAATGGCTATTATTAAACTTTCCCATCATGGAAAAGAACTTTCCTTTCCCATTCAAAATCCCACCAATTATGAACCATTACATTTACCATGGAAATGGTCAATCTTTTCCCACCATAAAAAAAGTGGTTTTTTTTACGTGCAACTACCGGTCAAACAGGTTGGCATTGGCTTTGTTTGGTATTGCAATTTAGCCAAAAAATCATCAATGACTTATTATACTAAACTTTGAACTACACCCCATCTGACAAAAGTATTCTCATTAATGCTAATTCCTTTAATTAAAAAAAAAACAAAAACAATTGCATATAAAAAATAAAAATAAATAAAAAGAGTATGGTACAATACATAGAAAGAGTATTATACGATACAAATATTGCATTATGAATTGTCTTGCAATTGCTTGATTAATTTAAAGTTTCGATCATAATGTAAATTAAAAAGCAATATGCTGCTAGTGTTTACAATTTTTTTTCCAGTTATATATGCTGCTAGTGTTTAGAATTTTTTTTCATTGTAGTTTACTTTTATTGTTACATTTAATTTTTTCATCCTTTATATTTTTTATTGTTAAGTTTATTTTTCTATAAAATATAAACACTAAAATCAAAATAAATATAAAATAAAATTTCAGCAATCAAAAAGTAATTTAATAATGATATATAAAAGATGTGTTTAATCAAAAAAATAATTTTAAATTACTAATTTCTAAATACTTATATACTACTACATCCGTTCATTTTTAAGTGTCATTTTAGTCCCTCTAATTTTTTTTTCGATTTTTAGTCCCCCAAAAATTTTTCATCGTCACTTTTGGTACTCTTTTCAAATAAACTCGTATGTTGAATTCATATTTTTTAATAAAATGAAAAAAATATTATTTTATCAATGCTTTAAGTTCTGAGAACATGGTTCAGGAGGTCGAACTTATTTTACCAAATTTATTTAACCAAATAGTACTTAATGTTTTGTTTTTTTTTCTTGTTCAAAAAAAATATTTTGGTTTTTTGAGGATTCAGAAATATGTACGCAGGGGTTCCAATAGAATGTCTTGTTTGAGCTTTCTGAATTTTGTTTTACTATAGGCCCATTTACCATTATTGTGCCAATAGCCCATAAAATAAAATATCATTAAACCTTATCATGTGAGGTAAATTTTTTTGTGAAATCTTAAAAAACAAAAAGTGACCAATGAATTGCAAGTGGACAATCTCAACCATTCAATATTTTTATTAATATAGCAAGGGTTTAAATTCACCTTTCCCATGGTGGGAAATGATTAGACCTTCCCATGATAAATGTCACCATACTAATATAAGCATTTTTATCATCACAATAGAGTTTATTTGATTCATCATTCTTTATTTTGAAGTCTTTCAAGATGATTTTCAGCATAGTAGTTCATATATATACCTTATGCCATTGTTGTGAACTCTCCTTCAACACTAGATTTGGATACCACGCCATATTTTTTAGGTTTAAATGTGTAATTAGTCCCTGTACTTTCACCCAATTTTGGCATTGGTCCCTGCATTTTTTTTTGTTTGGCTTTAATCCCTGCACTTTATAAAAAACTTGGCATTGGTCCCTCTGTTAACTTTCTTTAAAAAAAAAAAAACTAACGGTGTGCCACGTGGTCCAATCATTTTACGATACGCAACACACTAAAAAAACAAAAATTCAGAATTAAAATAAATAAAATTAAATAATTAATTTTTTTTGGCAAAATAAAATGATTGATTGTTAACTAGTATTATCATTATTTCATTAGAAATAGACATTGAAAAATTAAAAAGACAATATCAGAGCCAATGAAAAAGGTGACCTTTGAGAAAGAGGAAGAAATGGATTTCTTATTCAACTTGATCTAACATTGTGATTCAAGTTTCGTTCTTGTTTCCGTTTTCGTTACTGTCTGCGATTTTGATCTTGGCTGTGATACCGCCTTTGTTTTTTGTTTCTATTCTGTTAAATGGTTTAATTCAATTTATGATGAATTTTCATGCCAACTATATGTTGAATCTGATGAAATTGGAGTTGGTGTTGATGGATTATGAATTAAAAGAGAAGAAGGTGAAATTAGAGTTGAGTGTTGATAGAGATGAGTGAAGAAGAAGAACAGACATGGTGTTAACCATTGATGGTAGTGGTGATGTCTCGTTAGCACCTCTTTGTAGAAGATTTTGTTTTTTTAATTAATTCTGAATAAGGAGAATGCTAATTATAAATCAATTATTTTATTTAATTTATTTTAATTCTGAATTTTTGTTGGACCACATGGCATTCCGTTAGTTTTGTTTTTTGTTTTTAACAGAAAGTTAACGGAGGGACCAATGCCAAATTTTTTATAAAGTGCAGGGACTAAAGCCAACCAAAAAAAAGTGTAGGGACCAATGCCAAAATTGGGTGAAAGTGTAGGGACTAATCACACATTTAAGCCTACTTTTCCAAGTCATAAGATTATAACAGAAAAGTGCAATATCATGTAGTTGATCTCCTATCCACAACTGATCATGCATGGTCAATATCGATATATGCTTCAAGTCCCACATTCCATTCTATTCAAACAAGATTGGGGTCCATTCAAATATTGAACAAAACTCATAGTGCAACTTATAAATGAATCTCCTTTAGTTGATGTATGAATTGATCGACTAAGATTACAACAAAAGCAACATCAGACCTAATATATAATAGGTATATAAGTTTGTTGACTAACCTTTAATAAATTAATCCTTATCAAAGACCATATCTTCTTCTTCTTCATTTCCAAACTTTACATTTGGATCAATTAATATACTTGCAAACTTGTATGTTATCATGTTAGTCTCTTCCAGAAAATCATAATGTATCTCTATTGAAATATGAAAACAAACAAATTGATTGATGAAGCGACTCAACTAGGTTTTAGAATTATTTGTTTATCAAGGGAAAACAAAGACAAAAATAAAATAAAAAACTACATTCTCAAAGACACCCTCCTGATAACATCAGCTGAGACAATCTTAAAAATTGTAAAACCGAAATTGTACTAGTATACTTATTTTGATTGTTACATTCTGTTATAGCCTTGAATTGACCGATGGAAGCCTACGAGAATTTAGTTTGAATCACATTTGTCATCTTTCTATCAAAAAAAGGCCAATGTCCACTAATTCACAGCACAATTCCAACTCTAACAAATACACTCCTTCAAGAGAGGAAACAAATCTAAATATAGAAGCAGAAATACATTGTTGTAACAATAATTTGAATTCCAATTGTTACTTATTTCTCACCAAAACAACAAGAAAAAACAAATTAACAAATAATAAAATGACAGATCATACGAGTTAATTAAACCGTTATTGTTATCATTTTTGTAATTTGTGTATTGCTATTAATGTCACTATGAATTAATAATCTCCACGTTACAACAATTACTTGATAATAATAGTTTCTTTGAAAAATCTTCGTTGCAGATTACAAAATACTGCCCAATTTACATGCGCATGAACGTTTACTGCCCAATTTACGAACTCTCATGTAATTTCTGTCTGTGTCTATAATCTACCTTGACCTATCTATAACCATGATTACCGGCAAGGATATATACAATGTTTTAGCGGCGATTGTGCCACTATATGTTGCTATGATATTAGCATATGGTTCGGTCCGATGGTGGAAAATCTTCACACCAGATCAATGTTCTGGAATAAACCGCTTTGTCTCGGTTTTCGCAGTTCCATTACTATCATTGCATTTTATTTCATCCAATGATCCTTATGCAATGAATTACCATTTTTTAGCAGCTGATTCACTTCAAAAAGTAGTTATCCTTGGTGCTCTTTTTATATGGAACACATTCTCAAAAAACCAAGATAGTCTTGATTGGACAATTACCCTTTTCTCCATTTCAACTCTTCCTAACACACTTGTCATGGGAATCCCTCTTTTAAAAGCCATGTATGGTGATTTCTCAGGAAATCTCATGGTACAAATTGTTGTTCTGCAAAGTGTTATTTGGTACACACTCATTCTTTTCTTGTTTGAATATAGAGATGCTAAACTTCTTATTTCAGAACAGTTTCCAGAAACTGCAGCTTCTATAACTTCATTCAAAGTTGATTCTGATGTTGTTTCGCTTAGCAGTAGAGAATCACTTCAAACTGATGCAGAGATAGGAGAAGATGGTAAACTTCGTGTTGTTGTTAAAAGATCAACTACTAATTCTATTGCATCTGGATCGTTTAACAAATCTCATTTAAATAATATGACGCCGCGAGCTTCAAATCTTACCGGCGTTGAGATATATTCGGTTCAAACATCAACAGAACCAACACCAAGAGCTTCTGGTTTTAACCAAACTGATTTTTATATGCCACCGAATCCAAAAAGTCCAAATATCGGTTACCCAAATAGTGTTCGGAGTAATGGTAATGGTACTAATGGTGATGTTTACTCCGTGCAATCTTCGAAAGGGGCAACACCTCAGCATTCATATGTTAGCCAGCTGAAGAAGATGGACTTGGAAGGAGTTGGGGATGTAAAGAAAAACCAACAGATGCCACCAGCAAGTGTGATGACAAAACTCATCCTCGTCATGGTTGGGAGAAAACTCATCAGAAATCCTAATACTTACGCAAGTCTTATTGGACTTGTTTGGTCTCTTATATCATTTGGGTATTAAAATCTTCCCTTTTTTTGTCTTTTGGTAAACAATTTGTCAATTTCTATATAATATATATGATCCAATTGATATTTACCAAAACAAAAGTTTAAATAATTTTACATTATCAATCTATTATAACGTTGGATCATGAATAATGTTAAAGATTTTTTAAACTTCAAATCAATCACTGCAGGTTGCACATTGAAATGCCATTGATTGTAAACGGTTCCATCTCAATACTATGTAGTGGTGGTCTTGGAATGGCCATGTTTAGTCTAGGTTTGTTCATGGCATTACAACCTAAGCTGATTTCATGTGGAAAAAAAATTGCAATATATTCTATGGCTGTAAGGTTCTTGGTCGGTCCAGCTGTGATTGCGGCAACCTCGTTAGCAGTTGGTATCCGTGGAGTTCTCTCACATGTTGCAATTGTTCAGGTCAAATCAAATTCAAATAATCAAAATACATAATTAATTAATGTCTTTATTCTAATTAGTTGTTTATTAACATAATTATTATGTTTAATTACTTTTGCAGGCTGCTCTTCCCCAAGCTATAGTTCCCTTTGTGTTCGCCAAAGAATACAATATCCATCCAAATATACTCGGTACTGGGTAAGTATCATTTTCTTTTCTGTTTTTCATTTCCATCTCTGTTAAAAGAAAATGCAAGTGATTATGAAAACTTATTGAAATTCTAAAAGAGAATTTGGTATTTGTGCTGCAGGGTTATATTTGGAATGTTGATTGCATTGCCCATAACAGTACTCTACTATATAACTCTTGCATTATTGTAAGATTTCTAGGATGCAAAAGCAATAGAAAACAATTACGATGGTGTGGCTTCAAGTCTCGCTTAAACGGATGAGTGGAAGGAAATGTATTGATTATGAGATCATAGTCCAATAATCAAATCTTCACACAACTATACCTATCTATATTGTAGATATTACAAGTCAAGTTCATGGATATAGTATTAATTAAACTCAAGCAAATCCCAAGCTTCCCAAGAAGAGAGATATTAGAGGCGTGGAATTGATTTTGCTTTCATAATTGATTCTATTTAAAGCTAGAAATTGTATTTCCTGCTTCTAGAACTGATTTCTATGCTCAAATTTATTGTTAAACTTACGTGAAAATATCCGAACATAAATCACTTTACCTTTAACTCCGTTTTAGCTAAAATCGATATTTCTCACTGCATAACCAAACATTTACTAAACAAAGATAGAAGCTAGCAGCAAAAGAGAAAATTTGACACTAAATGAATATGGCAATGAGGTTCTAAGTTTGTGTTAAAAAATATGAATCATTCTACTTCCTTCATTTGGGAGCATTAGAGGATTTTAACATTTTGATGTATAAAAAGCATAATGAAGGGAAATTCAAAGATTAAAATATCTTGCACCATTTTGCAGAATTATGACATTGAATGCTGCCAAAAAATGTCAAAGCAATCACGATCTCTACAAAACCGAGAATGAAGCAGTTTGATCATTAACCTGGAAGAATGAAACAGAGAACAAATTCCATATATTGAATTTACTAAAACTGTAACAGTACTAACTGATAAATTCAGGAGATGTGTGATTGTTGGCGGAACTGTTGGGATGTTTGCCGGCGATTGGGAGGTGTAGTGACAAGTGATTGAGGATGACAGCCGAGGGAGGAGTTAAAATAGAGGCAGATTGAGATTAGTAACTACTATTTGTTAAGACAGATTTTTGTGAGCTTATATCACTTTTTGATAAGCAAATTCAACTAGATTATAGCTTAAAACTTAAAACTTATGATTTAGCACGTTTTATCGCAATTTTACCTTTGTAATCTTAATTGAAAAAAAAATTAATTAATTAAATAAACCATTTTTTTAATGTGATTTCATACCTATAATCTACTCCAACAATTAATTTTACCTAACACCACAAATTCTATTAACTATGAAATAACTTATCACAAATTCTATTAACTATGAAATAACTTATAAGTCGTCTATTATAAGCAAGTTTATTAGTTATCCATTATTTTTTATCAAACTAGCTTATAAGTCGTCCATTATAAGCAAGCTTATTAGTTATCTATTATTTTTTATCAAACAAAAACTTTTAAACTTGAGTTTTGCCAAGCAGGTTGAAGGATTTTATCTGATCTTTCACTATTTTTGAAGGGTCCTAATCCTTGCTCTAGGTTTGTGGGTTTCTAATAGAAGTTGTTTATGGAGAGTGGGAACATGCCACTTTATAAATAATTGGGAGGATAATTGTTGCCACTTCAACATGGTTAAAAGGTTTGGTCTCCAAAACTTCGGGAAATACTTGAGTGATTTTGCATTTTAGTGATTTTGTGACTTTAATGTATTTTAGATGAGAGAAAATAATAGATGACTGATTAAAATAAATTATTTTGATAAGAGAGAATTATTGGTTACGAGAGAGATAAACACAAAATCACCAAACTCAAAGTCACCTAAGTGTTACCCTAAAACTTCACACCGTCGATCTCTTTCATTATGGACGGAAAATGCAACTTCAAATATTCAGTTGATCAATGCAAAAGCTGCCCAAATTCTCCATTACTCTTCTCAAATTCAAATCATATTTACCCCATGATTTTGAGCCCTCACAACAAAATATTTTTTCTATTGAAAGTTTTTATCATACTAAAGGTGTTAAAACATAACGACGCTATCAACCCTTGATGAGCTGAAGGTTCTAACCGGCGGTCTCAATCTAATGTTTGGTCAAAGCTTTGCAACCTTAATACTATTCTCAAACATGTTCACTTGAAATCATTGTTAATTGTGAAATACAACATCTCAGCAAAGAATATCATTCATAAATGCATGTTAATTGATCCTTTTTGTCCTAAGATGTAGTTCAGCCGAAGAAGATATAGATCATCTTTTCAAAGACTGCATGCGGACTAAATAAGTGTGGTTTGGTTTCACACTCTTTAGGTTTAGGTGGGGTGAAGATCCTCTCCATTTTAAGTTATCTCCATTTATTCAATTAACAAAGTTTTTGTATATAAATGTGCAATTAATGTCTTCAATTATTAAAATATATGCATTTATATCATATATTTACTTCAAAACTGACATTTCCATTTTATTTAGGAAATGGAGAGGATTTTCACCCCTTTAAGTGTTAGTTTTGAGGACTACAAGTTTTAAATTCTAATTATTCAAATACACTCTTTGCAGAATCAAATCCAAATGTAGAAATGAAAATCCATTGCAACAATACTCCGGTGAAGTTTGTTCTAAATTCTAAATATTCCTTGTTTATCACAAAAACAAAAAAATAAAATTAACACATCTGATCATACTAGTTAATTAATCAATTATGATGATTCCCTCCTTCTGCTTATTTAAACCGTTATCGTTTTTACAAGATGCGAATTTATCTTTTATTTTTTATGGTGAACTGTGTATTAAACTATTCATCTGTTTATGTCCCTTTTAATTAATCTCCACATTACTACAACATTATTATTTAATAATAGTTTCTCAGAAAGATCTTTGCTGCTACCGCAGATCACTGAATACTGCCCAATTTACATGTGCATGAACGTTTAAAATGGCGCCTACTTAGCCTTATAATAAATTATTACTCATACACCTCTAGCATCTCATAGAAAATCCAACCCTCGATCTTCTGTCTACATTTGAACTTCTATTTTTTATTATAAACTTTATAAATCTCATTTAATTATAAACATAGGTGTCACCCTCTATAAGAGAAGACTTAACAATACAGAATTAAACCTTTCTCAGCCATGTTTCCTTCTTAAATAAATTCATACACAAACTCTCTCTTGTGTCTCTAATCTAATCTACCTTGACCTATCTATAACCATGATTACCGGTAAGGATATATACGATGTTTTCGCAGCGATTGTGCCATTATATGTTGCTATGATATTAGCATACGGTTCAGTTCGCTGGTGGAAAATCTTCACACCAGATCAATGTTCTGGTATAAACCGTTTTGTAGCTGTTTTCGCAGTTCCATTACTCTCTTTCCATTTTATATCTTCCAATGATCCTTATGCTATGAATTACCATTTCTTAGCAGCTGATTCACTTCAAAAAGTAGTTATCCTTGGTGCTCTTTTTATATGGAACACATTCTCAAAAAACCAAGATAGTCTTGATTGGACTATTACACTTTTCTCCCTTTCAACTCTTCCTAACACACTTGTTATGGGAATCCCTCTTTTAAGAGCTATGTATGGTGATTTCTCAGGAAATCTCATGGTACAAATTGTTGTTCTGCAAAGTGTTATTTGGTACACTCTTATGCTGTTTTTGTTTGAATATAGGGCTGCTAAACTTCTTATAACAGAACAGTTTCCTGAAACTGCAGCTTCTATAACATCATTCAAAGTTGATTCTGATGTTGTTTCACTTAACGGTAGAGAACCGCTTCAAACTGACGCTGAAATAGGTGAAGATGGTAAACTTCATGTTGTGGTTAAAAGATCAACTACTAACTCTATGGTATCTGGTTCATTTAACAAATCTCATTTAAATAATATGACACCACGAGCTTCAAATCTAACCGGTGTTGAGATATATTCTGTTCAATCATCAAGAGAACCAACACCAAGAGGTTCTAGTTTTAACCAAACTGATTTTTATGCCATGTTTCAAAGTAAAGCGCCGAGTCCAAAACACGGTTACACAAATAGTTTTCAAAGTAATGGTAATGGTGATATTTATTCTATGCAATCTTCCAAAGGGGCTACTCCGAGGACTTCAAATTTCGAAGATGAGACATTGAGGATGCATAAGAAGAGGGGAGGGAGGAGTATGAGTGGTGAGTTGTTCAATAATGGTGGTTCTTACCCTCCCCCAAATCCTATGCTTTCTGGTTCTACAAGTGCTGGCACAAAGAAGAAAGAGAGCATGGGTGGTGGAAGTGGTAATGGACCTAATAACAAGGAGCTACACATGTTTGTTTGGAGTTCAAGTGCTTCACCTGTTTCTGAAGGGAATCTTAGACATGCAGTAAATAGAGCTGCTTCTACTGATTTTGGCACTGTTGATCCTTCCAAATATGTTCCACATGAAAATACCATTGCATCAAAAGGTACTAAAAACAATGTCACACATCAAATTCATTTACGTTTTTTGTCCCTATAAATATATCAACTTTCATTTTTTAGTTTCTACAAAAAAAAAAATCTTCAAACGTCCATGCAATCTTGTACATGATCTTTACTAGTTATGTTTTGTTTAATATGCAGCTGTTACTGAATTGATTGAGAACATGAGTCCTAGAGAAAGGGATGTTGAAATTGAGGAAGCAGTAAAGTCTCCATATATTAGCCAGAAGAAGATGGACTTGGAAGGAGGAGGGGATGTAAGCAAAAATACACAGATGCCACCAGCAAGTGTCATGACAAGACTAATCCTCATCATGGTTTGGAGAAAACTCATCAGAAATCCTAATACCTACTCAAGTCTTATAGGACTTGTTTGGTCTCTTGTATCATTTAGGTATTTCATTCATACCTTAAAAATCAAACAAATAATGATTTGTGATTAGTTGATTGAGTAAAAAATTTAGCACTAATTTGTTGATTTTAGTTTGTTTAATTTAGCATCTTTGATCATGAATCCATAACTGCTAATGATGTGCATGCATGCAGGTTTCACATTGAAATGCCATCTATTGTAAAAGGTTCCATCTCAATACTGTCTGATGCTGGTCTTGGAATGGCCATGTTCAGTCTAGGTACTTGTCAATTCCAACATTATATTCTCCTAGAAAATTTTGGCTTCATTATATATCATAATCATTTTCGAATATTTTATCATGCATAATTTGTTATGTAGGTCTGTTCATGGCATTACAACCTAAGCTGATTGCATGTGGAAAACGAGTTGCAACATTTTCTATGGCTGTAAGGTTCTTGACAGGTCCAGCTGTGATTGCTGCAACCTCAATAGCAATTGGTATCCGTGGAGTTCTCTTACATGTTGCAATTGTTCAGGTATGTGAAATTAAATTCAGTTTATCAATTAATCAAAATGCTTAATAAATGTCCTTATTCTATTTAGTTGTTTATTAACATAATAATGTTTAATTTTAATTTGCAGGCTGCACTTCCTCAAGGTATTGTTCCCTTTGTGTTTGCCAAAGAATACAATCTCCATCCAAATATACTCAGTACTGGGTGAGTTTAATTTTTTTAATTGATTTTATTGTTACATCTTTGTTAAAAGAAATTGCAAGTGATTAAGTAAGTGGATTTATTGAAATTCTAAAAGAGAATTTGGTATTTGTGGTGCAGGGTTATATTTGGAATGTTGATTGCATTGCCCATAACAATACTCTACTATGTGCTTCTTGGAGTATAGTCTATCTTGGATTCAAATCAATTATGATTATGATGTTGTGGCTTCAAGGCTCTACTCAAACGGATGAATAGAAGGAAATGTATTAATTAGAAGATGTTGAATTTTATTAGAGGACAGAGAAATTAATTATATACAGTATAGCAGAATGCTAAATATATATTAATTTTGATTCAAATGAAAGTTGGGTTTGATTTGTCCCACATTTCCAGCTGATCAATCTTCATTCCCCTTTATTTGTTAATAATTTGTCAATGGAAAAATCTTTTGATTGTAGGTAGGAAAGGTAGAGATTGCAGCATATGAGACTCTTGATAAAGAGATATCAATTTTTTTTGTTAACACTAATATCAATGTAGCAGATAGATTATTTTTTTTACTCTTTTAGGCCAATTTAGACTAATTAAAAACAGTCTTCAAAGTGACTTATACTTTTTAATTACCAAGTTGCTACTTAAACTGTATTGTAAATAATAAATAAAATCTATTTCTATAGCATGCTACTATTGACTAAAAGCATAGCGGATTCTTTGCATTGTTTCCACTTTCTTTTTCAAATAAGTTTGGCTACTCTCCAATTGCATGGGATCCTGTAATTCAACAATAATTAAAATTAAAAAAAAAAAAATACTGAAAACGATTGTTTTTAGCCATGTGATGTGACCACAGTTAACAAACGGCTCTAATTGGAGAAAACTTGTGAGTTCATGTTACCTTATTATTATAGGCGTAGGTGTTTGGGATGTTCCAAAACTTGCATTATTTCTTAAAGTTTCAAGGAATTGTCCTGTTCTCAGTCACTCAATTTATGACATATATATTAATTTAATTGTTACATGCAGCGAATAACAATAAACATATTCTCCATCACGGTTTGGTGATTCTCACAATTGACTAAGAGTTGGTCCTTGGTAGCATGTGAGTGTAAACGTGGAAAATGTTAAAATTATCTACTTATGTTTAGATCACACATATCTCCGTCGTTTGATAAGATCGAAGAATCCAAATTTTAAGTAGTATTTTTAGATTTAAAGAAAATTAAAATTTATTTTAAAATCTGAACCATTTAATCTTAATTGAATGATCGAGATAGTGTGACTGCATGTAATCACAAAAAACTTAACCGACGTCTATATCTTTTGGATGTAGTATGTACCAAGTTTTATTGTTATTGAAATTTATGGTACGTACGTGTAAACTGGATTTGAAGGAAGTCACTATTACAGAAACCCATATATCCCACACTTTATTTAGCATTGATTGGAAAAGACAGCTAATAAAAGAGCTTAAGTTTGAGCATTACATAATCACATACGCACACTGGTTGACCAAAGAAATTTCTTGGAAATGATACTCATTAAGCCATGTCAACTAAGAAATTGATTAAACCAAAAAATCCCTAGTAGATTCTGATGAATTTACAAGATGAATGAATGGAATCGTTTGCAATTGAAAAATGATCCCAGACAAAAATTAATACATTAATCAAACTAATGAGATTAGATCAGAAACATAACATGTGCTTAGGTTCCTTATAATTTCATCAAGATGATATGAGGATCAACAAGCACCGTATAGAGATAGTTTAAAAAAGAAAGCAAATTCTTATCTATCCATCATAGATTGACCTACGTTAAGTTGTCATCAATCAAAATCATCCATTTGTCCATAATTTAAATTATTCTATAACATAAATAGTGGAAGATATATAAAATAATTTTGATTGATATCAACTTAATATGTATAATTATATCCATCTTTTGTTGATGGGTAATGTATTACCGCAAAGAAAGAACACTATGTGGGTTCTTTCTACGTTAATTAATTGTAAGATTAATTAACATGCATGGATTGGTATATGATCACGTGGAAGTCCAAAAGAGTGTCTTGTCTGTTTTTTATTAGAAATTAAGAAGGTAAGAGATTGGGATTGGCAGCATTGCACATGAATGTTGTCCCAGTTTCAGACACTTCTACAATAAATTAAGAGTTTGATAACAGATTATGTAAACACTAAGGTGGACATAATGCATCCACTGACAGCAGGAGCTAGCTAGCTCTGGCATACTTGGGGAACGCATCTCTTGTTTGCCTGTGGGTGTTTATGTGTCAATCAATCTTTTTTGTTTTTCTCATAAAATGTGAATCAAACTATGGATAAGCGGTGACTAAGAAATTGCCCTTGCCGTGGAGAGATGGTGACCTACTGATTACATATTATTTTTCAAAAAATTAAAGGTTAAACTTTTTTTTTAGAATTTTGTTTATTAGTTTGATTTGGGTCTGGCGAAGACTAAGTTATAGATTCTTATTGACTAACCTACTTCCATTCGTTAATGCAAAGATATTTTTTTGTCAAAGTAAAAAATGATGTGATATAGTTTAGTGAGATGTAGAATGAGTGAGTATACATGAAGTGTTTATCCCTATTTATAATAGTTTCAAACTTCAAGTCGTGCTACGATTGAAATCTTATATAAAGAGTTCTTATCAAGATTACTTATGTGAAGTGTCTTTGTTGGCCTAATCTTTCTCTCTTAGGCCTAATAATTGAGTTTTAGGATAGGACGGTCTTACAACATCTCCGATGAAAGGTGCTTTACATAATAAATACTCGACCTATTAAGCACCCACATTGAAAGAAGAAAATAAATGGTGGCTAACAAGTATCATCTAAAAAGGATTTAATAAATAAATTATATTTGAAAAGTAATGATGTAATATTATTAGTGGGGTTTATTTTACTGGGGGGAGGGGGATTGTCTCATGAGTTAATAGTCTGGTGTAGAGAGAGGCAGGGTGATCGAGAAGGAGGACAAAAAGGTAAAGAAAGTCGATGAATCATCTTCAACATCTAATCTCAATCTTCTTCTTTTTTATCTTGATTTTTAAAGCTACCATGAGTTGCTAAACTCTCTTTGTTAAAATTAGGTGTAATATTTCACAAAATCATGCATCTCTTTTGATCGTGGTGTTACATATATTCTAGTTATTTATAAGTATCAATGGTTATCCTCGCTCTTAATGTTAATGCTTGTTATCTTTTGGCGAATTAAAACATGATTTTAAGATTTAAAATGTTATTGGAAAATACTTTTTAGATCTTGATCTAGGATAATCATTTACTTAATCTAATAAGCTGAATGAATTTTGGTTTAATAGTCACACATAACGTTGGTTGTTAATGGTGTCGTCTTGGACTAACCGTCTATGAAATCGACATTTAAGCAAGACAATTGATTTCTCTTTGTTATTAAGGAATTAATAATATTTGAATGGTGACAGGTGATGATATTTGTGTTAATCCAAAGTATATATGTAACTGATAAATATGATATATTTCAAAGTGGTTGAAGAAATCTAATCCCAACAATTCTCTCTTACTGTTATGTCCGGTGCGTTTACTATTGCTTACGTTTGTGAACTTTTAAATAAATCAACCAACAATCTCTACTTAGAATTATCTTAATTGTTGAACGGATGAAATATCGCTCAAGCTCATATGAGTACGATAAATAAAATACTTACCTTTGATAACTTCGTCAAAATGATGCCGTTGTTGAGGACTTATTTCTAGCCAATAAAGCATAACAGTAACTTGTGTTGTTTTAAGTAATTGTACATTTTTTTCTATATTATACATACATATGAAAAATGTTATACAAAGTGAATGCACTTTCACGGATTCATCCCGACCTTTATTCCACCAAGCCAAACTTCCCATGTATCCAGTCCATGTGCAATTTTTTACTAATTAGTTTTCTATTCGTGACGCTTTTGGGATAATTCATTTGCTGCATTTAGCAAAGCTCTCTATACATAATCTTTAGGCTTTAATATGTGTTTCGTCCTTGCAATTAAGGTTCATTTAAAAATTGGTCCATGTAATCATTAATCCTGGCAAATTACCCTTTCAAAGTTTAATCATTCAAAATTTGGTCCCTGAGTCTAGTTAATTACTGCTACGTCATTGATTAGTTGATGTGGCAATTTTGATTGGCTTATTTCATGTGAACGGACAAAAATACCCCTGAAGCTTTCAGGGACCAATTTTTAAATGGTCCCTAATTGCAGGGACGAAACACATATTAAAGCCTTATTATTTTAATTTTTTAAATTGGCTGGAACATGTGGCATATGACCATTGGGGCAAAGGCACATGCCTTTGGCGCCCAAAAGTCACTGAAGTGCTTCCTGTTTCTTCATTATCTGCACGAAGTTTCTTTAGTACGTATAATTTGCAACAGTGAACACAGAAATCTATCTACATGCGTGTGGGCTCCAATGTAGTTCCAATTATTGCACGGATTGTAACTTTCGACTTTGTGCTGGAAACCACAATGTAAAGGGAAGCACTTGAATGACTTTTGGGCGCCAAAGGCATGTGCCTTTACCCCAATGGTCATCTGCCACGTGTCCCAACCAATTTTAAAAATTAAAATAATAAGGTTTTACTATGTGTTTCGTCCCTGCAATTAGAGGTTATTTAAAAATTGGTCCATGTAAAAATTGGTCCCTGAAAGCTTCAGGGGTATTTTGGTCCTTTCACATGAAATAAGTTAATCAAAACTGTCACGTCAGCTAATTAGTGACGTGGCAGTAATTAACTGGGCTCAGAGACCAAATTTTAAATGATTAAACATTGAAAAGATAATTTGCGAGAATTAACGATTATAGGGACCAATTTTTAAATGACCCCTAATTGCAGGGACGAAACACATGTTAATATTTGTGTTTTAATCCCTCTCCTACCTAAATCTTTTTGTTTAGCGTTCTTGTTAGATAGATAGTTATTCTTCATCGCCAATGCATGTATAAAACATGGTTGATCAGGGGAAAATAGCTATTATTATGCAAGAGCGTTGAAGTTCCTGTCAACATTCTATCAAAGGCATGAAGTTCCTGTCAAAAAAAGGCATGAAGCTTATTTACATATCAAAGCCAAAGCCTGATAATTATACCAATATCTAATCATAGATTCTATCAATCTTTCCACCAAAAAATATTCTTTCAATCCATGAAGCGAAATGGGCTTCCAAAGTTTCAAAAGCCACAACCAATATAAAAAGAAATCCATGGCCTCATTTTTTTTCTTCTTGTTATAACAAAATAACTAAAGTTCAACCTAGCCAATCCCAAAAAATTGAAGAAAAAAAGAAAAGAAAAGTGCATGCAACCCAGCTTATGAAACAAGTACATTAGGAAATGTCTCCAAAAATATAAATTTTCCTCAGTTGCTGAAGTAAGTACGAGGGGAGAAGAGGCGACGAGGAGAAAACATCCCCATATGACGGGGAGAAGCAAGTCCATCGATTGAACGATTATACTCGGGGAGGATGAAAGCCTCATGTTCTTCACGAGCTCCACTTCTAACATTGAATGTTCCATACTTCACCAACCTTCCAACCCAAGACTTCTTCTTTGTTGGGCTTTGATGACCAGCATTCATCTTGTTGCACAAGTACTCCTTCACTATATGCAATCCCCTCTCTACCACTTCTGGTGGTGGTGAAGTCAGAGGGTTCCCTTCCACACTCAACTTTTGAAGCTTGTTAAGACAACCAATGGAATCAGGCAAGGACTTGATCTTATTGTAGCTAACATCAAGTTCAGTGAGGGACAAGAGAAGTCCTACTGAGTATGGAATAGTATCCAAATATTGAAAGTTCTGACTCACATTTAGGATTTCAAGGTTGATGAGATTCTCAAGGTCCTCTGGAAGAGACCTAAGACAATTAAGTCTTGCATCTAAAACCTTTAGAGATGTGAGGTGAGATGTGGAGCGTGGAAGGAAGATCAGCTTGTTAGAGTTGACTGATAATTTCTTTAGATTTATTAGCTCAAACCCTATTGTGTCTGGTAGCTGGCTCAACTTGTTGAAATTTAGATTCAAATCTTCTAAGGCTCTGTGGAGTCAAATTTCATGGAATACACATGTTAATTAAAATCATAATAATTTTGAAACTAGTAAGAGTGCAATTGACAAAAATTATTCAAGGAGTCTAAAAAAGTGCAATTGACAAAAGTTATTAAGGGAGTCTTAATTATTATTATTTTTGGTAGATAGGGGAGTCTCAAGTTCTTAAAATATCAATAATTTTGAGAGAGAAAAATCAAAATAAAAAATGTCGAAAAAAGGCACGGATCCTAGGTAATTAAGGCTAACTTGGTTACTTTCTATTTTTTTTTAGCTTAAATAGACTTCTAGTTTTCTTATTATTCTCAATTTTCATCTTCTAATTTTTCAAATTAGATAATTTTGATATCTCTGTTAAAATATGACCAATATTTAACCAAGATACTTAGGTGGCCGCTAAGTGCAAGCATGGCAAAGACACGTAGAAGTTATATGGCTACAAAGTGTTTGTTTACTTACACGTCATATCTACATGTTCTTGCCATGTTAATACTTAACACCACCTCATAATTTTTGTTAAATGTTGGATAACAAGATTGATGGATGATCAAAATTCAAAGTTGCATAATTTAAAATTTTAGAGGGGTACCTCTATAAAAAAAGTCATTAAAGCATGTTAAAGTTTAAAGAATGTCTTATGCTAAAAGATCACAAATATAAAAGGTGAGTCTTATAATTAAATCCAATAAGTTTACGAAAAGAGTAGAGTACAATTGCTACTCTAAAATTAAAAGAACAATTATGGAGTTTTCACCGATTTCAAATCATTTTTCTGATTGCAACGTCAAAGGTTACTAGTATGATCATATGACACAAGACAAAATGGAGCCTTCAAATTATTATTACTCCTCAACCCCTATCATTCTATTTCATTTCAATATAAATTAATAAAAGTATACATATGGAACACATGTATTGATAAATTAGACACGTAGACATGATTAAATTTAAATATTTATATAAAAATTTGAATTTATACACTGAAAATGTATAACAATTAAATCCTACTAAGACTACTCGTATTTCTTAGTACTTCAATAACCAAATATGTTTACAAAGAGACCGGTAAGAATTTTCTTTTGCGCTTAAAAACCAGACCACTTAATTTTGATCAAGAACTATATCTTTATAATCGTCACCAAAGAGAAAAAAAAATCTTTAAATCATTCCCCCGTCATACAAATAAGCCTATTTAATATTTTATGACTTGTTAAGCTTTCGAATCTGATCAAGATGTGGGTTTTACTGATTTTATAGTCATATCATAGTGTCACCAGAGAACAGGAAAATATATAAATTAAGAAACACGCAAAAAAAACAAAAACAAAAACATAGCACGTTAAAATGGATGTTCACGCTGTGTTGTTTACAAGCTGGAGATGATGACAGAATCATACCAAAATCCAACATGCTTCATGTATAACTGGTTTCTTGCTTTTGACCAAAAATAAATAAAATGGCAATGTGATAGGTGCTACAATTGCAATTTTTGGTGAAAAGGCTTCAGTTTGGGTGGACATAAAAAGAAGCTTAAATTGCCTAGACACTCATTCAAACACAGTTTATATGAAGAAAAATTAGTGCAAATATAATTATTTAATTTGATCACTAAAAAAAAAAAAAAGGAGAGAGAAGAGGTGAATATATAACCTGCAATTCTCAATTGTTTTGGGAAGGTTTTGGATGAGGTTGCCAGAGACATTCAAAAGCTTGAGCCTAGAGAGGCAGCCAATGGAGTTTGGGAGGGACCTAAGCTGGTTTGAGTGCACGTCCAACACCACCATGTTCAGCAGTCTTGCTGTTAACGACTCCGGAATATTCTGTCACAAAATTCAATTAAAGAGACAAAAAATTACTATATGAAATGAATATTACTCCATGATATGTATGCAGACAAATTGTTATTAGTTTTTGTCAAAACAAAATGGTAATTAGTTTGGTCAGCATCCATATTTGTTTATTAAATTAACAACTATAAAACTATAGTTAGTAAAAAAAAACTACTCATATAAACTATAGACAAAGAGTAAATTGCATTATACCAAAAAAAACTAAATTAGATAGACATGATATTTAGCTGCTGCTTGCTACTAGCTAAGTAAACTAGCTTCTCCCATAAACTCCCTCTCGAATTAATTATAAGAAAAATTAACTCATATTTCTTAGAATGAAATATAAGAAAATATTAATAATTTTTCTTCTATATATGTAGGTAAGTATTTCCAAAATACATCTCATTTATATACTTTTTGTCAAAATCAACTATTATTTTGAATATGCGTGTCCTGTGTTGAAGTGTTATGTTGTGTCCGACTAATCATACATTATCATTTATTTGACTTTTACGGTAGACATGATTAAATTCAAATATTTATAATAACTCAATGAATGTGATTGATTGAATTTATACAACGAAAATGCACAACAATTAAATCCTACTAAGATTACTCATATTTTATTCTAAAATACATGGATGGACTAAAGAAAGAAGAATATATAAATCACCTGAAGATTGTTGTTGGAGAGATCCAACTTACAAATGGTAGCTAAATTAAGAGAAGGATTGGGAAGAGACTCCAATGACATACCACTCAAATCAACTATTTCAAGCCTCTCTTCCTCCTCTATGGAATTGGAATTATTATATTTGCTCCTCACCGGTGCCTGCTGTAACCGTTGCTGTTCGTACATCATTTTTCTTTACAATATATATTGCTAGGTAATGTAGTATATAGTATAATTGAAAAAGAGAGATGAAAGCAAAAGAGATTTCGTGACGATGATGAAGAAGGGTGTGAGTTGTGAAGATGGAAAAGAAATAAGGGGATGAGAGAAAAGAGAGACAGTTTGTATAGTTTTATAAAGACAAAAGTGAAGAAGAAGTGTACGGATGAGAGAAGTGGAAGGGCCACTTGTTGTGTTGTGTGTGATGTGTCATACAAAGTACAAGAACCGTATACTTTGGGGTTGCGTGGCCATGTTCACCGCTTAATATTTTGATTAAGTCAAACACTCCCTCCTATTCAAACTAACAATAATTTCATTCCAACAAACATATTATATGTTTTTCTAAATAATTTAATCGACAATGTTACAAACTTTTTTTCTGGTTTAAAAATCAAAAATAACCGACTTTTTATTTTTTTAAATTCAGTCGGGAAACATATATATAACACAAGATATACAAAGATATGTTATGTCCAAACAAAAGTTATACAAAGATACAGTTATCCTTGATTAGGTTGACTTAAAAAATCCTCTTGCTATAATCACCATCCCTGGCTACCTGTAAATCACGGGCAGCTTATGCTGCTATAGGGTCAAGATGTTTGGATATTTTGTGATAATATGAATCAAATCCAACTTGATATATTCTTTTACTCTCTACGTCTATAATAATATCATTTGCTAAGTTATTCAACTTTGACAAAAAAAAATAATACGAGTAGCAATTTAAAATTCACTGTTTACACGCAATACACATGCACTTTTGTGATCGTCCAACTCCAAAAAAAGTTTAACGACTCTTCTTGAAATTATATAGTATGCTTTTAAGATCATGTGTCAATATTAAGGGGTCATTTTTTTAAGTTACTTTCATGATAAGGATTAATGTCAAGTCGTGTCTTGACAGCGCTTCGATTTGTTTTTGTAGAGGACAGCGCCTTAATTTTAAAATCCATTGTTTGTATCCTTCAACAACAAAAAAATCCATTGTTTGTATAAAATTAAATATTTTGTGATGTTTGATTACGCATTTAATTGCGATGCTAGTTTAATTTTTATTAAAAGGTCAAATGATCTATTTCAGATAATTGCATATTTAATCATTGATTTAAACGTTAACGTTATTGATTCGGAGACACGAGCATAATAATATTTTTGTCACTTTGTTTTATCATATTTAGCGTCGGCCTGGTCAACTGCAACAAGGCCCTTGACACAAGGTCTTACGGTTGGAGAAGCCTCGAAATTTGAAAAAAGGAAAGGAAAAAAAGCTTATATCTATGGACAAAAATTGTCACTAAATGTCATTTTTTGTAGGTAAATGCTTAGAAGACAACAAATTTGCTGTCAATTATGTATTTTTCATAAGTAAATGTCTATTATTTGTAGGTAAAAGTCATGTTTGAACCATTGTTCATAAATGTTGGAATTTTTTAAAATCAAAATTGTTAAATCTATAATCAGGCCTCCGAATTGTCAAGAACGACCATGATCATATTATTTGTGGGCATTTTATTGTTGTATGTTATTAACTTAAATGATGTGAGTTTGTTTGCAAATTTAACTATTACATTTTTTAACAATTTTGAATATGTACTCAATCAATTTGTTTTTATAAAAAACAAGAGACTGAGAGAGAGGATGTAAACCCCTTAAAAAAAAGGATACGATAGCTTTCATAATTTAATAATGTATTTGATCTTTGAAGTCTTCTAAGAAAATAATAGATATTTGTTAGTATTATTCCCTGCCGTAGTATAGAATGAAAAGGACAACCTTAACTAATTAGGAGGGTCTTGTCCTCATTTTTTTCTTTTAGGTAATAGTCTTGTCATGATCTTCTCTCATTCTCAATGTTTCCCAATTTATTGATATTTTTATTGAAATGTTGAGTTATTTTCAGATTGTAAAAAAAATTAGAAGGTTGTGTAGATGATCTTATTGTTAAAATGCATTGAGCTCTATTTATATTTTTTTAAAGTTGTAGAATCCAATAAATTTTAATTATGTGATCATTCACACACTGCTTTCAAGTTTTTTTTTTTTTTACAATTGAGAAGATCCAATCCAAAAATAACTTAAGGCATGTGAATAGAAATATGTGAAAGGAGGAACATAATTCAAATGATAATAACAAAGACAAGGATATATAGAGGCTCTTGCTAATAAATAAGCAACCATATTGATCTATTGTCTTATAAATTTAACTGAAAATTTTAATTTAAAATTTATAATTTCTACACTTTTAAATAACGCCCCACACTTGAAAAAATCTATGATAGAGCTATTAAATCCGTTAACAACAATTTTAGAATCAAGTTTAAGCATAAATTTTTCAAATCACAACTCAATACTTCATTTTAAGTTTTTGAAAATATACATGTTAAAAAGTCTAATATTGTTTATAATTATAAAAGAATAGATAGATAGTGTGAGACAATCAATATGCAAAATAAGTAAGGTGGTTTATTCGCTTATTTACTTTCTTGTTTGACAAATCTTATAGGGCATAAGATTGTTTCTTGATTGTTTCTTGAAATGCAAGACAAGTGGAGTGGTGCCTATATATAAACTCTATTTCTTTGCTATAAGATGCACCAATAAAACATTTGTAAGTGACTTTTTTTCTTCTTTCATCTAATAATCTTGTCTTAGATTGTTGTGAAATGTAGCTAGGCACTTGCATTGGATGACATGGGTGTATTGGGGCCGATGGGGGTTTGAAAGTAGTCAATGTGTTGTAAAAATTTGCAATCATATTATTCTATGGTAGTTAATAGACAACAATCGTGATTTTTGTCAATGTTATGTTCTTGTGTTGTGATTTTGTTCTTTTATTTTCTTTATTACATCTACATTGATTATTAGTACATCTACATTGATTAACATTGATGGGAGGTGTGCAGTGAGTTTATGTCACTGGTTAAAGAGCTTTATGCCAATATGGAAGTTGCACTATATTATATGTTTTCAATCATTATTTTCGACATGTGGAAATTCTTGGAGAGCTTTTAGCTTGAGTGAAGTGTATTTATTATGGTGGAGTATGATAGTTCTTTTCAACTATGATTGTCAATTAAGACAATATTAGAAATTCTTTGAGTGATTTAGTTTCAAGTGATTATAATGTTTATGTTGGAGTGTGATAGTTCTTTTGAACTATGGTTGTCCGTGACTACAAGGAAAGCGAATATATCATTTTTAATCAAGGTGAAGATTATTGGTGTTGGATGAAGATTATGACTGACAATGAACTGAACCGGTTCGACAATAGTTCGGAATTCGATTCAACAATTAACTCGTTGAACTTGAACCATGAACCAAATGAGCTCAACTTGAGATGAAAATAAGTTTGTTAAATAAATGAGTGAAACTTAAACTGAATATAGTTCGACTCGATTAGTTCATGAGTTGATTCAATAGTGTGTGTATTGAAATTTGAAAGTGGAAGGGCATCTTGAATGAATGTTAAAACAAGGCTGTGTAAAATCAAACTTTTTAAACACGTACTCCCTTCGTCTCACAATAATTGTCTTTTTACCTATTTTTCTTTTTCTCAACATAATTGTCACTTTAGCATATCAATGCAGCATTTATTATTTTTTTCCATTATTATACCCTTATTTATTGAATTTCATCCAACTTAACTACTCAACTAACTACAATTAATAAGGGTGTTTTAGTAAATGATACTAATTTTACCATCAAAATCAACACAATTAATCATTTCCTTAATAATCGTGCATAAACCTTAAACAACTATTTTTTAGAGACGGAGGGAGTACATATTATTGAGAAGAAAAAAAAAGACACGCACATGTTATTTACCCTTTATCAAGTCATCTATAAATTGTTTTCTTACAAATGGTCACTAAAATATCGCGAGTTTTTTAATGGATCAACTTTATAAATGGTATTTTTAATATTTATATCCAAGACGATGATTAGATTGATTTCACTTAAATACAAGCTACAAATTTAAGTAATTGATATCAAAATTGTGATGTGCATAGTAATTGGATAACCAAAATTTGCAACCAAACCGCAGAGTTCATAGAAAGACACGACCAACAAGAATTCCTGTGCAAAAATGGCGATGAACATGCAAGTGACACCCTTCATCTCAAATCTCCAAAAGAGACAACCTCAAAACCTTAATTTTCCAAACAAACATTCATCAAAACTCATTTGTTGTTCTCTTAGCAGTTCAGACTTGCTTGTATCTCAGAAACTTGCACAACAGTTCGATCCAAATATTCCCATAGAGAAAGCAGTTACACCTCCATCATCATGGTACACTGATTCCTCTTTCTTCAACCTTGAGCTTGATCGTGTCTTCTATAGATGCTGGCAAGCTGTTGGTCAGTTTTATTCTGCATAAAGTTTCTATTCAATAATTAGTTTCATTGGTTTAGAAGATGAAATTATTCATTTGATTTTATTATGTATGTTTGTTTCTGGTGAGATAACTTTGGAGGAAAGAAAGATGATAGTTGATAATATGAATATGAGGCCCGGATTGGATAAATAGCTTAATTAAGTGTTTATAGCATAAAACCTTATCATAAGCTATATCAATTAAAAAAAGTCAAATTACTTTCATATAAGTTGTTTTCATAAGCTGTCATGAAGAACATATGGAAATAAGCTAAAAATAACACATATAGACATGTTATAATCTCTCTCAAACAGTCTCACAAGTCACAAGTGAAACAACAAACTTATGTCCATATGTTTCTTGTCTTTGGAGATACCTATGGAGGAAAGAAAGATGATAGCTGATACAGATATATGAATTTTAAGGCCTGGAATGGATTGGATAAACTACTTAGTCAAGCTCTTATAAGCTATAATGATAATGTGAGTTCTTATCATATAAGTTATGCATAAGCTATTTCTGTAACAAAAGATAAAATAAAGTCAAATTACTTTCATATAAATTATATGTTGTTTTCATAAGCTATCTTTAAGAGATTATGGAAATAAGGCTAAAAACAACTTATGGACATGTCATAAGCTTTCCCAAACAGTCTCACACGTTGTTATGCAAGTAGGTAAGCTGATATAAGCCAATTGAAATGCTATGAATGTATATGATATGACATTGGTGCATATGGTTTGTGACAAGTCCATTGCTAAGTACTATTCTGCTTTTATTCATACTAAATTCTGATGTCATCGCTATGATAGATCTGATTAACTAAACTAAATTTGTCTTATGAGAATTTTCTTGACAGTCAAAAGTTCTCAATTTCATTTATCAGGATCGACGGAGCAGATAAAGAATCCTGGTGAATTTTTCACTGGAAGGTGGATTTTTTGTTTATTTAACGTAATATATTATCCACATATTTGTCTTGAATACAAGTACATTGGTTCTTGTTCTTGTTGTATTTACATATGTTAACATTGTTGTCTAATTGCAGCTCCATTTGGTTCTTGGAAGGGGAGAAGGATATGTAGGAGTGACATATTAAGTTGTGTACACTATTTACTTTCTTTTCTTCCGAATTTCTGAGAACCACATGGAGGATTAAATATTGCAGACTAGGAGAAGTGGAATTTGTGGTATGTCGTGATGACAGTGGGAACGTCCGGGCCTTCTACAATGTCTGTCGGCATCATGCCTCCATTCTTGCTTCTGGAAGTGGACAAAAGTCCTGCTTTGTCTGCCCATACCACGTGAGTTTAATTACACCATGAGATATGCATACGGCCATTATTTTGATTCTCTTTTTCTATGCTCGCCTTTTATTTGTTATGACCCTTGTGAGATTAAAGAGACAATTGTCAAGCTTTCCTTCATGGATAATGGCTGTTACCATGATCTGTTCTTTTATTATTTTTGGTTTCGAGCTATTTTCACTTGCTTCTAGTTTTGGGAACTTCAATGCAAAAAGACAATTATTTCCGCAGGGTTGGACATATGGATTAAATGGAAATCTTCTTAAGGCAACTAGGATATCAGGAATGCAAGATTTCAACGTAAATGTATGCAGTTCTGTTCTATACTAAGTTACTTATACAATATACAACTCACATAAGGAAAAAGGTTGATTGGCTGATTTCTCTTACCATGAAGGGTAGGATTTTGGTCTTATACCAATCAAAGTAGCGACCTGGGGGCCTTTTGTTCTTCTCAATTTTGGAAAGGAGAAGGAAGAAATTGATAATCATAATGTAGCAAAGGAATGGCTTGGTGGCTGTTCAGAAATACTGAGTACCAATGGAGTTGATTCTTCGTTAAGTTATGTATGTAGACGTGAATACACCCTTGAATGCAATTGGAAGGTGTGACCTCTTATCTTAAATTTATTCCTGTTCCTAGAGAGTTTATTTATTTACTTTGCCACTTCGGCACACTTTCGTTTTCTATATGATTATGTGAACGAAAAATTTACCAGGTTTATGAAACTTTACCCTCCCTTTTGTTGTTGAGCCTGCTTTTTCCCTCACTAGTGGCCATCTTCTGTAAAAAAATCAAAACAACATTTTTTACTTATCATACACATTGTTATTATTTATTTAATTATTATGTGTATTTTTCTTTATATGATTCATGGAAGTGCTTAGGTTTTGGGTCTTCTTTTTGTAGGTATTCTGTGATAACTACTTAGATGGCGGCTATCATGTGCCATATGCGCATAAAGACCTAGCATCTGGTCTTAATCTCGACTCCTATTCGACCACAGTATGTTTTTTACTGCTTCTCTTTTATAAAATCTCTTCAGTTTACCTTCTATTTTACTTTATAGTGTATATCATGATGATAAATTGAATCATGTAAACCTTCTTTTTTTTTAAAAAACTTTTGTCATATGTATACTTCCATCCTTTCCTGCTCCAATCGGGAGCAAAACAATTTGTCTCTCTTCCCATTTCATTTTGTTTGCTAAATGATTTGCTGCAATAAGTTTAAAATAAAGAAAACTTCTGGAGCTGGATTTTGAAATGTCGTTTGATTTGTTACCGGGGAGTGCTTATGTACTAAGGGATTTTTTATGATTGAGACAGTTGTTTGAAAGGGTTAGCATCCAAAGTTGCGAAGGAGGCTCAGAGAAAAGCAAAGAGAATAATGATCGACTTGGAAGAAAAGCCATATATGCTTTCATTTACCCAAACTTCATGATTAATAGGTTCTTTCTTTTTTATCTCGAAAATTGGTTGATCAGTGTTTTAGTCATGTTCTTACTAAGAATTTGGTATCTTCCCCATGTTGTTTTGCAAATTAACATGCTTTTATAACTTGGGGTGCTTGCTGGTCTGATAGGTATGGACCTTGGATGGACACCAATCTTGTACTCCCACTAGGACCCAACAAATGTCAAGTCGTTTTTGACTACTATCTTGAACCCTCGCTACAGGTAAATTGTAGTTATTTAAGCACATGCATAATATTAATATTTGTACTGATGATTAGAATCTATAAAATTAAAATGTACTAGAATTTTTTTGCGTCATTAATGATAGACAAACTATTACACTGAACCTTCGATGGAAGGTAGTGAAACCTCAAATTTGCATTAAGTTTAGCAATGCCTTAATTAGTATATTGAATTTTCTGAAATCAAACCAGGATATGCACCCAAGTTAGTGGCTCAATAGTTCCTCATACGATTAAACCCTTTTTTTTGGTTAGTTTTATGAGTTCACTTCACACGTTTTGAAAATAAATACTTATCGGAACAATTAAGTCAATGCCTGCTGCCTTTTCTTTGACTGAGCAGGGAGACAGCAATTTCATAGAGAAAAGTTTACAAGACAGTGAGAAAGTACAGGTACAAACATTGGTTTAGCAGACTTGATTAGAAATTTTCCTCAAGTTGCAACATACCTTTTGTAATGCATTTGGTTATTCATGAGCAGATAGAAGATATTGTGCTGTCTGAAGGTGTCCAAAAAGGCCTCCAATCCCCAGCGTATTCTGTGGGAAGATATGCTCCGAAAATTGAACAGGCCATGCACCATTTTCATTGTCTGCTGTATGAAAACCTGACAACTTAAATCCTGTTGCTCATTATGGATGATAAATTGCCGCAGTAACCAATAAAATCTGTGACCCATACCGGCAATGAGCATCTGTCTGAATTTGAAATTGATGCATAGTATATGCTACTACTCTACCAGAGGATTTTATTTCAATCAAACATAATATGTTGATGTACATATATCCGGTAATGTAGGCTTGTCCAACTTGCAATAGTTGTATAGTAGCTTTAGGTATCTCCTGTTGAACATAATAGTTATTTGGAAATCTGCTACTGTAAATTTGCTGCTCCAGTTTCGGTTCTGGTCATAGGAACTGGGGGTTTGCCTCATTCTGAAAAATTTCTCAATCTCCTAAGAATTGCTGGTCTATTTTTGAGTAACCAAAACCAGCTGCTAGGACTTGGTAAATAAACTTACCCAATAATTAGCATGCCATACTATCTGTCCTCTTGAAAGAAACTATCTGTCCTCTTGAAAGAAATCGTTTTATTTTCTTATTTTGTGTGACCAGCACACATTGAATCAATTCTTTTATTTTAAATTATTACTGTGTCTTTTTTTTTTTTAAATGGTAAAATATATATATAAATAACGATAAAAATATAGCTACAAATACACTAGTAGAGCCGTCAAGCGACGCCCAAGGAGATCACCACAGAAGGATCACCCAATGCCGCACACACGAGGTCAAGGGCACACCCACACCTACCCTAAAGGAACACAAACAGCAGGAAAAAAAAAAGAAACAACACCAAAAGCTAGGCCACAAGCGGCAGCAAGCACAACAAACACCTGCAGGCAAAAAGAAAACAACAGAGGAAGCCTGAAAGCCACCCCGGGAGGGGAGGAGATACACCCCACCCAGCCCCACAAGCAACCTCATGAAAACAAACCACCACAAAACCTTACTGGTTCCAACACATGACGGACTGCATTTCCCACTCAAAGAGAGAACAGGAACTAGCAGGGCACTTAGCCCGAAACCACTTCCAAGCTAAGAGTTTCACTCTGTCCACCACAGACTCCTCCTGGAGTAAGCCACCAACAAAGATAAGGTCATTCCGGGACGCCCAAATGGTCCAAATAACAACATGTCAAACCAAAAACAACCTTAACATAACTCTCTTCCCCACTCCTAAACCCGAAAAGGCATGAAACTGTCGGACTAGCCCCTGAGGCATGACAAACTCCCAACCTAACCACCTAGACACTAGATACCACACCTGAAAGAAATGGGGACAGGAAAGGAACAGGTGCACCGACGACTCAGATGGGGCATCGCAGAAGACACAACCCACCGGAAGTGGAACACCACGCCTAACAATATTACTCCGCGAAGGGATCCTATAAAGAAGGAGCTGCCACGAAAAAACAATAACCTTAGATGAAGCCCAAGATTTCCAAACTCTAGAACAGCCTGCAACACCTCCCCCTCAGGGGCACATGTAGCCGGCATACCCTTAATAAGGGTCGAGTACGCAAACTTCACCGATGTCCGGTGTCTAGTGAATCGCACCGTTTTAGAGTTTTTTTAATATAAAAATAAAAAAGGAAAACCCACCTAGACATCTTTCTCTGAGCATGGAAGTCCTTTGTGGGATCAAACTGCAGAATGATCTGGTACTAGTTTGATTTGCATGTCAATATGCACAAATAAAAACATCTGATTTGAAGCAAAACAAGCCCCTTCAAAATTCCAAACTCATAATTAAGAAATGAATACTCTTCTATGAAACATGGTCGGACACTGACAAGAACACTAGACAAATCTGACTCTGCTACTGTGAGAGGATCACATTCTCGCAATCAGGACCACAATTTTCAAACGTTAAAGTCAGTAGCCTTAATCATGCAATGAGCCAAATCAAGAATAAACTGTTAGTGCAATAAGCAGCAAAATATAAAATTATTAGATCTCAAGTATAATCAATGTAGTTAGTGCAAGAAACAAAAACATTGATAATTAATGTGCTGACAGACAAAACCTCTAATACCAAAGACTAACAGAAATTGTCATCATTTAATCTGCAAAACAACTATATTCTTGATTGTTATCCATCTTATATTTTATATATACTAGGAAATCTTTAAAAATGCTTGATATGTAAAATCATAACATTATGAGTTGAGTTAACAAACCAAATCACAAGCCTTCTCAAAGTTAGAAATATAACATTATAGCATACTTCTTTTGAATGTGTTCTGAATTTCTGAGCCCATGCTTTCTCTGTTAACATTATCAGCTTGAACGTGAGCATTATTAAAACTACTACAGACTTGTGAGCAGTAAATCAAATCAGTGCCAGTAAATCAATTTTTTTTTTAAGTCAAAGTAGCCCACCGAAATTGAATTAAAGAAAAATATTAACTATCAAGCTCTCAACTACAAATAAAAAGAAAGTAGTGAAGGAATAGAAATAAGCATCAGCAAAAACATGCAAAAGAGTGGCTGAAAACCAAGATTCCATTATAGAGTAGAGTTAAAACAGCATATCTAAGAATAAAGTTCATGCATTATTAGAGATAAGGATCAGAAGCATTATAAGAGGTTTCTCCTTTCTTTATCCATGAATAAAGTTAATCTCAAAAGAAAAAAATAGATACACGATAATGCCAAGGTATGAGATCAAGTTTGCATCACCAACAGATATGAATTCAATTTTCAATGACTAAGGCATAAGGCTCTCAACAAAATGATCAGCTGGTGTAATTAATAGTAGCAAGCACTTTAAAACTACAACAGGAAAGTTCAATATGATTGTCCCTTCCGATAAGTGCAGAATCAAGCTTTTGCGCATAATTAGTTGCGAAAACAATCAACCTTAACCACCCAAATGCAGACTGTAATTCAATAATGTAAATGATTCGTATGTAGTAGTTATACCAGAACTAAACAAGTTTATAATCAACATTAATGAAAAATCACTGTTAACATAGAGGTTCTATTATTCTAATCTAATTAAAAAAACTAATAAACACCAACTGTTCTAACATATTGGGAAATTAGAGGTAAAATTAGAATCTGAGTTGCACATGTAACCAACCATACTCCACCAATGAGACTACAACCAAATACCAGCACATCACATAAGTAATAAAATTGATGAATACCCTATGTCATTTGGAGACGTCGAATAGAATCAATTCCTAATATACATATCTTAATCCTCAGAAATAATTTTGTAGGAAAAGATCATGATGTGAGAAAAAGATCCAAATTAAGTTACCATTAAACAAAATCTCAACTGCAGTATAAAAAGTGCAGACTAAAAAAACCCTAACAAAAAATGAAAACGAAATTACTGAAAGAAAAAAATAACAAAATCTCAACTGCAGTCAAAAAAGGTGCAGACTAAAAGAACCCTAACAAAAAATGAAAACGAAATTACTGAAAGAAAAAAAAATTATTCCTCGATAGCTAATAATTCTATTCTAGGGCATGGCATTTTGCTTCATGACAAGTTGATCAGCCCTTTCAACAAGCTTCCTCCTTAACTCATAAATGGATACCATAAATTGTTCAAGTTGATCACTACTCATATCATCAATTGAATCATTCCACCAATCACCACCCTTGTTGAAAATCTTAGCCAAATTTTGAACATCTTCTAGTTTCTTCTGTTCCATCTCCAACATCTTTTGTGCCTCTTCATATTGTCTATTGTAATCTTGGTAGGTCAGAACATTTTCTGCTTCCTTGTCCTCAAACTCAGTGGTTCCTTTGATGTAGCTGTTGAGGACAGAATTTGTGTCGGGTTGACCAAAACAAAATAGTTTGTCACCAGGGGAAAACACAATGATGGCTGCATGAACATCACATAAGACACAAAGTTCACTTGCTTTTCTGAATAAACCTTGTCTTCTCTTTGAGAAAGTCACTTGTTTCTGTGATTCTTTCTCAACCTTCTTGATCTCAATCTTCTTGCGTCCCATGTTCTTCTTTCTTTGGTTAACCATGTCCATGGTGAAATTGGATTTAGAGTATACAATATATTAGTATTGCATTGTCAAACTTGAAAGAGATTTATTTATAGGGAAAAAACCGTGTGCCATAAATTATTTCCAAATCAAATTAAGAAAATTATTTCTAAATCAAATAACTATTAACTCTTACATAAAAATATTGACAAAATTTATATTATCCTTTTTTTAAGGATATTCCTTTTTTTTATCAAACTATTTTAATTGATCCTAAAATTACAGGAGGTTTTATTTGGTTAAAAATATTTTAGTTTATCAAAATAATATTTGGTTGCTATTTTATCACCTAAAATCGTTTTTTTACTGGAATCCTGCCATAAAATAAGATCCTAAAATTTCTCCCTATCTAAGATTCTAAATCAATTCAGCATTAACTCATACATATTGCCTTGTACCAAAAAAAAAAAAAAAACTCTTACATATTGGCAAAAAAATTATATTCCTTTTTTTATCAAAGCAACTAGCAACAAACCCGTGCTAAGCACGGGAAAATTCGAAGGGTGATATGTATCAAAGCGCATTGCAATACTATATAAATTGAAGAAAAAAAAAAAAAAAAAAAAACAAATGATAAAGCTGACATAAAAGGGTAAATTACTTTCAATTTAATTTCACTTATTTTGCTTGTTTGTATCTATTTTCTCGTTTCACAATTAAGTTAAATGAGGTTTTTTTTTCTTGGTTTGTTTGTATTTGTTTTCTCTTTTCACAATTAAGTTAAATGCGGTTTTTTTTCACAATGGAAAAACAATAACAACATTTATTTTTACCACCAAATAGAATCAAACATCGGCAATTACATAACAGATCAAAATCAAAAGAGGATATAGAATTGAGAAGAATTTTGATGGATGGACATTGTGGTTGATCAATGAATGAAAAGGAAATAATCTTCGATATATCCGTTTTATTACATTAGAGTTTAAAAATTAAACTACCTTGACTGAGTAACAATGAGTTGAGAAAAATCACCTAAGTGGAAAAACGGAAAGAAAAAAATGGTTTGAAAATTAAATGAGTTCATACACGTATGAAGAAGTAAATTCTTCAAAATAAATGAAATTAACAAAGTTTAATAATAAAGGAGATTAGTGTTTAGTTAAAAAAAAAATAGAGTTGTATTTGTGTTATTTAAGAAGACCTTAAGAGGTTAGTGTAATTTTTCATGATAAAATCATTGAAATAGTTGTTATTAAATATTATGAAATGGTAAGTTAAACATATGTAGAAAAAATTTTAAATAGTAAACTTTTCATTATTGATAAAGATGTCGTTATGAGTCTCGTGTATGAATTATACAACAATATTATTTAGTGACTCATTTATGAATTGTGCAACAATATTATTTAGTGACTCATTTATGATATAATAATTAATAATCTACAACAATAAAAAATAACATTTTATAATATGACATGGTGTCCTGACTCTTTTTATTCTCTCTTGTTTCCAAATAAATATGTTGAGATATACATGTTTCTATGTGTATTGTTTGTCTACATTATGGTTCTTCAAGCTCGTAAGAGCTTGCTGATTTGTTTAAGAAGTTTTTGGCACTTGGATTTTGATATCGTGTTGAGAGTCGATCCATTAATTGTTTTTTCGCAGAGGTTTACGTTTCATATTTGTTTTAAACCTGGTTTTGCGCTCGTATACGTGTTCGCTTGCTGATTAGTGAACTTTTGTTAGGAAAGATTTGGGTCGATCCACTTGGTCTGATTTATTATGTTGTGTCCCATTTTCTTTTTTTTTGTATCTGAGTTAGGTCTAATGTCCTTAGGTCTAATGTCCTCAGACTCTTTATCTATTTTTATTTTATTTAATATAATTTTTCTTTTAACTAAAAAAAATAAAGAAAAAACAAAGGAAAATTAATTTTAGAAAAGAAGCAATCTTGTAATTTTTTTAACTCTTTAGATATTTTGTAAAGTTCTGTCAAAAAAGATATTTTAAAAATGAATTATAGGAAAATTTATTTTGGTTGGTATTAAGATTAAGTTTGTTTGTTGTTTAAAAAAAGATTAAGTTAGTTTGTTTTATCGAGTGAGTTTGTTTTAATTTGATTTTAGGAGAGAAAATTAGAGGGAAGTTGAAGCAAAAGACACATAAATGTATAATTTTGATGAAGTGTCAAAAAATTAAGAAGGCGTGAAATTTATTTTTGGTAGACATTAAGTTTCATAAATTTTTTTGGTACAGAGTTTCATGTGATTAGAGAATTCGAGAATAGAAGATTGTAATAGTTATAGAAAAATTTGTTTTGATTTTTTAAAAAATTAAGTTAATGTGTTTTATCAATTGAGTTTGTTTTAATTGTTTTAAAAGAGAAATTATAAGGGGAAATTGAAGCAAAAGACACAAAAAGATATAATTTTGATGATGTATCAAAAAATATAAAAGGGGTAAGATTGTATTTTTGTTAGATATTAAATTTTATATTTAGATAATAGATATTTATAAATCCAACACCTAACAAGGAAATAAACAGTATTCACCGGAAGAAAAAGAGAAAAAAAAAACTAGGAAAGCAGCACGTTTTTTGGGTACAAAACAATTTCGGAATCAATATTTTTTTTAATCAATTTCGGAATCAATCTTAATAGGGGATTTCTTATTCTTTTATAAATTATCACATTAATAATTTGATTCACTTATATTTATAACAATACGTAAAGAAAAAAAATATTTTTTTAGGTTGAATACCGATTATTCGCTTAAACAAATTTTTATTTAAGATCTAAAACAACAATATATAAACAAAATTAAAAAATATATATAATATATTTTTCATTATTCTAATTATAGCTTTTAAACAAAATTTCTTTTCAAAATGTTCTATTTTTTTAAAGATGGAATGGTATATTATCGGTCTTATATTAAAAAGTCTTACAAACAGGGTTCCTCACGTTCTATTATGTATATTTTGTTGGAACATATGTGAAAATTGAGAGCTAAAAGAATAAATATAAATTCTCGCATTCTGTAGAATTGGTATAGCGTGAATTGAAAAAGTGGAAGTGTGTGGAATTGGTGTAATAAGAATTGAAAAAGTGGAAGTTTCATGTTGCCAAGTTTATATAGTAGTGTTTATATAGTGGGGTGTATCTCTTTAAAGGGTAAATAATTATGTGAACGAAGTAAGTGCTGACGAAAAAATATATATTGATTTATTTTATTATTTGGAAATGTTTAAATTAAATATTTAATTTAATCATTACTAGAAAGTTTTCTTAGCTGCCAAGTTTTACTAAATTATTTTGGAATGCAGTCTGAATTAGTGGGATGCAATCTATTATATTTTGGTACTTGATCTGAAAAATATTATAGTACTAGATATAAAATATTTGTGTTGAGATATTTTTGTGCTAATATATAATATGTGAATTACTTGTTCCCAAATTTTCTCGCATATTAGTTGTGAATTTTCTCTATAAATTGAGAGCTCACATAGTTTATGCCACACACCGAAAGGTATTTTGAAACTTCTAATAATCTCCTTCTCAGTCCCTTCTCGACTTGTGTTGACGAGTCTTTCTTCTCTTCATTTTCTTTTTATGTCCTTTCGGAATTAGGAACTCTTTCATTTTCTTTTAATGTCCTTTCGGAATTAGGAACTCTTAAGACTAGTCCCTTTTTTGGTGGTATGTCCCTTCTGAATCTAGAATGGTCTTAATAATATATTATTTTTCGATTCTTGGAGAAGTTAAAGATTAAAATGAATGATTGTGACACCGTATATATGATTTGGTGATCTAAAAAGGTAGAATGGTGATAACATGTCACTCTACCATATTAGAGGGGTTAAAATAAAACATAAAATTGTAAAACAGGGAATTTGAACCTAGTAAAAAGTCCCAATTACATATACAACCACTAGGCCATTACAACTCTTTTTTAAAATTTACAAATTGCATTTTAGGATTCTCTACTAAATGTAGAAAACTATTTTTTTTAATAAAAAAACTACTATATGCATTGAATTTCTTGTTGTTTGATTGTATTAACACAAATTAAGTCCCTTAAATAATTTGAATTTCTTCCGATGGTTTTAAGTTTAATCATGCATACTGGTACTAACTAGACTTTACACCCCCGTGCTGCTCGAAACACAACATCCAATAATTTTGTACTTAGGATCATTGTGAGCAACCAACACATTTTCAATCTTGTAAGCACCCCATCTTCAACCATTGACTTGCTTGAATCTTATAGGCACCAACCCTATCATCAATAAGGAGCATATGTATGCTGGTGTCTTCAGTTGGTTTGCTGAAATCTTACACGGTCCAAAGATGAATCACGCAGACCTGGAACTTGATATTGATCCTGCCAGCCACAATCCCAGATACATGTGTTATTATAGGCGCCATCGTTCTTTCTTGAATGATATGAGTTTTTTTTTCAAGCAAGTTGAAGCTATAATAATTTTTTTAAAATGATACAAGAGTTGTGATTTTCTTAGCATGCGACCCTTGATATGATGTAGGCATAAATAAAGATTATACAATTCTCAATATCAAAAGTTAATACATCATAATACGCACAACTAACAACCATAACAAAATTAAAATCCCTGTTTAGTTTTCTATATAAAGATATTTCAATCCAAATTAATCTCTCTGCAACTAACAACCCACAATTGTCATAAAAAATCATTTGTTTAATTTCGGTGGACAAATGGATGATCATGAAGTATGGCTAATTTTCAAACATCATTCGATTAGTATGATGATATGACCATAGTGATGCAAAAATTTAATTATACCAAGCTTGACAACATACATAAATAAATATGAACTAAAAGTAAAATGTACTCAATAGTTTTTTGAAGAAAAAAAACACGTATTAGACATTTATAGCACATGATATCGTGATATAATAAACTATTACATTGGTATAAAATGATGATGAAATTGTTTGTTGCAGGTCTAAAAACACAATGCCAAGCAACTTAAATAACCTAGAAATGTTTTTTTGCATATTAGTATCATTCTGATCAATAATTGAACCGTTTTTAAAAGCATGCTTCATGATAATTTTGTTGAATAAAAACCATTTAAAAGCATGCATCACTCATATATAATCATGTTTACAAAACAAATGGGTTAAGTAAACATGAATACCAGAAGCTAAGGAAAAGGAAAATATACAAAACGGATAAGGAAAATATACAAAACGGATATATACCAGAAGCTGGTTCATTGCATGGATATATATATATATATATATATATATATATATATATAGATGGATAGACTATCAACTAAAGAGTTATGCGGTGCTTCGGAAATACACACAAATTAAATGCATGTAGTAGGATACGAAAGGCCTCATAAGAAACAACTTAGTAATTCAAGATTTTTGGCGGTGCAAATTTGAATTTCATATTAGTGTAGGGTTTAAACATCCAAGATCAATAGTGTAGATAAGTTGGCGCCAAAGTAATTAAGTTTAGGTTTACAATTAGGGTTTGGAGGTGTACCTTAGGATTAGATTAGATATAACTAGATCGTCTACCCGTGCTGCCGCACGGGTCATATATAGTTAAAAACGTAAATTGATGAAATATAAACGACAGTGGTTGTTTTTTGATAACATAACACGATTATCTTAACATAGAGTTTGATAAAAGTACGATCAAGACGCGGCGGTATTGGATACATTGCTTTTAAATAAATTCGTTTGATGAAACACAATAACTCATCAAGAAATAAAGTAGGAGGAATTAATGGATGAATTAACAACTTCCTGCTTTGTTCCTTTGGGTATTACTGGGAGGATTTGTCTGATATCACCGCCAAGTACGACAACCTTTCCTCCGAATGGGATATATGTATTACCGTCGATTTGAGAACGAAGAATGTCTCTTAAACTACGGCCAAGTGTCTCAAAACAATGCTTATGCATCATTGGTGCTCATCCCAGATTATGAACGTTGCTTTACCTATCAAATTACAACATTTCATGATATTAGACGATGTCATATACAGCTTGTAGTTTACATGCTTAGCTTCTACAATCCATGGAGGTCCTTAAGGCTTCCCCAACTATAGTTTATTATGTGACACTAATAAGAGTATATTTAACATTAATACTGAAGTTGTAAGTTATCATACTGTGATCAAAACATTTTTTACCTAACAACTATATGATAATATTAAGTATATAGTCCCTAACAGTCTTAAACTTATGCAATGATTTAATTTAGGAATAAAATGATTTTTAACGTGTTGTCAGATGTTCATCAATATATAATTCTCATATAAATGACTATATAAAATATGAAATACTTATAATATAAGGTCATAAACTCTAAAAAAATTCAGTTAATGGACCTAGATGAACTAATTTAATATTTTTCAAAATGCAAGGTTCCATTTATCAAAATGAATATTTGTTATCTTTGGAGATGAACATTCGCAAACTGATGGGTCAAAATATGCTTGAAACGTAACCAAACATAACAATTTGCTAAAAACTATTAACAAATTGCCAAAATCCATCTCAAATATCATGTGCATATAGTAAAAGATGAAATTCGGAAACATCTGCGCAGATAGCTTTGTATATCATGTGTTTAAGCTAATAGGCTTACAAAAATAGTCAGAATAAACACATTACATATGTAAAACACTTAGTCTGATAAATGTAAAACCTCAAACAGTTGAAACATCAATAGGAGGAAATACTTAGATTGATTCAAGACAAAACAGTTGACAGAAAGATAAACGGGCAACAAACAAAAGGCTGTAGGGCCTAAGGTTTAAAAAACTGTACACCAAAATGGGAAATAGTCTAAACTCTAAAGTAAATAAACGTAACATATTGATCCAGAACCAACACAGAATTTGGTATCAGATAAAACAGAAATTTAAAATTATGGACTTCATCTCCCCATTAGTTCAGTTTCTCAACCATGACACATTTCATCTTCTGCGGCTTGTTAATTGATCTTTCTCCAATCTCTTCGGTGCCAAGTATAGCAGAATCCTCTGCATAAGTAATGGTCTCTATTTATACATGAGAAGTCCCTATTTAGAAAGAGTGATAAAAAGAAAAGATATAAGTAATTTTAAGATGATGCGAATCAAAATTCAACAAATGGTCCCTATTTATCCATGAGAAGTCATAAAGAAGAGGGTCATGGATTCAAACACGCAACAATGAATAGGCAAAATTGAACAAACAAAGTCTATCGGAAAAAACGACTAAACAGAAACACCAAAGGCAGACTTAAAATTGAAGTAGCAGCGTGGGAAAAAAATTACATAAACAAACCACACAGCGCAGCATAACATACACCGATAGCCACAAAGAAATAGTCCCTCACAAACGATTCAAAGTCTTACAAAGCCCATCCGAATTTAAATGTTAGTAAATTTCCAATGTACTGAAACGATTCACGATAGAAGATAAAAAAGTGAGATCAATAACTCAAATATATATGAACACATACAAAGTAAATACAAAAAAATGAAAACCAAGAGATGATTTTAGTATGCAATCATACACACAAACACAAATAAAATGCTTAAAAATTAAAATTGATTTATTTTGACAGTAGCAATTCATGAGCGTGTAGCTATAGTTGGTTCTATCTATTTCAATAAAAATAATTCCAAAGAGAAAAATTAAGAATATGAGAACATCACCTTCTCATCAAAGTCTCACTCTCCATCATCTTCAATATATCGACTCAAACTCAGACAAACCACCATCCTTCTCATCAAAGTAACATACATGCCACATTCTCAGTCCCCCTACAATGTACAAACCCATGCTTTGCTATATCATCATTAAAATTCTTTGTAGGTAATATTTCATATCCTTAAAAAAAAGTTAGAAGTTGAGATGTGTCATTGAGGTTCCTGGAATAAAAATTCACACTTCAGAAAGACATATCAAGTTTTATCTTGCACATATACTTGGTCAAAAACAACAGCTTGAGTCTTGAATGTATCACAATAAAACTAAGATTTTTCTGATGTCTATATGCAATAAATTCACCGTTCACTGCATAAGAAAATCTCATTTTTAAAAAAAAATTCAGTTTAAGCTGTTATACTATAGTAAATAAAAAGTTATCAGAAAATTTGAAGTTCTACTTAAATATGACGGTGATGCACAAATTGACGATAAAACCAATATGAAAGTAGAGGATCATCTTCAAAAAATACACTTTATACTCACCAGTTGTCTTTGAGCATGCATTTCAATCATTAGCCGACAGGCCTTCTATCAAATATCAGTTTGACCTTTGAATCCAATGTCAAAATATTAAATACTTCACGCCTAAGCTAATGAAACTACAAAAATGATATCAAACACTTTAATCAATCACTTTTATTAGCACCTAAGGAACTAATATATGATACATATATATACACTCATATAGTGACTTCCACCACAACAGAAAAGGCAACTATCACAATTTAGTTGTCAATAATTAAGATGCAAATATATGTCTATTATGTACATTAAATAGGCATCAGTTTGAACACATCTTGCTCTATCCTAGAATTTGAACATAATCAAATGGCAACCAAGAAAGATAACAATTCTGCAAAGGAGATAAAAAAAAAGGGGGTTATTAAGTTAAAGACTTCCGGAACTTAACTAAAACACACATTTGTAACCCAAAAAGAACATGGGTGGTGAAAGTGAAAGAGTCCAGAGGCTCTGTAGTTACCTGATTCGTTGGAGAAGATTAACCCTTTGTGTCTGTATTAGGTTCCCTCGTAGTTACTGACATGTTGGAGAATATTAACCCATTGCACTTAGTTTCTCTGAGTTTCGCCGCACTGTTCTTTAAAACCAATAATAATAATCAATAGACTTAAACATGGTCCATTACTGAACCATAAACATTGCCATCAAACCAACTATAAATTATGCTACCCAATACCCATAAAACACATAATTCATACATTCTTATAACCACCCAAATTTACTTACCCATAAACAAACACTAAAACACATAATTCAACCAAATTGGAACAGACCCAATCCACTAAATTGATAACAATGATTGAATGAATACATGCTCGTTCTCAATTGACTGTTTAGTACACCTTCGGTGCTGATAGGGTCGGAACCGTGGTCGTCTGTCTCTGGTTTTCCAGCGTGGAAGAGAAGAAAGGTGATGCTTTTTTAGGGATTTGAATTTGATTTACCGAGAACAAAGTTCAAAGAAATACCTGGTCTCAAGAAAAGGAAAAACGACGGCGGAAGACAGAGTGCCAAATGCTGAAGACCGGTGATGGTGGTGATACGGCGGAGCTCCGCGGTGGTTCTGGCGGCGGGAGTGGACGGGAAGAATGGACCAGAAGTGAAGATAGTGAGGGTGGGAGGTGGAGAACAGTGAGGGACAGAAGTAGAAGGTGGACTATGGTTAGATGAGAAGAAAATGAAATGGAATTGTTGGGATTAGATAGATGTGGTAGTAACAGATAGGAAGGGTGAAAAAGCTCCATAAGAAAGAGTTATGGAGAAGATCATAAGAAAGAGAGAGGTTGGGACACGAAGAAGAAAATAGATTTTTGTTTGAAAATAGTAGCATAGGAAACCTACAGAAGTTGGGAAGTCTGCCGTGGGAAAGTGGAGGAGAATATTGGTGTGAAGTTTATGTTACCAATGCACTTGTGACTTAAAATTGAAAGAAAATGTTTATTGGGAACAAATAGACTGTGTGGAGATCAACATAGATTCATCTAACGGCCATAACGATTTGGAGCTAAAAAATTAGGATTAGGGTTTGGCAATTAGGGTAAGCATGTTTGCTAGGATTATATATAAAGGATAAAGTAGATTTGTTACTTTTTTTTTTCTTTTCTTCCCGAGGATATTACCAGTTTGTCATAACTATTATATTTTGCAGCACACATCAATTCTCCTTAACGGATAACGCGAGTTTCATTAAATGTTTATCTGTCCTGACAAATCCTCAACTGTGTTTTTCCAAGTATAGAAAGGTGTTTTAGGTAATATGATCAGCTGATACAATTTTGATTAAGCAATGACAGACAGCAAAGAAAGTAGGCACTAAGAATCCAATCTTTTGGATCGTTGTTTTAAAAGAGACTGATAAGATTTTCAAAATAGTTCCAAAAATCACCAAAACTTTCATCATTGGAACTTCCGTTGTTTTCTTAAATTCTCCAATAGCCTAATCTACTCCAGATTTGTTATTTTAAATGTTGAAGACAACTAAATCATCTCTCTATCTTTGTTATAAGCTTAATCTATTTTTATCCATCCTTCGTCACCTTCATGCTTTTTGTGAGTTTTAAGCATATGCTTATCAAGGCCAAATTATAGTTCCTTATCTAAACGCTTTACTCCTTGAACAATGGGTCAAAAGTCTAACCCATGTAAAAATAAAATTTTACATGTTGAACTGTAATGTTTTAGAAAAAAAGAAATATGGAAAAACAAAACTGAATACATAACTAAGATTAAGTGCACTGAATGTTCTATTAAAGCGGGAACCCCTACTGCCTCCTTACACTTCACAACTTGAATTCCTGAGGTGATTGTAGTTTCCATTATCCTGCGGAAATAAACAAGAGTTAACTACATTGTCATTTACACATACTTTGCTCGAGACACGGATTTTCAGATCCTTAGTAACATATGATACGATTTCTCTTGGCATTCAATCTCAGCAATTAAAATATCAACTCAATGCAATATCAATCAAAAGAACTTTGCATATATAAAATAGTCATCATCTAAAACAGACAAAACAAAGATAAACGACATAATATTGATGATAAAAATTAGACTAACTATATAAAAAACTGTTAAAGGAAATTGAAATTCCAAAAACAACCTTATCATTAGTTGCTGCAGCCTACAATTAATATCAAATTCTCTCATTGCATTATAGAAACAGCCAGTCATCACACAAGCTCCTTAGAGCATAGGTAGTAAACAGTTCGGTCACTAAGAAAATAATTATAGAATCTCTTGTAAATGCATCTTGATGTTTACAATGCATAGTGATTAAATGATTACATTTTAGCAGTTGTCAATTGATTAATGATAACATTAGCACCATATTGTCGCAAATATGTTCATTTATAAATTTAGAAAAAAACAGAAGTAAATTTTAAACAGGAATTTACTTCAATCATTTACTTATTGTGATTTTACAGAAAAATTCATCAAAAGTGATAAAATTTAGAACAAGCAAAAGCAACATTTTGTAACAATAAGGCGTTATCATTCAACAATTGACAGCTACCAAGATGTAATCAATTAATCGTTGACTTTTCGTGATTTTACAGAAAAATTCAACATCAAAAGCAATGCCACTTCGAACAATCAAAAGCAACATTATAAACCAAAACCAAAACCAAAAAGCAACATTATACACCAAAACCAACAAAGAGAGAGCTAAAACCCATGCAATGTAAGCATACATGCAGACTATCTTTTCTATTGTTAATCATAAAAATCTCTCACAAGTAAATCCATTATGCAGGGAAAACCATAAATACAACAAACATACTTCAAAATGCCCTTGATTTATATTAAAACAGCTTGTGAGCTTATCTACTTGCATAAGCACTTGTGGGACTATTTGATAAAACTATATGGAAACAGCTTATGACATGATCATAAGCTGTTTTCAGCTGATTTTCATAAGCTTTACAAGATAGCTTATGAAAACAGCTTATGGCTTATACAAAAACAATTTAACTTTATTTTATCTTTTGTTATAAAAATAGATTCACATAAGTGTTTATTATGATAAACTTGTGCTATAAAGTGCAAATAAAATTGTGTATCCAAACAGGGCCTAAGCTCTCAAATCAAATTGTTTCTAGTATGTCCTTCAAACATATCTTTCAAATTAAAGGAACTGATAAGTTTACAAATAAAAAATGAAAGTTCAGTGTGAGGGAATATAATCTTACCTAACCAGATCCAACGATGATGTTGTTAATTGGAATGAAAATGAGCTTAACGAAAAAGCCAACGAATCCCATCACAACGAAACCGATGGCAGTGCGCACAGCAACCTTAGAGAATTCTGCAACACAAAATGTACAATAAAATTAAAGATCCATAGCACAGATATTCAAATCAAACACACATAAAACGAAGATCAAAGAAAAATGAAAGGGATTTGGAGTTTTTTACCTTTGCGATCGGGTTTGTGGCATCGCTTGACGAGCCTTACGCTGTCCTTAGCAAATTCTCTGAGTGGATCGAAAACAGAATCAATGGCGTCCATTTTCTTTCGATCTGAGAATTGAAACAAATAGGATAATTAATCAATAAGATGTGATAGTTGAGAAGTGAAATCACGTAAGAGATTCGATTAAGAATTTGCATGAGACAAAAAAGTATAGATCGGAATCAAAGGCAACAGAATCAATTTTGCGATTCAAAGTGAAGAAAGATAATCGAAGGCTTAGAGGAGAAGAGAAGATACCTTATTCTGTGTGCTAGGGATTCGTTTCTATGCAACAAAACGAAAGCGCTACAGAGCTTTCTGCAACAAAACCAAAGGTTTATTAATGTGAGAAAAAAAATATACATGTACTTACATCGTCAACCAATCAAAATTCATTGTCTTTCCACATCACATTTCTTTTTTATTACAAGGCTAAAAAAGCACAAAAATAAAAATTAAAAAATATTACAATCTACGGAATCAAGTTCCCACATAGTCGGTTGTTAGAAGATTGATAAGTTTGGCGGAGTAAAGTAGTAAAACATGAGGTCCTAGAAGAAAAATACTTCAAACTTTACTCAAAAGTCAACACAATTATTCTCTTCACTAAGAGTGTGTGCAATGGACACGGTTCAATTAAGGTTGAGAAAATCATTAATATCTTGAATTAAAGTAGCAACATATATGTGGTATCGTGAAGTTGATAAGTTAGCATTTAGGCATTTGAGAAGCAAGTGGGTTTCTATTTCTCCAACACCCCAACAGTGAAGATGTTGAATTGGGTGAGGTAAGGCCAAGCTTTAGCCAATCACGGGGGTTGTTGTCGTCGTTGAAGAACTCAACATACGTGAAATCTAAAGAGAGCTAAGAAAAAAATATTCTTATTTAGTTGTCGTTGTCAAAGTGCAATGTAACATTAATCATTGATTCATCAATAATATCATTAGTTATTTATTGGACATATATGAATAAATGAAATATATAAAAAAATGATTAAGGGTGTAATATATAAAAAATAAAAATACATTGGTATAAAAAGTCATTGATTTTAACTAAATAATTGTGCTAAAGTGGTTAATGAGCTCCTCCTAAAATAAATTGTTCGAAAGAACTCAAGTTTGATTCCTGGTAAAAACACTCAACCAAACAAACTTGAAATTTATGAAAAGCTAAATTAAAAAGGAACCAAGAGATGATCATTAAATAAGTTTAAACCTAGTGCAGCGAGCCAATCGAAATCTATGTAAAAATGGAAGAAGAAAAATCGCACCAAAAGTATGCATTCCTTTTGTATATAAGTATAAAAATAGACTTCTTTTTTAATGAAATTTTTGTGTGTTTTATATTGGATAGATGAATACGTTAGATTACCAAGTTAGATGATTTCATTGCACATTTCAAAGTAAAATAATGGAAGATCGAAGTAGTTTTGTAAAACCACGATGATTCACCGCATGTTGTTATTATTTATCTAAGTTTATATTATCTATCTAATATTTTTGTGTCATTATTTGTTAAATCATTGCTAACATAATATTAGCATGTTGTTGGCTTCTCTCATTACAAAACGACAATGACAATGTGATTTTGTTAAAACTTTAAAATGTAGTTTTTGCAAAACCAAGACAATTCACCACGATTCTACTAAACTTAATGATTCACCGTAATTCTACCAAACTCGCCGTAAATCCAAACATTCCCTAACTCAACTGGACGTTATATGACAATTCTTTAAAATTAAGTCGTATTAACCATAAAAGACGATAACTATTGGTAACGGGTCTTAAAGACCGTTAAGTTTGGGGAAATGCTAGATTTACTCAATTAAATTTCAATTGAGATATAGACAAGCATTTTCTTTTTTGGTACATATGCTTAAAAAAGGAAAAGAAAGGAAAAAGAAGCTTAGCCCCGAGGATAAAGAACCCTCAAGGAGTCACTTAAAAGAAAAGAATTCAAGTCTTCTGGAGGAGAGTCCCAAATCTTAAACTTGCCATTGTTGGCAGCACCCGATTTAGCCAAAAAAATATGCACTAGCATTCCCTTCTCTGAGAGAGTGGCATATCTGCACCTCCCAATCCATTCTCAATAAATCCTGAACACAAGCAATGACAGAAGCATAACAATGGTACTTGTTAACCGGCTTGAAAACAATATCAATAATAGTTTTCAAGTCTGAATAGCAACAAACTTGATTGCAACTCATATTATTAGCAAGCTTCAGACCAAAAACACAATGCCATAAGTTCCGCATAAGTATTATCGGCAATACCCAGAAAACCGCTGAACCCAGTTACCCAACTACCATCTCCTCTTCTAATTAAACCACCAGCTCCAGCTCTACCGTCACCAAGGCAGCTTCCATCCAGGTTTAGAACAAAACAATCCTCTCTTGTTGGATGCCAGGACACCCATCTAATGTCAATTGGCGAAATATTACTATTTCGAAAACAAACTTTTATAATAGAGGCAAGTTTTCTTGTTTCTACTAAGACTTGAAACAGAGAGATTGTTTCCTTTCCGACATAAACAATATTAGGAGGTCTCCAATTCCACCAAAGCCCTACTAAGAACAAACACATAGACGAGCCAGTGGAGTTGGTTCGAATCCAATCTTGCATATTCAAATTTGAGAAGAAGTTGATGTCCATAAATCCAAGACCATGCCACACTTTTTTAGAAGTTGAGCAATCTCTAAGACAGTGAAAAATAGTTTCCTCATAAAGCAAACATCTAAAACAACAAACAGATTGGGACATGTTTCTCTTGTGAAGCATAGATAAGGTAGGAATAGATTGGTGGCAAACACACCAAATGAAGAATTTTATTTTTTCAAGAGCTTTAAGTTTCCAAATCCACATCCAAGAACTCTGGTGATGATTAAGGGTTATTCTTTTATCCAACAACCATTTATAGCCATTTGATGCAGTGTAGTTACCATTAATACTTTCTTTCCAAATAAAACAATCAGCAACAAAGTCATTTAAAACCATATCAAAACTTTTGATAGTATCACTTAGATGAGGTTGAAAAGAAGTGTATAATTGATTTAGCTGCCAACCATCAAAAAAATAGACATCTTTGATTTTAATACGGATGTCCTGAATAGCAACATAATCAACCTGATGGCAAAGAGGATTATTATCTAGCCAAGGAGCATACCAAAATAAAGAGTTGCCGTCACCAATGCGATAACAATAACTTTAAGAACCTTTTTAGATTTGAAAATAGAATTCCAGACGGGAGATCCATATGTTCACCTACAATTCAGGAAGGATTGATTATGCAGGTACTTACTTTGAATCAATTGAACCCATGCCCATATGTTCACCTACAATTCAGGAAGGATTGATTATGCAGGTACTTACTTTGAATCAATTGAACCCATGGTTTACTAGAATTCTGTTGAATGTCCCAAACAAGTTTGCCCAACATTGATGTGTTCGCTTTCCTTGTTAGTCTAACACCAAGACCTCCATGTTTCTTCGATTGAGTAATATAGACAAACATTTTCAAGCGGCATAAGAATCGTAAATAGCAATTCTCGTGGGTTCCTCTTGAACCGGAGATGCCATCAGGGCCGTTCCTACAAATTCGGAGGTTCGACTTTGAGAATGAAAAGAGGCCAGTGATAAAATCAAAACGTAATTTTTTTTTTTTAAAGAACAAGGTTCTATTTATAAGGCCTTTTGTAGCTAACAACTCAATCATTTTAGACCCGAGAGAATTCTAATTTCTTCTTGGATCATATATATCTACACTAATGCATCAAATATATTACTAATTCTGTTAATAATCAACCAAATCTCTATCAATCTCTATTTTAGCAATTTTAACATTCAACAAAAATCATCCAATTTTATAAAAGGAAGTAAAATAAATTAATGAAAGAGAGGTTATTTACTGACCAAACAGTGTTGTTTTAAAAAGGGGAAAACGATTGTGAATCAGAGAAGTTATTTTAACAATTTTAAAGTACTACTAGGTATTAAAATAAATTTTGAGGCCCATACTGGGGGCCCCAGCTCGGTTGAGCTGTTTGCACCCCCTCAAGGCCGGGCCTGGATGCCATCATGGTTAAGTTGCAATATTGAGCACATCATAAAGCCAAACCGATTTGTATATACATCAGCACCTATTGTTAGTAATAAAGTTTTGAAGAACGCTACATATACCCTTGATACTAACGATAAATAAATCAAAGATTGGTAGTGCATTCGTTTTCTTTTTATATTTAGATAATAATTTTCTAATTTCCACCTTGTATAAATGAAAGAAACTTGCTCTAATCATTGTGTTAATACAGTAGCACAAACAAAATGAGCTTTCCGTTTGATACGATAATATCCCAAGGCAATCAAAACAGAAGATCACGCCCCAGAATCCAAGCACTTTGTTATATTAGATGCATCACTGGAACTTCCAATCTGGAAGCATTAAGCAGCACCATGAAATTCGCAGAACTGTTAAAATATCATTGTCCAAATGAACAATATTGTTTCAATAAACCATAATGTAGCAAAATTTTGATAACACCGGCCGGCTTTAGCATGAAATTCGAAAAACTGTTGAAATATTGTTGTCCAAATGAACAATATTGTTTCAATAAACCATAATGTGGCAAAATTGTGATAACACCGGCTTTAGCATGGTGCTCAAGTAGCAAACATCAATACAATCTTTCTTGACAAGAAAAAAGTTATGACTCCAGTCACTCCTCATCTGAATAATTAAACTTAACTGAGTGGGAATGTAAATCGATAAGTCCACCCCTATAGGTCCCGCGTTTCTTCTTGGTCTTCTCGTGACGAAAATCCCTGTAAGAGAAATATTTGGTGTCACCAAAAAAGCAAAATAAGATGGTAATAAAAATGTATTTGAAGAAATTACACACATTATAAAACAATTATATTGGTTAGCTGAATAAGACATTAGAAGAGTTTAGAAAAATGTAAGGAACCAAGAAAGGTTCCGATATATGTGAAAAATCTAGGAAAAGTTGAACTAGCTTCAACATTGCCCATCAAACAGATTTTCCATTGAAAACTTGCTAGACATAAAAACTTCATGCAACCAACAGTGTGACCTATTTATAGCTTGTCTATGAAAACATAAATCTTGCAATGCTAAATACACTAAACAAATAATGACATTTTTTTATGCATTTAATACAAGTGCAAATATTGGAAATAAAATTGTTTCACTGCGGATATGAAATAACAGACCTTCCTCTGACTTGACCAAGAATTTCTTCTGCTTTTGCACCATAACCACTCTCGGCACCGTCCTGCCAATAGATAGACCCATACACATTTCTTAGATAATGCAACTAGGACAAAAATCACAACACCAAATGCATGGAAAACATATCAATATATCACACCTTTGCCCAATATGAGTTATCCTGAAGCCTCTCATCAACAAATTCTACTTTGTCAACTTGTACGCGTTGAAATGCCGCCTTCACTGGTTTTTGCTGCAATATCATTTGTCACACAGACAAAAATCCCAACATAAATCTTAGTTTCGATGGTGAAATTGGAGTCCTAAATACATATGACTAAAAATCCAAAACAGTATAAGAAATACAATTATCAAAAGCCAAGAATGAAATAATAAATAAAATTAAACAGCACAGAAAGCAGCAAAAATAGCAGACAAACATTTATGGGAGAAGAAAATAACTATGAGCATAAGACAAACATATATAGAAATTGGTAATAGTCAACTATCTAATTTAAAGGGATGCTAGCAAACACAATAACCTGAAATGTTAGGTAAGTTTTAGACTCTATTCAAGAATTAATAGCACAGGCTGATGTTCTAGTTCTCTAAAGAAAACTTTTTTTTTTAATTGAAAATAAAAAGAGGGGATATAAAGAATATGTATATTATGTCTTAAATGAAGAAACTATACAAGCTCATTGACTGATTTCAAAGTGCCTATCCATTGGCTAGGAGGATGCCACGTACATATTCAGAGAGAATAAATACTAGTTATTGCATACCTCAGATGATTCTTTATTTTTTTTCTTCTGAGACTTTTGCACAGAAGAATTTTCTGCCCCATTCTCAGAGTGCCCGTTTGATTTTGCGGATTGGTCTCCTCCCATAGATTCACTCGCATTTTCTATTTTCCTGCGTTTGGTTTCTTCATCTGCCTTTATTTCGGTATCTTGTTCACCATTTTCTTTAGAAATTGGTCGTTTTCTTTTCTTAGAATCTTTCTTCTCTTCGGGCGTTGCTTCTTCATTTGTTGCATCGGGGTCTCCAATCTGCTCTATTGCATCCCCTTCACTAATTGACTTATCTTTCTTTTTCATTTTACGTTTGGACCTCTTCTCCGTCTCAGCACCATTTTCAACTTTGGCATCTATGGTTAAATCATCCTTAACTATATTTTCTGTAACTGCATTCTGCTCTATTGCACCCCCTTCAATATTTGACTTATTGTTCTTTTTCTTTTTATGTTTGGACCGTTTCTCTGTCGCAGCACCATTATCAACTTTGGCATCTGTAGATAAATCATCCTTAACTTTGTTTTCTGTAACCACAGTTGGTGACTCCAATTGGTTGTCTTCCACATTATCAACAACAGAATCAGAAACTATGTTGCTTTTCTTTTTCTTTTTGCCCTTGGGTCTGTCCTCGTCATTTTTGGAGTCCACACCTGCAATAGCAGTAATTGAAAACTCACCATTAAGATTTAATTGTCACGATTCAAGAAGCAGGAAAATGAGATATGCAAGAAAGATCTGACTCTTAGAAAGAATAAATAATTCAATGTTATAAACAAGAGATAGGTTTTCAAGGATTTAAAAGCATACCTTGCGCTTTTTGATCATTGATAGTTGACTTAGCATCCTTGCTACTGAAGAGAGATGAAAAACAAGAACAAAAAGCTCAATTAGCATATAAACGAGACAGAAATGACAAATACTAATTGGTGTGGCAGCATCAATTAGAAAAGTGAGATTGCAACTTCCAATTATTCCTCCCATAGTTCTCAATATCAGATTGTGATGCAGAACAGCCAACCCCACAAATGCTATAGCAAGATCATAGGTAGCAGGATAACTGCTTGTCTGAAGATTACAAATGTAGGATAAATAATTCATACAATAAAATGCTGTAAAATAGCGGCCGTGGCAGAATGACAGAAATGACAAATACTAATTGGTGTGGCAGCATCAATTAGAAGAGTGAGATTGCATCTTCCAATTATTCCTCCCATAGTTCTCAATATTAGATTGTGATGCAGAACAGCCAGCCCCACAAATGTTATAGCAAGATCATAGGTAGCGGGATAACTGCTTGTCTGAAGATTACAAATGTAGGATAAATAATTCATACAATAAAATGCTGTAAAATAGCGGCCGTGGCAGAATGACATAGTGAAATTTGTATCAGCCACCATAGAAATTGTTTTAAGCAACAGCCGCTACTGAAAATTGCCAATTTGCCACGGTATGAAAATTTTATAGCGGCCAACTGCTACTTTTCACTGCTATAGTGTGCTACTAACAATTATGACTGGTCCAAGCTTTCTAGCTAGTAATTGATATTGTTGATACATGGATCCTCAACAACGTTAGACAATGGCCAGAAACACTGTACTTTATACATAGAAATAGAAAACTACGAACAAATTTGCACTGGTGGCAATATCTTGTCAGTGTGCAGTTTACAGGATTAGGCAGTGTGTGTAGTTCAAACTCAGTTTTTTACTCCAAAATCTTGAAAGTGTAGAACAAAGCTAAGGTTGCTGGTCTTACCATGTTTCCAAATATTTGCGGCACATCTCTTCTAGATCCACTGTCGAACCCTCTGTATTATCGTTCTGCATCAGAAAAAGGAGCAACAATGTAAACAGAAGAATAATCCAGCCAAATTTGTTATGGAACGGTGAGAAGGATGACACAAATAGGGAATACAGAGGAATTCTGGTCTATATATGACAGGACAACATACATCATTCCTTTTGCTGTGTATGCACATACTTACTTAAAGCAATCTTAAGCAAGAATTTGTTCTTCTCAGTTTGGTTTAAAATTTTAAACGAGGAAATGACTCAATTTAGATGACATTCACAATGCAAATTTATGGCATAATATATAATGGCATAATAAATATTAAAAGATTTTTTCAATAACTGCAAGCTTATTAAACAAAAGCTTCTTGTAAACAAAGTTTAAGAATGTAAACAAAGTTTATAATTGTTCACATTTTTCATTATAAACATACCGAACTTTTTTCGTGAATAAAGAATCGTAAACTTGTTTTTAATTGACAAGCTCTCACAATTACAAATCAGTCTAAACCAAACCAATAGAAGGCACAGAACACCTATTTTGCAATGAAATCAGTTTACATAAAACTTCTCAACAGGCACATGAGTTTTTTACACAATAAGTTCTTGCATGACTTTGAAATTAGCTTATGTGTTTCGTTTTATTTAAAAATTCGCTCGTTAAATACAACTCGTACAGGATCACCTACAAGCTTATAGAGACTTTTTGGTAACTGAGTACATTAAACTAAAGCCTTGTTGGGACAAATAGCTCAATTAAGTGTTTATCACATTAGTGCTTGTAGACTGTTTCAATAACAAATTCACTTCACTTGGGTGACTTTCGGTTTGGACTTTGGTGACTTTGGTGCCTTTGTTCCTATCTCTCTTAACCAATCATTCTCTTGTCTAGATAATTTATTTTAATCATTTATACATCCTCTAGATACACTAAAGTCACCAAAGTGACATCATTTTCACATAAGCTATAAGCTGTTTTCATAAGCTAATTCGGAAATCTTATGAAAATAAGCTGAAAGTAGCTTATGAGCACCTCATAAACTGTTTTCATAAGCTCTTCCAGGCAGTTTCACAGATGTTTATATGAGTATGCAAGCTCAACTAAGCCAATCCAAACAGATCCTAAATTCAACCGAGATGCTTCTACAAACTACAAATATAACATTCCTAGCAGAAAAACAATGAAAAAACATCTCCAAAAGCAACATTTCAATTATACAATAGTCTACAGATAACAAAAAAAATGTAAACTTTATCAAAAACAGTGTCCAAACGAATGAATGGAAAGTGACCCACCTCAATTTTGGCTTCAGAGATAAACTTTTTGAGGGTTTTGGAGAATCCAGAGCGTTCCAAGTAAAGAGCAATTGATTGGTTCAGAAGAAGCTTCTGCTTCTGTTCAGAGTTTTGGGTTCCGTTCTTCATGGTTCGATTGCTTAACAAAACTTGACGAGGAGTGAAAGAGAAGAGGGTTGGAATTCCTTTGATACCTGATGGATTTGCAGGCATACGAAAAGGGACTCTTCAACCCAACAACTCTAATTCATCTTTTGTTAACTGGTTAGGGTTTTATTTTAGGGTTTTTTCTCTTCGCAAATTAACCCCCAAATTTCAACTTTAATTACATTTTTGACACTTTAATATGGGCTATTGGTCCCTGTAAGAATATTGGAAAGGGTATGGCTAAAATAAACAAGATGGATTTACTATTTCCACCACCTGTTTTAGGTATTATACTCTGTTTTACAATTACTTAGGAGTGTTCTATCAAGTCAGGTGTTTTTGATCTGTTAAAAGATAGAATAGTGCACAACAAGGTTGAACAATAATGGACAAACTCTTATGGTATTGAACAATTTTTTTGTTTTATACGTTGTTTGGTGGACAAAGTTGTGTTGTGCTTTAGTGAAGGATAATAATTTCAGTTTTTGTCTTGTACTTACTATCATCTATTTTTTTTAAATGTCGTGAAATTGAGTAAACAATTATAGATGTTGAACCCATTTACCAAGTAGTGAAATAAAATGGAATTTAACATGACCTAATTGTTGACAATTTAGTACATTTGTTAAATTAGCCATCAAGTTTTTGACGTTGTTGTTGAGGTTGATGATTAATTTTAACAGAGCAACTAAAAGCCATTATAAACTCCCCGGTCATGGCATCCGATCTAACAATTTCGGCATTTTTTTCGGTTAAGCTAGAACTTCTAGATTAATTAAGATTTTTCTATTATTAAGTTTTATCTTTATTGTTTAAGTTAAGTTGTTTTACTCATAAATCGTCGAAAAATATAAATAATAGATTCATAAGTATAATTATTGATCAAGTTTTTTGTTTTGCAAAATGAGACAAACATTAGGAGACTTTGGCAGACAACAAGGAAAATCACACATGGGTTTCAACCAACAAAGATGCTAGTATGGAAAACTCTCAAGAAAAACCAATATGACATAGGCGAGCCACAAGGTCCTAACGAGCATTTTAGCAGGTTTTTCAAAACCTGTCAATTTTGCATCTTAGATGGGGTGATTGTAAACCATAAAAGGTTGCCACTTTCACCTTGACTCCAAAAGACAGCAAACAAAAAACACAACTGTCACCAAAAGATACAAAACTCTTTTTTTTTTATTAAGATGGTCAAATGCAAGATTGTGTGCATGTCTTCTCACGTTTGCATGCATGTTACATATTTATAAAACAGAATGACCAATTTGGTGCACATAACAATTATGTTGCTGAAACAACATCACATTTTGACGGTTAGAAACCATTATCTCGACGAAAAAATATAAATAAAAAAATATCTTATTTAACTGAGTGAAAATTATGATGCAATATGAATCAAAAACATTATTTTCATGAAACCGCTTAAAAATCCAGCTGACACCCATGGTTAGTAAAAGTGATCGCAATCATAATAAAAATTGTAAATGAAAAAACCTAGAAAAAACTCACTGTGATAAATGTTAATCAAAAGATAAAAAAACACAACTCGTCTCTCAATTAAGATGGTCAAATGTAAGATTGTGCGTATTCTCACATTTACATGTTACATATTTACAAAACAAAATGACCAATGTAGCGTGTATATATAATAATTACTTCATCTGTCTCAAATTATATGATATACTGTCGAAAAAAAACTTATGTCTCAACCTATATATCAGTTTGCAATAATCAATTCATCCGTCTCAATGAATCATTAATGATTATTTACTCACTATGTCCTTTATTTTTTTATTTACTTTATATTTTTCCAATTCTTTTTATTTAATGTTTTGATACAATTAATGAAGGAATTAGTGGCATTAAGATAAAATTAGTCTGTTTACTTAGTGCGCATTAATAGGCAAGGTCTAAAAAATTAAATTTTATTTATAATAGTGATCAGATTGTGTATTTTTTTTACTGTATAGTTATTATTAGTCTTATAAAGCTACCACTTTAAAATTTATGTGGAAAAATAGGAAGACTGATTTTTTTTAAGGGTGGAAGACTTATTTTACGGTTCAATTCCACTTTAGGAGAATATGATAAATCTTTGTTGTGTAACATGATGAAAAAATTGTTGTTCAATTCCACTCTTCAATGCCATTTTAGGTGAATTATTATAAAACTAGTCTATTTACTACTAGAAAAACATGTGCAATACGTCATCACAGTCCATCTCTACACCCAAAAAAAGCATTGATCTCTCTTAATTCATAGTCCATCTACACCCAAAAGAAAACATTGGATTGATATGAACTCTCTTAATTGTTCTAAAAAGAAAAATTGAACTCTCTTAATTCATTCCTCTTCGGAGAGAAAAGTTGATTAAAGTGTACCCAAAAAAAAAAAGTTGATTAATATAGGCTTAGACCCTCTTTTGTTAAAAAAAGAAAAATGAAAATTAATAAAAACTAAAATTGAAATAAACAATAGCATAATTTTCAACGCGACAATCAACTATATATTCATAAAATTTAAACAGTGAAATAAAATGTTGAGAAAGAAGACATTAGCACAAACTAAAGCAGAGTAAGACGAAATCAACGACAAAAGACAACAAATAAAAGCAACTGTTTACATATAAACTAGTAACGTTCTAAAAAACAAAGCTTCCCAAGACCAAAGCCACCACAACATTGATACCAACATAACCGCTCAATCTCGCAGAACCAGAATGATGAGGACTTGGTGCCGGAGCATGCGTTTTAGTAACACTTGGCGTGGAAGCATGAGTGGTGCTGGTAGCGCTTGGTGCTGGAGCATGGGTGTTAGTAGCGCTTGGTGCCGGAGCACGGATGCAGGTTGCGCTTGGTGCTGGAGCATTGTTGCTGGCAGTGCTTGGTGCCGGAGACAATGTTGGAGAGTGTACAACACTTGGTGAAGGAGAATGACTTGTTGGAGACACTGCTGGGGAGTTTACCGGGGTAACTGCATCAGATAACAATGAAATGTTGAGAATCAACATTGATGCAATCAAAAGAGAAGCGGACCTCAACATTTTTGATTGATAATTGGCAATTGCTAAGATTTTGAGAGAAAGAGTTGTGAGACTATGGTTGAGTTTAAATTGAATTGTGTGGAAATAGCAAGGGCAGCAACGTTTATTTATAGTGAGGTGAACCCTCCATCACTATGTATTGTAACACGGAAAGGGTGTGATATATTGTAAAAAAAGGCTGTGATATTATCATTTTCATTTTTAAATAATTTTTTTTAATGTAATTCCTTATTTTTTGACAAAAGATAAAAAAATAAAATGTCCTAATTTCTTTGTTTTAATCAATTGTATTTCCAAATTAAATGTATCTTAACGCGGTGCAACCAAATTTTACGGAATTATTATTAGCAAATTTCTCTTTTTACGGAATTACTTAACACATAAGAAGGCGCGGATATTATGGTATTTCCTTTTTTAGTTTTTTTGGTGATATGGTATTTCCTTTTTGTAAGAACATTAAAATATATTTCCTTATTTCAGACGCGTGTTCCTAATTTTATGTTCGATATACTAAAATCTAATTAATACTACTAATTAACCCCTACTTTACTCTGTCAAAAAAGAAAAACAGTACTGCTGTTTTCAAAGAAAAACTTATCACGATCAATTTCACTAAATAGTGTACCTTAAGAACATTTCTAACGGGTCCTTAAAGATTTCTTACTTAACGATGACAGTTCTCGTTAAAGACTTTTATTAAAGGAAGAAAAAATGAGTTTTTGTTAAGTAACGAGCAACTGCATAAGGACCTTCTCTCTCGTGAGCAACTAACGGACCCACGTATAAAAAAAATGTACTAATTGATTCCATTTGCAAAAGAAGTAATAAATTATTTTTGCAAAATGATGTAAAGTTAGTAGAGAGATTTTATTTAAGTATTTTTCGTTGGAGTTCTTACCGGTGTATTATCATTAGAGTTGTTGAGTCTTTAATAGATACTCTCATTTAAAAATTATAAATAAGCTATCTGTACACATAGGATCCATTGGAGTTGTTATTATTGGACTATCATTATGGTGCTCTAAGATCTCCTTTGCCATACCAACATGGTAGTTGGATAAAAAATAATAGGGTCCACTAAAAATTCACTTATGGAGTACATTGATGCTTTGGCGAGAAAATGTTTACCAGTAATTTAGAGCCATTGAAAAAAGGTTAATTAAGTAAATGGTCCCTATAAATATTCAAAATTTTGTTTTTATTCTCTACAAAATAAAATCACACTTTTTAATCCCTATAAAAATTTTCATCAGCATTTTTAGTCCTTGTCAAAAATTTCCATCAACATTTTTGGTCCCTAAAAATTAAAATGCTTAAGGAAAATGTCACATGGACTCAAAAGTGTGATTTTATTTTGTAGGGACTAAAAACAAAACTGTGAATATTTATAGGGATTAAAAACTTAATTAACCCTTAAAAAAATGATATTTAAGCATCCATTTTATGATAATTTTTACGACAAATTTCTCTCTCATACTCACATTATTATCGATTGTGTCAGTAAGGAATGTCACATTATTCGCGACCGATTCATGATGCAAGTTGTGGTTATGTTCAGCATTTTCCTTTTAAAAAAACCTCCTTTTAATTGAGTTTTCTTATTAAATTTCTTATTTTTAAAAATTTAAATTTCGGCCATCATTGGTGTACTTTCATATTTACATATCATAGTTATACGGTGTAATATGGATTTGATTCAATTGTGGGTCTTACTATTATCTACATCCTTAAATATAAGACACTCTTAAGTTTTTTTTCTTTCTCCCTTTTTGTAAGATGTCTTTCAAAAGGGTCTTAAATCGAGAGATTCATATCAAGGTCCTATGATATGGATTTGATTCCTGTTTTTTTTTTTTAAATGATCTTATATTTAAGAACAAATGTAATTTTTTTTTAAAAGGAATTCATATAAATAACATTTGACAAATTTTGAAAGGTTCATAATACTAGACAGATCTATGACTAAATCGTTGTTTTCTTGTAGACATTTAGTTTAGGGGAAAAGCTGAATGTAACAACAAATAAGTGACATGTAAAGCAATCTATTAAGGGCAAGGAGTTGGTTCGAAGATAATTTTAAAAGGACGGTTGGTAATGGGGTCAAAACATTTGTTTGGATGAATCCTTGGTTGGGCAGTGTTCCTCTTAGAGATAGGTGTGGGTAGTTGTTTGAGTTGGCTGAAAATCGTTGGATTTTCGGTGGCAGAGATGTTTTCTTTAGGGCGGGGGAGGATGAGGAGACGAGGAAGTGGCGACAGAGGTTGTTAGCGTGGAAGGAAAAGATGGTGGGAAAGTGTTGAGTTTTACTTCATAATGTTACTTTGCAGGTTGATATAGTTCGAAGTGCTTATTGATTTTTCACTAATAATGAATTATGAATCACAATCACCTTCGCTATCGACAAATTTAATTTGACATGAGGAAGTTCCTTTGAAGGTTTCTATTTTTGTTTCACGTCTTCTTCACAATCGAATTTCTACCAAGGATAATCTATTTAGACGAGGAATCATTCATTAAGATTCATAACTTTGTGTCGATGGTTGTTGCAATACGAAATCCAAAAATCATCTTTATATTGGATGTGATCGTTTTGGTTACATTTCACCTTGTTCGTACTTGGTTTGGTATATCATCAGCTAATCCTTTAGTGTTTTGGACCACTTTTCGCTGGCTTGATCAATCAACAAACAATTTTAAACTGCAGCAGTGGTTTATTATGCAGCTCGTTTGGTTTGCTTATGTGTGGATAATTTGAAAAGGAGAGAAACAATATAATCTTTAATAATAAAGAAATGTTGATGCACCAACTTTTGGATAAAATTATCATGGCCTAATCCTTTTATTATTTTGGGCATTCCTCCGATTCCTGGAAAAAGGGTCCCTGGTAGTCCAAAGTTCGGCGGTGATGTAAGAATAGTCTGGCAAATAATTTTTCAATCTAGGAATCGAACTTGGATTCTCTCAAACGATTTGTTATTAGTGAAGTTCATTAACCACCTGAACTTAATTGCTTGGTTTGATAAAATACATTTTTGTTGGTAATATATTTCATTTTGATTTCTTAAAAAAAAAGTTAAACAATTTATCTGATTCTGAAATAAATTCCGAAATATCTTGGTTAATGTCACGTAAAGCAATATTAATTCCTTAATATCATACCTTTAAAAGGTCAAGTTCAAGACTAAAAATTAAGCACATGACATGCTACATGTGATACTTTGACTTTTAAATTTTTGACAAACTTAAGGCTTGCAAAGCCTAGTTTGGCTCATTCTATTTTCAACCCCGATTATACATAGATACTCCCACTTGGAGAAGAAAAAAAATGAAAGGTGATTATTGAGTTGAGTAGCTCAAATAAGAACCAACATTTTTAGTGGAGCTCACACTTTTTTTAATATTAAAGTAAATAGATTTTTTTAGGGAAAAATAAAGGGAGTTGAATTATAATGATATAGAATTATTTTTGTGACCCATTTGATTTTTTTTAGAATTGTTGGTTTGGAAAGATTGAATGTTAATCAAATACTACTATTAAAAAATTATAAATTGATGGTGTGTGCACTTATGATCCATTTAAGTATATAAATGTGAATATCTCTAATTCGGATACTTTAAGTGAACACTCTTTTTACGCATGTTTGCGTCGCGAGCAAATATTTGGTTAATTTTGTTCGGTCAAGGGAGGAGGGATCAACTACATTGAAGCAAAAACAACCATGTAAAGAGAATTTGACAGCACACTTTAATTCAAACTTTGAAGGTTTTTTGTTTTACGGTCATCTCATTTATAAAGTGATAACATCCATAGTTTTAAGCAATATGTAACTTCAAACTCACACTTACAATCCAAGAGCGACCATGAAACATTTATGTTGCGTGAATATGAATCTTGCTCTTTGAAGTTTCTATTATCACTTCCTCGCAATTTAATTTACATCATTTCTATGTCAGTAGTCTGCATGCACAAGAACGTTTGCCTGAATTTGGCCTGTTGGTTCTGTTTGGATTCTTCGCATAGCTGGTGGATGGATATTAAGCATCTTCAGAAACTGACCCACCAAGTTCACAACAATCCATCATCCGTATATAACTAAAATTAAAATTGTACCCTTATGATAATTGACTAGTCCTGTGCTGCATTGTGTTTTATTGCCATATATTTACCCAGCATTAGCAGTATGACAATGGAAAATACAATTTTGAATCTCTAATGATCCACATTCATCACTAGTCACTTTCACAGAAATTGTTTTATCTCAAAACGACAACAAATAAGACACTTCTGATTTAAGTCTTCAACTTCTCAATATTGAGATGCAGATTGATAAAGTTTATCCGGATCTACGGTTCCACAAGCATTGATTTGATTGAAACTGAATAGTGTAAACCATAATTCAAAACTTAAGACAAAAAAAGACATCTCAAAAGTACTCAATATGGGGCCTATTTTGAGGTACCGGTTAAACATGTTGGAATAATGGACTTGTTAGTACCCAGAAGAACAAACAACGAGATAATCATAAACATAAACAAAAGAAAAAATAAATAATACTACTTATTACCAAAAAAAGAAAAAAAAAATACTCATAAGTCATAACATAACCCACCAGGCCTAGTTATTTTCATCTCTAATGACCAATTAAGACAGATATTAAGCATAATTTAGTCATACAAAATTTCTAAGCGTCGAGAACAATGAGTACAAAAGTATTTCCTCTTGATCTGAAAGCACATAGGTAAAAAGCAGAGCTTTGATTGAACCTCGACATCCATGGCTTCAACTTTGCCACCACAATAAGGACAAGAACCAGGTGCTTGTTGTCTTCCCAATTCCTTCTGTTGTCCCTCACAAACGTAAGACAACCGCATTTTCCTCCTCCTGCTACAACCAGCTCTCTTTTTTTCCTCCGTTTTGATGATGCTTGTTATGTACCGTGTTTTGTTACTTGTGGGGACTGCAATGCAAAAGGAGAAGACTGTGTGTATGTCTCAATTTTGGTATGGGCATAAATAGGAGAGTTACTTGTATTTATAGAAGAGGGGCAACTTTTGGTGCCTTATTCTGGACTTCCTCCAAGGTCGAAATGGTAATTCTAAAGGGTAACGTGTTAATATCAATTCTTTTGACATGAACAGAATGCAATAAGCTGCATCGCTGAACCTTTTTAAATGAAAAAATTAATCATCGTAAACACATTGGAGTAATGATATTGATTAATGATTGATATTACTCATTTTTTTAATTCATAACTCTAAAAAAAATATCTAATAAGAGCTTATAAATAGTACACTCCACCTTACAGACAAACCGGATCCTTCAAGGTTAAATTAAGCACAATATAAAAATAAATTAACATGATACTAGAGTATATTGATTCGAACCACACATCATTTATATTGATAGGCTATGGCTCTGATCTTGATAATGTTGGATGTGAAAGGGTATAGTGAGAAAATCCGACTATTTAAAAACTCTAATTAAAGTTTATAAAAAGTGCATGTTTTATTTTAAAAACTGGTTTTTTAAAAAAGAAAAATAATATTTGTACCATCATTTTTTGACAATTTTTAAAACAACTCTCTCTCATACTCACATGTGTTTTTATTATCTCCCTTCTTCTTTCTCTCTTCATTGTTTTTGTCGAATCACAAAAGAAAAAAAGTAGTTGTCACCAAAGTTGTCTAATATTAGTTGTACAAATGTCACTCCTCTTTTAAAAATGAACTAAGTTCAATATAAAAAATAAAATCAAATAAAAGAGTAACAAAGTTGCTTTCACTTTCACACGTTGCTTTCGATGATTAGACGTTATAGTTGGCATCGACCTCGTTGTAGTAAAACAGCATCAGGGATCTGGTTTGGCTGTTGTAAGATTGGACAAGTGTGCTCGTGGCTACTATTTGCATCAACACAAACAGGACACTTTTTTTGTGAAGCTTTGCTCATTGTTTTTCTATTTTTGCAAGTGATATGAAACCGTGGTTGTGGTGGAAAATGACCGAGTGACATTTCCGGAAAAAAATATTGTGATAAGGTCTAGTTGATATCATTTTAGGGAAGTAAAGTATGAATTCAAGAAATAATTGCATAACTTATTTGTTCTTTTGTTTTGTACGTAATTATTTTGGGTGAGCGTACTATATCTTGATAGCTCACCAGATTAAAGAAAGTTACAAAGCTCAAAACGTATTTACAAATTTATGTATCATAATACTTTTTTAAAGAATAAAAAATGGAATATATTACCAACGACGCATAAAGGTGTACTAAAAAGACCACTCCAACAAACAATCTGTCATATTTACAAAATTGGTTAGTCGATACCCAAACATAACAGAAGGTCTGACCACCATCGTTGAGAACCATATACAAAAGAGGCGTTATTTGCCTTCAGCCACCAATAAGAATTATGTTCATTCCAAACCAGTCAAACACAAAGAAGCCATAATAGTTGAAGAAAAGAACGCCTCGCCTTCGAACCACCTAAGTAGTGAGTAAACTGAATGAAGTGATCCTGAATGTTATGTGGTTCCGCTCCTGAAACGCTAATCAATAATCCATATCCTGACATGCTGCCACAGAGTCCCGAAAATGTCACAATGAAGAAACAAATGCACTGCAGACTTCGCCTTGCCACAACCTGTCACACACATGTTCGCCTCGGTCGAAAAATGCCACGATTCGATAGATTTTCTTTTGTCGGCAACCTATTCCGCAACAACCGCCAAGCAAGAATAGAGACCTTCAGCGGTACCTGTTTATGCCATATAAGATCCTCGGTAACGTCAACAACATGAGTGGCATGTGAAGTGAGAAGATGATATGTTCCACGAACTGTATAACCCTCTTCTATGTCAGGGTGTCATATCCACCTGTCAGAAACACTAGGCTGCAAAATAATATTGTTAAGTAAAAGCTTACACTCCTCCAACATGTCTTCCTCCTAAATCCACAACCTTCTCCTCCATCTCCACGCCTCGCCCCCTTCCTCCCAACCAAGAGCGAACATTGAAGCCACCGTACTCGACTTTTCAACTGCAAGATCAAACAAACGACTAAACCTCCTACACAATGGAACATCACCTAACCACCTATCATGCCAAAATAATGTATTCGTTCCATCCCCTATCTTCCTCGACACTCTCCCTGAGAACCACCTGCCCTCGTCATCACCTACACCGCCCTTAATCTTCACTACTTCCCTCCACCAAGAAGAAATACTCCGGCCTCCAACCTCCGACCTCTCATTCACCTCATCATACCTCACTGCCAACACCCTATACCACAACCTGCCTCTATCAACCAACAATCTTCAGCACTACTTACCTAACAACGCTAGATTAAACTCTCTCAACTGCCTCACCCTAAACTATATCATAATTCTGTATTTGCATAATTTATAAAATTATTATTAATTCCCTTCCCCTCAATTTTTTTAATTAATTTCCTTAAAAAATATTATTAAATTGTTTATATGAATTTTTTAAATATAATTTTTTTAATAATTGTTGACTTAATCTTTATAATTTTAATTGTTTAGAATAACTATATATTTTATAGTGATTTAATAATTTAAAGTTGATTGAATTTATTTTTTATTTAGGACATTAAATAGTATATTTCATAGATGATTTTGTAAATAAACTTAAAGCATCTAAAATGATACTATTTTTAAGTGAAATTTTTGTCGGTTTCATATATACACATAATTTATTTATAATTTTTTAATTTAAATACCTTATAAGTATTTGTCACTCTAATTCAGTACCTCAAAAACTGAATAGGTCCACTTTTTTTTTTTTTTAGGAGAATAGGTCCAAATAATTGTTTTACATCATTGCAACAATGTTTTACTAGTCTTGTAAAAAAAACACAATGTTTTTTACTAGTCAAATTAAACTATCTCAATTTTTAATCAACAAGTATACATTTTATTTTTAATTGTGGTGCTCCTCGTTAGAGAAGGGAGAGGTTGTTACATAAGGATAACAATTAGATCCAGATTTGATAGATACTCGCAAAAAATATCTATAATGAATAGGGTAAAATCTCGCGTTCATGGGTTGAGTTTGGGTTCGAGTAATTACCCAAAGATTTAAATGGGTATGAGTACGGGTAAATGTTATATACTGCCCATACCCGCAACCTGCATATACATATTTATATGATATGATAAATAATTTATTTATTTTTGATGTATAATTAATTAATTTATTTAGTTATTTAAGCATAAACCTAAACATGTATATTTTGGATACAGTAACCAATCCCTTCCGCTGATATACAACTGTTGATGGATATTTTGGATGTTTTTATTTGATTAGATGTTACGATTCGTACTATTTTATGAGTTGATTTGAAAAAAATTAGACCATGCTTTTATTTCAATTGTGATATTTTTATTGTTCTATCATAGTTAAAGTGCATGTAATGGGCACTAAGGTACCCATAGGAATATGCAGAATGACACTAAAGTTGTTACCCACGAGGATACGGGCTCGAGTGCAAGTATTTGTTTCAATCGCGGGTATGGAAAAAAACATCATAGTACCATGCCCATTAGGTACCAATTGCCATCCCTTATACAAGTGTTGATTGAAAATGGATCTTCTCAATTGATTTTTTTTTATAAAAAAATGGAGAGATCTGTACCATTGACTTCCACATTATCAATGGTCAAGATCTCTAGATGATCCCCTCAACAAAAAATTCCAACTAAGATAGTCCACTCCCCCTCAATCAAAAATTCCAATTAAGATAGTCCACTCCTACGTTGATAACTATTAGGCACTATTTTTTTTCATCCTCCGGCATACTCCCTCCATCCCATATTATAAGTAAAAAATACTCATTTTCTTTATCTCAAATTATAAGCAAAAAATACCAACTTTTATCATATTTAATTATGTTGTTTCAAAAAATTATCTTTTCCAAAGGAAAATTAAATATAAAGTGCATTCAATTTGTTCTCTCTTTTATTTTCTCAATAACCAACAACCAATGAAAATTGTTTTTACATCTTCCAATAAAACTTATTTCAAAGATAACACAAAAAACCATGTTACAAACTACTATGATTTAGTTTTCCTAATAAGTGTGATTTTTTTTTTGCTTATAATATAAGACGGATGGAGTACATACTTAAAGGGTTGGACTCCCTATTAGTTAATATAACCCTGTTAATAAAGTTGTCTAAATGAGCTAGCACGGGTCGACACGCCAAATCCGGTAAGTTAGTTAAATTTTTAGTTTGAATTTTTCTATTGCTTTTCAGCCATACCTTAGATAGACGGTGACATTTAACATCGGATAGGGCAAAAGTTTCTCACATAAGAAAGTTGATTTTAACCACTAGATCAAGTAATAAACATTATCTTACGGTACACTCTCGACACCATATAATTTTGTCACTATCTTCCACCATCTTTCCATCACCTCTCTCCTTCAATGTCATATTCAATGTTTCAATTCAGAAAATTAAAAAACAATTCAGAAATTAAAAACATATATCAGATTTGTGTTCTTCATCATGAGATCTTTCAATTGTTCTAATTCTTCTTGCATTCTAGACACCTTCGCCGGAGAGCCACTGCAGGCGAGTTTCCGGTCATCATTTCCGGTCAAAATTGAACATCGAAATTCAAACCCAGAAGAGACTATGGATTTGTTTCGTGGTGGCCTGGTGGGTTATGCATCAAAGTTGTCGAAAACAAAACACTTAAATCCATCAAATGGGTCAAAGAACAATACAAAAGTTTTAAAATGCATTATATGGTGGCTAACCAAAACAAAATCCATGTTAGTTTCATTGTATATTTTACTTGTTATGGAAAAAAAAACTGGGACATAGATTTGATGTTGGTGGATGAGTGAGACATAAAGGACAAAGACTAATGTTGGAAAATGGTGTGAAAGAATAATATGGTGACGAGAGACTATAAAAAATGCGTGTTCATTGTTTGATCTAGTTAAAATTAACTTTTCCATGGTGAGCGTTTTCCTATATTAAATGTCACCTAAATAGACTGTTGCCCATTCGGTCTAGAGTATAAGCCGTGGGTAGCCCGCATAAGAAAAAATCAATAATTTTTTCTTTGTTTTGAAATTATTTATTAAGAAGTTGGTTACTAAGGTAAAAAGTAAAATAAAAGCCAATATCCAATAAAGCATTGGAAATATAAAGTAATGAAAAATTACTCTTATTCTTTTTGTTACATATGATCTAAAAATAATTTTATTGGTATTGTAAAATGACTTATAATTTAGAAAGACAAATTAAAAAATTGAATGTAGAAAGAATAATAAATAGTTAAGGGTATAATAGAAAAGACTTATATGCTTTTTTGGTCCCTTAACTTGATTTCAAGTATCGGTTTGATCCCACAAGCAATAAAAAGTCCGTTCAGGTCCCTTAACTTTATTTAAAGTATCAGTTTGGTCTTTTCTGTTAATTTAATTCAAAAAACGTTAAGTTTAGGGACCAAACTAATACTAATTAAATAAGTTAAAGAACCAAAATTTAACGTTTTTTTGAATTAAATTAACAGAAAGGACCAAATCAATACTTTAAATAAAGTTAAGGGACCTTAACAAACTTTTTATTACTTATGAGACCAAACTGATACTTGAAATCAAGTTAAGGGACCAAAAGAGCATTTAAGCCAATAGAAAAAGCAACATTAATTTTTTATTGGTATTATAAAATGACTTATAATTTAGAACATTTTTTTCTTTCTAAAACGACTTATGATTTGTGATCTATCCGATGAGAACCATTGAATGACAACGTGACAGAGAATGCTCCGGTGTGACGGTAACGCCTTCCGACACAACGTCAATGAGTCTTCGAGATGGAACGAAAGGTGCCTGCAGGCACATTAGCACTCTGACTCTCAAGGCAGTAATGGAACTGAGAAAGAGTGTGTAGAAAGTGTTGTGAAAAGTGGTGTGTACCTTGAGGGTGAAACGAGTTCACCCTTATATATGCCGCGTTGGTCATAACTGTCTCTGGGTTATGCGGCGTGTGATTAAAGACGGAGGAGGACACTTGTAGGGCGATCCTCGTGCGGGGTCGTGTTTCAGTACAGTACGATGCATTCAGGCTGATGTGCTCCTTCAGATACAGAGCTTTAAAGCGGTGTACATTATACCACGTGCTGACGTGTGATTGCTCCAAAACAATTTGAGATTGAGTGGATTTGTTTGGATATGAAATTGATATAAGTATAAAAGTTAGCAAAGTCTACCAAATATTTATCGCACCACTTAATGTACATTGAATTGCTAAAATAAAAACTATTATATTGAATAAATATTATTTCTCATAATATATTGCTGGTAACTTCTAGGAACTTTCAAATTTTTAAACTAAAGAATCGTAATTTTTTTATGAAATAAAATATTTAAATTAATGTATTAAAAGTATAATTTCATACATATAGTATATATTCCCTAAAAAAAATACATATAGTATGTATATATATATATATATATATATATATAAAAGTTAGCAAAGTCTAACAAATATTTATCGTACATTGATTTTTGTTTTTGGTTTAATAGCCTAGTGACTAGAGGTCACATATTTAAACGTGAGAAATGGAGTATCAGGTGTTCAAACTTCAACCCTTGCATAAATTATACAATATCTCTATCAATTGAGTTAAACTCACAGAAACAATATACATTGAATTAGTAAAAGAAAAACTATTATATTGAATAAATATTATTTCTCATATTTTATTATGCATTGCTGGTAACTTCTAGGAACTTTCAAATTTTTAAACTAAAGAATCGTAATTTTTGTATGAAATAAAATATTTAAGTTATAGTATGTATTAAAAGTAAAAATTAATACATATAGTATATATATAAAAGTTAGCAAAGTCTAACAAATATTTATTGCACTACTTAATATACATTGAATTAGTAAAAGGAAAACTTTTATATTGAATAAATATTATTTCTCGCAATATATTAAATATTCCTGGTACCTTCTAGGAACTTTTAAAATTTTAAATTAAAAGAATCGTAACTTTTTTATGAAATAAAATATTTAAATTACAATATTTATTAAAAGTAAAACTTCATATATATATATATATTATATTCTAAACATTATAAATTCGTTTAAGTTCTTTTATGTCACTCAAAATATTAATTCATCGACAGAAAATAGGCATGTATTGTTTGTACTCCCTCGATTCATTTTTATAAGAAATAAACGGGTCAACGAAAATTATTGTATTTGATCTATATTATACACCAAATACATCAACTTCAGTTGACTAATTTGTCACTTATAAAAAGGGCTGGAGAGTATAAAACACTATTGTGAATCATATGTATGGCTAATAAGGGTATGGAGACGTTTGACTTTTTAACGCGTATTTGAACTTGCAATACCTCTCTTCTTCACATCTTAGAATTTCAATATTTTACAAATGTTCTATCCAGCCACATTTATAAGCAATTTTTTTTATAGATTTTTTAAATACATAATGTATTTGGTCTATATATAGACCAAATACATTAGATATTGACTGAATCTAAAATATATATTTTTGTTTATAAATGTGAACGAATAGAGTAATTTGTTGTGAATACTCTTGTAGATTGAAATTTGGTTGGATGCATACCTATCATATTCAATATCATTTTATATTTTAAAATAAATTCAATTTTTTTTAAAGAATTTTGATTACAACACACCTGTAAATATCAAGATGCACGAGAATTTACTTTCATTTTAATGTTTGGTTATAAGATATTAACATGTGTAACACTATGCAAACTCCTCCTTAAATGTCACCACAATTTAAGGTTATGGATATGATAGTCTTACATCAATAAGATAACCTATTCTTTATCTTCCAAATCAATTTTATAACATTTGAGTTAAACTAACCCAAATTCTTATAAAACATAACTTATAATAGAGAATTGTCCGTCTCATTCTATAAGATGAATGATAACAACACCATCTTTTTAACATTTCCTCTTACACTAACTTTTTTATTGGATGAAGTCGTAGTAGGTTTGGTTGCGTCACTTTATATGAATTTCAATTCTAAAATGTAGAATTCACATTGATTTAACCCAATAAAAAAACAAGTGTTGGAGAGAATGTTAAAAAGAAAATGCATGTGACAGGGCACCTTCTTGTAAACATGTTATACTCATTCCTTAATTATTTATTGCGCGAGTCCAGTCCTCTTCCCTCCCTTTAACCAAAAGGCTGGCTTGACATTAAAGGGGACAACCTTGAATCTCTGATGATCCACATTTATCACCAACCACTTTCACAAGAATGGTTTTATCCCAAAAATACAAAAAAAATAAGACTCTACTGATTTTATGCCTTTAACTTCAAAATATTGAGATACAAATCGATAAGGATTATCCAGATCTACAGTTCAACAAACATTGATTTGATTCAAACTGAATAGCGTGAACCATAATTCAAAACTTAAGACAAAATAAGCCATCTCAAAAGTACTCAATATGGGGCCTATTTTTAAGTACCAGTTAAATATATTAGACTTGTTAGCTAGTACCAGAAGAACAAACAGCAAGATGATCATAATTCATAAACATATACCAAGAAAAAATATATAATACTTATCACCAAATAACAACAACAACATAACCCACTACCCTCCCAGTTATTTTCATCTCTAATTATTATTTCAATGGCCAATCAAGACAAATATTAAGCATAGTTTAGTCAAACAAAATTTCTAAGCGTCTAGAACAATGAGTACAAAAGTATTTCCTCTTGATCTGAAAGCACATAGGTAAAAAGCAGAGCTTGGATTGAACTTCAACATCCATGGCTTCAACTTTGCCACCACAGTAAGGACAAGAACCAGGTGCTTGTTGTCTTCCCAATTCCTTCTGTTGTCCCTCACAAACGTAAGACAGCCACATTTTTCTCCTCCTGCTACAACTAGCACTCTTTTTTTCCTCCGTTTTGATGATGCTTGTGTTATTTGTGGGGACTACTATAACGCAAGAGGAAAAGAGTGTGTGTCTCAATGTTGGTATGAGCATAAACTGAAACAACCCCTGTATTTATAGAAGAGAGGATTTTTATGCATTGTTTTGGACTAGTCTAAAAATGAAACCGTAATTCTAAAATATTATAATGATTAAATAAATACGTTTTTTTTGGTAGATAGATGAAAAATACGTTTTTTTTAGTCTTACGAATATATTTTTATAATCTCATGTGTGTGTATAACGGAAATAAAAAAAACTATTTCACACTCTTTAACAAAAATAGTTAAGTGTTTTAGTAAATATAACTTAGTTGAGTGTTGAGATATGTAAGAGTAGTTTAGTTGAGCATTGGAATATGTAAGGGTCGGTGTTCAAATACTAAATTTCTGATTTATTCTTCTTAAAAGGTCAATTTTTAGTCATTAGTCAACTTGACCAAAATAAATTAAAAATACTCAAGGTCATTTAATTTTTTCAAAGTAATAGAAAATGTTTTTTTATTCTCTAAATTGAGAACTTAATTTATGATATTAAAAGAGTATTTGAAAAATAAAATATAAATTAATTATAGACTATTTTTTTAATAAAATAAGATTAAATATGGCAGATTTAGTTAAATTTTGCTTATATTTTAGACTATAAAATGTGATTTTTTTTTGTTTTTTATATTCAAGAGCAGATGGATAATACTTTTAGTTATTACTAGTATCCAAAAAAATTAGTTTTTATTGATCGCAAATATATTTTTTTATTTGTTTTATTTTATATTTTTTGTAAAATTTGTTCATGTCGCAATTTGCAACGGGTCTTTGAATGTGTAAATTTTGTTCATATGTAACTCATATTTAAAAAGTCAAATGTATCCGGTCTAAAATTTAGACTACAAACATTTGACCTTTTAAATTCATTTATTTATATTTTGTTATGGAAAAAGTATTATTGAGACATTAAACTCTAATAGTCTTCCTTAAAAAAAAACTCTAATGACCTACGTATTAAAAAGATTTTTTCCGCTAGTAAATAGAAGAAAAGACAGATAACAATTGAAACTCATAGATATAAGTGTAGGAACTAGAGTTCGAATCTCAGTTTGTTAACCTAACAATTTCGACGCTTTTACGAGTTAAGCTGTATTTTTTATTTTTTTTTGAAACATAGTTAAGCTAAAACTTGTGGACACATATTAGAAAGATTTATTCTCACGTAAATAAATATGTGAGTGATTTATAGTTAAGCTAGAACTTGTGGACACATATTAGAAAGATTTATTCTAACGTAGATAAATATGTGAGTGATTTATAGTTAAGCTAGAACTTGTGGACACATATCACTTTATTTTTTCATTGTTTTTTTTCCTTCAAGAAAACAATGAAAAAAATAAAGTGATATATTTACAAGATAGAAAATATATATTTTTGTTGTTGCCGTTTTTACTATAAACTTGGATGTTGTGCATTTATTTATACATTCATCCTTTTCAGTTTTAACGACTTTGAAATTTGTACCAATTTCCACCAACTTGAATAGATGACTATTGCCTTTTATTAAAAAAAAGCATATTTAGTTAATTGTATTTTTTTTACAAATAATTCATTATAATTATACCTTGCATATTATTATTATTATTTTGTTTTTCTGTTTTGTTTTGAAAATACCAAAAAGACTACAAATATAAGTTATAACCAACTATCAAAGCACAATATTGAACCCGATTTGGACCCTTTTTATGTTGATTTGCAAACACATTCTTCGCTGGTTTTAGTTACCATGAGTTTAGCTAACTTGACAATGGATAATGCAATAATATATGCAGAAGCCGAGGTTCAAACCCCGGACACCTCACTTGTTCAACTTTAAGGTGAATTTCTTTAGACGCTAGACTACTTGACAAAACACAATAAATGCTAGGATCGGGAAGTTACAAAATTTACAATACACTCTCTATCTTATATCAGGTGTCTTATTTGAGTTTTACACCTAACGGTAATATTATAATAGGGACGAATAATTTGTGAGAAGAAAAAAAAATGACATTTAATGCGAGACGGAGGAAGTATAAAATGCACCAAATCAACCGTCATCAAACCAAGAAAAACAATTGAAAATCAAGTTATAGAAAAAACTGCACCTAAATCATATGAAAAGTCCTTAGCTTTAGACTTAATTCCTATATGAAGTTTTACCATGTCTAAAGGTATACATGTTAAACAATCATATTCATGACCTAGATAGTTTTTTTTGAAGAATTTCATGACCTACATAGTTATGATTTTTCTAACTAAACCAAATGCATATCAACCAAATCGCATGAAAACATTTATTCACTTTTATACTATGAGATTGAGAAACCAACATGTGAATTGAGTTTTTTTTTTTTTGTTGTTGAAGAAAACTTGTGAATTGGGTTGTCGTCACATTAAGATAAGAGCTACCTAAATACTACATCTTTATATATAAAAATACATTTGATTTCTTTTCAAAATAAGAAAGTTTTTATAAAAAGTGATGTAATAATTATTTAGTCAAAAATAACACCTCATATTTGAAAAACATAAATTTTATTCATAGATTTCTTTCTTAATCAATATCATGGAGCACTGATTAACAATTATTTGAATAATTTGTTTCAAAGTTGGAAGTCCAAATTTGATACAGGTGTCTTCTCAATCTTGTCTTAACTTGAATTCAAAAAAGTAATAGAGTTTTCGTCCACACAATCTTTCCCTTCCAGAACCTTCGTTTCTCTGAGTAGTGATCACAGTAGTAGTAAATCGCAGTATCATTCACTCTTCCTCTCGAAACTGCTCGGAATCATCATCGAGCAGTTTCAATCCCGATGCAGATGAATTCCATTCAACTCCTCTGATTCATTCTCTTCTTCAATCATGTGGAACTCTTTCTGGCGGCCTAGAGATCGTTTTTCCTTGGATCAACTCCGGTAAAATCATTCACGCTCAATTTCATACAAATTCTTTAAATTAGGTTACTCCTAGTTTAATTTTTCACGAATGTTCATCATTTCGTTGCTTCTTTGTGGTTTTCCCTTTGCAGTTACTTAACTGATCAATTGACAAAAGTTCAAGTTGTTAGCGATGTTAATAAGGTAATGTAATTCAATTCATTTACCTTATGTTGCTCGTGAATTTATTCGATTTGAATTGAGTAAACCACCAAATTCGTCTATGACTTTGTTTGGTGCTCTCGAATAGGAATAGGTTATTGAAATTATGAATATTTCAAAATGGCAAATTTTTACTCATACTAGTCCTTCACCGAAGTTAGCAACCAAGTTTGATAGTAATGTAATGTTAGAGACCAAATGGATAGAAAATGGTTAAATACACGGACCAAATTGATAGCAACTTGTTAAAATATAAGGATCTAATTGATGGTAAGTAGTTAAATGTAGGGATCAACTTGATAGTTTAATAGAGTCGCTATCAACCCCCAGAGGTTGGCCTAGTGGTATAGGCTTGGGACCAACGAGTGTGCTCTTCTCTAGGTCTCACTCAGGTTCGAGTCCTCCGAATAATAACAATTCTTGTGTTGGGCCAATCCATATTGGGCCCCATTAGTGGATGGTGGGATTGGTCCTTGGGTCGGATACCGCGTTTCCAAATAAATAAATAAATAAAGTCAGTGACCGTTTTGAAATATTCATAACGGTTATTCTATTTGAGAGTGCCCTGCAAAGTTAAGGACTAATTTGATGGTTTATATGATTTGAATTTGAATTTTTCATCACGATCATCTCAAATTTCTCAATTCTGTTATCTTTGAAGGATTTTGTTATTGAGGCTCTGCGATCAATTGCGGAGTTGATGACATATGGCGATCAAAATGACCCGAGCTATTTTGAGTGAGATTTTTATCATTGTTTGTGTTCATTGCTGTAATTTTTGTAGTGCTGGAAGTTTATTGTATCGTAGTGTATCCCTGTTTTATGGCAGATTCTTCATGGAAAAACAAGTCATGGGCGAGTTTGTTCGTATTCTAAAACTTAGCAAGACTGTTAGTGTTCCTCTTCAGTTGCTGCAAACAGTTAGCATTTTGGTCCAGAATCTAAGGAATGAACATGCTATATGTAGGTTGATTATTTTGTGAAGTTTCCTATATATAATAACAATGTTGATGGTTTAATAACAATATTATTTGCTGATTCTTTTTGTTGCAGACTATTTGTTTAGCAACGAACATGTAAACTACTTGATAACTTATTCGTTCGACTTCAAAAATGAAGAGCTGTTATCTTACTACATATCCTTTTTAAGGTTCGTTTTAAAGTTAATTACTTAACTGTTGAGTAGTGGTTGATGACCTATTTTCTGGGGACATTATGTTGTCGTTGAGTTCCCCTCTTCTTTGTTTAAAACCTATCAGTTATCTGATTGCCTGTCTTAATATTTTTGTAGGGCAATAAGTGGAAAATTGAACAAGAATACAGTTTCACTGCTTGTGAAGATTCGTGGTGTAAGTTTTATGCTCCCAGTGTCTTTTTCTTTTGATTATTTGAATTATAGCTCTTGAGGGAGTCTTGTGAGGCTGTCTTCATGACTGTTGTTTGCTAAATATCATGTTTGTAGCATTGAAATTGTAATGTCAACGAGACTATTCTAGTGGGATTTTCTAGCTGCAGGCTCTTGACTTTATAAGATGGATAAACGATGGTGGTTTTGATTCTTTGAACATACACTCAATCAAATTTTGTGGTTAGGAAAAAGATAAAAGATAAAAATGCAATGAAAACTTGTTTTTAATGGATGACTTTTACACAAACCTGTTGGAAGTTGGAACATTCTTAGTTATCATGTTTCAGTTAAATCTTGTGAGCTCATTAATTTTTTTTTCACATTTAGTTAATCTTGTGTCCATCGAGTCTTTCAAATATAGTTGATCTATTATCTTTTGGCTGGGGAGGAGATAATTCAGTTTTGTTTTTGAGATATCCAAATGTCTTCACCGTGTCTTTCTGTGCATTTAGGACGAAGTAGTTTCATTTCCACTATATGTTGAGGCCATACGCTTTGCCTTTCATGAGGAGAACATGGTTCGCATTGCAGTACGAGCTGTGACCCTTAATGTTTATCATGGTGAGCTTTTATGGTTTCACATAGGTCCTCTTTTGTAATAATTTCCATCTTTCTCATTTGCTTCCTCCTGCACTCAATTTTTGTGATGAGAAAGGTTAAAATTACTAATGCATGAATGCTTTACAATTTTCAGTTGGAGATGACTCTGTAAATAGATACATATCCAGCGCACCTCACAAAGATTATTTCTCAAAGCTGATTTCATTTTTTAGGAAGCAGAGCATGGATTTAAATAAGCTGGTCTCTCATACACTGATGTAAGCAGCTTCTATCTTTTGTATATTTGTTGACGATTCTCGTGTCTGAAAGATCAATTGTGTTTATTGTATATTGAGACAGAAATCCAGGCCCTGATTCAACCTCTACAATTATTGCTGCTATAGATGAAATTGAGGACAACTTATACTACTTTAGTGATATTGTCTCTGCTGGAATTCCCGATGTTGGTAGCCTAATTACAGACAGCATTCTGATGGTTTTGATATTTCCATTACTTCTTCCTTCTCTGAGGCTAGCAATTGATAATGTATGAAACCTCACTTCACGTCCTTGTTAGTTCTGTTTTTCTACTTTCATCTTTGTTGAAGAATCTTTTAAAAATATGCTTAGCTTATGATTCATATTAATGCAGGACATGCAAAGTGGTGTTGTCACTTCTCTCTACTTACTTTGTTGCATCTTGAGGATAATCAAAATTAAAGATTTGGCAAATACCATAGCTGCTGCTCTTTTTTGTCCCTTAGAGGCCTTTACAAAATGTTCTGGGGGTAAACTCAATAGCCATATATCTAGTCATGGTTCCCCATCTGAATACCAACTGCCAAATAATGATGATCTTACCAAGTCTGATATAAGACACTCAATGTTTAATGTTCCGCACTCTTCTAGTTCTTCAGGTTTTCATCCAGAAGATGTTCTCATGCAAAATGATTGCAGCTGTCCAAATTTGTCTTTAAGGTAAAAGCTAAATTTTTTTTGGGCTTCTAAACATACATTCTATATTTTATCACTATTTTTAAGTTAGCTTGTCACTAAAACTGGAAACGTTTATGAATATGTCATGCCAGCTCAAACTATACTCGGTTATTGAAATGAAAATATGTAATATTGTGCTCTACATGCATGCATATATGCATATTGTTAAACAGAATGCATTCTTGGCTTCTTGTGTAAATCTTTGAGACAGTATTTTAGAAGTGAAACATGTTTTAAATAAATATATTTTCTTGGTAACTTGTGTGTTTGTATATGCCTTAGATATATCTTTTTAACATCTTATAATGGTTAAGTTGTTCAACTTGGGTTTTCAAACATTATTCTGATGACATATGTTTAACGTAGGGATGTTTTGCTTGCGTATGTAACAAAAGGAGATGATGTACAAGTTTTGGGATCTTTGAGTGTGCTAGCAACTTTACTGCAAACTAAAGGTTGTATATCTACACCCACACTTAACTGCTTTACTATTGCATCCTTTTCTGTTTACTCAGTAAAGTTCGTTCTTCAGAACTTGATGAATCAATGCTAGATGGGCTTGGAATTCTTCCACAACGCAAACAACACAAGAAGCTCTTATTGGTATGCCCCTTTCTTCTGTATGAGCATTTGGTAGCTGCCATTTGTTTGCCTTCGATTCATATAATTAATGTAGTGAAGATTGGAGACAAAGACACAACTTTCGTAGTCACGGTATTTTCACGATATACTGAACCTAGACATTTACGCTAAATCTAGACCTAATAGTATGCTTCTTTAACACTTCCATCACATGCTGGTTGAAGCAAGCCGTGACTGGAATTGAAGGTGGTGTGTGGTAATGGTGGAGCCTATGACAGCATCATGGTGGTGAAATTTTAAGGCTGGGCTGATTTATTGACACCAAAGGTGACCATTTGGGGCCAGAGGCAATTGGTCGATGTGCACCTGAATGAGGGGGAAACCACCTAACATACATTTGTGTGGGGGGAGAGAGAGAGCAAACGGTCACTAGAAAAAGCGATCATAGGCTCATAGCAGATTTTGAAGTGGACTGGAGTTGAAACACGGTCAACCACAAATATTGTTAATGAAAGACAGTGAGTCCACAAAGTATGTACTATTCTAGGGTTATCTCTCTCTTGTTACAAGCACCGTATTAAAAAAGAGGATTTGACTTTTTAAAAATAAGAGGTGCACTTTATAGGTGTTGAGATACTCATTATAATATGATTTGTTATTATCCTTTAGGACCATGATAGGATCACATTCCTATTTAGATTATATCTCTCTTATATATAAATAGTTGTTCAAACCTTTTCATTGTGAATGACAAATATTAGGTATTTATATTGAGCTTAACTCATCCTTACAAAACCAACACCGGCTTGTAAGGTGAGGGGTGCCACTCTTTATAAACCCATTTCAGGCCTTATCTCTATTTAATGTGGGACATGGGTTTTACTTTTTCTCAATACACCCCCTCATGGGAAACATTATTGGGCTTGGTGCGTGGATATAGATGATGGGTGGCCCGGATTGATAGGCTTTGACACCACATACTACATTGGTCCTAATTCATCCTTACAAAACTGGCTTGTAAGGTGAGGGGCCGCTCTTTATAAACTCATTTCAGGTCTTATCTCTATTCAATGCGGGACTTGGGTGCGAAGTTATAACTTATAATTGTTGATTGAAAGATCAACTGTTAAAATTATAAGAGTATTACTTTTCCCACCCTATGACTTTCCTCGTGCGCCCTATTTTTTCCCAAAAATGCCCCTTGTCCGGAATATAAAATCCGAACAACTTCCGGAAACTAAATTCCGGACAAATTCGTGGATTTTGGCACTTCATCCACCCTGATGGATGTTGGTGCCATTTTTGAATAGATGGTTTCGGAGTACATAATCCGGAATTCTGTACAAACTCCGGATTATGTAATCCGAAAAGTGTAAATCACCTTGTTGAAAGTCAACAAATGGGGTGAGAAATGATGTTTCGGGATTACATAATCCGGATTGTGTTAAACAGTCCGGATTATGTAATACATAGACAGAAGCCATCTGTTTTGGTTCAGCCTCTATTTTGGCGCATTTTGCTTGCTTCCAAACAGACATATCATGCCGGTGACATGTTCTAACAGTAAATCGAACTTATAACATTAAAATTATCAACGCAGCATAATTTTCAAACATAATCCAAGATTACATAACATTAAAAATTATCCAAATGTTACAAGATGTTCAAACATAACATAATAAAAATCAACTCCTAATAACTACACCCGGACCACCGCCACCACCTCTACCACCATATTTTGGGATAATGTAAAGAGAGAGACTTGTCCGGATTTTATAATCCGGAATGCATATAGGTTTCCGGATTATATAATCCGAAGGGCATTTTGGTAATTTGCATAGGGCGCGCGAGAAGGCCATAGGATGGGAAAAGTAATACTCAAATTATAATATTTCATAGTTTGTTATAGGTGCACATTCATAAGTTTGCACTTTATCTTCTAAAATGAACGCTTAGTTTAGAAGAGGCAAATCTTAACAAAGAGATGAGAAGCGTGTGTTGAAAATCACCTGTTTTAATCACATCATGAACTCGATATTTATGAATGGAAAAGTAGTATGACACTATTTTCCTAATTACTGTATATGTACATCATAATATCCTATACAAACCCAAGCATTCACGCTGAACCCAGTCCATGATAATACACGTGTCTAACTGATATGAAAGGAATCTATTGCTCATGTAGAATAGAACCTAGTCAATGGATTAAGTTGTGACATTGGCAGAGGAGCAAGGAGACACCTAGCGGGAGGAAACAAAGAAAGAGAAAAAGATTTTTTTTTTTTTATAGTCTTTGTACTGATATGAGATGCTCTCTCTGTGTAAAACGGGATGTGTAAATGACTATTGGTGTGTGCACATATGTTCGAAGTGCATAGACGAGGTAGTTGCAAGAGAGGGAGAGAGTGATCTTGTGGCATGTGTACTATGTTTTGAAGAAAGAGCCACCTTTTAGAAAAGAAAGGTGACTGAGATAAAAAAGAAATTAGCTCAGGCTTCCTTTATTGCTTGAGAGCTGACTCGTGAGTGGGCTGACCCATATTTACAGAATTCGCTATTCCCATGAGAAGCGCGAACCAACTCGAAAGCACCAATATGTGCAAATTCGTTGTCTAATTTCCAGACGTGACGAACTGGTGGCGGAGATGGAAGTCAGCCAGAAAAACAATGTAGAAAGTGTGTTTTTTTAGTCAAAGTTTTCAAAAACATGAAAGGTTAAGCAGTTCTCAGTAAGCGGGATATAGAAAGTAGCAATTAGATGGGAAAAAAAATTAAAATGTGTCTGCATAGCAGTGTCAGATGCTTTGGTAAAGAAAATTTATCTCTCCATGTGAATTTTGCATTGCGTAAAGTAAAACAGAAATTTAATTAAATTAAATAGATAGCCCTTTCCATTTGTTTTCATTTTTTATTTCATACCTTTGTTATGAAAAACCAGAAACAATATCCAGTCATTTTATTTTTATTTATGATATTTAATTTAATTCTTTATAATGTGCAATTTCATTTTTCGATTAGGCAAAATTTGGTGAGTATAATTATTAGTATATCAATAACTTATAAATATATTATGAACCCAAGTGTGCCGACTATGTATACCCGACAAGTACTGCGTACAAAGTGAATTGCAAACCGTGTACCATGGACCGAGTGAATTGCAAACCTGGTGACTGTGAACTGACCTAAAGACTATCTGACTCGGTACACTTAGGTTCACAGTCACCAGAACCAGGAGATTGTCTCACTGAGTTGGGACTTCATTTCACTTTTAATTTGATTTATTGTTGACATATCATTCGGTTGACATTGCATATTGGTGCAGCAAGCTTTAGTTGGTGAGAGTTCAGGTGAAGAGGAACTTTTTTCTCCCAAAAGTAGCTTATCAAGGGATGGCGCTAGTAGTGATATTGATGCGTATCACAAAAAGATAAAGGTTTGCAATTCCTTCTACTCTTCAGTAATCATTGATCTATTTTAATTTTCACTACCAATATATAGATTTTAGGATCTCCTTTTCTTGATGCTGGCTTCTTGATGTTTTCCATGCATCACAGGATCAGTATGGAATATCTTTTCTGTCTTCTGACGTTGGAATTAGCCCTCATGTAAATAGATTTCAGGTAATGTTTGTATCTAGTTGAGGCTTGCTGATATTATTTTTTTATTATTTTTATTTTTTTGTAATAGTTCCTCTATAGAATGTTACATTCCTTGACTGATAGTGGATATATTAGTTTCTTCATAGTTACCGAATTGGCTCAACCTTATTTGAACTACATTTGGGTTGACATTCCTATTTGCATTGTGTTACTGGTGTAGATCACTATGCTAGAATGGGACAAGTGACGTTCCTGCAGCACATGCCCTGTTTAGGATTTTTAACACAAATATAGCTTTGTTTTTATTAGACAAACTAAAGGAAACATATTTGATGAAAATCAGAAACGGGAATGGACTTGTAAGATGCAGAATTAGAGGAACTTACAGTTCTGCCGGCTCTGGTTAGGTTTTCAAACATGAATTTGGTTTTGCTCTTTACAACTATAGAAGGGTCAACTCATAACCTCAAGTGTTATTCCATCAAGTAAAAAACAGAGATAAAGTGACCGATTCTATTTGCAATATATAATGTAGCTAATAGCCAAATGCAACGGAAGCAGAAGCAGCCACCTCCAAAACATGATACAGCGGCATAATGTGTCATTGAGCTGACACTACTGCAAACATAGGGATTGCAATTAAAATTTGTAAATCACTAGTGTAGGATGAAATTTCGTGATTGGGGGGATGCTTCAGGGTCTTGATAGCATCTGTTTGTGACCTGGGTGGAAAACAGAGGATGCAAATTTGTGAAAAGGAACTAATGCAACGAAACTGGGAGCTGTACAAAACAGAGTAAGAAGCTGATATGTGAGCGTGATATAGAGGAAGATAAAGATTAGTACAAAATTGTGGATAGGTCATGCTGGTATAGTGCAAAACACTAATGTGCTAGGAGCTCAGAGAAAACAAAATGGAAATTACATAGAAAGAACCAAAAGAGTGGAACTATTTTATTGAAAAACAAAAACAGTAGATGGGGAATACAATTTACTCCAGGGACGCCCCCTCACTATAGTATGGATCTCTTCTTTAACTTACAAAGACATGATACCCTCATAAATAAGTAACATTGCTCATGGATGGTTTTTTTCTCTTTAGTTGGAAGTCAGCATGATCTTAGTTTGCAATGTTTAATCTTATTACTTATATTTTATGTACCTGAATTTCAGGTCATTGATGCATTGGTGAGCCTTTTTTGCCGCTCAAGTATATCTGCGGAGACACTATGGGACGGTGGTTGGCTTTTGCGTCAGTTGCTTCCTTACAGTGAATCAGAATTCAACAGTCATCACCTTGAAGTGTTGCAAGTAAGAACATGACATATTTCTAAATATACCCTCAAGAACATACAACATTCTTTTATGATTATATAATGTTTACAAATATATAAAAGTTCACATGTTTTCTTTGTAGCTTAACGTAATATTGCCGGTTGCTATTGTGAAGATATAATAATTACTTTCCAGTTTGTAAGATTGTCAGTTCAGTAGACCATTTGACAAAGCTGAGCGATTTGAGAAAAGATACCGATACAAATTACACAACTGAATCAAAATTTTACTAACCCTTAACTATGCAAATATTATTAGTAATTTAACTCATTAACAGTTTACCAACACATAAATCGTATATTAGTCTAAGAAACATACGGGGCTTGATATGAATTTACCATTACAATTTGGGTGACTTCTGTTAGATCTAACTTAAAAGAAAGGTTAAGTTTAATTCAAAATAAAGAAATGGAGACTTAATGACAGAGAAACTACACAAAAATAGGAAAATGTATAAAAGAAGCCCCTTAACCTTTTCTGATTGTCTTTGAAAAAATAATAAATGTCTGGCTTGAAAGATTGTACTTTTTGATAACTCATCTTTTCCTCTTTGCCTCATTTGTAACCACGATCATAAAAGAAAAAGATTTATTTGAGAAAAAACATTATTTGGCATCTCCTAATGCAATTATATCAAGTTTCTTCTCTAATAATACAGGTTTCTTACAAGAACCGTGCTTCTGATCTTGTAGAGGAGGTTAAAGGCATCTGGTCCGACTTCCTTATTCCTGTTATATGTGACGAATGGAGAAAGTGCAAAAGAGGTGAATTTATATGATATAATGTTCTGCTTGATTATTGTTATGTTTGAGAGGTCTAGTTGTGTGCTTGAACTAGAAAATTTTGTAACTGCAGCAATGGAATCATCATCTCCTCCAAAAGAACCAAGCTGCGTGCTTTTTTTGCCACATCCAGATAAGTTGTCTTTAGAAGGTATTCTTCTACCTGTTTCAACATTCATATTTCCTAGGGTTGGTTGCCGTTGTTATGGAGTATGAAGAGTAAGTAGGCCTTAAAATGATATCTTTAATGCGCCTACAGATAACACTTCAAAGGGATCATCATTTGACGCGGGAGAAAGAATGCAGGAACTGGTGAAGGTCTGTGATTATTTACCCCTAGCACACATTCGTTTTCAAGTGTAGATTGACATAAAAAATTAGAATTGTGTGATTCTTAACTCTGCTTCCTTTCTCATTTAGGTATTTGTACTACTTCACCAACTTCAATTATTCACTCTTGGGAGAGCTTCACCTGAGCAACCTCCAATTGACCCTCCTGGTGATCTTCCCGCAAATTGTCGTGCCCAGACTTCTGGGATTGATGTATCTGGCCCAAAGGCGGGCACTGAAATCAGCCTTGGTTAGTCATCTGAACCGAAGTTTCTCGTATCATCTATAACGGCATAGATTAATTTTAGGTATTTGCTTAGGTGTAGGACTTATAGAAGGGTAAAGGGGGGAGGGAAGAAGAAGATCAAGAGATGCTTCGTGTGTGTGTGTGTGTGTGTGTGGTGCAATGAAATAGAGGGAGCTCAATTGCAAATCATAGTCATAATAACTACCAAAAAATTTAACCAAGCGAGAGAACTAATGATTGACAACAAAGAAATATGGCTTAGACATAGTCATGAGTTACCTGTTTTGAAGTTTCAGTAATGGCTTTTGTCATAGATTAAAGGATTTTTCTCTCATGCTACATTAGCAAAGCTTGGGCCAATCCTTAGTTACTAGTGAATACAGGAACTAATTACATTTTTCTACGGTGCAAGACTGTGATTTTAAAAAATTACTCCATCCGTCTCACGTGACTCATTTGGGATATGCACACTTCTTTAGAAAATTATTACTTATGGTTATACCAATTTTCAATGCAAAATAATATGTTAAGACTACAATATGCTTTTACTTCATTTATTATTTGTCCGGCATATACTTGCATTGCAACTACTTTAGTAGATAAGGGTAATATTGGCAAAAAGTAATAAATGTTGTATTGATAATATAATTTAAATTGACAAATAATTTGAGACAAATATTTCAAATGAGACAAAAGGAATAGTATTTGGAACGGTGATTCTAAGGCCAAGGTGTCAAAAGGGTTACGTGAACTGTAAATTTATTAATTTCTGGCAATACACCTGACAGCAAGCAACAAAAGAGTGAATTGCTCCATTTGACAATTGAAGGAAGCATTGTAGTCTTCTAAGTAATAATTCATTCAGCAAATTACAGTTACATTTATTTTTGATTTTTTCCTTGGTTGTTATTTTCACTGTATGTACAACAGTATTTTTCAGTTAGATTCTGTGTTATTTGTAACTCCTCTTGGTCAGTGGAGAAAAGCTATATGCTATTATCTTGAGTCAGAAATTGACTTGTTATTTTTAAATTTCTCTTATTTTCTTTTTGCAGTTAACGCTGTGCCTTGTAGAGTTGCTTTCAAGAGTGGCAAAGAACACCATCTTTACTTTCAAGCAATCTCTTCAGGAATATCTGGCTGGCTTGTTCTTGCAGAAGAACAGCCATCACAGAAGTCCCATGGAATTGTTCGGGTCGTTGCACCTTTGGCTGGATGCAATGTATGTATTGTTATTCACTAATTTTCTTCTTTATTTTGAGTCAATCCATTTGGTTAGTGGACAGTCATGGTACAAAATCATTTGCAAAAATGGCCTCAGCTTAGGAATAAACTGCCCTCAATCGGTTATGGTTATATGTTTGTTAACATGATTTTTAGTATTAGGACTTGGATGGTTTTTCTAAACTATTTTGCTTTTAATTATTTTTGTTTTTTCAATTAATTTTGTTGGTTCACATACAGAATAATTTTTTATGTATTTTGCAACATTTTCTTGTATAATTGTTTTAATTTTGTATAATATTCTTATGATTAATATCTGTCTTCATTGTTTAGCCCAGGATTGATGATACACATTCAACATGGTTACACTTGCGGATCCGGTCATCCTCTTTACCCTTTCTTAATCCTCCTAAATCGAATGACTATGGGAGAATGAAAACAAAAGGTTTGGTTGATGGAAGATGGACATTGGCATTCAGGGATGAGGAGTCTTGCAACTCAGCTCTGGCGATGGTTGTTGAAGAGGTCAATTTTCTGAGTGACGAGGTTCATAGAAGACTCAAACCTTTGCTCAACCTTGAAACTGCAATAGATTTATCAAGCTCACATTTATGTGTTCCTGAAGATTCCTCTATTAGAATGCTTCCCAAATCATTGTAAGTTATTTTGGCTTGGTTAGTAACTGGTTAGTGTCGCCACCCCTCTGTATATGCCCCCAAAATGTATAACCAGATTTTAGATTAGTAACTGGTTAGTGTATCATGCTAAAAGTCACCCATTCTTTTTGTATACTAACCTTTCCTTGATTTGTAACTTCACCCCTTCCTATATCAAGTAAGTTTCGGAACAAATGTAAATATGAGGCAACCTCATAAGGAAAGTTTTTTCTCCTATTTTTAGTATCTTCATTTTTCATGTTTGGAATGGTTTTTTATTTTGTATACATATATATGTGTTGATGCTATATGGAATAATGCAAGCATTTCCTCCCCCCACCCCCAACTGCCCTGAGCTGCTATCTTGAGTTAATGTTCTGATTATTTGAATGTTACTGCAATCACCCTTTTGGTTGGTTTTTTAGCCTTAACAGAGAATACATTTTAGTAATGTTTCTATTGAAACTACCATAGCTTTTGAAACATTGCTGAACGCCAACTTCAAGAATAGATCGTTGAGTTGTAGATTCGCATCATAAAAGTAACTTTACTGAAATTTTCTTAAAGCAATCAAACCTAAAAAAATCTTAAGCAAAGAACGCTTTTTTTTTCTCTTCTTCTAAGATAAACCATCAATTTAATTCTTGAACTACCACTCTCTTCAATTTAATCTTTCAACTAATAATATAATAATTAGTCCTTAAACTATACGAAATTGGTCAATTTAGTCTATAACATCTTAATAGCAACAGTTAAGTAGACAAATTTTATATACTTTTGAACGAGTCAATCTCATGAGTGTTTATGATCATAATTTTATCGGTATAAACGAAAACGCTTGTAAACTCACATTGTGTGGAAGTAAATAACTGAAATTCATTTAAGCAGTAGACATGTCTTAACATATTATCTCTAAAATATATTTTTTCATACTCATCTGCTAAATAAAAGTCAAATAGTTAAAAACTCAAGTACCTACTACTTTTTTTTATTAGTAGGAATCGAAATTGCACACTGGAATTTTACAACACATTGGGCACATTAGTTGCCTATATATTCCAAAGATAATATCAAAAAAATGGCTTAAACAATTAAATAATCAGCCATTCAAAATCTTGTAATATCACATGTCCTCACTGTGTTTCTTCTTACTCTTATCGCTCGCATATCGTGGGAGGCGTGTTATTCACTCAATGACCACAACTATGTAGAAGAATCAAAGAGATTAACCAGGTGTCTAGGTTCACTGAATTATAATTGAACTCCCGTAAATACTTGCATATAATTTACATTATAGAACTGTAAGATCATACTCCCTCCTCCGTCTTATAATATATGATATAACTGACTCTATTAGGCATACTAATGCATAGTTTTGAGCTTAAATATCTTGAATAATATATTAGAAAAAATTACGAAAATTTGATACATCAAGACAAATCTAACGACATCTTATATGATATTATTTATTTAGTAGAAAAATATAATGTTAGATCAAAATTGCATATTTTCAAATGAGTATCTATTGAGAGGGAGCACCGTTTGTGTATTGTTTATGTATAGAAGGAACTAAACGAAGCACACCGCATAACAACATCACCGTTCGTTCATATAGTCATAAACATTTCAATATAGTCATAACAATAACAATAGTCCTTAATCAAATCTTGATTATTCAGACCAGGTAACTCCAAACTAAAAATTGTATGAAAAAAAAAATACAACAACCACCCTTGTTTTTCATTGAGAATTATCATTATTAGGTCCATACCTACGAACCCTCTCATCAATCCACTCCCTCATATCCCCCAAGACAAGATTAGCAGACTCATCAGGCTCCCCTTGAATCAAAGAATGATACATCCCGTCATAAAGCTTCAAAGTCTTATCCTTAGATTCAGCTTTCTCAAACAACAGCTTAGAAGAAGAAGGGCACGTGACACCATCAGCAGTACCATGTGCCGTAAGAAACGGCACCGTTACATTACAGAAATTATCTTGAACATATTGAGTGACCCTAAGAAGTTCCCTCATGGTCCCTACTCTAGGTGGGCCCGTATACCTCCTTGGATTAGAAGCAATAATCTTCAATTTATTTGGATCCCTAATCGCTTTTCCGACCATTTTATTATCAGGCATCGCTGCCCACGTGTCAGCCAAACCAAACAAGAGACCGTACACAAACAAATGAATCTTACTCGGTTTCATATCCTCGGGAATCACGAAAAGCGGCGCTGAGAAGATTAAACCCGTCCACGTGTCGGGTTCTGATTGGAAATACATCAGCATTGTAGCTAAACCACCCATAGACTCACCGAAGAGAAACGCTGGGAGGTGGTTGTAGGGAGGAGAACGACGGACGTGGAGGAAGAAGGAAAGTGAGGTGGCGGCGATTTTGTCCATATCGCCGAGGTAGCAACGGAGGCCGTCGGAACGGCCGTGACCTAAGAGATCGGCGGTGAAGACGGCGTAACCCCAGGTGGCGTAGGTGATGCAGATTTTTTGGAAGAGCCAGCCGGTGTCGGAGCCGTAACCGTGAGTCATGTAAACGGTGGCTTTGATTTCACCGTTGAGTGGGAGAAAGGACTGTGTGAAGATTTTGCCGTTGGGAGTTTCGAAGTGTGATTTGGTGTTGCGAACTCCTTGGGAGGTGTAGTATTCTTCTTCGGGGGAGTGACCCCAGAAATTTGGGGGAATTTCTGATTCCTGTTGCGGTGCCATTGGCGTTGTTGTTTCAGCGATGGAGATGGAAACGGGTGAGAATGGATAATAAGAGATTAATGTTGGAAGAAAAAAGGAAGATGTTATATAACAAAATTTGAGAACGTAGGAAGTTAGTGGGGTGGTTGGTGAGTGGGACCCATGGGAGTTGGTGAACCAACCTACCTGAGTCCATTATTGGAGTTGTAACGTGTGTGATTTTGTTGCTGTTGGCTTTGGGCTATAATTGAACCATATCTAGAACTCGGGCTTATCGGGTATTTGTTGAAGAATGCTGTTCACACTCGCATTTAGTGGAGCTAGAAATTTTATAGAGTTTGGGTAAAAAAATTATCGCAAAACAATACTTCATTCTTGTGAATAATTTCATATTTCCTACGAATAATTTCACATTTTCTGCGGATATATCTTTCCTGCTGATCTTAAAATCCTAAGGTATTACCTCACCTGAGAACCTATAATCCTTGGCAAAATCTACGGAAAATGTGTTTCCTGCGGAATTTACACAAATATCTGCAGGTAAATCCGCAGGAAAAACTAAAAGTTTTAGTAATGGTTGGGCTTGCTACAAAGAAAGTTGGAGCTGAGCCCGGGCTAGTGCCCAGGCTAGCTGGGGGGTGGCTCCCCCTGCTCGCACTAGTAATTTACCAATATAACTTCATCGGCAGTTAACTGCCGATGATTTTAACTGATGATAGTTAATTATCATTGAACTTTTACATTTTTTGTGTGTTTCAGCCTTATTTCAAGTGTGAATAATAATTTTCATATTTGTTTGATCATAAAAATTTGTGATTTCCCTTTCTTTTTTTTACCTACATTCCTCTCGTGTGATGTTCAAAATCCTTATTTTACATTTTGAATTCTATAATATCAACATTTAAGCTTTTTTAATTATATAATCTGAAATTATGCAAAACACAACAAAAAAAGTTATTAAATCACATTATACCTCAACTTGCAACAACATAGTTCAACAACAACAATTTTGAGTCGTTCTCAATGTTGAAAGGCTTGCGAATCTCTTCCAGCGTCTTACCCTTGATCATGTTTGGTACTACTTGACATGCAAGATCCAAAAGGCCATTGATGTTTCAATAGTTTGCAGCCTGAATGAGTTCGAATATCATAACCACATCAACCTCCTTGATGCAATCAACGTCCCAAACTTTATGATCTTCAGAAGTGGAACTGGTAGCTTCAACGTGCTTCTTACACATGTAGTTTCAACGTGCTTCTTACACAATCGTCCTCAATCATATGCTTGATTGTTTGTGATATTTGAGAGTCTATTACAACGTTGGTCCACCTAAGAAATTTTGGGTTAAAATTAACAGTGTAAGACCAAATTGACTGACATAAGCATATTTGAATGACCAAAACAAAACTTTCAACAACCAGAGGACCAAAACGAAACTCAACAATTATTCAAGAGACCATATATGCAATTTCACCATAAAAAATCGTTAAACAATTATAATTGATTTTTTTTTTAAAATTTCTTCCTTTTAATTCGTTGAACAATTCACATATTTGTGTGTGTCCATATATATATATAGACACGACAACCCTAGTTTTCTAGTGAGAGAAACTCAAACTTCTCTCTAAAATTTCTTTCCCCTTCGTTCATCGAGCAGGGGTGGTTTTAGGTCATTTTTTGACTTAGAATCACCCCTCTACACTTTTTTTCTCTTTTCTTTCAATCCAAATAAGTGGTTTTCACATAGATCAAGTTTCTTCTTTTGTGTTTTTTTTGTGATTTCGTCGTCTAAGTGTGGCGTTGAGTTGTTCGTCGTCTTGTGCGGCGTTTGATTTCGTGTCTTGTCGCAGTGTTCTTTTAGTTCCTATTGAAAGATCGACATCAATCAATTACAAATTCAACAAATGATTTGGGCGTCAACGTTGCAGATCCGGAAGCATGTGAATTTCGGTGACTTAGGTTTTATCATATTTTTTGTAGGCATTTTGCCGTTTTATGTTATTAACTTGGATGCTGTGAGTTTGTTTGCAGATTCACCCTTTACGTTTTTAACGATGTTTGTATCTGACGTACTCTATCGATTTGAATGAATGAATATCGTTTTATTTTTGTCAAATATATATATATATATATATATATATATATATATATTGACACACACAAATATGCGAATTGTTCAACCAATTAAAAGGAAGAAATTTAAAAAAAAAATCAATTATAATTGTTTAACGATTTTTCAAAATTAAGTTATTCTTTTTTTTGTGTGTGTCCTTTCCGGGGGAAGAGATTAATTCAAAATTGGGTCGAAATATAAGCAAAATTATTATTAAGAATGAAACTCAAGTTCTCTTAAACAATTCATTTTAAAAAGATTTTAATTGATTTAAATGATATTAATTATGAAGAATACTAACAACACACATTTTAACACACACTTTTCAACACATTCTTTTTTATTGATTAAAATTCACATGGATTTCACCAAATCACGTGTGACTCATAAATGGTGGGACACATGTGAATTTTAACTAATCAAAGAGAATGTGTTGAAAAATATGTGTTGCTAGGATTTTTCATTAATTACGTTACTTTTTAATATGGGCAATGCTATCCAGTGCCTCCGGGGGCTGGTTAAAGAGCAATAGATGAACGTACAATAAATGAATCAATCTCACTTGTTTGACCTCTTTTAAAATGAGAAATAAATCAACTAATTAAAATAAGGAAAATGTGCATTCAATACTTTGTCAAATTTTCTATTTTGTGATACAAGCATTGAATCATTTTTTTTAAAGAATGATTCATAAAAAAATTCACAGAGGTTCGAAAAAAATAATGATTCATTAAAAATTCACGGAAAAAAGAAAATTTGTTTGAGTAAAATCCACGTGAAGAAAAAAAACATTGTTAAGAAATGAAAAGAATACATCTCTCTTTTATTTTAATTAGTTGACTTATTTAAAGGAAGGAAATTAAATAGGATAAGGAAGTAAAATCCACGTGAAAAAAATTATCAAAACTGAAATCACAAGAAAAATAAAGGAAAAGAAATTTGATAGAGTATTAAATACAACTCTCTTTTATTTTAATTAATTGACTTATTTATCACTTTAATTAAGATAAAATAAACATAATCTATTCATTTATTGCTTCTTAACTAGTGCCGTGGGGCACCGGTTAGCAACACCCTTTTAATATAATTAAGTCACTAGCATAGAGGAGCTTTAGAAAATTAACTTCAGTAGTATACTGTATAAATATAGATATTTTTGTTTTGTTGAGAAAAGTATAAATATAGAGAAGTCTTTGCCTATATGAGAGATGAAGTACGATTTGTTTTAAGAAATGATTTTTTTAATGGTATTTTTAGAAATGATTTGATTTTGTTGATGAATCAAACGTGTGGTAATTAAAGCTTGCTTGAATTGAGCTTATGAAAGCTTATAAAAAAAAACTTATGCAAATAATTAAGTTTTTATCTTAATTCATAAGATTTTACTAACAAAAATTGTATATTCGTGAGTTATTTTTTCATAAACTATCTTAACAAACTTATAAATAATACATTTATATTTATTTATTTACATAAATTGATTTGCATAAACTCTAAAATAAGTGAATCCAAACGAACTTTAATTACTTACTTATGCAATACGATTTTATACGTGGTACCTTAACCTTACTGATTATTGAATGATTTGCTTAAATTAGAGATGCAGTACCATTCTTTTTTTGGAAATGAATTGATTTTGTTTGTTAATTTTATTTCATTAATTTTTGGTCGAAAATGTTGTTCATAATAATACAAACGCGTCACCTATGATTGTGTACTCGTTAACAAACACAATACAGAATCTTAATAAGCTGCTTCATAATCGGTTTTGAACATTACGCTGATGATGATAGTAATACTATAATAGTAACGCGGTCACCAGTTAATATCATTAATTTCGTAACGCTCATCTCATTATAAATAAACACTATTACCACTCACTCTTATCACACATTTCAATTTCAATTTCAATTCAACCTTTCCCGAACAACTAAGCAATGACGAGATCCAGTTTTCTTTTTTTCTTTTGATCGTATCAATGTTGATTCTCAGCATTTTTTGCCATCAACCATGGTTGCCGCTGTGAATGCTCCTTCGCCAAGTCCTACCGGCAAGGCTGCTCCGGCGCCAAGTCCGAATCGTTCGGGTTCTACAAGGATGAGTGGGTCTGTTGGGGTCGGTGTTGTGGTGGCTTTTGTCTTAAGAAGCTTTGCTATTTAGAATGTTTGTTTACCGGCATCCTGCTTTGTTTGTAGTCTTTTTTCTAAGTTTGTGGGATGCCTTCTAAAACTTTTTTTATTTCCTTGGTTGAATTTTATGGAATATAGTTAATTATCATAGGGCTATTTTACTAGTACGTGATTAGAAGAGAAGGACACTCAAGCCGTCACGATCATACCACTTACTTACTCAGAAAAATCAAATTATCAATGATATTGTTCTAAGATTGAAAAAGAGGGCACTTACTTCCGCCGTCCAATCATATACTAACCATTAAGGTCAACATTAATGAATGATATAGAGTTTTGAATAAATGAATTTGGAAGCATCGATTTTGTCTTGTAGTGAAGGAAGATAAATTTATCGATGATTAAATTTTAAGTATATTAATTTTCTTTTGTTGGTTGCCTATATAATTACATGGAACAACAGTTAGTTTTGTCATCGACGGTCTGATCATTAATCGGTGGTTGAGAACAAACTATGTATAAATTAATCAAACAAATTTGAACTGTTGAAAAACACTTTTCTAGGTTGAAATCAACTACGCATGAAATTACATGTTTTTCTGTGCATGGTTAAAGCCCCACCGATGTAAACGGTTAGGAAATGAATTTTCAAAGTGTAGTGCACAATTTGTAAAGAGAATTATTTATTTTTAACCAAAAAATAGGACTCATATAATTACAATAAATCGTTGATAGATTCCGAATTTGAATCTTGATGACAAAATAATCCGTAGACGCAGATATCCACGCTATTTGTTATTTAATGGATACAAATGTGAATTTGATAGTATTTGCACATGTAGATATATCATATATGTAGCCGCTAAGCTTTGTCTTTTGTTGAATTAAGAAACATTACTGGAGGTATATTATTATTTATTTTTTTTGACAAATGGAAGTATATTCTTTATAATCTCAATCTTTCAATTTATTATTATTTTTGATCAAGTAGTTTAGTGACCACAATTTCACCCCTTAAGATAAGTGGGTAATCTGGTATTCAAACCCCAACATTTGTATATTGCAATGTATTGTATCTAAAAATTGACATATGTATTTTTTTTAAGAAGGCAATTAAAAAACCGAACAAATCTTTCTAAAAAAAATGTCGGAAACAAACTTATAAAAAGTTTACATTGCTAGAGAAACAATTCAAAAAGGCAAACACCAAAAGAAAAAAAAAAAGCTAAATAATTGTAGTCAAACACCGAAGAAAATTAAGCCACCGATAAAGAGACTATTTGGGTAGGTACTCACGGGTATATGTTTTATTGCCATGTCTAAAGAAACTTTGAGGTAAGGCACATGTACGTATAGGTACGGGTCATTAGAAGAAATACGATTTGTTTTTAGAAATGATTTGATTTTGTTATGAATCAAACAGGTGGTAATTAATGACTTTTTTTTTTTTTAAGAAAAATTAAAGGTTAATACATGTTTATACCTACTACACCATTTGTTGTCTCCGGCAACACTTTATTAGTCGACGTGTAAAAATTGTCTCCTAAAAGTCGCTAAGGCAACGATTTTTGGCTATTGCCAAAAAGATTTCACAACACCTGATAAACGTCCCTAAAATACTTTTGGGGACGTTTTTGGAATGTTACTCTATTACTTCTTTGGCAACGATCGCAAATTGTCCCCTTAAATACTTGTGGAGACATTTTTAAAGTGTCACAATATTATTTCTCTAGCAATATTTGATAATTGTCCCCTTAAATATTTTTGGAGACAATTTTAGAAAATTACCTTAGTTTTAACAAAATGCTACAATCTTCCGATGATCCATAAGATTCACACCATCAAATTTTTGGTGGTAATCTTCTCTCTAAATTTATTTATCAAAAATCAAATCTTCCCTCCAAACATTATTTAAAAAATTAATAAAAAAATCAGCTAATAATATATATATATATATATATATATATATATATATATATATATATTATAAAGAAAACAACATCTTTCAGCTCTTTTGAGCTAGCTTTTTCTCTATCCAAAAATGCCATCAATTTTCTCTTTCAGCTCTTTTGTATCCATAGAAGAATTTAATCATTTTTTTTGTTGTAAATTTTAATTTATTTGTCCATTTTTGTAGTCGAATAAAATACTATCTACTAGCATCACCACTTTCGACACGTTCTGTGTTCACATCATTTTTGACGTAGTTGCGTTCTTGCTTCTTTGTATTGGTGTGTTCAGGTATAAGTTTTTTAACTTCTTTATTGCTTGCTATATATGTTTTTTACATGCTTATGCTATTATTTTACTAAAAAATTGAAATTTATGCTTCTGTTTGATTTTGCTTCAACTTGTATTTTAGTTACAAATAGAAAGGGTGTTATTCCTACTATATAGTACTAGTTTTATATTCTAATTATTGGTTTGTTGCTATCATTTGAATTTCTCCTTTCAATTGTCAATTTAAAAAACTAAAATATAAATAAATATAATCTCGTGTTTAGTTAAATTATTTTATGATTCATTTATTAGGTTTATAATTCCTTAAAGTACTTATTCCTTTATAGGCTTAAATCAAACATGACAAAGAACGAACGGTTGAGTTGCCTCCATAAAGTCAAGGTTACAATTGTTAATTACTTTTTGGATATTGTTGGGTCAGGTGGCTACTTTGGGTTTTACATGAATTTGATTTTGTTGTTTGTGAGAAATTGTTTAAGATGTGTGTGGGTCTGATTTTGGTTGTGAGAAATTTCGATTGTGTTGTTTGTCTGAAATTGTTTAAGATGCGTGTGCCGGATCTGATTTTGATTGTAACAGAATTTTATGCATAAAATTTGTTTATGCAATTTGTGTTGTTTGTGCTAACTTGTGTTTAATTTTCTGCATTTGTTATTTTCGTTTATGTGTTTTGCATAACTAGCCACAAGTTGTAGACACTTAAAAAGGGGCTTGTATTGATAGAATAATGGAGGGAAATGTAAGCCAATTTTCCTATTTGCGATTCTGTTTTGAGTGTGTTTTACTCGTCGTTTTGGTTTTTATTTGTGCGAGTTATAACTTTTATTAATGTCCTAATTGTTCCTTGAACCAACAATATATATGGTTAATGTATTTTGTTTTATTTTCTTATCCAACAAGTATCAATGAAGGTGTTGAAAAGGTCGGGGTAAAGAACCAATTTCAAAAGGGCAACATAGATGGTGAATTTCAAGAGGTTGATTTGAATGATGAATTCGAGGCAGATATATTTGAATGAGTTGGATGATATTTTATTTGGGATTGTAGTTGAAAGCATTCAACTTGAGTGAAATATGTTCTTAGTTATTTTGCTAAGCTCGTATTTCAAAGTATTGAACTTATTATTATGTAATGTTCAACATTTTCTTACTACTATATACTGAACTGATGTTGGAACCATTTTATTTTTGTCGATGAGTTGTTGAATTCGACCTTGTTTGAGTTATAATTGACAAATTTTTATTATGTCATAACTTATATTTCAAAATTGTAATATTTTACGAGGACATGTAAAAAGTGTTGCCTAAAAGCATCTGCTAATTCAACTTTAAGGCAACGATTATTAATTGTAGCCACCTATGGCAACATTTCAAAATCCTCTTCTCTGATTATCACAGAAAACGTCCTCTATTCGTATGGTTAGGGGATGTTTTGAAAAAATGTGCCCAAAGATCTTGAAAAAACATCCCCATAGACAATAGGCGACGCTCGCATAGGACGTCCGGAAAACGTCTCCTATATTTTTTGGCAACGTTTTTCTGACAATGTTGCTAGATAAGATAAATGGTATAGTGCCTCTGTAATATTAATGATTTCCGGTTTACCCCTCTGTAAAATAATTTGTTTAGATTTCAACCATGTAATTTAAAGATTCTTTGGTTTTAGTTCTTTATGGCATCAAATTACAAAATTTAAAGTGCTTTCGCCCCCTATAATTTAAGAGAATTTCGGTTTATCGATGTCATATCATCGATTTTGTACAATCAAAATTCATGAAGATCCAAAATCAAAGAAGCTTCAAATTACAGAGTTGAAATATAAACAAACTTTTTTACAAGGGGATAAATTGGAAGTCACTAATATTACAGGGGGTAAATGTAATGCCCCATTTTTATTATTTAGTTATTTTATCGAGTCTAGTGTTATTTTAAATATTTTATTTGAATATTTGCTATGTGATGATTTTTAGTATTTATTAGTAGGTTGTTATGGTATAAATAGTGAAGGAATCTAATTAGATTAGATTTAATGAGTCATAAGCGTAGTTTAATAATTGGAGGAGTTTGTTAGGTTAGGAATAAGAGGGATTTATTAGATTAAAAAAAGATTAAGTGAGAAACAAACTCTTGGTGGTTATAAATAGAGGAGATCATTAGAAACTTATGGTTAGAACAAGAAAACAGTTTTGGAAGAAAACAGAGAGTGCGTAGAAACGATTTTTGGGAGATAAAAAGGAGAAGCTTGTAGAGTTCTGTAAATTCAACCAATTTAAGGTAATGGTGAGACTGGCATTCTTTAATTTTAAGTATATAATTCTAAAAAGGGGTTTAATCTCTTGTTGTTGAATTTTTGATGTTGTAGAAGTTAAGTTTTTGAATTGAATTAGATTGATGAAAGTGTAGAAAATCCCATGAATTGAGTTTTGTAGCCTTAAATAGTGGATAATCTAGTAGGTTAACAAAGAATTAGTGTTTGAATGATAGTGTAATCATAGGGTGAATATTAGGATCGAGTTTGGAGAGTATATGATCAAAAACGGAGTCGAAAAGGGTTTCCCAAAGTGAAATCGCAGCAAAACTGTGATTTTGCTGTCACCGTGCATTTCTTGATGTCTCGGTTTGACAAGTTTAAGTTCCGAACTGAGTTTTGATGTCTTCATGAAAGTTTTATATAAGGATGTTAGCTTTCACTAGCCTTTGGAGTGACTCAATTTAAACGTCTAGAACTCTAGATATGATTAAAATACTACACATGGGTCAACAAGGTCGTGCTCTTGTCGATTTCTGTAACGGAATAACAAAAATAAAAACTGAGACTTTTCTGTTCATAATTAGGTTTTGATGTAAACATGAAAGTTTTAGATAATTAAGTTAACTTTCCAATGACTTGAAAATGTTTTGGGGATTTTGAATTATGATAGAAACACTTTAAGTGGGTCTTGGAAGACTTTTAGGAAAATTTAGCATAATCGCTTCTATATCAACCCGAAACTTTTGGTTTGCTTCCAAACTTCAGATCCTAAGTATTATGAGTTTAATTATAATGGTTAAGAGTATTCAATCTATGTCTTGATGAAATCAAACTTAGTTTTATTTTGATAATGAATTGGTGAATCATAATGATATGTTGTTGTTGATTTATGGTTGAATCTATGATTTATATGATGTTTATATGAAAGATATATGATGTTTATATGAAAGATGTTATTGTTGTTGTACTTGAAGTTGTGTCTTTGCATAATGATTGTTAAACGTAGGGGGCTTGATGCCTATTGATGTTATTGTTGTTGCATTTTGAGTCGTATTATTGCATAAGCATTTGTCAAACGTAGGGGCCTTGATGTATGTCAAGTCGAATTACGATTTTAACAGAGGGAGCTTGACGCTCTGTTGGCGAAGGGGGCTTGATGCCTGTCAAGTTGAATTACGACTTTAACGGAGAGAGCTTGACGCTATGTTGGTACCACATGCATTTGTTGAGTCGTTGTTGTTGCATTTGTTGAGTCGTTATTGTTGCATTTGTCGAGTCGTCGTTGTTGCATTGTTAAACGAAGTTGATTGATTCCTTTATGTGAATTAATCGTTGATGATTAGTTGTTGCTGTTTTATGTTGATTGATTCCTTTATATGAATTAATTGTTGATGATGAATTGTTGCTGTTTTATGTTGATTGATTCCTTTATATGAAGTACTTGTTGATGATTATTTGTGGCTGTTTTATATTGATTAATTCTTCTTCATGAATTGTTTCTTATTATTACTGAATGTGAAATCTCACCTCTTCTGTTTGAATGTTGCATATACGTCGATAACGATGACAGTCATTCATTCATTATTTTTAGTGTTATTTTCATGATATTTTGAGTTCACAAGTAAGCTTAAACAACAAGGAAAGTAATAAAAATAGAAGATCTTGAAGAAAGCAAAAACATGTCACGATTTGGAGCACAGGATGAGGTTCATTCGACATTGGTTAAAACGTATTTCGTGACACGATTTTAGGAACCCTAATTTGGAAGCTTGTTATTCAAGGCAGAATCGTGTCACGGTTTCCTCAAATCGTGCCACGATTTTAGAAGCAGCTGTTGTCTATTTAAGCTTAATTGTTTTAATTCTTCCATTAATTATGTTATTTGTAAACTTATTATGAGTAGCTAAATCTCTTCGAGATTAGGGATTCTTTGTAACTCTATTTATTATGAATGACAATCTAGTATTTATTCAATTCAATTGTTCTTAATGCTTTTTATATCCTCATCAAATATAAACATGAGTGAGAATGAATGACTATTGACCATAACTTTCTACTTAGACCTAATTGAATTGTTCTAATAAACATGGTTAGTCTAGGAATTGATAATCGTTTGTTAGTGATATGATGTTAACGTTCTTAAAACCTTCGACGATTATTAGACCACCTAAGGAATTAGGGGCTGTAGTTAGAGAAGAAGGTCCTAAGTCAAGGGATTGATTAGAGCTATTTTGTTAACTATCGTGGGACTAGAAAATCATTCATAAGAATAGGTGCGGTATACCAATTAGGGGGAACTTAGATGATTCAAAAGACCTGATCTCATCTCTCTTCATATTTTCTAAACCAACTCTATATTTTCTAACTGAATATATATTTTCTAACCGAATCTATATTTTCTGTTATTTAATTTTATGCAATCAAATCAAATCTACTACCTATATTTTACAAAATAATATATACATCCTAAATATTTACTTTATTGCCAAATTGAGATTAACACAGTCCTCGTGGATACGGATTTATTTTATTAGTTCGATAGTATTTGGTACACTTGCCAAACATCTATCAGGTAACGTGTTCAGATATCTAGGAGTAAATCGTCTTAGGAGTCATGTCATGCTCTGATACGTAACGGGATGATGATATTTATATGTTTTGTTTTCCTTTGTTACGTATTTCTTTATAAGATATTGTTGAACCATTTTAATTGAAGTTTTTATTATGTTGATGACTTTGAGGCCTAGTGCCAAGTGTTGATTAGATTAAAATGTTGAATATTTTCCGCTGCAACATTGTTTAAATTATTGAAAGCAGTTGTTTTAATAAATAATGATTTTAACTCTATTTATGATGAAATGATTTTTGAAAAACGAAATGTGACATCCTGTTTATGATGAACTCATATATTATTTATATGTCGGGAAAACAGAGTGTTAAAGTAAACATGTATTAACCTAGAAATTAATAGCTTAGTTTTTTTTAATCTTTTATTTACGAAAATTTAATGGCTTAGTTCTTTTTTATCTATTTTTATCTACAAATAAATTAATGGCTTAATTTTTTTTATCAAGTAGTCTAATGATTAGATTTTTATCTTCAAGGTGAAGCTAGAGTTCGAACCCCGGCTATAATGCAATCGCTATCAATTGAGCAATGCTCACGAGAAATGAGAAGACTAATCTATATACACAACAATTATATATGTATATATATTGAACCTTGAACCGGGTATCACTACGTGCGACGCAGCCTTGAACCGGCTAGGATTACAATAGAGAACAAAATTCTTTCTAGAGAAATATAATATAGCACTACTGCATTTTCATGAGTGTATCAAAATTTAGAACCGTTAAATTGAAAGAAATTTCTTGCCATCTCGTCTAAATGTTTGGGTACAGTACATTTTTAAAGGTAGTAGATTAATAATTATTAAATGATTTGCCTAAGTTTGCCTAAATTAGAGATGCATCATCATTCATTTTTGAAAATAAATTGATTTTGTTGATAATTTTATTTTTGGTCGAAAATTGGTTCTTAATACAAAATGCATGCGATTTTACGGGGTATGCATTAACCGCATGCATGTTTTGATCAGCCTTTTTCAAATAAACGCGTACGTAAATTATGGCAACAAACAGTATACAAAATTCATGCTATTAAAATTTAAGATAATTGATCTTTCGAAAAAAGATAGTTGTTCTCTGGGTCTCTCATGTTCGTCACGACTGAGAATTCATGCTATCATCAACATTTTATTGTCATCAGCTGCTGCATCTGCCCCTATATACTCTCCATCAATGTCTCCGGCTGGGAATGCTCCTTCACCAAATCCTATCAGCAAGATTGCTCCGGCGCCAAGTCCTAAACATTCGGGCTCTACCCGGTTGAGTGGTTCCGATGGTATTAGTGTTGTGGTGGCTTTGGTCTTAGGAACCTTTGCTTTTTAGAATGCTCCTTTGTTGCCTTTTTTGTTTTCTTGTCTTTTTTAAGTTGAATTCCGTCTTGCTCTAATGTTTGTAGTTTGTGGTGATGCCTTCTAAAACATCTTTTCTTTTGTTGAGTTTTGCGAAATAAATAAATAGTTATTCAATGAAAATGGATCTTAGTAATTTAAAGTTCAGTCAAAAGAATAGTAAATTCAAAGTTTTTTTTTTAATGTAATTTTAATTAATACATTGTCCATGTCCATGATCGATCATCCACTTATTATAGGGCAATTTTATTACGTCATTAAAACAGCAGGACACTCAAGTACTTATGCTAAAGCAATAGTACTTTCCTTCCTTAAACTAAGACACACAATCAAAACAATGATACAAAGTTTCCAAGAAATAAAATTGGAAGCGTCAATTTTGTCTTGTAGTGAAGGAAGATAAATTAATTGATGATTAACTGTATTAAAATATGGGTCATGCATTTCTCGTAATGATAAGCGGATTCTAGATTCCTTACCATTTCAGTAATCCAATAATGATTAGTAATATCTGATTTTATTTGATTATCAAGTTTTAAATTTAAAATTGTGTAACTATGACAGTGTGATTCTCTCGGTATGAAAATCATGTTAAATTCGTTTACCTTAACATTGTACAATTTTTCATCATGCAAGATGGGAAAAAAAATTCATGGCACTATATTAGAATTGAACTGCAAAAATTGATTGACATAACATAATGGTTACAAGAAGAAAAAAAAAACACATACTACTATGAAATTTAGAAGTTACCCAAACTATCCCATTTTACACCATGTGGACAATTTTACAAGAAAACCCTCAATACCCAAACTACTCATTCTATGAAGTAATTAACTTGGATACTCTTAGGCAGAGAAGAATCCATAAACCCACTATCCCAATTTCTATTATCACCCAAACAAAGTCTAAAATGTATACCTTCCTTCCCACCCAAGTTAACTGTTTCTAAACTGCTTTGAAAAATGTCTTTCAGCCATTTCTCAAACATTTTGTTAGTTAAAAAACAACACCCCATACACATGTCTTCAATCACTTTTTCATCTACACTAAAATTCACCACATTTTTCTTACCACAAACATCTTCAAACGACCCTTTAATCTTAAACAGAAAAAACTCTGTCTTTTCCCTGTCTTTCTCTGAACTTGTGTTAAACTCAAACTTGTTCTCAATTGAATCAAGAAACACATTTGAATTCAATGGATTTTCCACAATTTCTCTAGTCAAATTACTTGAAATTGAGCTACTTTCAATTGCTTTATCTTCACCATCTTCCTCTTCCTCTTCATCAGCTTTCATGTTCAGATCAAGGGTGTTACTGTTAAAGCTTGATTGTCTTAAAAATTCTTCCTTTCTGCTTCCTTGTTCAGAAATCAACAACCCCTTTTCATTCACTTCAATTCTAGGGTTCTTGCTTTTGGAAAACAAATCAAATTCAGCTTTTCTCTTGGGGCTCATGAAATTAGGCTTTGTTTCACCGACTTGCCACAACAAATTGATAACAGTTTTTTTGTTCTTCTCTTCAATGCTTGTGGATCCACCTTTTGTTAAGATGAATATCACTTGACCCAAATTCCCCTCTTTGTGACTTAAAGTTTCAAACTTTCTTTTTTCATATCCATCTGAGAGAAATTTCATGAATTGGGTATCAGCAGAATCAACATTTTCAATCAAAACCACAAGCTGTTGATGTTTTCTCAATGCTCCTAATAGCATTTCAGAAAATGGGGCTATTAAAGTTTCCTTTTTTAGCATATCCAATTTAAGGACCAAATCAGCTGAACCAAAAACTGATTCTGCAATAGAAAGTGCTAATCTTCTTTTGCTTATGAAATCATTGCCTTGTAAAAATAACCATGTAAATGAAATTTCATTTTGTTTTGTTGATTTGGTATCAAACAAGGCTTTTGATATTGAAGGAATAGTTTCAGATTGCCATGGCACATTCTCCTGCAATAGTTTACAAACATGAGCTTGTTGTAGTGTTGTATCAGTTATATTTTCCACCTTTTCACTTGAATCATCATTGCCAAGTGTAAGACTAATCTTTACTTCTTTACCTTCCATGCTTGCAATGGAATCAAAGACTGGCTTTGTTGTTTCCCTTTTATCATTGAAATTAAACTCAATGGTACTGCATGATTGTTGGCGACGGAATCGAGGTGTGAGATTGGAGGTGTGAGATATGATGCTTGATGAATTATTGAGGTTTGAACTATGATTGTTGTTGACCCTATTCCAGTGGTTTTGATGCTGTTTGTTTTGGTGTAGACAATGGCATAGTCTATTCCATTTTCTTTTCAATTCGGGTAATGCATCCTGAAAATGTTGAATTATTCATAAGCCCATAGTACTATCATAGATGTGTTTTGATGTTATGTTTAGCTTTATAAAATATGCCCTTAAGAGTTGATAGATACACAATACTGATGTATGCATAATGCAATAATCTCATTTACTGTTAAACGTTGCTCTCTGAAAAATAAAGCTATTGCATGATCATCATGCATTGGATTATAAATAGAAATGAGTTTTCCATTCAATGATTTTCTACCTTATTTTGTTCTTCTGTGCCATGAGACTGAAGCCAGAAAGGCAAAGTTTTCTTCTGTCCTGCAGGTCTGAGAAATTGAGCTTCTTTTTCATAATTGGAAGCACATTCTTCACAACAATTAAGTTTATCCTCATGCACATTATTACTGCTAAAGGGTTTTGTTTCCAGCATATGAGATAGGTTCTGAGAGATGCTCATCTTGGAATCAAGGACACTGCAAATTAAGTACAAAAGAAATTAACATCCAGAATTAAGCAAATAAATAGGCACTGTTGAGTTTTAAACATAGTACATACTACTCAGAAAATGCTTTTCTGTTATATGAAAAAAGAAAATAGTACTACTCTTTCCTTCTTTATTTTGCTTTAGATAAAGTGTAGTCTTTGTTTTTCTCCAACTCAAAATAATTTGACTGATTAACGTGTAAGAGGTTTGTTATATACTGACAAACTAAAGTGAGGCAGAAAAAAAGACTCTTCTTCATATATTTGCCTTACTACCAACTAACAATGCTTTTAGCATGTGTTCTGCCATAGCTCAGTAACCGTACATACTCCTCAACAAATTGCACAACAAATTAATTACCTTTCAAAAACACCATCAGAACTAGACAACACTTTTAGTTTTATGTACTTATGTTTACCTTTCTTTTTTGGTTGCATTTAACAAGTCATTATGAAACCTTTTATACCTTAAATCAAACAAATTAAGAACACATGTTATGTTGCAAATAGGTTCGTGCATGTTGATGTTTGGATACACAATTCACGGTGACACCGTGCTTTTGTTGCAAATAGCTTTTATCAAAATGACGGTGAAACACTGGTTCTATCAAACTCGCTTTTATCAAAATGACGGTGAAACACCGGTTCTATCAAACTTACCGTGAATCCAAACATGTACATAGGGTTATTGTTATTAATTAAGCAAAATATTACCTGGAAGAATGAAGGGTCAAGCCAAGTCCACCTGATGTACTCATCAACTCAGTTCTTTTTGGTGGAGAAAAGAGAACTGAGTTAAACTCAGAAGAGCTGTGCATAGCACTTGTAGCAGCCATGAAATTGTTCTGTCTGAAACTGCTAAGGTTAATGTTTTCTCTATGATTCTCACTAGTTGAAGGTGAACATGGAGATGAGAACACACCGCCACCAGAACTATTATAACATTTAAAAACAGAATTAGAAGGTGAGAAAGAGTCTTCTAAATTGTTCTTAACAAGAGTACTAGAGAATCCAGCTTCTCTCATAACCCTACTAACACTAGGATCATCAAGTATAGATATAATAAGCTGTTCAAGCTCAACTTTCACAGTAAGAACTGTTTGCTGTTGTTGCTGCTGCTGTTCTATGGAACCTCTTCTTTGATGAGCTTGTGCTCTTTTCAATGCAGCAATGAGAGCATTGGAAAGTGAAGGCTGAGAGTGAATCAAAGGAGAAGGTGTTGTTGGTAACCTATTAAGAGCTACATTGAAACAAAGCTCAAGAGCTCTAGACTGAAGTGGATGCTGTGAAGTTTGATGGTGAGGTTGATGAGATTTAAGACAAGCCCTTTTGAAGGAACTTAGTCTTAAGGTAAGTAAAGTGATGGCTACATGTAGAGGAGTAACCTGTGGATGGCCTCTCCTTCTAGCCAACACAAGAGAATGCTTCAAAACTGAAGCAGCCTCTGCTGTGAGGGTCTGCTGCAATGCACAACCTCCTGAGCGCATCACTTGATATATACACCCCCCCCCCCCTCTACACTTCCCTCTTTGTCTTTGGAAGCTAGTTTAGTTGTTACTCTTTTTTTTTTTCTTTCTATCAAAGAAACGTGGAGTGGAACTAGCTGAAAGAGTTTCAAAGAGTGAGAGAGAATGAAAGAGCTCTAGTAAACAGGCTTTAGAAATACAATAACTATGCCTCACTGCTTTCTTTATAGTTCTTGTCACTCATCACTTTTTCTTTTTTCTTCAATTCTCTTTTTGTTTTAGTTTAAAGAGGCAACTTTCTTTCTTTTTGCTTTGCTTTTCCACTCTCTCTCTAGTTTACAGTTATATTAGATGCAATCCTTTTCTCTCTAAATGTAGTATTTTCATGTAGTTAACATTTATTAGAAAACTGCTGCTATTTCAATAGCGGTTATACTAGTACTCTTTTCTAGTATTATACTACCTCGATACATTTTTTAAGTATATGTGACCGCGAGTCCATCCCTTTTTATAAACATCTTTTACACGCGCAAAATGATCTTATAAATAAGGGCGAAGGTAGTAATGTATAATTTGAGCTGCCTCAAGCAAGCACTATACACAAATAATAGGATAATATAACACTTATATTTTATATACATTTATGACTTCACATTACTTTAGTTAACCAGTATTGAACATACTTAAGCAGTAAACTATTTATACTTACTATTTTGATCTGGAAAGCTTCATGTTCATGCAAATATATGTGTAAAAGCTTCATGTTCATTCATCTACAGCATTAACTGCTAGCTACTTCTGTAAACAGTATATGATGTGCATGCATGTTTTTCCATGTTCATTAGTACAATTTATTTTGTTTATTGAAAATGTTATCTTCTGTACTAAATTGTTTGCTGTAAGCAAGTGAAGCTATACAACAATTAATGTGGACCCGCAATCTAAACTTTTCACTTGGATCGGAGAATTTCCCACCATTTTCCACATCATCATCTTTTAAATTGACAGACAAAGCCAGCATTAATTCAAAAAAAGTTACTAAAGAGGAAAAAAGAAAGAAGGCATTGCGATGCAATATATTTTATTCTAAAAAGAAAAGAAAAAAAAAGCAAAAATGTTGATGAATTAATAATTCTAAATCGTTGTCCACAACTGCAATATAAAGGTTTTAAAGATCTCTGCAATGATATCGTAATTGCAATTGTATGCAAATCCATAGGCCGCATTTGCCAACATTTTGCCGCAATATCAAAGTTTGCAGCATAACCATAACCGCGACCGAAACAATAATTTAAAACTTTGTTACATTTTGTGAATACTTTTTCTCATTTGAATGTATGAATGAATATGCAGAATATTTATTGAACAGGACCACTTGAATATATTAGGTTCCTATAGTTGTGCTGTTGTGTCTCTGTTCACGCCAATCCTCGTAGAGAAACAGTTTTATAATATATTCCCCAAAAAGCAAACCTGTGTCTGCTATGATCTAAAGCATTATTGGTTCTTTTTCAGCAAACTGCAATAACCTTTTGTCTTAATCTAATGATCTCTACCTGTTCAAACCAACCACACCTACTTGTTCATAACTTTTTTATTACCATATAAAGCAACCAAAACTGATATATAACTGTTATAATGGACAATCTTCACAGTTATTCTATTCACTACTACTTTTAAGTCTCATATTCATATATATGGTAACATCTTTTCGGTTTCTTGGACACCAGAAAATTAACTTGTTTAGCTAGAGTTTAATAGTGAACTTTTGTATCACAAATCCTTTAACTTCATTTAAAGGTTTAAATAATTTTTTATATTTTTTTCTTGCAAATTAGTCCTTTATCCTTTAAAAAAATAAATTATATGGTTGAAACAATTTTCATTTTTAGCTAATGAAGTTTGAGTTAGTTGGTACAAAGTATATTCATTTAGTATTTTTATCGGTGTTCGTTGAACTTTAAAGTCTGCTTTAATACTGACGAGTTTTGAAGCCCAACTAACCTAAACTTCTGTTTACCTAAAAAGAAAAATGATTTTATTCTTAGTCTATATTTCTGTTACAAATTTATTACAAAAACATTGAATTATATACTGCAAAAAAATGTTTTACCATTCAGCCTTACAATTAGATTCAATCACACATTCTTCTCTATTTTGATTGACTAAACCAAGTTTTTTTAATTTGATATCAATTATTCTTAATCCATGTAGAAATATTTATGAAATTCACAATTTGTTAATGATTATATTTACACTAGTTTTGATTTGTGAAGTATTAATTTCCATGCAAAATAGTTACTTCTTTCTTTTGAGGAAATGCAAAATACTAGTTGCTTAGAAAGCAGGATTAGAAATAACTTTGACCACTGTATATGAAGGAAGGAAGCATATGGGTCCTCATGTAGTCACATTATTTTGACTCTATGCAAGATTCGAAACATGATGTTTATGATCATAAGGAAAATGAGTCATTATAATTTATAGAGCTAATTCACCTATCCAAAAAAAAAGTTATAGAGCTAATTCATCTTTGAATATGGCGCTGATTCCAAGACTATATATACGATCTGTAAAGAGTTTAAGGTAGATTAAAGGAAAAAAGAAAAAAGAGGAGAAAAATAAATCGAGGAAATAGAAAAAGTAGCAATGTATGATATTCTAAGCTCTTACTAGACACTATCTCCAAACGTGGTACTTAAGTTTTCTCAATGAGTTCCCAACCAAAATTTAAGTTATATCTGTTGTAAAATTAGGCACAAGAACATCTCTACAAATAATAATTAACATATAAATATAAGAATTAATTTATGTCAATAGGAATAATTAAGGACATTTCAAGGAAACTTATCTGTGTTGAGATTGTTGTAGAATTGACCACCGGCGAAACGAACTCAATCAGCATCTCTAAACATCAATTCAATAAGAAAACTGTAAAATGAACAATTGATGAATAGTTTGAGACATGTTGATCGCACTGTCTTTGAGGATTTTTCGTATAATTATATGTTAATCCCCCAAGATTGATTTAACAGACCCTTCCCGTCAAGCCGAGCATTCAGAATAATATGTTAACCCAGAATATTTGATGAGAAAAAAGTATTTGTTGCGTGTGTTCTATGTATTTTCCAACTCTAATTGTGTTTTATAGAAAGCAGTGTCTATAAGCACTCTCCAAGATATGACCGTATAGCAAATCAGAATATTAAGCATTAAAGGCACACATTTAGGCTTGCACAACCAACAAATACGTTACTTGAGTGTTTAGTGTTAGTTACCTTGACTAAGTCAAATGCTAACAATCAGAATAGAAGTTAATTAACACACTTTAATGACATAATTCACGGTCACTAACATTGTTGAATAATTGAATGAAATACTAATTGAAATACTAGGCGCAAAATATGAATTTATAATAAGTGTTAAATATGTTTTTGATCTTTATAAATATGTCAACTTTTTGTTTTAGTCCCTTTAAAAAAATTCTTTGACTTATAGTCTCTTCAAAAAATTTCATCTTCACTTTTGATCCCTCATTTTAAGTAAACTCACATGTAAAATTCGTATTTTTGAATAATATTTTGCAGAAATATTTGTAATATTATAAGAATTTATCCAAAAAAGTTTAGATTTTTTTAACAAACCATGAATTAAATATGAATTTATATATTTTTTATGGTTAAAATTTCATATTTAATTTATATTTTGTTAAGAAATTCTATATTTTTTTAGGAGAGATTTTTACATTATTCTACACATTTATGCACATTTTCATTAAAAAATACAAAGTTTCACTTAAAAACAGGGACCAAAAGTAGTGATTGAAAAAGGAAAAATTTTAGAAGGACTAAAACGAAAAATTGATATATTTATAGAGACTAAAAACATATTTAACTCTAATAATAATGTCTACAAAAATACTTTTCAATTAAAATGGGGGACAAAATATATTTGAAAACTTTTGAAATATAAACTAGATTTACAACCATATCTACCAAATTGAAGCTTCCTCGAGTAATGTATCAAAAAAGATTTAAACACCTATGTCAATATTTCTATGTCAAAACTCAATTAATTTTTAGGTATAAAAAAGATTTAAACACCTATGTCAAGCTTTCTCAACAAACGCATTGAACAATCCATCTTTCTTATTGATAAATTCTTAGGTATTTTGAAGTTTGTTAAGAACCGGGTTTATTTAAAATTTAAATTTATTTTACTATAAATTAATGTAAAAATATAACATGATATTGAATGATTGGATGGTGAGTCTATATCCAACCAAATTTCAATGGTACCAAAATATGTTCATCTTTCTCATCCTAAACCATCTTTATGTTTTTTGGTAAATACAACTTACTCATAAGTATATCCCAATTTACCCAAATATTTTGTTTTTCTCACCAATTACTCCTATTTCATTCCTTAGGAGATCATAAAAAATGAATCGATATTTAGTAACGTAAAACTATACTTGAATCAATTGAAATCGGGTTTAATTGATTTGGCTCGGTTTAAACTCGAACATAAAGATGAACCTATTTAATTTGTTTGGATTGAATTTTGAGTTATATTTTTTTTAGAGGATCTTTGAGTTCTACTTAGAACTCAGCATTTATTTCTCTTGTTCTACTTTGTCCGCAAAAGAGTGTAACAACACAAGAGAAATAAATGACGACAATAATAATAATTTAGAAAACTTGAACTTAATGGTGCTTCAAATAGCTAAATTCATCCATATAGACTTTGTAATAAACAAACTATCAATGTCTTTTTCAATGTACACATTTAAGTTATTCATAAAAAATTGTTCGTCCATGTTCTTTATGAGTATTTAATTGATTTACTTTGAAGCATCGTTAAGTATATCAATTAATTAAGTGATGAGTGGTGCTATTTCTCGCAAGCTGTTTTATCCCTAATCACTCACGAATTTGCCGTCGACCAATCAAAACTTGTTATGGCCGGAAAACAAGGAGGTAGTGGGTGTTATTATGGTCAAACTTTCAAGTGTGCAACGTTACTATTTCTATCGTGATCTCCCCGTGATATTGTTTGTCACCATATTAAGCATTTTCCTTAAGTGATAATTGTTTTACTTTCATGTTTTTTTTTTTTTTTTTTACAAATAAACTTAGGAAAATGTAACTAGTTTGGCACTATAACCAAGGAGACTAATATAGTAAACAAATCTTGAACTTATGTAGTCAAATTTTTAAAAGTGTGAAAATATTTTTTCAATGCAAATTTTTTTACTTTTATTTCCTTAATTAGTGACCCCGGGGCACTAGTTAACATGAATCATAACCTTATATAAAGTAGTTAATTATATATTATCACAATATAGTTAAATATAAAATTATACTCATGTATTAAATAAATAGAAAAAATGTGTATTTTGAGGTAGCCAATGCTACACCTCACAAGGTACCTCTGCCTTTTCCGGTAAAAAACTAATCCTTGAATCAACAACAAATATTTAGAGTTGGGCTACGAACTAAATAAATGATAGCTTGAGTAGGAATCTGAGTTATTTTCGAAGAGAGAGTTATGTTGTCAACTCTCTCCACACCATGTTAGTCATGACCTAACAAACAATATGTAGATGAAGAGACTTGTATGTCCCATATCTTAAATATTTTGAATGAAGGTTGGGTGTCCAAGCTATAATTACTCTTATCCTAAATGTTCTATGTTTTCCTAGCGACGAAACACAAGAGTGTTGGAGGGGAATGGGAGTAGGACCTTTGTTTTTTTTTAGCATTCTTTATAACCTTTCTTCCTATTAAAGAAGAAGCAGCACTAAGTAGATAATAATTACGAGGCTCGCTCATTTTGAGGGTCGTCAATATACCAAACCCTTTTAACAAAACAAAAAGGATCAAATCATTGGAACATTATATTTGAACGTTTGAAAAGTGAAGAAGACAGTGTGATCGGATTACTCTGCTTAGAAGAAAAGGATCCCTTTATGGAATTAATTGAGAAATAATGTGTTATTTTACATTTTACCAAGAATATTTAATAATGTTGCAACCCAACGGAATGATTTGGTTTGCATGTTGACTGACAGATTTTCAACAAAGCATGAAATTAAATTTAGAAGATTTATTAACCGAGACAAATCAGGCCCACTTATACTACAGAGGGATTATTTGGTATTACTAGTAGTAGTAGTAGTAGTACAAAATTAAGAACGTTTTAGTGAGAGGTATACAAAGCATTCGTCAAGTAATCCACTATAGTAGGTCAGTTAAATTTGTATGCACGTAGAAAGTTTTACACGAATGTTTAATCAAATCTCATCATTTGAATTTGTTATGATCTCTTATTTCTTTTTATAATAATGATTTTTTTTAAATATCTACGCTAATATACAAATTAAATGATGATACTTGATTGGACGTATATTCAAAACTATTTTATACTATATATTTTATATAAATCGAATTCTTTGGCAGTGTAAAAAAATCCATTTGATATTTACTAAGAATGACAATATTTGTGGTAATTAATTTTCATAGATAAAATTTGTACAAAATTTAAAATGTGAAAGAGTTTGGACTTTAAAACTATTATCATATTTTTTTTGTCGTGAAAACTATTATCATGTTAATAAAACCTTTATCATGTTAACAACAATGAGTGTTTATTGGACCGATTAGACCATCTCAAACTAAAAATGTAAATCCACGGATCTACCACCCGACTGATCACGTCCACTTATTTATGCATTTCCTCTCGGGTTAATCGGATTTCAAGCGGGCCAGGTTACATTGTATGGTTCTAATGGATTAGTGACTAATACAAGGGTATAAAAGAGAAGAGAGGAAGAAACTTTTATTGTTGAAATCAAAGAGACTAAATTGGGTGAACGTAATAAAGCAAAGAAAGTAAAAGTGTAAGACCAAAAATAAAATAAAGTCATGAAAGTATGTTCCTTTATTTCTCTATCCATATTTTTTATATTACATGCAAGACAATTGACAACCCTGCCCATCATTGTTGCCACACTCTCTTTGTACGCTGATCCCCGTAAAAATGTCATGGATCTCATTCTTTTTCTTTGATTGTGTTTATCACATTATATATTGGACACCCTTTAGCTAAATAATGCTTCAATAATCAACAAAAGAGGTTATTTTAAATTAGAAAAGGTGTTTAGAATAAAGAGTTAGAGAATATAGAAAGAATGACTTCTTGGGGAGATAGACACACACCAACATGATTAAGGATATTAGATTTCTTTCCATATTGTCTCTACCACTTTAAATATCAAACAAATAAAAAGGGACGCTGTGGCACCTTATGTGTAGATTGTGGGTCATTTAACTTTATTGTGGAGTCGTTGCTTTCATATTGATAAGTTCAGTTAATTAGGTTTGTATTTCATTATGTGTTTTGCATTATTATACGTAACGTACATATTATAATCATTAATCAACTTAACTTATATCATTGTTAGTTGTGTATTAATCAACCGTTCTGTAAAAAAAAAAGTTGTGTGCTGTGTCCTAATTTTTCATATTGATACTTGAATAAACACATACAAACAATTAACAAATTGGGGATGTAGCTCAAATGGTAGAGCGCCCGCTTTGCATGCGGGAGGTACAGGGTTCGATACCCTGCATCTCCAAAATTATTTTTATCTTTATTTTTGGTACTGAACGATGAGTCTGTATTTGCATGATTCCAAAGATTTGCTGTTTCATAAAATATAGATTATGCAATTTTTTTAATACTTGTCTAAAAGTATAAATGAAACACCAAAAATATTTTATTTGGAAAAAAGGAATAAACGGTCTTTACAGCAAACCCTTTTGGTCTGAGAGTTAGACAAATAAAATTGTAGCACAAAGATGGTGGTCACACATATAATTTAGCAGTGTGATATAATAATTGATGCACAAAAAGCTTTTCTTTGGGCTCAGCTCAGTTATTGTTGATAATCACATGATTGATGGATAAATTGGCAGGGTGAGGGGTAGTACAGAATGTAGCATACATACTGCATACATATAAGAGAAACAAAACATAAGAAAACAAACCCTGGCTATAAATACGCTGCCATGCAATGTAAATAGGTCAGAGGCTATAATCAGAACAAACAAATTCTGCATGTGTTTCTGCTGGCCTCAAAATAGACCTTTCAAAACACAACTTTGGGGTTTGATGGAATTTGATTCTTGAAAAATTATGCATTTGTGTCTGCACAATGCTGGTATTTGAATAGACCTCCCTCTCAAGTCTCAACTCTTCTTGTGTTCATATTCTACTTCTATTAATGTATACACCTGTGCAATTAAGGATGCCCTAGGGTCTCTGAATTTATGTTTAATTAAATTTAGAGAAATTAAATATAGCTGCATTTCTTTTATGGAGAATGTTAACTAGTGTAGAAAACAAGAAAGTTCTTTATAAAAAATAGTGTAATTACGGTTTAATCAAAGGTAAAAACTTATGTTTTCAAAACAAAACTTTTATTTATGGATTCTTTAGCCATTGTCCCAGTAGTGCTGGTTAGCAACACCCTTTTTATTTATTTTAGAGTTAGATATTAAGGCCACTTTGGCACATTAGATTTCAAAAATTGATCAATCTCGATTCTCAACACGAGTATCCATGGAATATCAGTGTATATGTATCTAATAAGTCTCCATTTATAGTATCTGAGCTTCCTATGATAATAGCACTCACTAAGACACAGATTACTAACAAATTTGAAAGTTATAACTACATCTACTGCGACTAACTAACAACTAACGTAACTGAAATTCAACTATTTTTTCAACAAATTTCAGCTGATTAATTAACTAAAATATTCTCACAATAGGCTTACTTTGTTGCTGATTGGCTGGCTAACAGAGTTCATGCTTGTTCATTTGGGGTTCACTTGTCCAACATGTTCCTTTTAATTGTACTCAGTTGATGTTGTGTGATGTAATGGTCTAATGGAGCTTTCTATCCAGCATAGATTTAGGCGCTAGTTGTTTTCTTGTTCCTCTAAGCCCTCCTTTGCATCAAAAATATTTTCACACTAAATGTCACATGATTTCTTTCCAAGGTTTATTACAAAGGTGTTAAAAGTAATTTAGTATTTTCTATTCATTGAAAATTCTTTTTTTTTTTAGTAAGAATTGAACATTCATTTTCCCCCCTCTTAATCTAACAATGTGTTTTCATTAAATCATTTATCTTTTTTGTTACCATGTTATAAGCCGTAAAAAAAAATGTTATAAGCATGAGGTTTCCCTCGAAAATTAAAATTGTTTTTTCATAAGAGAAATGCTAGCAACATACTCTTCGGAACATTCTCTCTCTAATCGGTTAAATAGAGATGGATCCTACTAAATTTATATAGGACCTGCATGATTTGGTGAAATCCATTTGAATTTCAACCAATTAGAGAGGGAGTTGAAAATAATGTGCTAGAATGTGTGTTGTTAACATTCATCTCTCCATAAACGATCGAATCTAAACCACTTACTTAAAGATCTAAATTCCATACTGTTTGGACCAATATATTGGTGGTCTCTAAATCCTTTTTGTATAATCTTTGTGTTTTGGATTTAAAAATGAAAACAATTAATAACTTTTATCTAAAAAAAAATATTTTTGTATGTTTCAATGAGTTGAATACACAAATCACGTAAAATTTCCACTTAAATATTTTCCTTGTATAAATCTATAATTAATCGTTTGGTTACGGTCAACATTTACTTTTGGGATACATCAAGAAAACCCTCCATTTGTCAAAAAAGAAAATGAAAGAAAACCCTCCAATATGATCTTAACATGCTCGTCAAAAAGATTTATGACTCCAACGTTAAAGTACAAAGGACAATATATTCCAAAACCAAATGTACTCATGCGATGAACACTAACATTATTTCCAACTTTCTTTCATCTCAATCCAAAAATGTGAAAGATTGGAAAAGAATACAAGCAAGACGGGTATATATTTTTTGATCTAAGAGAGAATAAGTATATTGTATCTCCACCATATAAACAATATATTTTATCTTAACAATTATTTGGAATTATTGTCTCCAATAATTTTTATTTTTTATATATATATGTGTGCCCTAAAACCTGTCACGTACATACATTCTGAGATGGATTCGGGGGGTGTCCGACAAAATTGAGATAGATAGAGTTGATGTGCCTAGTTTTCAATCTGTCTTCACCTTTTGTTCATTAATCCAACTCAATCATTCCCATGCTTACACCTCAATATATAATATAAATATGTTATATGCTTTTAATAACATATACCATCAAGATATAACTATTAACTAATTGTATCAGTTCTTTTATTTCTGATTTCAAATATATTTCTACGAATTATTTAAAAAGATCATTAAAAGATTTAACTATTTTCTTATGAAGCTAGTAATTAATCAGAAGAATTTAGACTATACTCGAGTATGAATTGGACAATGTAAATCATGTCTTGGTTAGCCTTATACTAATTCTATATGCTCAAAATAAAGAAAAAGGAGAATTAAGTCGTTATCATGGATCTGATCAGCTTTCAACATTTTGATGTGCGCAAGATAGGAGTAATAACTTTTGAGGCAAAAAGCTTTTAAACAACAGATTCAAAATTAGATTATTAAGAATAAAAAGTTGCCACTATTATAGTCAAAAAGCTTCACAGATCACCTTTAACACCTTTTTTTTGGACCTTGCTTTATTGAGTAATAATAACTAATAAGAATTTGATCTATGTATTTTAATCATTGGATTGAGTATCAAATCAAATAAAGCTTCCTCATATCTTTATTTGATGTCCTCAATGCTCAAGCATGCATAAATGTGCAAAACCAATGAATTCCCACTTAAGAGACATAACAAGAGAATGTAATTTGGTCTCTTAAGAGGATTAGTGTTCATTCCAAAAATAATGCACGCATTAATGCATAGTCAAATTTTACAAAATAAAAACAACAATAATAGAGGAGATTAATTGAGAATTTAGAGAGCAAAGAATAAACTCTGACTTGAGGAAGCATATAGGAAAAAGACAAGGGAAGTGAAGCCAATATTGCCTATTTAACACATTAGTAAGTTGCAACAAACAAACAAGTTCTTTGAAGTTTGAATTAAAAACGCATGCACTATCAAGCTGACACAAGCTATCTCTTATTCTCTCTTTCAATATGGCTCTCCTTTTCAAGTTTCTCTATCTCCTAGCAAAGGATTCTCTTTGCCAATTCAAAAATTCCATCACACTTCTCTCAAGAGATAGTACTAGATTCTATACTTACACTTTTTTGCCTTCTCGATCTCATCATCTAGAGAATGAATGCACATTCTTGAGTGCTTAATTAAATTAAATATGCATAATATCATTATGTCTACCACTTTTAAATTTGCCTGGAAATTTTAAGTATTTGATTAGCTAGAGGATGAGTAATCCTTTTATGTCATTATAATTAATTATTTTGAAGCTTTTTATACCTTTAATAAAAAGACTCCACTTCCACTCTTAGTGTCATTATTACAGCTGAGTTGGTGGGGATGCATAGGTTGCTTTTATTATCAATTTGGTTATGCTTTTTTGGTAGGAATATGTCTCTTTGCTTGAGCTTCTGAATTCCCTCTTTCATAATTCTTTATTCTTATTAGTGCCAACTCTTTATAACACTTTGATAGTGACGATAGTAGAATATACTAATATTTTTTGTTTACTCTATTCTGATTAAAATACAATCTATCACAATGCAATGTTGTGCATATTTAAGCGATATTAACTGTGACCGATTCCAAAAGGAGGTGCAAGCAGAGGTTAGGTTCACTTTGGTTTAACTTTATTAGTTTGTAAAAACATATAAAAGCTTTTCAATAAATGCAAGATTCTTCATTTAGAAAAAAATACTATTCTGTCATTGAATTTAATCCCTGTATAAAAAATCCGTAAGAGTTTTGCAACATTGAAACTCTTGAGAAAAAGTTTCGTGGATCATTGTGGTTCTCTTTGGATCGATAAATTAGTCTTTACGGATATACGCGGTAGATAACTAGTTTACATCTAAAATTTTGATGTTATTATTTTATGTAATTTTCAATATACGTGTGTATGAATTTGTTAAAACATGAAGAAAAAAATGTATAAAAGTTCAAATATGTTTGAATTGAAAACATGAAAATAAATTAAATGTGTAAAAGTTCAAATATGAAAACAAATTTTAACTATGAGAAATTGGTTTGATTTAAGGGTAGAAGATGTTAGAAGATCCCCGTTCAAATCCCTAATGAAAAATAATAATATTAACATAACAACTAATTTCTAACATTTGTTTACCAAAAAAAAATCATCAATCAGTTTTTATGAACTCTTAGTAGTTGTTAGTTTTTTAGTCAATGAGAATATCTAACTTAATTTCAATGAATCTAGAATCAATCAGTTGGTTCAATCATGATTGGTGTACATTTAGAATCAGATCAAACTAGGTTGAACCAATTTAAACTCAATTACATGTTATTCAATTGGATCATTTTTTTTATTTTCTTTGAAAGATAAAACTTTCTTCATACTTATTTATTTATTAATCATCTAGTTTAACCGATTAGACAATGACACAGAAATCTCGTCCTATTCGGCCCGAGGTCGGGTTATGAAAACATTGGTGTGTTTGAGCCAGTCTCTCTTCATACGTAGATACATGTGTACTACATAACACTTCTCACACTCGGATTGAGGTCATATGAACAATGGTGTTGTGATTCTTGTTGATCTGGACCCATGTGAGTGGCTAAGGTGGGAAAGTTTATCATCGTTTTGGCTTTGGTACAATAACATAGTTCACACTTGATACCTAAATAACAGTTTACTTTAAGGATCAACCAACTCAACTACATACATTTCGTTGGCTGATCCTTGAAATAACAGTTTAGTTTAAGGATTCCTTGTAGTATGCCACTTCATTGCATTTCTATTCAAGTCGTAGGGTTTCCTCTGATCTAGTAATAAATTGAAAAAACCCAAGTTAACATTCATTACTAGATTTCATTTCTCTTTATTCATCTCATTTTTAAGCTCACTCAACCTAGTTAGGGTGAGTTATCAGACTTGCAGAGCCAATGATGGTATATAATTCATATCTTAATAACAAATCAACCAATAAGCCGCTCATAAACTGTTGTACGACTTGGTCAAACAACAATAACAAGCATTAGGAACCATATTTGCAGGTTGCATGGTCAAAGAGTCAATTGAACTAGAAAGAATTGTCCTTTTCATAGGCAGTACTACTCAACAATCTTAAGTTACATTTCCAGACCATTAATATCAGGTGGATTTAATACATTAAACTCAAATTTGCCCAATTTTTTAAATTGAAGAGCCTGAAATTCTAAAAGTTTCAGAACTGATATCTCATGTTGCACCACGTTTCTGTAAGTGGTCAGTCAATTGATATACAAGAATTTACAAGTGCCAGAAATAATTAAAATTGTAAGTAGAGAGATTTCAATATTTACATAGGCTTTTTACCTACCCACGTTTATCCTACTACTACAAAAACCAAAAAAATCTTCTAAGTATTATTTAGTGCATTACCCACATAACTTCAGATTGGAGGCCACAGACAAACCAACTACATGTTGATGGAGCAGGACGAGTTGCCCCTCTGCAAGAATCAACCAAAATGATGGATCACCCACATGCAAGACCGTGGCAACAGCTGTCATGTAGCACCAATATGTCCTGGATATTTAAGAAAAGGGAAGTCATGCAAGGGTTTGCTTACTACAATCATAGAGCAACAACCCATAACTACTTGTAATCAATTCGACCTTCTTTTCTACCATGCAAATGATGAGGAATTTTTTCCTCTGGGTCTATACTCTGTTCTTCATGACCATTTCTAGTAACAATTCTTAAAGGGTGTGCTTCTGTGTTGAACACCCATTCATCAAGAGAGATAACTGAAGGTGGTGAAAACAAGAGATAGAGGTACTTGAGGGTTTCTGCAAGGAAGAAGCTCTGCATCATGTTATCTTTGTCACCTGTATTCACCTGGGTATTCAACAATGGTTTAGTTATGTTCCGTAGTGCACAAGTTACAATAGGAAAACCATAATCTTTATAATGCATAAGAAAATCTTCCTCATAACGAACAAAAAATGAATTTATGAACCCAATATGTTCTTACATTACTTAGTCATTTCATGCAACCAATTTCTGCAGGATTTTCCTCTCACCGAGACTATTAGCACATTTTGGCAACACAATTGTATGTTCCAAACAAGTTTGCCTCAAACATGAATAGTTGATAAAAACATCCAGAAATTCCAAGTCTAAGAAAGCAAATCATTTCGGAGAAAAAAAAGTGAGGCTTTAAGAATTTCTTACATCTTTGAGCCCAACATATCCTGTTTCAGTGCGAGAGTTCTTTTCAAATGCTTGAAAAATATTCCAACCCCATTCTTGGTATGTTTTGTTTCTGGTGAAACGCCAGAGGTAGAACAGTGACTCTATAGTTTCAGGTCTTTGGATATTCCATGAGGTACCAACATTCATATCCTACAATTATATTTATCTTAGCACATAGCATTTAAGGCGATTTGAAGAACAGTGAGAACAAACCATCCAAACCTCATCCTTGCGGAAGTAATAGTTCTCCCCTGCTAATTTAGTTGGCGTTGACTGGTAAAAATTGTAGCAGGTCCATGCAAGCTGCACAATTAAATGCACCATAATTCAATAGAAGTTTGAAAGAAAAAGAGCAAACAAAACCAATAAATTTCTGGCACAAATTAGCACTTTTCACTAAAAAAAACTTTTCTTCCTTAGAAAAAATTAATAAATAAATGTTCAATTAAATTTAAAACTTCATATGCTTTGCAGTATGGCGATGGTCACTGGTCAGATAGAGAAGTTACATTCTAGCTTCAGGATGCGATCTAGTTCTTTATTCCGTTTTGAAATCAGAATTGTGGTTCCTATTTGTAGTGTAAGAGTCAAGAGTAATGTCGGGATCAAATTCAAGCAAAAATTATGGAGAGAAATTGTGCGTTGGTCTTAATAAAAGGACTAAAAGTGTAATGAAGTCTAAAACTAAAACATATGTTGCAAAAGCACCTTGGCAATCAATATATCCAGAACTACATGTCCCCAAACAAAACCACAACAAGCATCAAATATGCCAACAACTTGAGGTGAGTTTCAGCTTGTTTACTAGATAAGCCATCAATCAACTATAAATTACGAATAAAACATTAAGACTGATGTATATGATGATTAATTCAGCAATTGTTGGTCTTAGAATTATATGATCCTCCACCGACAACTTAAGTGTTTAGGAGAATTGATCCTTTGGTATTATATTTCTTCAACAAAACTGCAAGGTCACTTGGAAAAAACCAAGAGTTACAAGTTACAACACCTTTCACGAGGAATTCCTTGTTCCAAAGGCTTCTTACCTTTACCTCATTCATGTGGAAGCATTTTTTTTCTTTTCTATTAACAAGATGATTATAAAAACCTGAACTGTTTGAACTGCCTGAAGTTCTGTAGACAAATTGAGTGATCACAAATTGCACAAATACTTCAAAAGTATTACCTCCTCTGCAAGAGCCATACATTTGTCGCCTTCTCCAGGACCGTAGCCAGAAGATCCCAAAGCCAACATTCCAGGAACAAAACATGCTAATTCATCCATCTAAAAAAGATATAAGATCAAAGAATTATTTTCCATAACATATACATATAAATTAAATAAGTTTCCTTTCAAAAATCACCTTGTCAATGAGTGAATTTCCAAGTTTCTCGGATATGTACACAAAAGATGACGGTGTTGACTTCTTAATCAAGCTTTGCAGGCCATTCATTGATGTCTCCCACATTTCCCTGAATAGACATTTTATGGCACATTTAAATACACATGGATCCAGATGTAGGCTTACTTCCAAGCTTAAACTTCCAGATGATTGTCTCATATTTGGAGCAAACAGAAAATACATGCAATAGGGGTATAATACACATTGAAGAATTAGTCAAATGTCGGGTGTTTTGTAGAACATACATTGCAGAGCTCAGAAAATGGAAAAATTAAACTATGTTGATTATAAAAATAGTTGTAGATTTGCAACTTTAGGTGTAGGGTCTAAGGACGACCATATATACTTTGGCTTCTTTCATAATCAAAATATGTCCATGGTGCATTAGTGAGATGCAAAATCAAGTGTGTAACACAAGATAGTTGGACCAGTAACTTCTTACCATACAGAGACAACAAAATATGTGATTTTCAAAGAACAGTAGGGATTACAAGTTCCTTACCTGTAAAACTTTACTGTTTCAGTCTTGTTTCCTTGTATCCAGGCCTTGAGCAGATACTCGTAGAAGCTGTACATAGTAATCAACAACCTTTAAATTATGTGAAGAATGAAGTGACTAGAAATTGTCATGAAGTCTACGGTCTAGCATAGGTTAAGAAAGCTAGTTGATATTTACTTTCAACATATTGTTGCATTGTTAGTACCATTCAACAGAAAACAACAATTAGTTGAGTTGAATAGTTGATTCTGGTATTAGTTGCCCATCTTCTTCATAGAAAAATGTGATTGTAACATGCATGGAAACTTTCAACATATGCATGCATGGAAATGTCTCTATTCACTGATGAACGATCACTAAAGTGCATGTCAGCATATTAAAGAACAATATCAACCTTTGCAATCACTAAACATTAACAATTCCAGTTTATTACATATTCCCCATAACCATAATGCATGACAGACATCTGGATTAAATCATGAAGTTTTATCTCAAAATCAGTTTATAATCACATTGTTTTATTCCTCATTGGAGTTTCACAACTCATCTATATCTTCCAAATTCCAAAATGGCTTATCAAAAAGTTAAACAAAATTGATCTTAAAGTTGCGACAAAATTTTCTTTGAAGACATAGTTAACCAACTTAACCAAAATGGCCAACTAATGTAAAATACAACTGTAAAATAACATCATAAAATGATAATGCTAGAAGATAAGACGTTATCGGCATCATCACCTATCACCCATAGCGCCAAATGTAATTGCTCCAGCTGATTTAGCACCGGTTTGTGGATTAATATATATGGGAAGCAACCCATCCTCAGGAAAACTTTTACGAAGCTCTTTGATGACCTTTTCAGCCTGAAATATCATAAGGCCAGTACCTCAAAATTTGCATAAAGGAATAAACTTCTACTCTCTCTCTCTCTCTCTCAATCACAACATTCTTGAAATCAGTACACTTGGGGTGAGCAAAACAAGAACGTGTGAACTTAGTTCACCTCAAAAGAAGAGACTCACAAAGTTGAAAGCTAATGATTACTGAAAGTATATAAATATTCTGGAAATTCATCATAAGTGGCCAGAGATTACCTTTTCTTGGTACTTGGGATCTTTGGTTCTTTGAGAAAGAGCGATAAATTCAAGTTGCTCTGAACCAGAATCTGCAAGAATACTGTTCCCCTAGTATCGGAGAACACATTGTTAAGAGCATAAAACATACAACAATTAAGAAAATATTCTTAGTTTCCTTATAGACTATTTCAGCAATGCATTTCTAAATGTAAATATATGCAAATAGTTGCAAATAAGTTTCATTGATTTTTTTTTCAATCAAATAAAATCAGATGACATTATGCAAGAAAACATAGAAAGTAGACAGACTACAAACCCCACAGAAATATCGGATATTAAGTTAATACGGTTACTGTGATAGGGGCTTGAGTATTATAGGGTGCCCAAGTCCCACATCGAGTAGTATGGGATACTTTGTTAAGTGTTTAAGTGGTTTGATTTTCCCATACTTGGGTATTATGGTGTGCCCAAATCTCTGATTGAAAAGTCTGGAATGTTTGGTGGACTTGGGTATTATGGAGTTCCCAAGTCCCACATTGAGTAGCACTTGAAAATTCATACTAGCAACTGACACGATCAAACAAAGATTAACATTATCCAAGTCACCATGTTTAAGTCCTTGAAATTAGAACACAGTTTGGAAATGATGTTTTATGTTATAAAACAGTGTTTTTATATTACGAAATTAGCTTTCGGAAAGTATCTGAAGAACATAGTGAGGTCCAGACATACCCGTGTCCACCTAGGGTTATCTGTATTGCCATAAGCCAAGTTAATTCTGTTATAAGGGATTCCTGAAGGTGTATTCCAAGCAGGCAGCAACCTATCTGCAAGATCCCTAGCCTTCTCGAGAAAGACTTCATCGCCAGAGAGATCGTAAGCACTAAGAAGCCCACCCAAAACTCTGAATAGTGAATATAACCAAACCAATGGACAAATGAGTGAAAATGGACTACAGACTACAAAGTATAAGCAACATATGCTGAAATTAGCCAAGTTACAGCAACTATCAGGCAGTTGAGAAAGAACTTCAATAAATATAAGATTGAACCTTCTAATTCAACCTTATGGTTGTCTCGAACACACTAACTTCGAGGTTCTTGTTAAAATACAATGATTTATCGATCCACCTGCAATACTTATTATATTAGATGTTTTAAGGGTAACCAACCTGCAACACAAACTGCAATTATGGAGAAGAAGAAGAACTCACTCTCTAGCTCTTTTGAATTGGGTATCAAGGCCCATTATAAATAATGTGTCAAGAGAGTCTACTAAAGTTGCCCCTAGACCGCCAAAACTGTCAACACCAGTCATTGATGGTGGCTGTGAGAGGAACAAGTAGCTAATTAGTGGCAAAATTGAAATTTTATCAAGGAGAGAATCAAAGAGTCCAAATGTAAATGAATAGAGTAAACTATTTACAAAGGGAAACACAATTTCCTACTCTGAATTTTTGCATATAAGAAGAAGAAGAAGAAGAAGAAGAAGAAGAAGAAAAGTAAACACATGGACATATTTTGTTACTGCTTTACAAGTTCTAGATAAATCTCAGTCGCAGAGATGATATCCGCATATGATCATGTATTGCGATATATAGCAAAAGTTGGAATGTGCCCTAGTATGGTAATATATATCTCATTTCCAGGCTTCGGCTGCAACAAAAGGATTTCTTCAGCCTAATTTGAAGCAATGTTTCAGGCTTGCCAAACATAGCCTGACACAGAACAATCTTGCTCGTCTAACACTGCATGGGGTGAGTTTACCCACCCGACAATAGGATATGGTGGATGGTGCAACTTTATTACAGGGATGTCGTGAGTTTGTGGTAAATTCACCCAGCACAATACCACACCACTCATTTAAATAAGAGTCACGAGTCTCACGACTTAACTCGGCTAGTAGTAAAGTAATTGTTCATTCGTATTAAGTAATATCTATTCAGAGAACACTATTAGTCATAGTTGATTCAACACTCGGCTAGTAGTAAAGTAATTGTTCATTCGTATTAAGTAATATCTATTCACAGAACACTATTAGTCATAGTTGATTCAACAAATACTATAAACATTTCCTAACTTGTATGATATGATGAATGTATTTTAAGATTGTAATTGACTAATGAATTATATTAAAATATTTATATGTGCAGGACGAGATGGTTAGTGTTAGGGTTTTGACATTTTCTTGAGGGACAGGTTGGTGTGGGGAAAGTTCTAGTTGGGAAAAGGTCTATCCCATTGAAAAACCTGCGAATTCACGATTAAAGTCAGCGATCAAAACCTTATTGGTAACAATTGTAACAATAGATGTAAAATTAAAAAACTTTTTACCCCCTAATCAGTTAATCACACATCTTGGCTTTTCAATATTGCCAGATAAAAGAGCAAATGTGCCAATAACTTTAATGCATAATATCAAAATTGAATTTAACAATGATGTGCAATGCATGACTAGTTAATCAACTTTTTCTTTAGCAATTAGTTACTAACTTTCCCAGTAAAACATAAGGTAACTACAATATTCTTGTCCCCAAAGGTATAGCCATGTGGTTTCGGATGGTGGAACGCCGAAGGAGTACTAAAAAGAAAGTTTAACGTTAGATCCCTTGTGCTAACAAATTTGGGTCAGTTTGATAAGAAATAAATTTGAGTTCATGACTTATAGTTTATAGCTTATAAACTCAGATGATTAAAAAAAACTTGTTTGGTAACTGTTATGTTTACACGAGCTTATAACGGTTTTGATAAGCTAATTCAAGTAGCCTATAATTTATCATTTATTATGTCAATTTTACCTCGGCAGTCTTAATTGATTTTTTTTAATTAAATGCACATTTTTTATGTCATTTCATATTTATAAACTACTACAATTGCTATTTTACTAAACTCTGCAAATTCAATAAGTTGTTTATCCGCGATCAGCTGTAAGCTAGCTTATAAGTCATCTACAGTAAGCTAGTTTATCAGTTATCCACTATTTCTTAACAAACATAGCCAAATTCTCTCTTCCCTACCCAACTAACCGCTATCATTTGTCAATTAAAAAAAATTAAGATAACTTAAATATCTTAATTCAGAGAAGCAAACCAAGAAACATACATAATCAAGAAGTAGCTAAACAAAAAACAAAACAAATGGAAAAGCACCTTAAGTTCATCCTTGCCCCATGCATATTTTTCATATGATGTCCATGCATGAAGCATAGCATCTTTAACTTTTTCTCTTCGTTCTAAGCTAATAGGATCATCCACTTCCTCCTCCTCCTCCTCACCTTCAACAGAAACACCCTTGTTGATTTTTTCATCAATTTCAATACTTTCTTCTGACCCTTTTATATTTCCCTTTATATCTTCCAGCTGCAATTTCAAATAACACAAATCAACCCACCAAAAAAATGTCAAATTTATTGTAAAAAACTATAATTTACAATAGATCTTACAGTTTTTTGCAAGCGGGTAACCTCTTGTTTTAATCTGAAAATATCTTGTTGGTGTTCTCTGTTGAGTAATTGACGATCATAGACAAACCATGCAAGAGAGATTAAAAGGAAAATAAGAAATGCAAATCGTTTGGGTCTTTTTATGTAATAACGAGGTTGAACATAACGCAATGCAGATGAAGATGATGAATAATTTTTCCTCGCCATTCTAAAAATGTATGTTACAATGCGGAATTGGAGTTAATTTCTTCAACAAGAGAAGGATGTGTAATCAATCATACATGGATGCAAAAAGGTGAAAGAAGTAACAAATGTGAGGTTACATGTGACCTTGTTCAACAATGCAAGGAAAGTGGCAATAAAATTCGGAGTTTACTCTATTTATGTGTTCCACGATTTTGGAAGGAACGAGCGAACGATGGAACGAGGTGAAAATTGTGGTTAGTTATTATTACATGTATGTATGTATGGTGAAACAAATGAGCGGTAGACAATCCCTTGCAATTTGCAAAGAATACCACTCATTGCATTTTTTTTTGGTTGATAGCATTCTCTTCATAATTTGGAGATCCACAGTAAGATAATTATAGTTTTTTTTTTAGCAAAAATTAATTATAGTTTAACTAATAATTGTTTTATCTGTCAGTTAAATTTTTTGGTTTTGATGAGTTGATTTTAATAATAAAATTATTATCATTTATTAAAAGAATATATCTTGTAGTTAGTGAGTAGTTTATTATGAGTCGATTCTCATTCTACATAATTATCCACTAATAAGATTATCGTATTGACGTTAAGAGTTGAACTCACAAATTTATAAAGTATGATTCAACTTCTTATCAATTGTATTAATATTCATTGAAATCTCAAATTCTATATGTTCGAAAAAAATAGCATAAATCTGCAAATGAATGACAACTGTTAAACAAATTTACTTCAACCATTTGTGTTTATACATTAGAAGGAGTTGAAATCCTTTTATTATAAAAACTATTGAAATAAAACAAAAACATTTTTGTGTATGTCTAAATGAGACTCTCTATTTCTTTGGAGAAATTGTTAGTATTTTTTTTCTTTCTAAAAAGTCTAACGGTAAAAATTATACACAGCGTACGATATATTTTATCGGCAATTTTTGGCTCCTCTATACTACTAATAAGAGGAAATATAGCCTTTTTTTTAACCTATTTTTAATATATCTAAATTACCTTCAAATAGTTTTACTCTTAAATCATGTAATTACGACTTGAGTTAGTACCATGTAAAATATGGTTTTAATAATTAATTTTGGTCGAACTTTTTCTACACCATATTAGACATGGCAACTAAAACTGTCCCCGCCAACCCCGGCCGCCCCCGCCTCGAATTTAACGGGGAAAAGCCGATTTAACTGCTGCGGGTGCGGATGTGGGAGAAATCTGAGTTTTTAGTACGGGGGCGGGGCCGGGACCGGGGGATGCTTACCCCCGCCCCGCACCCACCCCCGCCCCACACCCGCTCTTTGAAATTTACTTTATTAAATTTTTTAATCTTATTTCCATAAACACCAAACTATTTTAATATATTATTACTCTTTAGAAACATAATTATTATAATTATTTTACTCTTTTAAAAAAAGTTTATTGGATATTTAATATAATTATTGTATTTTATTGCTATGAAAAAATGAAAAAATATGCATTTTTTAAATATTTTATAAAAAATAGAGTTTTCGTGGGTGGGGGTGGGGGCGGGGTTGGGTGTTCAATTTTTACATCCGATATATTTGGGGACGGAGGCGGGGACGAGGATGCTTAAACCCGCCCCGTTGCCATGTCGACACCATATTTTATGGAATTAAAAAATTAACCACTGATTTTAGTGGAATTTATAGATAATTTTTTTTGAACAAATATTATAAAATCAAGGAAATAAATTAAATTAGAATCAATAAAATGACATATTCCATCGTTAAAATATAAGTATCGAACGGAATAGCACAACACAAAAGAGAAAAACACATGATAAACAATTTTACATTGGAGTTGTCGATTGTCATATTTAATCTTTTATTTTTTAACGGATCAAATACATTTTGCTATCGACAAAATATAAAAGCGGATAGATTTTTCTACCTAAAAATTAAAGAATACCACTCTTCACCCAGCAAGATACACTCCCGCCCAACCAAACTTACCAAAATACTCCTGCGCAAGTTATGCGCCCTACGCAAGTTAACTTACGCACGTTGACCGGTGGTCAAAACAGATGAACAAACGTTTTTGGACGGTGGTCACTTGTTCAACATTCAATCTACACGTTTTTAACACCATTTACACGTTTTTTGACCATATTTGTTTTTTATAACTTATACTACCATTCCCACCTATAAATACCCTTCCATACTTCCCTATTCCCTCACACCATCTCACTTTCTCTCCCTCCTCACTCTCTCCCTCTATTTTTTTTCCTTTCAATAGTCTCTAGTCATTTCGGATAAATGGTGATCAGTTTTGGGGAAAATGGTGAGTAACCGACTTGGGGAAGTGATCGACCCTTGAGATAAAATTCAATTTGCTTCTTTTTACCCAAAATCTTTTTACCGTGGGTAAAAAGAATCTTCTTGGGGTATAAAAAGAACCAGATTTAGATTTAGCTCAAGGGTTGATGATGTATTCCCCCAAGAAAGCTGCTCACTATCTTCCCCAAGACTGATCACTATTTACCCCAAGTGGGTAAAAAGTATTTTTTACCCCAAGAAGGTAAAAAGAAAATAAGTAGATTATTTAGTGAATTCAAATAAATGTATCAATTATTGTACCAATTCTATTAATAAAATGAGATGTTGTTATATGTATTTATTTTGTTCATTTCTTTTTATTTATATTTGCTTTTATTTTATGTTTATGATTACGTATTGAATAAAAAAAATGTTCTATTTAATGGTATCGAATTTATTTGTATCGAATTTATTTATATCGGATTTATTTTCTAATTTTGTACTTATTTGCATATTGAATAAATAAATTCGAATAAAAAGTTTAATTAAATTCAGCGTGGAATCGAATAAAGAATTCTAATAAATAAAATCGAATAATGTTGCGTATTGAATAGATTCGAATAAAAAATCTAATTAAACTCAACGTGGAATCGAATAATGTTGTGTATTGAATAAATAAATTCGAATAAAAAGTTTAATTAAACTCAGCGTGAAATAGAATAAAGAATTTTAATAAATAAAATCGAATAAAGTTGCGTGTTGAATAAATTCGAATAAAAGTTACATTTAAATTACATTACATAAAGTTCCTAAATATGGTCTATCGTTACATGACATACATTAGGAATTGCACCTTTCAACTACAACAATTGTGTTACCTCTGAATGGTGCAAATTCAAAGTTGCTAAGCAGCAGGACTCCACCATCCGTCCTGAAAGTGCTTCTGTTCCATTCAAAATGTTAAATTCTCGTTGGTCTTGGTTTTAAATGATAGTATCCAAATGCCAACGGAATGAGGTCCATACCTTGACACTTCAATACCATCATTTAAACGAATCCAACAAGAATTTAACATTTCGAATGGAACAAAAGCACTTCCGGACGAATGCTGGAGTCCTGTCGTTTAACAAGTTTGAATTGCCACATCCAGGGTAAGACAATTGTTGTAGTTTGAAGGTGCATTCCCTACCTAATCACGACCGCCACCTAATCAAGATCTTTTGGCGGAATCAGATTTTTGATGATATCTTCAGCTGATCTCACCAACGTTGCTCGCATATCGATCCACTGGAACATGTTGTGCTCCCAAAACATGGTCGCCACGTTTTCGTCGTTCGTCAATTCCACCCAAGTGAATGATACTCTTCCATCGTCGAGCATTGAACGTTTATACCGAACGTATTCCACCTTCCTTGTGTCTCGGGGGTTGACTCCTTTGTTGAATTCATCCAGCTGATCCTTGAGACCTCTTAACGTTGCACCAAGGCACCGAACCTTCAACCTTTGAGATTCTCCGCCGTTGAATTATGCACGAACCTCGATCCACCCGGCCATTGTTTCAAATCTACACAATAAGAAATTAAAAATAATCAATGAAAATTCTCTAAAACAAACCCTAAATCTAAAAAAAAATCTTTAAAACTCAAAACCTACAACATAAACATGCAAACATCTAAACATTTAAGCAACACACATCATTTTCATGTAAACATTGTATGATTTCTTGACAAAAAAACAAAAATTTAAACAAACCCTAAATCTTAAAAATTTCTAATTTAAGAGAAAAAATCTAACATAAAGGTTGATTGTGTTTGATTATGAAAACTTACTTGTTATTGAAGTGTTGTTTGATTTGAACTTGAAGGAATTTTGGATTTGGTGATTTTAGAGAGATTTTGGAGAATTTTTGAGGTTTAAGTGATGAATGAGGCGTTCTGCCTTATAAGACAGATTGCTGCGTGAGTTAACTAGCACAGCGCTAATTAACTCACGCAGCGCAGGTTAACTAACACACAATTTTATACGTGCGCAGGGGCAAAATCGTCCCGCCTGCAGAGGGAGAGTGGCTTTCAAAATTAAAATAGTGAAAATGTTTTTGTAAAAACAAATAATAAAATTACAAAAATACCCCTTAGCTTACTTGATTAACAAAATGAGTAAATCAAATGTTGGTGTGCTGTGAACTCTGAAGGAACCCTAGCGAGCGCAGTCAGCACCGCCATCACACCTTCAGCCACCGTCTACCGTGTCAGGTTTGTTCTCTTTACAAATGTTTAGGGTTTCAACACAAGTTTAAATTCTTCCATTGTTTATGTAGCTGCTTCTACGATTTTTAGCAGTGAGATGGGTACCAAGGCAAAGAAAGCAATGCACAAGAGTTTGAAAAGTATCAATGCTAAACCATCTCAACCTGCTGGTGATTTTTTGGTATGTCTCATTGTTTATAATAACACACTTTTTCTCTCAATTTTCTACCTATTTTTTTTTTTTTTGTTAATTTGTTGATTTTGTTTCAGCCGTTGGATTGTGGTCCTGGCCGCAAGCTTCCTGAATTTAAACCCCTGGAAAATTTTTCCCCTGTTTTGTACATTGGTCGCATTCCACACGGGTTTTATGAGATGGAGATGGAGGGTAGGTGCTTACAGTTTTAGATTTTGTTTATGTTTGTTATATTCAAGGAATCTGTGTTTATCAATTAATTGGTTTTTGCAGCTTATTTTGGACAATTCGGTACCATCAAGAGATTGAGAGTTGCCAGGAATAAAAAGACGGGAAAATCAAGACATTTTGGGTTCATTGAATTTGAATCTCCTGAGGTAGCAAAAATTGTTGCTGATACTATGCACAATTATTTGCTTTTCGAACACCTTCTTCAGGTTTTTGTGGTACCTTCGGAAGATGTTCATCCCAATTTGTAAGTTACCAATTACTCCATTAGTTCTGTAATTTCACTTAATGCTTGTCTGTTATATTCTCTTTTTTATTTTCTAGTTATTTCTTTGTTTCTTTCTTGTGTTAGAGAACTTAAAAAGAGTTTATTTTGAGAAAATTAGAAATTCTATTGGAAGATCAACAATCCTTGGGTGGGGGGATTGACTAGATAGAATCATATGAAAGGAGAGGTAAATCAGCACACACAAGCTTACCTATCCCTTTAGATATCAATAAACATGATTATGACTATGGTTCCGTAATGCGACTATACTGTCAAAGTTGCATGATTAGGTTGGTTACACTTTCATACACGATGCTTATATTGTTCCCTTCTCCCAAAATAAATGTGAGACTTATGAAGTAGATGAGATCTTGGTAGGAATACTATCATATCCCACAATGTTCAGGTAGGAAATGTTTGGCATTGCCTCTTAACCAAATAGTCCTCGTGTATGAAAAAGACCAAAGCTCTCGATCATTTTCCCGCCTTGTGTTAAATGATGTAAGATGTATAAGTGGACATATTGGGTCAATCAGTTTAGGTTTGTTAGAAATCATAAAGAAGTAAAATAGAGAAGTATAAGAGAGAAATTTCAATATACTGCTATTTGTATTGCTACTGTTTAATTCTGTCAAAAAATAAGAGGAATCAACTATTTATTTATAGATAAGAGGAACAGTGATTAGCTTTTGAGCACACTTGAAAGTTGAAACTGTTTAATTCTGCCAATAAAAGAATCCTCACTACTTGAAGCACCTAAAGCAATCGGCAATCAGTTGTTACAGAAAGAAGGCTCAAAGCCATATAATTAATGACACACCGTATAAAATACAATTACAAACCAGCATAACAGATATTGTAAGACAATTGTAGCATGTAACAGAACTGTGTTCAAACATGAATTTGAACTGATGGCACATTAAATGCCGTGCCTAAGGTTAAAACGATTTGTTTCTTTCCTGAATATCATCAAGAACAACAAATTAAAATGTAAAGTTTTTCTTTGAAGATGGAGAGGATTCAATTATCGTTACAAGCCTCTGGACTCTCTCCAAATTGAACGGGAACGACATGACAAGGTATTTAGTGTGACGAGGAAGTACATCTTTTGTATTTTCTGTTAGTGTGGTGCTCTGTATAAAAAGAAAGTGTATTCATTATTGCCGTTGTTTCAGGAAAGAACATTGGGAGAACACAAAAAGTTGGTTGATAGGGTTATGAAACGTGACAAAAAACGTCGGAAAATGATAGAGGCTGCTGGCATTGATTATGAATGTCCCCAGATTGTGAGCTTTTTTGCCTTTCTTTTACTGATTAATTGTTTTAATTGTCCATGTCTCTAATTTTTACCATGTTATGTCTAATTGCTGTTACAGGTGGGTAACCTCCAGCCTGCCCCAAAGAAGATAAAGTTCGAAGTCTGAGTAGGTAACATGTTTCCTCTTTAAAAGTTTGGGCATTCACCTTCAGCAAAGAGGGCGGATTCTATAATGGTTATATATTGCTTGACCTAATAATAGGAGATCCATTTTCCTTTGGCATATGTTGTGTTTGTCGTTCATGTTGTTCATGTCGATGTATTTTTGCTGTTCAACTTGCAACAAATTGTTGAATGTCCCGAATTTATTTGGCCTACACATTTAACTGATCGATCACTTTTTATCCCTAGATGAAGGCTGATGGTGTACTATGTCACCGGTGGATGTGGCAAGAAACCGTGTTTTTTAGGATTTTAAAAATTAGCAAGGAACTATTCTCTTTGTAGGGGCAAGAAGACCCTCCAATTTTGAGACTCTCAAAATATTATATTATGAAAAATATTTGTAGTAGTGTAATCTATTTCACATTTTCAGTAGTTTTTGTTGCGTTTAATCACCTAAAAATATTGAATTCCCTTTAAACGAGTATTTGGGAAATTGTAGGTTTCTAGGTCTTTATTTTCGACCAAGAATAAAAATAAGTGTTTTTCTAACATGTGCAATCTTGCACAGGATAATGGGTAATTAATGTCACCCACTATTATAGGTTTCTCTAAATCTTATTAATGACTAAATCTTGAAAATTGATTTTTTTCCTTTTTTTTTCTTCGTCAAGTCTTGTTAACTACAACATTAGTTTTCCTTCTCTACTCCGTTACACACCTACTGATCTTTTCTTTGAAACCACTTTGTCACTTTTTTTTATGGTGAAACACAATTTTTTTTCCACATAAAACTCACTCCGAGAAGTTCTTGACAAGAACACATGCTCCATGCAATAACACTAATATTTCAATGTTGACAACAATATAATCAAATTCAAAATGATTTTGTTCAAAACTACGGTGTTCAAATTGACAGCAATATAACCAAATTCAAATGAGGGTGCAATATATCCAAATTTAAAATGACGGTGTTCAAAACTACAATGTTCAAATTGACAATAGAACCAAAATTGGAGAAAAAAGTCCTTCAAAGCTGAAGAAGAAAGTGACGTGAGAGCATAATAATTTCCTTCAAAGTTGAAGAAGAAAGTGACGTGAGAGCATAATAATTTCCTTTAAAGGTGAAGAAGAAAGCGACATGAGAGCATAATAATTTTTAGCTTTGATGTGTTTGTAGAATGGGTCTTTTAAGTTTCTCGTTTTACTGGCAGTGGAGAAAAGGAACGAGAATAAAACGTGAAAAATTAACAGAGGACTCAGAAAGAAAAAAAAGAGTCAATTTTTAAGATTTGGTCATTAATAAGATTTGAAAAAACCTATAATAGTGGGTGCATTAATTACCCCTTATCTTGTGCAATCTTGTACATAGAAAAAACCCTATAAATAAAACCAAGCTTCAATTGGTTTTTTTTTTTTTTGTTGGTCTAGTAGCCTAGTGGCTAGAGCTCACACAATTAAATGTGGAGAAGTGGGATGTCCGGGGTTCGAACCCCAACCCCTGCATAAATTATGCAATATCCCTACTAACTGATTTAAGCTCACGGGGACTGGTTTCGTTCTAATTGAAGTTCATATTTTCTTGTTCCATTCTCTTTTAATACGATATTTTTCCAAACTCTAACGCATTTCCAGTATAGCGTACCTATGTTATTTCAAGCTTCTTGCTTCTCTCATTTGAACATTTGTTAAAAAAAAGAGTGTCACAAACACTCTTTTCAACACTTGCTCTTTTATTAGATGAAATCTATGTGGGTACCACACTTTGAAAATTGATTCCACGTAAAGCGGTGAGATCCACGTGAGTTTCACCTAATGAGAGAGTGTTTGAAAAAGAGTGTTCATAACATTTCTTTTGTTGAGAGTATGGTTGATTAGTTGATCTGTTGGTAAGAACAATGCATAATACATGAAATGTTGGGGTTCGTGTCCCGACCACCACAAAAAACAAAAAGACAACTTGTGGGAGCACACGGTAAATTATCTTCTTTTATCAAATTTCTTCGTACTTAAAAAGTTGGAGATTGAATGCCTCTTTATTGAACATTTATAACATTGAATTAACACGCTTCATGAACTCGATGCATCGCTTCAATTGTCTCATATAACTATCTTAAGGGTTTGTCTAACATATGCAATACATTTTTACTTTTTTTAAATGCACAAGTTTCAATACAAGTTTACGTTTTTAATATATATTTTTTTAACTTTTTAACATGTGCAATATTGCACATAATAGACAAACTCTTATATTATTATCATCTCACAATTGAATTAAAGTATTTAGTATCTTCTAGAGCTCTATACATCACTTCAATTGTCTAACATAATTATACTAATATCATCTCACATAACTGGATTAAAGTATTCAACATCTTCTAAATTATTTTTCTAATAGTATTTTTGGATCGAGAATTTTGTTGGACTGAAATTGACTTAAGTCGATGATTTTTAGCACTCACACAATCACACGTTTTTAGTTGTTTAGTCAATACCAGTCTTAGACAATCATGATTTATGTTAATTAATTTTTTATTATAAAATAAAAATTAGAGATCAATATTTTTTTGTGTTATAAAGTAAAAATTAAATATGTTTCTTTCTTAGGGTCTAATTTTTGTTAAAAGTGAGTTAAAAAATAAATTTGAAAATAAAAATCATGTTTTTTTTAGGAAAAATAAAAACCAACTCAAGCTACAAATCCTTATGGTCCATTTATTATAGTTTAATTTTGGTTAAATTACACCATGGATCCTTTAAGTTTGAGGTTTATAACAAATAGATCATTTAAGTTATTTTGGTCACACATAAGTCCTTTAAGTTTGAAGTTTGTAACATATTGATCTTTAAGTTATTTTGGTCATAAATAAGTCCTTTAAGTTTGTAAACGTTTTCGATTTAGTCCTTTTACCACATCATCGTTTGGTTAATAGAATGACTAATTTGAAAAAATATTTACTAACTTAAGGGACTTATTTGTGACCAAAATAACTTAAAAGACCAATCTGTTATAAACCTCAAACTTAAAGGACTTATGTGTGACCAAAATAACTTAAAATCAATCTGTTACAAACCTCAAACTTAAAGGACCCCTTGTGTAATTTAGCCTTTAATTTTTTGAAAAGATTTTTGCAATATTTCATATTTTTGTTATAACTTGTTTAAAGGAGACCTACTGATGTTCTTTTTAACAATGACGAGAAATTTAATTGAAAAACTTCTGACAATGACATGAACTATTTTGAAATATTAATAGAGTCAAAACTAATTTGAAAATAACTCATAAAACATTATTTTTTATCTTTTAAGGAACATATTTGAAGTGTTAAAACCGTAAAAAAAGTTGAAAATAAAAATAGGCAGCGCAAAGGCATAATTAGGGTTGATCGATTCGATTAGAAGAATTTGGTGTCGTAGCTATGGATTCTCTGCTAGCAAACTACGCATCTTCAGATGAAGAAGACGAGTACCAACAACAACAACCAATCCCATCCAAAACGACGTCGTCTTCTTCCTCTCTTTTCTCTATCCTCCCTCAACCTAAATCATCATCATCCTCTTCCTCTTCCCTCTTCAATTCCCTTCCCCCTCCTAAACAACAACCCTCTTCCGATACTCCAATCGACGCACCCCCTTCTATTCCCTCCAATTTCACCCAAATTTCTTCCCTTCCTAAACCTAAATCCCAAATTCAACCCAAAAGGGTCGTTCAATTCAGACCCCCTATTATTCCTTTACCCAAACCCACCCAACTTGAAGACGAAGATGAAGATGACGAAGAACAAGAACAACTGAATAGAAGAAGAAAGATGGAATCTTCCATTCAAACTCCTAATGTGAAATCGTTTTTATCCACTATTCCAGCACCTAGAAATTCTTCCACTCTTGGTGTTCAATCAAGCTCTGGTTCTGGCAGAAGATCCATCCTTGAAACTAGTACACCGGCACCGGAGACAAGCTCCGGTGGTGGTTCTGCATCTGCTGCCGTGGAGAGCAATGTTCCTGTCGAGCAAACTGCTGGGGATTATGAGAATTACCAATATGCCACTGATCAGTATGATAGTTATGGGAATTACCAATATTCTGCGGATCAGTATGATGGTTCCGGTGCTAGCACGGGTACAGCTTCTAATAGTGATGGATATGCGAGCTACGGTGGTGCTTATGAGGATTATGGGCAGTATGAGAATAATTGGATTGATAGGTCGGGAGCGGCAGCAGCTGTGCAGCCAGAGCCTTCTGGGATTAGTGAGAGTATGTTGAAGTTTACTGGGAAGAGAGGTAGGAAGGATGTTCCAGTGGAAGTGATTGAAGTGAAGCAAGATGAGTTGATTAAGAATAGACCAAGAGAGGATCAATCCAAGCTAACTGGGTTAGCTTTTGGACCTTCTTACCAGGTATTGTTTAGTTTTGTTTTGTCTCTTTAGTTTTTTTATGGTTGATGTACATATATATCTTACAAGAAAGTATACTCAATGTTATAATGGATGAGCAGTGACAAAAGACAAAACAAAACCTTAAATGAATAATTAGAGAGGAAGTTGAAAACTAACCAGTTTAGAAAAGATAATAGAGTCTCGTTGTAGATGAATAGGATTTGTGCGGCCTGTGGAGAACTTGTATAGAAGTAGCATAAGGAGGTTAGACCGAATGGAAGATAGTCTAATAATCTGAGGTAGTGGAAACTTACTGTTAAATCATTAAGAAGGATTTGGAGTTACATTATTAGTCAGTTTTCCTTATACATGATTGTTCCATGTAGCTGACTCCACCTAGTAAGAAAAGATTTTGACTATTGTTATTGTCTTTTTCTGCCGATGATGACTTTGCGCGTGCGTGTCAGTTATTTTTATTTTATTTTTTGCTGATGGTGATGTTGCGTGTGTGTCACTGTGTCTATATATATTGTGGTTTTTACTGAGCTAGCCTTTGTATGTATGTTTGTGTTAGAATTATGTGGTAGTAAGATAAGGTACGTGCCTTTTAATAAATCACACATGTATGTGTTGGTTGAGTTGACAAATGTGACTAAACAAAAACATGATCTCAAATGATTTGTGAGCCTTGTTAAATCTTACTTTATGTTAAAGTATGTTCAAACAGTATAGGAGATTTAACAAACTCAATAGAGGGAGGATTTGACAAACGTGACTAAACAAAAACATGGTCTGAAATGATTTTTGAGCCTTGTTAAATCTTACTTTATGTGAAAGTACGTTCAAACAGTACAGGATATTTAACAAACTCAACAGAGGGAGGATTTTTTGGCTATCAGTTGGAGTGTATTCAACAAAAATCGTAAAACACCACTTATTAAGGAAAACTTAACTCCCTTGTTAGTTGTTGCAGCTGTTAATCCCCTTTTATATAGCACAGCAGCTAAATATAAAAGAAATCCTAAATTGCATAATAGATTTAGTTATAGCTAGATAGAAATAATTGAGTCAAAACAAATTAAAAAGCACAAAATAAAATGCAAAATAACACTGGTATGAGACCCAGACTTAAGTTGGATGAATGAACAATACCCATCGAGCAATAGTCCAATAGCAATCAATGGAGATGTGTAAAAAAAGGTGCATATGCTTACATTAGTTCCTGATGCAGTGGTTAGGGATGAATGGCTGAGTAGAAGGCTTCAAATATGGCGTCATGCATTTTTGTTAACAGAAATGGAAGTTCATGGCTTAAAGATTTTGAAATAGACAGTGTCATTGTTGTGATTGTAATTTGGTAGTGATCAGTTCTGATCCTCCTTAGTTGTTCCTGGAGGCAGTTAAGCGTTGGGTACTCTATCTTGGTTCAGTTTAGCGTATATGTATTTTTGTGATTTACAGAAGCGTAGACCTAGCAATTTTTATATGCTATCACATTTGGCTGGTGCATAACACAATGGTCAGGAAGCTAAGGGGAAGCCGCGCGCTATATGTTGAGAGGTTAGCATCTTGTAGGAAGCACAGTGGTGCTGGAAGTCTTTATGTTTCCCGTCTCCAATCCTCCTAGCCACCAAGACAATAGACAAAAGGAAATAGAATATTAATTATTCAGCAGAATATGCAAGGGTTGAATTTGAGTCCATTAATTATTCTTGAGCATTAGAATTCTGGATATGTCTGATTAATTAACCTCTGTCCAAATTCTTTTTAAAAAATGCAAAACTGAATTTGGAGATGGAGGAGTTCCCTCTTCAGCTAGTGTTGGAAATTACTGATAATGTGACCCTTTTAGTTGGAGAGTGAGTATGTGTGAGAACAACTAAATATTTGCAGAACTAACTTTTTATTATTAGCTTAATTTGGAGATGGTCTAGGATCAATGCTCTTGTTTGATTTGACGGTTTTATGATCTATCTTTGAATTTTTACACAATGGAATTTGACAGTTTTATGATCTATCTTTGAATCATTACACAATGGAATTTGTCAATTTTATGATATATCTTTGAATTAATGCACAACAGAGCATTTCTGCGTTAATTAATCCATGTAAGTGTAACTGATATCATCTAGTAGGAAAAAACATGGCTGTTGTTGTCATGTCTGTCTATACACTAAACCTGCTTATATTTTTAAACGTCTATGCGTGTTGCCATATTTTGGATGCCTATGCAACAACAAAGGAGATCTTTTAAACAGCTGTAAGCTTGAGTCCTCTTGCAACAGTCAAAAGAATTATGCAATAATATTGTTGGACTGTTCTGTAACGCATTGTTGGAGCTTCATCTTCTACTGTAACTATCCCTATATAAGATAATATTAGCCATTACAAAATTATCAACATGTGTCGATTTAAGTAGAAGGTGCTTAACTTACTTTAAGTATGTGTTTTTTCAGTTTGATTTTTGAATCATATGCATGCAAAAAACAACTATGTGAGGTGTCTTAGTGGCTGAATGTAATCTGGATGATCAGCCTCTCGCCTGCCAATTGGAAGTAGGGATGTTAATTTCATCCTTAAATGTGGATCCACGCGGGGACTGCCCTAATTGGGGATCCACAGCCGGGGAATTTTCCCCCGTTGGGATGGGGATGAGGGAGAAAGAGTGCCCCTGAGGGTCGTGCGGGGATGAGGACAGGGATTATACATGGCCCTGTGGGGATGCGTCCCCGGACAATTCACTATAATACATTTTATATTTGCGTACTATATACACATATTTCTTGTGTTACATTTATTGATCTTTTCAAACAATATATGTAGAAATTTCTTTTACATTTTACTATAATATTTTATATTATATTTGTGTTAACTTTAATGGTTACTGCTGACAAAAAAATAAAAGGTTGATGATTTATTTTTCATACACAAAACCTAGCAGTATTATGTGATGTCACCATAAAACTTAAATCTTCAAGAAATAGGAGATTTTGGTTAGTGGACTGTTACTAGAAATTGTACAGCTTCTGTAATTTTTCTTCTCCCTGAAGAGTTTGTTCATATTGTTATTTTCTATTTATCAAATTTCTTTTCTATTGTAGCCTGTTTCGGCAAAGGGAAAGCCTTCAAAGCTGCTTAAGAGGAAGCATCAAATTGGTTCATTGTACTTTGATATGAAACAAAATGAAATGAAACTTGCAGAACGACGTGCAAAGGGCATGCTTACCAAGGCCGAAACTCAAGCAAAATATGGATGGTGATGTAGGGGATGATGGCATGATGCTGTAATTTTATGAACTTCCCCTATAACATGATTTGCTAAGTGAGTTTTCAAATGTAGCTGCAGCCCTTGTGTTTTACTATTCTGTACGTATACATTTACAGATTCACTCTGTTTTTTTTACTGATCAGATTTACTCTGTTTTTCGGTGCAAAGGGTGAAATTATAATATATAATGTTACTGTGGATTTTTGTACGTAGATTTTCATTCCTTAAGATGAATAAAATCACATTTCTTTCTTTTGAGTCAGGTTTATGGATTATGATTTCATTTTGTTGGGCATAAAAAATCGGATGCATTCAATAAATTGACCAAATTTCGTATCAAAAAGTTTGTATAACTTGAATAAGAATCCCTTTACCATATCTGGCACCTTTATAACCCTTAGTTGTTTGTTAATTTTCATATTCAGCAATCAAATCAAAATGCCCTCAAGTAGAAATAACTGTTGGCAACATGTGTAAATTTTGATATTGTCTAAAGTGATTAGCAGTCGCATCTGATGTGAAGCTCCAAGCAATATTTTCTTCCCATCTTTTTTGGGTCTGATAAAAATCTAAAACTGTTACTTATGAATTCTTGCATTATTTGGTTTGTATAAAAGATATAATAAACTTTACACTATTTGTCCTACAAGTAGAGTTGGATACCAAAAGACTTTAGAGACATTTAATATATTGAGACGCATGTTTAAACCCACAATATCTTTGATTTTCGTACATAATAGGTTTTGCCGATGTTTTTTTTTAAAACAAACAAAAATAACGCCATTTTATTTGTCTTGCATATTGACCGCCAAACAGTATAAATGATAGATTTAATTACACTTTTTTTATTAAATAGAAAGGAAAATTATTGATACACGTCATTGAGAGATAAAAACATACAAGGAGTGATGTGGTACATGTAATATGTTGATGTGTATACACATTAAAAATATACAAGGAGTGATGTGGTACATGTAATAAGTTGATGTTTTAATTGTAAAAGAGAGATAGACATAAAATGAAGTGATGAAGAGTCTTGTGTGTCCAAATATGTAAAAAAAGAAAACACTACATATAATATAGAAGAAAGAAACACATGGTGTGTTTTTTTCTAATGGAAATGACATCGTTTTTCATTCTTAATTTGTTAATGTTAATAATTATTCGAATGTACCAACGTCATTGACATGGTTGAGAGATAATTAAATCTCTTTGATATATACGTTCTAATGTTAACTAAAGATTAATATGTTTTCACAAGTCAGCTGATGTGAATTATGTGATTGGGATAGGAAAAAATAATAATAAAGGAGATAATAAAAGGGGGGAAATAGAGTTATGATGTGTGACATGAACACAAGAGTACTGGGAGAGAAAAAGAAAGGAAAACGATCAATAGACACGCCATATGAGCGTATACACATTGGAGATAAAAACATATAGGAAGTGATGTGATACATGCAATATACTAATTGTAGATGAAAGATCTTCCGTTTTACGAAGGAGCACGGTGAATTGATGGACTCATACTTGATATTGTGGTTAGTCAACATCACCAACCATAATATCACCAAGTGCTATTCATAAACTCACTATGATAATGTTTTGGATAAGAGTGTGATGTTTTCGACCCAACACACTTTTTTTAATGGAAATGCTATAACTTTTCATTCTTGATTTGTTAATCTTAATAATTTAACTTATTCAAATGTAGCGACGTTATCTCAACCATCATCAATATGGTTGAGAGATAATCAAATATCTCAAATACAAATGGCTAAGCTTCAATCTCATGCTAATACAATTTTTTTTTTTTTTATTGTTGTCATCGTAGAGCGAGTGTCCCTAGTATTTTCCTAAAAGCGGCATTCGTTATCTCACGTGTCCATGAAAGTGTCACTTTATATATATATATATATATATATATATATATATATATATAAGAGATGGTGTCACTTTATCAACTTCTAGTTAAAAGCAATTTATGCATTCCCCTTGTCCCTTATTTTTTTTCTTCATAATTTTATTTTGAAAACGCTTAAGGTTTTCCGACTCAAGAGATTTGCGTACTAGAGTTCATAACTTATTATTTTATTTTTTTGTAATTTTTTTTCCATTAGCATGTCATGTCATTTAAAATTTTGACACCATCTTTAGAGGGCCAAAAATCTAGATCGAGATTAAAATTGCTATGATACTTTCGTATAAAAAATCTAGACTCTTGAAGTGAACAGTTGTGAAGAAGCCTAGATGACTTCTACCTGTTTTATACTAAAGTTTATAATTACTAAGATTCAGAGAACATGAAGAACAATAAATTGAATGAGTCTTGAAAATATCAAAATGAGGGACATAGAAGGATACATTTTCCCATTTTCATATATCACCCGTATTCGTTCACAACAATGATTACACATACAAATTTGTAATAATACACAGACATGAATAGATATTTTTCTTGTGAAACTGTCCACGTCTTTGAATTGAAAGAAAGTCTGATTAGAAGGTTGAGCCATTGAACCCAACAAACGAGGGCTGTACAAGAACACAAAAAATGAGATGCAGAATGTAATCAAGCAATGTCGTAAAAAAACATGTAGTCCAATAAGATGTAGAAATTTACCTGCACATCACAAAATTTGATGTAGAATCGGGAGCTATGAATGTGTAAGTTAGTTTGAATGATTTGTGCAATAGTAGAACTCAGTTTTGCATCAACAGTTGGATCAAGGCCCCCAATTGATATCAGTTCTCCATAAGCAGCAGGCTCTTCAGTACCACCAAATGCAATTGGCACTCCTCCATTCACCAAAATACACATATACTGAAATACAATACAAACAAATACATGTAAAGTAAAATAAAATAAAAAAAGTGAGGCTAACTAAAATTACTAAAGAGTTACTTGAAAAAAACGAAGTTCATAACTAAGACTACTATTGAGTATTATTGGCATAGTTCAAGAAAAGACAAGGTTGAAAAGGAAAAGGGTATAAGTGGACTCAACGGATTCAGGTCTTCCGATGATCATTGCAACAGCTTTGGTGGCATCCCTTAGAATATTGGAAGCAATAACAGGATCCACTTGGACGTTCGTGAAGAGGTTCAAAGTGGGCATTGTATTGCCTTTGCTAGTTGCTATTGCACTGACACGGTTATTTGGTTCATTTTGGTATTTCTTCTCCTATATTTATATTAGGAATGAATCGACTAAAAGTTTTTAAATTATGTCACAAACTATTTAAATCAATAAAAAAGTTCTTAAATTATGAAAAATATATCAATTTAGTCTCAAATTATTTAAATCGACTAAATAGTTGGATGAGAGAATAGTTTAAGACTTTTAGTCGATTTTAATAGTCTAGGAATATGGGTCGGTTTGAGTTGAAGCTTAACATTTTAAGTCAAGGGTGGACCCATCCAAAGGCTATGTGTTGCTAAAGCCGCACATTCAATTTCCCTATTTTTTATTTTTATTATAAACAAAACACAATATGTTAAGAATAAGAATAAGTGAACACCTTTCAAAACTGTTTTTTCCTTCTTATTCTGTTCACAATGAGCAATGATGTCATTTTAACTCATTTTTAACAAATAAATAGGAGACGGTTTTCATTGTAATGTATTGCATCAAATAATGTTAGTTCTTGTTTTTGATAGAATTTGCATTATTGTTTTTTTGAAATTTTAACCTAATAAATATCAAATGTCTAAATCCGTCCTTGTGTTCCGTTTTGATCTTGGAACCATATGTATGGAAAAAAACTATGTGAGGGGTCTATGCCTTTAGACTTGAGTGGCTGAAAGTCATTTGTACATCTTTCAGGTCCACAAACTATGCAACTATCATCATCCATCACATAACAATCATATATTATATAAAAAAACAATGCTAATGTTACTATAAAAAAAGATTAATAATTTATTTTTCAGGGGCAAAATCTACGGTTTAATGTTCCTGTGAGTTTATATCAGTTGGTAAAACAATGCATAATTTATGCAAGGTCTGAAGTTCGAAACACCATAAAAATAGGTTTGATATCATGTCGCAACAAAGTTCAAACATGTGATAAAAGATTTTAGTAAGTGGAATATCACTTGAAATTGTACGGCTCCTGTAATTTTCTTTGGTAAACTTGACATGATTCTAGTATGTTGGAACTTTTACATCGTATATGGTAACTGATTATTTTAAGAGCAATGCTATATCCCTAGAAAAATAACATCAAGAATTCTTCAAGAATAAAGAGCAGCCAATCACAATGGACTATTTGCCACAATTCAAGGAGGTGTGGCTGAAAAATAGGAAGTGAACAAATAAATCATGCAATTAAAACTTACCAGCTATGTTTTGGAAAATTCTTGATGCTATTTTTCTAAAGAAATAACATTTTCCTTATTTTAATGTCTTCAATCTTTGTATATGTTAGACATCTGAAATTATACGTTTAAACTTGGTTTCCCTAAACTTAATTTTTAGCTCAGTCCATGCAAGTCCCCTCCATTTCTCTTCTAATATAATATAAATCACTTCTATCTCTTTTATATATTTCATTATTGTCTATCACACGATGAGTGTCACAAACTATATAAATTGATAAATCTTGAAAAGATCAAAATGACATAGAAGGATACATTTTCCCATTTTTCATATATCAAATGTATTCGTTCACAACAATTACGCATACAAATTTTTAATAATCCACAAAAAGATGAAATATATTTTTTCCTTGAGAAACTGCCCAGGTATGTGAAAGACTGATCAGAAGGTTGAGCCATTGAACCCAAAAAATGAGCGCTGCACCACAAACACAGATAAACCATGAAGTAAAAGAACAAAAATAACAAAAAGATATAACTACGACATTCATCTCATGGAAAGGAAGCTGTTTGGATCGGTATTGTTGCCACTCTCCATGATAAAATACGCTTGAGCAAATTTAAAATAATTATGAAAATACATAAATCATATGATACATACACATAACTTTCTTACTTTGGTTGCAAATTTATTTTCATAACCCTTTCCTTATTTTCACGTGAACTGATTTAACAAAATGATGGGAACTAATATCTTTTTACAAAAGAATAGGGAAGTTCCTTGGATTACAATGTTGCAGTCCAACTCAATCAAAATGACAAGCTACATCCCTCCAATCCCTTCCTATGGGGATACGAATTTTGAAATAACAATATCCATTGCGGTTTTATAAGCTAAAATCATTTGAAAAGAAGAAAAAAAAAAACTATAAATTTTGGCAACCTTAAAATATTCATTCATCTTCGAGGTCAAATATTCCTCAAGGACAACATCCTCACACACAGTCTCTGCCATAGGCTACTGATATGATGTCAATACTCCAAGACTTTATAAGAACAATACAGGAAATAGAGTACTACGGCTAACTAGACAAACTTAGTAAATATACTTTTCCTGTTATTGTAGTCAAAGTATTACTAAACGACATCAGATATCAATCTCTATATAAATAACATGTATTATATTTAGCAACAAATTTGCCCCATGCCTCCTCCAACATACACAACGAGAAACCTCTAAGTTCAGAGTGATAAACAGTTTCAATATATTATGGAAGAGAACAGTATATACGAGTTAGAATGTATGAAATGGCATCACATCAAATAAGAATGAGTGCACCAGCATTTACAGTCATATATACACAAAATAAGCTATAAAGAAATCCTAAATTTACCTCCGAGTCATAAAACTTGATGTAGAATCTGGAGCTATCAATGTATAGTTTAGTTTGAAGGATTTCTGCAATAGTAGAACTCAGTTTTGCATTAACACTTGGACCAAGTCCGCCAATTGATATCAGCTCTCCATAGGCAGCCGGCTCTTCAGTCCCACCAAATGCAATAGGCACTCCACCATTCAACAAAATCATCACATACTGAAACACAAACAAAACATTATTTCTAAACAAAAGTCACATATTTCATGGCAAATAAAAGATTAAGATTAAAATTAAGACTACAATTGAGTGTTGGTGGCATGTAGCATATGTAGTTTTGAAGACATGGGTTGGATAAAGTTTTGATATTTACAGAGTAATTTCATCAAACATTTGGTGGGCAACAATAAACAAAGGAGGAAAAGGGTTAAGATGGACTCAACGGATTCGGGTTTTCCGATGATTTTTGCAACAACTTTGGTGGCATCCCTGAGAATGTCGGAAGCAATGACAGGATCAACGGGGATGTTGGTGAAGAGGTTCAAAGTGGGCATTGCGTTGTCCTTGAGTCCTTCAGGATAAGGTGTTTGTCTCTTCACACACCAATTCGTGTTTTGAAGTTGGTTTTTTTTATGACATCAAATAAGAAATTTTATTTCCCTCTAAAAAAGAAAAATTCATTTATTTCATTTTGACCTCATATGTATACTAGATTTAGTTTTGGTCCCCAACTTTCCAAACATTGCAACAAGTTGTCATTTTCATCAACAAAAATAAAAAGTTTGACGATAAAATAACCAAATGTTTCAATCCAATTGTTATTGTTAAGCCCTTCGTAATACTTAAAACGAGTTGGTGGCCTCTAAGTACACATTTGGTACCGTGGCATACAAATAAAATTACGATGACATTGTGATTTTGACAAACTCAATGTAATACTAAACATGTACTAAACCTTCTTTGCCATCATGATTCATCATCCAATAGACGAGAACAATCAAAATTTAGGACGATTGTGATTTGTGATTCGTTCGAGTGAGGACATAAATGGGAAAGTGTTTTGACATCCTAATGTTAGTCATATCCCATCGCTTGCTAATATTTAACAATTACAACATATTAGTGGACGAAATTTAAGCAACGATAGTGACAACAATATGGAATTATGATTTTGAATGCTATACACTACCAACTTCAAATCAAATCAAAAAATCACATGATCCATATCTGAGCCCCTCTCCCATTTCATAATAGATAGGGAAGTTCAAGCATTTCCTTCATGAATCAGTAGGAGTGTATGTTGTCAGTTTGTCAATGCTTGAATAAGATGCCCTGAACTGTCCCTAGAGCATATTCTATCCCAAGGCAAGGATTATCAAACTTCCATTAAATTACATCTTCCCAGGCTAAATGACTCATGGAAAATAATCATTTGAAACAATATATAAGATATAGGCTTAATTACACTTTTGGTCCTCGCGTTTTGACCAACTCACAAAAATGGTCCTTCCTTTTTTAAGTTGAACAAAACCGTCCTTAAATTATCATTTTTTTTGCAGTTTTAGTCCTACCTCCTATTTTCAACTCCAGAAACGCAGAGAAATTGCAGTTTTAGGGAAGTTTTGGACATACCCCTATACCTCAACCATGAAATAAATAAGGAATAAAACATGTGGGTACAAGAAATCCATTTTATTCAGCACATTAACAAAAAAAACCCTAATTTCTAAGATATATTATGATCCAGCAAATTACGTCAAATAACAAATTGTAAAATGTAATGCACGTTCCTTAAGATTTTATTGGAAAATTCGGAAACAGTTTAGAGATTCACTTCACAAAGGGAGTATGTCTTAACACACTTCAAGCAATTATTATACGAGTAAACTTTCCCGGGTGATAAATTTGCCACGACCTTGTTCCCTCTATAATGTAGTCTCATTTCGGAATTCTGGTTTTGTGACCAAAGGCCAACTTCATGCAGATCACCTTCTTTCCAGCAGATGTTGACTGTCACCCCGCCACGCGCTTTTAATCCTTTCACACAACCATTTGCCCATTTATCCCGAGGCAACGCAGGAAGTAAGTAGAGGTCCTTCGTTGTGCTTTGAACAAGCATTTCTGCAATTGCTGCTGAAAAACTGACACAAACAATGACCATTTTCTCAGCCAATGTGACTCAATTATGAGTTCAAAATGAAACTGACAAGACACACAAACATGACCGTTAAAGACGAGGCTTACCCAAAGTTCGCATCAATTTGAAATGGAGGATGTGCTGTGAACAGGTTACTGTAAAGTCCTCCTTCGAAACCAACAGCTTCTTGCTCAGGGTCCGCCAAGACAATCAAGTGTTTTATCATGCGATATGCATGCTCACTGTTGTGAAGACGAGCCCACAATGCAGCTTTCCAAGTTGTTGACCACCCGGGACCTTCATCTCCTGTAACAAAATGAAAGAAATGTGATTGCCGTTAAGATATATTATTTCTAGTATTCAAGCTAAAAAAGATACAACCTTAGGTCATTTTGGCGTACAAGGTTTAACATGAACATAAACGAGGGAATTCCTAATTTGAGAATGTAGAATATTTGTTGTAAATTTTTTTGAAGGAGTATATTTGTTGTAATTATCTTCTACATTACCCGGAGGTTTTAATGAATACAGCGACTTAACTATTAAAATCAATAGAAGTAGTACTATTACCTAAAATAACTACTACGTCGGCGACAAAAATCAGAATTAAAGCTCTGGTAAAAAACCTCTTTTAATTAGACTATAATCCACAGCTTTACAAAGATCTGGAGTTTTCTCAATATATATTGTGTGCCCCGGAAACAAGCCAAACAGATGTGAAACATGCCGATGATGTACATCTGGGTCCTGAAAATCTTCAGCCTGTCAAATAAATAAGGGGTTAAATTTAACATGGAACTGCTAGTTTACAATCTAAAATTTTCATTGAAGTCAGAAGATATTAGATGACATAAGTTTGACAAATTGACACTTGAAAAACGAAGAGAAGGAAAACACACATATAATATGATTGCATACCCATTCCATAATTGATCCATCCCTAGCAATTTTTATAGGAGGAAGCTTAGATTGAGACTCAAATACTCTTTTGATAATAGCATCATCTTGTCTTCCCAAAATCTGTTTTTGACAAACTCAGGGACCAAGATAAAATCAGGATAACTAGAAACTAGTGTCTAGTATTGGTTTGAGAACATAGATCAGTTCACCTCAGCAGCAGAAATTACTATAGAGAAAACTTCTTTTATGATTGAAATGTCCATAGTTGATGAGTAGCTCACACAAGCCCGCTTTTGATCCGGTGCAATGAACATGTGCTCTGGTGAAGTTGATGGGTTAGTTTCCAATAATCCACCAGGGCCTTCAATCAACCAATCCAACAAAAATGATGTACATCCTTCCAACAAAGGATATGCTTTATTTTTTAGAAATTCCTAATATAAGAGAAAAATCAACCATTATTTACACAATAAAGTACTTTTTTTTTGAAAAAAAAATGCATGTATGTATGCATCACTATAGCATATTAGATCTTTCATCCCTCAGCAGCATGTTGTATCCCTTAACTGTTCCGTATGTGTAATCATATGTTTGTTGGAAACAACAGCACCAAATAAGTTGCAGACTCACACCAATAAAATGAAACTTGAAGTTGATTATACTCTATTTTTCGGCTTTCAACAATGTTTCTACCGCATGCTGTCTCCTAAAACTATTAATCAGCATGGCTAAACAAGGTATTTGTTGAACTAATACCAGTTTGAAATTGCATTATGTAAATGAAACATAATAACCAAAAATCAGTCATAGTGGGTTATGGTTTACATCATCTCTATTACAACTTATAGTAATGCCATGAAAATAGAAGGTTAATTTGGCATTATGGAATATTCAGCTCTTCAATGTATAACAGTTCTTGATCTGCAAATTTAATAAAAGACCTGAACTTACCTTATCCGCTGTATAAGTGTAATGCTCCCATAGATGAGTACAAAGCCAAGCTCCACCCATTGGCCATAAAGCCCAAACAGCCGGACCTCGATATGGGGATGTTTTAGCCCATAAGTCAGAAACATGATGTGCGACCCAACCATTTGCTTCGTAGTTCACCTGCATGACAGATCAAATGAAATTATTTATACAATATATAAAATTCACAACAAGATTATTTTTCTTTTGCTTGCCTAATTCCTATCCCTTGTATTTAAAACACACACAATTACATTAAATTGGAGCTAAATGCTTTGGCTTGTGCTTAACATACACCTGATTAATAGGAGGTCTAGTAACAAGTTACTGATAGCTGACAAACATAATTATAACCAATCCCTTTCTTACGTGGAATGTCAAGAATTATATGAAAGAAAGAGTAAACAAACAAAATACCTTTGCTGTTTTACCACCATTGACTGACAAAGAGGAAATGTAATCAAATAGTGGCTCTTGACATTCATGTAGGTTGCAAGAAAGGGACGGCCAATAATTCATTTGAAGATTTATGTTCAAGTGAGGAGCCCCGCTGGATTACAAAAAAAAAAGAGACAAATTACAAAATCTCATTAATTCTTTAAGAAATTACTTCTAAATATTTATTTGATACTCCCTGTCCATATATAAACTCTTAGAATCTAGAAGCAATAAAACTTAATCTATTTACTTTCCTTTTACATATTTATTTATCACTATAGGGGGATGAAAAGTGAAGGGAAAACATACTCCCATTTAGGCACAACATCTTTGTTCCATATACCCTGTAGGTTTGCCACCTGAGTTCCAGGACGTGAACAAGCAATTAGCAGATATCTACCGTATTGAAACAAAAGCTCCACAAAGGAAGGATCTTCATCATTTTGAAATGATTTGATTCTCGATGAAGTTGGAACAATGTCACCGCCTCTCAATTGAGATATGCTAGTTTGACAAGAAACCATTTTACCTTCATCCAAAATAGCTTTTCCTAAAACAGTCTTCGAACTTTTAGAGAGTTGCAATGAGACCCGATGAAATAGATTTTGATAGTCATCCAAGTGACGAGCATAAATATCATCATATTTTAAGCTTTTCACAAACTTCATTTTACTCAAGGACTCGGAAGTAGGATCTTTCTTAGAGTTTTCAGGATTAGTAAATGGACCATCAAACGACGAGGAAGCTGTCAGAAGCAAAATAGCCCAATCTGAACCTTCAACTCTAAGCTTCTTATCATCCAAAACATGTATAACTCCTTTTTCATTACTGATCTTCGTATCAAGAACTGCAGAAAACTGAATTCCCTTTGGTTCGTCACTTGAATTCACTTGTGACGGGATCCTTTTGCCAGGACAACTTCCTTCCATTATTATTTGATTTTCGCTGCTTAACCGCGTATTGTGATGTAATTTGCTATCCAAAGAAACCGTAAATGATAATGACCCCGATTTACTTGTGGAAAACTTTGTCACTAGCACTTGGTCTGGATTAGAAGCAAAATGCTCTCTGGTAAATTCTACATCACCCACATTATATTTTATTTTTGCTGTTGCATTATCCAAATCAAGTTCTCTATGATACGACTCTTCAGAATATTTAAGATGAGAATCGTCAAATTGTAATTTAATATCGCCAAGAAGTTGGTATACCTTCATTTAAAATAAAAAAACAGGAGGTCATGACTTCACACATTTTATACAAGGTTCCTTAACTCATGCACGAATATATTTTGAGTAGTGGAGTGGGGTGGGGGAGTAAACAATCCATGAATGAGAACACTAATATGAAAGCATGCATGTGATTTATATTCTAGAAAAATAGCAATTACACGGATTCCTCTATTTATATATCATGTTCTTTGGTTGTCAACTCCTAGCATCAGTCTAAAAAATAGCATAGTTCCTCGAAAATTGCAGGAAAAGTTTTATATCAATTTGTAGACTGTTACATACTTCACCAGGAGGTCCTGACAATTTGAGAGCTGCTGTTGTAGCTTCGGAATATTTTCTGTCATCAACAAGTTTTCGGACTTCAGCCAGTGCTTGCGGAGCATTTTTGTCGGTGTAGTTGCCAGGTATCCCAGTCCACAGCGTATCCTCTATGAAGAAAAAAAATTGAATACTCATATTAGTATGCTTTTTAAATGATAAGGACTGAAAGACATATCCATAGTGTGTCCTCTATGGATAATGCAGCATGACCTTATCCCTGATATCTTAATTATGTAAATTTACAACTAGAAATGCCTAGAGTACTATTGTCCCCCAGCATGACTTTTGGATCAAAATAAACAACTACTAAACTGAAAGTCTTCAAGATTGGACCTAAAAGCAAGAAGTGAGTATTTTTACCATTAAGCTGTAGAACTTCAGACTCTATGCCACCCCAAATCATGGCACCAAGACGACCATTGCCAATGGGGATGGCATCAGTCCAGTACTTGGCAGGCCTAGAAAAAGTAACCTTCAAGGGCCTTGAAGGTTCATCATCATCAGCATTTGCTATACTTGGGTTCCACAAGTCCTTCTGTGGAGGACCTTGCACCATAATCCATTCTCCATCTTCCATTGCAGAAAAAAGGTAGTGAGATGAATTGGGAAGGAAGAGAATAGAGAAAGAGAGTGACTGAGTTAGTGGAACTGAACAAAGCAGAGTGATAATTGTTTGTACAAGTGGTAGTTTGTCACCATTCATAACCAATCCAAGTGTCTCAATCTAAAAAATTTATTAAAAAATGATAATTTATATGGTTTTTGATATAAAAAAAAATTTATAATTTATAATACTAGCAAATTAATTTTGGAATTATGATTTTAAATTTGAATAAACAAAATTAAATCTAACTGGTTATTCATAATAATATAGAAATGATTTTGATAAAAAAATAGTAATAAAAATTATAACATCGTTTCAATTAAAATGGTTGTGTCAACGTTATCCCTAACTTCTGTTAGTCGTTAGCTTATATTTGATAGGAGAGACTAATATCGTAAACATTGAAGACTAGAGTTCGTATTTTTTTTAAATGTCAATTTTTTCATAGGGACCACAAATATAATCTTTATTTTTTATCACATTTAAGTATTAAAAAAAATTAGTTTTGGTCCCCAACTTTCTAAACATTACATCAAGTTTTCATCTAAGAAAAATAAAAAATTGAGGGATAAAATTAATCAACCATTTCACCATACTTATAAGAAGTTGGTGGGCCATAAATACAAGTATCATGGTTGATTGATAAAATCACAATGAACCGTGACGATAACACTAATATTTAAGTAGGGACGTGAATGAGAGTCAAATCTTATAGCTTACTAATATTTATTTAACAATAACACAGTAGGGGACGAAATTTAAGTAGTGATAGTGACAATTGACAAAAGTAATTGGTAGTGCAAACTTAAAAACAAACAGATATAAAATAGGTTTCTCTCTCAAAAAAAAAAAAAATTCCTAAGGTTAAGCTTCACACCCACACACATATACACTACGAAACTGAACAGAAAATGGTTAATAACTTGTTTCATTACATTTTCTATTGCATTACACAACTCTTAACTACATTTAAAATTACACCATCAAATGATATATCAAATAATATTAAAAATGCTTTTTGTTGCTTCATAGTACATTCCAATCACACCCAACTGGGACAAGCTCAAGATTATGTTCCCTTTAAGATATCAATTTAAAGTCTGAAAGTACTATAATCCCCTGAACCAGAAGATCCATATCCATTGTAGGGTTGTGATGGCAAAGAAGATGATGGATAGGATGAACTACCCAATTGAGAGTAAGAAGACCTCAGCCCTGTATCTAACCTAGCATAGTTACTAGCAATAGTTTCATTGTGATTGGTTATAACTTCCTGTAACAAAGAAAAAAGTTTCCATAAGCAAAAGTGTACTTGATAATCTATTCTTACAACATGAACTACTTCCTTGATGATGGTAGTAAGTACTCAGTCAAATGTAAAAATGATATAATGAATGAGTGTAATGTATGTGTGAAAAATAAAAAGTAAATCAGGTAATACTAATTAATAGTTGTGACAAAGTTGTACTCCTTAATTGATTAACAAAAGAGCCAGCATAGGAGGAAGTGGGAATATTATAAGGAGGTTAGTAGATATGACAGGAAACAAGTGTATATATAATACACTTACTTGCTACAAAAGAAGTGTATACATAACGAACAAATTTAATAAAATCATCTTGTAACAAATGAATATAGCAAAAGCTGGGAATAAGATGAAATTTTCACATCTTTCTTTTAACTAGTCCTGTGAAAATACCTTGGAAACCCTGGTCCAATCCATCAGTAAGAGAGGAAAAAAGCTCTAAAGGATTAGTTTATGCAGGTGTAGTAAGGGAAAAGTCGACAAGTAGTCGTCAAAACATAATGGTTATATGTTTCCAAAAAGCAAAAGGTCACATGTTTTGACTTTCAGCTACATGATATAATGCCCGCTTAATAGTGTCCCGGCTCGGGTAAGTTTATAGAAGTATTCTTGAAATTTGAAACTAATACTTCCATTGTTCGACTCCCACTCTCACCAATATACCAAGAAGAAACTGTCTTCATTTTTTTTATGGGAAATGTTAACTCCCCAGAACACTGGTTAAAGATCTTAAATAGTAACTTTTTATAAAAGTTTGTGTAATCAGTGTATTGGAAATTGAAAACTTTTAAAAGTTTAAAAGAATAATTACTTTATTTAGTATGCTTAAAGAGTGCCCCTGGGGCACTCGTTAACAAGACCCTTCTTTTATTTCCTACTTCCATGCAAACAAACTCCCCCTCTCACCAATATACCAAGAAGAAACTGTCTTCATTTTTTTATTTCCTACTTCCCTAACAATTAAAGTAGATCAACATGTTGTTTCACATTTCATTCTCCTTTGATTACTTACTTTTAGTCTCACTGTCAACTATCAAGTTGTAACTACTAATTAGTATAATTCATTTTGAGAAAACAAGGAATATGGATATCAGCTAATAGCGTGTAAGGCATTATACCATATACATTTACACCAACAAAGCAATGTGAGTGTTAAGACCTGTGTATATATTTAACACTTCCTAAAAATCAATTACTCGTCTAAGCAAGCACATATGCTTGATGCAATATATATACATAACTCACTATCAATACCAAAAAAAAAAAAGTAAAACAACCAGAAAATTTAACTTCTTTTTTCATAGGACCAAGTTTCTACCTGAATCAATTGTTGCGCTGTTTGAACTTGAGTGGAGGTGCCTTTTATTTCCACAATGATTTCATCGGGCACCCTACTCTCTTGCACAGTCAATATAGCCCCACTAGTGCGACGAATGTAGTCAATATTTGTCCCTTGAATACCAATTATGTCCTCTGCATAGGACAATGGTATTTGCATTGTTTGTATCACCTGACAGGGGAAACAATAAATCGACATGAATCGTGGGTTTAAAATTTGACCACACAAAGTAAAACAAAACAAAAAAAGCATTGCAAAAACACTTGATAGTTAATTATGATACACAATTATTTTATTAAATGATGGTAGAAGTACAAATATATTTGTTCATGGTAATAATGGGCACTAGCACGATTAAAATTGGGTGCTTAAAAGTTAAAGTTGCTTACTGTAGTAACAATGGAAGCACTGGCACGATTAAATGCCGAAGAACGAAGACCAGAAATAGAAGAAGAATCTTGTCCATACAATGACATTGTCGAGGAAGAAAGCAATGAATCCAATTGACTTTCACGATCAGCAAAGAAAGAATCCCTCTTTGTGGAAAGAGGAATGTCAGCAACAATGCTAGGTTGTGAAGCACTATGCAGTGATGGCTTGTCAGCCCAGCCATCTGTCTGGCGGTCTTGGGAAATTGTTGCATTGCACTTAAACAAAAAACAAAGGATGTGCAAATCTTAGTGTGGAGAATAAATACAATGAAATCAGAAAAAGATGGCTTTCACATTTTCTTCAATGATATTGAACACATCACCAAAATAATGTTGCAGTTTAACATACAAAGTATACAACGATATCGAGTTTTTGAGCTTAATTAAAAATTTAGAAAATATCAAACTTACAGTTTTCTCAAATAGGGGAATAACGCTACTATCAACCAAAAACTTCCTCAGGTGCCCGACTACAGCTTCCAAAGCTTTAAGGACCTTCAAGGTTTCTCCCTGCAATTCAACAATCCTTTCATCGGCACCAGCATAAGATGGAAGTTCGTCTGTCAGGAAAATGGTTTTTCATCAGAAATCTCCCATCATTTAACCCAAAAAATGTAGTACAAATATTAATCAAGCCTGCATAGATCAAACACAACAGAATTCCCTTTTTGTGTTGATTCAAAGACATTGTTTACCTCTATATCTTGTTTTGATGGTTTGACCCTTAGTTTTTCATGATTTCTCTCTACCTATAAATATTGACTAACCTCCATTAGTCAACCCCCATCACTAGTGCTGCTACGGGACTTCTCCAGTCATACCCAAACCACATAAGATTTTATGCCTAATTATCTACAATGAGAGAACTGCCCTAATTTTCTCTGTAATGATTGTATGCCTAATCTTTTCTTGTGTTGTATAACCACAAACATAAAATAAAATGAAAACTCGTTATTTGAAGGAAAATAAAAGTAGGGACAAGAAAAAACTTTTTCTTTAGTGAGCTTGTTGTTCAAGTAAGAAAGGGTGTATTGACCCTTGAATTTCCAATTTCATTGGGCAAAATTCACATTGCACTTAAAAGTAAATCTAAGGTGGAAACCTCGTCACTTAAACTCATTTCAGAAATTAGCTCATTTTGGAAGTCTTCCCTGAGCTCTTGATATCAAGTCAAATTGAATTTCACAAACAAATTAGGCTCATAAGAAAGGCATTTGCTAACACATTTATAATTAGGGGAGAGAGGGAGAGAATCCAATGAAACGTATAGTATATCAATATGATAAACATGTCTAATCATAATGGTAGGTAGGCATTTGTCTTACATAACTAACATCACTAATGTTCAAAAATTGCCACTCAAAGCTCCATTTAGTGAGGCAAATCATCCACACACATAAGCACTCAGCCTATACATACTGGGTAAAGCAACAGGCAGACAAAAAGCTTCCTTATTTCAATTATATTCCACATAAATCCAATTAAGTCAAACACCAATGGTTAAAGATATATTTCAGAACACTTATTGAAACATTAGTCCATATGAACAACAAAAATATAGCTGCTATCAAGAAGTAGAGGGAACAAAGGCGGCAAGCATACCTCCCGACAAAACTTTAACAACAACACCCGTATTTTCCTGTATAGCTTTAATTGATGAGCCTTGTTTTCCTATCAAATTGATAGCTTGCGTTGACGCCACCAATAAACGAATGGAACTAAATGCAACGCCTGCAGCTCCTGATGTTGTATTACTGTCATCAGTCTCGGATAATCCGGATACACGTTTAAAAATCCTTAGAATAGCATCCATTGCAGGAGAAAGTGGTGCCTCCAAAATTTCTTTTCCCGATATAAGCACCTAAAATCAAAATGTAATCGGAAATGTCATCATCTAATCTAAGTGCAAACATTAAATATGAAAGTTGCAAACTATATATTACAAAATTTAGTAGTATCATAAAGCATCAAGTCATGTAAATCCTATGGAGAAACCCCACTACACCTACAAGCAAAGATTCTTTGATAAAAATAAAAAATTGAGTAAAATCAAATTACAAAACCAGTAATAACATAAGCATTAAATGAAAGTAAAAGAACAAAATGAAACCGAAGAATTGGGCAAGTGAAAGATTGAGTTTGAAGCTAAATTTGTAGTGAAATTTAGCAAAACAAATGAAACCCTAGAAAGATGATAATGAAAAGAAAGAAAACTCACAATTCGATCAGGAGTACCAACTGGAGCATCAAGAACACGAATGCGAGCATGAGTCTCTTCGCAAGTCTTCTTGATCAATTCCCCTTTCCGGCCTATGATGATGCCAACTTTAAGAACAGGAACAATTAGCCGGAAAACACAGTAACCAGGCCAACCTGGCCATCTCTTCTCTGCGGATTCAGATTCATCCGTAGGATTTGCGTCAAAGATTGTATATGATTCTGATTGGAGAGTGCCGTTTGGAATTGGCTCTACCGCCGTGGCCATGTGGAAAAAGGGTTTAGAGGGAGGCGTAGGCGTAGTTCTGAAGATCGAAGGCAATTAACTTAAGAACTTAACCAGCAATATGACTACACAACCTCAGCCAGCAATATGATGACCGCTGTTTTATTTTTATGTTGGGTTTAGGTTGAGTTAGTGAAATAATTCTCTTTTTCTTTTTTATGTACGATAGATTTAAAATCTTAGATATCTCATAGCACATTTTTCATTTCGGTAGTTCTACAACCAGGTTGCCTTATCAGCGTCTGATCGAGGAGAATGGTTCTATTAGGTTTGGTTTACACCTCATAGTCACTTGTTTCCTTAATTAATATCCGATTACATCTTAGGTTCAACGTATTTTACTCAATATTAATAATGTCATCTCCTAAACACTTGCTACTAGGGTTGACTCTTTTTCGGTATTTTTCGCTAGTTATTAACTAATTACTTCCTAGATAGACAAATATAAATATCAATATTAGGTCATGGTACAACCTAAGTGTCTAAACTAAGGTTGCGCTCATTTGAAATAAATCAAACATAATAAAACTAAAGAACGAATATAAAATAACTAAATAAACGACATTAAATTAAAGGCTTATTTGATCTCATGGTCCCTTAAATAATTTCAAGTTTTCATTTTGGTCTCACAATTAATAAAACGTACATTTTGGTCCCTCACTTTTTCCTCCGTTTGTCAAGTAAATCTTGACTGTTAAGTTTAACCATAAATGATGTCTACGGTGGATCAACTTTAAGAGTGGTCCATCATAGATCTTATTAATTATTTTAATTTAAACCATTTGATTATTTTTTTAAAAAAATAACCAGATTATGCAGGTCTATCGTATCTTACGATGTACCATCACCACCTAACTTTTTTCATCTTCTTCATCCTATCAATCATATTCATATCTTCATAATCAATAGCAACAACAACACATCAAGAAACCAAATTCAACCCTTTTTTATTCCTTTCATCATCATCATGAATTAAAAGTCAAACTCAAAAACCTCCCTTTCTTTCCTAGAATTCAATCATTCATCATCTGCGTGGTCAAAAACCCCGTTCTCTTTCTTTCCATTTCCTTTCCTTTAACCTTTTCGGCTAACCCCCCTTCTTTTCATATCCTTTTTTTTAACACTAGGCTCGTAACACTAGTCACAAATACCTTGAGTACATACTCACAATTCCAATTCCCCTTTTCAATTTCGACAAAGATGATGATGAGTGGGTGATTCTTGAATCGACAGCGGCCATGAGTTTGAGTCAGGAAGCAACATTTCCCTTCTTCAACCCTAATTTCTTTCTTTTTATTTGATAATGACGAGAGTGTTTTATATTATTTATTTATTTTTCTGGATTTGTGATTTTATGCAATGAACTTAACGTTGTAGTCATTAAAAAAAAGTTGTTGCTGGGTTTAGTGTTATGTATCAAATTTGTTTGTTGCTGGGTTTTCATGTTTTGTGCTTAATGATTCATTGATTTTTTGTTCGTTGCTAGATCTTTTCTTGTTCAAGGTGTTTAATTTGCTGAGTTGAATATAACACTTATGAATTCAAATTCGATTTTGAAGGTTGAAGGAGAAGAGAGAAAGAGTAAAGGAGGAAGGAAGAAAGAAGAAAGAATAAGAACCCTAATTTTGGTGATTAGATTATGTGTTGTTGTTGTTGATAGTTGTTGTTGTTGATTTTTTTTCATGAATGTGAGTTGAAGATTATGAAGATTAGTAAGGTAGAAGATGTTGAAATAAAGAAAAAATTTGTTGTTGTTGGTACACCGCAAGTTACAATAGACATGCATAATCTAATGGTCATCTTTTTAAAAAATAGATCAAACGATTTAAATAAAAAATTTAATAATATCTACGATGGACCACTCTTAAGGTTGGTCCACCATAGACGTTTAGAGTTAAACTTAACAGTCAAAATTTATTTGGCAAACGGAGGAAAAAGTGAGAGACAGAAAGGTACGTTTTATTAATTGATGGACCAAAATGAAAACTTGAAATTATTTGAGAGGTCATTGAATCAAATAAGCCTAAATTAAATTATTATCCAACAAAATAAATAGAGATTCATCTAAGAACCTAACCTATAAAGATTTAGTTACACATCGTAACTAAAGATAAATTACAAAAAAAAATATAAAACATACCCTAGAAAGACAAGGAGAAGATAGAACTCCTCCTGAAGCTTCTAGAATCATCTTCCTCTTGAACTGCTCAAGTTCTGAACGAGATATTATGAATGAGGAATACAGTATTGATAGGGAAAATTTTCACCTAAACTTGGGCTAAAATCACAGGCTTCAGGGGCGAAAAAGTAAAAAATTAACTTTTTTCGCAAGCCATTGGACGCTGGGCCCCTAGACCATGTGCCTATGAATTCTAGGTGTATGGCGCCTCCTTTTATGCGTATGAGTGCGTTTGTGCTAAAATGCATGTTTTCTTCGCCGTTTTAGGTGTTTATTTCAATGTAAGATGTCTTGGGAAGTCTTCTAAGGCCTTTTGATTCTTCATTCTTCATCATCCAAAGGATCACATAAATCTTCGGATGTCTTGTTTTGCCGATTTGCATGATTTATTCGTGAATTACATACTCAAATCTAGAAAACAATACAAATGTCCCGAAATCATAAACAATTGTTATAATACTTGTTTGTTTTGCTGGTAAAACCTACTGAAAATGATTGAAAAACATGCTAAAAATAATGTAAGATGACTTGTCATCAAGCTCCACCAAGGGAGATGGACCATCCTCGTGAAGGATGCATCAAGATTAATGTATATGGTTCTTATTTTAGTAACCTAGGTGTTGCATGCTTTTGAGGAATGATATCAAAATTTGGATTCACGACTTATCTGGATTTTGTGGTATCGCGTCTAATCTGCTTGTTAAACCACAACAGTTTAGAGAGGACTTCAATTGACTTAGAACCTTGGTTATAGAGATATTTTTTGTAGAATCTCACTCTAAGTCAACGTTAGACTTGATCACTGATGTCCAACATAAGGATTTTGACCCTCATGCAACTTTAATTTCTATTAATAGGAAGTTCATCTCTCTTCCTTGGTTGGTTTTTCTAATTCATTATGTAAGTGAAGGCAACGAATGTACTTATTGGTTGGTCAATTTTGGTGCAAAGAATGTCGACATCTATAGAGTTGGATCTCGTCTTGCTTGTTGACGCTTTTGGGGTGTTTAGGCAATGAGTTGAATAGTTTCCCTCTTTTGTGTATTTCCTTTCCCTCTGATAAAAAAATGATAGAGTGCATTGATACAACATAACTTTAAATTCGCTAAAAATGAAAAGGGCGAATTTCCGAACAAACTTAAAATAACCAGGTTATTAACGTAAAACAGAAAAAATGCATAAATTGAAAAATATGACTATATTCAAGTCTCCGCAATACTCATGCCTCCATAAATGAAACTTTAATGATGCCAAATCCATTGGTTGAATTTGTACTAAATCGAAACTAATCTTTCAACCTGAATCAGATGAACATCGCACACTAAGACGAAAAATTAAAATAAAAACGTCACACTAAGACAACAAAATAATAAAAAATACAAAATTAAAACTAAATATATGTGGAAATCACTCATTTAACTCTATGTGTGTGAGAGAGAGAGAGAGATAAAAATATAAAGAGAGAGAGATAGAGAGACTTCAAGGGGTGATTTTAGACCAAACCTAAACCTAATCCTAAATCATCTATTTCAATGAATCAAAATGAATACAAAATGGTGACAACTAGGTTAAGATAGGAGAAGGAAAAATAAGAGAAATTATAGAGTGATTAGGATGTGTAAAACATTCCTTCGGTACTTAGATTAATAATATACCGTTTGACTTTTTCTAAATGTTAAAGATTTAATTTAATCAAATTTACAGATATTCTATCATGTCTAATATCGGCTGTTATAACAAAAATAATTATTGACCAAAAAAACTATGAAAATAATTTATTTTAAGAATTTTAAAGCAATAAATTCCTTTTATTGAATGATTTATTAAATAAAAACACAATCTCAATCCTAATTATAAAATTACACGTCACCTGAATACACCAGGTCTGTTCCTAGAGTTTTATGGGCCTTAGACATAAAATGATAATTAGGCCCCTTATATAATATGTCACAACTTTTTTTTAGCTAATTGTTGTGATTTTATTATCTCTTCATTTTTTTCCGCTTTTCACTACCAAATAATTTTTTTAGGCAATATTTGAAAATAAATCAAATACTTTATAGACACCAAAACAAAATAAAATACCGTAGAAGAGAACAATAACACCTGCAAAATGATCATGAATGCGTCTTGCAATATTGAATTCAATTTTATAATCCATTTAATCAATTCAAGAAAGTTGTCATCACAATATTGATTTTATTATTTTTTTTGGAACCTTAGAAAGACAAGATTAAGACTCATTTTCAACTAAAATATAATTTATTTTGTTATGAAAATTATCTCAATTTCTTGGATAATAAATATCACCAGTATTTTTAAAATTAGTGAGGCATATTATTAGAAACAATAGATCCAAAAAAGTATCGTCAATTTCATCGATAATAATTTTTTGGCACATTATTAAGAAAAATAAAATAAAAAATTATACAGAGGGTGTATATAGAAATTTGTGTTATACGAGGGTATATATAGTAAATCTTGCAAAAATGACCTAAAACATTAACGGACTTGAGCCCAGCTCTTCATCATGTCGATATTTTGGGTTTTTTCATTGAAGTTTGTTATATAAACCCCCTATAAACCAAATATTTCTCTATACACCCCCTACATAATTTATTTATTTATTTTAGGGCCAGCCCTGGAATACACATTATATAAGAACTACCCCACCTCTCTTTATATGTGTCCTCTCTCTCTCTTTCTCATTTTAGTGCAACCATACATCTGTCAATGGAGAGAATTCATTATCAGGAAGGAGACTTAGTTGAAGTTTGCAGCAAAGATGAAGGGTTTTGGGGCTCGTACTTTGAGGCCAAAATTGTTGCATGCCTTCAGAATGAGAGATATGTGGTTCGTTACAAGGACCTTCTTGAGGATGACAGATCTGGACCTCTCGAGGAGACACTCTTATCACAGGACCTTCGTCCAATGTCGCCATGTGTCCAAAGTTGAAGTTGCACTCTTATCACAGGACCTTAGTTGAAGTTTTCTGCAAAGATGGATGGTGGTTAGGGAAAATCATGAGCAAGAAGGAATTCAGGAAAAACAAGTATAAAATCAGTGTGTACTTTCCTACAATCCCTCGAAAGAGGTTTTGCAGTTGTAATCAGATCCGAGTTCATCATGAGTTTTCAGGAGGAGAATGGATCACAAAATCTTAATTCGTATTATCAACATGCTCATTTATCCAGACTCTTTATTTTTGTCGCTTTTATGGTATTAATATGGAATAATGACATGTATATGGATCCATAAGATCGATTACATGATATTTACAATTCGAAGAAATTGGGATTTATTTTATGAATTTTCAATAAGTAATTGGTAATATTTGATTGTCTTTATTTCGCTGCTTTTATGTTTTCTTTTCCTGTTTATTTATGTGCTCATCTCTCATTTATGTGCATTTCTCTCTTATTCTTTCAATGTAGATGTGTTATAATGTTGTCAATTGATCAATATAAGGAGCGGGTTACAAGGAATTAAATCCTCTCGATCTGTCTATCTGAACTATTTTAAGCCCAAATTGTTAAAATAAAACATAGTGCACAAAAAAACTACCCATCAAGCAGAATAATCTAACGTTGAAAAATCATCAGCGATCTATCTACCCTTGTGCAGTATGTATATACTCATGGATGTTTTCGAAATGGAGATGAAGCCAAAAATTAATGTTTGACATGGTCGTCCCATAACCAGTCGAGGTTGGAATAGGCCACTGGACCTCAATTTTTTGGGGCCCAAAATACTTTTTTTTTTATACGTAGGGTACTCAAATAATGGTTATATATAGTTAAAGTGAAAAACTTACAAATTCACCGCAATAGCTCCAGTGGCGTGGCCCCTTATGGTTGAGTGTTTTATTTTTGGGTCCAACATTTAAATTTGCTGTCAATCCTTAAAAGATTAAAACTAGACCTATGAATGGTTTAAGATGATCCTGATTTTTTCCCACTCTTTAGTTTAACACTGTAAAACTGCTTTGGTGGATTAAGGTCTAAGATTTCAATTTGAATATCATCATCAAATTTAAAAAAGGAGTTTAAAGGGTCACCACAAATGTAACAAGAACAAGGGATTGGAGAAAAAAGAGCAACGATTTCATGTTTAATGTGTTTTCGGGTTATGTTTTGGGTTGGATATTAGGTTTGTTGTTCATAATATGACCTTCTAATATCACAATTAGTTTAATCAAACGGCTGAGTCTTTATTTTTTATTTTTGAGATAGATAAGATTAACTGTTTGAAAGACCTCGATTTCCTGGTTGCGAGAGCACAAAAGTTTACGTATCATTCATAAATAGAATATAAATAAATTTAATTTTGACATGTTGAACAAGTCAAAATTTGCCGGGAAGTAAGAATTACAATTAAACACTTTGTAAAAAAGAATGAAAGAATTACAATATAAATTATAATAAACATTTCTAACAGAAAAATGATATTTGTACAACTATTTTGTGACGGTCCTTAAAAGAAATGTTTATTAAATTTAATATTGTAATTATTTCATTCTTTTTGACAAAGTGTTTTATTGTAATTATTACTTCCCGTCAAATTTTGACTTTTTTTTAAAGAATTTTTTTGACTTGTTCAACATGTCAAAATTAAATTTATTTATATTCCATTTATGAATGATATTTTGGTCATAAATCAAGACTAATTTCGTCGTTAACAGTGCTGACGCGTCGCATTAAGTGCTGATGTGTAAAAAGGAATATAAAATATTTTAGTCATAAATCAAGACTAATTTTGAAAATCAACACAAGACATTTTAAAACATGCTAGAGTTACAAATTAGCATGTTTCACTTTTGTGTTATTTTGATGCTAACACAATTTTATATAATGCAATTTTACACTAATATAATGAAAATAACTTACACAATTTTTTAAAAAATAAAATAAAAAATTGAATAATTTGGATTAACAATAAAATAGAAAAATAAAATATAATGAAGACTCATCATTTTATCATTTAAGATTAACAATAAAATAGAAAATAATTTGGATAACTCATTACTCAACCCAACTTAAACCAGAAATTAATGGACTTGCCAAACTGATCTAAAAGTGTAACGGGTAGTTATTTTATCTCACCTAAACTGAAATACCTTATATGGTTCAGGTTTTAGGTTTGGCCAAACCCAAACCAACCCATGTCACCACTAGGTGCAATTACATGGTGTCCCACTACATTGTCTCACCGAATACATGGCAACAAAGTTTGGTGCGAAAACATAAAGACATATGTGCTAATGAGGGTATTATCCTATCCTATTTGACATGTCGTGAAAGGTTGAAAAATAATGTTGGAAGCAAAAAGGATGAAGTCGCTTGGATAATTTCAAGTATGAAAGAACATCACATATTGGTTTCAACCGTGGTGCAAGTATTCATGCTGAGATTGGGCGAGAGTTTCATCAAGATGACGAAGATGGAAAACTCACACAAAATCAATGACCATTTCTTCAAGAATAGATCAGAGGAAGTATGTCACAATGTTTTAAAAAATCGACCAAAGATTGAATCGTCGAGAGCTCTAGATGGTATTTATCTTTCTCACATAATCATATTGATTATTGATTCATATACTTGTAGAGGATTTGAAATGGTCTTTGTAAAATCTCAAATCACTTTAACTATTGTCGATTATCCCCACAAACAAACAAGAGTCTTTTCAGCATACAATGTCGTCACACAATCCCTAATTTCACCTATTCGAAAATTGCTTCAAGCCAATCACACTTAACTATGAAGTTCTTATGGTATGAGCTATCTAATAAGACGTGTTTTGTTGGTATAGATAGTACAATTAAATATTATTTTTTTGAAGGAAGGAACAATTAAATTCTTATAAGTCATCCTTCAACCATACAGTCTCATACCTGCACACAGGGGTGGCTCTGAGCATGGACATGAGGGGCAGCATCCAGGGAACCATTTTTTTAGGGGAACAAAAATTATTATTTTTAAGTACTAGTGAATTAGTACTATATAGGTATATTTCTTTTTAATTCGCTTTAATTAATTTTATTGAAAATATATTTTTTAAATACAAGAAGAAAGATATTTCAATAATTAAAAGAGCACAACTTTATTGATTTGCCTAAGGCACCAAAAATCTTAAAGGTTGAAGTCAAATCATAAAGAACTTACACGAGTTAGATAGAGAGTAAGAGAAGATAAATAAACATGATACATTTATAGCAGTTGACAACCAACTATTGCTACATCTAGTCATCCTATGACATGGAGATTTGTCTCAGTACCGTCAAGGATTTAATCTACTATAATCAAATCATTACAACCAATAAAGCATAAATAGTTCAATATTTGCTCAAAAAATAAAAAATAGTCCAAAATAATCAACTTATACTCTAGCCACAAATATTCGAACTCAAACGAGTCCTGTGTATTCTTAAAGCTTATGGCTTACTCACTTCCTTTGAGGTTTCACTAAGAATAAATGATATAGTATTTAAAATCTTAAAATGTGTTTCTCACAAAAACTCAATCAATGGACCGGTTCAATTTTTCATTTATAAAAAAAAATCTTAATTGTTATAAACTCGAAGCTAGAATTTTGACTCTCAAACAAAGATGTTACAATTCAAAGCTATACCATTCAAGTGTATAAAAAAACTTCAATGATTTACATTAGGTTTTACTAACCAATATCCTCAGGGCAATGGTTAAGGAAATCAAAAGTAACATGTTTCCATTGAATTCGACAATATTTTAACTTTTAAAAATTTAAACTCATCACTTTTCACTATTTTTCAATACAATATTTCTATTTTTATCTTTTTATTCAATGCCTCAAGGGCACTCTTTAGCATTCCCCTTTACATTATGCTTTCATAACTCTCAACAAAGAAATTTTTGTTGTTAAGCTTGTGTCAACACGTGTTCATGGCTTTTTATGAATATTTCGTTGCTGTAATGAACTTGCCTTTTTTATTCTTTCCTCTGGTTTCTCTAATTTATGGATGTTTAACTTTTTACATCTGGTTTTTTTTAGATTACCTTTGAAAAATGGGAGGTAATTTACCTACCAACCAATGAAAATGAGCTATTTATTGATGGAGTCAAGATAGTTCATGGAAACCACTTAAAATGTGAATGTTTATTGGTTGAAGTAAATTATCCACCATTCTTTTATGGGTATCCTAATTTTACCCTCATGAATCATGATATTCACCATATGATTTTCTGAATATTTAGAGTTAGTAATTATTCTAGGACTTTGAGTCCATTGGTCATCAACAAACTGTTCAGTTTAAATGATTTTGCTTTTATTGTACCGAAGAATATATTTTGCATTCATACATAGAGCCATTTAAATTTGAAAAGTAGTGAACTATTTATATATGGAGAATGCTAACTAGTGTCATAAGGCCATCGATTAAGCATTTGAAATAAATAATTTTTTATAAAAAAGTTGTGTAATCATTACTTAATCAAAACATCTTATATTTTCAAGACAAAATTTATATTTGTAAATTTCTTAACCATTGCCCTGAGTGCATTGGTTAGCAAGACCCTTTATAAATAGATCCATAATACTTGATCCGTCCCAAAATAATTGTTTCTTTGTTATTTTTTCTGTCTTAAAATAATTGTCACTATATAATACCAATACAACATTTTTATTTTTTCTACTATCATGCCATTATTTATTGAATCTCATCAAACTTAACTACTCCACCAACTTAGCATTAAAATCAACACAATAAATCATTCTTAATAACCATTTATAAACCTTAAACGACTAATAATATGAGACAAAGGGAGCATATTGTGTTATTTAGAGAGTAATTTGAATATTCCATTACGAGTTAGTTGAACTTTGAATTGACTTTAACTATCTTCAGGGAAATTTCTTAGTCAAGACAATTCACGATCTAATGATCACTGAATGAGTTGACATTCATGTCCTTCAATCTTAATGAATTGTTTTGAACAATGATTTATACGCCAAGCTTAGGGATGGCAATGGGTACTCATTGGGCAGGGTACCATAATCCTCATCCTCATACCCGCGTTTTAAGAAAATCCCCATACCCGAGCCCATACCTTCGTGGGCAATAAGTTTGATATCCGTCCCCATACTCTATGGGTATCTAAGTGCCCATACCCGCACCCATTACCCGCACTTTCACAACAAGAAGATAATAAATAGCAAAAAAAAATATCACAATATAATTAAAATATGCTATGAAATCTGTTAAATCAACATATAAAATATTACGCATCATATTATTTAGCTAAATAAAAAACATCTAAAATAACTTGACAAAAAAAAAATCTAAAATATAAAAAACAAATGCATATTACAATTAATATAAAAAACTTAAGATTAATTAACTAAATTTATTATAAATAAAATTATTTGTATAGTCTATATAATGTGTGGGCATGGGGCCGGGTGAGCACTAGAGTACCCGTATCCATACCCGTTTAAATTTGCGGGCAATTACCCGTGCACAAGCCCATAATATGGGTATTTACCCGCCCATCATGAGGTTTTTTTACGGATGCCCGTTAAACTTTGGTCCAATTGCCATCCCTAGTGAAGCTTCACTTAGTTTTGAGCAAAGCGTCTTGCTTTCAAGGTCCATATGATTTTTTTATTTATTAATATCATGGCAACCTTAATTTATGCTCATTTAATTGAGTTACTCCGCTTGAGGTAAGTGAGTAGGTGATCATTACAAAACTTTCTTGTTCACATTATTTAGGTGATTCCTCTGATAGGTCCAGATGATTTTTAACTAAATCATCATGTATATATGATTTAATTAAGAAAGTTATTTCTTTGGTCAATCATACTTTCACTTATAGATTAGGAATCACTCTAGCAGTAAACATGATTACTTGTTCATTCGTTTATCATAATCTTTTGTGATTACTCTACTGAATATCACTTGTATTATTACTCCTTAATTGCTCTTAATCCATGCTACCTTAAAATATATAGTCATTAATATACTTTAGTTACTAACTAAATCTTTCACTTAAATAAACAGTTAGTAGACAAATTGTTCTTTCATCAAAATATATACTTTCATCAGGAAATTTGGTTCTAACAAAGCACACAAATTTTTCATCGCAAAACTTCTCAATGGAAACCCATAAGTTAGGTTGATATAATCTTTTATTAACATGTAATGAAAATTACATAATCCGCTTGTAAATCTTGACAAATTGAGATCTTTTTTATCCAAAGTGTCCCTACAAATATAAAGCATGATTTCTAAATATGGATTCATTTTAAGGATTTTTTTAGATACAATCCAAATATTTGGGGCTTCCCTCTTTTGTTGATGGATCAAAGCAACAAATTCGTGATTTTGTTCCATATCAAGTCTTAAAGAATCTGAAAGGTTGAAAGGATAAATTTATCTCTTCAGCAAGCTAAGATGTTCTTATCAAATTAGTGGCTTAATCGATCCTCCCCCATGTCAAGGGTTGTTTTCAATTACCATCCCTTTTGTGGGACCACACATAAGCTATGATCAAACAATCATGGTCGCCCCATACAAAACGGGAGAAAATAAAATTTCTAAGAAACATACATTGGAACAAATATTGTCAACCAAATTTGAAATGAGGATTGGGTTTCCCTTTCCCCCTTTTTTACAATACAAAACAAGGTTGAAGGCAGGTTATTTCCCTTAGTGGGAATGTTCTAAACTATAGGAATGTCCAGCTATCGAGTTACACAGAGAGAAGGGTCCATGAAGACTCATGAGTTCTTAATCGGGATGGGAATTTGTCACCTTACTAACATCTAGGAGGATAATTAGCTTCCTGTACCTAATGGGTACAAGATTTGATCCCCTAAATCACTTGATTCTGATTTCTCTCGAGTATCTATATTAATCCTACCTGGTGGTAGAGGGTGGTTCACATAACATACCAATGCTTCTTTTCTTGCCTTTTGAAGCCATGTTAATATTATAGTTGACTCTTCCTATTTCTTACCATATGGATACTTTGCTTTGGGGTTCTTACAAGAAAGGTAATTTTCATGTCAAAAGTTTTTATCACTCTATTAGACAATTAACAACAAATATAGTTAATGAAGAGGTGAGTAATTGAGTTACATAATACCAATCCAAACAAATACACTCAACTAGTTCGCACGTGAACAATCATATTTGTTTGCCGTCAAACAAATTTAAACTTAAAGTTAGAATGCAATGATAAAATACTCTTAATACTAGAGATCAAGACACTAAATTTTGAGACAGAAACGTGTCTTAGAGAGAATAACCTCGATTAAAACTTTAGAGTCACTTTCAAAGGTAACATGTTGAACACTTCTGTTACAAACCACTTGAATTACCTCAAGACTCAAGTAAAGTCACAACCTCTTCTTCCATTGGCTCATTCTTCTAACCCCGAATGCAAGTACGAGATCTCCACCGCTATTCCAAATACAACAACCAAATACTTATTTAAAACGATAAAATGCAATTGTTTCTATTATGAAAGAAGTCATCCCTAATAAAGACAAGAACATGTACAATACTCCACCGTGAGAAACTATGTAAGCTAAAAGCATGATCAACAAGCTTATATGCACAATGATCACATTCTCTATAAATATTAGAAACAATATGAGGAGACTTGAAAGAAGAAATCACTAATTGAGAATCACACTCAAGCCACAGTTTTCTCCATTCTTTATAGGCCTAAAGCGAATAAAATTGAAGAATTCTAAGTATATTGATATAGAAATATAAAAACTAAGAACACTAAATGTGTAATTTTATTTTAGGCATGTTAGACATTAAATATAAGTATCACTCCCGGTCAATATTCAATATTGATTTATTAGGTTTTAAAAACAAATTACATCGTATAATCAATAAATTAGCTACCTTTAACATCAAACTTGCAACATAAACTAATAGTCTACGAGCCATACGCAAAAATATTTAAAAAGTTTGAGGGCTTAAAGCTCTTACTTTAGTTGCAACCCCCTTGGACTAACCCCACTTTAGAGAAAGATATTTTATTAGTTGTCATATCCTCAATTAGTTCAGTGTTGTGAGCAAAGGGATGCCAATAGGAAGGCAAAACAACCCAAAGCAGCGTCATCGTAATCTAAAAAAAATACCGCCACAAGAGGCAATGTCTGGGCTACCCCTAATAACAGCACCATTTGTGTTACATAGTAGCCAGTTGATGTTTGGACCTTAACAGTAAAAACCTTGTTTTCCTTATAAATTTTCGGTTAAAATCTGGTCATAAGATATATTAAATTACAGCAACCGCTAGGAGGAAAACCCAATAAACTTAAGACAGTGGGAAGATGAATACAAAAACAGACAGAAGGAGAGATAAACTTTGAGATGTGTTCATATGACAAATAGGAACACTCAAGTATATATGGAATATATGGTCCCCAATATGTGCTATTTTTCGTAACTATATGGTTTGTTGATCAACCAGCTTGCTGCATTGGATAGTGACGCACCGTGCTACAAAAGATGGATCTTTGGCGATCCATATAAGTAATTAAACCTTATAAAGTCATTTTAATCTTCAATGCACTAATAAAGTTTTTTCTTACTTAATTGGGTATGTTTATTGTTTAGTATACAAAAGATGGCTCATTTCAATACTACTAATACTCAATGTACATTTGACAACTGATTTCAAGGGATAGTAATATGACTGAAATTTTAACCTTTTTTTTTTCTATATTTTTTTTTGGGTACAATTATCTATAAAATTTAGATAAGGAGAAACACAACTGTATGTATCTAGGTTGGAGAAAATTAACAGCGAAAATTATGATGAAATATATGCATACCTTATTAATGGAGAAATTTAAACAACGTTGATATTTAAACACAAATTTTGATACAGTAAAATTATATACTCCCTCCGTCCTGAAATATAAGCAAAAAACACACTTATTAAGAAAATCAATAATTCTTCATTGACTGCTCTAAATTTTATCAAATAAAAATACAACATTCCTAATTTACCCTTACACACATTGAAAACAAAAACACTTCATAAGTGACACATCCCACTACCACCTACTCTTAATGACAAAATAGGAATATTAAAAATCAAATGGAGAAGGAAGCATGATTTTAATACACAAAATAGTGGTAATCATGTTGATTTCAATGCCGTAAACCATGATTCCAATTCAATTTCATTATTGCAGGTAGTTAATATTAGTGGCATTCCAATTCCAATACTCCTTAAACATGCTTAGGTAATTGAACTTCAATGTTCATGCTCCATAAATGTAAAAGGGTAATTTTGGAACACTAGATTAAAATTGGTCAACATTATTTTTTTTTGCTTATATTTTGGGACAAAAAAAATGGTCATTTGTTGCTTATATTTCAGGACGGAGGGAGTACAATTTTAGGGTGTTTGGGTTTTAAGTAGATAGTAATAATTAAAATAAACTCGAAAACTAAATATAAAATATTTGGAATATGATATTTGATGTCAAACTTTAATGTTTGTCATCGTGAGCTTAGTTAAGTTGATAGAGATAATGTATAATATATGGAAGGTTTGAGGTTTAAACTTCGACCACCACAAAAAAATCTAATGTTTAAAATATGTTAGATAATTAAATTTGAACCTAAATCACAATTGACTTGAACATAAGATCCAACCATCTATGTCATTCCACTCTCTTGTTGAAATTATATCTTTTATAAGATTGGATGGACAGGACACAGTTTGCTAGATTACAAATTTCGGTTTGTATACGGGCAGAGTTGGGTTTTTAATTAACCCTGCGTAAAAAATTCAGTCCTTGGATCAAGCAGGGTACAATATGTAAAAATTCACCATTAAAGTGAATACAAATGGTGTTCAAAATATGAACCTCAACCTTTATGTATATTATACAATATCATTTACCAACCAAGTTAAACTTACATTGATTGTTTTTTTTAGACTAATCCATTAACTTGAATTTACAAATTTATAGCATAATAAATGACGTAGATTCATTGATCGGGGCTTAATAGAAGAACTTTTTAAGTTTTCAAAAAATTGAAGATACGGATCAAGAAATTGAATTTCAGTTATTTGAACGCTATATTGTAGAGATATCATCAAATTCGTCAAGTAGTACTAAGAGCATGAGTTTGACTTCTGCTCTCATCATTTTACCATTCAAAATCCAACTCATCTTAACGGTTTTTCCCTAAAAAAAATCCTCTAATTCCAAAACATGAATAAATTGTCTTTAGTCAAAAAAAAATAAAATTGTAAAGATAATCCCATTCACTCAAATAATACAAGTTCAATATATCAAACCGTGGCTTGCTACAATCCACTCGTTAAAAAACTCACATAACATCATGAAGATAACATTTTGATGACATGAAGCCTAAATAATTGTTTAAAAAAAATGAAGTCTAAATAATTACCTCAAAAATAAAAACAGAAAACATGAAGCTCAAACAATCGATGCCCATATCACAGAGTCACATGTTTTGATGAAATTTCAACCTTACATAACATAATATTTCCCTCTGCCAGGATAGTTTATCCAAATCCAATGGTTGTGGGGAGCCCATGTCACTCACCTGTAATGATAAGGTAGGTACAGCCAAATTTAATTAACTTTCTTTATTTGGATTTAATTTTATTTTACCTTATACGTCGTCTTTTAAACAAATACATTCACCTTTTTTATGAAGACAAGAAACAAACAAGTACATTCACTGAAAACTTAGACACCTTTTTTAGCCAAAAATCAAAACGGTGAATTAAACATAATACTTATATTAAAAATTAAATTGTGACAATTTAAAAAAAATACGAAGCCTATTGTATGACAAGAGGGACCATATAGTAAATAATTCTTTTGTAAATAATGTTTTTTCCGTTGTCTGTTGTTACTAACAAATTTATCTTTGTAGTTTCAAATTTCAAGTGGGAATGTGCAGTCGGATATTTCGTAAAAATATCTTACTAGAAAAGGACATTCGACTAATTGGCTCTCAGACACAAACAAAAAGTGCAACATTTATTATTAGTACCTGTCAACATTTATATAAGGTTATTCCAAAAAAAAATTATACAAGGTTCTTTTAAAAAAAAGTGTATAAGGTAATTTTTCAAAATGATTTTTTTTTCAATCTACAAGAAATAATTTTAGGAATGTTAGACATATTTTCTAATGAGAAATGAAAAGTTAGCTTGCCATCTTGATAAGTAAAATGAATTTCACCCTGAACATATTTTTAAATTTTAAATGTGTTCGATTATTGAATCAACTTAAATGGAATGTAACCGAAAAAAGAACCAATTTAGATTGGTCCAATATAATTATTTTGAGATTTTGGAGAATGCTCTTTTCAATGTCCTAAATTCAATTCTCCTTATAACGATTTTGGTAAACAATTCAACATGTGGTCACCTTAGTTGAAAGTGATCAAGTGTCCATATTTACCGGTGTTTAGAAAAAACTTCACCAAATTATTTTATGAAAAATATAATAGGTAAATTGCACTCATCTCCCTGAGATCTATTCAAATTGCACTTACACCTCCTTTTCTTTATAAAATGAATAACAACCTCCCTTGTATTTGCAATAAATGACATCTCCTACCCCTCTCACGGACGTCCATCAGTTTGATTTTGAGACTATCTATATTCTCTTTCTCGTATACATTTGTTTCCTTTCTACATAACTCTCATGTGAATATAATGATTTCATTTTCACCTTCCTAGAACCTCGATTCCAAATTCATCGATTTCAAATTCATTAATTTTTTGTCAATTTGACCAACACCACAATTTCTCTCCATGGCTCAAGATTAAACCATACTCACCAATAAAAAAGTCATAAGCATAAAGCAACAGTTAAACCATATACATTACATTTTAAATTTCATAATTTAAACCTAATCTAAAGTACTAATCATTTTGAATTAACACATTCTTCAATTGTTTTTTACTCATTGAAAAGAAGAAATATAAGAGTTGAGAATCTGTTGCAGATAACAGGGACCCATTTGTGATTTTTTCAATTTGGCTATTTTCATTCTAGTTTGAAGAAGCAAGTTTTATCGAGTGAAAGCCATGAATGAAGTTATTGAGACTCTAATTGTTTGGTTGCATATTCCACTCTCCACTCGTAGAGGAGAGTTGGCACAAAGAACACAAACCCGTGGCAAAGTTTAATTGTTTTCAAGGAACAATGAGTTAGATGTTTTTTGAAGAATAAAGGGGGTTGTAAGTGACATATAAGTAGGCCTTAGAGGATGTAAGTGTAATTTACCCAAATATAATTTGACGACTACCACCAAAAATACGAGTTCTAAAAATTGTATTGTCATTAAGTAAGTTTTGACGACATCTACCACCTACTTAGGATCTAGCTAAAAAATGAACTGTTTTATTGTAGTCTGAGGATTGATAAAAACGGGGTAGAAAGAGAAAACGATAAAGGAAAAATCTTAACATATAAAATATATCAATGGTTTAGTGTGTGCTTTGTTTTGATTTTTCGGCGATAAGAAGCACTTCTACAAACCTCGAAAGTGGAAATTGAGTTTTTAATGTTGTTTGGTTTGGCTTTTCGGAATTGCTTCTATTCTCCAAAAATCAATTCTTCTCAAAACTACAATTCCTAACTTTTGGCTTTCCTAGAATCAATTCTACATTAAATTTATATTTTGATTATTACAACCTATTATTTTCCTTTATTGCCCTTTATCAATTCTCCTTCTTTTTGCTTTATAGTTAATTTGATGAACCAAATTTAATAAGAAAACTTAACGAACCAAATTAGCCTCCGGAAAATGTTTATGGTCATGAGTTACCAAATTTTGGATTCCATTCAGATTTACTGTGGTTTTTCTTTTACCTTTCTTTTACGCTATATTTTATCGTTCTTGGCAACTAACTCTAGTATTATTTAACTTAAATATACTTTATAGAAATAAATTAACTTACCAAATTTTATATATTTTATCTAAAGAAATTAATAGCACTTTTATTGCTCTCATCCCCAAGGTGGAAAATCCTCATTAGTTGTCAGATTACAAGTCAATCTCTTTGATCGGGAGCATGTATAAAGTTTTGGCTAAGGTGCTTTCTAACCGTCTTCGTTCTGCTATTGGAAGTGTTATTTCAGAATCTCATTATTCTTTTGTTCATGGTAGACAAATTCCAGATGATATCTTAACTGCAAACAAGATGATTGATGATACTTTTCGTTTGAAAAAAGAATTGCTACTTTTTAAAGTAGATTTTGAAAAAGGCTTTTGATTTTGTTGACTATTGTTACCTCAATGTTGTTATGACAAAATGAATTTCCTTCTTTTATAGGGTAAATGGATCATGGAGTGTGAAACAATAGCACCTGCTTCTGTGTTAGTGAATGATTGTCCGATAGATGAGTTCCATTTCAAACGCGGCTTTCGCCAATGTGACCCCCTTTCACCATTTCTCTAATCAGTATTGATTTATTTTCTGGTTACAAGATGAGACAAACTGATAATGTATGTGTTACTCACTTGCAATTCGCTGATGATACTCTATTAGTAAGAAATAAAAGTTGGGTTAATATTTGATATATCAACATTCGAGCTAGGCCAAGTTCAATCCAACAAAAAAAAACGATCACCACACACTATACAACCATATATTGGGCTCGTCCTAAAAGCACACCCAAGCAACAAAAGACCCAATTAGGGCTGTGTAATGAAAATCTTATAATGATATATCAACATTCGTCCCCGAGAGCACATGTCCAATTAGGACTCTTATCTTGAAAGCTCAAAGTTGTCTCTTATAAAAGCTAACTCAAGACCAATTCATGACTCAAGTTCAAATACATCTTCTCTAAACTTAAAACTTCATACTCTCATCATGACTTAGTCGTTACAATGTTTGCAGGTACATCATTCCTTGTAGAGCAACCACCATTTTTAAATTCAATCACTCATTCGTCTCTTAGGTCGGCGATCAAGGCCGACCTCAAATCACTTTTTTTTTTGTTACTACAAATCACACATATCATTTCATGTACGCATTATATATTATTATATTTTTGCATTAAAAGTCTATTTTCTCGCTCTTTGCCATACAAATTGTGTAGTAAAAAAATATTGATCGTGTCTCCAAATATATCTCTCCAAAAACGTCATAATTTATCATTTTACTAGAGAACAAAACTCAAGATACATATGGATTATGAGCATAGTAGCAAGTGTGTGCGTTTAACATTGACATGGAACTTGAAAACAAAAGATTTTGAATTGCTAATAAGGAGTTATTGAACATAAGAATGGCAACGTATATCGTTAAGATGCCACAGATAAATTGCGAAAGAGAACAAAAAGGTCGGAATCATTGATCACATAACACGTCCAAGAGTTCACCTCTTTCATTGATACACGTGAAAACTGGTGAGCCACTATGTCATACCACGCAAGCCCTGAAAATCTTAAACATCCAATCAAATCCTGCCTCGTCATCAGATAAGAGCCTTTTCCATATATCCTAAAGAAACTTTTTTTGCAGTATTGGGTATGGTATGAAATTATCCTCTAGGTACACCCATGTCGGGGATTGGCATACTTAAGATTTTAATTGCTCAATTACTAAATTGCCCAAGTTCAAGAACCTACAAACTTCCCTCTTATGTGATTAGAATTACAAGAGGTGTAGTTAGATATCACTCTTTTTATATATTTTAATAATATTGTTTATAATATCTATACAAATATATATATTTACATGATTAGTGATACAAATTGAATTCAATGTTGTGCATTCGGATTGAAGTTTTCATATTTAAGTTTGAGTTGGCTTTATTTTGCAAAAGCAACCCTACTTTTCTTTCATTTCAAAATAATTTTTTGAGTTTAATATGAAAATTTATTTTACAATTAGACCCAACATAAAACTAATATAAAAAATTTCAGTTTGACTTTATAAATAGCATGACTAAAATACTTTTCACTTAAATTGTTTTTCAATTGAAATTTCAATTTTTTAAATTAACTTAACTTTTTAAATATTTAAATGAATTTATATATATTATGTTACGATGCTTATTTTTAGATAGACAAAATAGTAAAATCATAAAAATCGCAAACAAATGAAGGAGTCGGGGTTCAAACCTCGATTAAACACTTGATCTATAAATTATAACATTATTATTAATCGAGTTAGAACTTGCGAACAAATGAACTCAGTTTAATAAAATATAAATAAATATACTTTTGTATAAAACTATTAGAAATAATATTATTTTGCTATAGATTGCGTATATTTTTAATAAAAAAATAGTGTTAATGTTTACTTTTTCAAAGCAAGTAAAAGAATATTTTATAATAAAAAGAGTACCCCCTGTTTTTTTATTTTACTAAATTAATGTAGTACCCCTACCAAATACCCTTTCATAAATCACATACTCCAATAGTAAAAAAATAAATCACATATTTAAAAGTTTGTTTGAAAAAATATATATGACTGGTCAATTTTTTTTAATATTGATTCAATTCCTCTAGATATTAATTCTTCTTGAAGTCCTAAACTAATGTAGTATTCAGATATCAAATCAATTCAATTCCTTACACATGGGAATAAAATCTGGAGGAAGGTGTTTAAACATAAAATAAGTCAGCTAAAATATTAAGAAAGAAAGAAAGCAGAAAGGAAGGGTATTATAGTAAAAGAAGAAGGTAGAATAATTGAGAAGATAGTAAAAAAAGAGATGCTGGAGGTGAATGGTAGTGGTCCCACATTAGGAACAAGAAAGAAACTGAGCACTGTCTCTTCCTCCGTTTTCATCTGTATCTATCTACTAAGGTAAGGCAAGGTGAGACCTCCACTCTGCAAGTGTATGTTACTGTGTCTCTCTCTCTCTCTCTCACACTAGAGTCGGTGGTGGGCTTATTCTTCTTCTTCTCTCTCTCTATATGTCAGTCTTGCCTATATCTACACACTCTCTCAACGGACCTTTTCCTTTTATCTTCCTTCTCCCGTGACCCCCTTATCTTTCTCTCTCCTCTGTCTCTATCTCACTTATAACTCTTATTATAATTAACACTCTTACTCTTATGCTTCAATTCATTGGCCATCCTCCTTTCTTCACTGTATTATTAGTACTTTCCTTTCTTCTCGGGCAACACCAATTTCCTTTCTTTACTCTCTGCCACTTTGCAATGCCCTGCCTTAACTCACTTTTCCCTTAATTCATATAAGTTCGGGAATTTCACAATTTTCAAACTACCAATCAATCTCACCTTCTTTGTTCTTTCTCTAAACTAAACCCCTTTGGCTTTTTCTTCATTTGTCTATCTCTTTTTTAAAACAGAACTTTTGTTCCTTCTACCTTTTTGGGTTTAGGGTTTAGCTTGTACTTTTTCTGCCCTCCCTCAATTTCCACTCATATGCAATTCTTAATTCCTTTTCAATATGTTCAATTCTCTCTTGTAAAACTTTGAATTTCAGTACCACTTGCCAAAAATGTCTTCGTGTTTTAGTGGAACAGGAGGAAGAAGCATCGGGTTGGATTTAGATATAGTTAAATCATCACCACCATGTTCATGGAGTAGAACATCACAAACATCTTCTTCACCTTCTTCAACAATCTCTGAATCAAGCAATTCACCCCTTGCAATCTACACCACAAAACCCAGAACCCCAAGAAAACGACCCAACCAAACCTACAACGAAGCTGCAACACTCCTAAACACTGCATATCCAAACCTCTTCTCCAATCCAAATCTCAAAACAAACCCCAACAATAATAAACTCTCCAAATCAGAAAAATATTATGAATTCGACTCTTCTGAACTTCTTCTACCTTTTAGAGTATTAGACTCGTCATCATCTTTTTTACTTCACGGCAAGCCCAATTTTCCGTCGGAGCCGAAACCGGTGAAACCGTGTCAGAGTCCAGGAGAAATTAGTTCCATGGTGAATTGTCTTGAATTGAACGATGATGATGATGATGATGATGATTTCGACGCAGAGTCGATACTCGATGAGGAAATTGAAGAAGGAATTGATAGCATCATGGGAGGTAGAATTGAGGAGAATGAATCTAATGTCTCTTCTTCTCATCCATGGATTGGTTTTGGCGGGAAATTCGATTTCCGGTTAGGATTACAGAGAGGTGGAGTGAGAGCTCTTCGCCATGTTGATGAAGGTAATTGGTGGAATTTTCCGGCGGTTGATATGCTTAAAATTTCGCCCAAAATATGCAGTGTCGGTGGTAAGACGGCGGCGGAGAAGAAGAAAAAGAAGAAGGTTGTTGCGGTGGAGAGATTGAATGCAGAATTGAAAGAAATGGAATCGCCAAAGTTGAAAAGTGGATTGTTGTTGAAATTGAATTACGATGGTGTTCGGAAAGCTTGGTCTGACCGAGGAACACCGTTCGCCGATGACAGCCCTGTCTCCGATGCTTTGGGAAACGATGTTAATGTATGTTTCTCATCTACCCAATCAAAATTCAACACATGTTTTTTTGTTTTTGTACTTGCTTAAACCTTAATTACCAATTTCAATGCTCTGTTTTCCGACATTTTCAGTACCTTAATCCCTCATATCATATGTCAATTGAACAACAACAATTAGCAAAGCATTATTTTTCTATGTTTTTAAGACTATCTAGGCGAGATTTTAATCACGTGGAATATGGGAATAACACTTTATGAAGCTAAAATAGTAAAGTATTTCATGCATGTCATGCCCCATTCATTTTTACTTTACTTTTCAAGGCAATTTCCTTTTTCTATTTCACAAAAAAATAGAAACATTCTCTTCAATGGGTTTTGAATATGTTATCCAATAAAAAAAGGTTAAAGTAAAAGCTCTTACTTTATGTGAACCAAAATGTTGCAACAACATTATACTACATACTATACTATCTTTGTGTATTATAACTTTGACCCAAGACAAAATCTTAACATGAACATATAGTCCTGATATTTTTCTCACTTTCTAGTAGCATATGTTATATTATTTGAATTAAGAAATTTGTTTATTGATATTGTGGGAGACAGGCACGGCTATCACAAATAGATTTGTTATGGGAGAATGGAGGAGGAAGTGGTGTAAGAGAAGCCAGCGTGATGCGTTACAAAGAAAAGCGTCGTACACGCCTCATCTCTAAGAAAATAAGATATCAAGTTAGGAAGGTCAATGCAGATCGACGGCCAAGAATGAAGGTATGATCAATCAGTTGAAGACCCTAGAAGAAATTAGAAAAGAGGAAATCTAGTTTATGATATGGTTATGATAATTGGATAATGAGCATCGTCATCAATATCATAGTTTCAATTTCTTTTTGTTTATGGAGAGTGGACCCGCTTTGTGGTTGTTGCGTTGGTCACTTTTTGTCCAACTTTTGAGGATCTATCTATTTCAATTCGTTTAGCTACTGCACCAATGTTTATGTTTTTTTGAAAAGAATAATAATTCATCAACAAGCCTAACGCTTGTTTTGGCTATATAATACTTGTCTCATGAGATTCTTTTTCAATTAAATTACTACTAATAAAATAAAATAAAATAAAATAATGTTTTTGTCTACATTCTTACATTACATATACTGTACTACTACATCATGAACTTTGTCTCGTTAACTCGATTAGTATATTATTCTAATGAAAAAAGAGTTTGTGATTTTCACGCCAAACTGAAAATAACGTAATTATTCTTAATTACAAGCGAAGGTGAAAGTGATTGGAGTAATCAAGAAAACATCTTCACAAATGTCCAAATGGTGATATGTAATTAAAATGAAGAGAAATGATAAATATAGCCTCACAAGAATTTCATGAGCATGTATTTTCTATAGGTTGAGATTTCACTAGACAAATGATCTCTTCCTATTTTCTATATACCTTTCCTAATTTAAACAATCCCCATCCTGATTTTCGGCCAAAAACTGTTCGTGATTGGCTCGGGATAAAATTTGTCTAAAGATATAGCAATGCTCTAAAATAAATGAATAAAATACGTATTTTATATTGATTGAGAATATTAATTAAATATCCTGAATGAAATTAACTTAATCGTTTTCTTCCGTGAAAATAAATTGTGGATTGTAGCTTCATTGTGATTGTCACAATTAAAGTAACACATCTACCTTGTTTGTGATGTGGCAGGGGCAATTTGTTAGGAGGCTGAATGCTAGCTCAAATGCACACAAATGATAGTAGTTTGTAGTAGCAGTAGAGCACATGTTTTTTTTGGGACTTCGTTAAAAAAAATAAAAATTAGTTATCTGTATTTTTTGTAACATTTACTCTTTTTCCCCCCTGTTTTGTACTTTTTGGGTTCTTCTTCCTCCTTTACTAGAAGATAAGTTGAAAAAGAGGCTGGATGAGATAAGCGATGAAGTAGTCCAAATGAAAATAAAAAAGCCTAAGATTCTATTACACTTTGAATTTCTCTGCGTTATGGCCATCCGGGAGAGGTTCTTCACCTTTATACTTCGTCCCAGTGTGGTTGGTATATGCCTTTTGGCTTCTCATAAGTATAGATAAATGTTGTTGAAGTCGGATGTATCACCCTTAGTAATAAAGATTTTCTTTTATTTTGTAAGATTTAATACTAAAGAAATGTTTTGTATAATCATTTTGGAACCACTTTTGGCTCTCAAATACATTCATCGTGTTCTTGTTTTCTCTTTCTTTCTCTCTCTGTCTCTACTATTTTCGTCCAATAGGAAGAGAAAAACATGGTTGTCTAAAATGTTGTTATAAAATAATTATATACATTTTTTTCAAAATGATTAATCAACAAACGAACAAAAACTAAGACATAAAAGAAAAGAAAGAACCACTCCTTGAAGAAGAAAAGTTTCTAAAGCATCATTGCTAAGAAGATTAAGCAAGCCTTCCGAAGGAAAAGCATAATTAACATGTTATTAAGGAGCTCTTTTATGTCTTAAATGAACACCACATAAACATAGTAGTTTATAGCAAGACCGTTGACGAGGTTTATGCAAAGAGAATCAAAATAGCAAACAAACTCATTAATATCACAAATTCTTAGCCAATATCAGACCATGAATTTCAATAAAAATCAGAAGGGGGTGCAAATCATCATAGAACTAAGTTTGGGAGTATCTCCAGCCAGGGAATTTGCAGCTGACTTCCTTCTAAGCAATTTGTATACAACCTTTCAGGAATTCACTCCATTATTATATGAAAAATGCTAACTTGTGCCCTTGAGGCACAAGTTTAGAAACTAAACATAGAAATTTTTTCTTAGAAATTATACATTCAATGTATTAAAATTTTAAAATTTTTCCTTTTCAATGTAAAAGTTATATTTTAATTTCCATTCTAACTTCTTAACTTGTGCCTTAAGGGCACAACATGAACCTTATATTTGTGAGTATCAAATATGTCCGATAACTATCTCTTCTCAAAGGATCTCGGTATGGGATCGATTCTCTTATTAAAGTATTTTTCTACAATAAAGTTTACCTTTACTCAAAAGGATTTAATACCGAGTTTCAACCACTAACGTTTGAGGGTCATGATAGGGAGACAAAATATGATACATTAATCATATCCTGCTTAAATCTCATGTTTGATGCACCAAAGAGATAAGATAAAATAAACCATTTTTCTATACTTTCCTTTGTAATTTCTATCCTGAGTATATGCTGGGTTAGAAATTATCCTGATGAGATTAGAAGATCATTCCTTAATTATGATCTTGATATTCTGTCATTTTTAAAATATTGTCATTTTTAAATAATGATAGCATGTTTTTTCTATTGTACTTAATAACATGCCATTTTTATAGTATTTAATTAATTATGAGAGCAATTTTTTCATTTAATTATAATAATATCATGTTTGTTATCATTTTTGTTATCATATGCGCATCAAACACATGATAAGATAATTTTATCATGTCCTTATCATTAGAGAGAATCTGCAATTATGGATAATTGAGAGAACCATGTTGAGGTGAAAGTGATAAATGGTTCAGATCACATGGTCATGTTCTCCAAACCTAAAAAGCTCACCTCTCACATTCTAAAGATTGCTCACAAATACTAATTATGTTTTCATTGGTTTTTTTTATCAATAGTTTAAGACCTTCATCTTTATTAGTTTATGATTTTCTAGATGATGTGTATTGTATTTTATAATAAAAAGGAGAATGGTTATATTATTATTAATGAAATTGACACTTGATCATTTTAATAAAAACCATCAATGCGATTTGAACATTTCATGTTATAATGTTAAACTATTACTATTGAACTAATACGATTTACAATCATTTATGTGTATACTAATTCATTTATTTATGTTCTAAACAAGGAATGCTCATTGCTTTTCATACTTAGAGGAAAAAAAAAGTAAAGTTATATGCAATTAGTACCCTACTCTAATTTGTTGATAATTGCTCATATATTATTAAAAAACCAAAAAAAAATAAAAAAAATGGGGGACATAAAACCTGACACAGTCAACAACCCTAACGGACAAAACATAAAAAATGATCCACAAAGTGGATCCAAGTCCAACCCTAAAAAATTCTATTAAGTGGGGTTAACGTTAGGCGAATGAATCGATCGTCAACACGAAATCAGATCACATACAATCAACTTCCATCAACAACAACATGAAGCATTAACGACTCTTGCGAGACTATACAGTCCCATGTCAATCAACATGATGACATGGGATACATAACCGCAAACATGCTTGAAAGTGGGGGAGTGGATTCGACAGCCAACACGGTAATTAGCGAAGCCACGCATACTAACCATTTACTACGATGATCAACAGTTAATTAACCAATTATGGCCCACAACAAGTGATCATACATACGATAGTATAAACCAATTTATATAGTTGAGTTAGATACTAATAAAATTCAAATAGCATCTTTCTTTTGAGTTTCGAGTGGTGACTATTTTTTTATTTTGTATCAATGATTTGACAGGCTCAATATTTGAATGTTGGATGTACAGAACGTGGACGTAACCATAATTTTTGGATGTTTAGAGAAATCTTAGCCTCATGAGCCAACTTGCAAAGTGTGTGAGTCGACGTCAATTGAGCAAGGATAAAGTTGTTGTCGAGTGCAATGGATTATCCAGGATCCTGAGTCAGGGGTGTAAAAAAGATACTTCATTAAAAAAATTAGGATATTTATCATTAGGAACAAAACAAGAAAGAATACTGCCTAGTTATAGTAACAGTCTCTATAGACAAAAGAAAGAATTGAGTTAAATCAGTTTTTCTTCCTAATATAATAGAGATCCTCTAAGTTTAATTCTTAACTTTTTTTTTAGTTCCCATAAAATTTTCGGCACACAATTTTAGACCTAGTCTGCTAAAATAAATTTTAATCATCCCAAAGTTATCAATTTTTTAATTTTTTTTTCAAGCATGTTTAGAGCACTATGAATGAAATGTGATTTTTTTTTTAAGATAAAACAAAAGAAAGTATGGAATTAAAGCTCAAATTTTAGAATTTTTTTTCGCAAAGGAAATTTTTATAATATTTTAGACTTGCCTACAAAAAAAATCATTCAAAAGTACATGTTTACTGAATAGAAGAGACTAACACCGGTAATACTACGTGCAGGATAATTTTGTAAAGACCAACAAAATTAAAAACATGGGTAAGGGATTTAGCTTAGAAGTTTTCTATTTCATTAGGAAGAAACACATATTTAATCCAAAAATAATTGGAAAAGTACACACAAAAAAAGTAAAAGGCTAAAGTACACACAAAAACATTTTGTTCAGTGACTAAAATACTTTATTAGATACTTACTCCGTCACAAATTATAAATCATTTTGACAATTCTATACAAAATTAAGAAATGTAACTAATGTTGTATGAAAAAAAAATTTATAAGTAACTTTACTGAAATATCCTTCATTAAATACGACATTTCAACAATTTATGCCGAGCTTGATACGAATGCGCTTCTTTCGCACAGCAAAACTGCATTCTTGCTAATTGCAGAGATCTGCTTCCTCTTCTGCATGGCTGTGCACCTCTATTAGTGGTTCTAAATGATGGTTTTTAAACTCCTTTATACTATATTGTATTCTTTATTTCTTTATAGTGTATTGCTATAAACAACATTTCTCATTCTTTTTATCCAATCCAATTTGTTACTTACCTCCCGTCCGAATTCCAGATTACCATAGCCCCTTTCCCCTAGGGACCAGAGGATTAAGATCAAAAAAATCAACACATTAAATCTCAGGTCATCTTGATTCTATCTTAGATTAGATCAGAGTACTCAAGATGATCCCATCAGAGTGATTTTCATATTTGATTATACTTCCTACTTCATTTACTATTTGATTAAGGATTAAAAGTCCGGTACTAAGATAAAAAGTATAAGAGTTTATGTTTTGTATTTGTATAACGTCATAACACATGTGTCAATATATTTTTATTACATTGTGAGTATTCCTTAACTATGGTTTCCTTTTTCTTTACCTAATCATGTAATTCTAACAACAAAAGAAAGAATAAAACATAAAAGGGATAAACTTAAAAACGATGTATGAATGAAAAAAGTTTGACAAAAGCAGCAAATCGAACCATAAAAATGAAAAAGAGTGGTTGCCGAGTACACAAACATACTAATGGATTCTCAATTCAAACAGTAACGACAGCATTAATCAAAAGAATTTACCAATAATTCCAGATACTGCTGCCTGAGGTACCATAAGTCCCTGGTCAGACATGTGGAGACAAGTCTTCGTATTCCTCCTTAGTCTCTGTGTTTCTCCAGAGGTACTTGATCTTATCATAAGTAACAGCAGCCTTTGCACATAACCCTGGCAGTAGAGACAGCGGTGTGTCGCTGTCAGTTGCATTAGTAGCCTGAGGACTACCATTGTTCTTATGCATCCCAAAGCGGTATCGCAATCCCCGACGAGGCGCAAGGGATGCTAAATCAACTGATATAGACTCGGGAACATCCCAATATCTTCCTTTGTGGTCAACAAACAATTGAGACCATGCTGCCTCCACTGTAAGATCATGATCAGAAAGCTGCAAGAAATATTGTCTTTTGAGATGATTCATTATATGTTCAAGCCACATAGTCGAATTACAGACCAAACAGACACACATGCAAGTAACAACAGTGCAACATTGAAATGAAGAGTAAGCATGTGTGAATGGACAATTGAAAAAGAAATGAAAAAAGTAACATATATAATCACTTTACTAAATGAAGACAGCTTTTTAGAAGAAGAACCTCTTAGAAGATGGGACTGTTAAAACTGAAATATCAACATTTTAATATCATATCAAATTTTCATAATTTTTTAAAACTTCAACAATTACCAAACCGTTGCATGATCCAATTTATAGTATTATGAGTTGTAGCATATTTTTCAATTTCAGAAAAGGAATGAAAACAGTTTATAAATAAAATACATACAAAACACACTTAACATTTTGAGAGTATAAAGGAAGTCTATCATGGTAGACTGTCCATATCCGATAATGAAAAATTATGAAAAAGTTGTTAAGTTTGTACCTCATGAAAAAACACCACTTTTTTGCGGCGCTTTTCTTTTTCACCATGGCTCTCTAAACCAAACAACACAGATGTTGAAGGAGATAAAGTAAACTGTGAGGTTAACCCGTATGAAAAAAGTGACTTGTCGATGAAATGCTTTGCAACGTCCTTAACTGTGGAGAGATTGAATTCAGCAGCATTGCAAATCTCATTTTTAATAGCAACTATCATTTTCCTAGGACGGAATTGTCCAGTTGTTGCAAGCCACCTATATCGACCATAATTAAGCTGTATGAGTGCATTAAAAAGTTGAGATTCACCATGATGTTTTATAGATTACATAAACATGGTAAATCAATATCATTATGAGTACGTTGATAAGTGGAGCTATGTTTATATTGAACCTAATATAGCGAAATAAGAAACATGAAATTATTGAATGACAGTGAGAAGACAGTGTAAGTATAGATTGAGCATGGAATTTTAGAGTTTCGAGTAAAAACATTTAAACTATGAAGCACCGATACAAACATAGATATTGGACACAACACCAACACAATACATCAGTAATAATATGAGACAATGTAAGTAATAATATGCAACTAAACATGTGATGTCGTGTTGGTGTCAGACACGAAACGTATCAGACACTAAAACATGCCTTTAATCTGAAGTGTTAGTGCTACATAATATTTAGAAGTAGAATGTATAAACACAACCAATATATGAAGTACGATATTTAAGCATAACAAACATAGCCTTATATTAAAGAAGATAAATTAGTAGAACCGAAACTAATGATTAAAACATAGACTCTTAGACTATAGTACTCATATTTATCAAAAGATAACAAAAGAGAGTACAAAAACATTTAAATTATTTCGGACAATTATAATTTTTTGTCAAAATAAGGATTTCGGAAACCTGAACATCGTTGATCGGGTCCATTATGAAACTGCATCTTTGTCATGACCTCATTTGCCACGGGGAACCTGACGATCATGAGCCTGAGTCAATAAATAAAGTGAAATGAAAAGACTTGATTTCATGTGTCTATGTGACTCACTGTGTGTATTTCTCATTGAACTAATAAAATATAAAACAAAATGATTTTATTTTTATGGATCTTCAAACGGAACTTTTTTTCATACATGAAAATACATTATATTTTAAAAACCTAAATAACTTTAATTTTTAAATTATTTCGGTCAATAATAATTTTTTGTCAATATAAGGATTTTTAAATTATTTTTGGTCAAAATAAGGGTTTATCAAACCTGTACAGAAATTACATATTTGTCATGGACCCCATTTTCTCCGGAGAAAGTGTGGACCCTAAAAATTACTCATTGTTTCAATAAAACTAAAAGAAAAAAAAAAGATTTTCATTGGATTTAAATTTAAAAATGGTCATCAATGTTTTATAAAAAAAAACTATAACACCCATCATATGTGTGTAAAAGCGGGGTGTTCCAAGAGAATAGATGGGTATTCTAAGAGAATCCACGCCCAACACCCATCATATGTCTACAAAAGCGGGGTGCTTCATGAAACGCAACCAAACATCCGTAGATTATATATAGTGAACGGGTGTTTTAAGAGAAGCCACCCACAACACCCATCATATGTGGGTAAAAGCGGGGTGCTTCATGATACGCAAACTAAGCACCCGTAGGTTATTGATAGAGGGTGGGTGTTCCAAGACCATTCAGACACCAAACACCCATCACGTGCGTGGAAAAGCGGGGTGCTATGACACCCTTGTCAATAGCGGCGTGGAGCGGAAATTTATGTGCCACCGCTCCAGGCCACGTCAGAATTACCCAAACATTAAGCAGGCATCATGTATAACAACACTAAACAATATGAACTACAGATGCATACAGTTCAGAGCAACAACGAGAAAGCACATCGAAATTCAAATACAGAGTTATATAACCCACAGAAAAATTCAAATGCAGTTGGTTAAACAAAGCAATGAAAATGGATTGGTTTCAACCTAAAATAAAATTAAAGCAGCATCAAGATAAATTCGACACCTTTCACTTTTTCTTCAACAAACATCAGCTCTTCACTGCATTCAAAATCAATGATCCAAAATTAATGATCCAACGGCTGAAATTCAAATGGCATGAAAAATGAGTACTATAGTAATAGACTAAATACCATACTCCTTAATCATTACTCTATCATTATATATTATCATTGTATTTCCTCTTGTGCAAATCAAAACATCACAACGCAACACACAAAACTTTGTTCAAGCTACATCAGTTCTAGTTTCCAATGGAAGAGTTATGGGAAAATTTTCATCTAAATATGGAAAATTTATTATTTTTATAATATAATTTGATTTATTTGTCATGCTTATATAATGAAAAATAGTTTAACTCTTGTAGGAATTGGATTGCAGTGATGATTACTTCATAGACAATGTTAACATTGATGACGGTGATATAGCAACAATTCAAATACTAACAAGAATTGACGCAAAAACAAGCAATTTAACTTCAAAACTTTGCTCCTGCCGTTAACAAAACAATGTTTCTTTTTTTAATTGCATCTTTACAATTTCAAAATAAATTAATTGCCCCAAAAATGTCAGACAATTCCTCGCTACTAAACTGCAACCCTCAACTGGAATATCAATGCTCATTTTCATATTTTCTTTTCAGTGATCATTTTAATAATCTAAAAACAAAACATGTTTTAACATTGGTACATAAAGATATGTCTTTTATGGAAAACATCTTATTAGGATCTCTTTTTTCAAAATCAACTTATTCGAAATAGCTTATTTATGAAAATAAACTTATTATGATCTCTTTTTTAAAAACGGCTTATTTATGCAAAACAACTTATTAGAATCTCTTTTTCAAAAACACCTTATTACAATCTCTTTTTAAAAAACAGCTTATTTATGTAAAATAACTTATTATGATCTCCAATCAGCAGTTTTGCATAAGATAAGTTGTTTCCAATAAGTTGTTTTTTTAAAAAAGAGATCCTAATTAGTTGTTTTACATAAATAAGCTGTTTCGTATAAGCTGTTTTTTTAAAAAGAGATCCTAATAAGTTGTTTTTGAAAAAGATATCATAATAAGTTGTTTTTCATAAATAAGATATTTGGAATAAGCTGTTTTTGAAAAAAGAGATCCTAATAAGGTGTTTTCCATAAATAAGTTGTTCTGAATAAGCTGTTTTTGAAAAAAGAGATCCTAATAAGGTGTTTTCTATCAATAAGCTGTTTCGAATACGCTGTTTTGCATAAATAAGTTGTTTCATATAAGATGTTTTTGAAAAAGAGATCATAATAAGGTGTTTTCCATAAATAAGTTGTTTCGTATAAGCTGTTTTTTTAAAAAGAGATCCTAATAAGCTGTTTTGCATAAATAAGCTGTTTCAAATAAGCTGTTTTTGAAAAAAAGAGATCATAATAAGGTGTTTTCCATAAATAAGTTGTTTCGAATAAGCTGTTTTTGAAAAAAGAGATCCTAATAAGGTGTTTTCCATTAATAAGTTGTTTCGAATAAGCTGTTTTGCATAAATAAATTGTTTCGAATAAGTTGTTTTTGAAAAAGAGATCATAGTAAAGTGTTTTCCATAAATAAGTTGTTTCGTATAAGCTGCTTTTTTAAAAAAAGAGATCATAATAAACTGTTTTGCATAAATAAGTTGTTTCGAATAAGCTATTTTTGAAAAAGAGATCCTAATAAGTTGTTTTTCATAAATAAGCTATTTCGAATAAGCTGTTTTGAAAAAAGAGATCCTAAAAAGGCGTTTTCCATAAATAAGCTGTTTCGAATAAGCTATTTTTGAAAAAGAGGTCCTAATAAGCTGCTTTCCATTAATAAGTTGTTTCGAATAAGCTGTTTTGCATAAATAAGCTGTTTCGAATAAGCTGATTTTGAAAAAGATATCCTAATAAGTTGTTTTGCATAAATAAGCTGTTTCGAATAAGTTCTTTTTTCAAAAGAGATCATAATAAGTTGTTTTGCATAAATAAGCTGTTTTGAATAAGTTGTTTTTTAAAAAGAGATCGTAATAAGCTGTTTTATAATTATTATATTATTCATTTAAATTATTTATTTTAAATTATTTAATTAAAAATTAATATAAAAATCTGAAGAAAAAATGTGCACTAAAAAAAATATGGTTCAAATATATTAAACTGGTTTTGAACCGATTTTAAACTTGAACTGAATTGTTTTTAAAAATAAACCAGTTTTTTCTTAAAGTGGTTTTAAAAACTGAACTGTAACCATCAATCTCTCCCTTTCGTCCTCTCCATCTTCCTCTTCCTCGCTTGGATCTCTCTCCGTTCATATCGCTCTTCTCATCCACTCCCTCTCTCTTCCCCAAACGACGACGTTAGGGCTAATCTTCGCAGATTCTCTTCCCGTTTTCCCTCTCCTATTGCTAAGGATAATCGCAGATTCAGTTCCAATGGAGTTTAGAACCGTGAACACCCCTGTAATAATGGATCAACTTTGTCTCAATTGTTTTCACCGTAAAAGATTGATATTCTAGATTCATTACTTGTCTCAATTGTCATGTCATGAAGATGAAGGAAAAAAACAGAAAAAAGAACCTTACCTTCTCAACTTTTTTTTTTTAAATTAACTCTGCAGCTCAATTCTGTAGGAGTTTTCAACTGTTGCACATACGCACCATGGGGATTCATTTGTTTGTTGAAGAGACCTGCAACTATTTCCCACCCTTCAGCGCTCTTCAATGGTGGCTTCTTCTTATTCCAGTTCGAGAAGACTCCTTGTTTATAGGCAACAACGGTCAAATCAAGAAGTATCTTGTCCATAGCAGGATTCCATCCCCGTTGTTCCAGAGACTTCAAAAAACAAATCTGCTCGTTCTATATGATCATGAAATAAATAACTAGTTTTTATTCCCGTCAATATAAAGTAGTAGTAATAACAACAACAACAACAACAACAACACTAACCATTTTGAGAATTGGAGAGAATTTGATAGAATTTCCAAACTAACATTATGATTACAATGATTAATGCAACTTACTTGTGATAATATGGAGTTGATTAACTTGCAATTCGTGAAAATGCCTCTAGTGAGAATTGGAGAGAATTTGAGAGAAAATTTGGAGAAAATATGAAACTGATACGTTACGTTCTGGTTCTTCGGCACTTAGCTGTTGAAGGACATTTCAGTCTTTTACATGAGTTTCTCAGCCTTATGTGATTTGTAATCAACAATTTTTAAAATTCATTGAGTACTTTATTTCAAAGCCTTCATTAGATTCTTTCTGCTTCATATTAAAGGAACTCAGTCCATTATATGATTTTAGACATTATTTTTAAAACCTAAGCTAAGTAATATGTTTATTACATTAAGGTTTTTTTGATTACCCTCTTTTGTTTAGGGGGTATTTACCCTTCATGATATCAACCAACCAAAATGTAATATACATTGACAATATTAAATATCAAATAAATGAGTCAATTTTTTCTAAAAAAAAATTCAATTTTAATCATAAGGTAACTTTCAATACTTTTAATTTTTATTTAATTATAGACAAGATTATGTCAAATAAATGAGTCAATTTTTTCTAAAAAAAAAATCAATTATAATCATAAGGTAACTTTTAATACTTTTAATTTTTATTTAATTATAGACAAGATTACATTAGAAGTCATTTATCTTATTTATTTGTAACACTTTGGTCATTTATCTTTATTTTTTCTGTTTAAGTCTTTTATCTCTCATAAAAGCACATATACATCATTTTTCTCATTTTTTATTAAAAAATACATAATTTTATTTAATAAAATATATTTTTATTAAAAATGAAAAAATCCATAAATATGATGAAGATGTTCATCATCTTCATCTTCTTCCTTTGAATCTTTATCATCTTCATTGAATCAAAAAAAATTCTACACAAATATATCTTCAAATATCATGAATTAATGTTATGTTCATCTCAAATCTTCTTTTAAACACAAAAATCAAAACCCTATAGAGAAAGAGATTTAGTTTTATCACAAAAAAATTTAGTTATATAAATTGTCACACCGTATATTATTATTATTATTATTATTATTATTATTATTATTATTATTATTATTATTATTATTATTATTATTATTATTATTATTATTTTCTAACTCAATATTCAAACCCGGCATAAAAATAACCCCAAAATTGAGAGCAGCTTTGCACATCAATTTTGTTGTCTCTAGAACAATCTTAACTTTCGTAAAGCCTAACCCTTCTGCCAGTGACTAAGCCTCCACCATCCGCCTTGCAACATTTGTGAAATTAAGGTTTTGATTTTTGTGTTTAAAAGAAGATTTGAGGTGAATAAAACATTAATTCACGATATTTGGAGATATATTTTAGTAGAATTTTTGTTGATTTAAAGAAGATGATGAAGATTCAAAGGAAGAAGATGCAGATGATGAACATCTTCATCATATTTCTTGATTTTTTTCATTTTTAATAAAAATATATTTTTAAAAATAAAATTATGTATTTTTTTAATAAAAAATAGAAAAAAGATGTATATGTGCTTTTAAGAGAGATAAAGGACCTAAACGAAAAAAAATAAAGATAAAGGAACAAAGTGTTACAAATAAATAAGATAAAGGACCCCTAATGTAATCTTGCCTTAATTATATTTAGGTGTTCAATCTTAATTAATTTACACTACATGATTTGCTTAGAACAATTAAAATTTCACATCAAATTTCTTTCATCTAAATGTCCTTAAATTTATCAGTTACATTTATAAAATTTCTTCTTCCCATTTTGATTGTTCAATTTTGTCGTTCCAAACTGCCACAATTTTCAATTTTCGTGAGAATTGTCGTCGTTCGTTTGATTCCAAATATCGTGAGAATTGCCGTTATTTCCAAAACCACGTCAGGTATGGCGACTTAATTTTTCTTATAACAATTGAGCAAGTCATCTGTTGTACTTTGAAGACTGCTAGCAGGTGTTGCCGTTGTGATGTTGTGGGAGTTTGCTAGCATTTTTTCGGTTGCTATGGAAATGGTTATGTCATGAGACTTTTGTTCTTTTGTTTGGACTTAAAGACTTTGACTGATATTGAGGCAGGTCTATGCGTGTTAGCATATTTTATTAGGTTGTCTGCTTAAATAAAAAAAATCAAGTCACGATACCTGACGCGGTTATAAAAACGACAATTCTCACTGTTACTTAATCTATCATATTAATATCTTGATTTTTATTCATTAAATTCTTTTATTATTTAGTTTTTTTTTTTTAAGAGGCCACTATTTAGTGAACTTGCGCTTAACCAAAATTGATCAGTTTCAATGTAATGATATGGAATTATATGCACATGAGCTAACAATAATGTTTAATCACATATTAAATTCTTTTATTTTTATTTTTTGTCAAGTAGTTCAATGTCTCTTTAAAATGAATAAATGAGAAAGGCGGATTAAAACTTCCGTCTCACATATTACTACAATGCATTTGTAAATATGAAATGAAATGTTCACCAAATGTTTTAAGGAGGTTGGATTAAATTTCACGCTGTAATGCATGTAACCATTCAAAATATTACATAGGCATATTTGTAAATTAACACGACCAAATCTGCAGACAGCGTGTTCAAGTTCAAATATATATAATGACATAGGTTAATTATATTAGTTAAGGCCCATGCAAACGAAAATTACCAAAATACCCTTTTCATCGTTGGTATTTTGTTTTTATTATTGGAAAACGATACAGTAACAAAGAAAAGAAGAAGAACAACAACAAGATTGTAGGAAGAAGAAGAATAACAACAAGGTTGTTTGTTCCTTCTTCTTTCTTTGTTTCCCTAGCTCCTTGATTCCAAATTCTATAGCAATTGATGAATGGGAACGTTCCAAACATGGAGAAAGGCTTACGGAGCTCTTAAAGATACCACCAAGGTTGGCCTAGCCAAGGTCAATAGCGAATACAAGGTTGATGTGTATTTTTTTCTCTTTATCTCTATTTTCATCCCCAATTTTTATTTTCTAGCTCAATATTCACATTTTCATTTTTCTTCTTTATTCATTCAAATGAATCATATGTGTTTTTTTCATTTTGTTATCATAGGAATTGGACATTGCAATTGTAAGAGCTACAAGTCACGTAGAATATCCACCTAAGGAACGTCACGTTCGAAGTTAGTTTTCAAAATTTGTTGATTATATATAAAAACGATCATGCCTATTTCAATTTCATCTTTCCAATATTTGAAAAATTTCTTGATGGAGCATTGGTTGATCAACCTATTATGTTTGTTAATTTTCCATGGCATTGCTTGCGTTAGAAGAAATTAGAAATGAAAATAATACAATAGGGCCAAATTGGAATATTAAACTTATTTTCTATTCCAATATTGTGTTAATTATTTATCTCTTTTGCTCTTCTTTTCAGAAATATTCTATGCTACATCAGCTCACCAACCAAGGGTAGATGTATCTTACTGCTTACAGACCCTTTCCAAGAGACTTTTAAAGACCCGAAATTGGATAGTAAGTCCTTTTCATACTTAATGTAGGTTTATGTACATTGGCGGTGAATTTGACATGATTACAATGAGCCACCGTAATTTTGACAATTTATTCTTTTGAGCTTTAACAAAATGACTGTATCACCGTGATTTCAAACGTGCTAGTTTGAAATATTTTCAATGCACCAACAGCTAAACAAAGAAAGTTCAATTCTTCTTTCTTATAATATGATATGCAGTAAAAAGTTTTGTGCCTGTGTCAGAAAAGTGTCGGTAAGGTTTTTGTTATGCCTGCATTCTTCGTGTAAATAAGAATTAATTGATGTCGTGTGGAAATTACCTATCTATCTAATATGCAACCTATATATATTTAGGCTCTGAGGCATTTATTTGTATGTTAACTGAATAATGAAATTACAGGTTGCCATAAAGACATTGATTGTGATCCATAGGATATTGAGAGAGGGTGATCTTAGCTTCAAAGAAGATCTTGTAAACTACTCACACAAAGTACGGTTTCTCCGAATTTCCAACTTCAAAGATGACTCGAGCCCTCTAGGTAAATTAATTGGTTTTATGGAATAATTATTTGTTGTAACTCTTCCATTATGTGGTTTAGACTTTAGACCCTTTTGTTATTTGAATTTTCTTGCATGTCATACCTAATCAGATTCCTCTATGCAGCTTGGGATTGTTCTGCATGGGTTCGAACCTATGCACAATTTTTAGAAGAAAGACTTGAATGTTTTAGAATTTTTAAATATGACACCGAGTTCGAGCGTTCAAAAAAATCATCATCGCCGGCTTCAACTAAAGTGTGTACTTTTCCCTCAATTTCAATCACACACTATATGTTCGATGCAAATTTTTGTTACTTTTTTCAGAAAATGAGTAACTTTCAGCTTTGACAGACACATAGCAGACCAACAATGTTGACTAGTGATGAGCTGTTGGAGCAGTTACCGGCGCTGCAGCAACTTCTTTACCGACTTGTTTGCTGTCAAGTATGAATTTTTATAAGAAAAAGTTAGATTTGGAATCTACATGAAAAAATTGTTGCACATTTTTTGTGCTTAGATAACATATGAACATTTAATTAATTTGCTTTAATATATTGCAGCCTGAAGGAGCAGCTTTCAGCAATTATCTAGTACAGTATGCATTGGCCTTGGTATGAATATTTAGTTTGTTCTTTTTCACATAATAAAAAAACATAGCAGTTTTAATAAGTACTGTTTTAAAAAATTATGTCATTTCTCTAACAATACTTTTTCTCGTATGGAAATATCATTCAGATTTTGAAAGAGAGTTACAAAATATATAGTTCCCTCAGTGATGGAATCATTAAACTTGCGGAAGTGGTAATGTCTAGCTATCTCAGTTTAATTTTTTATTTTGATCACCTCACTTGAATTTTGAATGGTACTAACTAATGAAAACTGCAGTTCTTTGATATGGCAAAACATGACGCCACAAATGCTTTGCATATATACAAAAGAGCTGGCCAACAGGTTCATAATGATGTTTTACCTAACACGCATTCTTGTTGTCCAAATTGAATTATATTTATGCTTAACAATTGATGATTATTTTTGCTACGTATGCAGGCTGAATGTCTTGCTGATTTCTATGAATACTGCAAGGGCTTAGACCTTGCAAGAAATTTTCAATTTCCAATTTTGAGACAGGTTCTTTCTTGGCCGTTAATAGTTATACTTCATTTTGACATCAAATAATTTGTGACTAAGTTCTTTCCTACAATAAACAGCCACCGCCTTCTTTTGTTGCCACAATGGAAGAATACATTAAAGAAGCACCTACATCAGGCAGTGTTAAGAGCTTGGTAAGAAAAGTCATAGCTGTTAATACAAATTCATAAGATATTCTTATCTATTCCGCATATTGATTTTGACGCACTATAGTTTTTTACCAGTTATTAGCCTTACGTTTTTACTACAAGTTTTTCACATGTTTTTTATCATTACATTTTGCTCAACGATCTTGCATCTATGTTTTAGTTCAATTTTTTCAACTTTCATGTATGTCCCCAATGTATATGTATGTTAATAAAAGTCATTTTTAACATCAGGATCAAGAAAATGAAGAACCAACGAAAGAAGAACCAGAAGAAAAAGAAACTGAAGAGCCTGAAGTAATTGAGGAACAAGCTGAAGAAATCAAGGAGGAAGAACCTGTTGAAAAGGAACAAATAGAGGAGACTGAACTTCCTTCTTTGATATCAACTGATGGTTATGAAGATTTTCTGGTATATTTTGGTTATGGCTTTCATGTTTGTGAAATTTGGTTTGATGGAACATATAATGTATTGGTTTACCTTTGCAGGGTCTAAATGAAATAAATCCAAAAGCTCAAGAACTAGAGGATAGCAATGCTTTAGCACTTGCAATCATACCACCTGGTGGTAAGGCCTAGATTATATGATAGTTGATTAGGAAGCATACGCTTTTATAGCGGTTGCCCCTGTGTAATTGAGATTACAATTTGCTTCACTATGTTAGAATGAAATTCATTATCTAGTCTTCCGGATGCTCAAATAATTACAAAATATGCTTGTTTGGATTTCCATCATTTATTTAACCAAGCTTTTTTGTTATTTGATACTTGATCCAATTATAAGATTTTGGTACTTTATGTAGGAAACAATTTGAACAATCTTGCTTTGACTGATATAACTGGAACTACCGGTTGGGAACTTGCACTTGTTACCACGCCAAGCAACCACACCCGCCAAGCACCAGATCAAAAAATGGTTTGTTTTACAACTTCATCACTTGCTATCATACAAGTTCACACACTTCAATACCAACATAAAGAGTTCTGTTTGGAAATAGTTTTTATGTGCACACACTATACATACTCAAAATATCAAATTACTACTAGTATGACTGTTAAGAAAAGCTCATATTGTATAATGTTGCATTTAAATCATGCTGAAGTTCTTTTCGTATTAAGTTCAATGAGGTTGCAGACAATCCTTTAAACCTGTAAGAAGAAAACATTGATGTCCACTCTCTTCCTTCTTATGTTGAGTCAGGCTGGTGGATTTGACAAGCTATTGCTAGACAGTTTGTATGAAGATGAAAATGCAAGGAGACAACATCAACTCCAAAACGCAGGTTATGGATATGGGGGGATGGCTATACATAATCCGTTCAATAGTTATAATCAGCAAGATCCATTTGCAGTATCGAACAACATAGCTCTTCCATCTAACATACAAATGGGATTAATGTCTCAACAACAAATGATGTTCCAGCAACAGCAAATGATGTTCCAACAACACAACACAATGATGGTACCTTACCAGCAACAGCAGCCATATACTCATTACCCTCGACAGATGTCAGTTATGGGTTCTTCTAATCCATTTTCAGATCCTTTACCTGTACCTAGCTATTCTTATGGTTCCATGCACCACCAAGGGAGCTACAATATAATGTAGACTTCAGTCTCTAAGAAAGGATGTATTGTTTGTTATTTGAAGCAGGGTTATTCCAAGTCTTGCCTGTGAATGTTACATGTAATGTACATTTTTATTTGTAACCATCAATCATTTACTTTTCATCGAGCCTTCTTGGTTGCACACTTGCACCCACTCACATTAAATGGTTAACTTTTCTAAGTAAAATGCCAAGAGTAAAGGTCCAAATAGAAACTAACAAGGACAGGAATAAAACTCCATTAACAACTATTCAAAGCCCAATTATTCATTAACCTTACTAAATCAACCTGATAAAATGTCGGTGATGGCGTAATAGGCCCCTTGAATTGCTCAAAAATTTGTGAAAACAAACATCAGGAGTTAGGACCCAATCGGCTTTTTAAGCTAAAAAAATTCCCATCGGGAGTTACGGTCCAATGGGATGAGCAATGATGAGGAACCTATAGAGCAACCATTCTCAATGTCACTGAACTCCGCCTACAGTTTGGAGGGTCAAACCATTTAAGTGCCTTGTGTATCCAGGATCAAGGAATTTGTGGTCAAGATTAGTCAAGAATGTAATCTAAGTGCCCATAAAACTTAAATTTCCATCAAAAAGCAATCTTAAACTTTATCATTGTCAAGATCGAACTGCCCATGTTTCATCATTGTAATTTTATTCCAAAATACAGAATTAGAACGTCAATCATTCAATGTCGATCTGGCTGTCCAAGTTGCGACTTTGTAGTCGTAGTAGGAAATTCAAATCCATCAGTGTCGTCAATATCAATAATTTAATAGTAGTAATAGTAGTTTAGGATTGAATTTTGCATCCTCTGAACGCGAAAAAATGAGAACAGGAAAGAATCATCATAATTTATTTCATTTCATGTAACATGAATACATGTATTTACATATTCATCCCTCTAAACATCTGCAAACTTTATATTCATGAATTGCAGAAGGAAAGCAAACGAACGACACTTTTATATTATCACTGCTAAAGAGACACTTGTATATTATTACTGCTAAAATCGTAATTACAAATTACAAAAATATACATAATATATACACACGTCAACCATCGTATTGTTCGTCTCACATCTCAGACAAAAGGTTGCTAATTTTGCGAAGCTCCTTGAGAGCTGACATGGCAGTAACCTGCCCTTTGCCAACCAGAACATTTTTAGACATATTATTATCCAATGAAGTTCCCTGACCACATTCTTGTTGGAAAGCAGACTCAATCACCTGTTACACAAACACACAGTCCCTAAGATAACTTTTCTGAAACATAAGTTTAGGATTTAGACATCACATTATTGTCAGTTCACTCACCAACTTATTATTAAATTTTAGTGACTACCAAAAAAGACTTTACCTGAATATGCTCAAGCATGGACTGCCCAATATTCTTTAAAGTTCCCATCACATTCTGGTCAGCGGAATCTCCATTAAAATTAACAGAACTGCAAAGATCACCAGATGTAGAAGAGGAAGCTGTATTACTTTGATCACTATACTTGTTGGTTTGTTTTACAGCCTCAGAAGCAAGTCCTCTTTTCTCAGACATCAGCTCACCATTATTACGGCCAAACTTCCAAAGCCATTGGAATTTATTCAGTTTTATATTCCTAGAAAGTGTGGCCGAATTTCCTGTGGAATCATTATTGCGCCCTGCCACCGGAGATAGGTTGTTCTCAGGATGATCAGAGACTGGAAGAGGTGAATCGATGGGACTGCTATATGAAATTTCATTAATTTCATCAAGGGATAAATTAGACCCAACACTACTTTTCTGTGAGACATTTTCATGATCTTTGAACTCGTTAGGAGGACTAGCTAGGTTGAATGAATTTTCCTCGCTGCCGGTGTTTCTACTAAGACATCTATCATCAGCACCGTAATTGTTGCTTACGTCAGAGCCATCATCTTGTTGCTCCGCCTCAACTGCTACAGAATGATTATCCTGCTGGCATAAGGATTCATGACAGCCGAGATTTTCTATATCTTCTTCTGACCCAAGTTTCTTGGATAGATCTTCTAACAAACTGCGCTTAACAGATGTCTTAGATTCCTTTTTACCACTCTTGGTTGTTGACGAAGATGGTTCGGATTCTGTTCTTCTTAAACTTAACTTTACCTTTTCTGTCCATCTCCTTTTCTGAGATGGAACCAGCTTTTCTACTCCATCTTGTTTAAGTTCTTCAGCACTGTGGACAACTCTCCACTTTTCTTCCCAGTAGCTATTATCAGGTAATAAATTCTTAGGAGTTTTTGGTGAACCTGATTCACATGCAATGGGGGTAACAGATCTTGTAATAACTGATTTACCCTTGTTATATTCTACAAGCGCAGGTGTCGAGGATGAAATTTCAGCACTTAATGCAAGAGTCTGCAAGGATTTAGCTTTCTCTATTAGTTTTTTAATATTTGTGTTCTCAGGGAAGCTTAATAATCTCTGGAGACAGGTCGTAGGATTTTCAGTTGCAAGTAGTGAAGATCTTATATGAAGTAACATTGCCACAGCAATAGCTGAGATAAATGCTCCGCGAGATGAATGAAAGATCCTAAAACAAGTGTCTGTGCTGTCCTCTGCATGCTTTTCCATTTTACTATTATCTGATAAAAATATTTCATCCCAGACGATCAAGAGGCTGTCAAGTGAAAATTCCCGTCCAAATAAAACTCTCAACCAGCGGAGAGCAAAGTACTGTGGTTCAACCCCGAGATCAACAAGATGGCTATACAGAGATGAATCCACATGCGACAATAAATGATACAATGCAGCAGAAGCTTCAATTACAGGTGGCAAACCAGTATGGGACCCAGCAACAGGAGAATAAGAGAAAAAATCAGCCATTGCAACTGAACCATGAGCCCCATTCATTAAAGCTTCAAACATACAGTAAGCATCATGCTCAATAAATTTCTCAGATAAAACAATGCCCAGTTCACCTTCAACCCCATAAGCGTCACTTAGCAATACAATGGTCTGTATCTTAGGATCAAGCTCATCAAGACTCTTGATTTTCATTCCATTTCCGTGAGAATCAATTTCGTCGTCCGTCAAGTCTGAAGATTTTTTAAAATCAAAGCTGTAAGAAAGATCATTCTCTTGACAAAAGAGGCCATCAAATCTGTCTGTAAAATGATCTTCATAAAGTTTTCGAACTTCTGCAAGGCGCTCTACATCAACTTGGAGAACATAAAGCAAAGGAGCAAGCAACTCGTGCATTCCTACAAAATAAATGAAAAGAAACTCATTAATGTTGGTTCAAAATTCAAATAGTTGCATTTGCATAACATAAACAAGTTATAGGGAATCTGGAAGCCCAAGAAAGGCAGTTCATAATTCATCAAGTATGAGGTTCGCCAACAAGTTAATCATTTATTGTTCAGTAATTCATGAACATTTCAATAAAGCAGATGCAGGTTTTAACATTTCATTCACAGATAATACGGCAGTGGTCAACGCAAAAGTATTTATAAACTTGTTGCCGTTAAAGATTATATGACAAAAGTAGTAACTAAATCCTGTTTCCGATAGCGTAGAGAGCATGAAATTTGCAATGAGTAAATCATATGAAGTGCCTCCTTTTGATTAGTTAACTAAAGCTTTCATTCAATTAGATGTGCTAATGCGCTAAGGCTGGTTATATAAGGTTGCAAGGAAATAACATAAATGAAAAAAGTTCACAAAAGCGAACCAATTAAGCACGGTTACTTACCGAGTTAGAAGGAAAAGTAAATACCATCCCAAAGTGAGCAAACGTATTTAGAAGGAAGGTAAACATATTGTTTAACTGTTGCTTGGCTGAGGAATTTACCTTGTCTATAACCACACTCGGGGTGTCTAAGACACCATAGTAATAAAATCCGTCTCAATATGCCTTGGCACCCTTTTGTCTGGAAATAGTTGCCATGTTCTGGGTATAAACGTGATAAATCCTGATCCACCATCCTCTCCAGTTCTGCATTGTGAAAAAAGCGACCCCATGTACTATCTGCATATAAAGAACATTTTATTGTCACCACAGGTGGAGCCAACGGAAAGAGAGGGTTAGATAAACTACCTAAAAATCAACTTAATAGTATTCCAAATGCTGGAGATGGCACTAAGACAACATATTCAACAACTTAGGCCCTGTTTACTTTCTGAAAACATTTTCAGTTTCATTTTTAAAATCTATATTGGTTTTAAATCGCTAACAAGGAGATGGAAGACTCGTGTGGTGAAAAATTATGATACAGAGAAGATGGAAGACAAGCTTGAAAAAGAATGCATTTTAAGACACAATAAAACAGTGTTTTGACCTTCTCAAAATTTCTGAAAATGCTAGATTTGTTTTAAAAAACGGTGAGGTAAATACTTGATATATATTCTCTTACGGTTATTAGTTGAAGGGAAAATGAAAACAGAAAACATTGGAAGTAAATGCCCCTTAGTTTCTTATCTTCTATTATGCTCTCTTATCACACCAAGCATTTGTTGATTGCCATTATTGTTTAGCTTAACCTTCTTGCGAGTTCAGTTGGCACTAAATAAGCATGTAGCATCACTAAATTCCTCCAGGGAAACATAGTTTGATATAAATTATGGAAGATGAAACATAGAAATAAGTATATAATCTGGCCGAAAACAAATAGACGGATAATGTAGGATTGAGCTCTTATTGATCCTATCTCATTAAAAGTGCAAGAAAACAATACACATTAGCACTTCAGATATCTAATTTGCTCTAAACCGAGTAAATAGGAATTTATGGCAGTAAAACGGCCAAATAGATTTATCAAGATGACATAATGGGGTGTAAAATTTGCAAAGATTTACTTGGATTTTGTGAAAGCGGGTTGTCCATGACAAGATTGGGTGAACTACTTCCATCCTTTGTAACGTGGGGATCAACCAGGAGCCGCCCTCTCAAACTAGCATACCTGACAGGATTAGAAACATTACATTACATTACATGTCAAATAAGCAAGAATATCCATAAATAAAATGCAATTGGATCATACATGACAGACATCAAGAACCACCAAGTTCTATTAACTCATTATCTCTCAAGATGGCAACACTCCACATGACGAATAAATTAACACCAAATTCCCAAATCTATATAATTGAAACAAACAACGCTCAACCCAAATGGAAAAACAAATTTCTATTCATTTCTGCCGATGAAACAACTACACCTTAATATAAAATGATAATGATCTGACAGAAAATCAAATAAAAAGGGTAGTATTGACTTTAGCTTGATGTATAGAGATCACATTCTCATTGTCAACAAATAAAAAAGTATTTCCATGTATTGTGCTTGTTGAGAGTTGAAAATCAAAAGTCATAATCTGGACCAATTACATGTATAATTGTATATGTTATGCTTATCACCAATAATAGCAAGGAACTTGGGATATTTTAAGCTAAAAACCCATCAATAAAGCTCTGAATTTTGCACCGAATATAAGGAATACAATTATCCAAATAGCATAAATTGGATTAAAACATGTAAGAAAAGATGGAAATAATTTATATCCTTCTATAATTGGATCAAAACAAAGATGGTTACCAAGTGAATTGGCTTACCTTCTTCGAGAATTAGCTGTGGCACGACGAAGATCATCAAAGGAAGTTGAAGGAGAAGAAGAAGATGGCAAAACCCCAAGATTTATACGCCACTGCAAACCTCTAATATCATCGAATAACCGATTCTCCGGCAACGGTTCCTGAGAAATGGTGCCGGAAATTAAAGACGATGTTTTTGACAATGGAGGATCCAACAGAGCCGGTGGCATGATTTTCCGGCAATCGTTCACCGACCCAATTGCTTAAAAGCAACGATGATCAAGAAAAATGACAGCTTTGGATGGTCGAAATGTCTGAAACACGACACTATAAAATGAAACGAATAGCTTCAATTTGTGTTTGGGATAGGTAAAAATTGAAGATTTAAGGAAAAGAAGAGAATTGATGAAGATAAACGGGTGTAGGTGTAGGTGTAGGAAGAAGAAGGAGAGAGAATTGGGGTGGTTGAGATTACGTGGAAGTAAATGATTGGTAGACTTGCTACAATGTTTGTTCTTGCCTGTTGTTTTGATTGTGAGAGGAGAGAGAGAAATGGAAGAGACCAATAGAGAAAGAAAGAATGCCACGTTTTTCCTTTTTTCTCTCTTTTGACTCCTACTAATACTATAACATTAGCCGTTTCTGAATTTCTAAATAGTATATTTCAAATAAGAAGGAAAGGGACACATACGGAATTGGTGCTTCAGTCCTTGTATTATTTTTCAATGAATCAAATGTTACAATAGTGATGAATCATACTTATAGGCTAGCTTTAGACTAGGATAACAAGTGTTATGTAACTATATTACAACCAATTTTAACTACTTCTAAAGTTATATATGAGTTAGCTTGCGATCTTTCTTCTTCCTTTATAAGAAAGAAATACAATCACAAATTGTGATGCAAGACAATTCAAATACCTCATCCTACGAATAAAATCATACATTCATATCTCAAGACAATTGAATAGATGAACACATCATTTGTAATAATAATATAGAACCCTTTTTTTTTTTTATATCTAATACTTAATTTTGAAAACTGGTTAAATGATTCCATAAAAAAATTGGTCAAATGATCAAGTTTCTTTTACTAAAGACAATGATTAAGAACTGATATAAAAATAAAACTGAACAATACATGTTAGTTATGTTAATATATTCTAACCACCAATCAACGTCTTTAGGCTCTCTTTATTTCTTCATCTCCGGATCAATTTTTTCTATTATATTTTTAGTTGGTAGACGAAATGATAAGAGTAATTGGAAACTCACATATAAGTGGAGGGCCCGGACTTCGAACCTCGGCCTCATAGTCCAACCTAATGATTTTGATATTTTTTTTCAGTTGAATTAAAACTTGTGAACTATTCGGACTAAATTAGTTTATATAGTTTTATACTTTAGTATTGTCTATTCCCACCCCTAATTTTAAGCTACATATATATATGTTTTTTGGTGAAAGCAACAGAGCTGTGGCCCGGCGTATAACTCACAAGTCCCATTGACAGGCTTAGAGCAAATGGAGCAACTTTTTACACCTCCCTTTTTCCTATTACACTTCTTTTAAAGAGAACAATAGCCCCTTCCAAAGTGTTGTCGACATTTCTGACTTGAAATGAGCAGTACGTACAAAATTAGATATAGTTAATTGTAGTGTGTATGAAATTCGGGTTATGTCAGGTTTATGTTTGTCCCTTAGCTGTATCATTAGACACGGCTAAGTTTTCTAGACCCAAATTCAACCATTAAACCGGTAAAGTAAGAGTTCAATAAAAATAGGACGATACAAAGAAAAGATCACTTGGTCCAAAAATATGTCACTAAGTAGTGATAAATGAACCTATTTTTTGTTAAAAAAAGATAATAAACAAATAACTCATATACTTGGACAGCAAAGAAAATCACCAAAATCCACTATACAAGAAAGATCCATACGTGATAAGAACATAACTGAGATGTTGTGGCTTTCCGCTACCAAAACATTTTGTTTAGGTAAGTATTATGAATGAATTAAACAGAGGGAAAATTATCATCATACTAAAATTGACATATTGAAATATTCCAACGACAAATGAAGAAACCAATTCAAATACTCCTCCAGGTTCATTTAATAAATGATGTATGTGGTCTATATATAAACTACATATATCATTTATTAAATGAATCTAAAAAGTAAAGTTTTTCTTATGATAGTGACCGGATGGAGTAGTTGTTTTTGACAGAGAGTAACCAAACATCAATCATGTCATGTTCGTTAGTTTTCTTCTTCTTTTTCCAGTTTTCACACAAATCTACGGTAAAAAGATTTTTTTTTTTTACCTCAATTTGATTTCTGTGTTAATTAAATGGAATTTTTTCCACACACGTGATCTAAGAATAGTTGTATTGCAATTAAGAAATACATAAAAGAAACCTTTATTTTAAAAATATAAGTGAAATACTTGTCAAAGTAATAATTACACATCTTTTATATACAAATAACAAATGTAGTATTTCTTCTTGTTAGCGTTCTTCTCAACAAAAAAAATGTTATTCATATCTTCCCAGAAAAGTTTTTTTTTTTAAAGAAGAAAAGAAATGTTTTTAGGCCATATATAGTTTGGCATTTTGGGTCTATGACTCTATCCTCCTCTAAATTTTCAGTCTTGGTTTAATCTCTCACTGAAACTCATGTAGTATCTACCTTCAAATGAGTGAGTGTACTGTACGTAATAGTATTAGTAGTACATTACCTGACCAGAAGTGAAGGGTAACGCCAAATGATAAACAAACAAACAACCTCCTCCGTGACTCTTTCAAATTAAAATAATGAAATTCAGAGCCATATTGGATGGACTAATTATCACACCTCTCAAAAAAGTATTGACTAAATTAAAAAGGTAATAGTACAAGTACTATAATAATTTTATAAAACAACGAGAAAAAGGTTCTTCTAGTACTAAAATTCTTAGTCGGGACTAGATAGCTAAGGATTGCATTGCAATATTAGCAAAAGAGCTGATTCTACCAATCAAAACAGTGTGACTCGTGAAAATCCCTGAGAGGTGAGTTTGTAATGTTTAGGGTGATTGATTGTGATTCTGTGTCCTAAACTAGGATAAAAAAATATCATTGTCTTTTTCTTCTATCGATCTGACAACCACTTTTTTTTTTTGTTGTTACCAATTTAACAACCACTTTTGTCCCCATTTATTACTGCTGAAATGAATGAATGAATTTCAATAAATCCATCAACTAGAGGGTGTCCTATTACACATGGGGTTAAGGATCTAGATTTAGTATATGATGTTTTCCCCTATTATGAAAAGAAACACTTTTTAGTCTAAGTTCATATTAATGAAATATTTTTTTCTGTATGATGTAACTTTTTTCTGTGATGTAATAATCTCACTGATCTTAAACACAATGTTGAAAATAAAAAAGCAAAATGTTTTGTCAAAACCTACTACTTTTCAATTTAATTTCCTCTGCCTTTTCCAGTATTATATTATGCGCACTTACGTTTGTTAATGATGAAAAAACTTGAATTCCAATCACACTAATAATAATTTTCTTACTCACCAACTGGCAATGTAGAAATTGTAACTTTTTTTCTATTTTTTCCACCCTTTCTCCTCTCTGTGGTCATGAAAACATTAAAATACACTATTGTCAACAACGGACTAACTAAAGTCGTTTACGACAAGAGTATGGTTTTTGTGTGTCTTTTTAAGGATTAGTTCATATATGATAAACAACAATGTGAATAATACAGATATTTAACACATGCACTCCCAAAATATAAGTGTGCGTAGAAAAAATAAAATAATAAAGAAGGGTTTTACTGATGAGCGTCATCGGAACGCATTTTAATTTACAAATTTGTTCTTTAAAAAAGTGAATTAAGAGGAAAAACTTTTTTTTACCTGCGGTAAGCAAGTATCAAATTTCCTTCAATCAAATTAATATGAACTTTAGTTCTTCATGCTATAAGAGTTTAACCCCTCTCGCTAATCAATTTCAACTCTCATTTGGTGAGTTCTTATATTGGTTATCAAGGTAAAACAAATTTATATTAATGATGCCCCTTTAATTTAACTCTAAAATGATGTAAAACTATGATAGACAATTATCTTCTTTTTATAAGCAAAAGTCACTTAATTCAATTTTTGGTTATTAAGAAAAAGATAAGAGACGTATAGAAGGATGCAAAATTTGAGATAATGAAAAATCAGGCACAACTGTTTGCATGTTTCTAATAGGATCTTAATCAATTTGTAGCATTGATTGTGGCCTTATAATCTTTTATCACATAGAATAAAATAAAATGCACAATTTTGTGTTTTTTATTCACATCCTTGATATCTTTTAGAGTTCATGTATGTAAATATGAGAATTATATGATCTATAGTTTGGAATCATAGAGAATCTAGTTTTAATAATCTTATCCCTTCGATAAGGGCATCTCATCAAATCACATGTGTAGTGTATTAGAGTTAAGACAAAGTTGGTGGGTCTCCCAACATGTGCAATACACGTACACTTACAGTAATTGTATATAAGTGACCAAAAGAAAGGAAAAATACAAGAGACAACGTTTGTCTATTCTAAGCAACACATGGACTCATGAACTCACGAGTCTTTACATCTTAGTTTCCTTACCTTACGATTTCGAAGTTCCGTCTTATAAACAATATCCAGATTCTACCTCAAATGTAATTCATCAAGTCCTTTGGGAGGTATTATATATTTGTGACTTGTGAGTATGTCTGTTGTGTGTGTATATTCCGGGCCATGATGCTCATAAAGATGCTGTAGTTATTGAAAATGACTTTAACATAAGTTTTTCCTTATCCTAGGGGCTATTGTTCGAAAGGATGAATCATAAAGGCCATAAATAAAGAAAATCACTTTCTTCACATTAGTGTCAATTAAGGTTTTTACCCATAGATTAAAAAATAATAAAATAAGTGAATGAATACGTGTAATGCTTTTATAAAATTGTTCGTATTCTATTATCAGTTGTCATTAAATTTATAAGTATATGATATAATGACTTGAATGTGGTGCTCAATGAATCAAACCATGCTCTCAATCTCTACTCAACCAAATTTAAGGTTGGCAAAATGGGGTTGGAATGATCCATTGAACCTGCTATTTTAGATGAGAGTGATGGGACAGAGCTAGCTGGAGAACCCGCTTGGTCTATAATTTTTTCCGATCGAAAACCTAAGGGACATCAAATGAGATTTAAGAATGAGGTCATTGGTTCGATCTCCATAAACTAACCGTTCTTTCTCCTCTAACAATGTACTCACAACTAAGATTTGGATAAAAAAAAAATCTCTCCACAACTGGAAGTGCACAAAATTGCAAACTCCCTCGTAGAGATTTTGCATAAACAAAATTGCATACTCTCTCAACGATAATTGCAATTTTTACAAGGAGAAAATTACAAACCACATCGACTACAATTTTTCCATTGAAAATAATGTTGGGTTGCAAGCTTCTAATCTTCGGAAACAGTGGTATACATTGAATGGTTGCAATAACAACAGAATGGGACGGTCTAACAACAAACTGAGTTGAAATGAGAGAAGCCTAATGAGGGGTGGCTCAAATGTAATATGGACATGACATTTCATGTAGAAGTGGGTATTGCTTCATTGTTAGTAGTAATCATGGGGATTTTGTGATGGTACAAACAACTTGGAAAGCGAGATTACCACGTTACTTGAAGTAATTCAGATGGCTAACAATATAGGAATGGGAAAGTGTGATTTTTGAACGTGATTCACAATTTATATTAGACTTTATTCTAATTCTAGAGTGCTTCCGAGTTTGGTAACATAGTTCTTGTATTATCTTACTCACTAAATCAACATTCATTAACTCATTTCTAGACAAAAATTATACTAGCAATATAGTACATTCTAACACACTATTTTCAATACCCTCTTTAATTTTAAAGGAGTCATATTAAATTTCACATGCGTTGCTAATATCTTACCTTATTACAATTAATTTTCTTAATATTCATAAACTTTGTGATGGTGAAGAGTCTTATAAGGAAATTAAAATCGCAAACATCCATACTTATAATTTCCATCAAAATACTTTTTTTTAATAATTCACATGCATTAAATTAAAAAGGGCACGCGAAATTTGTTCCCTTTTTACCAGTCCCTATAATTTCGGAAACGCGTAATCAACATAAAAATTGAAGGGCATTATTGTCTTTCCAGGTACACTGTCTCTCCGACAGCCTGCGCGCGAATGTCCCCCCTTCCCACCTTTTTACTTTACTCATTACTCATAAAATGATATTCTGTGAACAAAACCAGAAAACTCAGAAAATAATGTCAAAACTTTTAACAAATAAATTGAAAAGCAACAATAATGAATGTTAATTAAAAATTACTATTCCCTGCATCAAGATTCAAGATCATAAATCATAATGTTCTCAACATTTAATCATTCATACCAAACAAATCAAATCAAAACCCTATCTCTCTCTTTCTCTCTCTCTCTCCCTCTTCACTCATCACCACCATTTTCCATTTCCATGGCATTCACGTTTAAGCTTCACCGTTAGATCTCACATCACTCCAATGTCAGTGTCAGTCATACCATCTTTCTACTTTTCTTCTGATCAAAGATTCTTTGCTTCCACTTTTAGTTTTTGCAACTTCACACACTTTTTTTTTCTGCTTTCAGTTACTAGATGTGAGTGAACAAGAGCTTGCTACTTAGATCAGAGTGAGTGAAAATTGGTAAAGTTTGTAACTTTAAGCTATTTTTTCAAATGGGTTACTTCAGTTTTTTTTTTTTTTTTTTATATTGAAGTGAATTAACTAACTTATGCTTTGATTGGATTGGACATTGGAACAGATCTTGTAAGCTACTGGAGTTTCCAATTAATTGGTGAAGATGAGATTTTTGGAGTTTGGGTGTGTTTTGTTGATTGTTGTATTTGCTCTTGTGGTTTCTGTGAAAAGTGAGATTTATATAGTAACTGTTGAAGGTGAACCTATCATAAGTTATACTGGAGGTATTGATGAGTTTGAAGCTACTGCTGTGGAATCTGATGAAAAAATTGATCCTACTAGGTACTTAGTTTCTGCTACTCTCAACTTCTTAGTGATGTTTATTTCATCCAATTCATGATTTGAGTAAGTTTAGACACTGTAAGAATATGTGAATATATTTTTCAAGAAACTAATTTGATTAATGATTGAGTAGATTTAGACAGTAGACACTATAAGGATATTCAAGGTAATGGTTGTTTAACTTATTTGAGAAATAGATATTTATATTTCTTGTATAGGTAACTTATTAGAAATTCTTTTTAGGGTAAGTAATTGAATAATCACCAACCAACTTCTGTTTGAACAGTTATTTTTATGTACTTAATTTTTTTTTGTAAGGTTTATGCACTTAATCTTAATGTGGTATTTTCTTCTCTAGTATATTATGAACCAAGAAATGGATATTGGCAAATGCGGTAACTTACCTTTAATACTCTTTTTTAACTTCTTTCCAGTGAACTGGTTACTTCATACGGTCGTCATCTTGAAAAAAGACATGATATGCTTCTAGGGATGTTGTTTGAGCAAGGGACTTACAAAAAACTATATAGCTATCGACATCTTATAAATGGTTTTGCTGTCCATATTTCGCCGGAACAGGTGAAGTTTTCTGTTGTTAGTTATCCTTTTGCTATTGAATGATTGAGCATGGATATATTTTGATTTCATTTCTTCAATCTAATTTCCTTATGATGTCCCCTTATATTAGTAGGCAGAAACTCTAAGACATGCTCCTGGAGTGAAATCTGTCGCGAGGGACTGGAAAGTGAAGAGACTTACAACACATACCCCTCAATTTTTAGGGCTTCCAACTGGGGTATGGCCAACTGGAGGTGGCTTTGATAGAGCTGGAGAAGACATTGTGATTGGATTTGTAGACTCGGGGATCTATCCTCATCACCCAAGTTTTGCAACTCATAATACTGAACCATATGAGCCAGTTCCAAGGTATAGAGGGAAATGTGAAGTTGACCCCGATACTAAAAGGAATTTTTGCAATGGGAAGATTGTTGGAGCACAACACTTTGCCCAAGCTGCAATAGCTTCTGGAGCATTCAACCCTTCAATTGATTTTGCTTCTCCTCTAGATGGGGATGGACATGGAAGGTTAGAGCAAGTCATTAGAACTTTAAGTAAAGCAATCTTTCATTCTATGGTCCTGTTTGAATAAACAGCTTAATAAGGGCTTATGTGTCAATTATTTCTATAACAAAAGATAAAATATAGTCAAACTGTTTTTATTAGTTATAAGTAGTTCTCATAAGCTGTTTCTTTAAAAGCTTTCCCATACAATGTGGCAAATGCTTATGTCGGTAGATAAGCTTAAATAAGCCAGCCAATCGAAACAGACTCTAACTTCTGAGCATTTAAATTGGATAGTATTAGCAGCCATGAACTTATGCTTAAAGCCATATCTACCAATTTGACAACATTTTAACAATCCTTTTATTTCCTCGCATCTTCCTATGACAGTCACACAGCCTCTATCGCAGCTGGAAATAATGGAATTCCTGTGAGAATGCATGGCCATGAATTTGGTAAAGCAAGTGGGATGGCTCCTCGTGCCAGGTGAGAAATAAATACCCATATTTGATTAAAAACTAGGAAACAGTCCTTTACATTGAATTAGACATTTATTGTATTTATGTTCAGGATTGCTGTATACAAGGCACTCTACAGACTCTTTGGAGGGTTTGTTGCAGATGTAGTTGCCGCAATTGATCAGGTATGCAAGTATATGATATATTAATACATTGACTTGAATGTTTCAACAGTCAACTTAAAATTCAACCATTCGTCTAAATGATTTATTTAATATAAAATCTCATTGGTTTCACTAGTAGTATTCTATCTCAAAATTTCTAACTTTTGAAATTTGAGAGTTAACAGGCTGTATATGATGGAGTGGATATACTCAGCCTTTCAGTTGGACCCAACAGTCCTCCAGCAGCTGCCAAAACTACATTTTTGAACCCTTTTGATGCTACACTTCTTGGAGCCGTGAAAGCTGGTGTATTTGTTGCACAGGCCGCTGGAAATGGCGGTCCTTTCCCTAAGACAATGGTTTCATATAGTCCATGGATAGCATCTGTAGCAGCTGCAATTGATGATCGTAGATACAAAAATCATTTAACGCTTGGAAATGGAAATATCTTAGCTGGAATCGGGTTATCACGTAAGTTTTCAAACTTCCTGCTACGCTTCTTCAGATATGCTATTCTTTTTTAATGGACTGACATCAGGAGATATAATCAAAAGATTTTGCTAAAATATGCGTAATGGCTTGTACAGCTTCTACACATTTAAACCGAACATACACATTGGTTGCCGCAAATGATGTGCTGCTAGATTCTTCGGTTATGAAGTACAGCCCAACAGATTGCCAGAGACCAGAATTATTAAACAAGAAACTGATAGAGGGAAACATTCTTCTCTGCGGATATTCTTTCAACTTTGTTGTTGGTACTTCATCAATGAAGAAAGTATCAGAAACAGCAAAGGCCCTTGGTGCAGCTGGATTTGTTCTCTGTGTTGAAAATGTTTCCCCTGGAGCAAAATTTGATCCTGTCCCTGTTGGCCTTCCTGGGATTCTTATCACAGATGTCGGCAATTCAAAGGTACTCAAACTCATCTTTTCCTCTATATTTATGTAGAGGTAGATTGAATATCACAATAGCCAAATCCGTTTTTTCTCAAGTCATAATTCCACAATCACCTAATTATCTTTGCTTCCTTTGTCCCTATCTCTCCTTGTTCTACTTTTTCATCAATAGTTTCTGTTTATAATAAATTATGCTCATGCACTATATCGTGTAATTTAGTATTGCAAATCTTTATATTTTCAGAAACTTATTGACTATTATAATATCTCTACACCAAGAGACTGGACTGGACGGGTGAAGAGTTTCAAAGGTTTAGGTAAAATCGGTGACGGTTTGATGCCTATTCTACATAAGTCTGCGCCGCAGGTGGCATTATTCTCTGCTAGAGGGCCAAATGTAAAGGACTTCAGCTTCCAAGAGGCAGATCTTCTCAAACCAGATATATTAGCTCCTGGTTCATTAATATGGGCTGCTTGGAGTCCAAATGGAACTGATGAGGCAAATTTTATTGGTAAGTAATGGCTTCACTAAGTTGTAACTTTTTTGTAGTTGTTGTGTGAAAATTAATATTGATACATTGTAGAGTTGATTTATTTTAAGCGATTATGTGATTGTGCAGGTGAGGGATTTGCGATGGTATCTGGAACTAGCATGTCTGCACCACATATAGCTGGAATTGCTGCTCTTATAAAGCAGAAGCATCCACATTGGAGCCCTGCTGCCATTAAATCAGCATTGATGACAACTTCAACAACTCTAGACAGAGCAGGGAATCCTCTTCTAGCTCAGCAAACTTCTGAAACAGAAGCTATAAAATTTGTCAAAGCTACCCCTTTTGACTATGGGAGTGGACATGTTGATCCAACAGCTGCCTTGGACCCTGGCCTCATCTTTGACGCAGGTTTCATTTCTTCTTCCGCATATAACTAATTACTTGTTCTTAGAACTTTTAAATTGCCAATTAACTTTGAAACATGGATTTACTTCAAGTTCAGAAATCTGAAGAGTAAACCAGCATTTAGGTCCTCGAAATTGTAAGGGTCGATCAATTTCATCCCTCCATCGAAATTAAAGAATGCCAATAAATTTAGAACCTCCATCAAACATTAAAACCATTGAAATACCTATACCTATATATTGACTTAAATAGTCTCTTGCTACATCAAGACAAGTATAGAATCTTAAAAATTATGGTGCTAAATTTGAGAAAAAAAAGACTAAATTGACTTGCAATGTTCAATTTAAGAGACTAAATTGTGCTATTTTAAAAATTTGAAGGACTAAATTGATCGACCCTTACAGTTTCAATGACTAAAATGCTGGTTTAATCAAAATCTGAATCCCGGTTAACTTAAAGGACTTCTTTGAACCCTTTTTATGATGGTAGGTCATGCAAAAAGTTCATTGGAAAACAAGATAGTATAACATGAAATATGGCTGAAACGAAATAAAAAAACATGGATGGAAGTAATAATTTATGCCACTTGTTATATATCTTGCCAAAGCTGCGGATTTTCTCTCCCATCTCCTGCATTTTTTTGCTATTTTGTCCCACAATTAATGGTTCCCTAAAAAACAAGGGGAAAACCAAAGCATAATAACAGCAACAACATCTACAACAATATTAGTAAATTTATCTCATCAATTTTGTTATTCATTTTGCAGGATATGAGGATTATGTTGGCTTCTTATGTACAACACCCGGCATCGATGTTCATGAGATAAGGAACTACACTCACGTACCATGCAACAATAGTATGGGCAAACCATCGAATTTAAACACCCCATCCATCGCAATTTCCCATCTCGTGGGAACTCAAGTTGTCCACCGCACCGTAACCAATGTAGCCGAGGAAGAAACCTATGTGATCACAGCCAGAATGGAACCAGCAGTTGCCATTGAAGTCAACCCTCCTGCAATGACTATCAACGCCGGCACATCACGTCAGTTTTCTGTGACACTGACGTCTCAATCTGTGACAGGAAGTTATAGTTTCGGAGAAGTTTTGATGAAAGGGAGCAGAGGGCATAAGGTGAGGATCCCTGTTGTGGCGAAAGGTTTCCCACGATAGAATCTTGTTTGGTTCGTTGACAAAAGGCTTGTAATATTCTTTGTATGTTGTGGGGAATAAGTTAAGGTATGGCGCTAGATTTGTTCATCCAAAAATATAATATATTATATATGATATTGAATTATAAATAGGTGTAATGTAAAGGGGGTGAAGCCAAGTTTGTTCCATTCCACGTATAAAGTTTTGGTTATATTATTGTCTAGTCATTTGTTAAATGCTTCTTTGTGAGAAGTTTTTACATGTATCTGTAACCATTCACTAGTCCAACAGTTACTTGCTTACTGCAGGTAATATAATACATGAAATAATTAGTATCTATTACATCTCATCGGGTATTAATTGCAAAGTGTCAATCAATCTTACTATAATGGTATTGGCTAGCTAAATTTGCTCATAAATTTCCAGGGTTTTTATGACTGTAAGAAGGAAGTTAATACTCAGGAAAATGTATCAGTGAAGGAGAGAGAAAAATAGTTTTAAGTGATCTTGTCAAGTATTGGTGCATTTGTTATTATTATAAATGCAAATAGAATGTCTTCGGGAGCTTAACTCAGTTGGTTAGGACAATGCATAATACATGCAAGGTCCGGGGTTCAAGCATCGGTTACCACAAAAAAAATGCAAAGTAGAATATATATTGAATTGTGGAGTAATTTCTTTGCAAGGAAATGATCTTTCGTGTTGAATAGCCAATATAAACGCTGATAAGTGTTATGGGCACTCACTCTAACCAAGTGAAATTCACGTGGGTATCACACGTTGAAAACGAATCCCACATCAAATGGTAAGAACCATATGAGTATTCAACCAATAGGAGAGTGAGTTTCATTAGAGGAAAGTGTTGAAAATAGAGTAATCTTAGTATTTTTCATAAATGTTTACTATTGCTTTGTTCTTACATTAACTAAATCGCGTACCAATGTATATGGAACATTATTTTTTACAGCTAAATCAGAAGCTCGATTGGTTGATCCCTTAGCATTGCTTTTGTCAATCATAATAGCCATTTCTGTTAATTTTTAATTCTAAATGTCTAAAATGAACAACATTTACACGATCCACTTTAAACCTTATAAATTTTAACCATTAGTTTTTCTTTTTCTTTAAAAAAAAGATGATGTTGGATCATGTAGGTCATTTGGATTTACCGTGAACCACCAACACCTCATATTTTTTACTTATCTTGATATTCTTCTTCTCACTCCGAGTAAGACAGTCTTTATTCGTGTTTACTAGGTTGAACACACACGGCAGTAGCTGGGTGTAGTTGTAGCATGTACGTGGCCGTTTCTGATGATTTGTTAAGCTTCGTTGTAGAATTGGTTTTTTAATTACTTGTAGCAAAAATGATTGATGAAATTACAAATTAGTAATAATTAATCTGTGTTGGTGGGTAGAGTAAAACATTTATCGACATTCATTCATTTATTATATAAATATATGTACTATGCGATTGCGGTATATGATGACAAATGACATTTTGCGACCTTATTGTTCTCTTTCTGTCTGTCTGTAAGAGACGCGATCACAGCTCAGCTGAGTTATCTTCAACTCTAAATCATATGCTATGGTATGTCCTCTCTCTCTCTCTCTCTCTCTCTCTCTCTTTCTTTCTTTCTGTTTAATGCGCGTGGATCCAATACCGTACTTTATGTTTCTTTTGGGTCAATTAATGAACTGCTCCATATACCTTAGTACTTGTTTAATGCTCTTTTTGATTGCATAAACTAATTAATTTAAGTTGGGTGTTACTATAGGCAACTGAAGGGAAGAAGCAGCCCAAAATTGTCTTGACGAAGCCATTCTCATTGGAAATTGAATCAGATTCAGAACCCAGTTATGGTTACAGAGCACCTAATCTTATTCGTCGTTTGTTAAGTTTACTTAAGAATGTGCGACCAGGAGCAGATCTCACTAACTTACAGGTAAGTACTCCCTCTTTAACGAATTGCAGTGGCACTGTCATTTCGTTGAAACTCCAACCTGTGCTTTATGCCTAAATATTATCTTGCCTATGCTGATTTTGCCAAACTTACCATCAATCAATACATACATACATACATATAGTCTCGTGCTCACACTAGGATTGGATATATTAATAATATAAACCGTTTGTCTAATTAGCATTGGAAATTAACAAGTGACCTTAGCTTGTATTCACGTGCTGCAGCTTCCGCCTCTATTTTATTTCCCAAAATCACAGCTTCAATGCTATGGCGAATCAGTATACAGCACAACTTCAAATTCAAACTTGCTGAGCAAATGCAACAATGAGCAGAGTCCATTGGAAAGGTTCACATCTGTGGTAGCATGGAGCATATCTACCACACGCCCTACATCTTTTGGCGTTGCTCCTTATAATCCCATTCTTGGAGAGACACACCATGTTTCCAAGGGTAACCTTAACGTCTTACTCGAGCAGGTTTCCACCAATCCTCCAGTCTCTGCCCTCCATGCAACAGATGACAAGGAAAACATTGAAATGATATGGTGCCAGCAAGCTGTTCCAAAGTTTCGCGGTATCTCAAATATTACAACACTCCTCCTCATTATATATAATTACATTGTCAACTTGATATATGCTGACGGCATTAAGATTTTTACATAGTTAAACAATCATAATCGCCGATCATTAAAAACGTTTACTTATGTGATTGGTTTTGATTTGCTGACTGTGTAAAACTTTTTACTTACAGAAACGATGTAAAAGATAAGATTTTTATCTGTTTCAAGTTGTAAATGATGTCCCTTTACTTTAGGTACAAGCATTGAAGCTGAAGTTCATGGCAAAAGGGTGCTGAAGCTCAGAAATCATGGGGAAACATATGAAATGAATTCTCCTCGCCTCTCAATTAGAATTCTTCCAGTTCCAGGAGTTAGTTGGGCTGGGAATGTTAATATACGGTGCAAAGAGACAGGCCTTGTGGCTGAGTTATCCTACGAATCATCCTATTCTTTTCTTGGACTTGGAGGGAATAGTAAGTTGATCAAAGGGAAGATCCTTGATTCCTCATCATTCAATGTATTATATGACATTGATGGTCAATGGGATAGGTTAGTGTAATCTCTCGTCAATTCACACCATATTATACCTTTCACTTTCATTTTAATCAAGTCTTACAAACAACTAGCTAATTATTCGCTAGTGACATGCTTGTTATTATGCTACGTGTTTTTGTGTCACGTTTCTTATCAAATTTGATATTTGTATTTAGGACTGTTAACGTGAAGGATACAAACAGTGGGAAAGTCAGAGTGATATATGATGCAAAAGAAGTCATTTCAGGGCTCAAAGCTCCCATTGTCAAGGATGCAGAGGTAACTAACAAGGAACGTTTTAAGTTCTTAAAACAACAATATTGGTATAAGTTTTGTTGTTTTAATTAAGTGGCATATAATTAATTTTATTGGATATGAGCTGAGATTCTGTTGTTGATCAGGGTGTTTGGCAAACTGAATCAGCTCTTATTTGGGGTGAGTTGACTCAAGCCATTATTAGCAATGACTGGGAGAAAGCAAAAGAAGCAAAGCAAGGTGTGGAGGAAAGACAAAGTAAGATGTTGAAAGAAAGAGACACCAGAGGGGAACGTTGGACTCCTAAGAATTTTTTGGTGTCTTACAGTAATGAAAGTGGGTTGGACTGTGATTGTTCACCCATTAATACATGGGTACCTGCTGCACCTATCATAGCCCCCTAACTTTTTTGCTTTTGACAGAACAAGAACCAAGCAATTTCATTAGCAATAATATAGTCAATTCATCTAGCAATATCACAGAAGCTAAACTTGTTGCCACCTAAGTTAATATGTCGGCAATCTCATTTGCTAGTCTCTGAATAAACTCAACATAAAGTTTGTGAACAAAAAAATCAAGCGCGCCGAAATTAGAGACATCATCACGAGTATGTTTAATTTAATCCACCACTCGCTTAGAATCCAACTTGATGCGCATTACCCATCTTGATATCACAAATACATTTTATAGTTAAAGTTTACGACCACTATCGCTTGAGCCGCCTTGTGACAGTTCTCTCTAAGCTTGAAGGTTGCAACTTGCAAATAAGAGAGAGCCTTATGTACCAACATAACCAAACCACGTTGAACTATGACCAAAGGTTTTTCATGTGTTATAACTTAGACATTGCTTGGTGTCCGCTGAACGAGAGTTGGATTACAGTTAACTGTGACAACTCTAAAGTTATGCGTGGTTGTGTTATAAGTACATCCAATGGCAATTTTGTTGTGGGTTTTTCTCCTAATCTAGGAACTTGTTTGATCACAGTTGCTGAACTTTTGGCCATTTATCAAGGAATTTAACCTGCGAAGAGTAGAGGGTATCCCATAAGTTTGATTGAAACTGATTCTCAATCAGTGATTAATCTAATTATGAGAAGTTGCCCGACAACTCATCCTTGTGTTCTAACACAAAGAATCTTGCAGCGCAAGTGGCTTCAATTCATTTCTCTCACACTCTCCGAGAGGCAAATCAAGTGGCGGATGCTTTGGTTAAAACTTGGTCTACTGATTTATCCTCGAAGTGTATTTCTTTAGTTTAAGCAACGGGTAGAATCGATACTCTCTTTCCAAGAGGTTTTCTGTCCTTGTTTTTGTTTTAAGGTCTAGCAGCTCCCTTTTGAACTCTCTGTTAAAAATAATGGTTTGGCTCGGATAATTGTGGTTACTAACGGTTCAGTTCGGTTAGTGAATTGTTATCAAAATAATGGTTCGGTTCGTGAATTGGTTAAATGGTTCAGTTAATTTTAATATGGTTCGGTTCGGTTAACCAGTTCGAATTGGTTATTGGTTATTTTTGTCCACCCCTACATACAATCTATCTCTTTGTTTAATTGTTTCTTTTTATATATATAGGGAAAAATTATATAAGAGGAGGACTAAACCAAAACTCTCAAAAACAAAGAAAGAAAAGAAAGACAAATCAAAGGAAACAAAAATTTGACAATCCAAATTGATTACTGCAAAAATCCTCCCTAAGAAAAGAGGGCAACATTTCACACCAAAGAATGTCAACTATAGTGTGACCATGATTTGCTAATTTGTTTGTGCACCTGTTACCCTCCCCAAAGATGTTGGAGGATATAACCTGAACTCCCAAACAGAAACAATTATGCCATCTATTTGGAATCTTAGCCTGAACCAGAGAATAATTTTTGAAAGCCAACAAAGCACCGGTTGAATCACCTTCCAACCCAAATCTTAAACCAACCATGATGAGCTGCCATTTCAATATCAAACATAAAGGCATGGAGCTCTGCCTCGAAAACAAACATATGACCAAGATTAACTGCAAAACAGCCCTGAAAAGTGCAACGACAATCTCTAAAAATCCCCCCACAAGAGGCATGATTCCCCAGCAACGGCCCATCTGTGTTAACCTTTTGTCAGGGGTGTGCTGGTGGCTGCCAATAAATTGTAGCAATGCCTTTGAAGCTACGATGTTTAGGAGAAACCATAAAAGAATCTAGAAAACCAGAATCAGAGGGCAAACAATTACCATTAGAATAATACCAGGCGTTGCAATTGTTGATCCTATCAAAGTTTTAGTCGCAAAAATAGAAATCTTTCATGTGCCAAAGCGCAAAATATTTCTAGCCAACCAAATTGTATGCATGGTATGAATGATGCTCGTAAGAAACATGTCTCTAACCTGAAAGAGACACCTCAACAGGATACATAGGAGGGACCGATCTTGTAGTAGATATATATAAAAAAAAACACTTCAGGCCCCTAACCACATCTAATGACTAACTGCAAAAGGGCAGCTAAGAAACACATGGTCAGATGTTTCGGCACACGGCATACAAAATAAACAAACCGAGACAACGTTACAGCCCCTACCACGAAGGTTCTCATCGGTAGGCATATTCTGGTGACAAGTTTAAATTGAAAATTGTTAAAATTAATGTAACCCATTAAATTAATATAAAATTGGATTAATATGTATTTTGTTATTGCAATTAAGGGTCGTTTAAAAATTAGTCCAGCTAATTAAATAGTTCAAAATACACATCAAATGAAAAAAGTTATTGTATAAAGTTACTATGAGAAACATATCAATGATTCAACCATAGAAGCCTATAAGGTCACCTACATTTTCATTTTCAAACATATGTCGTAGGAAAAGGGAAAAAATGGATGAAAACCGCAAACTTTTGGGTTTAGATTGCAAAGGAGAAGGGAGGAAAAAAAAGGTTCGAAACCGTTTGGAAAAAAAGAAAAGGAATTAATTGGTTTTTTGAAAAGGGAGTTTAATATTGAATATCATGTAGTGGAAGCCAAATAATATCACAAAAACATAAAGTTGCTTGGTGGTTAAAATGCTGTGAAATAACCAACATAGCATGGGTTTGAATCTCTGTAGTGGACCAATTTTTAAACGAGCCCTAATTGCAATGACGAAATACATATTAAAGCCATACAATAATTTATAATTCAAGGTTTTTTTATTAAGGGCATTTTAGCACTTCCAAAAAAAAAATCAACATTCTCTTTTCTCTATTTCTTTTATATTTCTCTTATACCAATCATCTCATCAAATCAACTATATTTCTCTTCTATTTCTCTCTTTTCACATTTTTCTCTCATCTATTTCTCTCTTAGTTGGATGAAATAATCAATACGAGATAAAAAAAAGCTTATTTGTTATTTTAAAATGTAGATGTGTTTGTAAATATTTCTTGTATGACTAACAATCGTTTCATGCTAAGGATGAATGGCTTAAGATTCTCACATTTATTCCAGTGTTTATTCTTTGTAGTATGACACTATGACTCTATCTTGAACGGTGGCCGTCATTTGTGTTTTTCATATATTGAAAACATGACAATAAGCGATATTCCTCTCCTTGAAACATACAAACATGGAAATAGTTTTCATATACTTCTCATAACTAATTAGCATTTTGCAATGTCATGAAAATATGATACTGCAAATTCCAGCAACTATGTATTTTATAGAAATGCATATGTTATAGTATAGTATATTAGGTTTATCAAGTTCAATTATATTGATTTAATGTTTAGCCTATCTATGCGTCAGTTATGTTATGAAATTGAGTCGTGATTAAATTGGACATCATGTAAATGAATGGGGGATGCTATGACAATTGACATGTGACATTTTTTTTTCCCCAAAATGGAGTTAGTGCAGTTCATACAAATGAGTGTTAGGTGTATGTGATGGGATGGGATGTGTCGTGTTGGATTGTTGGCCATTGGCATGACGGGCCCGTTGATGTTCTTGTAGTATTAAGTGTGGAAAGCTACTTTTATCCCCACCCTAACTTAAACAAGGTTGTGTTGTGTGTGGATGTCATTACGTGCTTGTCTTTTTTAAAGGCATAAAGAAATTTTTCATTAAAGATTAGCACGCACAAAACGTGAGGAAACAAACCTTATTAATATGCAAAATTGCAAATAGTCCGCCAGACTATTTAACTAAAATAAAAAATATAATAAATATGCAAATAGTCCTTTAAGGTTTTGTTTGCAAGTTGGGAGGGGAAGGAGGGAAGGATTTGGAAAAAAGAAAGAAAGGAGTAAATGAAAGAAATAGAGGACATTGAGAGGAGGGGTTTTGAAGGGCTTATTTTTCTTCAAAATATAAAATCCTCCTCATTTGGGGAGCTAAAAAATTGTATTGGAGAAAAGTTTTTGGGGGTTTGAGAGGGTTTATATGAATTCTTTAAATTTAATATAATTTTTTTTTAGAAAATATATATGTTGTTATAATATTCTTAAAAATAAAAATATATTAATCATAAACATTAATTTATCACTCTAAAAAATACTCATTAAAAATATGTGAAATATTTATCAATTTCCCCCTATGGTTCTATCCCTCCAAAGCCCTTTCCCTCCCCTCCAAACTCCCAAACAAAGCCTAAATGTTAAGTATTTTGGTTTTAGTTGTTGTATTTTTTTTCTTTCTGTTTTAGTCCTTTAAAGTATCTAATGTTTTGCGTTTGATCTTTGTTGTTTTGTTCTAATCTTGCAAAATTATTCATAATAGTAGAATTGGTATTCGTAACATGCAGAATATTTTATTTTAATCTTTCAAAGGATGAAAATGAATATTATAGAAACCACCAACTTTAAAATTAAGCGATTTACAAGGATTAAACCAAAACTATTTTTTTTACAGGAACTAAAATCTGAGTTTAGTTCCTTAAAAAAATTAACACTTTAAAGACTATGGATACATTAATTCTAGGAAACAACTGCATTGCATAGAAAATATATTTAAAGATCGGATATATTAATTATTCAATATATTTAAAAAGTGAAGATTTGTTTATAATAGTGATCAAGTAGATTATTATGTGGTTGTTATTGAGATATTTTTTTGATCAAATGCGGTTGTTATTGAGTTTTTTTTTGTTTTTGAATAAGCTAAATTAACACACTCAAATTAGTATCAGAGAAAATAGAACATGAAAAACTTTGTGGATGAGCATCCTCCTAAATTCCAAATTAATATCATCAAACCAATCAAGTAAGTTACCTTTTCTTACTTGACGCGTGATTTTCTTATAATTAAGGAGTATTGCATTTAACTTTCCAACACTACCAGTGATTCAATGATAACACCAACCCCAACCGTCAAAATTATTGCCATGTCCTATAAACAAATTATTGCAATGTCCTTTTATAAGATTTTTGTTTTATATTGCTATGGTTGAGAATGAAACATAATTAATAATTAATATGAGTTTGCTAACAACACTCTATTTTAAACACTCTCTAATAATTATTTTAATTAGTTTAAATTATTACGAGTCTACACTTTGAAAATTGATCTCACACAAAATAGTGAAATATATTGATTTCATCTAATAAAAGAATAAATGTTAGAAAGAATGTTTAAATCTGAGTATTGCTAGCATGTCTCGATTAATATATGAATATACTCTCTTTCCTTAACAAGCAATTACAATAGATTCTCTATTTTTTTAGAGAGAAAAAACACAACTTTAAGAATTTTTTGGGATGAAAACATATTTAATAAAAAATCATAATTATGACATTATAAAGTTCTAAACTGTGGCTGGTTTTGTGTTAAGTTTGGGAGGAAAGAGGCTAGAAAAGAAAGTTTGTGAGGAAAGATAACAGTCTGAGTGAGGATAAGGTTTTCCCATCTATACATCAATACTCATAAAATCAGCACTGATTTACGTTCAGTTACCTCACCTTGTTTACAAAGTTAGAGTTTCAGAAATATGGTAAGTGCATATTCTCATCTTTCTGGCTATCCACTATCCAGTCCATCTTCAGTTTTCTTTCACCTGCTTTACAAAGTGAGCAACTCTAAATTCACTTTAGAGTATAAAGTGAATGAATCATTAATTAAGATTAAAGTAGATATTGTAGCTAAATAATAATAAATCATAAGTTTGCTAAAATAATTTTTTTTTATTTTCTTATTTTACATTTTAGTTATTTAGATGATTTAAATCCGTAGATCAATATAAAAATATGAACTTCAAGGTTTTATTTTACTATGTCATGATTGGTACGAAGTGAAACTAATCTTCATTGAAAAATATTTAATATATATAAGGCATGTTCTTCTCTTGCAACTAATTTTCTTCATACGCAATAATCATGGGTCAAATCCTTGTCCAAGGATTCAAGTTCCTTATCACTTTAACTAATGAAATTGGAGGCTATTATTGATTCTTAAATAGACTCACGGTATTATGGAATAAGAGAAGTATATAAGAACATCTACATCTGCAGACTACTGCAATGCTAATTGTTTAAGATTAAGTTATGTCCTTTAATTTTATTTTATCTTTACATTGGAGTTGATCATTGAGTTGGGAACAAAGATCTCTTAATTTTTTTAATCCAAACTAATGTTTTCGAACATGAGCATATTTGAAACCATTTCAGATGTGATACCAACAAAAAATAATTTTTATATTCCTCTTTATTATTTTCCCATCGTTTTTTACTTTGTTATGACAAAATTAATTAAAATAAATTTGATTATATTTTTATGTATTAAGATTTATTTAATTTTCATGTTTTAAATATTTAATGAGTGTAATTTTACATATTAAAATAAATGAATTAATATTTAAAAGTGTGTATTGCCTAATTTTTTTTATGAACGTAGCAAAATGTGAATAAATTGTTTACGGATTTCATAAAAAAGAAAATGTTCAAAGGGTGATATAGACTTAAGTCTCTTAATATAATATTTTTTGTCGTGTAGGAAACAAACATTATACTCACAAAGCCATTCACAATAGATCACAACCAATCATCGGATTCCAATGGGAATTATAAAGCACCAAATTTTTTGCAGCAAGTACTAAGTCTCTTTAAGAATGTACAGTTAGGATCTGATTTGTCACGCTTCAAGGCAAGTTTTGATTTCCTCCAATCCAATTAACTCCATTTGTATATATATTTTTAATTAAATGAACAATGAATTTGAATGTGCATGTGTATGATCCACAGCTACCACCTACCTTCAACATGCCTAAGTCACAGCTTCAATGGTATGGTGAATGTGTATATTCCACAGGTGTAGACTTGCTAAACAGCATCAACAATGGGAAAACACCATTGGATAGATTTATATCAGTAGTTGCATGGAGTATTTCTACTACACGACCACAAAATTTTGGAGTTGTTCCCTACAATCCTATTCTTGCTGAAACTCATCATGTTTCCAAAGGAAACCTTAATGTCTTGATTGAACAGGTATACGTAGTATCTTGTTTTCCCATTGTTTGATGGGATGGTGGAAGGAGCAATCCAAAATAAAAACACTAATACTTTTATCATCACAACTCTTTGAAAACAACAATTTAAAAGGCACAACAAAATTTCTAAAGACCGACACTTTAAAATGAATGGGAGGAGTATTTAACTAGCAAAAAAAAAAAAAACTAAACTAAACGGAACCATCCTTTAATAATTTTTTCCTTTAGAGCTCGTGTAGATTGATTTACTTAAATTATCTACAAGATAAACACGTCATGTAGTCTATTTGAGAGAACCCATAGAAACAAACAATTTCTGACATGTGTATAGTTGTTTTTAGGTTATTTGATAATATTTGGGTGACATTGACCAACCACAATATCACAAGCGTACAAAGAAACAAAAAAATATTGTGAAAGAAAAAGAAGAAAGACACTTATGATATTGTGGTTGGTCAATGTCACCGACCATAATGTCACCCAAGTATTATCCTTTTAAGATAGGTTATGAAAGCTGTTTACCACTTATATCACATGTAAATATATATTTTTTTGAATTAATTTATACATAAAATCTTATCAATTAAGTTTTGCTTTCAAAAAGACATTAGTCATACGTGGGCCAAGCCCGTTCTCTCATATCTTTTCATATTAGAAAGAACTACATTTTTTGCAGGTTTCACACCATCCTCAGGTATCTGCCTTACATGCCACTGATCAGATGGGAAACATAGAAATTATATTGTGCCACTCTCCACTTCCAAAGTTTGTTGGTAAATAAAACTTCACCATATTCATATGTTTTGTTGTGTTATAAAATAAAGCAAATTGCCTCAATTGTTTCAAAAGCGAACGTCGATTTTTTTAATATTCTTTTACATAATTAAAAATGAGTATGTAGTTAAGAACTTAGTAAAACCAAAATATATATGTGTAGGTACTGGAGTAGAAGTTAACATGCATGGTAAACGACAACTGCATCTCCACAATCATGGAGAGACATATGAGATGAATTGTCCTAATTTCTTATTCAGATTTCTTCCAATTCCTGGTATTGATTGGGTTGGCAATGTCACCATCCGGTGCCTAGAAACAGGCCTAGTGGCAGAATTGAGCTACATTAGACAATCTTTCTTTGGATTTGGATCGGGAAATCGAAGACGGATAAAAGGGAAGATCTTTGATTCATTAACAAAGAATATTCTTTATAAAGTTGATGGTCACTGGGACAGGTATCTTAAAACATTAAGTGAATGTTTAATTATATATTATTTAGATAATTGGATGGTATGTTCCTAATTCCTAATCATATAAAATAATGTTGCAGCATTGTAACATTGAAGGATGCAACTAATAATGCAGAAGTAAGGGTAATATATGATGCAAAAGAAGTTCTTTCAGGGCTCCATACTCCTTTTGTTAAGGATCCAGAGGTAATAATAAATAACAAATTGCATGTATTAAGGTGATCATATATATCCTTTTTCATTTTTTTTAATGTGAAAATGTAAATGTTGATGCATGCATGGATGTCTTGTTGAGTTGTTTGATATGAGATTCTGACTCTATTGTATTGTTTTTAGAGTGTGTGGCCAACAGAATCAGCTCTTGTTTGGGGTGAGTTAAGCCAAGCCATCATAAGCAACAATTGGGGAAAAGCAAGAGAGGCAAAGAACACTGTGGAGGAAATTCAGAGGATTCTCCTTAGAGAAAGAGAGTCAAAAGGGGAAACTTGGGTTCCTAAACACTTTCTAGTGACTCATAGCAAAGAAGATGGCTGGAACTGTTCACCAATTCAAAAGTGGATCCCAAATGCCCCTATTGTCACCTTATAATTATTTATCAAGATGTTGTCTCGGTGGTTTAATCTTAAATTAATGATTGAGATTATTTACTAGTGTGACTACGTATTTATGTTACAATAGTTAATATGATAAAAAAAAAAAATGATAAGCATGTTGAATTGTCGAGCGACCAGACCACTTGGTGCAAAAGCTAAATAAAACTACACATATTTTCTTTTGTCCTTTTAATAATTTTTGACATTTATTTATTCACTTAAGAATAAAAATAAATAAACACCAAAGTCATGTGTTCTATAAATGGAAAGCTGTTTTAGGAAATGTATGACTCATCAAAATTATCATAACCGAACTGATAAGTTACTTGTGTAAAAAGAAAGCTGTTTTAGGACATGAGATGAGGCACATCTTTTGCTTGCAAAAAAAAAAAAAAGAGATACATAGCGTGTCAAGTCAACAAAACTAACTCTGCTGGGATTAACGTTTCGAAAGGTCAAAGATGATTTATAAAATTTGAGATTGTCGAAATTATTTTGAATACATTGGGGATAAGCTTAGATATTTACTCCAACACAAATTGTAGAGATATCAAAGGGGCTTGAGATCAACTTCTACAACTTAACAATAAACAAATAAATTTCTTCCAAGCATGGTTAAAATGTGTACAATAAATACATACCCGTCATATCTAACTCAAGTTTAATTATTTTATTTTCAATGTCAAGTTAACTAATGTTTCGAAGCACCGGTTAAGTAACTAAAATTGCAAGAAAAATGACATACACAATTGTCAAAAAATATTTTTTTTTATTTTTTTATAATTCTTTAACTAGTGCCTCGGGGCACTAGTTAACATTTCCTATTTTCAATAGCGACCAAAGGGGACATCCTTTCAATAAATATATGAAATTGTGTTTTTTAGGAGAATAAAAATTGTGTTATTTTTCATCTCTTATATTTGAGCATCCACAACTTTTAAACATTTTATTTTCTCTATATATTTTTTTATTTGTAACATCATCTATTTATCACATTATTTTCTCTATTTTTATCCCTCTCATGTTGTTGAATAATTTATGCATATACAAAAATCTTCTTCCTTGATTCAAAAAAAAAAAAAATCTTTCTTAAAATTTTGATGTTAAAAAGGTACTTTTTTTTTTCACTGTCATGTATTGGGAGGGAACTCTTCTATCTCAGCAAGCTAGTTTGAAAGAGTTTTATTTTTTGCACACAAGGACGAATTCAACTATGAAATAAATTGTCGGTCCTAGTTTTTTAACGAAAGAAATTCTATTTTTTTCTCTAAGTTCTTTTTCTCCTTTATTCATCAAGGATGGGTGGTTTTAGGTTATTATTTTGACTACAAATCACCTCTCAGTATCTTTTTTCATTTTCTTTCAATCTAAATAAGTGATTTTTACATATATCAAGTTTTTTCTTTTTTTGTTTTGTCGTGATTTCGTCGTTTGAGTGCGGCGTTGTGTTGTTTGTCATCTTGTACAAAGTTGTTTGATTTCGTGTCTTGTTGCGGTGTTCGTTTTTTTTCTTTTGAAAGATCAACTTCGCTCGGTTACAAATTCAATCAATAATTTGGGCTCCAACGTTAGAGATTCAAAAACATGGATATTCCAAGGACTTGGGTTTTATTGTACTGGTTATATGCATTTTGTCGTTGTATGTTATTAACTTGAGTATTGTGAGTTTGTTCGCAGATTCATCATTTACATGTTTAGCGATGTTAAACATGTTATTCTATCTAATGTACTCTATCAATTTGAATGAATGAATATCGTTTTCTTCTTGTAAAAAAAAACTATCAAAGAATATGACTATCTTTTCAAATAATGCATAAATTGCCTTCCTTTGTATAAATTTTCTCTATTTGGGGTTGCCCATTGGTGGAGACCCTCAGAATATTCAATTTTAGTATATGTTGGTTGATATGATACGTAGGCGGTTATCAGGGTGGAAGTGCAAAAATTTATCTTTGGGTGGTCGGTTGGTTTTGCTTAAGTCTGTTTTGTCGTCCATTCCGGTTTATTTCCTTTCTTTCTTCAAGGATCCCTCGGGTATTATTTCTACCCTTGACTCTATTTTTTTTCTTCTGGGAGGTGGTGAGTGTAACAGCCCGATTTTCGCTAGTATTATTTTAATTGTTTTAATTGTGCTTGTATGTGATTAATTGTCTCTGTGTGCATTTTGGTTGGGATTATCGGAATTCGGTGTTAGAAGGGTATTTTAATCATTTTAGGCTAAGGGGTATTTTGGTCATTTACTAGGAGAACATTTTTAGTAAACTTAGAATTATCATTATTTTAGTATTTTGAGGTGGATAGTTATTTTGCTAAGATTAGAAGGGCTTAGTAGTAATTATTTGGTTATGGTGATAATTAGATGTTTTACTAAATTAATTGAGTAGTAACATTTCTAATTAGTTGGGAGAGTGTTAGCCCCATTAAGAAGAGTTATACCCTAACCCATTTAGATGGTGACTATATAAGCTTAACTTAGAGAGGCTAGGTTAACTTTTCATTCATTTTATCTAAGAGGCTAGAGATAGAGAGAAGGGTTAGAGAGAAGATTTAAGGGGGATCAAGCTAGGAGCAAAGGGGAGTGGAGAATTGGCTTAGCTTTGTGAAGATAAGAGGTAAGGGGGCTAGTCTTCATTCATAATCAATTGTTTCATCTCTTTTTCTTCTCCATCTCATAAGTGCTTATTTGAATAAGTGATTATTTGAATTTAATTGTGGAAATTCGTGCTCTTGTTATGATGATATGTTTAAATACATGAATTTGATGATAATTGAATTGTTGATGATGAAATTGCTTGCTCATGATATGTATAAATGAATATATTGTGAATTGTGTGAGATTGGTGAATATTGATGTGTTGTTGTTGATTGATGGTTAAACCTGAGATTAAATGATGTGGTTGTTGTTGTAAGACGTTGTTGTTGTTGATTGAACCTTTGGGTATCCCTAACCATGGAGTCTTGTTGTGGATTGGTGTTGTTCTTAAAGATTTTCATGAAAATGGGCAAATGATAGTTTTGATGAAATGATGTTGTGATTCAAGCTTTATATGGATTTGAATGTCTGTTTATGTCTAGAAATGTTTATACAAATTTTGGAAACAAGTTTGGGCTATGGGGAACTAAAATTGGGAGTTTTTGGGTGAAAAATGGAGTTTTCCCGTGTACTAAACTGATGCAACTCGCAATGGCGAGTTGGAGGCGAGTTGAGGGTCACTCCCTGTGACCAACTCGCCATGGCGAGTGGAGTTACTCGCCATGGCGAGTTGCACAGGTGTAGTCACACAAATTCTTCGTTTTTAGGGTTTTGTGGTCGATCCGGACCATTTCGAACTGATTCTTTTGATGTAGTTAAATGCAATTGAACTTTTAAACCTTTGTACACATCAATCGAATGAGAAATATGACTTGGTTTGGGAATCGTATCTCAAGCTTTAAAAATGTCAAAAACATTAATTGTTCTGAAACTTGTTTCTCTTAAGATAAAAGGGTAAGATTATGCTGTATTCTAAGTACATGATTTTCTGAAAACAGTCGTGAACGAATTCTTTAGAGTTAGCCTACCTTGCTTTGAAAATGGGATTCTTTTGAAAATGGTAAGAGGAACAAACTTTGTGATTTCGATGATCTTGTTGTAATTAGCCGATGAAATGCATATGTATGCTCAACTGCACACATATGTGATCTAAGAGCATACATAACCGAGGCATTAATGCTATTCTACTTTGAAAGGTATATGTTAGTTGTTTTGCTTAACCATAGACGAACTTTGTCAAATATATTCCTTAAGACCGAATATCTCGGAAACCTTTTGTAAATGGTTTTGTGTGAATATTTAAGGATACGTGAATGATTTCTAGGTGATGAATATGATGACTATCTTGGATTGGTGAATTTTCTCCTTTACTTTAATTGTGAGAAGATATATGAAGTTGTGATGATGTTTGTGGATGGTTGAGATAACAATTATGTCGAATGATGATGTGGTGATGAATTATATTTGAACTGTTAATGGTTGATTGTATGAATGTAAATTCTTGATAATGCAATTGTTGTTGATGTTGTTCAATGTAAATGGAGGTGAAACTTTTACATTGTTGTCGTTGAGGTGATTTGCATTGTCGAGTCTTTGCTTGTATGTCCATGCATCATAGTCGCATATGTGACGTAAGGGGAGGACCCTTACATAGGTGTTAATGTAAGACGGGTGTGAAATCTTACATATGATGTATCAATTGGCATCATGAGGCGACGACCTAGTTGTTGTTGGTGACAGTACCGCATGCATTTAGAATCATGTCTAGGTGCATAAAGGATGTAGCGTGAGTCTTTATGATTGTTATGCTTGGTGATTGACATACTTGGTGCATTATAAGTGATGTTTGCGTAATTGTGACGTGATGAATTGTTGATGTTCTTGAAACATGGTTGAATGAACTTTTAACTTGAAATGAACTATTTAAGTTAATTCATTGTTTATGTCCTTTTACATATGTTGATTATTATTGATGTAAAGCTAACCCCCAGTGGTTTTGACCGCCTGCCTTTCCTTATGGACGAGTAGACGGAGTGCAGGAGTAGTTGCTTGCTTGGTGAGTTGATTCGAGGGTAGCAGATGCTTCCTCTACTTTTCAGTCGAGTCTATATTTAGGCTCTAATTAGGACGTTGTCTTTATATTTATTGTGTTGACTTATGCTGTTGATTATTGCCCATATGTCGGGACTTTGAGACTTATATTTTTTTTATGTGGGATTATTTGGAGTATGATTTATATCCACTGCGACTGTTGAGAATTTATATATGCATGCATGTTGTTTTTAGAAACTTGTTGAAGACGTAGCGTATATTTCTTGAATAATTATTATATTCGCGTGTTTTATCGCTTTAATAGAAATAGGGCGTTGCAGTGAGGATTTTAGGGAACTTTCTTGGATTAAATGGTACATTATTTGTTTGAAAAAGGAGAATGGAGGTTTGGGGGTGAAAAGGCTGCGGGAGTTTAATATTTCTTTATTGTGGAAATGGGTGTGGAGGGTGTTGGAGGAGAGGGAGAGTTTGTGGAATGTGGTGTTGCGAGTAAAGTATGGAGATGTTGGAGGGAGAGTTCGGTTTAGTGAGGGTGTCGGGTCGATTTGGTGGCGTCACTTAAACCAAATTCGATATGGTGTGGGTGTGGCGGATGCTAGGTGGTTGGTTGATAACAATGTTAGGAAGGTAGGTGATGAGAGCACCACCATGTTTTGGGAGGATCCATGGCTGCTTGATGTTCCGTTAGCGGTGTATTTTTCTAGACTTTTTGACTTGTCAGAAACTAAAGAGGCCACAGTCATGGAGATGTTTTTGTTAGGGTGGGGGGCGGATGGGGGAGCATGGAGGTGGAGGAGAAGATTATTTGCGTGGGAGGATGAGTTGGTGGGGGAGTGTGTGGAGCGGTTGGCTAATGTTGTTTTGTAGGTAGACATGTCAGATAGGTGGGTGTGGAGACTTCACACAACCCAAAGTTATACGGTGCATTCAGCTTACTCTTATTTAACAGCGATAGACAACAACATCGCTGAAGATTTTAAACAATTCTTATGGCTTAAGGCGGTTCCGTTAAAGGTTAACATTTTTGTTTGGCGTCTCTTTCTGAATAGACTTGCTACAAAGAACAACTTGTGCAAAATGAATATCCTCGAGGCTACAAATGCATCTTGTGCAGCCTTGTGTGGTCAGGAGGAGGAAATAGATCATTTGTTTTTTCAATGTGACCATTATGGTCGGTTATGGCTCTTGATATCGCATTGGCTTGGTATTGTTACGGTTTTACATGGCAATTTAAATACTCATGCTAATCAGTTTTGTGCTCTTGGTGGCTTCTCAAAGAATTCTATGACAACTTTTACTATTATTTGGATATCGGTCTTATATGTTAATGGAAAGATCACAACAGGAGAATTTTCCAAAATCAATTTGATCATGATCATCTTGAAGCTCTTATTGAAAGGGTTAAAATTCAAACGTATTGGTGGTTGAAAGCAAACTTCATAACGTTAGTTTTTTACTATCCCCTATGGAGACAAAACCCTTTATGTTGTATACAGACCGTTAAGTAATGTCTGTTTTTTGCTTTATGGCTGGTAATAGCCTAACTGTATTGTAATTAACACTTTTCAAATCACCTCAGTACACCTTGTGCTTGAGGGACTGATTGTTTCTTTAATATATTTCGCTTAGTTTCTAAAAAAAAAACAACCATATATATATATATATATATTATTTTTTTTGAGGAATTATTTTTTTGGTACAAAAAAGAGGGCAGAGCCCAAGAAAAAGAAAATTAAGGGATTAATCGAACATTCCGAGGCATGCAAGCGCCAGAAATGTCATCAAAAAGGAGACGCTGAAGCTCTCTAGGAGGAGTCTCAATCATATGTAAATCAAAGGTGTCCAAAGATAGACTAAAATTAGCTAGCCAATCTGCTTATCTATTTCCTTCACGCCATGTATGGTTGATACGAACCTGTCAACTCATGTTTTTTAGGTCACGAATGCGCTTAATCAAGGTAGGAACATTTCCATTGATGTTACATTTCCCTGTTACCATGTCAACTAAAAGTGATGAGTCGCTTTCCACTTGCAAGTGTGTGATCCCCTGTCTCTGAGCCATAATCATACCAATATACATGTCCCACATCTCTGCATGTAACGCGTCGCATGAACCTATCTTACGAGCATAGCTATTCAAACAATTTCCACTGCTATCATGGAGAAGGCCACCACATCCCGAGGGATTCATTCAGCTTTTATGCGACCCGTCACAGTTGAGTTTAATCCAATCCTCTTGGGGTGTCTTCCATTCAATGAAAATAGTGTCAATACGCTAAGGTCATCCATTTACGTGTGTTTGTTTACAGTTATCAATCTCCATAGTCATCTTAAGAATCACATCAATTGGATTAAAAGGTCGATGAAACTCCTCTTCAAAAATGCTCTTATTCCTCCACGTCCACAAGTGCCAACATGTTACCATAAAGATAGTTTGCCACTCAATTTTGTGTGCTCCCATCTTCTTGTTGTTGAGATTGTTAAAGATCCAATCCCTGCAATTCAAAGAAAAGAAATTAGTAATTTGATGAGAAGCTACTAACCTAAGCCAAACTTGGATTGATTGCACACAATCTCTCAGAACATGGATGATTGTTTCATCTTCATTTCCACATGTTGGACAAAGAGGGGATATTCCACTTCCCCACCTACTTCTGCGATAGTTCGTTAAAAGCCTCTTATGAGCGGCAATCCACATGAAAGTTTGAATTATGTGAGGCCCTTTCCAACTCCACAAAATCTTCCAATTCCCGTTAATGGAACAATTTCTCTCTCGCTGCAGGTTATAAGCACTTTGAATAGTAAAATAATGAGTATTTGTTCCAGTCCATCCAATGGAGTCCGGTTCATCTGTTTCTTTAGGCGTTGGGATAGCCACCAACTGATTGACAATTTCATCGGGAAGATTAGTGGCGAGAAAATTGATGTCCCACTCGCCGACCTCTGTTAGCGTGTCCTTCAAAGTAACAGTCGTATCAATGGTCTGTTGAGTAGATAGATTCATAAGAGAGCGACCATCGGGCATCTAATTATAAAGCCAAAAGTTTATTTCTTGACCATTTCCCACTTGCCAAACTGTATGACCCTTGAATTGTTCCCATATACCTACTAAGGCTTTCCATAAAGGGGAGTCGTAAGGCTAAGAAGTAATAGCAACTCAAAGATCGTTGTTTCTACCATACTTACTGTAAATGACCTTGCACCAAAGATCATCAGGTTTATTAATCATGTTCCACAACATTTTCATAAGGAAAGCTTCATTCATTTTTCTTTGATTCCTAATACCAAGACCCCCATCACCTTTAGGCAAACAACAGACTTCCCAATTAATCAAATGAGGTTTGTGAATTTGATCTGTATCCCCCCACAAGAAGCCTCTTTGGATCTTTTCTATCTCATCACACAAAGTTTTTGGGAGTTTGGCATACTGCATGTGATAGTAAGGGATAGAGCTAAGAACAGACTTGGAGAGAGTAAGTCTTCCGGCCAAGCTAAGACACTGATGTTTCCAGCCGCTAAGTCTGCTTTGGATTTTCTCAATAATATGATTAAATTTTCCTCTTGTGGTCCTCCCAGGATCAATATTGGCCCCCAAATATTTTCCCAAGCTAATTACAGGAGTGTATCCTGTGTGTTATAAGATATCCTCCCTAAGTTGTTGATCAACATTCTTGGAGAAGAAAATCTAAGTCTTTTGTTTGTTAATCTTTTGACCTGAAGCTTCACAAAAGAGATTTAAACAATGCATAACACAATGTGCTTGCTCAATAGAAGCCTCTGCAAAAAAAAGAAGGTCATTAGCAAAGACAAGATGAGATATTAGAGGTCCTGATCTACCTGCACGCATAGGTTTCCAGTAATTAGCATCTACATGATCAGCAATTATATGAGAAAGTTTCTCCATACAAATGACAAATAGGTAAGGGGACAAAGGGTCCCCCCCGCCGAATGCCTCTTGTAGGAGAGAACTCCTCAGTTTTATTACTATTCTATAAAATCTTAAAAGTAGGAGAAGTTATGCAATGATGAATAATATTAATAAGATTAGGAGGAAACTTGCACTCAACTAGGCAATTTTCAACAAAATTTCAATTAAGACGGTCATAAGCTTTTTCAAGGTCAATCTTAATGGACTTAAACATTTTGTTACCTTTCATTCTAAACATAGAGTGCACCATCTTCTGAGCTACAACAATATTATGATGAATGGTACGACCTGGAATAAAGCTAGATTGATATGGGGATATAATTTCATTCAAAAAGGGCTTAATTCTATTAACAATCACCTTAGTAATAATTTTATAGATAACATTACACAAGGCAATAGAACGGAATTGAGAAGTAAACTCAGGCTTATCAATTTTTGGAATTAAGACAATTAAAGTATTATTAATGGAAGAGATAAACGAAGGGTTAAACCACACCTGATTCACAAAATGGTAAACTGAGTCTGCTACCGTATTCCAATTTTGCTGAAAAAATAAAGCAGAGTACCCATCTTCACCTGGAGCCTTATGGGGACCCATCTCAAAAAGGGCCCTTTTACACTCAGAAAAAATCACTGAGGCACTTAACTTATTGTGTTTTGCCTCTAAAATTTAGGGATGGGTTGCCCATAAACCACAGGGTCCCGAATGGGATTCTCTTCCTAATATAAATTGAGAAAGAAATTCCTAACCATGTTACTGAGATCCTCCTGGTCCTCAATCCATCCTCCTGTCTCGCTCCTTAGAGAAACAATTTTATTGCACTGTCTTCTAACAATAGTTTTGGAATGATAGTATTTTGTGTTCCTATCACCGTTAGTTATCCATTTCCCTCTAGATTTTTGGTACCACAGACACTCTTCCTGATACAAAGTAGTAGCAAGTTGGTCCTGCAGATCCTTCTCCAAAGATTCTAGAAAGTTGATGTAGCCATAATTCGGACTATTTTGAATTCCATTCAGTCTGGCTAATAGCTCATTCTTTCTTTTAAAAATATTTCCAAAAACCTCCTTATTCCACTCTTTCAGTTTGGTTGTGAGATTGTTTAGTAGAAACCCCAAATCTTTCCTTTTGTCCTAATTGTCATGAAGAAACTTGTAAAAATTCTCATGGGTAGTCCAAGAAGCTTCGAATCTAAAAGGACGGTCTCTACCTACGTTTGGGTCTCCCTCCGTCAAAACAATGATGGGATGGTGGTCAGATTGAACACGAGGAAGAACCTTAGCAAAACCCTCATGGTACTTCAATCTCCAAGATACATTACATAATACTCGATCTAGTTTTTTGAAGACTCTATCTCTCCCATTCCACTGAGGCCCTCTCCAAGTAAATTTAGCTCCTGCAGTAATGACCTCTATTAAATTGCACTCGTTGATCCAATTGTTGAAATTTATGCATTTTCTAATATCAGCTTGCACTCCTCCTTTTTTCTCATCCAGACTAGCAATCTCATTAAAGTCCCCCAACACAAGCCAATGATCATTAATAGTTGTTGCTAAATGTCGAATTTGATGCCAAGTTTCAGTTCTCTCAATCTCTCGTGGACTAGCATAGACCGCTGTAAGCAACCAAGGCTCTAAGTTCCTCTCATTGACCTGAACATGAAGAAAATGAAAATTAGTTTTGATAAGTTGAACTTTAATATCCATTCTATTCCACATAAGCCAAATACCGTCAGAGAACCCCCTAGCTTCTACCAAAAGACAATGTTTAAAACCCAATTTTTTGATAGTGTTGCGGGCAATATTGCCACTACACCGAGTCTCCTGTAAAGCAACCAAATCCACTTTATTATTCCTGCAAAAATTAGTAAGTGCTCTTTGGAAAAATTTTCCTTGGGCACCCCTACAATTCCAAGTTATAACTTTCATTAAGAAAATAATGATATAACAAAAACAAAAATTGCTAAATGAAATGACATAATATTAAAATAAAATTTTGAAATTTCATGCACTTCTCTTGGGCTAGAGCACATGTTCACTTTTGGAGTTCCATGAACACATTCATCTCCCACTAACATGTCATCCACCTCTCCTTCAATTGGAACCATGTTATTAGGCTTCTTAACAGTGTTGCTTGAACTCAACTTGCACTCTACATTAGCTTGCTTCATGCTTTTATTCAACGTTGTGTGTTCTTGTTGTTTTGTGAGCTGCTCCACATTGTTGCTTCTACCATGCACTTTGTTTGAATGGTCACTTATAGGATCAGTATTGAGCTTGTTTAGACTTGTTTTGGCCACATAATTTGTATCTTGACTGAGCCTCTTTTTCTTCAGTCGAACCTCTGCTCTTTGATTGGGTTTAAATTGAGGGTCCATTTCCTCATCTTGAATATGTTTTTGCATGTTAATATAGCCTACCTTATTTGGAAATCCAAATTTGGTATGTTGTGATTGCAGCTGTCCCCCTTTAAATTGGCCATTAATTCCACGATTAAAGGGCTTATGGTTTCTCTTATTAACAAGTGTTTCCGGACAGAAAAGCTCTGCTAGGGTTTCATTTTTCTACTTTCTCATGGACTTCACCTTCACGTCCGTACGACAACCGCCGCCGTCATCACAAAAGCCACCTGAACCTCCAGATGTCCAGCATGCCAGCAATACCATAAATGAAAGCAACATGAAGATGTATTTTCGCGATAATGTACTCGGAAATCAGACTTTTGCTGCTAGAGAAAGGGTCGATCTCATTGCAAATCAGATGGCAAAAGTTGAGTTGGTACAAGGGAAAGGTTGATGCCTATGCTCCATGTCCATCAAACTATCATGGAAGATTTGATTGTACCTTGGAAGGATGCACTTGTTGTCAAACTTCTTGGAAAAAATCTTGGATACAACATCATGAAGACCAAACTAGAGTATGTGTGGAAACTCGTAGGAGGAATCGAATTGATGGATATCGGAAATGCTTTCTATATGGTCAAGTTCGATGGTGAAGATGATAGAAACAAAGTTATAAATGAAGGTCCATGGATGATATATGATCACTATCTTGCGGTTCGTCAATGGTCACCAACTTTCAATGCATCCACCGCAAAAATCGACAAAACCATGGTATGAATAAGAATACCGAGCCTAAATCTAGTTTTTTACGATGAGAGTGTTCTATGGGCACTGGTTTCAATGGTGGGATATCCTATCAAAGTCGACCTACACACCTTGAAGGTTGCTCGTGGAAGATTCGCTCGTATGTGCGTTGAAGTGGATCTCACAAAACCGGTGGTTGGACGCGTGGGGATAAATGGAGAATGGTATCAAGTGCAGTATGAGGGACTACACAATATCAGTACGCAATGCGGCTGTTATGGACATTTGTTGAAGGATTGCTCCCCTCCAAAGAAGAAGACAAACACAGAAGAGGTGAAGAACGATGGTGGTGCAATTGGACAGGCTGAACCGGGTAAAAAAATTAATGAACCGGATACAAAACCAGTTGAACCGGGTACAAAACCAGTTGAACCGGGCATTAAAACAAATGAACCAATCATGAATTCATGATTGATCAGGAGCCGTTACAATTTATTTCTGTTACTGAAGGAGCGATTAATGCGGCGGATCCTAAATTGATTGCAGATGATATTTGTTCTCCTAATTCTCTGTATGGAAATTTGAGGAATATATATATATATATATATATATATATATATATATATATTAAACAACAAAATATATATTTGCTCCTTACCTAGTAAATATCTGCTATTAGATATGAAGGAAATGTCTTTAGGAGTGAGATTGTTTGAGTAAAAAAAAAAATTAATTATCATGGGTATATACTTTTTGAGAGCACGGCAGGTCTAAGGGTCAGGTTCTCTAAAAAAGAAAGTTCTAAGGGTCACGTGGTTCAAACAATCGCTTTTGTTTCAAAATTTTGGATTCGAAAAAGAGCTTAAAATAGTTTAATTTATTTATGAATATAGTATAACATGAAAATTTATGAATGGATGTTTTCTAAATTGAGTTGGCAAGAGTGAATTTCTGGTATTCTCTTTGCACAAGGTTCAATTCTTCTTGACTACAACGAATTTGAAATTCTTTTGTTTTTCTTCAAAAAAAATTTGTATTTCTTTTTATTATAGTAAAAGGTCACACAATAAAAAATATCCTAGGCTTCTAAATTTGTTGGGACAACTCTCTTTGAGAGGACCATCACACACATATTAGTACCAGTTTACTATATTTTTTAGTCGTTACTACAAGTAAAATTTAACATTTTAAATTCATTCAATAAATAATATATGCGATTTATATTGTTTATTGAATAAATCTAAAATATCAATTTTTATTTATAATTTATTATTGTAAATATAGGGTGTATTACGTAACAAACTGTCAAAAACTTAATTATTGTACCGACATATATACTTTTTTTTATAGAGGACCACCTAAAATCTTAATGATTGTACAATAACATTGTAACACCACATATATACTTGTACTAAATGAATTAACGTGACAAGTGACAGTAACACCAACTCTTAAAATTATATGTCCTTATCATAACTCTCAACCGTCAAAATTATATGTTCTCATCATAACTCTCAACCGTCAAAATTATATGTTGTTGTTGTTGTTGTGTGAATTGTATTATAATAATACCGTGTTTATTATTCCATATGCACTTCTCATTTATTGTACAAGGATTATTCTCATAATTTAAAATTAAAGAGATCTATTATGTGGTTCTTGAAGAACTCAATATTTTTTTTCTAAAGAATTCAAAGGTGTTAATCTCTAAGACTATGTTTGAATTGGTGGAATGTGATAGAATGGAATGGTATGAAATAAGATTCCATTGTTTGGATTTGTAAAAATCGAATGGAATGGTGTGGAACATTATGGAACCCCCCATTTCATTCCATCATTTCCTTCTATTTTCATTCCTCCCAAATTGGGAGGTATGCAATGGAATGAAACCTTTTAATTAAACAATTACTCTTTTATCTATTTTTATCTCATCAATTTCAACGGTTTCTTCTCCATTTCTTCTTAGTTTGCATGTGTGCAAGATCTTCGTAATTCATTTTGTTACTTTTTCTCCATGACTGGTTTGACTGATGATTCACGTTACTTTATTTTTCTATTTCTTTCTGGCACGTATATGTGTGGTTCCTAATTCTTGTTTTTTTAACCAAGTTTGTTCTCGGTTCTTATTTCTATGTGTTTAAGCTAGATTTATTATGATTTTCAATAAAAAAAACATTTAATTTGATTTTTCCCATGCTATATGTTAATGTTTGTAACTGTATGTCATTTTGTTTTAAGGGGAACTGTAGCTGTATATATTTAAACATTTTAAAGATAATGTTATACCATAAAACATCTTTTTTGGTCAAGTATTAAGACATTTTTATTTCAACTTAAATCCCTCTATGTTTTGTTTGTAAAAAATAAAAAATTGGGTTCTTAGTTTAACGAAGGATCAAACTAAAAATAAAAATATTAGAATTAAAAATTCAATTGTTTCTACTTACAAGTTTTAATGAAACAACTTTTTTATTAAGAATTAAGGGTAAAAATGGAATACAAAAGTTATAACTTATTCCATTCCATTCACTTTTATAAAAAATAAAATGAGATGTTTATTTCATTATCCAAACAATGGAATGAAATATTTGTTCCGCTCCGTTCCATTCCATTATGTTTCATTCCATTCCGCTCTGTTCTATTCCATCAATCCAAACGGAGCCTAAAAGATTGTTTAGAGAATTGATTTTATTGTTTAAATATATTGCATAGTTCTTGAAGAACTTAAAAACTCGATTTTATTCTCTATTAATTCAAGAATTCGGTAATGATACATCCTAAAATAATGGTATAAATAACCGATTAGATTGATTATATAGTTTTTGAAAAACTTATAAATCAATTTTTTTTTGAAGAATTCAAATAGTGATGCATTCCTGAAAAAACATAAAACTCGGTTTTTATTCTTCATGAATTTCTAAAGAATTTAATTCAATTATATATGTAACCCTAAAAGATTGCACGAATAATTAATTAGATGTTATATAGTTCTTCAAGAACTAATTATTTTAATTAATATTTGAATTCAATCTAATCATGGTGTTGAATTTTATTTCAATTCATAGTTAATTGAAAATCTCCACAAAAAAAAAAAATATATCGGATGATTTTTTTTCTACACCAATAGCATATAGTATAATTTTGAAACTGTTTTAGAACTATATAGTAGTTTGTTACAATTATGGCAATATAAAGTTCTAAATGCTGGCAGGTTTTGTGTTCTTAAGTTTGTGAGGAAAGAGAAGTAAGTAAGGATAAGGTTATCCCATCAAGACACGCTGATCATTCATATTCAGCTAGCCACCTACCTTGTTTATAAATGGTAAATGTGCATATATAGTATAATATATCTTTCTGGCTCTCCGATCCATCTTGAAAATACTTTCTTCTTCTGGTCAACTTTCAAAATGAAATCCAATGTATCTCATAATGTATTTATTTGGATTGTGAAATATATAAACTAACTAGGACACTTCTTGTAAAATCTTATTTATGTATTTCTGATGCAGGAGAAAAACATTGTGCTTACAAAACCATTCGCAACAATAGACAACAAATCATCGGATTCTGATGGGAATTATAAAGCTCCAAATACATTGCAACAAGTACTAAGTCTCTTCATGAATGTGCGGCTAGGATCTGATCTGTCACGCTTCAAGGCAAGTTTTTACATATTGCTCCGATGAAAATTCAATATGTATAATCATGATTATTCATGTGTTTAAGTTTGATCGCAATTCTTCACTTCTATGCATATAGTGTGCCGATTCTAATATGCAATTCCTCGTTTTAGTGTATGCAATATCGTTGCTAAGTTATTTAAAGAAAAATAAATCAATCCATATATTTTTATTGACCATGAATGTATTTTGTTTGTTGAATTTGAATGTGCATTGTATACTCCACAGCTACCACCTACCTTCAACATGCCTAAGTCACAACTTCAATGGTATGGTGAATGTGTATATTCCACAGCCACAGGAGTAGACTTGTTAAGCAACATCAACAATGGCAAAACAGCAATAGATAGACTTATATCAGTAGTAGCATGGAGCATTTCTACTACACGACCACAAAAATTTGGATTTGCTCCCTACAATCCCATTCTTGGTGAAACCCACCATGTTTCTAAAGGGAACCTTAACGTCTTACTCGAACAGGTATGTCTCCTTTCCCCATTGTTCGGGTTCCAAGTGGGACCCACAAGTTTTTTTTTTTTAATCGGTCACCCGATTTTTTAACTTAATTGTTTCTTTAAAGTGATCTTATAACTAAAAAAAGGTTTTAATATAGTGTTTATGTATTGAGCGGTTATTTATTTTCGTCTTTCATATTATCACTTCAATCTTAAATGTCTAAGATGTACCATCATTATAAATAGTTTAATCCACTATAGTTCTTTTTAAATTTTTTAATAATCGTAACCTGTTGATCTTTTTTAATAGAGAATCAATAAACTGCGTATATGTTTATTATAGTATCTTATAGTTATAGTGAACTACCAACCAACAACTACTATAAATGCTATTTTTTTGTTGAAGAAACTACTATAAATGCTTATTTTTTATTTTTTTACAAAATAAATGCTTATGTTTTTTTAAGGAGAATAAATTGATTTTTATAAGCAAAATTGATTTTTTAGATTCATTCATTTAATGATGTATGTGGTTCATAATATGGACCACATACATCATTAAATGAATGAACCTAAAAAATCAATTTTGCTTATATTTAAAAATAGATGGAGTATGTTATAAAACACTTATTTAATTTAAAATCCTTGTTATAGATTACTTTCTTCCGTCTCAATGAATAATTAATGTATTTGATCTACATTGTAAAACAAATATATTAATTATTTGATGAACCTAAAAAAAATATTTTCTTACATGAAACCGGAGAGAGTATGAGAAATGTTAAGATGTCTAAAGTGATTTTGTCTTGAAAATGATGCAATCAACACATTAAAAGTTTAAAAAGTAACTTTTTCAACATAAAATTTATAAATTATTTTTATTTTTAAATTCTTAACGAGTGTCAGTTAGCAAAATCCTTAACTTATTTAGGGTTAAATATGTTTTTGGTCCCTATAAATATGTCAATTTTTCGTTTTAGTCTCTCTAAAAAATTTCTTCAAATTTTAATCCCTAAAATGTTTTCCATTTTCACTTCTAGACCCTCCTTTAAAGTAAATTCATATGTAGAATTCATATATTTGAATAAAATTTTGCATAAAAATTCATAATATAATAAGAATCTCATCCAAAAAAAATTAATTTTTTTTAACAAATCATGAATTTAATATGAATTTTTATATTTTTGACGATTAAAAATTCATATTTAATGTGTTTTGCTTAAAAATTCTAATTTTTTTGGAATTTTATTTACAACATTCTACACATTTCTGCACAATTTCATTAAAAAATAAAAAAATAACTTAAAATTAAGAACCTAAAGTAATGATTAAATTTTTTATAGAAATTAAAAGTTGAAGATAAATTTTAAAGGGATTTAAACGAAAAGTTAATATAGTTATAAGAAAAAAAAACATAGTTAACCCATATATTCATATGACCATGGCCTCAGGGTTAGTCACAAATGGGTCTAGTCTATTTTTTTTTATTTTCTTTGACTTGAGGAAATCCAGTCAAGTGGTGTCACAAGAGGCAGTGTTCTGATCATGTCAAGGCATAAACATTCTGGTGTTGGCACAAATCTGCATAAACTCTTTTTTTTTTAATGACAGTTAAATTTTTTCAGGTTTCACACCATCCTCAGGTATCTGCATTCCATGCCACTGATCAGAAGGAAAACCTAGAAGTTATAGTGTGCCACTCTCCAGTTCCAAAGTTTGTTGGTAAACAAAACTTAAACACATCCATATCTTATGTTGTGTGATAGAATAAAATCAAATTATACTTCTATTATGTGTGTGTGTATATATATATATGTGTGTGTGTGTAGGTACTGGAGTAGAGGTTGACATGCATGGTAAACGACACCTACATCTCCACAATCATGGAGAGACATATGAAATGAATTGTCCTGATTTCTTATTTAGATTTCTTCCAGTTCCTGGTATTGAATGGGTTGGCAATGTCGCTATCCGGTGCCAAGAAACGGGCCTTGTAGCAGAATTGAGCTATGTAAAACAATCTTTCTTTGGGTTTGGCGGAAATCGAAGACGGATAAAAGGGAAGATCTTTGATTCACTCACAATGAAAGTTCTTTATAAAATTGACGGTCATTGGGATAGGTACATCTATCAGTACTGACACACGTACTAACATTTGATACAACACTGATATATAGACATTAGTGATAATTTTATAAAATAGAAGTGCTTGAATATAACTATATGTGTCAGTGTCATATCAATATCAGACACTAGATGCATCTTCAATCTAAAGTGTTGGTGTTAAATAAGATAAAATGTTGGTTAATGTTAATCTATAGATATTGTGTACGTAATTAGATGATATGTTCCTAATCATAGAAATAATGTTGCAGTGTTGTAACATTGAAGGATGCAACTAATGCAGAAGTCAGAGTGATATATGATGCAAAAGAAGTGTTTTCTGGGCTCCATGCTCCATTTGTTAAAGATCTAGAGGTAATAAATAAAAAGCAGTTAAATTTTTATATGTTTCATGCATATGTAGCTCAATACCAAAGCATGTTTTCAAGTGATCCTATATGTCCTTTTTCATTTTTTTAATGTGAAAATGTCAATGTTGGTGCATGCATGGATGTCTTGTTGAGCTGTTTGATATGAGATTCTGACTATGTTGTATTGTTTTTAGAGTGTGTGGCCAACAGAATCAGCTCTTGTTTGGGGTGAGTTAAGCCAAGCCATCATAAGCAACAATTGGGGAAAAGCAAGAGAGGCAAAGAACACTGTGGAGGAAATTCAGAGGATTCTCCTTAGAGAAAGAGAGTCAAAAGGGGAAACTTGGATTCCTAAACACTTTATAGTGACTCATAGCAAAGAAAATGGCTGGAACTGTTCACCAATTCAAAAGTGGGTCCCAGATGCCCCTATTGCCACCCTATAATTATTTATTAGGATATTGTCTTAGTCGTTTGATCTCAAATTAATGATTGAGATTGTCTTAGTGGTGTTATCTCAAATTATTTCTGTTACAATAGTTAATTTGATATGCATATTGTTTACTGTCAAGCAACCATGCCAATTGATGTAAAAGCTAAATATTAACTTTATATTATTTTATTTTCATCTATGTGTGATTTTGTTCTCTCAATTTTTCTAAAGCAAATCAAGTGCATTCTTTCTTTCACCTAAACTAGTTTAATCCACATTTTTTATTAAAATACTATGGAGTTCAGTGTATTTGGATATAGAAAATAGTAACAGTTTTATTTTGGTCAAATGGACCAATTAATATGGGCTTTGGATGGTAAAGTCAGAAATAAACATGCAATGATGTAGATTAGTTTCTATTTTATTTTATTGATAATTGTTAAAGAGTTCCACATTGAATAAGAGATGGTTTGATAATGTGTTAGATTCAACCACAATTTCTAAGATGGTATCAAAATCTCCTCCATAATTCTATGGGCTGTCCCTATCAAATTTCCGTTATCGGACCACCCACCATTTATATTCATGCTGAAGAATGTGTTTCACCTCGATTGTTTATTTATACAATTAGCTGCGACTAAATATGGAAAATTTACGTCAGTCTGTCTTTCTTCTACATCATAGAACAGTTGTAGAATGGTAACTACAGCTTTTGAAAAATCAGATACAAAAGCAACTCTAAAACATCCTAAAATGCATTCTTATAATCATTACACAAATAGTCAAATACATTTCTACTAAATATTAATAATTTTTTCTTGCAAATCTGATTCACTTCTTCTGTTAAATGGCTTCTCTTTAATAGTATCCAAGATAGGTTTCCAAGATTGCATTCTACAAGGGCTTCTTCCACCATTCATCATACTCATACCAATTTTCTCTCCTGCACCAACTCTACAAGGACTCCAAGGAATTGTTTGGCTAGGTAAAGGAATAGCTGTTGGAGACTTATTGTAATCACATGGCTGCTTGGTTTTGGCTTTTGCAGTGAGTCTCTTTGCTAAGCAAGCCAAATCAACAGGAGAAAAACCATCTTCAAGTATTGAGTATGGTAGCATGAAATATAGTTGACCAGGTTGGAGTTGACTATCTCCTTTCAATGGATTGTAGGATGAGGAAAGAAGCTGAATTGAAGTACAAACAAAATGATTAAGTGGATTTCCAATAACTTGGTTTGCTGAAATTGGTTGATCAAAATCTTCAACAAAACCATTGAGGTGAACCACCCTTATATTATTTTTGAATATAGAAGATGTGTGGCAAGAATAACAGGCTCCCATATCTCTCTTCCTCTGTTCTCAATTGGTGTGTATGTGAATAAAAGAGATGTGTAGCTAGGTATTATATGCATGTGAGGGTGCGTTTTTGCACATTAGATAAGAACAAGTGGGGTTTGACAATTGATAATTTGATAACCAAATTGGCATGTGGGGGGTTTTAAAAACTTTATTTGGAAATTAAGTCAGTTGACAAATGATAATTAAAATGAATGGAAAATACACGTTACTAGTACAATATTTCAAATGCTGACACATGACACCTACAGTGAGGAAAAGTGCAACACGTGCAGCTCCTAATCAAGGAGTACTAACTAACAACTTTGTGCTACTAGCATAAACAAACAAAATGCAAACAATGAGACTTTACACTCGTGCCTTTTGAAATAAGTATTTCTCCTTTATTCATTTTTTTTTGTTTTTTTGAGGATTCTCCTTTATTCAATGTTGTTTAAATATAAGTATTTCTCGTTTATTCAATGCATCTTTAAATAATACTTTTTTTAAAAATAAGTTTAGTTGAAGGTGACAACTATGGGATTCATGAAAAATGATGAGCAATTAACATTAACTACATAAACATATTTTTAAGTGGTATCTATAAAGTATCTTGATCTACTAATAAATTGCTCATTTTTATTAGTTTGTGGGTAAATTACCTACCATTCTTTAAAGGTAGTTTAGAAAAAACCTTAGTTGAACTAGGAGATTCTTTAATTTCTAAATAGCGTTGTTCTTGCTACTAGCTTGGCAAAATGTTTCTTTTCTTTTTTCTACAAATATCTGGATCAGTTGAGCAGTGATATTGCGATGAGGTTATGGTGCATTTCGTGACGAAGGAACAATAAGGCATGGGAGGCCGAATAACAACATGTTCGAACAACAGTACAGTTTAGATTACACGCAATCTTTTTTACCAATGGTATGCAGCCCCTAAACAGAATCCTTCAAGACAACAAACATCTCCATGTTCATAATGAGGTTCGTTAGCAGCCTCTAACCCAAGGGTACGTGAAGTATAATAATGATGATGCCTTGTTTGGTGATCAACACTGCTTTGATTATGGAATGTGCATCCAGAACGTTCAACGGCATTTTCTAAGAGCATTAACGAAATTGTTTAAGTGTTATCCTATTCCATTATAAGCAGATGCATTGGGATTAAAGGAGGTTATATCTTGGCTTGGTGAATTAGGATTATCATCGGTGTAAATTGAGCTAGATTGTAAGCTAGTGATGAAAGGCATCATAGATAGTTCTAACAACCAATCTATTTTGACGATATTTTGTATAATTGTAAATAATTGTCGGGTCAATTTTCAAACTTTAAGATAAGTTTCGCTAAGAGACAAATAATTATGTCGTTCATACATTAGCAATGATGTTAAATTGTATGCTCGTCGCCATGTTTTTTTAATTTAATTACATATTGTTTTTGGGTTAAATAAGTAAATGGTTTCCCTAAATATACCAACATTTTTTTTAACATCCAAATTTATTAAGCCAAAGAATGTGCAAGGAAACCACAAACTTGGATGGAAAAAGCGATAAATACAAGGTACCGTAAATATGCGGAACATTCAACGGTGACCATCCAAACCGTAAAAAAGAAACCCCCAAAATTTGATTTTAATCCCTCATAAATATACCAACATTTGATTTTAGTCCCCCTAAAATATTCCTTAACCTTTTGGTTCCTCTAAAAAATTTCATCCATGAAATTAGTCCCTACTTTTTAGTTAATTCATGTCTAACCCTCATATTTTTTTTAATGAAATTTTCTAAAAATAGTAGAAAATTATGACAATATTTTCCAAAAAAGAAAACACAGAATTTTTTAACAAAACATGTATAAAAAATTCATATTTAATTCATATTTTGTTGAAAAAATCTAATTTTTTTGGAAAAAAAAATTCATAATATTTTATCCATTTTTTAAAAATTTCATTAAAATATATGAAGGTTAGATATGAGTAGTGACTAATTTCATGGATGAAAAATTTTGGAGGGACCAAAAGTCTAAGAAATATTTTAGGGGGACTAAAATCAAATATTGATATATTTAGAGAGACCATTTTATTATTTAACTTTTTTTTTATCATATAGCCTAGTGACTAGAATTCAATTTTAAAGTATATAACAATACTTTGACCCTGCTAGTTGAGATGTGCTCAAAGAGACTTTTAATTCCAAATAAGTGAACGAGATGTATTAAATTAAGTAAATTTACTTTTGGTCTCTTAATATTTTTTTAGAGTCAACCATGTTTACCTTTTCTTTCGCCTATAACTCATTCAATGAAGACTTCACAGGCAAAATGTGGTAAAATGCAACCAATGTGTGACCAAAATTGTATCAAAAACCTTTATATTGTGATCGCAATTGCGGTTACGGACCTCAATTTAAAGTCATAACCAAAAAATTGCATGGGAATAATTGCCTTGGATCCGCTGTAGCTATGGCTGCAGAGCCGTTGAATCAAAGATAATTGTTTTTAACTTTGATCCAACGGTCGCACAGCTATTGCACGGGGTGTGAGATTCCAGGAAGAGATCCAAACACAAGCAATGATCTAGGTAAAAGCATACCTCACTTCCAAATTTTGTAATATGATTTTGCATATGAAATTATTATGTCCTTAATGACAATGGTAAACACAGCTTTAGGCATATCAAAAAAATATATACAGCTTTATGAAAATCATAAACAAAAGCAATTCTAAAATATATTCTTATAATCAATACTACACACATACATGTATATTAATAATTTTTTCTTGCAAATCTGATTCACTTCTTCTATTGAATGGCTTCTCTTTAATAGTATCCAAAATAGGTTTCCAAGATTGCATTCTACAAGGGCTTCTTCCACCACTGATCATACTCATACCAATTTTCTCTCCTGCACCAACTCTACAAGGACTCCTTGAAGGAGAACTCCAAGGAATTGTTTGGTTCAATAAAGGAATAGCTGTTGGAGATTTATTGTAATCACATGGCTGCTTGGTTTTGGCTTTTGCAGTGAGTCTCTTAGCTAAGCAAGCCAAATCAACAGGAGAAAAACCATCTTCAAGTATTGAGTATGGTAGCATGAAATATAGTTGACCAGGTTGGAGTTGACTATCTCCTTTCAATGGATTGTAGGATGAGGAAAGAAGCTGAATTGAAGTACAAACAAAGTAGTTTCTTGGATTTCCAATAACTTGGCTTGCTGAAACTGGTTGATCAAAATCTTCTACAAAACCATTCAGATGAATCACTCTGATATTATTTTTCAATATAGAGGATGTGTTGCAAGAATAACAGGCACCCATATCTTTTTCACTCTGCTTCTCAATTTGTGTAGATGCTAAATGAAACAAAATGAAAGAGGTGTAGTGAATAATAGAGATGTGTAGGTAGGTATTATATGCATGCGAGTGTGTGTTAATTTTTGTGCACATTAGACAAGTGGGGTTTGACAATTGATAATAATTTAATACTAGTCAAATTGACAAGTTGGGTTTTAAAAGCCCTTTTTTGGAAATGAAATTAGTTCACTAATCATAAATAAAATTACTCCATTCGTTGTATGCATATGATCTATATTATGGATCAATATGATCTATATTATGGATCGTATACATCATTAATTGAATAAATCTAAAAAGTCAAATTTGTTTATAATTTACAATGAATGCAGTATTTTTTCAATAATTATATCATTGGTGCGAAATGTTTATCGATTTTATGAATGACTGATCTCCACTTTAAAAATTTGATTGACCACAATTAGTAGAGTCTCTCCTTCCAACCAAGTGTTTCCATCCACAAGGTTTGAATCTGAAACTTATACTTCATCTGTTTCATAATACATATCGATTTTGGAGAATAATTTTATTTCAATTTACTTGTCACTTTCAAGTTTCGATGCAACATTAATTATTGGTTTATTAATAATATCTTTATCTATTTATTGTATAGAGAGAAATAATGGAATAAAATAATAAATGAGTAATGTTAGAAAAAACACAGAATTTCATCAAAAAAAAATTATTTGATTTCTTGGTATGTGTAATTTTCTCAAAAGCGACAAGTATTGTGAAACAGATGGAGTATAAGAGATCTGAGTATAGATTCGTTCAGACCAATATAATGTTGACAAATGATAATTAATTAACTTTAGGGTTTTTCTAACCTGTGCAAAATTGCATAGGATAAGGGTAATTAATGCACTCACTTTTATAGGTTTCTCCACATCTTATTAATGACCAAGTGTTTTTGAAAATTATATTTTTTTCCTTCTCTCTTCTATTAATATTTTCCACTTTTTATTCTTCTTCCTTTTTTCACCTTTTATTTTTTTCCTTCTCTCCTCATTTCACGATTTAGCGGTTGGGAACTTAAAGAATACATTCTTGGTTATATCATATTGAAAATATTTTCTTTTCAAAATTTCAGTATTAGTTGAATCTGCACATATTGTTAAAGTATTGAGGTTCATTATTCAACAATGTACTTTCCAGTTTCACCAGCAAACATGTAAACTTGTAGTTTTACAATTTCGAGATAATTCAATTTGCAAAATAGAATTGAGAAATGTTCATGTAAACTTTGGTTGATTGGCATAACCAGCATTGAAACCATGTTAGCTTGTTCCACTAATTTGGAAATTTCAAATAGAAAGAATTGACTCAAGTTTGAATTCATGGAACCCAAAAGGTTGTAAAATATGTCGAGGAATACAAAAACCTTTAAATAAAACGTTGAGAGAGGAGAGAAGGAGAAAAAAAGGAAGTAGAATAAAAAGTGGAAAATATTAATAGAGGAGAGAAGGAAAAAAATCAATTTTCAAAAACAATTGGTCATTAATAAGATGTGGAGAAACCTATAAAAATTGGTGCATTAATTACTTTTTATCCTGTGCAATCTTTGCACAGGTTGGAAAAACCTTAATTTTATAGTCAAATGGATAATTATCTAGTTTTAAAGTCTTGAGGAAATGAAATGAAATGAAAATGAGTATGGATGGAGTTCAAAAATACAACTTCACTAGTGAGTAATAGGCTTGATAACAGTTTTGACCTCCTAAATATTAGAAAGTTGCGATTTTGGCCCCACGACAAAATAAAATACAATCTAACCCTTTTAAGTACTGTCTATTTTGCAGTTTTGACCCCCAAACTAATTTTGACCAAGTCAATGCTGACGTGGACGCCACGTGTGTAATTTTTTTAATTAAAAAAATACTCATGTGGCGTCCACGTCAGCATTGACTTGGTCAAAATTGGTTTGTGAAAGCAAAAACTGCAAAAAAGACAATACTTAATGAGCTAAATTGTATTTTATTTTGTTGTGGGGCTAAAATCGCAACTTCATGATATTTATGAAGTTTTATTAAGGTAATATAATAATGCATTCAAATACTGAAACATCAAACAGCTATGAGCTAAGCGTGTGAAATGTGCTAACACATGCACCCAACCGGTCCCTCTAATTAATCCCTTGTGGCGTGTCATTATTGATGAACCTCTCCCACTTGCCTTTTGAAAGAACTGGCAACTGTTAATTCAATGTATCTTTTAGTAAGACTTTTTCTAAAACAAGTTTTGATTGGATGAGATGATACACTTTTCACCCAACATGTCTCTGAATTAAATGAACATGTAGCTAGCCACCATTATAAAACAAGTTGATTGGATGATGAGAACACTTTTTTCTTTGTTGCTTGTCTGGGTTGGACCTACAATGACCTTGTGGGCCCGTTCGGTGAGATTGACGTATACAGTGTGGAGCCTTGACGGTGAAGAATAAGACAAGTATAAAAAAGTTCTTATCAAGCCCTTTTTTAACACAGTTTTCTTATTGGTCAATACTTCCAATTTCAATGGATAAAATGTGTTTTGAGGCTGCAATTTGAACAAAGTAAGTTATAAATTTATAACAGCCAGATATCATGCAATCTGTTTAAAATGTTTGAAAGGTAGAACAAAATGCCACGGTGGCTGTATTAGCATTACCACTATTATCATTATTTATTTAACTTATTCGAAGTGTATATTGAACTTTACCCCCTTGGTTTTACTCACTCGTCTTGTGTCATCAAATTTGACATATTATATCCTCGTGTGGATTACATTACCACATTTTCCATCAATTTTTTAACGGAATGTGTAAAAATAGCCAACAGAGCAAACAAAATGTAGATTTGGTTTGGCACAATAAGTATAGCTCTAGACAAAACATGAGTTTAACTTAAAAAAAAAAATCGTTAAATAAAAGAGTAGGAGATTTGACTAGAATTGCTATTTTTTGTACTATAAATCAACAAATAACCACAAGAACAGATTAGGCATCTACCGACTACTGTAGAGAGAAAAGGGTTCGCCAGGGTTCATTTTATTCATATTGTAGTTAACAGCTTGTAAAAATGAGAGAAAAATGATTGACAATGATAGTTGTTACATAGTAGAAGTTTTTCTAACTAAAGAAAGAGCTGGTGCACCAGTGCTAACTTATTTACAGAAAGGTGGTTTGGCTAACTCAAATTCTGACTATCAACACAAAGTAAGATGATAACCATATTTTACAGAAATAAAATATAGCATAGATTGATATATGTCAACCACAAAAAGAAAAAAAGCCATTTTTAATTTGCCATGTGTGAGGAGAGCATCTTTGCCATGGATACCTTTCATACCATAATAGCCATTTTTTGCTGCAATTCATTTACTAATCAATAACATTTACAAATGAAACAGCAGTTTCAGTTTGAAAATGGAAAAATATCCTAACCTGAAATCCATAAGTGGAGACTAAAGACAGTGTACTAGTAAAGACCAAGTAATAATCTAACACTCATACTATATAACCAAGTTATAGTATTATTTCAAGGCTCATTAACAAGCTTTGTGCACCTAGTTTACGCTCAAATCGCGTTAAAATGGTCAAAAACATTAACAGACTTTAGCTCAGCCATTCATCATGTTAGTGTTTTAGACTTTAGTTGAACTTTATTGTATATACTCCATATAAACTAAATATTTCTATATACACCATCCTCCATAAAATTATATTTTTGGGCCCCCTACCGGCATAGGTCCTAAGCAGTCGCACCCCCGGCCTATGCCTAGGGCCGGCCCTGTCCTATATCTTGTTAATTAAAACAAAATTGGCATGCTCCTAAAAAAAATGGCATGTTTGGCCCTTTCAATGTGATCAAACAAACCTTACAGTAACAATAAGCAATTATAAATGAGTCACTCGAAAGTGAACAAGCCTTATTTCAATGTGATTTCAACTTCGAAACTGTATACAAAATCTTCATTACTTTTACACATTTAGCATGAGTATGATCAAAAGATGATTATTAAACAGAGAGGGAAAAAAGTAAATTAATTATTTTCAGAGCCGTTCCTATGAAATATGAGGTTTGGCCCTTTTTTTAAGTAGGCCTCAGTAAAATAAAAACACAATTTTTTTTGTAGCTAAGCCTCGTTAAAAAATCAAAATCATAAAAACTTCTAAACATGAAACAAAATAAAATAAAATAAAGTGAAAAAAAAGGTGAAATTTACCTAAGAGTGTCATTTGGAATGTCACTCCTACGTGGTGGGAAAGGGGAAAACAAATGGTTTATGCGAAAAAGAAATGATTGTTGTGATTCTTTAAATGAAATAGCTTTTCAAATTGACTGATTAAGTGATTATACAAATTGATGGTGGTTTGATAGCACCAAATTTATGTCCAAAAAGTATAACTAAAGTCTAGAAAAAACTCATATGTGTACCGAAGAAAGAAAAAAAAGTAACGTGTAATTTTTTAATTTAAGTTGGGGTGTGTATTATACTTAATTTTTTTTTAGGTTCATAGTTTTTAGATGCCCGACTTGGTTAAGCTCATTGCGCTCCCCAAGATCCGACCTGATTATATTATATCTAAAGTCTATGTTAAGGGTCTTGGGGCACACGAGATAGTTAAATTTCCTACCAACCAATCACGTAGACATAATGATGAATTTTATATGATATAGTTAATTTTAATACTTTTTCTTCTTCTTTAACACCTTGGAGGATTGGATAATATGATACTTTCTATTTTTAGTAGGATGATTTTATTACATCTGGTATACGTTTTCGCCATTTAACCGTCAACTGTGGTTGATGACAGTCAATTTCACAGGCAACAATGTACAAAATGTCCTGATCTTAAGCCCAAACTAAAGCATCGCAGATAAATGGTACATATAATTACATGTGTCACTTAGCTCATGAATCTAAAAACTATATATATATGCACATAACAGTACTTATGAATTATATTCATCAAGCAAAGTAGCACTTTGAGTTATACGTTCTTTTTTTTTTCCTTTCAAGATCATAAAAGAGAAAACAAAGATGAATCAATCCCAGAATCCAAGCCATCAAGCCGGCCAAGCTGCGGGACAAGCTCAGGTGAGCTTTTAGTCCCAACATGCATTGAATATATATTAATGCCCTTTTAATATATATATGTATATGTATATATTATTTGTTTCTTTCAAAAAGAAAATGTAGATATATATTTTAAACCATTGAAGCATGATAGTTTGATATAATGTTATTGCTGATTTAGGAAAAAGGAAACAACATGATGGACAAGGCGAGCAATGCTGCTCAATCTGCAAAAGAGTCTTGCCAAGAGGTTTGAACATTTAACTAAACAATTTAGATATATCCATTCAATCTTATCAAGAGATCAGATCTTGATTAGACAAAATCACTAAACATGTGACTCATGATCCGTGAACAACGATAACAATTTAAAATAAAATAAAAATAAAAGTCCTTCAATATAACTAACTACATATATCGTGTTAGACACTATATGTCCTCCACTAACATTTGTAATAATTACTAACATTTGCGATAAAAAAAAGTGTGTTTCTCAATATTATGGAGAAGTATAATTTAATGAAAAAATTAGAGTAAAAAGCATGTAAATGGTCATTTTTAAATTACCAATTTGGGTAACTGATGAGACTGTTTGTTGTTGTAGGCTGGTCAGCAAATGAAGGCAAGGGCACAAGAGGCTGCTGACGCAGTAAAGAGTACTGATAGTGCTCAAAAATGAATCTACGTGGCGGAGAGCTCTCTTAATAGCTATTTGCAAATTTTGATTTTTTTTTGTTGTTTTATTTTATAGTTTCTACTTTCTATGCATTGATTTGTTATCTTTGCCTTTAATAATTTTTTTAATCCTTTTTGGATGGTTTTATATGATTGGTTGTAACACCACAATTTGTCATGATTTTTGTTTGTTTAAATCATAAGAATTTACAATATATATATATATATATATATATATATATATATATGCTTAATTATATTGGCTTTGATGTGAGCTTCTTTCTACGGTGGTTAAGCATTATGCTTCTGCCATGGGTCATTAGAGATTGCTATATTTGCTTATATCTTGAGTATTTAAGTGATTTTTTTTATTTTGATATTTAAGTGATTTTATTATTATTTTTTGGTGAAAAGTTATCTTTATTATTAATGTAATCCATTTTGCTGAAAAAAATATTAATGTAATCCATTATAAACACCTCTCCCAAATATGTTATCGTGATTTTAAAACTTTGATTGATGATTGTGCTACAAAAAATAATATCATTATACAAACCAAAACAAAAACTGCAAAAATTTTAATACATGATTAAAGAATGGCTTGATGAAAACATTAAAGGGAACTGTATTCTTTCAAATTTAGTAAAAAAATGAATAAATTTATACTGTTAAGTAACTTTACATTGCCAATAAATTAAAATCACTTTTTAAAACATATCAGCATAAGTTAAAAAAATAATCACATCAGCGTAAGTTAAAAAAAATAAAAAATAAGTCAAATCTGGAGTAATAACCATCAACGCTCCATGTTTAATATTTTTTACAATTGAATCTATTTATGATCTTTAGATCCTACTTTCTCCTATCACCTTTCATAAATGTTTTTATGGTGGATACGACGCGGCAAGTTTCTCAATTCAATTCACAACAAATAGAGAGCATTATATAAGAGTGTGAGAATATGTAACGAAGTAATCTAGATTTAGAAGTTTTTGAGTTAATGTTGTCATTTTGTGTCATGACCTGTTGTTTTATTAGAGTGACCAAGATCGGATTTACAATGAAGAGATTCTTATTGATCTAAAACAATTTAAGACTGAAATCGTTGCCATGGCAAGAAGAGTATTGAAACATATCATTCTACCACCATGAAAACTAGTTATGAAAGGTTAAAGGAGGAAATAAATAGTTCTGATGATAAAAAAAAAAAAAAAAAAAGAGAGATTCAATCAAAACTGTGAAAAAAAAAAAATTAATTGTGGAGTGATGATAGTATTCGTCTAGATTTTATTTGATTTTTTTTTCTTTTGACAATGTAAAGTTATTTTACACCTGTCATAGTATTCTAATTAAATTCTTAAAATATTATCTACTTGATTCAAATAAAATATATGTAGTACTTTTCAAAATAAAACCAATCAACTCAAACAAACTACAACACTCCATCCGTTCTAAACTATAAGCCGCTTTGAAAAAAAAAAGTTTCAAATTATAAATTGTTTTACAATATAAAAAAAGCATTAATGTTATTTTTTTTATTAAACCCTTAATTATTTATTACTATCTTTTTTAAAATTCTTTAATTAATATTTCCCATACCATCAATGAATAGTAATTTTGTAAAATAATTTATAATATTTTATACAAAATTAAATATATTTTAAATTTATGTGAAATTACCAAAACGACTTACAAAATTAATTATATGAGTTTCATAGTTATTACACCTTTTTAAAAATAAGACGATTTTTTTTCTACTTCAACCCCAAATATTGCCAGTTACATCCAAACTTCAATAAAATTTGTTGAGAATGCCTAAATTGCCCTTTTGCGTCTAATTTTTCAAAACTCCTTTTTTATATCTCTACCTAAATATGCATAGATCTCTCACAAACATGCATGGATCGTGACCAATCTCAATGAAATTATGCTTCTTCAACGATAATTTTAAGATTTTTTATATTTTTTCTTCAATTTCTTTTTGTCGCTTTGTGTTTTGAAATTGCTTTTCGATTCTCTTCGATTTCAAGATTTTTCCTTGGTTTTAGGGGTATAGACATAGTGTAAACCAATCTCAATGAAAGCATGCTTCTTCAACGATGATTTTAAGATTTTTCATATTTTTTCTTCAATTTTTTTTATCACTTTGTGTTTTGAAATTGCTTTTCGATTCTCTTCGATTTCAAGATTTTTCCTTGGTTTTAGGGGTATAGACATAGTGTAAACCGTCGTAACCTAGCAATTCTTCAAAAAATGAAATATATTTTTCTTCAATTTTAGAGGTTTATGTGAATTTAGTTGTTTACAATTTAATATATGTAAACTTAGTTTACGATGGTGTATGCAATTTGTGTTGAGTTTACGTACAAGTACGTAAACTCAATTTACACACTACCGTAAACTCAATTTACATAACGTACGTACACTGAGTTTATATAGTCTTAATTCATTGGATAATACAATGAATCATTCATTTTATTTGAAGGGTATGTTAATCATTTTGAAGTATAACCGGATTTCTTTCTGGTGTGACTAGAAAAATTCAAATAAGAGAAGATCATATCATATTTTTCACACACTAATTTATCCATAATTAATCAAGAAAATCACAATAGTTTGAGATAAGCTAATTAACCAAAAGTAGTCATCTCTTTTGCAAATAGGGTGTAACCATAGTTGCATCGTGGCATACGCTGTAGCCGTCTATTTTGATCGTATATAGTTTTCTTAAGCAAAGGAAAATATTATAAGTAAAAAGAAAGTGCAAAAAGTTGAGGGGGGTATCCGAACAGCCCCAGATTCCTTGTTGTAAAAATATTACACAATTTCACGTTGTAGTTAATCTCGACCATTGATTTGTGATTGGACGGTTCAAATTATAAATTCTATTTTACACATTAAAATGATCTCAACCGCCGATTGAATATTGAACAACCAAGATCTGTTACAACGTCCTACTGTAACAACACCAAATCTAGTTCGGTATCCCAACTCTAAATCACCACAAAATGGGTTTTACAATAATGATACACAAAAGTGGTATTTAAAAACCAATGTGTGACAGAAAAATACACATCAAGTCAATATAGCGAACTCAACACTAGATCCAAAACCAAATTGCAAAAGAAATTAATGTCTAAAATCTGCAAGCATTATATCGAACAAGAGACGAGTCTGAATAAGTCCAAACTCATTTTTTGAGGAATGGTGAATGAATTCGACCACTAACACAGACAAATTTGTGAACTAGCGAACCTCTATAACAATAAGATCAAAACGCCCTTTCGAGCTCAGCCAGACCGTGGCAATGAACAATTGAAAGAAATCAGCGACAACAAACTCAATCTTGTTTATCACCAACCACTATACAGTGACAAGTCTAAAAGAAATCGACCACCACAGCTGCGCCGACGGGGGTTTTCAAAGAACCAAACCTATAACCACCAAATCTAGAAACTTAACTTCTAGATCTCAAAGACCGATGACATCATACCCACTGAATGAGGTGAGTCGACGACAAGCAAATCTACTTTTACGATACGACAAGGAGCATATCCTCATTGAAAATACAAAAATTGTCCATATTCACGAAACCCAAATTCAATAGCATACAAATCAATATCAATATTAATTAATTAATATAATGTGGACTTGTTTTTAGAGGGTTTAAGAAAAGTGTACTATTAATGCTTGTATAATATAAAAAGAACCTTTTTTTTTTAAGGAAATAAAAAGAACTTTCATTGCTTCTCCTTTTTTTTTTGTTTGATAGATATTGCTTCTCCTCCTTATAAACCTAATTAAAACCTCCCTAAAAAAACGTAATTAAAATCTGGTATAATTTTTATTATAAAATTAAAATGATAAACAAACCTCCCCTAAATTACAGGCACCTTTGTTTGTGTATTTTTGAATAATAAGGAACCTTTTCAAAAAAAAGTCTTTTAAAATTACAGACACTGTGAAAGTATTGGGAAGAAAAGATACAACAATTATCCACCACCAATCACAAATCGTTTTGTGGCATTCATAATCCCAAACACTCCCAGAAATTTAATCCAATTCAATTTTAATAGTCATCATTATTACCCATCTCACTAAGAAAGTTTTGATCTTTCGTTTCTTCCAATCATTATTATCAAGATTTGATTTGATTTACGTTAGTTAATCAATCAATCATTCTTCCTCAACCTCTTTCGACGCATTCCAGGTACAAAAAGGGAATCCTTTGACTTTATTCTATTTTCTTTCTTAGTTATATTTCAATTTTACCTTTTGTACCCAAATACGGAAATGGGGTTTTCTGGGTATGTATGATGATGCCAATTTCAATTTTTCTACTAAAGTTTCTATTTTTATTTTTAATTGTTTATTTCTTAGGTTTTTACATGTTTCTGTGCATTTTATGTTGCTTTTGATGTCTTGTATATGTTCCTGAACATGTGGGTGATTATTCATTTGCTACTAGGATTGAATTTAAGTGTAAGACTTAGAGGTTTAAGAACATTGTTTTTGTTTTCAGATTTTTCTGCATCAATCTATTTAGGATTCATTGTAAGGAGTAGGTTATCTATCTGCTCTTGATTTGTGTGTGGACCGAAAAGAATTGTTTCTGGAGGTGAAAACTGTGTGATGCATTATTTAATTCGATGAAGTCTGACAAAGATTGGCGTTTAGGAAGCATGGGTGATATGCAGATATTGCCCGGGTCTCGGCACCGTCCTCCCATGAAGAAGCCAATGTGGATTATTGTCTTAGTGTTATTTGTTTGCGTATTTCTAATAATTGCTTACATGTACCCTCCACAAAGTAGTTCTTCAGCCTGTTACATCTTCTCTTCTAGAGGGTGCAAACGGTTTTCTGATTGGCTTCCACCTGCTCCTGCAAGAGAATACACCGATGAAGAGATTGCATCGCGTGTTGTGATTAAGGATATTTTGACCTCACCGCCGGTTGTTTCTAAAAAATCAAAGATTGCTTTCATGTTTTTGTCGCCTGGTTCCCTTCCATTGGAAAAATTATGGGACAATTTTTTCCAAGTAAGTGTTGGCTACTTCACTCATCTGTTTTATTACATTCAAGCTATTGTTTCTCAGTTATCGTCTTATCGGTTTGGAAGAAATTTGATGTTCCTTGTTGAAATATATTTATGACAGTTGTTTAATCACAGAATATCTTCCAGTTTAGTAGTTTAGTTGATGTTCTGCATTTTTTTATCAGTAAAAGAATCAATGGTTCAAATTCATTTATTTGTTTTTGATGATTCTTAATGCTTCGTAAAGATGTATTAGCTTGTTGAGACCTGGGAGACTTTGGGAATTTCATCGATTCTGTCATAAAACAAAATTGGAATGGTTAATAAGGGGAGCCTCTTATTGTTGCAACCTTAGCTGAAATTTATGCTTTGCTTGAAAACTGCTAGAGTTTATCAAACTTGGGTAATGATGTGCAAAGGATACTGTTGCATGGTTTATATACAGCATTTTCCAACATGACTCATGTTCTTGGAAACAGATGTGTCAATGATGTTTACGGTGGCATAGATATACAATGCAAGTTGTGAAATATGTTTTCCTAATAAATGTAGTGTAATGAATAAATATCCTGAACTTTTTATTTTTTGGTAATTTCAATGGCTTGTACTTGGTTGTCTATGCTTCTGATTCCTGTTCATCTAGCAATGTGCATTTACCTGGAAGATTTTTTCCTTTATGGCAGGGTCATGAAGGGAAGTTCTCAGTTTATGTGCATGCATCCAAGTCTAAACCAGTTCATGTGAGCCGTTACTTTGTCAACCGGGATATTCGCAGTGACCAGGTACATATAGTCTTGTATTCTCTCATATGTTTGAGTTTATATGTTCTGTTATGGAAATCATACTTTAAATATGTGTCATTTTCCTTTTTTGTTGAACTTGTGAATTTCATGTTTTGATCGTAGGAAAATAGAATATTATTGTTGACTTGAGAAATTAATTTGTACTGATTTAACGAATGGTTTTTGATGTATAATGTTTTAATACCTCTACATTATAGACATTTTATATTGCAGAAAGTAGAACGAGTAGCCACATATGCAAACCATTGGAGATGCCATTGTTTTGCTTTGGCAATCTAAAGTAGAAGTATAAAACTCTACTGCACTTTTTCTTGTTAAATATGAGATTGTAGCTTATGTTTTATTTAGTGGAATAAGTGTTCCAGTCTGGGTTTTAACTCCGAATTTACTTTATTTGGCTTGCATGAGCAATTTTTTTTTTTTGGTCAAGCAGTCTAGTGGCTAGAGCTCACACAATTTAATTGTGGAAAAGTGGGGTGTCCGGGGTTCGAACCCCGGCCCCTGCATATAAAATGTAATATCCCTAACAACTGAGCTAAGCTCACGGGGATTGCTTGCACGAGCAATTTTGTGTCCTCCTAGTTGATGATTTGATTAATTTGTATTTTTTGAATTCATTGCTGAATTTTTTGGTTCAAGCTGAAATTATTTAAATTTCAACTTTTTAGGTCTAATAATTGTAATACTGACGTCAAATGTAATTATCTGCCTTCCAGTAACCTGTAGTTTTCTAGTGGAGGTTCATGTAACCCGTAGTCATGTCGTTTGCAGGTGGTGTGGGGTAAAATTTCTATGGTTGATGCAGAGAGACGGATATTGGCGACTGCCCTTCAAGATTCTGATAACCAGCACTTTGTTTTACTTTCTGATAGGTACATGGTTATGAGATTGCTTATATTCTGTTCATGCTGATTAATTAGTTTTATTGGTTTAATTAATTTCTTATTTTTTTGCATTGATTTTTGCAGCTGTATACCTCTATATCATTTTGACTATATTTACAACCATCTGATGCATACAAATATCAGCTATGTTGACTGGTATGTGAGTTATCAAGCAATATTACATAGTAGGGCTTTTTATTGAGTCGATAGTTCTTCTCTATGCTTTTTGCTATCAATCTGATGTCATTCGCTAAAGCAAAATTTTATCTTCTCTTATTAGCTTTAAGGATCCTGGTCCTCATGGGAATGGGAGGTACTCAGATCGCATGTTACCTGAAGTTGAGGTGAAAGACTTTAGAAAGGGTGCACAGGTATGTCCATGCTGAAGCCATGTTGGAGATAGAATTCAGGATTTTAAATATAAATTTTACTTATTTTTTTATAGAATACGAATTTAAACGGTGTTTGTGCTAGCTTTTGAGAGCTTCTCAATTATATCAAGTATTTTTTTCTAACTTATAGAAAGCCTCGTATAAGTCGATAATTGTTCATAGAAAAGCTCGATGAAGTAGCTTCTACAAAAGCTGAGATGTAGAAATTTATTACAACTTATAGCTATTAGTTAGAATACTCGAAGTCATCGTAGGATTTTTTTTTTCTTTCCTATTCCCATTAATTGCTTATTGAAAAGATTGTCCAGACCAGGGTTGCAACATTTTCAATTTTTTTAAAAAAATTGGGGAAGGGGGAAATTTTATTAATCAAAGTGGCACTAATGGCCATTTTACAACTGTCTCCAAGGGGATTCGAACTCAGTACCTTGACATTGGAAGGTTAATCTCTTTCCACTGAGCTAGCACCTCAAGCGTGCATCATTTTACAATTGTCTTTCACTGGATTCCAACTGGATAAACTGAAGTTCCTATTTCTCCATAACTTTTATTTCCAATCTACGACTTTATGTTCAATAGTGTTGACTAGAATATCAATTCTAGTGCATGGTATTAGTTGAGTCTTTTGTCATAAAAGGTGATAAATAAATTCTAAATAACAAAAATTACACTTGTGTGAAATTCTTTACACTAGCTCTTGTTTACCCAATCAGTATCACTGCACGTCTATTTCATTGAGTGTTTTGTTTGATATACTGTGTATGCATGTACCCCATTTAGTAGATTCATTTTCATTGTTCGATTTCTTCTGCAGTGGTTTTCTATGAAGCGGCAGCATGCTGTTATAGTTATGGCCGATTACCTGTATTACTCAAAATTTCGGGCTTACTGCCAGGTAGAGTTATTTTTATATATTGTTGTCGTTAAAACTTAAAACAATTTCTTTAATCTCATAAAGGTTTGTTGACCATCTTTATTTCTGCTCTAAATCCTAGTCATCAAGCTAAACAAGTTTATCATTTCATTTAATGAGGTTATATATGCTGGGCTTCTGATTATCTCTCTTTAGCATAGTATAAGTATGTGCATTCTGTTACTTAAGCTTAAATGGATTGTTCTATCATTAGTCCAAAATATGCACTGAAACTTTTATGCAAGATGTTATTGAAACATGTTGTCTCTGTTGCTCTACGATTTTATACCTTATAAAAATAATAGTAGCAGTGTAGATGTAACGAGTAACGACTACAGGTATGTAAACATACAGGGAAATGCACAAACTACAAAGTGTGCCTCACAAAATTCTAAAAGAATAGCAAAATGGAAAAGCAAGCGCATCATTACCTTAGATATCAGGTCGATGTTGCGTAGGACAATATAGTGTTTCTTATGTAGTTTGTGAAGTAGAGTTCCTTGCAACGATTAAGGACTTCTAATCCCATATATGATCTGCTCCCTAAAATACAAAAGAAACTCCTTATTGTCCTAGGAGATATAGAACTGATGTGCAAATGATCTATAGCTAGTCATCTTATGTGCCAGTTTTATGGCTTTGATGGATAAGGTGATTAATTTTGTTGTGATAATTCAGAATTTTTTAATCCCCGAGATGAACTTCCATCCAAACTAGAAAATGTAAAATGTATTTGCAAACTATCTATATTTCAGTTATAGGTCCCTGAAGCTATGAATATAAATTCGATATTGATGTGAAATTTCTTAATACCACAGCCTGGTTTGGAGGGGAAGAATTGCATTGCTGATGAGCATTACTTGCCAACCTTCTTCCAGGTGAGAATTTCAACTGCAATATATTTATTTCATTTTTTACATTAACATTTTTCAGTCTCCAGTTAAATCTAACTTATGCGTTTGATTTTAGATTGTTGATCCTGGTGGAATTGCAAACTGGTCAGTAACCCATGTTGACTGGTCCGAAAGAAAATGGCATCCAAAATCATATAGGGCTCATGATGTTACGTATGAGCTTTTGAAGAATATCACGGTATAATAATGCTAACATAAACTTTTATAATACTCAATATTCATTCCTTTTGGTTAGCAGCTAGGAAATAAATGTCATTTTATTTCATTTCACCCCTTTCCATCAATAGAAACACAAGTCTGGGACTGGTACCACTGGAGTAAATTTAAATACTTGTTGGCAATACATGTGCATTCGTAGATATTAGTAGAAGCGAATGCAATTCTGGTTTAAAGGAAAAATGCAATTTTGCTTTATGGGACAGTTAGCGTGGGACTCTGGTTAATTTTTAATGACAGTTCATTCCTGTGTTAAATATGTTTTTTGTCCCTCCCTATAAATATACCAACATTTCGTTTTAGTCCCTCTAAAAATTTGCTTCGACCTTTAGTCCTCCAAAAATTTTCCATCTTCACTTTTGATCCCTCCTTCTATGTAAACTTATGTAAAATTCATATTTTTGAATAAAATTTTGCAGAAAAGTTTATGATATTATTAGAATCTCTTCCAAAAAAAAATTAGATTTTTTTAACAAAACAAGAATTAAATATGAATTTTATATTTTTGGTGCTTAAAAATTCATATTTAATTCATGTTTCGTTAAAAAATTCTAACTTTTTTGGGGAGAGATTTTTACAATATTCTGCACATTTCTTCACAATTTCATTAAAAAATACACGAGTTGACTTAAAAATAGGGACCAAAAGTTGTGATTGAAAATTTTATAGGGACTAAAAGTCGAATGAAAGTTTTAGAGGGATTAAAACGAAAAGTTGGTATATTTATAGGGAGGGACCAAAAACATATTTAACCCTTCCTTTTTTATAATAAAAACACCAAATCCAACTTTTAGGAGAATTAAAAGAGACATCAAGTTGGGGAATCCCCTTTCTGTAGTAATATCATTATAGTTATTATTTCTGTAGAAAGTCAAGTGTATTGCAACTGTGCAGGTATCTGTCCACTCATCATTGCCTTTTCATTTTTTTCCTCAAGTTTTGTTTTGCGGATATTCATTGTAATTTTTATACTTGCAGTCTGTTGATGTTAGTGTACATGTCACCAGTGATGAGAAGGTATGCTATATGAGATACTTATCTGATTTGTTGAGAATGAATGAACTGGCTTGATGAATTACCTTGTGTTTCTACAGAAAGAAGTGCAGAGTTGGCCTTGCTTGTGGAATGGGATTCAGAAGCCATGTTACCTATTTGCTAGGAAATTCACTCCTGAAACACTGGACAAGTTGTTGCATCTATTTTCCAATTATTCAACACCTTGGACTTGAATCCTCTTCGGCTAGTTTGATCGATTCTTTGGTCAGATAACTTGTTGCTTTTGGCCTCCATATTGATTTCTCATATGACATGAGAGTTGTAAATTGCAGCATTGTTGAGGCTTGATCGCCTGCCGGCCGCATATTTTGGGTGCAAGGTAAACTGGCATCGCTAGGGTGGCCTGAGACATTGACAGGAGGCTAACGATATAGGGTTGCTTCCTCTGGGATTGTTGGATGACTGAACTAATATTTTTCCCTTCCATTTTTGGTTATATAAGTTATATATTTAACATGGTAAATTTTAAGGGAATATTATCAGCTCATCTAATGCTTGTTGATCTTTGTAAAACTTGCTTAAGTTGAAAATATAGAACGCCTTACTGTCTCTATTCAGAAGTTCCTTTCTCGATTCTTATGTTTAATTCTTTGATGCCATATATTTTGCTTTCCTTTGATCAGTGTTTTTCTATCCTCCCTTGATGTCAGTCTCTTGTAAGTGTTAATTTATCTTTAAACTATGAGTTTCAAATCTACTGTAACGTATATAAGGGTTATATTGGGGATGATGATCCATTGGCTAGAGATATGATGCCCCTTTCTTTCACCAAAGTGCCTTTTAGATGTTTTTTTTTCCCTTTCCGGCCTCATCCCTAAAATGAAAAAGACCTGCCAAATTATTTACCAAACTTATAGATTTACAAAATGCAAAGGTCTAATGACATATGGTAAACAAGATCACAAATATGATTCATTTACCACATTTACTTCAGTTACAAGTAGGCATTTAGAAAAGAAAGTGTGCAATGAAGAAGGGTTTTTGGAGTCTGATATGAGAGAGAAAAGAACAAACATGAACCAATGACAACTGCCAGCAAAACAACACCTTTCTTGCTTTTCAGGCAGCATGCCGGCAAGTCATCTTTGGCTCAAGTCTACTCTCTACACTTTCATATAAGACACTTTCATCCAAAAAACATTGATATTGAGATTTATAGGCTCTCATATTTCAGTTAACTGCATGCACATTGCACATGCAGCTGATCATTATTTATAGGTAGAGATAGGGAACATAATGAATCCTACATCTCATCTCACAATTCAACAACTTTATCATTTGATTCCAAAATTCTTTCAAGCTATACGTGGCCCTTCATTGCCATGCTATTTCTTATTCAAAACGATCTTTGTTTCAGAATCAATTTACACTTTAGCTATTAGCTAGGAACAATAAGCATAAGTTGACTTAATCTTTTTCATTCCACACAATTAGTCGATTGCATTGATGTATCTCAACTGGCACTTGGACATGCGCAGTTGATTAAATATAGATTTTCCAGTTAAGAATTTGATTCTAAATCAAATTAATCATAAAATTTTGAGTGGTTATTTAAACATCTAAAAATTGACATCGTATCCAACATCAAAAGTGTGATTGATATAGATAGAAAACAATAATAAAAAACAAAATTGTATCCATACCGTATAAAAATACGGACATCAAAAGTGGTCTCCACATTACATTTCTCTTAAATAAATCCCTGCTAGTGATACAGAATTTAGAAAAGTAAAAAGGAAAGTATAATTAAAGCTGAAGAGAAATACGTGTTAGATACGTGTTATATAATTCATAGATGTGATAATTGAACTTTATTTATCGAAAATGTTGACTGTGTTATAGAAATGGTGCTAAGAAGAAAGAATAATATGAATATTGGTACGTTGTTACTGATGCAGTGTACTGTCTGAGCATGACACATATGATAGAAATCCCCATACTATTTTCTTGTACAGTACTTAAAATTCAAAGTATCCAATCAGAAACCAATAAAGAAGTCAAAATGTAATGAGAATTTGTTGTGAGATGAGTGAGAACAAATTCTGATTGAAGACATTGCCATATCAGAAGAATGGGGTAGGGATACCATTAATTGATTTCTGTTTCTTTTATACTCTATTCTATTCCCACAATAACAAGTTAATGAATCAATCATATAGGGTTTTAAGTGTGAGTGTTTAAGTCTCATATTGCATATAAGTAGATAAAGTTTTGGATATATAATAGAGGTGACTCATTAACCTAATGTCTTAAGTTTTGGATGGAGATGTTGCATCTTCTTTTTTTGTGATCCTAAAGCATTTTGACTCGTTTCTCCTGCTCTCCCCAGACCTTATTAACCTAATGTTTTATGATTTTGGGTGGAGATGTAGTGTTCCCCTCTCTCGTGATCGTGAAACATTTGGATCCGTTGTTGCTCTCGTGCCCCCGAACTTCCCAACAAATCAACACCAAGGTTTGACAAGATATGACATGATGTTGACTGCCATATTCGTTAATAAATGGGCAGACATCGAGCGTATCCCAACGAATCAAGTGGATAGTAGTAATTGAACAAAGTTATGTACTCTCTCCCTTCCACAATGAGTGGTCTATTTTTAAAATTTTTTATCCCAAAATGAACCACTCATTCAATTTGCAATACAATATTAATTGGTTTTTTTTTTCTCAATTGTACTCTTTCAAATCATATCCTCCACTTTTTTACATTTCTATATTGATAAATACACCAATACTTGAAGGAAAAAAATTCAATAAAAATATTATCAAATAAGTGATTCATTTTGAGACGAATGACACAACTCTAACTTATTGCATAGAAAAGTACATCAACTACATTAGGTAATCAATTGTTGTATTTTTATGTGTTTATTGAACCTAATTTGCTATTATAAGAGTTTTTTTTTGTTGAGAGATTGCTATTATGAGCTAATAAGTCAACTTTGGTTTGATTTGATTCCAAACAAGAAGAACGATTTTGGATAAGGAGCAGCATGGGAAAAAGTTCATAGCCACGTGGGGTCAATGTGTATCTGTTTGCAAACAATATTTAGGGAATTAATCACTCAATCATCTTTGAACACGTCTTAAAAGTTAAGGATTCCAACCATTCACAATCCATCTCTGCTTATTATAAAATGGCAACAATATTATGCTCAAAATACATGCTATATATCTAGTGTTTATTGAATGGTATTTGCAGCTTGTTACCTGTGAAAGTGTCTGTTATGAAGGTAGAGAGAGTAGGTTTGAGTCAGGATGGATTGCCGGCATGCATTTAGGATGTTGTTAGCAGGCCATCTTGTCTCACATTTGCTCACTTTCCTCTTATATTAGACTTTTTAACAAGTTTGCAGTAGAATGCATCAATTATTAAGTGGTAGATATTTTTTCTGTACAAGTAGAAATTGAACTCAATACCTCAAAATCTATAATACATATACACTTTATGCATCAACCACTTGTGCTAAACGAGAGCGTATTATTTCTTAGTAGCAACTTTAGTTTGGTTTGGCAAAATAGATCCTTTCCTTATCAAAATTTGAAATGTTTTTATGTAGTTGTTTTTTTATCAATAATTAATGAACTACTAGATTATTTAAAGGAATTAGCTACTTAATAGTCATGTTAGAGCACCATTAATGGTATAATCCAATGTACTCTTGAGAATTTACTATGGGTTTCACAACTTATCTTGTAAGTTTTCCGTTTAAAACGTTGTTGCTTACTCGAACTAAAATTTAAAGCTGCAACTTTAGTTAAACCTTACTAACACTTGCCATTTACATCTTATTTCATTTTAACAAGTAAAAAAAGCAACAAAAAAAAAAAGTGAATGAATGTGAAGAACCGTTGCTTTCAGAAATTCAGTTTTTATTGTGTGTCTTGGAAAAAAAAAATACCCACTAGAGGTGCTCTTATATCCTTCTATATATTTTTCATTTTATACAAAGGAAAATATTTTGGTACACTGAAATTTAATAATTTCGAGTTTGTTATTATGAATTAATAGTTAATTCTATTTTTTATAGGGAAAAAAAGAAACAATATTCTAGTGGTTGGAGTTTATCTATAAAGTGGTCAAATGAGAAGTCTAAAATTTGAACCGCGGTGCGCATACATATAATAACACAATTTTTCTATCAATTGAGTTATGTTGACAGGAACAAAAGGCTATTTTTTTTTAAGAATAGACAATGAAATAGTTTATGAAAATACAAATACTTACGAGAAGCTAAATAATTCAAACAAAAACCAATAACTATTGGTTTAACACTATAGTAACAAAATCCTGGGTAACGAATCTTTCGTCAACTGAAGCTTTATTTAGTATTTTTTCTAATTTTATTTTGACAAAATTGATTTTGAATGAATGGATTCCATATAACTGATTTCCGACTAAAAGTAAGTTTCAAGTAAAATGATTTGTTCCTAAAGAAAAAAGGTAAAATGATTTGTGTTTATAAAAGCGAATTGAATTATAAATGTGTGTCTTTAAATCAATTTTAGAATCAAAAGCTACAAATAATAGCTTCAAATTGAATTGCTTTTGATCCCCAAAATTGATTTCTCAAAATAATTCTAAACATAAGTTTATAAAGTTAGAATTGCTCCTGCCACTTGGAAAATACTTTTAAGAGATTTAAAGTTGAAATCAAACACCCTATTAATACATAGTAGCACATCTTGACCAATGACTAGCTTATGCTAAACTTAGTTAATTTTTATTTTTTTACAAAGTTTAAATTAATGAATTGTTTTATAGAAAAAGAATTATTTTCTATCATTTATAATTATAATAACTAAATCTTATTTACAAAAACTGTCAGAAAAAAAAAAATCTGAATTTTTATCACTCATAATATATAGTGAATATTGACTATTTTTCAGGATAAAATGTGAAAAATTTAATATGATTCTTTTCTTTAAAAGTATGATTTTTATTTCTTATGAACAATGAAATGATGTTTTTTTTCTTATGAAATGATATTTCTTAAAATATAAAATTCGACAAATAATTTTTTTTTCAAAAAAATTATTGTTACTTTATTAATTTAGAAAACAAGTATACCGGTCAAGGGCGGACCCACACTAGAATATTTCCCATTTTTTTATATACTAGACTGAATTTTTTTATATATACTATATATGTCGCTAGTATATCATTTTTTTAAACCAAAGGCGCGTCCGGGGTTCAAGTCTCATCACCTACGTTTTTAACGGTTTTTTTTATAAAAAAAAAAAACATTAAAAATGGTTTGTAGGGACTCGAAACCAGCGATTAAGATGAAGTAGACAATGCATTAGCCATTTTGCCGTAATAATATTTTCACTATATTAATATATCATCACGTTCATAGTTTCTTTCTTTTATAATTTAGCCGCACTAAACCATCATGTCTGGATCCGCCCCGAATACCAGTGCACTTTAATTTGAGAGTATAACATAGAAACTCCCTAAACAAAGTTGCTTATCTATTCATTTATGAGAGAAGAAGTTTATTTCCTTGCAATGGTCTTTTGAACCTTGTTGTTGATACCGATAAGTTGTTAAATTTTGTTTCTATTCCTTTTGACTATTCTCTATCTATTTAACATTTGTATCTCTCATGGAATATAAGCTTTAGATTGCACTTATGATAAAGTGCATTCAATTACTTATATATTTTTTAAAATATTAAAGTGTTTCTGTCTGAGTCGGTGCTTCATAGAAAAACTTCCAAACAATTTTCTTTTTTGCATAAAACGATGCCAGGGGAAACAATAATATATTAATTTTACTAGATTTTGACTTAAAGAACTCGTAATTTCTGTTAATTATTTTGTTGAGACCCTTTTGGAAAATGAATAAGTTCATATCAACCTGGTTTTCACGTCATCTTATATGAATATTCTTAAACAAAGGAACAAAGAAATCAGCAGAAGAGGTTTCCCTTAAATAATATTGACAAATTCAATGAATCAATTCTTCCATCTTGATTTTCATCAAAATTCTTGATAATCTTTTGACATTTATCAAATTCATAACTCCTTTCCATCAAACAAAACCATCTTCACCTCCTCCAGCAAACATGAACCAAGGACAACTGCCAGCAAAACAACACCTTTCTTGCTTTTCAGGCAGCATGCCTGGCAAGTCATCTTTGGCTCAAATCTACTCTCTTCATTTTCATACAAGACACTTTTATCATAATATTGCACAATTCACATGCACATGCACATGCAGCTGATCATTATTTATAGCTAGGCAAAGAATGCCTAATGGTATTGTTAGAATATAATGAATCCTATATCTGAAAATTCACACAACTGATAAAGTTGATTCCCAAATTCCTTCAAGCTAGACGTGGCCCTACATTGCCATGCTATTTCTTATCCAAAACAAATCTTTGGATTAGAACAAGCAAAAGTTGACTTAATATTTCCTTCCACGTACCGATTAGTTGATTGTATGTATCTTAATTTCTTGCACTTGGTTGACTCTAGATTTTCTAGTTAAGAATTTGATTCTGAAATTAATCATAAAATTCCTGCCAGTGATAGAATTTTGAAAAGTTGAAAAGCAATATGTGTGTTATTTATATATCATGCAGATCATTCAAACTTGTGAATTTGATGGTTATATGCAAGTGATTAAACTAAAAATTATCGAAAGGGTTGGCTGTTAAAATTAATTCGATTATACAAATGAAATATATAATGTGATCAAGTTTAGACCCTGGTTCTGGTTAGCATTTCATGGAAGTTCTAGTTTGCAATTTTTTGCAATGTACTATCTGAAATACAGTACTTACGATGCAAATAAAAAAACGAATAATGAAGTCAAAATGTAATCAGAATCTGTGAGATGTGTGGGAACAAATTCTGATTGAAGACATTGACATATCACAAAAATGGGGTAGAGAAACCATTAATTTAAATTATTTAATCACTGTTTATATTCTATTCCATTCCAATAACAACAGTAAGTATTACGACGAACGAATCAACACCAAAGTTAGGGGAGGGCTTATGCAGTTATGCCACGTAATTTTTAGAGGAAGTCACAAGACTTTGGACATAAGATTTGGACACTAACAAAGATGAAAAAAGAGTTCAATAATATGTATTTTATAAATAATTAAATCATATGTATTTTTACTGGCAAAATCTTGTATACACATTTTGCGTCCATTCAAATATTATCCTATTCTTTATTAGTGAAGAAATAAAAATCGCAAAAAAGAATAATTCCCAATAAACCCCAGGGCTATGCTCCTAGGTATAAAGAAAACTGTCTAAGTTGATTATAATAGTCGCTCAATAATCTTGTATAACCAACAAATTCACTCATCTTAATATTTAGAAAAATACTAACGAGTGTCAACTAAGACATATCAAACTTGTCAACTAAACATCTTACCCTGTTCAATATTTAGCATATATTCTCAGCATACTCTTTATTACATTATATATTTTTTTTCATATAAGTCCTTACCTGCCTCTCTATCAAGTATCAACAATTGATTGAATTTCTCGATCAATTGTTGTGTTTTTATCTTGTTACTTTAGAACCAAATTTGTTATTATAAGTGCTGATAAGTCAACTTTGGTTTGATTTGATTCCAAACAAGAGGAACGATTTTGGATAAGGAGAGCAGCATGGTAAAAAGTTCATAGCCACGTGGGGTCAATGTGTTCTTGTTGGCAAATAACTATTAGTCAATCACCTTTTAACACGTGTTAAAAGTCTAAGTATTCCAACCACTCACAATGAATCTCTGCTTATTATAAATTGGACACAACATGATGCTGAATATGTATAATACATCATGCTATATATCTAGTGATGAAATGCAAGTGTGGTTGAAGTTGAATTGCATTTGTAGCTTATTCACTCTGAAAGTCTCTATTATGAAGGTAGAGAGAGTAGATTTGAGCCAGGATGGCTTGCCGACATGCATTTTGGGTGTTGCTAGCGGGCCATCTTGTCTCACATTTGCTCACTTTCCTCTTATATCAGATTCTTAACAGATCTTAATTAGTGTACATGCTTGTTGTAGCATGCATTAATTATATATTAAGCGGGAGGAGTAAGAGTAATAGGTGTATCAACAATGGACTTCAACTGCTTAACTAAATGGTCATAAATTCGATCGTTTTTTTTGCATACGAAGAAAGTTTGATTGAAAGAAAAGAACTTATTTTATATGCTAAATAATTTTTTCGACGGACTACGAAATGGTATTGAAAAGTTCCTACCTATGACATAGTCTAAAAATAAGTAATGGGTAAATGCATTCATCTCCATTCAGGTTATAAATGTTTTCGCATAGTTATTTGTTTTTACCAATAACTAATGAACAACTTTTTTTTTATTACTGAAATGGGCTACTTAATGAAGTCGTGCTATATCATTTCCAAAATTGCTTCTAAAAAAAATAAAAAAATTCCAAACTTGTAGTAACTTTGTCAAAAATTGTAGTAACTAAATACTATATTTAACAACAATACGGTTGGTAAAAAAAAAAACAATACGAGGAAAACAAATAAAAAAAAATGTTTTCCAGTTTTCTTTTTTTAGAAAATCTTTGTAGTTGTTGTGATTCAATTTTTTCTGTTAAAAGAAATAGGAAACTTGCAACCACTGAAAAAAGAGAAAAATTTTCAAAAGTAAAAATTCGACATTCTCGCCTTTATACGAAAGTCTCGAGCAAAAAAACAAGTAATAAAATAATTTTAGAGTTTAACAATTAATACTAAATTATTTATTTATTTATCATAAGTAGTTTTTTTTTTTTTTTTTATCGTTTTATCATAAGTAGTTTCTTCAAATTTCAAGAGAAAACCTATAAATTTAATGGCCAAAGACAGAGGTATCGAAAAATTTCAATAAGTTGGAGCCAAGGTCCCATCTCCATTATACCAAGTCTTATTTAGTACTCTTTTATGGTAAATTCTTTGTTTTAGGTTAAGTGCTTTGAAGTTTTTTGAGGGTACCTAACAAAATATACATTTTCATTGTTGGGTAAGTGAGAGTGGGATCTCAATGTTTAGTCTCACATCGATTATGAATGAGTTCAATCTTAAATATTAAAGATATGTGACTCAATTTTACTCCGTGTGATGTCTCGATTTCTTGGCAGTCATGAATAAATCAGTAGTATGTTGTTATTTTTTTTGGGAAAGAATTTTGTTGTTATTTGATGAAAACAGAAATTAGCCCATTGTATTATATATAACTTTCCAATTGTATCCTAAATGTAGAAAGGCAGAGCTTTCAAAGAAAGATGAGTATATCATATAATACATTTTCCTTTGAGACTGAACAAGTGAAATATAGGTCACGTTTTATTATAATAAAGAAGTATGCAATTTATTCTGTCACATCATATAAAAAATGCCACGAACCTTGACTTTCGATCCTACATATAACTGATTATCTAGTAGTGAAATCTTTATTAAGAACAAACCACATATTTAATCTAGTATGCTCCCAGCAAAACAATATTATAAAAGTTGTTTGATCATGAGACAGTGCTACATATCAAAGTATAATATATGGATTAAAAAAATCTTAACATAGATTGAACGGTATTGTCAAACATGTACTTGCTTCTTTGTTTTTTTCTTGCGAAATCTGTTGGTTTATATTAGTAACATGCATTCATTTTAATGGTTGGATTGAGCAAAATTAACTTATTTTATTTTCAACTAAATCACGATAATACCGTAATTTGACCAAAAATCACCATGGATGCAAACATCTACTAAACTGATGTTATATTACGATATCCTTAAACAAGGGAACAAGAAACAAATCAGCAGAAGTGGTTTTTCATAATATTTACAAATTCAATGAAATCAATTCTTCCATCTTGATTTTCATCAAAAATTGTGATCATCTTTTGGCAGTTCTCAAATTCTGATCCTTGTTTCAATCCCAAAATAACAAGAACTCTTTGTAACTCCTTTGCATCAATAAAACCATCTTTGTTTTCATCAAAAACATCAAAAGCTTGCTTCAACTCCTCCAAACTAGGCTCATTCTCTTCAAACACTTCACAAAGCTCCTTGGAACCATACTTTTCTTCAAGTTCCTCACTTTCTGAGCTGCAAAAAAATCCCATTTTTTCCATCACCATTTTCACTTCATCTCTTTCAATCGTGTCACCACTCTCTCTGCCAACATTTGACTCATTCTCCTCACTGCTAAACTTAGATTCTGAAACCTTCTTCTCCTCTCTTACCTCTGAGCTACCAGAGTGAATTTGACAAAGAAGGAAAAACCATAAACTTGAGAAAAAATTGTGGATTTTGTTGAAAAATGTTAAGTATAGGAAAAGGTCTATCAAACCAAATAAGGGAGAAGTTGAGTTGCTAATGCTATTACTCTGTGAAATTTGAGGAAGAGACATTGCTTCTGCAAGGTTAAGTTAAAATTGTTAAGTTTTTATCTAGCCTAGGAAGATTAGAAAACTTGTTATTATGGTTTAAAAGGGTGGATGAAGGGTTGGTTATATAATTCAGAAGTTGTAACTTGGACCATTGGAGAAGCTAAATTGGTCATCTTGGAAGGGGGGAGGAAGGTGCATGGAAAGAATATGCTATAATAATCATATTATAATGCTGTGGTTTTTTCTTGACAATATCAAAGGAAATTTCCTGTTTCTAAATTAGAGCATACATGTAATTTTCTCTGTTTTATGGTCATTGTCATCAATATTTTTCTCAAGGTGGATTTAGTGGTCAATGAGGATATGGAAAAGACAAAATTTTCAGCACTTTCCTAGAACTGTCTGAGCACTAGGCTGCCTAACAAATTAACTAATATTGTCTATGTTTCACACCAAATCATCTATTCCTTATATTACAAGTAAAGGGAAAATTCATTAGTGGCTTGATATTGTAAGCAAAATCAAATATTAACACATAGCTTTTCAGATGATCTCCTTTGAAAAAAAGAAACAAAAAAAAAAAAAACACTTTTAAGATCTCCTCCCCTTATAAATTGTTCTTCTCATTTTATGTTTAAAGAAAATGAAATAATACTAACAGAATCGAATTTGACAATATGGGCTAGTCTCCTATGATGTGTTTCGAATAAGATTAATTTTAATTAAAAAAACATTTCAAATTGATGATTTTATATATTTTCGTTTTTCTATTTTATATGCTATATTTTAAAACTATACTGTTTAAATTCTATGACATTTTTCTTAAGAAATCAAAATCGTGTACTAAATAATTGTTCATTTTTATCTTTTATTTTACAGTCTTGTAGCACAAGTCATAATTTCTTTATAAATAAAATATAGTCTTTTAAGGTCATGAGACTAAATTTAAAGCATACAGACAATTTCATACAAATAGAAAAAGGTAGAAAAAGTTTTTACTAAAATATTTAATATATATATTAAATATTTTACGTGTGTTCATTAGTAATTAATATTTGTGGTTATAATCAACTAAGAATTATCCTGAAAACAAAATGATTTCTTTACACCATAAAACATTATTTAATTCTATACAAAAACTTTTTGTTATAGAATATACTTTAATTTGCATTGCAATGCAAGAGAGAAAAGGGGGTAGCAAGAGTAAATTAACATCGAAGAGGGCTTTTTAAGCTGGACCAAACTCAATAGGACACTGTTGCCATATCCTCTATGGTTATTGGTTTATTGCTCTTCTCCCATCTGTTTTTGTCATTCCAGTCAAATAGTTGCACGTGAGTTAACTCATGCAGATGTATTTTTAATGTGAATTAACTCGCATAAATGTATTTTTCAACGTGAATTAACTTAAGTAGGACGAAAATAAGCAAAAACAGATGGGAGAAGAGCAATTATCATCCTCCATTGCAACTGTTTTCTAACCGTTCGTGAAGAAAAAACTAGCTAAATTTTCTAGTACGATGTTTGAAAAAGTTATACTTCCTCCGACCTTTAATATAAGAGTGCTTTACAAAAAACATGAGTATTAAAAAAAGTTGTTAGAGTAATAAATTTATCTGAAAAGTGTGTAACTATTATTAAATTGTCATTTTTGTATAAATGCATTGAGTGTTATTTTTCATATTTCAAGACAATTGATAGTATTAATAAGGGGTATAATTGAAAAGAGTACTAAATGTATCTAAAAATTTGTAGATGGTCTTTTATTTAGGGGGACACAAACTTTTTTGTATATGATCTTATAATTAAGGACATATTGAGTATTAAGTTTCCAATATCATCACCAATCATGATTTTCTTTCCTAACTCATTTGGGTTAGATTAATGGTGTTGGTTTGAGACATTAGAGTGTGTTCCTCTTAATATCTCCTGTTTGATTTTCCCCAATGTAAATTTTGACGGGTTATGTTTGTATGCTCTTGTTTTAAATGGAACCCTGTAAATGGATTGTGGGATTGGACCTCTCGGATAAATCGGTTCTTGGACCATAAACTAAGTTTAAAAAAAAAACTTACTACTATTTGAGAAATCATTATTTCTTCAATCCAATATCACTTAGTGTGACACCCTCTACAAAGTGAGCTACCCATCACCTTCAATCATGACAATAAATATAAGGTAGGTATGGTTTATCCCACTTCTTTATCAATGGGATATAAATTATGGAAATGGAAGGATGCCATTTGTTTAATAAGAATATATTACGAGAGCTGTATATGGGTTCCACGCCCAATATATATATGACCTTGAAAAAATGTGAAAAAGAAGAAGTATGTTCTAAGCATTACGTAAGAGAGGACGAGGGATTAGTGTCAATTTTAGTGGGTAAGTTCAAACAAAGCTTTGCTTTAATTTTAAACGAGACTCCTGCAAATAGATGGTGGGATTAGTCACCACAAAATAATCTGTTTTTAAATCAGATATCGAGTTTAGAAAAAAGAAAAGAAAAAAAAGGACACAATTACGTTTGACAAGTGGAACAGAAAGAGAAGAGATGAGATGCTAGGGAAAAGAGGGATGATATAAAAGAGTTTGTTTTTTTTTTAAGAAAAGAGTTATTTTGTTTTTTTTTTAGAATGTAGGGTTTGCTTGGCAAAGTGTCAGGGTAGCTATAGCAGCGGTCTAAACAAAAAGAAAAGAAGGAAATGGAAGTAGAAAAATATTGTATACATGTTTGGCTAACAAACACAAGTTAAAGACAAAAATACGATTCGACAGTTAATTACGGTCGGTTAAAGATCCATCGGCAGTTAACTCTGATGGATTATATTGGTAAATTATTGGTGTTTTTCAGCCAAACATCATGTGTATACAACATTTTTCATGGAAGTAGCTACGAATTGGGCTTCAATCCCATTAGATTTGCACAAACTCAAAAGAATATGAGAATTTCTTTTCTCACCCTCCTCTTTTCTCGCACATCCTCCATTTTACTCATTTTGTCCCATTCAAATTTTATAATCCGAAGCTAATTAGACATGTTTTAGATTATAAAATTTAAAATGTGGTTGACCCAATTCAATTAGTTAATTCAACATAAAGTATTAAAATGACATAATTTAAATTTGACAACAAAATTAATTTATTAATTGATACAATTTCATAATACATTTACACTAACATCACGCCATAACATCACGCCATGTAGTACAAAATATTTTATAATCAAAATTAAATTTGTAGTACGAGAAGATATGGGGAGAAAGAGGGAGAATGCTTCTTATCCCTCTCGTGCCCCCTGAGAAGAAGAAGAAGGGAACACAAGATAATGACAAAGGAGAAGGTGGAACACAATTATGTGTGTGATTTTAACTCGTTAATGTTTTTATCTCAGTCAAAACAATTATAAGTATCACTACTAAATCAGTTCCTATATACATGATCAACAGAGTAATCCATTTTCTAATACAAGTATCGTTGGCTTTTGGAGCGATAAAACGACAGAAAAGAACTCTAGCTAATGGCAAAGCCAACGCCTTTTGTTGGACGAGGTTGAATCAGCAGTAGATTTTATGGTTCAGAAATTTCTGTGTTGATGGATTCACCACTACTGTCGAGCCTAAGAGAAGGGTTTATTTCTAACTCTTTGATAATCTACCACTAATCTTAAAAAAAATAAAAATTACTAAAGTGACTCAAATCAACTATATAACACATATTCTTTAAAAAAAAAAAACTATAACACATACGTAGGTACCAACATATCACATACGCCGTCAACAAAAATAGAGGCTGCAAACTGAAGACAAGTCCTCAAAGCATCACAGGAGAAGAAAAAAGCAAAATGTAGCCAAGAACAACTTGCCGGAAGAGATGAAGGAATTACATATATTGCCGGCAAGTCATCCTTGGCTGCACTCCACTTTATGCCTCTTCATGTGAGTTGAAAGGACCTAATTAGAACATTAGAGTTAAGCAATAATAGTAACTCTAAGCTGTCGTGAAACATTACTAGGTTGGAGTTGGATAGTAAAGCATAATAAGAGAAGAGAAATATATAGTGCTGGCTATACTTAAAAATAATAGATATTGGAATAAGAAAGTACTAGATCCCATTTCGTACCTCTCACGCTCATTCTGACTCACCGACTTTCCAAAACAGGATAGATCCTATTTGATCAGACACTGCCAGATAAGGAAAACAACCACGCGGTACTTTCCAAAACTATCCACGTGAGTTTCTGCTCATAAATTGATTTCAAGTAAAAAAGAGTTTGAGACATTGGGTAGCACTTGCGTGATATTAAAGTAACAATGTAAAATAATTTTGGTTGAACAACCATAATATTACAAGTGTATAAAAAACAAAATAAATATGTTATAAAAGAGATAAAAAACCATTAGTGATATTGTTGTTGATCAAGGTCACGTGACATTGACACTTCAATGTCATCTAAATGCTTCTCGTCATGTCAGAGTAACTTCGTAGATGTTAATGCATAACTTTGACAGCTACTTTCTTTGTCTCTACAAATAAGGTCCTTTTGTTTTTTTCAAATTCTTAAATAAATTAGTAGTATTAATCAATGATATATATGTTCAGAAAAATAATAATAAAATATCTAATAATTTGTATAACGACTTATATTTAAGGACACAACTTTTCTCAGATAATGTTATAATTAAAGACGGAATGAGTAATCTCCTTAATTTTTATCATAAAAAATTATAAAAAGCTAATATTTTAAAAATATTCATTAACACAAAATAAACAACATCTTAAATGCTAGCATTTATCTTTACATACTAATGAAAAAATATAATCAAATATACTACGAGAACAATGCATATAGTCAAATAACAACACTTAAAAAGAACATGAGTAGTCTATCGTAACCAATGCTCTGAGGTGACCTCATTCATGAATCATCTACCATAAATTAAACGGTTGTGTATTTTTAGTTATTTATTCTATGGTTAGCAATGAGGTTTCCGTCTCCGGAAGAAACGCACGTACATTGAGACGGTGCCACGGTGCTAGTTCTACCGTTTTGAGGGAACCTAGAGGGAGATTGAAATTCTCTCTCTTTTTTTTTGTCGGTAGTAAGATTGAAATTCTCTCTACAACTAATGTGACTTTATTGAATTTAGGAAAGGAAAATGAGCAAATGCACGACAAAATTTATCGTGAAATATGCACGAATAGTTCTATAGTTGTCATTTAGCTGTTTCTCTTGACTTTGATTTGATCCAAAATGATATATGTTGCATTTCTTAGATTTTTCTTATGAGAAATCACAACAAAACACTTTCTTATGCGGTGGTCTTTATCTAAATCACTTATGCATGTGTTCTATAACTGGAATAGGTGGATTATCCATGTATTTCTTTGGTGACAGCATTTTTTTAATATATACTAAATACAAAATCACTCAAAAGCATATATATGCATAACATAAGCTATAAGTCATTGATAAAGTATATAACCTATGATTGAACATGTCGTGCAACTTCGTGTGTTGAATTCGTCGGCCTATTTAGCAACGCTCGGAAAGGAAAATGCTTATTAGAGAGTTTTGGTCTCCCTATTTTACCATTTTGGAAAATTGATCCCTCCGTCCCATATTTAAACTAAAAATTGATGATTTGGTATATTTTAGATTATGTGATATATGATTTGATAATGAAAAAATATACCTAAATTGATTAAATTAAAAGAAAATTTCATTAAAAATATAATCTAAAATATGTCATATAATCATATTTTAGACCAAATAGTTGATGGAAGGACCAAAATTGTCAAATTTTAGAATAGAAAAAAGTGAAAAATAGAGGACTAAAACTGTAATTAAACCAATTTTATTTTTTATTTTTATTTTTAAGAACCTACTTCATTTTATTGAAATGGATAGAAAAATTAATTAATCAACCGGATGTTGTATTCAATTGAATTTTTCAAAATAAAGTACAATCAAATGGAATCCTTAATAGTTAATATCTAGTGTCAATTATCATTAAAAAGAAGAACACTTTTTTTTACATGAACGCATTCTCAAATATAATTCATTTTTTTAAACTCGATATCCGATCTAAAGACCGACTGATTAATCCGAGGAAATTAATCTCACCCATTTACAGGACCCCCTTCTAAGCCAAAACAAAATTTTATATGAATTTGTCCACCGAAATTAGCACCACGCTCAAGATCCTAAGTCAACCGTTAGGCCAACCCCAAATATAATTCATTTAAACACGTTTACACCGTTACGCAACTTGAAAAAGGTATGATTGAAAACAATGATGTGTATGTGTAGATGATATTTATTTAGATCTGTGATTATAGAAATATTTCTCAATTAAACTTTTTTACGATAAGTTTGAGTAGTTGAGTTGTTGTCTAATTATCCAACCATGTTGTATAGAAATTAACTTTGTCGTCATCAAAAACGGAAAGAAAATAAAAATTGATATTGGTGTTGAATATCAAAAGGTGTTTTTGATTAAAAAATAAACTATCAAATATTCTACAATTTTTATACGAAGAAGGATGCAAATCAAATCTTGACTATGCCAATTTTTAAGGATATGAGTGAAGATAAGTGTTCTTGAAAATTCACATCACATGGAGAGTACAGTGTAAGGTCGGCATACCACTATATCATGGAAAGCTTAATAGATAATCATGATCTAAGAGTACCCGATAACTGGATGAAAATATGGAACATGAAAATTCATCAAAAAGTCAAAGTGTTCTTGTGGCGCGCAGCAGAAGGTTGCCTCCCCACAAGGGAAAGACTTCGCACTAGAGGATTTCAATGCACAGATCGGTGTGTTCATTGTCAGGGATCTTATGAAAATGATTGACATGTATTCTTTGGATGCAATCAGGTGGAAGAGGTATGGGCTGAAGCGAGACTGTGGAATTTTATCCATGATGGTTTTGTTGATCTTTTTTCCCCAACTGATCGATTTGTTGTCCCATGATAACCTACACATGTTTGTTATGACCATGTTGTGCATTTGGAAGCGCATAAATGAGAAATTGTGGGATGATGTTGAAACTCGACCCTCGATATCAGTTCGACTGGCTTGTGAATATTTGCATCAATGGCAACAGGTGCGTTCAAAGCAGCAACATATGACAAACATTTCAGTTTCAGGTATTAGAACTTGCACATCGCAGAACAGTAACAACAATGAGACCATGTGGAGAAAACCAGTTTTGGGTGAGGTTAAGTGCAACGTGGATGCAACAATTTTTAAGGATCAAAGGTGTTACAGTATAGAAATGTGTCTAAGGGATGCTAATGGTGAGTATATAGCAGCAAAAACAGCTTGGTTTCAAGGCATTCCACAAGTACAAGAAGCGGAAGCATGCAGTCTAAAAGAGGCGATAATTTGGCTTAGGAATCGAGGATTAATGGCGGTGTTCATAGAACTTGACTATAACAAGTTGTCGACGACGTCTCCAACAAAATTGGTACCAATTGCGAATTAGGAGCCATTCTAAATCATTGTAAAGCTTCACTCTCTAGTTTACCAAACTTTAAGATAAGTTTCATCCGGCGACAAGCAAATAATGTGGCCCATTTGTTAGCAAGGGCGTCATTGTCTTATGCTAGTCCCCATTATCATGATCATATGCCATCTTGTATTGAGTACGATATTATGAATGAAATGAGTAAATTTGGTTACCATCAAAAAGAAATACGATGAAGGATGCAATCCATATAACTATAAAGGTGAAAATTTTAAAAAGAACCGAATAGAAATAATAAAGAGCTAGATAATTTGGCGATAATAACGAAAATAAAGATTACCATTCAAATAGAATTTATCGTTGATATAACTTGTAATGAAAATGAACAACCTTGTGAGTCTATTCCATTAAATATTTATGATCTAAGAACATGAAATAGCTCTAGAAGTGATTTGAGAGATAAAATGGAGATCGAAAAGAGAAAGTGCTGAGACATGAAGCCTGTTGTTGAAGAATAGAGAAAACAGATTGGAATTTGTTGATATACTATAATTAAGGTGAATGCAGTAGAGACTATTTTAATGAGTTTAAATATTCTACTGTGTCAAGTGCAAAATGGACATAAACCAAGATAAAGTTTTTATGATATTGAGCTCCCTCAAGAAATTTTGTTGTTTTCATAATGCATGTGTATCTTATAGAAAAATATGAATATCTTTGTTATTGTTGCATTGATGAGATAATTTTTTCAAAATTGAAAAATGTCAAAATTTTATTTGCATTCTACAAAGTAAATTAAATAATTTTGACTTGATTTCAATTGAAATGATTTATTTTAAGAATCTTGATTACAAACATTTTTTATAGTATAAAACATACTCCAAAATTCTTTGTTGTCCCCTCTTTGCTTTGTACGCCACATCTAGTTTAAGTGTTTAACCCCTACTCCCCAAACTCGACCCCAAACCATCGATCCTGCTCTAGCTAACCAAGATCTTGCAGTTATTGCAATAATTAGTTTAGTGAACATAGTGGAACAAAAAATTAAACTATAAAATCGGATTTAAACTCATGGGTCCGGAAGGTCACTCACTGCCTCTAAAGTTAAAACCAAGGTGAGAACCATCACTTGGAGCAATGTAGTCAAATTAAAACTATACATGATTGGGGAGGGATTACAAGTTCGATAATTGAGGGATCGTAACACGAATCGTAATATCCTACCAACTTCACAAATCTATAAATGTGCATATAGATTCATATGTATGCATATAAAACAACACAATTAGGCAAAAAAAAAAAAAAACAAATCACACCCAACATTCTTTATTAAAGTGGAAATTTGGGATAAAGATTCATAACATCAAGTCATACAAAAGTCATAAATGCCACAAACAACTAAAAAATCCCCATAAGCAAATCCAAAACATCAAAATCAAAATTTAATCATAATCATAAGCCACTCAAGTCTCACTGTACAAATAGTAGGGAAGAAGATAACTTTGTTATCTTGCATCCAAAACAGAGCAAATATGAACAACATAGAAGGGTGAGAGAGAGTTTGTATGCACAAAGTCGCAGACAGTGGTGATGTTCTCTTGTACGCGAAACAGAGCTAAACAGAACACTACATGATAGAGGGGGATCATACGCATAGAAAATTGGACAGTTAATCCACAAATAAATTAGATTAGTGGCTAATAAAGAAACAAATTGCCACGGCTAATGAGGTGTTAAAAATGTGTTATCTTAGGGTTTTAAATCCCAAAAGGCGCTGTTAACGAACCGGGCCGCGACCCGTTTGAAAATGTGCATTTTGACATAACTTACTTTGATCATATTTTTCTACTAATATACAAAGATAAATAATATCATATGAGATGTCGTTAGATTCGTCTCGATGAATATTTTTAAAATATCAAATTTTCATAATTTTTTCTAATATATTATTCAATATATTTAACTCAAAATTATGCATTGGCATGCATAATTGAGTCAACCGTGTCATGTGTTAGGGACGGAGGGAGTATAAGCTATACCATATCCAGAACATCATCACGAGGTGAACTAAGTAGCTTGACAAACATTGGTACTGCTCCATGATCAATTACCACCTTTGTACTACACGCAAACATCAAATACTTTAACAGTTAGAATGAAAGCAACATAGGATTAATGTAATGCATTAAAAACATGAAAGAAAATCAACAGTTACTGGCGGAAAGAAGCTTCCGTATATGCTTAGTTGCTTCCAGTTGTTGAATGATACCGTCTTACCAGACCATAGGGCTAGGCAACATCAATTGAAGGTGAAAATGATGATTTAGGAATTGAAATTAAAATTAGGCTAAAATATGCATTTCATCCTTGTAATTAGGGGTTGTTTGAAATTTCATCCCTGAACTTACTAATCCTCCCATTTTGCCCATGCAAATATTAATCATTTGAAAATTCGTCCATTAACCCACTTAATGACTGCCACGTCATCAAATTAGCAAAATGACATGGGAAAAGACAAAAATACCCTTTTTTAATTAAAAAATTTGAAAAAAAATAATTAAAAATCATAAAAAAATTTGAATTTTAAAAAAAAAAAATCTTAAAAAGTTTTTTGGAAAAAAAGTGAAAATTAATTTTTCGAAAATTGGAATTTTTTTATGATTTTTAATTTTTTTTATGATTTTTTTATAAAAAGGGTATTTTTGTCTTTTCCCATGCCATTTTGCTAATTTGATGACGTGGCAGTCATTAAGTGGGTTAATGGACGAATTTTCAAATGATTAATATTTGCAGGGGCAATATGGGAGGATTAGTAAGTTCAAGAATGAAATTTCAAACGACCCCTAATTGCAAGGATGAAATGCATATTTAAGCCTTAAAATTAAAACCCTAATTTATGATTCAGAATTAACGGACTTTGAGAGTGACAGAGAAAGAAATATTTATATAGGTTTTGGTGTCAAGACGGTGGGACCCGGATTCTAATTTATTTTTTTATATAAAAAGAAATTTAATTTTTTTTAATTTCTTATGAATTATTTTAGTATACTATTATCCGCAATGGCAAAGTGACAAGGATGCCACGTGAATAAAAATCATCACCTCAGCGTTAAATTTGGGGAAAATTCTACAAGAGACTTTGAAATTAAAAAAAAAAAAGAATAAATGTGGTGTTCAAATCATTCAAAAAAATTACATGGGTAAAATTTGCTTGATTGAGAAACTTGAATGATGAAGAAAGTAATTTTTTGGTCTGTCCTTTTGTGTTTATTACATGATGAAGAAAGTAATTTTTTATTTTTTTTACATCCTTAGTTCCAAACTAAAATAAAAAAGAGGCAAAATGCACTAAACAAAGGAATGTTTGCATAAAAAACTATCATCAATTCATCCCACAATTCTAGTCCATGTATCAAGATCAAGATGTTGTAGCCTATTAAATATAACCAATTGCAATTATTTATTTAAAGTTTTCCATATTTGTCATTCCATATGGTAAACATTAATTTGCATAAACAAGATATTTAACCTTGTTGCTTATGCTGCCTGGAGTCAGTTACACCTATTCTGTAACAATTTCTGATAAACCTACAAAACTACCAGCCCCTGAATGTCCATGCTTGCCACAGCATTCCTTCATGTAGCTCTTGCAACATCCACCAACTTCTCTCTTGTCAAAACTAATACAAGCATGCACAATTGACGATTCTATCAATTCCTTTGAATAGCCATCATTCTTGCAACATGGACTAACTTCCCTCTCATTTGGACCCTCACAGCCACCACACACAAAAGGCAATTTGGGGCAGTCTTTACAAGAATCTTTTTCTTTCTCTGCCAGACTTGAACAACCGTGCATCAAGGCTGATTCAACGTGCTCGGCTATGATGTCAATGGATATTTCATCTGTCTTGTGCTTCTTAAAATCAGAATGACAACCTGATTTCTGGTGCTGAATGTCATGAATGGTTCCATGTTCTTTCAGTTTTTCACAACCATGGTTCGAATGGCAATGCTTAGTGACTTGTTGAGCTTCTTTCTTGTCACAGGGATTGAGATGGCAATGAGAACCAAGTGAAGTGTGATCAAGAGTAACCATGTCGATATTTTTGTTATGGCAGTGTTTTGTCCCGTGGGACTTATGTCCTTGGCAATTGTCATGACTATTTACTGAATCTGCACCAATATCTTCTACATTTAGATTCAAATCATGTGAATCTGAACAACACTTGTTTTCAATATTATGCTTTTGGACTCCATCTCGACTCTTGTCGCAGCTTCCTTGATGACAGTGATCATGATTCTCCATGTTTTTGAGAGGGTTAACACTTCCACTTAAACTTGGATTTGAAGTGCAGGATGGATTCTTTGAGTAGCATGACTGGGAAGCACACTTCTGGGGCTGAGCTTTTTCTGAGCAACAATGCTTATGGCTATGATGTTGATGTTGATGCTGATGGTGGTGATGATCATGATGATGATGATGATGAGAGGAGTCGTCGTTTGTGTCGCCACATCCATTTTTGTGGACATGATGTTGATTTGACGATTTACAACTTTTTCCTCCATGTTTGTGCCCTCTTGGCAGAAGTAACATGCTGTTTAAGATGACCAACAGACATGTTCCAACATCAGCAAGAACTGCTGCCCACACAATTGGGTGACCAGCAATGGCTAAAGCGATAATGGCAACCTTAGTAATGACTGACAATACAATGTTCTCTATCACTTTTCTTCGTGCTTTTCTTGCAAGCTTAATGGCTTCTGGTATCTTCCTAAGGTCATTCGACATAAGAATTATGTCACCGGTTTCACTTGCAAGTGCAGAACCTGAAATGCCCATCGAGATTCCAATATCAGCTGAAGCTAATGCGGGTGCATCATTTAAACCATCTCCCAGCATGGCCGTTGGGCCGTCCTTTTTGAATTCTGTGATGATTTTTACCTTGCCCTCTGGCAAAAGTTCTGCATGGACTAACTCCAGGGCATGACCTAGCTGTAAATGAAATCAGTCTTGCCATTAGTATTTAACTCGTCCATGATAGGTAAATCTTAAACCTAGACCTTATTCAGATATCTACATCTACATATTAGAAAGAAGAAGAAAAATTATGGTGACCTCACACAACATTGAATGCAATTTCAATTCATCTTTCACAGCACAAAAGTTTGTCGGGTTTGAGAATATATAATATGATATTTGAATACAGCCACATATAGAGTTAAATTGTGGTTTACAGTTGCAATTATGACTGCAATATGAAGGTATTAGGTTTTCGCATTTGCGCCACATCAGCCGCATTTTTCAGTAATTTTGAAGGTTCGCGGCACCACATCTGTGGTCCCAACCTCAATTTAGGCCAAAAAGTTCATATTATATTCATAAGGGTTTAACCATATGACATCACATACCTGCTCTTGTGCTTGCATTGCAGCTGATTGACAATCTCCAGTGAGCATAGCGGTTTTGATTCCTAATAACTTCAACTTCCTTATTGCCTCCTGCACTCCTGATCGACAAGTATCAGAAAGAGAGAAAATTCCAACTGGGGTTGGTCCTGAGTATATGTATCCAATGGTCTTTCCTCCATGAGCTTCACCTTCTAAGACCGGAACCACTATGTAAAACCAATTGAACAGACATTTACTCAGTTAAAAGAAAAAAAGGGAAAAAAATAAAACACAATGCTCAAAGGTCATCAGCTAATAGACAGGATTATATTGAAACAATGTTACATTTCAATTCAATTGGCCTCAAACATGTAATGTCACTGTAGGAAAGGGATTTCTCACCTGTTTCAGACCCTGCTCTTGTGGCTATCTTTTTGTTTCCAATGTACAGAACTCTCTCGTCAATTTTTCCACAGATTCCTTCTCCAGGAAAATTTTCAAATTCTGTCACCTTTTCTGGATTTGGCTCAATAGAGAGAGACCTTCCATGATCAACAATTGCTTCTGCCAATGGATGGCTTGACTTGCTCTCAATGCATGACACCCTGAAAAGTTATGTTTGTTAATCTCTTGTTTTTTTTAATCTCAAAATCCAACTATCTACTTAATCAATATGTGTTTCCTCTTATTTTTCGTTTACAAATTAAATATACTCTTCAAAGAAAGTTGTACAGAAAAATTGGATGTAAGAGAAAGGAAACTAGGTTCATCCTCACCAGTAAATCAATGTGTTCAAATCAATGTCATCTGAAAGAGATTGAAAATTTGTGACCGTAAATTCACCCTTTGTTATCGTACCAGTCTTGTCAAAAGCCATGATCTTAACTTTTGCTAGTGTCTCAAGAGAATGACCCCCTTTGATGAGAAGACCAGATGTAGCTGCTTTGGTATAAGCACAAAAAGTTGCAACTGGTGTTGAAAGGATTAGTGCACATGGACATGCACTTACTAAAACAACCAGTGAAAAGTGAAGCCAGTATTTCTCATTATGTACTTTTAACACAGCAGGAACCACTGCTACAAGAGTTGATATGACTATGACAGCTGAAAAAATTACCATCAAAACAATAAGACCATCGAAATTGATTGCAAACAAGAAAGCATTGATAGAAAAATTATGTCCGTTAACCACAGTGAGAATTATGAGAATCAGAAACAACATTAGTTTGATTATTTGATCTGTATTTATAGTTTAATAATTATAAAGTGATCATATGAAAAGTTTCTACACAAACATTTAATCATTTTCATAATACTGCTTTTTAAAACATCTACACAAATATCTATAATGAAGAAAATATAATTGAATGTTTTCATAAAACTTGTTTCTACTTGTCAGGCATGATTACTAAGTTCTTATATGAATTGTGTAAAATTGATCATTCTCTCAATAGGAAAATGTCATTCAAAATAACCTCTCTCTTTTTTCTTAATAGCAACATGTCTTTCAAACTCAAATCCTTTTATCTGTTCACAAACCTTGTAAAACTAAAACTACCTTTTTCAGGATCATGGATGAACGCTTAAAACAAATACTTAATTTTTTTGACTAACCTGGTGTATAAAACTTGGCAAACTTGTCTATCAATCTCTGAGTGCTTGTTTTGCTGTTTTGAGCATCTTGCACTAGCTTTGCCATTTTAGCCACCACACAGTCTTCAGCTAATGCATTAGTCTTTACACTAATATAACCTTTTAACCAATAATGAAAATCAGATTAACTTCCCACACTAGTCTAAGTAATAAAATCATTTTATTTTATATCTTCTCTTGTTCCAATGAAGACTAAAAATTTACCATTTAAATTGATTGTGCCAGCCCATACTGTAGAATCTTTTTGTTTGGCTACAGGGAATGATTCCCCTGTCAGTGTCTTCTCATCGACTTCACAGTTGCCATCTATAACAACTCCATCAATGGGTATAATCTCTCCTGCTTTGACTGCTAAAATGGTGTTTAGATTCACCACATCAACATCCACAACCTCTCCCGTTTCAGCTATCACTGCTTTTTGAGGCGCAATGCTCATCAATGACGACATCACAGCTTTTGCCTGAATATATAAACTTTGCAATGTTATAGCTTTTACATCATTTACTCATAGAATAGAAAGAGTACCCTGTTTCTTCTTATACAAGTAACATGAAAATAAGATTTTCTTGTTTTTTGTTATTTCAGTTTAGATTCCTTCTAGTTAGTATACTTAAATCGTTACAATCATCGACCATAACTTTGATGACTGAAGAATTTCCACTTGATTAATTTCTTGATTAATAATTCAGGAATAATAGTTGAGCTGGTGTAAAGCATGCAAAATAATATATAAAGACCTTGTAGCTAGCACTTGACTCCAACCATTCTGCAATTGAGAAAAGGAAAACAATGGTGCCTGCTTCCAAATAATCCTTCATAGCAATTGTCCCAGCAACTGTCAAATAAGAAAATAAAATCAATTGATGATTGTTTTAACAGTATCTTTGATTAGAAGATATTTATGCAATAATTCTTGTCAATAAAAATAATTATGCATAGTTACTGATAGGTAATTCTCTCTCTCTTTAGGAGTGTGACTAGACCAATAATTTGTTAGGGACCTAACTCGCTTGAATGAGTTGTTACCTAACTTGAGTTAGGCATATGAAGTTCAAAATATTCGGTAAACTATTTTTTTTAACCCTAGAAAAAGTATATATAAATATTTAAAAGTTTATTTAATAAGTTAACAATTTGTATAAAAAATTAGGCTTGGTAGTCTGATTTTTAAAACTCAGCCTGGATAGTCTAATTAAAATAGGTGGTATATTAATCATTTCGACTATGTTTGAATTGATGCATGAATAGCTTGTGTAAGCTTGACTTATTGACATAATGTTTGAGAGAGTTTATATAAACAATTTATGATAAACTTGCTATGACAGCTTATAAATTGTTTTTAGCTTATAAAAATAACTAATAACCTTCATTTTTTGTAGTACAAAATAACTAATTTTCTCTAATTCTTAATAAGATAAATGTGAACCGTTAATTAATTACTTGTAGCCATAAGATTAGCTGTCTTATTTGATTTGTTTGGACACTTAATAACTTTCCATGCCACAGACATCACAAGAAGACGTTAGTTTACTATATGTTTCTTCACATGTGTATAAGGAGGTCAAGTTGTCTGCTTTCACATAAGACTCATAAAACACAATTTACTACTTTTTACTAACTGTTAATGAACAGGAATAAACCAAAGTGGGAAATAAAGATGGAATTGAACTTCCTACGCAACAAGCATTAGATTTTGGATAGAATACGAGTTTTATGAGCAAACGCAACGTTTTTTTATTTCCTTATGGGACAAGGCAGGCAGGCACCAATCATCATATCATCCTCTCACATATGCCAAGAGAAATATGGGCACATATTTTGTAAAAGGTTCTTGCTTAAAAGTATCCTCAACGCTCGTGTTAAAAAATAAATATATACATAAAAATAATTTTAATTTTTTAAGGAATTTAACACATGATTTTTAAGGAATATAAATATAACTTTAGTTTTTTAACATGTGCTCTTATATGTTAGTGTTTGTCTTTGCAAGTTCTTTCTTTTTTCTTCATGATATTATAGGACTTCTTACCCATGTTTAAATAAAAACGTTCATAAAATCATAATTTCAATATTAGAAAATTACACTCCTCATGACCCGAACTTTAGATTATCATATTCTCAATCTTCTGGAAACCATGATTAACACCAAAAAAACTAAAAAAAAATTAAAAATACACTGCACACACACTTGATTTTGTAAATATATGGTATAGTTAAGTGTCATGACCGTTTCTTATTTGAATCTCAAAAAAATTAATCATTTGAAAATTTGTCAACTTTTAACCAACTTAATATAGGATTACAAAGTGTGAAATAATACCCTTTCACATGTTTGGGAACAAAATAGGCCCTTTGTCCCCATGTAAAAGGCACAGAAAAGGACGTTTAATTGCTAAAAAGAAATCGTAAATAAAAAATAAAAAATTCTAGTATTAAGCAAATGAAATTATACCTGCTATGATGACAAGAATGTTAATGTCAACTCTAACATTCCGAATGGAAACAGTAGCTTTCATGAAGATTGGAAAAATGCCGGCAACAACAGCAGCAAGAGCAACATATTTGAAGGGAGGGTACACAAATTTGAGAAATGAAAGTAATAGTAGCAAACCAGAAGCAACTGAGTAAAAACTTGGCCATTTCCTTTTGTGTTTTTCATCTCCATAAACTCTAATATTTGCCTCTAGTCTTGCTTGATTCAATGCCTTAACTGTCCCCACAACAACACATGATCAATCAATATAACTTTTTACTTATTTTGACCAATTTTTTTATGTGCAATGTTTAACTTTGCAATGCATAGTTCCTTGTAAAGAGATATAAAAGCTAAAAATCATTAAAAGCAATATACAAACTTTTTTTTAGCCAAGGAACATAAAGACTTTATTCATATCATAGTGCACAAATGATGCGATATATGTAACTTACCACACCGACATCTGAACTCCACAAAAAAATATATATAATGGTAAATAGTTATAATTATAGGGATATAATCTAGTTTAAATTCCTTAAAAAATATATAGTTTAAATTAAATTCATATGATACATGCAAATACGTACAAACTTTTTTTGTTTTTGAAAAAAAAAAATGCATATATTTACATGTATCATATAATACAGGATGCGATAATGGAAATAAAACGTAGTTCCACAATCCACATCACTTTCATGTATATCTTTCCGTCCAGCAAGTGGTAAAGATAAAGGAGTATTTCCATTCTAAGTCTAACGTGAACATCTATTTAATAACATAATAGTTAAATTTATTAAAATATTAATACTTTAAACGAACATTATCATCCCATGGAAACCTTTCTTTGGCAATACATCTTTACATATCAACACGTTACTTAGCAAGCAAAAGGAAACTCTTTGAAAAGATTATCGAGCAATTGGTTAAATGGTGTTCTTATTTCATGGGCCAAGAACTAAAGATTACAAAGTGCGTTAGAAAGCTTCCTCGAAAAAAAAAGTGCGTTAGAAAGCAAAAGCCAGCTTTTTTTTGTCCTAATATTTTGCATCACCACTAAGGATATTTATAAAATAATTTATTGATTACATGAAGAAGAAATAAATTTTTTAAATTAATTAATTAAAAAAATATTTATTTGGTATGCAAAGTCAGAATAAAATAATATTTTAAATATACATTCAACAACGTATTGTCATGTCATTTAATGTGTTTTCAAAGACTAGACTTATTATGTTGACTATGTGAAAAAAAGTATATTATTGAAAATTATCTAATTAAAAAATATTTATTTGGTATGCAAAGTGAGAATAAAAAATTTATTTTAAATAATGAGAATGTTAACTAGTGTGCTACTGATAATGATTAATCATCTAAAACGAATAAGTTTTATGAAAAAAAACATTACTTTATCAAAAGCAACATCTCCAAGACAAAAAAATTATTTGTAAATTCCTGAGAGCACTCGTTAGCAAGACTCTTTAAACAAACATTCAATAATGCATTGTCACCTCATTTCATGTGTTTTCAAAGAACAAACTTATTATATTCATTAAATAATGTACAATATATCATTAGATGATGAGTGTTATTGACATTCTCTTTTTAATATTTACTCATTCATCATATAAAATTCAATTGTGTCTCGCATTTTTTAAATGGATTTATCTAAAATGGTGAGACTCGTATGAATTTCATCCAACAAAAAAGTAAATATTAGAGATATCTATAAGATCATTTTAGATCGAAACAAAACTCTTAGTTAATAAAAAATTCTCCCAATGTGAGAGTTAGGTAACAGCACTAGCACCTTTCTCTTGAATCATGGCAATGTGGTCCAATCATTATCAAAAAATGGCAATCCAATATTAACATGTAAACTACCACATATAAAATGTTGGCAACTTGACATATGATAAAAAACAAGTTTTGGGTGACATAAACGTGATGAATGTGGAAGCACAATCTAAATGTGAAATTGAAACAAGAGAAAACAGGGGAGAAACAAGGCAAAGTAAGTAAATTACCGATTTGAAGTTGAGAAGTGAGAAGAGTGTCATGAAGAACGATGACTGTTCTTGATGGAACAATAACAGAAACTTCTTTGATACCTTGAAGAGGTTTGAGAATGTTTTCAATCAGAGGTACCTCTGATGAACAACATAATCCCACCACATCAAAGTAGCTTTTTTGCAACTTTTTCCCTCCCTCTGAAGAAGACATCTTGATCACTACAATTTTGATCACCTAATTAGACCAAAATGAATATAATTTAGTTACAAGAGAGAGAAAGTAAAAATAATCTAAAGCTGGAGGGAGAGAGAGAGAGAGAGATAAAACAATGAGAATTGAGTTTAAGAGTGATGGAAAATCATGTCACCTTGTTACTTAGAAGAGATAGAGAGATGAGAAGAAAGAAAGTTGGTAATACTTGCTGGTAATGGTGTATGAGGCGGTGGAGAGGTGAGGTTTAAGTAGACAAAAAATTTTTTTGAGTGGGGTGGTGTATAAAAGTGAGAGAATTGATTTTGGGATAGGACCCACTCTCTTTTTCAACACCTTATTCTTTTGTTTTAAATCATTCTCTGTCTACATTTTAAAAATTGATCTCATACGAAGTGTTGCAACATACATTGATTTAATCTAATAAAAAAGTAAATGATAGAGAATGTTGAAAAGCAAGTGTTCTTTGTAATAACTTTTTGGTTAACAAAAACAATATAAAGATAATGAGAGAGAAAATAAAAACACAACATATTATAAAAAGAGTTGTTTTAAAAAAATTATCCAAATTTCATTTCACAGTTTTTCAAGCATAAGGAATTAATTATCTTACCAAATTGTGCAAGAATTTTTGCCCAACCTCGTTATCTTTTTTCTTCGGCAGAGAATATTATATGTAGGAGTATATAACAATTTTGGTCTATAAACGTGTATGTTGTCCTTATATTATATTCTTTGAATATATCAAAATTACAAAAAATATTGGACCGTTATAATATTCTTAGAAGTCTTAAAGATCTCCAGAAGGGCCTGTAGACCCCCCCCAGGAGGCCTTAGCGCCCTCCAGAAGAGATCTAAGGCCCAAGGCGCGTCCTTCCCAGGGCGCCACCTCAAGTAGCTTCTAGAAATATCTAGAACTCGCCTAAAATACTGAAATACCCCTGTGGCTTGGAGACCAAGCCACCGAAAACCCAAGCCCACAGCAGGCTATAAATACAACCCTTGAGAGCATTCTCAAGGCATCCAATAATCAGTCTAAACCCTAATAGACAGAGAAAACCCTAGTATTCACTACTCGTACTTTTTGCAAGTACAGTTGGCGCCGTCTGTGGGAAAAGGTAAAACTAACCTTGACCACGCTTCTGAATCGCAATCGTGATTTAGAAAATCACAACAAACAAAGTCTAAATTGCATCCATCGCCGTGATTTAGAGACCTTTTATCACTCTCTCATCGCCATGACCGAATCCTCCAATCACGACGCCGTCGAGGTGATGAAACTCCAAAAACCTAACCGCCATAATTTACAACAGGTTTCTGAAGCATATTTTTCTTTTCAATCGCCAAGTTTCAGTTTTCTCTTTATTTATTCTTTGCACTCACGTTGTCATAGCTGTTGTTGCTTAATTCCATTCTGCGTATTAGTTTCATATGCAATTAGTTATTACCATATTATAATATAAGTTTCACAACCTTTATTTTTATCAAAATCCACTAAGTATTCGCTAGTGTTAGGATTGCTCCTGCTATGATTGTATCATTTTATGTTGAAGTAAAATCCCTTATTGACGAGTGTAATTGTTGTTGCCATGTTATTACCCAATTCCCTTATTTCATATTGTTGCACCTTCTTACTTTTCAATTGTGAATTAAATGGTGCCGTAACTATACCGCTAGCATCATGTTTATTTGAATATAGTTCCCTTTTATTGATTGATGATGCTGCTAATTAAAATCCACTTACTAGTTATGTCCCACTTATATTGCTATTCAATTTGGCTTGTTTAGTCAATAAGGGAGAAAAATATTGGTAGTTCAGCCATTATAATCCTTGGAAGAAAAGGTATTGTTGTTTTGTTTCAGGTAAACAAAATCTATAAAGAAGTGAATAAATTGGAGATGAAGGATTGGTGGGATATTGTTGAATTGGATTTGTGTTAATCGTCGACCGTGCGTTTTTGTGGATAAAGATTTCTTCCTGATTAATCATTCAAAACAAGAGGGCAGAGCTGCACGAACAACGTCATTCAAACGATCAGGTTCTATTTTCCAATTTTGGAAAAATTCAGTTTTGTTTCTTTTACAAGTACATTTTATTTGAAGAAAATTTCTCGCCCGATATATTTTGAGAAAATATATTATTTGATTTGAAGAACATATTTTGAGAAAATATACTATTTAATTTGTAGAAAATTTCTCGCCCGATATATTTTGAGAAAATATATATTATTTGATTTGAAGAACATATTTTGAGAAAATATACTATTTAATTTGAAGAAAATTTCTCGCCCGATATATTTTGAGAAAATATATATTATTTGATTTGAAGAACATATTTTGAGAAAATATATTATTTGATTTGAAGAACATATTTTGAGAAAATATACTATTTGATTCGAAGAAAAAATTTCGCCCAATATATTTTGAGAAAATATATTTCCACAATTTTGATTTGAAGGAAAACTACTTACTAATTTAAGTCCTTATACTTTTCCAAAGACTCTTATCGATTTTGTTTATTTCGTAATTATTTTTTCGGTGTACATACATAATTGGTGGATAATTAGTATAATGGACAATTAGTCTTAACTTAATTTGTTCACTTGCTTTTAATTTTCACTATGCGATTTAGTTACAAATAGAAAAAGAATGATGAGTAAAACACTTGAGGTAGGACCAAGTTAATAAGAGAAAGACTACTCTAGGTACCCAGTGGCATAAGTGAAGTGTAGTATTGATAAAACGTCACATGGAAGGGATTCTGTCAAGGAAAGCCTTGGTATTTAAGTGGTACAAGTGACCCGCCTCTCTTTCCTGGGAACCCCTTTTATGCACCAATTACTTTGCAAACTGAACTAACTGCTTAGTGAAAACATAAATAATAGAGTAATAGCGTCATATTAGACAAAATCGACGCATGTTAGAAGAATAAATTTGGTTAGAAGAACTAGTTTCCAGCTTCCTAGGAGAAATTGAAGATAAAATAACAAAACTAATCTGTTTCAAGTTAGTAAAGATGGAACATAATATCAAAGAATGAAGTGGGCGAGTTAGTTCAAATCTAAGAAGGGAATAAGTGAATTTCGATTTAAGAGAAGTGATAGAATTGAATAGAAGATTTAATCCCAATCTAGTAGAAGAAAGAGAAGGATTAGGAGCACAAATTAATAAGAGAAGACAAAGAGTAGTTAGTTCCCATTGAATATGATTTCGTATGATTAAAGACTACTTTATTTATGATACTAATTACTTTGGAAGTATGGAAGAATTGTTATATTTCAGATAAATCAAGGTTGGGATACTAACAAGCCCATCAAGGGCGAGATTAGCAGAAGGAAGAACTCACCAAACAACACGTCAAAATGAAATAAAGAAGCAGCGGTCCCGCCATTAAAAGTTTGAAGATGAAACACGGAGTTATTCTAAACCTTTCTCAAACTTTGAGATTTGTTTTGCAGGTTTTTAAAGAGGCAACATGTCCTCTTCAAAAAAAAAAAGATGTTGACTCATTGTTGCTGCTCATTTTTTATGTTTGTATTGTTATATTTTTCATCAGTGTCAGGGCAAACAAAACATCATGGCGAAAGCAAGCATATCAAATCAGCGCAGCTCGCCAACATTCAGACAACCCACGGAGGTTATAAGACGCCTTGTAGCGCAATCCAGTAAGATGCCTTGTAGCGCAACCCAGTAAGACGCCTTGTAGCGCAATCAAGTAAGACGCCTTGTAGCGCAATTCAGTTAAACGCCTTGTAGCGCAATCCAGTAAGGCGCCTTGTAGCGCAATCCAGTAAGGTGCCTTGTAGCGCAATCCAGTAAGACGCCTTGTAGCGCAATTCAGTAAGACGCCTTGTAGCGCAATTCAGACAACCCACGGAGGTTAACTGTATTTCGCCAAATTGCGAAGTTTTTGAAGGAAAAAAGCCCATAATGTTAAATACAAATGTTTCTACTAATATCGCTCAAGATAGGCGGGCGAATCCTAAAATATAGCTTAAACACTAGTTAAACATTGCTAAGTAAATTATCTAACAAACATCGAAGAAGCACGGAAAATAAAAACCAATGGCAGAAAGCTAGTTAGAAACAACATAAAGAGTTGGAAACTTAATGTCAAAGGATATTCCGGTAAGGATCATCCTTAAAGAGTCAGCAGGGCACCATAAGAAGTCGCCCTCATTACAAGCGAAATAAGGCGCCACGCAGGGTCGCTCAAAGAAAAGAAAACAATCATTAAAACGACAGAATGCAACACTAAGTTTGAGGTCATTCCTCATCTACGAGCTGCCCATCAACAATAACTTTGGCTGCATCCATGTCAGCAAAGTTCCCTTCAGGATAAAAATGTGCAGGTCACGACTACTGAAGAGTCAAGGAATCTACACCGTCCGATCTCTTTCGCAGACATGGAGTCCTCGCCAACATTCAAAGGAATGTTTGTCTCGCCCTCCAGAGGAGGAGGCGAGAGGTATCACGCCGTATCTTAAGAAACCTATACCGAAGAAACTAGGCGGACACTCCCATATGAGGCAAACTTCTTTCAATGCAGGAGGGATCTACGACTTAAGGGTAATACATGTACCCTCAAAACTATCAAACAAATCAGAAATATCATGAGGGAATATCAAGATAACATAAACTTGTTGGGCTATGGACCGTCAATGAATTTCCTAAACAACTAGGAGGATCCTTCCTAAGAATTCCTACGCTCGTCAAGATATAAACCACTTCGCCTTGTCTCAAGACTCGTGCTTGTTGGGCTATGGACCGTCATTGAATTTCCTAAACAGCTAGGAGGATCCTTCCTAAGAACTCCTACGCTCGTCAAGATATAAACCACTTCGCCTTGTCCCAAGACTCGTGCTTGTTGGGCTATGGACCGTCATAATATTCCTAGGAGTCTTAAAGACATCCAGAAGGGCCTGTAGACCCCCCCCCCCCCCCAGGAGGCCTTAGCGCCCTCCAGAAGAGATCTAAGGCCCAAGGCGCGTCCTTCCCATGGCGCCACCTCAAGTAGCTTCTAGAAATATCTATAACTCGCGTAAAATACTGAAATACCTCTGTGGCTTGGAGACCAAGCCACCGAAAACCCAAGCCCACAGCAGGCTATAAATACAACCCTTGAGAGCATTCTCAAGGCATCCAATAATCAATCTAAACCCTAATAGACAGAGAAAATCCTAGTATTCACTACTCGTACTTTTTGCAAGTACAAATATATATATATTTAAAGTATTTTTTGTTAATTATATTGGTCATCATCTACGTTTTTAATCCCTCTCTCCAAAAAAAAATCTACGTTTTTTTAGATAGACGAGGTGGCAAAGCTATCATAAACACACACAGTGAAGGTACCGGGGTTCGAACCCCAGTCATGACGTTCGGTCTAACAATTTCGGCATTTTTGTCCATTGAGCTGAGACTTATTAGACAAAAAATCTATGTTTTTAATTGTTTAAAAAAGTAAGTTTTTAATGATAATTAGTTTATCTTCTTTAAATGCGTTTTTTCCAATTTAATCTATGACTAAAATGTAATTTATAAATTATTAATAAAAGAAGCATTTGAAAACATGCCCATAGTTTGGATACATTCAAGAAATACGTTTAAGGATTAGAATGATTAATAATGTATATGTATTTTTCTCGTGTGCAGTGGAGGGCAGTGGATCATCCCACATGAATAATGGAATCCACATATGAATCCACATTTTCCATGTTATTTTCATCATTATTTCAAAAAAGTTTAATCACAATTTCAAATAAAAATAAAGAACATTTTTATTATATTTAATCACAATTTTTTTTATGTACCTAATAAAATATTACTTTAAAGGAATGTGGTGCTATAATTTATTTACTTTATATTTCAATTTTTTTTGTCTGGTAGCCTAGTGGCTAAAGCTCACACAATTAAATGTAGAGAATTGGGGTGTCCGGAGTTTGCATAAATTATACAATGTCCATACCAACTAAGCTAAGCTCTCGAGGACACTTTATATTTCAATTTACTTGATATATAAAATTACTTTAAAGCAGTATATAATTTATTTATTTCTTTGACAAAGGGGTATATAATTTATGTTTCTTATATCTACAGTTAAAAAAATTTGTTTCTGTAAAATAGGTATCCACTACACGTCATGATGGAAATTAATTTATTGAATTCGGTAGGACCATATTAGACACCGGAAAATATTCACTTGATCATAAAATTACTGTATCGAAATGTTACTTTTTATAAGATAGATTATTTAAGAAAAAAGCGAAACAAAAAACAGAAAAATATAAACCTACCTCAATAAAATAAAAAGAGTTAAATAGAAAGAAAAAAAAGGAAAAATAAAAAGTTTATCATGTTGAAAAGGTTTTTATTCATTCTCAAATATAGTTCTGCTCTCTAAGTGTATCACACTAAGAAAAAAAAATGCATATAAAAAATAGGAAAATATAGGTTGCACCCTTTTTTATGTACCACCGATGTACACCTCATGTGAAAGGGTATTTTAGTAATTTCATGCGACATCATCACATTCCTTTTGGATGAGTTCACTATTTTTGTCACATGTCGCAATTGTGTCTGGATGTCAAAGTATGTATACCACCTAAGATGGTCCATGTATATATAAAGGCTCAAAAAAATATATTACTTTAGGTGACTCCATCCATTTGTACATCTTTCGATCTATTGTTCAAATTTTTTTTGAACAAGCTAAAATGAAATATAAACAACTGTGATTTACCCCGCACAATGCATGCAACAGGCAAACTTTTTCGATCTATTGTTCAAACTTAAGATATCGTAGTAGTTTACCCCACTTGACCCTTTATCAATCTTATTTGCATCGTTCATGTTGCTTCGTTTTTCATGAGTCCAAACCATAACAAAATATGTTTCCACCGCAATTATTTGATACTCGAAACAGAAAATAAGTAAAGAGTATATGGTTTCACACACAATCCAAAATGAAATATATTAACTAAACAAAGATTTCTACCCGGCATAAAAAAAAAAAACAAGTTCAATACAGGATCAAAACACCAAACAAAAAACCAACAAGTTGAATAATTAAGTGACAAAACTAATGCACAAAATAGGAATAGGCCACTAAAGCTGAAGATGAAAGACTAAATTTGGAATTTTGCCTTCAACCATCAAAATGATAAACATTTGAATTTGTCGAACAAGTGAAGAATTGATTCCTACTTATGCTGAAAAATACGACTATTCATTTCCTTCTAAAGAATGCGAACACAAACTATCAAAATCATATTTAACGAAGATATATAGAATAGTTCTAGAAACTTCACCTAATTCCCAAACTGCACAAGATGATCACACAAATATAACATGCTCATTAAATGAATTCCGAGCTATTGCATAACTAGGCCTCAAATATTCCCAAAAAAATCACATCCCAGAAGCAGATGATCAATACTTTCCTTCTTTATGTAACCACTAACACACACAAAAAATTGAAAGATTCCTCGCGCTAGCGAGATTATACTATGTAGGAATTAGATTACGTAATAAGTGTCAAGCAAAAAGAGACACTTTTAAAGGAACTAGTTTATTCCATATAATATCATTATAAACCACCTGAACAACCGGCTTCATCTTGGTCATCATATGAAAAACATCGTTAGCAAAGTATCCTTTATCTGAAACCAAATGCCAACCCCACCTATAATCCATACCAACCTGCAGAAAATGTGTTACTTAACAGGTCACATCACTTATTCAACTGCTCATCCTCCTAAGATAATAATCGACGCCACCATTTCCAAACATATACCCTACCCCTCGAATTAGAGTATACATCTCAGCAACTAACACCAACTGATTCTCTGACAATTTCATTTCTTTCTTAAACCAGACAATTTCATAGGTGTTTTGAGTCATATATTGACAAATAATGTAAATCGGCAAACAAGACACCTCATCAAAGTATTGAAAGACATGGAATTAATATTATCAATGTTCAAGAAGGCTTTGAAGGCATTACAAGTTGGGGAGATTACGTCCCAAGATCAAGTTGGAGAAGGAAAACACTTAAAGAGCGTAGAAAAAAGGCAAAATTCGCATTAGAGTCTGAAGTCATGCGCCACATACATGGAACAGAGAGCAAACTGCTCTCTGCAGCTGACATGCGCCCCATGCGCGTCGTACAATAAAAAAATAGCTAAATGATGTTTTTTCTCTGCAGGTTTTGGGAAAAAGCCTGAAATTTCAATCCAATCCCATCAGAAAATATGTTTATAAATACAACTCCTTCCACTCACAAATATTCATTCAGAACTTGACAGTTCAAGAGAAAGGCAGCCTGAAATTTTAATCCAATCCCATCAGAAAATATGCTTATAAATACAACTCCTTCCACTCACAAATATTCATTTAGAACTTGACAGTTCAAGAGAAAGGCATACGCTAAGCATCAAATAGGAGTCTTAGGTCTTCTCAACCTTTGTTCTTATAGTATGTTTTATTTCTTTTGTATTATGTCTTTTATTACAATGAGTAACTAAACACCTTTTGATTAGGTTTCTATGACGAACCTCTATTATTTATTGGATTTTATTAATACAAGTCTTTTATTCAGTGATAATACGAGTTGTATCTAATTTTTGTATGTTTCAAGCATTAATGCTTTTGCCCTAAGGAGTGTGACATACCTATTCAATATGATTGATCTTAGATTAGGTTAAGATTGGGGTCTTGCTTAAATCATAATTGTTACATATGAACTTTATTCTTATTTCTTTAATCAATTGGAGATAATTAAGATATGTGATGAACTTCTAAGATTCGTATGTTAAAGTGGTTCCTTTAGATGGTGATTTAGGAATTTCAACTATGGTACATTTCAATTACTTGTGATAGTGTAATTCCCCACTTTAAATAACTATTCGACCGTGTACGGAACTCTAAAGGAGTTATGACTCTTTACCCCGTATTCCATGTACGCCATTTTAGATGATGAGGATGAACATAACATCTGAAGGGACTTTGTTTCACGAGTTAACAACTTAAGTATACTGGTGAATATTCTCAACACCAAAAAAATTGATGAAATCTAGTCCCAACACTTGTCACTTATTGTAATTTTGTTACAATTTTCTATCATTACTTTTGTTATTCTTGAAAAAACTAACTTACAAATCTCACACTTAAGATTATAAATTTTGTTGAAAGACATAGTGATTTGTGAATTGGTAAGTGCATTAAACCGTACCAAACAATAAAGTAGTAAGTTATTGTATCCACATATATTGTCGTTCAACTAAGAAATTTACTAAACTTATTTGAATTAAAAATAATAAAAAGGTTTATGGGTTTGTAAGTTTAATTGATTGCAAAATATATATTAGATTTTGGGTTGATTTAGATCATTAGCGGTGATTAGGTTTTCCTTGAATACTCTCTATCTTTTTTGTTGGAATTAACTTAGGTTTCTATTAGTTATGACCTAACATTGATAAATGATGGTCCTGATATGAAATTGTGATGAATCAGTGGAAAGTTCTAGTATTTGTTTCCAGACAAGGGCTATACTTTTGTTTTTCCTTAGAGATTAATCATAATCAAAATATCAAACTTAAATTCAACAGTAAAATCAAAATAAATAAGCAATTTCTATTGTTCTTGTTCAGGTGAGAGCAAGATAGTCAATCATATACCATAAACTAAAGATCAGGTCAACCACTAGTTGAAGAACACTATAGCGTTCAAAACAAATATAATTTATATAAGACTATGATCATAATTGAATAAAAACTTTAATTAATTGAATCCAACAAATAAAAGAAAAACATACTCAAGAACAAATTGGAAGAAGAAAACCCTCTTTGAGACTTCAGATGCTTGACTATTGCCTTGAACCTCCAACTTTCTGGATGAAAAATAGAGAAATATGTGGTGATTTAGGATTGTGTTTTTAATCATAATGATAAACCCTTGACATTTTCTATCTATTTTATAATAAGTTAATTCCTAATAACAAGGTGTTCATTTGGTATTTCATGTTTCTGCTCAGAATACATAAATGTATCTCAAAAAAAGAATTATACCTATTTTCATGGTCGATCATCATTGAGATTCTTTGAGTGCAATCTTATTGTCCCAAAACTCTCAAAACTATTCACATGTTTTGATTATCTTGTCTAACATCGTTTGATACAATACCAAACTTCACATTTCAATGCTTCGGTTGATATTTTAGATATGATTAAATAACAATAGCAAATTTCACCTCTCGGTAATTCGTTTGATATTTGATATGATATTTAATAACGATTGGATTATATTAGAACATAAATTCATACAAAATAGAGTCTAGACTTAAGTTGATTAGGATTTCATCATTAGATTATTCTAACAATCCCGGGACAAGAAAATTCTACTCACACATGATCATAGTAGACAAAAGCTTAAAATGTAAAGAAACAATGATAAATGGTATAAAAGTAAATTGTTGGAAATGTAAAGAATTGGAAGTAAAAGACGAGAAAATAAAGAACAAAAGCTTAAGAATAATGTAGGAATTTGATTAACTTTAGAGTAAGATTACAAGAATGATGTGTTGTCCTTTGCCTCCGAAATAACATCTATTTATAGTTTAGAATCATAGACAAGGCATTAATTTCGAGTTACAAGGCATAACCCGTAGAATTCCAAAGGTTTGTAATAGATATATTTGTTCTGCACGTGACACATGGGTCGTGCTTGAGTTTCTGGTTATGCTTGGGAAAATCTGGCACATGACGCACGGTAGTGCTTCACCCACGCACGGGTCGTGCTTAACTTTCAACTTTTGATATAATGCTTTGCTTTTTGCATCTAATTAAATTCTTCATTTTTTTTTTATCCTAAAAATAAAACTAACATTTTGTAGTAAAATAGCTCGAAAGTAAAACTAAAATTACATAAACTTTATTTAATTAAAATTCTACAAACACACTAAAAGGACTTATCAGCCATGCATTTGTGCTTTTTCAGTATGCGTATGAGAGCTTTTGAAAGACCTGGGGACGAATTATGCAATTTTTTGTCATTCTTCGAGCATTCTTCCGTCTTGAAATGTCTTAGAACTTGAGATTGATTTTTTCCAACTTGTTATTGTCTTTCATTCTTCAATTTCCACAATCCTCCATGCAATGTCAATCATAATTTTCCAAATTGCATATGAATCGGTAAAAAGACTAAAAACACCTATACAGTTGTATGATTAGGGAAGAAACTAAATTATAATGACTCGAATGAAAACAATACAAAATATTATTCAAACCATGAACAACTCCTTTAAATTACATCTAAGTTTTTCTCAAATGCTATTAAAATAATTAAAAATATAACCTAATATCATATGATGACATGTCATTGCATGATATCGTTCAAGTTTTTTGTGGATATGATAGGTCAATATACCACTTTTGTGAGCAACTATTTGACATCTCTCGTTCAAAAATGCTCATTAATAACATGACTGGCTTAATGTTAAGGCGACAAAAACAATCACATTAGGCCTTCAAAATTATAAAATTTTACTTCAAGAAAAGGCCTCAAATACTACTATTTTTTAAAAGAAATGTTAATTTGCTAAAAAAATATTTTTTTGAACAAGCTAAAATGATATATATATATTAACAAAGAATCACCCCGCACAGGGTGTGTAAAGGTTGAAACCAACAAAGTATTTACACAATCAGAGTATTGCTAAAAAAAATGTTAATAAACTCTTATTTAATAAACATTATTTATTCACCCAAAAAAAACATTATTTCTACAAAGATTAAATTGATTGATTTTATCATCAATTTAAAAATATTAAAAGAAATAGATTATATTAGTTTGATAAATAACTTTGTGTTCTAAATGTTTCTTAAAAATATAATTTAATAAAATATAAATAATTTTATTAACATACCATGACTTATAAAAGGCATCGGCTTAAAACCCATCTTAGACCTTAATTTTTGTTAGGCCGACCCTGATTAGTAATTTAAATTTTTCTCATGCATGAGGAGTGTAATTTACTCTCTCTTAAAAGTAACAAAAAAATTAAAAATCCATCAACAACATTTGATGCTATGTTTTCAAGGAATAAATCGTTGAAAATTCATAACTAGTTCACAAAGGGGTTGGCTAGTATTTGATAGATATTATTTAATTTCTTAATATTTATATACTCTTTAATACCTTTGACTTCTAAATTTTATTTTTTGTAGTCTTGTTGATTATTTAGGTAAAACTAAATGTACACCATTCTGATTTTTTTTTTTATCTCTAAACTAAACAAATGGAGGCTTTGATTTTGTAATTCATATTCAAGAAGTTTATATTTAAATCATCCTTAAATATTTATATATGAATAATATTTTAATTTATAAAATTATCCTTCGAACCTGTAAATTTGCATTTAAAATAAGAAACGTTATGGCCACCTTTTCGATCTTCATAAATCATAATATCATATTCCCATCAGTGAAGAGTCTGTGACGTCCCTTTCTGATTAAGGTATGTAATGATAGCTGCGGGGACTAAACCTGAGACGATGATTAATCAATAGAGTACACTATCTTATGCAACAGTCAACATATAGCGACTTTTCATTACGTAATACTAATATAATAAATGAAATACTACTATACCAAAATACAGTAAATAATAATACTAATAAAATATAAAAATTAAGTTTATCATCAATAATGATTCAGACAGACACAAGTAAAAATAAATCGCAGCATACAATGCTCAAACCATTCACTTTTTATTTGGCACTAATGTTGTTCTACCTCATACGTACTTTTAATTAATCAAACAATTTGTTTTAATAGGTTAATAAACACCACCAAGTGACAAATTATTTAAAACAAGTTGAGTTTTATTTTTAGGTACAACAATTCTAACCAATCTTTATTTACCGTCCAACTAAACTTCAGATTATCAGGATTGATTATTTCGAATTGAAGGCTTACACACAAAATATCCGTACTTTGAATTTAGATAACTACCATGTAAGAGAAATGAAACTCGATGAACCGAGCTGAATCAACGTTAACAACATGGTGGGTAATTTTAATGTTTGATAACGAGCTTAGTGAAAATAATATTCTAGGAATGATTACATTTTTATATTTTTGAAGCATTGGTCAAATGTGTTAAATGAATGAATGATGTGTGTCTCGTTAATTAATATGTACGATATCCTTTTGTATTTAATAGTCGTTTACTTTGCATTAAAATTAAGAATAATGATATATATAACGACATACAGGCTCGCGAAGTTAACACAACAACTAGCATGCATATGAAGTAGGTCCCATTGAGCGTTGCTAAATTTCGCGAGAATAATCCAACGGTTTAGGGTTTAGGTCCCATGTATTTAGTCGTATGAAGAATAATCCAACGGTTGTATTTGATTTGTGATGTGTTCGCGATTCTTTCTTTCGCTATATATAACATCACCGTTAAATAAAACTCCACAACAAAACAGGCATTCATGTTTAAACAGACGTACAGCATTCATAGTTTGCTAAAAAAAAAAGACGTACAGCATTCATGTCAAGGTATACTGGAATGTGCACATGGAATGCAATACTATACTCACATTCAGACAGATGCAACTGGATGAAAAACGTACCAAAAGTGAAATCGAAAAGATTCTTTTATGTAGACTCAATATTGCTATTGGGTTGAGGCATTTCGATCGATACTCATTTACTAAAAATAATTCGAACTCGATTTCTATACTTTATAAAGAAACTAAAATAAAAAAAATAAAACTATATAGCACTTTGAAATCTTTAATTAATATCGCATAAAAGAAGAACACCCTACCATATCCTTCATTATTTTCAACACTTTTCTTTGATAAAAATTGCTTTTACATGGTCGTCGATCTTTAAGCCCCGTTCATTAATGGAGCCCCCTGAACCCCCGATATGAGGGATAATGCCAAAAGAACAACAACAAATTAAAGAAACTATTTCATACAATTGATGGATAGTGGACTTAGGTTTGCAATCCACTATCTCTGGAATCTCCCATAGTATATTATTATAGGTGTAGTGTAGAATGGAATCTTTTTCCTTAGTTCAATTATGTATATCTTGATCGTTGTAGTTATTATATGACGCACCATAATGTTATTTTAATTACTACCGTGGAGTTTCGTTGATCAGTATTGTTCAAAATTAATTTAAAATTTAAACAAAAAATGCATAGGTACCATGTAGCTTTTGGATACATGTACATGCAGTAAAACTAGTTCAAAATTTTAAAATACTTTAAAATAATTATATTAAAACACTAGATAAGACATTAAACAATTAGATATTTTCATAAATAATTATACATTAAGATTCATAGTCATACCCAACAAAACTGCAGCACGAGAGCGGAAATTTTCTTTTTTAGGAGAATGACTCACACCCTTCCTTACCTTGTTTTGTTTGGACGGTTAAAAATATATTGTTTTTATCAGAAGTGTATCTATACCTAACTAACTGAATGCATGGATAAATTGGCAGAATTATATCACGTCGTGTTTAGCTGACACGCTCAATTTTAAATTTTACGAAAGTTTTAACTAAAACGTGAAATAAAAATATATTTAGGTAAAGCTTGTTTGGACTTTTCAAAAAAGTCATATGATTGAAAGTAATTGATAAAACAAATATAGATGGACAACTGAGAGTGTCAAGACATGAGTCCTTTATACTTTTAAAATAATAAAGTGTTTACTCTTAAAAAAATAAAAGTAGAAATTATCATTGTTACTTGTTAGGTCCTAATTGATTACTTCATTCATTTAGTAAAAAATTAAATAATCATTTTCCAAGCCAACCATTAGACCAACCCCAAATGAGATTATTCATAATTAATGTATAAATATAGATGTATTCTCTTATAAGCTAATGTAATAAATAGTAGAAATATAATATATTCTTTTAAAAAAAAGTAGAAACATGTTAGATATGGAAGAATGTGTATATGAATACCTCTTAGTGGAAAATTTCCTACTTTATTCCTTCAAAAAATAAATCACATGAAGAGAGTGTTTATTCTTGTTGATTTGTCGACTTCAAACAATTAATTTGAATGTAGAACTCCACTTTATTTTTCAAAAGAAATTCATACCATAATTTTGGATGCATAAATATTCAATTAATATCACATATTTTTATTATAAGATAAATGGAGTATATTTGTACTCATTTAAAATACATTTGGTATGCACTGTTATCTCTTCAAATGACGAATCGTTTGGGAAAATCTAAATTTGATTTTTGGATGGAACGCAGTAGTGCACCTATTAAGGCTTGGTGTGGCTATAGCCACATGAGAATTTAAAAAGTACTGATACTACTAGAAATTTCTTCTTTAGTGATTGAAATTTCGGTTGCTAAAGTATAAAAATCGATCAATAATTTGATTGGCGATCGAAATAGTTATTGGAAATTTCGATTGCCTTTAAATATATTTTACATTCAGTCGCTATTTCAGTCACAACTGCTGGAGTTCTTTTTTACAACAGTTTCTATTCGTCGCTTTTTCAATTGCTATTTGTTTATCCTCACAAAAAAATTTGTTTGTTCGTCTCAAATTAAACAATTGTTAGTCAAACTTCACTTACTTTCCGACTGAACTCCAAATTACTAGGACTCTTCCCCTATGAACCGGATGGTTAGCACATAAAATAAATATTTGATATGAATTGTTACCTTTCAAATGTTTTGTCAACTTATCATATAAGCAAGATAAGTTGAGTCACTTATTGTCTCTTAATACCCTACATAGTATAGCATATATTACATTTTTAATGTTTACTATATGAATTCTTATGTGCTCCCCTGCCTGCACGATGGAAACAAGCATGGTTCATGTTCTCAACTTGCAAACATAGAGTCATCTATTGTATTTAATTTCATTATTTATTTTTCTTTAGGCAAGTATCTTCCACTTAAAATGATCTTTAGAAAGTTGTGGCAGTGCGTTATTTCCCCAACATAATAATTAAAGATGGGTGGAGCTGATTCAAGGAATAAATAAAGAGAAAAGATATTGAAGTAAAGTTGTAGGGGTCTAGAATTGCTCAAGATAATATATTTAATTTATAGTGCGGAATTCAATTATCCATTACACTATCTATTCAAGAATGAAATTGGGGAAGAAGTTAAGGATTTGATTGGCATCGGCAAAGGGATAAAGGTTACATGGTGAGAATTTCAGATAGGAAAAAAGGTGGGATAGTAAGTGCATATTTAGAATGGTTATGAGTGTGTTAAAAATATGGTCAACTAATGCAATTTTAGTAAAAGCTAAGTAAGCTTTTAAAAAATCACAGCGTCAATGTGATTTTTCAAAATCCATCGCTCATCCAAAGACTAATACTGTGTTTGGTTTGGCGGTAGTCGATGGAGAATAATTATCGTGTTTCAATGGACGATTTGTCCTGATTTTATTGAATATGATAATTGTATCTTTATATTTGCTGCGTGTTTGGCCAACCCCAATATAGATCCAAACAACTAATTGATAAATTATAAGTCAAAGATGCAATTGTTAGAGATCCATTCATGTGTTTTAAACATATCGTTCAGAGGGTTTTAGAATTCTTTACAATGGTCATTCCACTCAGCTTATAGCTAATTTTTTTTAAGACAGTTTAAAACATAATAATTAATTAAAATTAGGAACAGAACAAGAGGACAATGTAGCTAATGTAGGTTTAAAGCAAACTTTGAAATAAGATCTTAAAGTAGAGATAATAACAAGTCAACCTCGACACTTCCAATTTTATAGTTGTAGGTCTAGCGACTGATTCTTGACATTACGGGTTCCCTAATACTTTTTTTGCTAGAAGCACAGGAACTCAAACATTGTTTTAATAGATACCGGGGTTTGTGATTTTGTTCATGATTGTTGGAGTTCTTATGGGAACCAATAATTTCCGGATAAACTAAAGATGTGTGTTTCAAATTCTTCATTTTGGAATAAAAATCATTTCCAACACCTTAGACACGAGGTTGACAATTGTAGGAAGAAAATAGATCGAGTCAGAAGTTAGGTTGTGCAATCATATCATTACTAGTGCAAATACAGGTATCCCATGCAAACATGCTCTAAGAGACTCCACCCCATTAACCCTAAATGGTTTTACAATGGAGGATGGATGAGCGTAGAATTAAACAATACTCAGAACCACCACTAAAACCAATTGATACTTCTCTGCGTTTGGATGAAGCGGGGAAGAACTTCTAGAAATACCCCTAGTCTTCTTCCCCATTTGGCACCATAAACTAAAAAAAGGGGAAATAGTCGAAGTACACCACCAAGAAAAGATGAAGAAAGAAAAAAATAATCCAAGCGCTTCTCTCCCTTGCAAAAACCCGATGTTTTATCATCAAGACACAAATCAACATATAAAAAAAAAAATTGAATAAAATAAAGTGCTCCTTCAACTGCTCCATCGCCATTAAATGCTCCAGCAAAAACATTCACACGTGTCTGAATCGAGTCACTCTCACCACGCATAAATTTGAGACTTCACAAAACCGAGGGTTAAATCGTGTATCAAACCACGCCAGGTAAAACCAAAGGTAAAAACCACCCGGGGAAAAGATTCATTGTATTGTTCGACAAGGTAAAAAAAATGCAAGGCCACCTGAATATCCGAACATTTTAAAGTCCTCGTCTCAAACCACAAGTCAACGATTGGGGGGCTCTTGTTCCGGACCGGACCAAGGCTTAATCCACTATACTTGAGAACACTCCATAATAAAGGCCCAATAAGGCATTCACTTGCTATAGCAGCCACATACACCAGTGAAGAGTCGTGTGACATAAGATCATACGCTTAAAGCATGTATGAATTATCCATCTGATCAAACGACCACCCGGTCATCACACCATAATGCCAAAACTGACATATTCACGTCCAGGAGTTTATAAATAGGGTGTGGTGCGGCAAAATCATATACATTCTCTCATTCCATGAAATTGCCTCAAAATTCATTTAAACCTCACTATCTTTAACGTTGGAGTATCTTTACATATACTTTTCTCTCTGCGTGAAGAATTCCTTTTGATTGCAATGAACACGATTTGACCATCATGAACCACTATGATGATTGCTTAACGCCACCTTCAACTGAAATTATGATTTTATGATCAGAACATTATGAAGTGAACAAGCTCCGACCACCGTGAACCACCATAACGATCGCTTAAGGCCACCTATAGCCAAAATTATGGTTCTATGATATGAGCACTAATAAATAAATAAATAGATCTTTTGTCAAAATAACTTTTTTCCGTAAAAAAACTAATAAACAAATAAGATAACTTTTTTCCTGTAAAATAAAAAACAAAAAAATCAAACCGGCTGCAATTCAACTTGATTTAATGTCATTCGCCAAATATAATTAGATTGTGATTCAAATAAATCAAGTAATTTGGTTCAAGTGGTAATAAGTTCTACCAAAAGATTAATTACTCGATTGAATCCGAGTTCTCTTTTGGTTGAGACGATCTTGATTGAGTTTTATTTACCTTTCAGACGAACTTTAGACGGTTATAATTTTTTTCTTCTAAAAACCGAAAGATTAGCACCAAATAAAATATTATGATTCTTGAGACAATCTTGATCGAGTTTTTTCTCCTTCTAGAAACCGAAAGATTAAAAAATATATATATATTTATATAATATTGTGATGCAAATAACATTGGACCAACTGCCAAACTCAGATTCTTATTCAACCAATTGAATTGGCCTATTCAATATATGAAATATTGGTTCGAAGTACAAACTATAATCTTTCTTAAAGGCTGTGGTCTTAAAATTGAGTGCATATAAATCATCTAAGATTCTAAAGCACTATTAGTATGCTGGACCCTATGATGATTGCTCATAAGGTAACAACGTGTAGTGGACAAGTTTCACTAATCCACCATATAATTTTTCTTTGTAGTTTATGATATTCGTCAAACAAATTTTAACGAGTTTTTTTTAAAATATTTTATGATTGCTTAAAGCAACTAATTTTGTGAAAAATGTTAATTTTAAATATATATTTTTAAAAAATAACTCGATCAATAAGATGTGATCAACTTACCGCAAGAATAACTTCTCCGTTTAAGAATAACTTGAGTTATAAAGTAGAGTAGTTATGACAAACGTTACTTTTGAAGGGTAAGTTGATCACATCCATACTTGTTTAAATAAATATATAGTTCTACATTAAATAGATATATTTTATCAATGATTTTGTTGTTGTTGGTAGTCACTACCGTTGCACGCAAAGAATATCCGCTTTAAGAAAACTCTATCAATGTTTTTTGAGTTTTGAATATTAGAATACTCCCTGCGTCCCTCTGTATAAGCCCCCTTTACATTTTTCACATTTCTTGAGAAAAGTTATCAGTGTAATTAATGTGTCTGTTTTGTGTGTTAATATTACCAAATTATCCTTTATTTGTATGTGTATTAAATTTGACTTTTCATATTTTAAGATAAGTTAGTAGTATTAATCAAGGGTATGTTTAGGAAAAAATAATAAATGCATCTAGTAATTTGAAAAGGAGTTTACATTTAGGGACAAAAAGAAAATCAAATGGATGTTTATATATAGGAACGGAGGGGAGGGAGTAAAAATGAATGTGGCACATGGTATTTTTTTTTTTTTAAGGAGTGGCACATGGTACTCTTGTTAGGGAGACTTATTCTATGCTAACCCAATCCTTGTGTTTTTGAGTCTTAAGTATGTGTTTTTTTTTTCATGTTGTATATGAAATTTCTACTGCCGTTTGGTGTAACTAATTTTCTTTGGAATTTTTTTTGTTGAATACAAAAGATGAGTTTTGCCTCCCAAAAAACTTTTCTTTATACGCAAGAATAGGGATCAAATTTCTGACAATTTACAAAGTCTAAATTCTTTACTTATAAGAGTCCAAATTTTTGGTGTATTTACATATTTATATCGGTGATATTAATGTTTTAGAATTGCATTATTGCAATGATTTTTCTTGGTTTGAAAAAAAAAATCTAGTGTTTAAAATCAATCACGAAATTATTTTCCAGTTGCCATAGTCAAAGGTGACACAGTTCCAGCAATACTTTCTCGTATCACCGTGCCGTGTTCTTAATTTTGTGTGTGTCAGAAAGCAAATGGGGACAAAGATATGATAGGCATTTCTATAAGTGGCGTGGATTTGGAACACTTAGATCCAACCACATCGTGTCACATACTATTATGGTGGGTTTTGCTGAATCACCTTCCCATTCTGATACACAAGATCCATATTTTTTTTAGTACTTGCATTTTTCAAACTAAATAATTGTTTGACTTCGCAATCATTATCTTCCTATTCCAATAGAGTTCTCAATAGAGAAGAGACAAGATGGAACATTTTAGCAAGAGATCGACATGTCAATTGGTCTTCACTCTAGTGAGTGGATCTCTCTTTCATAAAAAGACCCAAATTTAAAAAGAAAATAAAGACAACAAACGTATCTAACATGCGCACGGCCTATTTTTTGAGTTGAGCTGAGTTGAGATAAAGAACAATTCTTCTATTGGGTAGCACTAAAAGTTCAAAATAATATTAAAGTGTTTTTTTTCTTTTGGTCCAAAAAAGGTGTTTTATATACTTACTTTTTAAAGTTTGATAAAAACAATCATGTGATAATGTAATTTTTTCCACCGACGTTTAACCATAGATTACTACAAAGTGTATATATTCAAATTTCTATTTGTTGGATATATAATTGAACATTTTCACAAAACTTGTTTTACAGAAACAAGTTAAATTCTAGTTTGATATTTACAAAAATATTGAATGATATAAGTGATAAAAAGAAAAATAGTGTTTGCTCCTTAAAATTGTAGTTTTGGATTTGAATTCGTATGAAAGTGTTTAAACTAATAATATCAATATTTATCAATTTGAGTTAAGTTTTACGAAAAAATGGAAATGGAAAGAGGGAATGCTAAGTTATAGATAGCAATATTTTCAACCGTAACAATCATTACAAGATTTTGTTATTAGTGATATGTTATGTATTGATATGATACTCCATTTCCATAAACTCCACTGAAATCATTTACAATGGACATGTTGAAAAAAAAAAAAAAACAACTGTTGAATTGGTGCAATTGTATGTTGAATAGGTTGTTGAAAAACATGTAGATTGTTGGAGGTTGAATTTTGTCAACCGGTTGAATGAGAAGATAGTGAGGAGGATGTGGGGACCAATTATTTCCTATTAGTTGCAGAACCGGAGGTAGAGTCAGAATCCAAGTTCACTCATCCTCAACTCGTTCAAAAACCTTCTTTATTAGAGAGAGTTATTTGTTGCAAAACCGCTCAGATTTTCCGAATAAATGTAAAGAGCGAATGCTATAGTAAAATTATAGATAGCAATATTTTCAATCGTAACAATCATTGCAAGATTTTGTTACTAGTGGTGCTATATAATTATGTAGTGATATGATGCTCCATTTCCATAAACTCCACTAACTCGCACAGGTAATTCTCTGATGCACGTCAATCATAACATGCATGTATGTATTGTTAGTGATACTACTTTATAAGTTAGGCACACATTTGAAAGTATATGTATAGGGCATCATTTTGATATAGCTGAATACTTATTTTTTATTTTTAGGGAATATAGCTGAATACTTATATTGGGTTGTTAATTTTTTATTTTGACAATTCTTTCAATATTTCCGAAAGCTATGTTATATTTCTAGAAAAATAATATCAAGATTTTTTAAGAAGAGCAGCCAATGTCAGATGTATCTTCAAAAAAATTTAATGTTATTTTTTTTAAAGAAATAGCATTTTCCTATTTCCAATTCTTAAAATAAGAATTCTAATTTTTCGTGAGAAAAAGATTTATAATTCTTAAAATAATTTATTATCATCAATATTGTCCAGAATTGGACCCAAGGGCACAATCCTCATAACCATAGTCCACTCACAAGAGGAGACTCAATAAGGTGTCAAGCTCAAATATTATCGTTTATGTCTAAGGCTCACATCATCACTTCATAAGGCTGATTTTGAGGTATCTAAGACTTTGCTGGGAGGAGTTTGGAAGGAAAAAAAAAATAGGAGCAAGTGTAAGAAACATCGAGAGGAAAAACTTTTGGTGTTCATTTTTCTTCATAATGCAAAATCTTCCTCATTTGAAGGAAATCAAAAATTATATTGGCGAATGATTTTGAAGAGTTTACATTTCATACTTAATCTATGTAGTTATAATATTATTATTTTTGTAGTTATAATATTATTTTTTTTAGGGGCCATGTAATTATAATATTGTTAAAATTAAAAATATATTAATCATAAACATTAATTTATCGTTCTCTACGAAATTACTTTCTCAAAAAATGTGAAATTTTTTACTATTTTTTTGTGTATTTCTAACTCTCTAAAGTCTTCCCTTCCCCTCATCTTCAAACTCTCAAACAAAACCTAAGTGTCTTTTGCAGATACACCGTCTCCTTGAGGCTGAAGACATTCCGGTCAAACATTCAAGGACCCTTCTTCCATCCATTCAAATACCGAAAATCACCGCATTATAAAAACATTTCACTTTAAACACTAATTCAATGTTCAAATTTAGATGAGACACTAGTATTAATTACTTCGAAGTATTTTCTTATGTTGCAAGGCTAGACCCAATTTAAAGATGATTGTGGAAAATTAGAGAGGCAATGATAAGTTCTTATCAAATAACATACTTAGGTTTAGGTTTTGTTTGGATAACTTAAAACTAACGGAGCGGAATGGAACGGATCAGAATGGAATGATCCCACTCCATTCCATTCCCTCACTCTCCACCAATCCAAACATAGCCTTAATGTCTAATATCTTTGGCGTCAAGGTCATTGAATAGAACAAAGAAATTAGCAAGTGAATTTGAAGAAGTTTTAAAATAATAAATTCAAAGCCCATTTGCAAGCAAGTTGAAGAAAAGTTAATGCTTACAAGATAACAAAATAGCAAAAAAGTATGCTTTTTAAAGTTAAATTAGCTTATCTAAATTGACCGGAAAAATCAAATTATGATCTTAAAAGAACCACACTAAAATCAATGTTTAAAGTGTTTGATTCTTTGGCTTGATTCGAAGTCTGATATATTGGTTGCAACAAAACTAGATTTAGACTATGGAGGGGTGGCCTGCTTTGCAGATTTAAGCAGACTGGAGTAACCGGACATCTTGAAAAAAATTGAAGTAACTAAGCAAAGAACTTCGTGTAGATGGTGAATGCTTAAATTGAGAGGCAAAATATTTACCTTAAAAGAATAAGAATGAAAATACACCATAAACAAATGATTTGTTCTAGTTGCACCCCAACTTTCAGTTACACCTTAACTAACAAAAACATCATTAATACCTTTTCAAATTTACAACAATTACCATCTAATTCTCTCCTCTTATTCCTACTCAATCTTAAATGATTTGTTCTAGTTGCACCCCAACTTTCAGTTACACCTTAATTAACAAAAACATCATTAATCCCTTTTCAAAATTACCATCTAATTCTCTCCTCTTATTCCTACTCAATCTTATTCCTCTACTCTCGTCTCTCCCCTCGGTTCATTTTCCTCTTCAAGTGTATCTTTATTCTGATTTTTGAATTTCATCATATTTTTCCTGTCCATCTATTAGATTTTATTTTTCAGAAGCCAAATGCAAAATATATTAAACACGGTAAAGACAGAAACTCGGTTTATCCATCTATTACTGAATATATCCATTATTGGACCACAACAAATGTTTTAAGTTGATCATCCAACCACGGGTCTATGAATGATTGTGAGATAGAGGTGAGTGTTTAGATAAGATCAAAAGAGGGATTTTGAAAAATTTATATGAAAAGAACTTTTTAGTATTAAGGTTAAAATATATAGATTTGGGTGTAACTTGATAAATTTTAGGGTCCTAATAGACTAAATCTAAGCAAAATTGGTTTTATTTATTTATTGGAGACAATGTAATTTTGGACATACATATATTTGTTATTTAATGAATGCAAAAAGTGGTATCGCTTATAACAGAGATTAGGGGATGATACATAGTTGGAGTAGGTGTTTTTTGTTGTTTTGGTGCCCTCGGAATTGATTAAAAAACAACTTATATGAAACAGTAGTCTCAACTCTCAGACATCCAAGGAAGGATAAAGGAGCACTAGCTCTCAAGCCTGGCGAAGGCGAAAGCTCTTAGGCGGCCACTGCGAATGTTTTGAGAAACAGCCTTTGGATTATCATCATTAAGCAATTATAAACAACAATAAAGTTTACAATTCAATAAATAAGGATAAAAACAGCATTAGCTCTCAAGCCTTCAAATTACAGAACATGTAAATAACCAACGCTATAATTTGAACATTATGGAGTCATCAGATAGGAGCGAAAGACTAAAAAATTTGAATAATCACGAATTCATCATTTGAACTATGCTATTCATCATCATTTGACTCTCCAATGTACTAAACATTAAGTAAAAAAATTGCAGAAGCATATTGAAAAATGGCCTCATAGAGAATATCAGTTTTTCCACATGAATAAATTCAGACATATGCTTGTCTAATTGATTAATTTATAATCATTGGCCAATTGAAAACACAAACATTAAAAATAAATGGATGATGAACAAGAAGGGACTCAGAGTATAACAGGATTTGTCGGCAAGGCCAACTTGGCCAATTACGACGAACGAGACCTAATTAGAATCGTCACTGTAACCTTCAAATTCAATTTTGAAATAAAATTCGATTCGATTGAACAAAGATGAAAACAATAAATCTGAGGCGGCGGCGGCGGCTATGAGAAACCCTAATCCGAGTGAGGACACAAATGAAAAAGGGTGTAGAGAGGTGTTTATAAAGAGTAAGCTAGGGTTTTCGGTGTGAAACGTTAGACAGCTGTCGAATGATTTGGCCTGACCCGCAAGGGATCCAGCTTATATAAGTGGATCGGATTTGGCCATCTCATTCAATTATTTATAAGTCCGAAAATATCCCTCTTTTTAGTTACGATCCGAACCGATCATGTCTTAACTATCGACAATGGACACGAACTGCCTCAAACTAATATGACATGGCAATTAGTATTTGAAAATTGTTCACTCTCATACAAATTGACGAAAATACTTCTACGTGACTTAAGTCACACAGGTGTCAAATGCAGCGTAACTTAAGTCGCGTTTGAATACAATCTACGTGACTTAAGTCACGTTCGCTTCTCCTTTCTTCTCTTCACTCTCCCCTCAAACAGAAAACGATATGGATGTCTTTTGTGTCTACAAATGATATGTACACCTTATTTATTTCTTTTGATGGGAGTAATCTACCTGTTTGTTGCAGAACTGAAACAAATCCACAAAATAAAAACAGTTCAAAGTCAAACTCTAATTTTTCAAAACAATTGTAATAAAAAAAATGATTATATAAAATGAATAATATAACAAAGTAGATGATTTCAATTTGAAAAATGAAATGAAGAACTCGATAAACGATTCAACTCGATTGTGAGAGAGAAGAGATGAACTAGAAGAGAGGCAGTGGCAAAGAGAAAGGAACCGAACGTGACTTAAGTCACGTAGGTTGTATTCCAACGTGACTTAAGTCTTATGGGTATTTTCATCAGTTTATATGAAAGTGAACAGTTTTTTATGAGAGAAAAGCAATTTTCTTAGTATCTCACATCCATTTTTGTTGCAACAAAACTCAAATTCAATTTTTTAACACATTCAAACATGTTTCTTAATTCAATCTTTGATTTCCACCTAATTGGAGTCCAAGACTTGTTGTCACTTATCTTCATTTTACTAAGATATTTCAAAAAAAAACAGTTACTCGGGACTTGCACACAAACAACTCAATAACTATGTTATTTTTTTTTATATATCTTGATGTTTTCACGTGACATTGATGTTTTCATGTCATAATTTTTTATACGAGTATTTTTAATACCACGACATTGAACACATTACGTTTATGAATTTTATGCTAAGTTGTAAAACCGTTTATAAACTTTTTGTACTTTCCCAATTTATTAGTATTGTTTTGATCCAACATAACGCCTCAGGATAATGGCCAAACAAGTTGAGACCCATGTCACTCATTGGGCAATACCGCGAAGGTGCACCGAATGCCATATGTGGCTTACTGCACAAGAGTACGTCTAGAATCAATTTCCACCGTTGAAGCTATCCTCAACCGCTTCTATAGATCGCGCCGCAAATCATGGGGGAGGTAATGAACCTCCTTGCCTATGAAAATGTGACCCAACGTCACGTTCAAAGTATTGTTCATTAACTTAAACGTTAAAGTGCTAACGTGTCTACATATACAGTACTTGTACGTCTTATTGACACATAATCAATCATATCAATATAGTTTTGCAAATTGATCATTTATCTTTCTACATTACTTTTGACATTTGCATATCTTAGTTTGGTTGCTCACTAAAAACTCAACTCCATGCTCTTTGGAGGAGTTGATGAACCTATAATTAAGGGACAAAATTAATTACTCAACAAACTCGTTTAAATCACAAAGAGAATTACAGCTGAGAGGTATCAGACAATCACTCAACTATTTTTCAAGTTTGACAACAACTATATTGTTGGATATTAAATACGAACACCTCTTCCAACCAAAATACAATTCTTGATTGCCATGCATGTTTACTTTTTTTTCTTCAAGATATTGTTAAATATTAAATACAAATATGTCTCTCAGTAATAATTTGGTTATTGATTTGTCACGATATAGGGGTTTTATCCTTCCACTTGACTCAACCTTGTTAATAAATATTATATTCTATTTGTATAAAAATTACTTTTATTTTAATATTTTTTTTGAAGAAGTACTTTTATTTTAATATTGAATTCCCATTTGTTTTAGATTCTTTAAAAATCATTTTGGATATAAATAATTTTGAGATTATTATAACAAAATTTAAACCATAGTTAAAACAAATTCAAGTTGAAAACTTTGCTTGTTAAAACAATTTTCATTGATATGGTTGAAAACACACGAACACCACAAATTATTTTTCTCTCTTTTCTAATAATCTCTATAAAATTTTCAAACATCATTTATAGTCTCTACCTCTAAGTTAACTCATGTTTAACCTTTATATTCTTTCATGAAATTGTGCAGAATTTTGTAGAATTATAAAAATCTCTTTCCAAAAAAAGAAGAAGATTTTTTTAACAAAACACGAATTAAATATGAGTTTTTAACGGCTAAAACTATAAAAATTCATATTTAATTCACATTTTGTTAAAAAGTTATAATATTTTTTAGGATAAATTCTATAATATTATAAAGTTTATGCAAAATTTTATTCAAAAATACGAAGTTTACGTACGAGTTAACTTAAAAATAAGGTCAAATACATCTCTGGGTTTTAAGTTTCACGTTTATTTTAGATAAGTCTTTTAAGTTTCTAAGATTTCAAATAGGTCCTTTAAGTTTCGAGTTTGTTTCGGATATATCATTTCTGTCAACCTCCGTTAAGCCAAAGTTGTTCTATCTGTTAAGCCAAAGTTGATATGTCCGTTAAGTGGGTGAGGTGGTTCTCTCTAACACTTGACATCAATTTTTTTCCCCAACCAGATCAACTTTGGCTTAACGGAGGTTGATAGAAAAGACCTATCAGAAACAAACTCAAAACTTAAATGACTTATCTCAAACCTTAAAAACGTAAAGGACATATCCGAAACAAACTCGAAACTTAAAGAACATATCTGAAATCTTAGAAAATTAAAAGATCTATCTGAAACAAATATGAAACTTAAAGGACCTGGGGAGGTATTTGGCCTAAAAATAAAGATAAAAAGTGATGATTAAAAGTTTTACAGCGACCGAAAATTAAGAGAAAATTTTAAAAGGATTAAAACAAGAAAATTTTAAAAGGATTAAAACAAATACTTCCTCTGATCACTATTATAAGCAAAAGTTTACTTTTTAGATTCATTCAATGAGATGTATGTAATTTACATGGTAGTTAATATATTTATAGGAATAAAAATATATTTACCCATTTTATTTTTTTAGATAAGAATTGTCTCTTTATTGTTCCTAACAAATGAACACACTATAATTTTAAATTTTGTCTCTTTATTGTTCCCAACGCAACACATTTGTTCTGTTTCTCTTTTCATGTGTTTTGACCGTTGCTTTTCTCAACGTCTCTCTTCGTTCACACTCTCTGATCAAACTTTCATCGAGTTCCCCTTCGCTCTCTTCAGGTACAATTCTTCTAACCTTCACTTCACTGTTCATCTTCTTCCCTAATCAAACCTTAGTACAGTTGTACCTTCTCATTCCGCATCTTCTCTTACTATCACTATTCACTTTTTTTTTATCACCTTTTGTATGACCCTTTTAGTTATAATTCGATACAATGTGACTCTTCATTACCTTTCTTTTTATAGTTTTTGCTTTTGATTTTTCTTTTTTTGGGGTAAAAAGAAAAATCCCACATTTAAAGTTTCATGCTTTGTTAATGTTTTAGCATTGTAATAGTCCATAGTTTAGTTTTTTATAGAAAAAAATAGAAGGGGTTTTGGATCCAGGAATATTTATTACTTCTTTCACTTGGCCAAGTATTGTTTTTCAACAAATCTTTACTTGAAAATAAAGAAAAGCATCAAACTTTATTGATATTGATTAATACATTATTACTTTTGCTCAAAAATAATGTTTAATTTCATTTTTGTTATATTTGTTTCCTTAATTCAACATATTTATATTGAGATTTCCTGTTTCTGCAGACAAATGCAAGCCTGAGATTAGATATATTATTCATAGGGTTTGAATTTGAAAGTAAGAGATGGGATGTTCTCAATCAAAATTAGATGATGAAGAAGCAGTTAAGATTTGTAAAGATCGAAAAAGATTCATAAAAGAAGCTATTGAGCATAGAACTCAGTTTGCAAATGGACATATAGCATACATTCAGTCTCTTAAAAGAGTATCAGCTGCTTTGCTTGATTATTTTGAAGAAAATGAGGCACTTGAATTCTCATTCGATTCATTCATGACACCACCCGTGAAGAACAAAGCTATTCCTGCAGTCATTTCGATATCGAGAAATTCTTCTCCAACAACAATTGAGTTTGGACCTAATACTACAACTTTGAAAGTGAATTATTTGAGGCCAAGTAGTAATCCACCGATTTCAGTCGAGGAAAGGCCTCCATCGCCCGAAATGGTTCGAGTTGAGACGTATTCTCCAATGTACCAATATGGTATGGATGGTTTTTTTGGTATGCAATCCCAGCCTATGAATGCGTCAATTTTTGCCTATTCTCCGAATAACAGGCCTGTTATCCCTCCCGCTTCACCTCAGTCTTCTCAATGGGATTCCTTTTGGAATCCTTTTACATCGTTGGACTATTTCGGTTACCCTAATGGAAATAGCCTTGAACAGATTGTTATGGATGATGAGAACCGAGGACTGAGGAAGGTTCGAGAAGAAGAAGGGATACCAGACCTGGAACAGGAAGAAATGGATGATGAACAAGAAGGTTTTGTTTTAAAGAGAAATGTAGCTGAAGAAAGAACCAAAATTGATGTAAACTCCTCCAAAGAAGAAGTCATGGTTGAAGATGTTGATAATCATAAGGAGGAAGAGAAAGGAACAGATGCTGAAACCGAAACTGCACAGGAAATATCAGACTCGAAAATCAACGGTGGCGAGTGTTTTCAAGTATCGAAATCTCAATCTTCAGGTCATATGGAATCTAGCCATAAAGAAATGGCAATTGATACAGAGGAAGCTAAGGAAGAAACACCAGGTTTTACTGTTTATGTAAATCGAAGGCCGGCAAATATGGCTGACGTGATAAAGGATCTTGAATCTCAATTCACAGTTGTCTGCAATGCAGCCAATGATGTCTCGGCATTGTTAGAGGCCAAGAAAGCTCAATACTTATCCCCTTCTAATGAACTTTCAGGTTTGGTGGAAGTGTGCAATTTATATTTTCAATTTGTTGAAACTGTTTTTTCAAATGCTTCTGCATTTCATATGTTCTTGTGAGTTACATCTCAAGTTTCAAGAATATTATTCATTCTCAAAATGTTTATTTATGAATGAAAACATGAACTTTGATGTTCATTTGGTCAATGTTTTAACTCAATGCATTTGATTTTAGGAAACCATTTTGCGTTCACTCGTATCTATTTGTGAATTTTCAGGAATATAAGTTCAAATTATATTTATTTTGCAGCATCAAAGTTGTTGAATCCAGTAGCTCTTTTTCGCTCGTCCCCGTCAAAAATTATAACAAATTTTTCAAAAACTAGGGATGAAGTTTATGATGATCCATCAGAGGAACATTGTGTGTTTTCTGTTAGTCACCAGTCAACATTAGACAGGTTATATGCATGGGAGAAGAAGCTCTACCAGGAAGTCAAGGTATAATATTAAAATCATAATGCCTCTAACTGATGAGTATAAATCTTTCTAATGTACCAGAGACCAACTTCAACAATTGAATTTATTTCAGTCTATCATATTATTATTTTTACAGGTCATTATCGTGCTTATGATTTCATGCTATATTAATAATAGGAAACTTAATGCTATGCTCACCTTCTTTTTCAACAGTCAGGAACACGTGTTCGACTTGCATACGAGAAGAAATGTCTGCAACTGAGGAACCATGATCTAAAAGGAGAGGAACCTTCGTCTGTGGATAAAACAAGAGCAGCTATTAGAGATCTACATACACAGATAACAGTTTCAATACACTCAGTTGAAGCTATTTCCAGGAGAATTGAAACCTTGAGGGATGAAGAGTTGCACTCCCAGCTTCTTGAATTGTTGCAAGGGTAAGTAAACATTCTGTCAAATTGTAAAGTATCTTTTCCCCTTCAAATTTCTAACACACTGCTAATATTGATTTGTTATTTTTAACCCATATCATCACTCAATGTAGCACCGACACTTCATATTGAAAATGTCTTCAGTGTCTGACACGTATTGGAAGTGTCATATCTGATGTTTGTGTCTGTCACAGTGCTTCATAGTCATTGCTTTTTAGAATACTTAGCATTAATTGGGGTCATCAAATTTACACAGCATCCGTTTGACCATGTCCATAGAGTACCGTAGAAGATTATATACCTATTTTGGTGCAGAACTTTTAATCGTGCCCTTCTTACCTAAACGAAACTGCACTTTTTTTTTATGATTGTTATGCTTCATCTCTTGTTTCTGATTTTTACATGGAAAGTATACTGCATTTTTATCGGATATGACACTCTATGTTGAACATATCAAATGCAGATAAGATATATCACACTATATTGGCTTGTAATTAGGCATAATAATATATCTAGCTAATTCCAAACTACAGGCTAGCAATAATGTGGAAAGTGATGGCAGAATGCCATCAAACACAGAAGCAAACATTGGACGAAGCCAAAATTCTTATAGCCGGCATTGATGCCAGAAAACAGTCTTCTATATCGATAACTGATCCATACAGGCTCGCACGCTCAGCCTCCAATCTTGAAACCGAATTGAGGAACTGGCGAAACACTTTTGAGTCATGGATCACTTCTCAGAAATCCTACATTCACGCACTAACTGGCTGGCTTCTTAGATGCATGAGATGTGAGCCTGATGCATCTAAGTTAATATGCTCTCCTCGAAGGTCTAGCTCTACTCACCCGTTGTTTGGCCTTTGTGTTCAGTGGTCAAGGCGTCTAGATGCCTTGCAAGAAACAGTGGTGCTTGATAGCATAGACTTTTTTGCAGCTGAATTAGGATCCTTCTATGCACAACAGTTAAGAGAAGATTCTGCGCAAAATACAACAGTTGGATCCAGTATGAATAGGGAAATGGTGGAAATTGCCAAGGTTGGAGAAGAAGTTGTGGAGGTTGCTGTTAAGGTACTCTGTGGTGGAATGTCTGGTGCTATGAGCTCAATGTCAGAGTTTGCTATTGACTCTGCTAAGGGATACAATGAACTTGTTAAACAATGGGAGAATGTGAAGTTACAACAAAATTGTGAGGCTGCAAAATGAATACAGATGATTAGTTTTTCTATTTTAGTTTGTTAGTTTAGCAATGGTGTTAGTGAATATAATTTATTCCGGAGTAGGTTTAGGCAAAAGAAAATGAATAGGAGGGAAAGGTTTTGTGGTAATCTCTTTTCCTTGGTAGAGTTTTATTTATTATTTATTTTTTATAATTATGTGAAGGAAATGATGAATTCTCATGTCATTCTCAAGACATTTCTTTATTAGTTCAAATTCGGAGGATCATACTCAATGTTACTTGCTTTTTTTTTTGTTTGATCTCTTCCCTTCACTCTCTTTCTATTTTCCGTTAAATAGTTGTTTTTAAGTAACTGAAGAGACACAATATAATTTTTTGAACATATCCTTTGCTTTGTTGTTCTTAATTTCTCCATCTGTCTCACAGTTATTGTCTCTTTAGCATTTTTTCTTTTTTCTCAAAATAATTGTCACTTTACAATACCAATGCAGCATTTATTATTTCCTTCCACTATTATACCCTTATTTATTGAATTTCATCTAACTTAACTACTCCAATAACTACAATTAATAAGGATATTTTAGTAAATACTACTAATTTTACCATTGAAATCAACACAATTAATCATTTCCTTAATAATCATGCACAAACCTTAAACGACTAATATTGTGAGAAGGAGAGAGTAGCTATCATTTACGCGCACAACTGTAGAGAGTAAACACCTTTGAGGTGGGTAGGGCCACAATGAACAATTTTTTTTCTTTCAAAGTTGCTCCAAAAACTTTTAACTATTTAGAATAATGATGCATTTACAAAACTATTATTCTTTGAAAGAAATAAAAAGAAAATGAAATATCTTTCTGAAATAATTATTAACATCATTTTGATTATGAAGATAAATTTTCATAAATTTAACTCTTCATAAGTAAGCAACTTAACTTCAAAGAGTACTCCTCATAAAAAGAAAAGAAAAAAACTTGGAAGAGTAAAATAACATATCTTAAATATCGAGGAGGAAATGATGGTCGAAGTTTCATTTGATTGAAGAGAAATACCATATTTTAATTGCTCTAAAAAAAAAATACCATATTTTAATTATAAGTAAAAGCCTCTTAAATAAAAACTGTTGCTTTTTTTAATCATCAATTGAGATTACATACTTTAGCAATGTACTAACTCTTAAATAAAAAGTTATTGTTCGGTTCCCCTTTGTTAACAGGGTTGTGGTTGAAATTTTGAAATCCCTCGAATGAGCTATATGAAGAAGATGATATCAGTCTTTGAAACCTTTCTGACAGTGAAGCTTGAAGATTGTATTAAGCACTAAAAATGGATCTTTGCACTACGTCTCACAAATGTCATTTTTTAGCTAGATTGTACAAAAGCAGTTGATGTTTACAATGAAAAAAAAAATCCAATATCACAACATATCGTTCTATCAAAGATGACTGTAGAGCTATTCTTAAGAGTCAAACCATACCATAAAAGTTGGACAATGTTTTTTTCTTTTCCATTTCACCAGAAACACTTTATATCCTTACTCCTATACAAAAAACTTGGTTGCGAACAGTATTAATAGGTACAACAATTGTTTTAAAGCAAATTAAAATGAAATTAAAGGCACAAATATGTAGTATATCAGCCATTTTCATTAGATTGGATATCTCTAAAGCAAGTAAGTTAATTTAAAATCTAAAGATAAAGCTTATTTAAGCCTTTACCCAAAGGTTAACTCAAGACGGGGATCCTTTCTTTCTTACAACTCATGATGAATGTGTTTTAACCAACTTGTGTATGCGAAAAATTAGACCATATGTAAATAGTAAAAATGAATGAAAATTTTCCCATTTTCAAAATTGCACAGCAAAAAATTGTTTTATCCTTTGTAATGTAATTGAGAGGAAGATGACCAAATCAGTGGATCTTTATTCAATATTCATCAACATCTTCTACCTCTCCTTCAGCAATGTCAAATGTCACCATTAGAGTCAGAAAAACAACAACTGCAACCAACTGTGCTGCCACAAAATATTTACCCTTCCTTTTAAAGGTTTTCTCCTCCTTTGTTTTCTCCCTTTTGGGTATGCTCTTAGACTTTGGTCCTAATGAAAAAGGATTCATGAATTAAACTTCATAAATACTTTTGTATATTTGAATTGATAAAAAAGGAAACATCTTCACTGTTAATTTTAGTATATCCTGGTAATACAATATTTTTTAACCTAAAAAGCAAAATAAATACAAGCATATCAAAAAGGAAACATCTTCACTGTTAATTTTAGTGTTGCAACAAGAAATTTAAATACTTTTGTATATTTGAATTGATAAAATTTCAGATGATTGCATTATCCACTCCACATGAAGAAATTTTGGACGTGTCAAATATTAAAAGGCAATCAATAGTTATGAGCACTAATAAGCAATTTCTAGTTTTATTATAAAAATATGGGCACAAATCTAAGTTAAAATTAGCTCAACACCTTTTTTGCAGAATAAAATAAAATACTGATAAGTTTTAGGCACTAATGTGTACAAGGTGATTCATGTCAATTTTGAAGTTTCAATTAAAAATAAAAACTTACACAATCAAATCCTTATAAAAAATAGGGAATAAATAAATTATTATCACTGAGTTGACACATCATAGACTTGTACAGTTATGTCCTTATTCACCAACAAAATAGATATCTAAATTAAAAATAAATTTGAAAATGAGAATAGTTAATTCACTATTATTAAAAGAAACAAGATTTAGCATACAAAATCATGGACATATCTTACTCTGAGTAGATTGACTTCTGGAACCAGATGATGACGCATCTGTGTGAAATTGTGGAGCAGAGGAGGGAGATGTGCCAGCTTCTTTAAGTTCAGTCTTACATTTTTGCACATATCTAACTAAATTATCATGTTCCAAAAATTTGATCCGCAGGGGTGAAGATTCCTAATGTGTGCATAATAGAAGCAATCAGAGTTAGAGTTTTGTCAGACTAAATCTCAAAGACTCAACGTGACTCTAAAGTCTAAACCTAAACAATCAAGTAGTACGAGAGTAAAAATAAAATAAAATCAAAACACATTGTTTAGCCAAGTCTTGACTGATTATACTTTGTAGCCAGCATTACTATTTTTTTTATTAAGAATGGAATTTCTAAAGATAAACCTCGGTTGTTTCAGAATAATCTAATTCTTACTTAACTACCTATACACATTCTCTAAATGGATTCCTAACATATATAATTTCTTTTCTTTCAGCATCTCTCATTAACCAAACTATTGGCTAAAGTCTCTCACCCAATAAAGCGCCATAGAAAACATTTATTCACATTCTGAGAATCTGACCAATTTCTATATTGTTCCCAGAGTGTATAACACAAAAACGTAATCATAAAGCACTTAAGTCCTTCTTTAGTTTATCGGTAGGTATAGCTCAAGCAGCATTAGGCTATGTGAATCCACAACTACCTTAAAACAAACATTAGAAACACAGTTGTTTGATATTTGACGACAACACTTACTGGTAAAGCTTGAAGAGCAATAAGTCCGTGCGCAAGAAAAATTGCATCCAAACTTGATGGCCTACATAAACCAAATAAAAGAATTTGAATGCATCACCAAGATATCAAAGTCAATATTTGCTCTAAAAAAAGGAAAATGACACCAAAGTATAGCCAACATATGAACATAATCGATAACAAAATTCTAGTCCGGATGATTCACCTGCTCTCATCAAATAGGTAGTTCTTTTCGCCTAACAATTTAGATAGAGCACCATAAGCAGAGTTTGCCCTCTCATAAATCTGTTCATCACTAAAAGTCATACATAAATAAAATATTTAAACTATGAGCTATTGGATTTAATTTGTATGCACGGTTAGTGTAAAGATGATTTACACTTTCAATCAATCATAACCGTTAAGACCATTACAAACATTTGACTTTATTCCTAACTACTTTTAAAGTCATTCATTTGAATGGTTGAGATTCACTAACAGTGTAAAACAAACTTTTATACAACTTAAACTCTAAACTATTACTCAATAAGAGAATATATAATGAAATTAGAGTAATTAAGGTAGTTAGAAGAAAAAGTGAAAAACTGACCTCTTCTTTCTTGACTACAGCATTGTCATCAGTAATCCCATGTTTCAGCTTCACCCAACGTGCTTTCTGCGAATAGAGAACCTTCCCTAAAGGCCAAGGAAGATCAGAGTAATAGATAGTATAAGCAGAGGAACCATCAGATCCAATCCAAAGTTCATAGGTAAGTGCATCATGAAGCCAAGTTGTGAGAATTGCTTTGATTGATATCCAATCAGGAAGTGAAGAAACCTCACTATCTAAATCAACAACACCAACATCTTTCTTTAAACACTCAATTATCCCTTCATTCTCATTGTTATATGCCACATAATCATCACCAACCTCAATGTAAGGAATTTTATCTAAACAAAAAACACAGAAACATTAGTATTAAAAAAAATATATAGACCCATTAACAGAAAAAGATAAAAAATGAAACTTTATGAATCCTAAAAGAAAATAAGAGAAAAAGGGATAATGGGGTGTTGTGTTACCGGAATGTGGGTGATTAACATGGAAATCTAATTGGAAGGGAATTTGAGCGAAATTGAGATAGATGAAAGAAGAGAGACATTGAGGGCAACCAGTTGGAAGATCAAAACAGGGTTTCCTGACAACTAGAGTGTAAGCTTCAGCCATGCATGCATCGATCGGCAAAGATTGTTGTTGTGTTGTGTTGTGTTGTGTTGCGTTGCGTTGGATGAACAATTCCTCGTATAGTTTGTTAACTAGTTAGGGTTCATGGTACTGTCGTGTTTTGCAATGCATTATAAATGGGCCTAACTATGTCAAACAAAGTAGGATTTTATTTTTCGCACCTCCAAAAATATACCTAAATCCAATCCCAAAATTCATTAACCTCCCTTTCTTTAGAGTCTATTGAGAACGAAGTTGGATCCACTAAAGTGATTGAAGTGTAAAGTAAAAAATTAAGGGTTGTTAGTTTGTTAAATTTAGGGTTAATTGTTTAAATTCACTTTGTAAAATACGCGATGTCTGAAAAATGATTTGTAAAATAAAAAATAGATGTTCTAATTTTGTAATTTGAGATTCTTCTTATTTTTGACCCTATAATATACGCGTAGTCCAAAAAAGTGATCTAGAGATTTAATTTTTTCATGATTTTTTCAGGCATCTTTAGTATGTTAAAACATGGCGTTACACAAAAAAATAGATTTTTCCGACTAAGGATGGATTTATTATGAATTTTTATTTGCCATAATTATGAATTTTTTAAACAATTAAAAAATAATTCTTATCTCGTTTAAAAACTTCAACATTTAATGGTGAAATTTCTTGCGATATTTTAACCATGTCTACAAAATTAGAGGACAGAATTTGACCCGTGAGTATAAGCTTACTCGGAACAAAATTGCAATTTCGCACATTTTGGTTGAAAAATAAAATAAAAAAATTGAAACATCTTTCTAAGAAATCAACTTAAAATTCGATTTTTAGGTTTGACTTTTCATTATTTTGTGTTTTGAGTTTTTGACGCTTTATAATTAATTCATCTTTAGTTGAAAAATTCTAATTTTTTGTGTAAAGTCATGTTTTGACGTCTTAAATATGTATGAAAAAATTCAACCTCCAAGTAGGTTTTTTGAACTTCAACTATATTATAGAGTAAAAAATAATAAGAATATCAAATTACAAGGTTAAAATATGTGTATTTTATTTTATAGGGTCATTTTTTAGATTTCATAAATATTACAGAGGTCTGTTTCAATAATTAACACTTAAATTTATGATTTGTGGTCCGACTCCTAAGATCTTCGAGGGGAAAACTGAATAACATCACAACGATAGTTTCACATTGATTTTGCTGAACTAAAGTCAATATCATGTTATGTGTTATGAATATAAGTAAATAGTGACAGTAATAGAGAGAAGGAGAATAAGAGAGAAGAAGGAGAAATATTCTTATTTACTGATGTCCTTCTGAATGTTACAATGTGCTCTGTTTATAGAGAAATGAAGTAGCTTATGAACTAAGTCTAATAACCTAGTGGTATGACACATTAACCTATTTGTTATTTAGACATCCACTATTAATATTTATAACACTTCCCCTTGGATGTCCATTGAGGATATGCCTCATTAAAACCTTACTAAAATAAAACCTAGTGGGAAAAAAATTCTAGTGAAGGAAAAAGAGTACAATATCCTTTTGAGTGTGAACTAACTCATTAAAAACCTTACCAGGAAAACTCAATGGGATAAAACATTGGTGAAGGGAAAAAGAGTGCAGAACACGTTTATTTCTCCCCCTCGTGAAGACAATTATCTCTTAGACGGCGAAGACCAATTCTTAGTACAAGTTTCTCAAAAACTTTACTTGGGAGTGACTTTGTGAAAATATCTGCGAGATTATCACACGAACGAATTTGTTGAATGTCGATATCACCATTCTTCTGAAGATCATGAGTGAAAAAGAATTTTGGAGAAATATGTTTTGTTCAGTCTCCTTTAATGTATCCTTCTTTCAACTGAGCGATGCATGTTGTATTATCTTCGTAAATTATTGTTGCATCCATTCTTCTGGAGGATAAGCCACAATTCTTTTGTATGTGTTGAATCACAGATCTTAACCAAACACGTTCTCTACTTGCCTCATGTAGTGTTAAAAGTTCTGCATGATTTGATGATGTTGTTGTTATGGTCTGTTTCACAGATCTCCATAAAATTGTTGTATCTCCACTTGTAAACAAATAACCTGTTTGTGATCTTCTGTGATGAGGATCTGACAAATAACCTGCATCTGCAAAACCAATTAATTCTAGTTTAGGTAATTTGGAATAAAACAAACCCATACCTATTGTACCTCGAAGATAATGAAGTACATGCTTGACCCCATTTCAACGTCTTTGTGTAGGTGAAGAACTGTATCTTGATAATAGGTTGACAGAAAATGATATATCTGGACGCGTATAATTAGCAAGGTACATTAATGCTCCCATTGCACTAAGATATGGTACTTCAGGACCAAGTAGTTCTTCACCTTCTTCTCGAGGTCTGAAAGGATCTTTCTCCACATCTAGTAATCTAACAACCATTGGAGTAGGCAATGGATGGGATTTGTCCATGTAGAAACGTTTTAACACTTTTGTTATGCAAGTTTCATGATGCACAAAAATTCCACTATTTAAATGTTCAATTTGCAATCCGAGACAAAACTTTGTCTTTCTTAAGTCTTTCATTTCGAATTCTTTCTTTAGGCAATCTATGGCTTTTGGAAGCTCTTCGAGAGTTCCAATAATGTTTATGTCATCAACATAGACAGCAATTACAGCAAATTCATTTCCAGATCTTTTCATAAAAATACATGGACAAACAGAGTCATTTTTGTATCCCTCTTTTAACAAATATTCACTGAGGTGATTATACCACATGCGTCCAGATTTTTTTAGCCCATAGAGAGACTTATTTACTTTTATGGAGTAATTTTCCCAAGATCCTGAACTATTTGCATCAGGCAAGTTAAATCCTTCAGGGATCTTCATGTAGATGTCAATATCAAGTGATCCATACAAGTAGGCAGTAACCACATCCATCATGTGCAATTTTAGCCCTTCATGAGCTATAAGACTAATTAAGTATCTAAAAGTAGTTGCATCAACTATAGGTGAATATGTCTCATTAAAGTCAATCACAGGTCTTTGCGAAAATCCTTGAGCAACAAGCCTTGCTTTATATCTTGCAATTACACCATTTTCGTTACGTTTTTGCACAAACACTCATTTATACCCAACTGGTTTTACTCCTTTAGGTGTTCGGACGACAGGTACAGAGACTTTTTTCTTGTTGAGCGAGTTTAATTCTGCTTCAATTGCATCTTTCCATTTTGGCCAATTCTCGCTTTGTTTACAATCTTTAATAGACCTTGGTTCATGATCCTCGTTATCATTTATCACATTTAGCGCTGTATTATATGCAAAAATATCGTCAACGTTGACTTCATGTCGGTTCCACTGTATTCCATTAGTGACATAATTTATTGAGATCTCTTGATTTTCATGTATTTTAGGTACCTGATCAGCTTCTTCTGGAACTGAAATATTGATTATGTCAGAAGGCTCTTTTTAAGTTTCTATATCCTCGTTTGGGTCATCTTTTCTTTTAGCTCTTTTTCTTGCTCAATGATTTTTATCTTTGGAACCGACTGGTCTGCCACGCTTCATGCGTGGTTGAGACTCGTTAGTAATACGAGATAGTCCAACAGGAACATCCATTTTTATTGGAGCATTAACAACTGGTATGTATGATTTAGTCACACTTTTTGGATCAGTGAATGCATTTGGCAGTTGGTTTGCTAAACTTTGCAAATGAATTATCTTTTGAACTTCCAGTTCACATTGTTTAGTTTGAGGATCAAGACGAGACAATGAAAGTTCATTCCAACTGATCTCCTTTTTTAGCCACATTTTCTATCCCCCTAATGTTGGGAAATTTGATTCATCAAAGTGACAATCAACAAACTGAGTTGTAAATAAATCTTATGTTGTGGGCTCGAGATACTTTATAATTGATGGATATTCATATCCAACATATATTCCCAACATTCTTTGAGGACCCATCTTAGTGCGTTGTGGTGGAGAAATTGGAACATACACCGCACATCCAAAAATTCGTAGACGGGAAATATTAGGTTCTTGACCAAAAACCAATTTCAAAGGGGAAGAGTCGTGATAACTGGTTGGCCTGATGCGAATCAATGTTGCAGCATGCAAAATTGCATGTCCCCAAGTGGAAATTGGGAGTTTGCATCTCATGAGAAGTGGTCTTGCAATTAACTTTATACGCTTAATAAATGATTCTGCAAGTCCATTTTATGTATGAACATGTGTTACAGGATGTTTAATGTCAATTCCAACGAACATGCGCTACAGGATGTTCAATGTCAATTCCAATGAACATGCAATAATCATTGAATGCTTGGGATGAAAACTCAGAAGCATTATCAAGACGTATTTTTTTTACAGGATAATCAGGGAAGTGAGCTCTTATTCTGATTAATTGAGCTAGCAATCTTGTAACGCCCATTTTTATTATTTATTTATTATATCGAGTTTAGTGTCTTTTATATATTTTATTTGAATAATTGTGATGTGTGATGTTTTGGGGTATTAGTTGGTAGTTATTAGTAGTTAGTACGACATTATTAGTGAAGGAATAAAATTAATTAGATTAATGAGGCAAAATGACAGTTTTGGAATGAGAGAGATTTGTTAAGGTTAAGAATAGAATGAGGTGTAAATAGTGGAGCTGAATAGTTGTTATAGAATTAGTAACAAATATGAGGGTGTGTAGATAGTAAGCTCGTTAAAAAGATTAAGTGAGAAACAAACTTTTGATAGTTATAAATAGAGGAGGAGATTAGAGAATTAGGGTTACAACAGTTTTTTTGGAGAAAAAGATAGCGGAGGCATAAGGAGAAAACTAGGGTTGAGAGGAAACTTGTAGAGTTCAGAACTTCAATCAATCTAAGGGAAGGGTGAGACTAACCTTCTTTAATCATAAACATATAATTCTGAAAAAGGTTTAATCTTATTGTTGTTGAATTTTGTTGTTGTAGAAGTTAGGTTTTGAATTGAATTAGGTTGTTAAGAGTATAGATAATCCTATGAATTAATGTGAAAATTGATGTTTAGGTTGTAGATTATCAGTAGACAATGTTTCCTATCAATTTTGGGAGTTGGGATGTCGAAATTGGGATTTTGGAGTGAAAAATGAGTTTTTCCCGAGAGCTACCTGTCATAGCACTCCCTGTTTCGTTTTCTTGCGTCTTTTTCACATATTTCTGTTTTGAATTGGCCTTTGGTGTAAACAGGAAAATTTTAGATAAGGATGTTAGTTCACTAGCCTTTGAAGTGACTCAATTTAAATGTCCAGAACTCTAGATATGATTAAAATACTACACAGGGGTCAACATGGTCGTGCTCTTGTCGATTTCTATGACAGAAATAAAAATTGGGACTTTTCTGTTCATAATTAGGTTTTGATGTCTTCATGAAAGTTTTAGATAATTAAGTTAGCTTTCCAATGACTCTGATTTGACGTGAAAATGTTTTTCGGATTTTGAGTTATGATAGAAACACTCCAAGTAGGTCTTGGAAGACTTTTAGGAAAATTTAGCATAACCGCTTCTAAATCAACCCGAAACTTTTGGTTTGTTTCCAAACTTCAAATCCTAAGTACTATGAGTTTTAATTAGAATGTTTAAGAGTATCTAATCTATGTCTTGTTGAATTAAACTTAGTTTTCTTTTGATAATGAATTGGTGAATCATATTGATATGTTGTTGTTAATTTATGGTTGAACCTGTGATAATTATATGATCTTTATATGAAAGTTATTTATATGATGTTTATATGGAAGTTATTTATATGATGTATATATGAAAGTTATTTATATGATATTTATATGAAAGTTGTTTATATGAAATTTATATGAAAGTTATTTATATGATGTATATATAAAAGTTATTTATATGATATTTGTATGATGTATATATGAAAGTTATTTATATGATAATTATATGATGTTTATATGAAAGTTAATTATATGATGTATATATGAAAGTTAATTATATGATGTTTATATGAAAGTTGTTGATGATTAAGTTATGTTTCTAGTAGCTTTGGTTTGACATGAAAATCTTTTATAGATATTTTATTATGTGAATTACCATGTTATTGTTGTTGCATTCTTAAGTCGTATCCTTGCATAAACATTTGTCTAAAGTTGAAGGCTTGATGCCTTGTTAAAGTTGAGAGCTTGATGCCCTGTTTAGTCGAATTACGACATTAAAGTTGAAGGCTTGATGCCTTGTTAATGTTGAGGGCACGATGCCCTGTTTAGTCGAATTATGACATTAAAGTTGAAGTCTTGTTAAAGTTGAGGGCTTGATGCCCTGTTTAGTCGAATTACGACATTAAAGTTGAAGGCTTGATGCCTTGTTAAAGTTGAGGGCTTGATGCCCTGTTTGGTCGAATTACAACATTAAAGTTGAAGGCTTGATGTCTTGTTAAAGTTGGGGGCTTGATGCCCTGTTTAGTTGAATTACGACCTTATGTTGAGAGTTTGACGCTCTATTGGTACCACATGCATAACTATATTGCATTTCGTTAAGTTGTTGTTGTTACGTTGTTAAGTTGTTATTGTTACGTTGTTCAATTGTTGTTGTTACGTTGTTCAGTTGTTGTTGCTACGTTGTTGAGTTGTTGTCGTTACGTGGTTGAGTTGTTGTCTTTACGTTGTTGAGTTGTTGTTGTTACGTTGTTGAATCGTTGTTGTTGCATTGATCAATGAAGTTAATTGATAATTGTATATGAAATTACATGAAGTACTTGTGGATGATTATTGTGGATGTTTTATGTTGATTAATTCTTATTTATGAATTGTTGCTTCTTATTAATGAATGTGAAATCCCACCCCTTCTGTTTGAATGTTGCCTCTACGTGGGTAACGTGCAGATATCTAGGAGTAGCTGCTGATGTGAATTGAGTTCTTGTGTCGTCATAGGAGTCATGCTCTGATACGTAACGGGATGATGATATTTATATGTTTTGTTTTTCCTTTGTTACGTATCTTTCTATAAGTTGTTATCGAACCACTTTTAAATTTGGAGCTTTTATTATGTTGATGACGTTGAAGCCTAGTGCCAAGTATTGATTAAATGTTGAATATATTCCGCTGCGACATTGTTTAAATTATTGAAAGCAGTTGTTATAATAAATAGTGGATTTTAATCCTATTTTGATGAAATGATTTTTGAATAACATAGATGTGACATCCTGTTTGTGATGAACTCTGATTTATTTTACATTATTTATGTGTTGGGAAAACAGGGTGTTACAAATTTCGCAAACGCCTGGTTGCGAGCTGACAATAAAGAAACATGTGACCATCTTGTTGATGCATCAATTAAAACCATAAAATATCTAAATGGTCCACACGGTTGATGTATTGGCCCACAAATATCACCATGTATACATTCTAAAAAATTTAGAGATTCATTTCTAATTTTTGTTGGCGATGGTCGAGTTATTAACTTCGCTTGTGAACAAGAAGTGCATGAGAATTTATTAGATTGAAGAATCTCCTGGCTCTTCAATTGATGACCACATGAATTTTCAATTATTTTTCGCATCATTATAGATCCGGGATGGCCCAACCGTTCATGCCAAACCACAAATTTATCATGATTTGTAAACTTCTAATTTACAATTATATTTGCTTCAATTGTACTAATGTAAGTGTAGTACAATCCAGAGAAAAAAGCAGGTGGTTTTTCTAATACACATATTTTATCTAAGTCATGTTTTGTGATAGAAAGATATTCAACACTTTCTTCGTTTCTTGTTTCGAGATGGTATCCATTTAGGCTAATATCTTTGAAACTTAATAAATTTCTATGGGACTTAGGTGAGTACAACACATTCTCAATATATAATTTTGTCCCTCCACATAAAGCTCTTTCAGAGCCTTCGATTATTTTTGTAGTACCAGATATGGTATTAACGTTTGATTCTTCTTTTAATAAAAAAGAAAAATATTTTGTATCTTTGAGAATTGTGTGGGTAGTTGCACTATCAGCGAGACACGTTTCTCCATAGCTACTCATTCTATAAAAATACATAAACAAGAAAAATAAGAATGATAAGTAATTATTTAAACAACGAGGAAATAACTTTTATTATCTTAAAATGACATTGTCAATAACATTGAGAAATTCAAAACACACTTAACATGAAAAAACTCAAAACACACTTAAACATAAGACTTTATTACTAAAAAAAAAAACTACTTCTTCGCAGTTCCATCTCCAATAAGATGATCAATTTTTTCATTTGGATCTTCAAAGAAATCACCAATATCCAAAGGAGTAGTATCCATGTCACCATAAATATCATAATCAACATCTTCACCATCATTATAAGCATAATGAGTTTCAACTTTTTTTTTCTTTTTTTTCTCAGTGATTGCTGATAAAGGTCAACCAAATGCTTTGGAGCACGACAGGTACGAGACCAATGACCTTTGCCCCCACATCGATAGCAGATATTCTCATTTGTTTTGCAACTTTATCCACCTTTTTCCTTTTCATTCTTTTCATAATTTTTCCACTTCTGGTGGGAAAAATGAGTTTTTGAATTTTCCATTAGGATTATAGGCATGACCACGACCACAAGCTTTTTCAAAATGGTTGTGTTATGATGCATTCACTTCAGGGAATTGAGCTACACCTGCAGGGCGAGCTTCATGATTTTTCATCAGAAACTCGTTGTTTTGTTCAACAACTAGAAAACATAAAATTAATTCAGAGTATTTTTGAAACCCCTTTTCACGGTATTGCTTCTGCAGGAGCATATTGGTTGCATGAAAGGTTGAGAATGTTTTCTCTAACAGATCTGCATCTGTTAACTTTTCACCACACAACTCTAATTGAGAAGTAATTTTGTATACTTCAGAATTATAAGAAGTTACAGCTTTGTAATCCTGTAAGCGCAAGTGCATCCAATCATACCTAACTTTTGGGAGGATACTGGCTTTCAAGTGCTTGTATCTTTCTTTTAGTTTATTCCAGAGCACAAGTGGATCTTTCACAGTGAGGTATTCATTCTTAATTGCTTCATTAATATGGTGACGAGGAAATATCAATGCTTTTGCTTTTTGTTGCTTAGATGCCGTATTTCCTTCTTTTATTGCATCTCCATTTCCTTCCGCAGCTAAATACATTTCGGCATCCACGACCCAAGTCAAATAGTTGTCTCCAGAAATGTTAAGGGTCTCAAAGTGGAGTTTTGAGAGATTTGACATTCTTACTATCATCGAATTATAAAATTAATCAAGTTAGATAAAATATAACGAGTAAGAAAATAAAATTAAGTAGATTGATCATGCTTACTTGTAACAAATCGAACCATTTGTAGTTGAATATCTATTTTCTTTTCAAATTCTTACATTACAATCTAAAAGTTGAATATATATATATATATATACGGCAAGATTGTATCAAAGTTAATAAAAGGTTCGCAAGATTGGCCAGACTGTGAAATGAAAAGGAATGTTATTCAATCTGTGTTATATAACTATGCAAAATTTTGTGTTATATTTTTCAGCCATCGGTTTGTAAAAAAAATGCTAATTTGTTCCTAAATATGTGTTGTATTAGGTGTCTATATTTGTTCCATAAATCTGTATGCTAATTACGTGTAATAGTATGCTTATTTGTTCCTATCATTACTATTGATAAACACTTCTTGAGTTAATATTAATTCATTTATCTATAAGATAATTACTACAAAATAAGTGATGCAATTTCTAAAGTGATAAATGCAACACATAAATATTATGTGTCCTTCTTTTATAAATGAGAAGTATAATTCTCAAAATTAGTTGATAAAATGATACACGTTAATGTTATTGTCTCTTGCTTATCCAAAAGAAAAATATCAAGTCTGTTATTGATATTATTATACGAGAATTCAATTACTCATGCAACCTGCATACTTTAATAACCATTATATTTTTCCATGGCAGTTGTTTATGCATATTCAAATGCTGTTCAACAAATGCACAAAATATAATATCAAGGACAATCTTATTAAATATTTGAGTTCTATCATTTGTGCAATCCTTCAGGAATGCATCACCTTTGAATTCATCAGAAATTCATTAATAAAAAATTGATTTTTAAGTGATCCTTCAGGGATGCACTAGTATTGAATTCTTCAGGAATACATTAAGAAATTTTGTATGTGCAATTCTTCAGGATGCATTAGTATTAGTGTTAAATTCTTCAAAAATTTATTAAGAAAATTTTGTTTGTGCAATCCTTCAGGGATGCATTAGTATTGAATTCTTCAAAAATTCATAAGAGTTTCTTTAATTTTTTTAAACAGTCCTTCAAAGATGCATGAATGTTGAATTAAAATAAATAAACACTATAATTTGCATAACAAAAATTGTGTATCTATAAGGTACTAATTCCATTTGATGAAATTATAACAGTAACCTATAATCATCGATACAAAAGTATAATTATCAAAACAATTAAATAGGCACATAGATAGCAACTAGTGAAATATATTATATTAATACTTTTTCAGTGATTAGAGCGTGCTGTTAACATGTCATGGATATAAGTAATAGAGAGAAGGAGAATACTCCATCCGTTTCAAAATATAAGCAAAATTTGCCTTTTAGATTCATTCATTTAATGATGTATGTGGTCCATATTATGAACCACATACATCATTAAATGAATGAACCTAAAAAGTAATTTTTGCTTATATTTTGAAATGGAGAGAGTAAGAGAGAAGGAGAAGAAATATTCTTATTTACTGATGTCCTTCTGAATGTTAAAATGTGCTCTATTTATAAAGAAATGAAATGAAGTAGCTTATGAACTAAGCACAATAATCTAGTGGTATGACTCGTTAACTTATTTGCTACTTGGACACCACTATTAATATTTATAACACTAAATGCGAGTAGTTGAGAAAAGGGTTGGATAATGTTGAGTGAATCGTAGGGCTGAAATTCGTTTGACCATGTGAATGTGTGTTTTTTGTGACAGTAGCGAATCAACATCCGTCATTTCCCTCGTGATACAAAACAAAAATTCACGTAACCAAAACGAACCTCACTGCGCCGCACATATCAGCCATGGCGTCTCTGCAACTCCAACTCCAACTCCAACTCCGAAGAATGTTACTCCGATCCTCCGTTCGTTTTCGTTCCATTTCTTTCATTTCCTCATCTTCAATCCAACCACCACCTCATTCTCCTTACAAACCTCCCAATTTCCATCACTCAACCCCACCTTCACTCTTCCAAATAATCAGACACTTCTCATCGAAACCCGTTTCTACAACTCAACCGGTTCCGATTGCCACTGCAATCTCATTGGAGCTTCTCAAAGAACCAGACTCCGATCCATCCTCTGTCGCTGAGCGCCTCAATCTCAGCTTCTCACACATTACACCAACGTCCAATTTGGTTCTCGAAACCCTAAATCTCTCACTTCAAGCTGGTAGAAACGTTTTAGGCTTTCATCAATGGCTTGCATCCAATCCCAAATTCACACTAACCGACCAAACTTTATCTTACTTTGTCGACTATTTCGGTCGCCGGAAAGATTTCAAGGCAACGGACCAAATTCTCACCGCCGCCGGTGGGGGGCAAAAAACGCTACTATCGGCTGTAGACCGCCTTGTTAGGGCTGGTCGGGCGAGCCAGGCGGTTCAGTTTTTTGAACGAATGGAGAAGGATTATGGTTTTAAACGGGATCGGAGTTCGATGAAGGTGGTTGTGGAGAAGCTTTGTTTGAAGGGTTATGCTAGTTATGCTGAGAAGATGACCAAGGATTTGGCCAAGGAATTTTTCCCTGATGAGGAAATTTGTGATTTGCTTGTTGCTGGTTATTGCATTGATGGGAAGATTGAAGAAGCACGTAGACTTGCCGGAGAGATGTATCGTGGAGGGTTTGAGCTTGGTTTGACAGCTTATAATGCTATGCTTGATTGTGTTTGTAAAATGTGTCGGGAAAAGGATCCATTTCAGCTTCATTCGGAGTCTAAGAAAGTGCTTGTGGAAATGGATTCTCATGGTGTTCCAAGGAATGTGGAGACATTCAATGTGTTGATAACAAATTTTTGTAATATTAGGAAAACTAATGATGCTCTGGGGTTGTTCTCTTTTATGAGACATTGGAGATGTAATCCCAATGAGACTACTTTTCTTGTTTTGATTAAGAGTCTTTATCAGGCTGCAAGGTTGGAAGAAGGAGATGCAATGATTGATGGAATGAAATCGGCTGGGTACTGTGCTTTTCTTGATAAGAAAGCTTATTTTGATTTTCTTACCATTTTGTGTGGCGTTGAGAGGATTGATCATGCTTTGAAGATCTTTACTATGATGAAGGCTGATGGGTGTGAGCCTGGGGTTAAGACTTATGACTTGTTGATGAAGAAATTGGGTGCACGTGATCGTGTTGATAAGGTTAATGCTCTGTTCAATGAAGCTCGTAGTAGAGGATTGGATGTGACTCCAAAAGAGTATGTTGCTGACCCGAGATTCTTGAAGAAGAAGGAGAAGAAGGCTGTTAAGGGTGAGAAAAAGAGGGAAACTTTGCCTGAGAAAATGGCTAGGAAGAGAAGACGCTTGAAACAGATTCGGCTGAGTTTTGTGAAGAAACCCAAAAAAAGCAGATTCGGCTAAGTTTTTTGAAGAAGCCCAAACAAAGGATGGGTTGATGATCTCAGTTTTTCACTTAGAAATAGACTTATCTGTTTGAATATTGTTTTCATTTTGTCATGACTAGTTTTACTCTTGCCTTGTGCTTAGATGGTAAAGTAATTTAAGAATGAAAATAATTTGTTGAGTGATTTAAATGACATACATCCCAGTATTTTGATCTGGGTATTACTGGAGCCAGAACCAATATTTTAAAATAACACATGATTGTTCTTTAATCAAATCCCAGTTATAGCCCTGGTAATCTTGAGTGTTGCATCTTGTATTTTTTATGCAATGCATTTTAGCAGCTTCCTTCTCAGTTCTATGTAGAGTTGCAGCTATATCAAAGGAATCACGTATATCAGTGGAGGCTTTCTTAGTTGTTACTGTGAGTTTTATACTTCCATCCCTTTATCGTCATTATTATCTCTTATCTTTCTCAGTTTTGCTTCATAGGACTTTTCGCGTTTAATTTTGTTTGGTCTAGGTAAATACCATGTGGGAAGGGTATTTAGGTGGGAATGGTAGTTGCCTGAGAGTAAGGATTATGCAGAATGAGATTAATGAACATCAGAAATAAGTTAAAACTTAGTCCGGTCACTCATGACTTAAAACCAATGGAAGCATCACTATCACTGCATGATTAAAATAATTACAAACTAGATATCCATGCTTTAATTGACAGTCATACTATGAAGTGTAGCAGTATATTACAAATGCAGATTTAGAAGAAATCCACATAATGCCAGTAGGATTGCAGGAGGATTTTCTAGTGGATCTGCTGCGGTGGTGTCAGCAGGGTTGTGTCCTGTTGCACTTATTGTTGATGGGGGAGGTACTTCATTTATACTTGTAGATAAAAAATATAAGCTAACTACTGGTCATTCATTACTTTTTATAAGCATTTCACGTATACACTTTTGAGTTTAATTTCGATACTGAAGAAGCAAAGGATGAAACACCTGGTTTTACAAACTATATGCTAATTCGGATATATACAAACTATAGGCTAGCAAAGATGTGGAAAGTGATGGTAGAATGCCATCAAACACAGAAGCAAACATTGGACGAAGCCAAGATTCTTATAGCCAGCATTGATGCCAGAAAACAGTCTTCTATGTCGATAACTGATCCATACAGGCTCGCACGCTCAGCCACCAATCTTGAAACCGAATTGAGGAACTGGCGAAACATTTTTGAGTCATGGATCACTTCTCAGAAATCCTACATTCACACACTAACTGGCTGGCTTCTTAGTCTGAGCCTGATGCATCTAAGTTAATATGCTCTCCTCGAAGGTCTAGCACTACTCACCCGTTGTTTGGTCTTTGTGTTCAGTGGTCAAGGTGTCTAGATGCCTTACAAGAAACAATGGTGCTTGATAGCATAGATTTTTTTGCAGCTGAATTAGGATACTTCTATGCACAACAGTTAAGAGAAGATTCTGCACAAAATACAACAGTTGGATTGGATCCAATGTGAATATGGAAATGGTGGAAGTTGCTAAGGTTGGAGAAGAAGTTATGGAGGTTGCTGTTAAGGTACCCTGGTGGGATGTCTGGTGCTATGAGCTCAATGTAGAGTTTGCTATTGACTCTGCTAAGGGATCAACGAACTTGTTAAACAATGGGAGAATGTGAAGTTGCAGCAAAATTGCGAGGCTGCAAAATGAATACAGATGCTTACTTTTACGATTTTAGTTAGTTAGTTTAGCAATGGTGTTGGTGAATATAATTTATTTAAGAGTAGGTTTAGACAGAAGAGAAAATGAGTAGGAGGGAAAGGTTTTGTGCTAACGTTTCTTTATTAGTTCAAATTTGAAGGATCTTACTCAATTTTACTTGCTATTTTTTTCGTTAAATAGTTGTTATTAAATAATTGAACAAACACAATACCATTTTTGAACATATCGCTTTCTTTATTGTTTTTAATCAGCTATCATCCACGCACAGTGGCATAGAGTAAACCTTTGAGGTGGGTAGGACCACAATGAATAAAAAAAATTGATTTTGCTCCAAAAACTTATAATATTTTAGAATCATGATGCATTTGCAATACTATTATTCTTTGAAAAAAAAAAACGTAATATCTTTATGAAATAATTTTTTTAAGGGGTATCTGTGAAATGATTATTAACATCATTTTGGTTATGAAGATAAATTTTCATAAATTTAACTCTTCTTAAGTAAGCATCTTAACTTTAAAGATTATGATGGTTGTTTCATTTGATTTATTTATTAATCATCGATTGTGATTACATACTTAGCAATGTAAGTTTTTAAGTAAAGACCTTCTGTTCGGTCCGGGTCTCTCTTTTGCACCCATGTTTTCTTATATCAATTTTTTTGTAGAACTTTGCTCTTTACCCAATACAGTTTACTCGCGCCCAACTGAAATACCTAAAATACTCATGCGTTAGTTAAGTGACGCATGGATAAAATTCTGCGCAACTTAAGACACATTGCGTGATTTAACTCACGCAACGTGTTGTTAAAATCAAATTTATTTACTTACATTATTCTAAATTATTTGTTCACTTTATTCTAATTTATTTGTTTACTTTATTCTAATTTATTTATTCAATTTATTCAAATTTAATTATTCACTTTATTCGAATTTATTTATTTACGTTATTCTAAATTATTTATTTACTTTATTCTAATTTATTTATTCACTTAAAAGAAATATTTATTCAAATTTATTCGTTAAATAAAAGCAATATAAATAAAAAGAAAGGAACAAAATGAATATTTATTCAAAAAAATTCATTAAATACAAAATGAGAAAATAAATGCAATATAAATAAAAAGAAAGGAACAAAATTAATATTTATTCGAATTTATTCATTAAATACAAAATGAGAAAATAAATGCAAATAGAAATAAAAAGAAATGAACAAAATTAATACATATAACAACATCTCATTTTATTAATAGAATTCATACAATATTTGATACATTTATTCGAATTCACTAAATCTACTTATTTTCTTTTTACCCTGTTGGGGTAATTTTTTTTTACCCTCTTAAGGTAAAAAGTGACCAGCCTTGAGGTAAATAGTGACCAGCCTTCATGGGAGAAAAGACATCATCAACCCTTGGACTAAATATAAATTTGGTTCTTTTTATACCCCAAGAAGATTCTTTTTACCTACGGTAAAAAAAATTTTGAGGTAAAAAGAAGAAAATTTACTTTTATTTCAAGGGTTGATCTCTTTTTCCCCAAACCGGCTAGCCGTTTTTTACCTCACCCCTTCATATCCAAAGGGGTAAAAAGAGACTAGAGAAGCTTGAAGAAAAAAAGAAGAGAAATAGAGGGAGAGAGTGAGGAGAGCTTGAATGTGAGATGGTGTGAGGAAATTGAGAAGTTTGGAGGGGTATTTATAGGTGGGAATAGTAAAATAGGTTATAACTACCATGAATGTAGTCAAAAAAACGTGTAAAGGTGGTAAAAAAAACAAGTAGATTGATGGTTGAAAAGCTGACCAAAGTCCAAAAAACGTGTTTTAAGCTCTGACCAACCGGCCAACCAGCGTGAGTTAACGCGCGCACCGGCCAGTAGTGCGTGACTTAAATCACGCGCTAATTAAGTCACGTTGCGTGACTTAACTTACGCAAGGATATATATGATATATCAGTTGGGCGCGGATGTTTTGTGTTGGGTAAATAGCAGATTTTTTTTTTAATGTCCCCAGCAACAATCACACGAATTGAAAAAAGTAAAAAAAACCTTTTGGAACATTAAATCCGAGATTCACATAATTATGATTTGTTTGATAGCAAAATACAATCATCACGTGACATATCATTAAGCTGATAAACCAAATCATAAAATCGGTCACTAGCACCTAATTACAAAAAGAAACACGATGACTCGTGAAATTTAGAAATCTGATAAGAAGTACATCAAGACCAAATACTGATAAAATGTAAAATGGAGACAGCTATAAATACCCAAAAAATAAACTACTTGTATTCTACAATTGGACCGTGCATATTTAAGTGCACATGTAAGAACCAATTCGATCAAAACTGAGATTTTATGATCTATATTTTAAAAGAAAAGTACAACATACTTCAATACCTAATAATATTGAAAACAAATATGCAACACAGAGGCAAACGCCAAAAACTGTCAAAAGCGGCCCTTTCGTTTCCGACCTGTGTACTTGGTATCTAGAGGGACATCGTTTCCTCTTCTTCTCATTTGATCCTTCTTCCTCAGTATCCATTCCTTTCCCTTGCCGCTCTTATTATTCCTTCTCTGCTTCTTAAAGGGTCTATGCCTGTCTGACAAACGTACCTGCAGTATTTTTTAAACTAAATATAAGCTCGATACAAAGGGGATGCATCTACATAAGCAATTTATCATCATATTTTGCATTTTCCAAATCTGAAATAAATTTATGGGAATTCAACACCTTGAAATGCAGCTCTCACTTGACATGGTAAAAGACATCTTATCTCAACCACTTATACGAAAAAATACTATATTAACACATCCATAGTTTAAATTATATGCATGTTACAGTAACTTTGATTTTTTCATCAACAATTGAGATTTCTCCCTTCACCATGTAAAGTAAATTGCACTCTTTAAAGGAGTCATGTCCAATTTATGAACAGGTAGTGATCTTTAAATAAATCTAACTAATCAAAATAAAAGCCTAAGTTGTAACAAAATGAATAGGTAGTGATCTTTGAAGAATGAAATTTAAAGAAACGTTCATTGTGCCTATTGGAAATCCCTGAATCGAATACACAGATGTGGTGAGACTTACTGTCTGATTTTCTTCATCTTCACTCTCTTCATCAGATAACTTCTCTTCATCTTCATTTTTACCTTTGGACAAGGATGCATTCGTTGATAGTTGACCACATCCAAGAACAAGAAACTCTTTTCTCTTCTTAGAACTAACATAAGACAATTGTTCTCCAGTTAGTGGAAATCCATGCTCAAGAAGGCTATGCAATAATTATTTTCAAAAGAAAGCAATGCTAAAAACCAAATCGAACAAAACAAAAATACATAACACTGAACTATCATAAATTTTCTTTTGAACATGTTACATAATCAACAATGTATGACCAGATACATTACACATTTGTGATCTTTGTCCCATCTTTCATCTCAGCAGGCGCTAAGATGGTTCACATTTTCAGGTGAGAGTGAGGAAGTTAAGATGATTTGGTAAGACATTTAATATATTTCCACTGGTTCTCACGGGCACAGTACAGACACAATTAGTCAAATATTGAAAATTTGTAAGAACTTAAGATATGCTACGGCCGAGATATGTTAACACAAATATACTTGTTTTATGTAAATGCACAATATTTGTAAAGAGACATTGATATTTTTTAATAACATACAACTATATATGTAGACAATAATCCATACTTACAAAAAGATATGCGTGAACATAAAAAACACATACATATCCTTCTCTCATCCATATAAAAAATATATTACTTCCCTTGTAAATAAACCACAAGTGTATTCTTTAACCTAACCAATATCAGAATATAAAAAAATATCATCAATCCTATTTAAAAATAAGGGCCACTCTATTGAATTGCTTACTATTTACCGTCTAATAGTATCATTTTCATCTCCTCATTCTCATCATCAAGATTAAATTCTCCCAATTAAAGTAAGTGGGTCGCCACTATCAATCTATCATCAAATAGATCACATACATCTACATTAAAATACCACAACAGTGTCTTTGTAATTTTTATATCCTCAAAGAATGAACAAAGGAGTCTGTAGTAAGTTCCACAATTCCTTTCACAACGAAGAAGTATCCCAAATGTATAAGTCATTACTTTTTTTAAAAAGGAAAAAAATTGGATGATACTCCTCGGATGCATATACAGGAGTATGTACGCATGTCGGTATTACTATTATACACGAGCAGAGTTTCTGGCCTTTATAGATTCTCACAAATAATGTTAGGCCAAAACAAGCAGTGACAGGAGAATGGATGAATGGACATAGAGAACACTCAAGTTACATAATATTATTTTACTTTATATCACATTATGGTCAAATATAACATGAACATTTTTCACTAATGTTTTTTTTTTTGGATAAATTTTTTCACTATAAAGTTAATCTGTCACGAGACTCCATTCCCCAGTGATTATGACACCTACCAAATACTGGATGCTGATGGATAAACAAACACAAAAAATGAATAAAAACATATTTTTCAGGCAAATTACTTTTGATGGAACAGAGAGCCCCAGTGGTGTTGCAAGATTTATTCATACCTGTGTGGAAAATCCACCACTATGCCACCAGAAAATCCAGCATGCATTGCAGCATTCAAAATCAATTCACGCTGATCTACATTTTCTGGATACACTTGAAAAACTGCTTTAGCGCCATTGGCCAAACATCTGTATAAAGATGTAAAGAAAGCCCTACAAAAGAATATAAATTACATAGTTACGGTGTGAGTGTAAAAGTGAAAATTTCAAGCATAATCCAATCTTAATATAGATGATAAGTCAGAGAAATGTGGAATATATGCTTAGAGGAGTTTAAAGAGATTCAACACAAATTGGTTTTGAAACAAACAACTAAAAGTAGTATAATAAATAAAGAAAGGAACATACTTCAATCTTAACCGAGGGTTGTGAGAAGATCTATCAGCATTACATAACCACTGCATTAAGATACAAGAGTCAACAAAATTAGTAATGGAAATGAGTAAAACTCAATTAATTTTGGCAGAAAAAGTGGAAAAACATGACTAAATAACACTCGGTCCAAAATTAGGAAAGTGGTTGTTAGTTGTCACAAATAAACTATAGCACAAAAAGTTCTCTGAACTTTAAACTTGACTCGCTATAATTGGGTATCATTTCTTCCATCATATAGTCCTAACACATTCTCGTAATCTTTTCTAGTTTGATTTTCTCAGATATCAAAAGCACACCTGAACGGCAGATATACTGATGGCCCCATCAATAACTCCAGGACGAAGCCCTAAACCCTGAAACCAAAGATACAGTATAAGATACAACCTACAACCGTAAGGCAGGATGCGGAGCATCCAATTTAATGTCATTACATATGGATAAGTTAATCATTGCACATGGACATAATCAGAAGGGGAAGGAAGCTGAAAGCGTTTAGTACATAATAACATTTAACTGACATGAACAGAAGCAAAAACAACAACAATAATAACAAAGGTGAAATGAAGTAAAGATAATACCTGACCCATGTCACGGAGTAAAAGATCACCCTCAACCTCTCGCTCCAATGCAATATCTATGAGTTAACAATTTTAAAATAAAATTACAAACAATGAAAAATAGATAGGAACAACAATACGTAGGGCTTGTTTGGTTTGACTTATTTGAGCTTATCCACTGACATAAGCACTTGTGTGACTGTCAAAGAGCACTTATGAAAACATCTTATGACATGTTCCTAAATTGTTTTCAGCTTATGAAGCAATTTAAATTAATTATTATTTTCATATTTAGTTATAGAAATAGCTTATACAAAAGCGCTTATGTTATATGCTGCAAATTAAGTTGTTTATCCAGAATAGAGGAAAAGGAAAACATACTAAGCATTGAAGGTGAAATATCGAGACCAATCCAATGATGACCTTCCTCTGAGAGTGTCTCACCACTGAGTCCGGATCCACAACCTATACAAAAATATCATTCACATATCAGAAATCGCGCGGTGTGCATAATAATTGAAGATGAGAAAGAAATCAGAAAAATGAATTGAAATATAATACCAATGTCAAGGAGTAATTTGGGAACACCGTCTTCAGGTAAAGCGAGTAGTTCCAATGCTCGTTCGGAGAGTGAGGCCTATTTGAGATTATGTGCGAAATTATCAGAAATGAATTGAATTGGAAGAGAGAAAGGAAATTAAAATTGAAATTGAGAAGAACCTGAATATCGATAATACGGGAAGAAGAAGTATACTTGCGAGCTTCGGTATCATCGTAGAATATCTCAGGTGGTGCCACCCGCTCCGGTCGAGACGCCATCGCTAAAACCCTAAACCCACACTCTCTTACCCGCCGCGACACCAACTCTTCTGTAATTCACCGTTTGGGAATTTCCAGACCTAATAATTATTATTTTATTTGAAAGAAAAAAAAACAAAAACAAAAACAAAAAATGTAAAATTATCGTATTATATTGGCCAGAATGAATATGACATAAGTTGAAACTATCGACTCTCAACAAGTTGATGAACCGGCAACTTGAACCATAATTACGGAAAAATTAGGATATCTCACACTCTTAAACTTCAGCTCAGTCTGATTAAGCTGATTAAACGAATAAGCATACGTATCTTGTATTTTTGTTTATTATAGATTCACCCTAATCGAAGTAATCATATTTGAGGGGCATTATACATTAAATGTGAATATCTCTTCCGCTCAAAACACTTCATGATCTTAGAATAAGTTATATATTTTTTTAGGAATTATACGTCTTTCGTCTAAAACTATCAATCTCTTTACAATATCAATAGAATAATTAAAATTTATTTTTCCTACTATACACTCAACTATTTATTACTCTATCTTTTTTTTAAATATTTTTTTTTCTTTGCTCAGTAACCTAAGGCTGGGATCACACTTTTGAAATCATTAACTTTATTATGTCATTAATGAAGGATAATTTTGTAAAATCATTGATAATTTTTCTCCCCCATACAACATTAATTACTCTTAATTGATGTGAAAGGATCAAAATCCATAATTTAGGATGGAGATGTATCTTTTACTTATATCCATAGTCAAATGTAAAAATCATTTGAAAGAATCAATTGTAGTTTTCGTTAATGCATGTGATTTAGTGGGTGGACAACTACTGGGTGAGAACTTAATTAGAATCGGACATGTATTTCACCCAAAAAAAAAAATTATCAAAAAGCTTATGAAATAACTTTGCTTCAAATCTCACCAAAAAAATTGCTTAAAATAATGACTATTCAAAATTGTTGTCACTCAGTAGTTTTCTTTAGCACTGAAAAATGAAAATGCTGTTGTTTTCTTTAGCACAGAAAACTGAATTACGTGTGAGGAACAAATATAGAAGCCAAGTTTAATTGAATAATCCAAACAGAACAACGTCAAATTAATTCATAAATGAAATCTGCATGTATCATGTACACATTGCATGGGTTAATTTCAAGCTAAAATTTCGACTCTTTCATGCAACAAAAACATCATCACATGAAACTCATTTCATCCAACTGAACACACCATTTACGGCAACAAAGACAAACATTTTTAATTTCTCATATTTATTCAATTTTCCCAATTAACCACAACCTGTAAGTAATTAGTATATATATAACACACCTCCAATGAACTTTTGATCCAACAAACTATACTAACAAAAAAGTGTGACAGAAATATGATAGCAAACATGTCATCATCCTCCTCCTCCTCAAAAGTAACATTGAAAAGTTGTTACTCTGTGAGACCAATGGAATCAACATGGTATGGTCAATTACCATTATCCGAATGGGATCAAATTGGAAACATAACACACGTTTCAACAATTTACTTTTACCACCCCCCACAGAAATGGCTTACCTCCCCCAATAAAATCGCCAGCACTCTGAAAGACTCATTAAGCAAAGTCCTTGTCCCGTTTTATCCACTAGCCGGTCGTTTACAATGGAAAGAAAACGGTCGTTTTGATGTCGAATGCAACTCATTGGGTGCTCAATTCATCGAAGCAGAATCGTCGTTAACATTATCAGAACTAGGTGACTTTTCACCTTCCTGTGAATATTACCCTTACCTTATCCCGCACATCGATTACACACGCCCAATTGAAGACATTCCTTTGGTTATTGTTCAACTCACAAATTTCAAATGTGGTGGTGCTAGCATTAGTTTGTTAATCTCCCACGCAGTTGCTGATGGACGAAGCGCATTGCATTTCACTTCTGAGTGGGCACGGCTTGCGCGTGGCGAGCCTATGAAAACAATGCCATATTTTGATATAAATGTGTTGTCGTCAAGGTCAAATTATGGCAACAATGTTAATGTTAATGAATGGGAGTTTAATGAACCTCCATTATTGTTAGGAAATTCGAATAATGTTGAAGAAAGGAAGAAAAAAACAACGGTGGCAATGCTCAAAGTGAGTAAAACACAAGTTGAAAAGTTGAGAAAAACAGCAAATGAAAGTTGGGAAAAACCTAGTAATGGTAGAGGTTATACGAGGTATGAAACCTTAACCGGTCATGTTTGGAGAAGTGCATCTAAAGCTAGAGGGCATGCAAATGACCAACCAACTTCGCTTGGTGTTTGTGTTGATTGGAGGAATCGTGTGGAGCCTAATTTACCAAAAGGGTATTTTGGGAATGGGACTTTGGATGTTGTGGCTACTAGTCTTGCAGGGGATTTAATGTCTAAGCCTTTAGGGTATGCTTCAAGTAGGATAAGGGAAGCGATTGAGAAAGTGAATGATGAGTATGTGAGAATGGGAATCGAGTATTTTAAGAAGCAAGAGGATTTGACTAAGTTTCAAGATCTTCATGCTAGGATGGGGAGTGATGATAAAGGGCCGTTTTATGGGAATCCAAATTTAGGAGTGGTTAGTTGGTTGACATTGCCCATTTATGGACTTGATTTTGGATGGGGGAAAGAAGTTTATATGGGGCCAGGAACACATGATTCAGATGGAGATTCTCTGCTTCTTCCTAGTTATGATGATGATGGATCTTTGTTGGTTGCTATTTGTCTGCAAGAGGTTCATATGGATGCATTCAAGAGGCATTTTTATCAAGACATTGTGTGATCCATGGATGTATTGATCAAAAGGAGTGATACATGCAGAAACTAAATAAGTTGGGTACTTCTAGACTTTATAAATAACCTAAACAAAATAAGTATAAAATTTAATTGAATTATATGTATAACCAATATTCATTTCATAAGCATATGTGTGTTGCCTTGTAATCTTGTTTGTTGTCGTTGTGATAAAAGTATAATGTACTTCTTTTTTTGAAACAATAAAAGTATAATGTATGAATTGCTTTTCAAAAGATATGATTTAACTTTTTATTTTTATGAGTAAGATGTGGTTTAACTTTCGTTGTCATTAATATGCTCGTGGATGAGTTTCTATCGATCGGTTTTCAACCATATCACCCATGCCTAAAAAAAAGTAAACAACCATTTTGAGTCTTAACCAAAATGCTCATTTTGTGGACTCGCAACACCTCTAGCAAGAGTTTTGAATGAAATACATGTACATTTGTTGAAGTCCCAGACCCTCTGGATCATAATATGAAAATGAATCCTTAAGGAAGCATTTTGACGGATGCTAGACAATTTGAATGAAATGACAATATACATTTTAATAGAGAGAAACGGTCATAATTTGATTGACATGACTATAAGTGAGTGACGTAAAAAGACAATATCAGAAAAATACAATAATACAAACTTATGTATTTCAAAATTAAGTTGTCGATTTACGTAATTTTAAAGGATATTGTTTTGAACCGGTCAAAGACATGGGCTTGGCTGCTTAAGCCCATTATCACATCAAGCTCAAATGCTGCATTTGACTAATTACTCGCAACACACCCCTTCTTCGTGAGGGGGTGCTCAGAGCAACTGAGACTTGTTCAAACGAAAGTAACGTCTCTTTTCCGCACGTTCCCGCGAATATCTCACCGACGGTTACACTTCTACAGACTTCGTAACCGTCGGACACACGTGTACCGTACAACGGCTCTGCATTCATCCACCTCTATAAATACGAGGCTCCTCTCAACCTCCAAGGTAGAATCTCTTTTCACTCTGAAACCCCCTAATTCTAAACTCTACTGACTTGAGCGTCAGAGTGTCTGCAGGTACACACCCCTCATTCGGTATAACGCTCACTGAAGTACAATCACCACCGTGAACCACCACATTAAACCAAACACCGGCAGCCACCTTCTGATCAGGTAGGATCAAATATGATCAGGAAAAAGTCATCGAAGTAATTTTAAAAAATGAAATATGATATAAATAACCATTAAAGAAACACGAAATAATAAAAATTGGGGTAAGTTATTTTGGTCTTTAAATGTATAGTGAATAGTCAAAATAGTCATTTGATTGTACACTATATTTGTTAAAATAGTCTCTTACGTTAAAAACATTTCGTTAATGTTGTTTTATTAGTTTATAAATATACTTACTTATTATCATATCAGTCCATATAAATATGAGGGCTAATAGTGCTTTTCATCACTGTAATATATGTCATTTCCAGTTTTAACCCCTATAAATTTTTTGGTTTGGATTCCGTCCTCGTAATTCTTTTTTTTTCTTTTCGAGAAAACCCCCTCCCGCATCCAACTCAGCAGGATCTATTATGCGGCGCTGATTTGGTTTTTTAAAATTGGCCACATGTAAAAAAGGTCATCCACATCAGATTATTTTTAAAAATATTTGAAAATTAATTTAAAATAAAATTAAAAATCCAAAAAATTAGATAAATATTAAGATTTTTTTTTGAAAATTTAAAAATAAAAAAAAATTAATATTTTTTTTCTAAATTTAAAAATATCAGAAAAAACTTTTATATTTTTTACGAAATTTAAAAAATTAGATAAAATCAGAAATATATTCTGATTTTTTTCTCCAAAAATTTATAAAATTGAAAAAAATTATTTTTTTCTTTCTAAATTTAAGAAAAAAATTCAATTTCTTTTATAAAATATAGAAAAATATTCAGATTTTTTACTCGAAAATTTTAAAATAAAAAAATTCAGTTTTTTGATTTAGAAAATTTGAATTTTTAATATAGGCACAAATGCCATGTGTATCCTTAAAAAAATAAAAATAATTATACAGTCAGCGCGCCACGTAAGCATATATGCACAGGCAGCGTGTACCACGTCAGCAAATATGCATAGTCATATGGGGAAGGGGGTTTTCCGGAAGAAAAAAATCACGAGGACGGAATCCAGACTAAAAATTTTATTGGGTGAAAACCGGAAATGAGCTATATTATAGGGTCGAAAAACACTATTAACCCTAAATATTAATTTATTGTCATATCAACTCTTATATAAAAGAGTTAATCTTAATATTAAATGACTGTTTTAACGTCAAGACTATTTTGATGGAGTGCACAATAAAAGATTATTTTAGAATTTCAATATATTGAAAAACTATTGTGATTATCTCATGCATCCTATAATTTTTACAATAATGTCAATGAGATTTCAGATTATATAACCAGAACTTTTTTTTCCCGAGCAAATATTCACTTTAGTCCCTGATTCTGCAACTCGCTGTCACATAGGTCCCTGACTCAGGATTAAATACAAATAAGTCCCTAACTCTGCACTTCTGTTATCACTTTAGTCCCTGATGTTAAAAAAATCTGTTAAGTGATGATATGGCGCATGTGTTATGCTGACATGGAGTATGAGGTCTCACATGGACCAAAGTGAAAGTAGAAAATGGTCATTTTGGTCTCTAAACCAAAAATCAATATCCCAAAATTGAATATCAAATCCTTAAATCCCTATATCTCAAATCCTAAATGTCATCTAATTCTTTTTTTTCTCAAAATCAATATTCCATTAAACACCAACTTATTGATTAATGATAATAAGCTAGCTGAGTTTCAGTAACTATTAATGTAGTTTAACAGAGTTTAGTAACTATTGTATGTATACATGACACTCTTGTCTATTTTACATTTTCTTTTTAGTTTGTGTTCTACTTCCTTTCATTCTAATTATAATACTTATAAGTATTTTAAAATCTGAACTTGATTTTTTATGTGTCTTTCAACAACAATATCCAATTTTTGGTTGAGAGATTTGAATAACTAATGCATAAATTCACTTACTAAAATACACAGGCATGAAATTGCATGTTGTGATTATTATTAGCATAGTTTAAGACAGTGTGCATAGATAATGACATTCATATTTGTATAAGAAGACGTTGATTCAATGATATTAAATATCATATTCATGCTATTAAGTTACATGAAAGAACTTATGCTTTAGTTGCTTTAGCTTCAGATGAAAGAAAAAATTAAAGTGATAAATTTGATAATAAACTTGGAAACATAAACAACTTAACTTATGTTAGATGTAGCACTAGTACCTACTAAGTACAACAAATTTTGAGTTAGAAATTATGTTAAAAAAAATTCAACAGAAATTAACTATCATTTGAATATATCTTGAACTCTTGATTACTATATGCTCAGACCTACGAAATAGAGATATGAATTATCATGTGAATATAACAATAATGCTGGACAAGTTAGAGATAAAATATAATGATCACAAACAATTTAAACCGCTTAACAAATCCATCACTGAAGTAATAGATGCTAATTCATAATTTTTGGTTGCGCATATGCATAATTTCATTTTGGCAAGTGTTATAATAATATTTTGGAATTTAACACATATCTTAGCGTTGTCACTAACAAGTGTTATAATAATATTTTGGAATTTAACACATAACATTTTGGCAAGTGTTAAACTAACAACATGTCAGAGACTTTAGTGAAATTTCGTGCTTCACATCATCACTTAACATATCTTATTAATGCGAGAGACTAAAGTGATAACGGAAGTGCAAAACCAAAAACTTATTTGTATTTATTTTTGTTTTTTTTTTCTTCCGAAAAGAATTAATATGTGGAAATGAATTGGGCGGTAAATTAAGTGACAATCCCCTATTCCCGGTATTTCTAGTTTTTCGCATCCAATCCTCACAATGCGCTCTTCCATTACTACAACTCTTTCTCCGCTCGTACATTTCCTTCACTCCTCTCTCTACATTTTCATTCACATTTTTTTTTTTTCAAAATTTAATTTTCACAACACAACAAAACGATGTGTCTAAATTCCAACAACAACAAACAACAATGAAATTTACCGATTTCTATCTAAATTGCTAGGTACTTCTCTATCCATTTTACTTGAGCTTATGTTATGTGGGCTATAGACCATTCAAAGCTTACTTATCTTGATTGATTATATGACTGGTGGCTTCCTTTCAGGGCAATTGTTTGCTAGACCGTGAAAGACCAAACAGTAGAAGAACAATTAACATGGGCATTTCTGTTAGAGATTTGGACCCAGCTCTCAAGGGAGCTGGACAAAAAGAGTATCCTGTACAAGTTGAACAATAATGTATTATATTTTCATTTTCATATTAATTCATTCAAGCTTGATGCTTCATTTTATCTTTGCATTGTTCTCCTTAACCATATATAGTGGACTTGAAATATGGCGTATCGAGAACTTTAATCCAGTCCCCATCCCCGAGTCTTCTCATGGAAAGTTTTTCACTGGAGACTCATATGTGATCTTGAAGGTAAGTCACGTGTTCTCGATGACTTTTCGTTCATATAATATAATGCTAGCCTCATGTCAGTATTCACATTTGCTAGAAATTTGTATTTTTGTTTATTATTACTTTGTTGTATAGAGATTGATATTTACAAAAAACAAAACTTATATGCAATGCTATCGACATTGTTATTATTGTTCTTATGGGGCTAACGCTTATATAAGGGAAAATTCTGAAGCTTAGATATTTACACCGCCAAGTCCTTTGATTGTCGTCATGTATTATGAAATACAAGGAAAGGAAAATTGTGTTATAAAATAATTCATACAGGAATATAACTCACCTGGGTCAGTTTTATTTAATAGGAACTTTTGTTTCCTCGTGCTTTTGAATTTTGGGACAAAATGATGGTTGCAACAATGATTTTCTTCATTTACAACATATAGCATTTTGCCTTAAATATACATGAAGACATTGATGGCTTCTTTTGACAAGTTTTATTTTTCTCTTGTTGAGAAATATAATTTATTAAATCTTTGGTTCATATCTCAAACCTCTGTATCACTTATTTAGGCTAAATTCACACTATTTGCTGTTCTTTGGTTTTTGTGGATAATGTTAATCCAGTAGTTTATAGTTTTTCTGAGTTTATGGTACTCCCTCATAATAGATTATGCAACAATGTATTTAATCAGTATTATTTTTTTTCCTTTTCCATATCATCTTCGCGTAGACAACATCATCGAAAAGTGGTGCTCTGCGCCATGATATTCATTATTGGCTTGGTAAAGACACCAGTCAAGTAAGTTTTGTTGTTCGTATATTGTCATCCCCTTTCGCCTGTTTTTAGTTCATTATTTGTTATAATTTTCCCATTTACTCAATGGTGATCATAACTATAAAATAGGATGAAGCTGGTGCCGCAGCCATGAAAACAGTTGAGTTGGATGCAGTTCTAGGAGGACGTGCTGTTCAGTATCGTGAAGTACAGGGTCATGAAACTCAGAAGTTCCTGTCATATTTCAAACCATGTATTATACCACAAGAAGGTGGAGCTGCCTCTGGTTTTAAGCACGTTGAAGCTGAAGAACATAAGACGCGGTTGTTTGTATGCAAAGGGAAACATGTTGTGTATGTCAATGAGGCAAGTTTGATATTATTCCCCTGTTATTGATTCATTGAGGTTTCAGACTTGCACATTATTAGTATAGACAATTACACAGATATCACACGTATATAAACACTATTTTCTACCTTTTGATTAAATATTTATATTGGTTATAGGTTCCTTTTGCTCGATCTTCACTCAACCATGATGATATTTTTATTCTGGACACTGAGTCAAAAATCTTCCAATTTAATGGTTCCAATTCATCTATTCAAGAAAGGGCTAAAGCATTGGAAGTTGTTCAATATATTAAGGATACCTACCATGATGGGAAATGTGAAGTAGCTTCTATTGGTAAGTTTACTAGTATATTCAGATGTTCTAAAGGTCATTGTTGTGTATTGGATGTTTACACTTGAATTTCCATGAAGAGGATGGAAGGTTGATGGCTGACTCTGAATCTGGAGAATTCTGGGGTTTGTTTGGTGGCTTTGCTCCTCTTCCGCGTAAAACAGTCCGTGATGATGATAAGATAATTGATTCTCATCCTCCAAAGTTGCTTTGGTAATATGTTCTTTTAGTTTTTCAGTTGATATATTCATTTACACTGTCAATATATTCCTTTACTTTTTAGCAATGATATTTGGATGCAACTCATTAATGTTTGAGTGTGTTTATAGTTCTCCTCTTTCACTATTGTTTTAGTTCCCCATTTTCTGTAAACTTATGTTGTTTATCAATGTAAAAAAGTAGTAAATTTACCATTTCAGCCTGAAGTTGCTTAAGTTGATAATTCAGAAGACTTGGAAATAATTCTAATTATTGCGACATCTACAGTGATGAAATTATATTGAAACATTAGACTCTATAATACTCTTTATAATAAAATTATCATTTTTCCAGTGTGGAAAAGGGGAAGGCAGAGCTTTTTGAAACCGATTCTTTGACAAAGGAATTACTGGACACCAACAAATGCTATATTTTAGATTGTGGGTTAGAGGTGTTTGTTTGGATTGGACGAAACACATCTCTCGATGAAAGGAAAAGCGCAACTGGATCTACAGATGTAATTTCTCTTCTTTGCTTCTCGGTATTGTTGAGCATTTGTTAGGAGTGTTAATGATTATTGGGTTTCTGCTGGCTAAAAACAGGAACTAGTCAGTAGCACCAATCGACCAAAATCCCAGATAATCCGCGTAATGGAAGGATTTGAAACAGTGATGTTCAGGTCCAAATTTGATTCTTGGCCTCAGACAACTAATGCAGCAATGCCTGAAGATGGACGTGGCAAGGTAGCAGGTGAGTTTTAAATAAACTTTAATGTAACTTGTCTGAATAGTTTTTTTTTTGTTGAGGGGTAGCCTGAAGGTTTATTCAGCATCATTTGCCTGACTGTTATCTTATTCTAATATTGTGTCTTGTTTATGACATCTAGCACTTCTTAAACGTCAAGGATTGGATGTCAAGGGCCTCGTGAAAGCTGATCCAGTAAAAGAAGAACCTCAACCATACATCGACTGCACGGGACATTTACAAGTACTCAAATATATTTTATATCAAATAACTCATCACAACTGATATCTCATGATGCAATTTTTATCAGTATTATATTTAATTTTTCAGTGGTCTTATATCCCCTATGTATTTGATTTCTCATAGTGGAAGAATCTTTAGAATTCCAATCACTATATTCTCAAAACTCTACCCCATTCTAAAGATGATCATCAAAATGAGAAGCTTAAATACACAAGAGCTATACTCTATCATATGCTTTGAATAGCCAGCATCGCACTTCACAGTTCCTACACAAAATGGATGTAGAAATATCAATCCTGTGATCCTTGTTTTACCTGATTTATCTGCTAACTATTAACCCTGGGCCAATTTCTTATCACATTGAATTTTTATTAAAATAAGATTTTGGTCCTGTAGTTTTATCCATTTGTGTTTGCTCCCTGCTATACATTGGTTTCTAGTCCCTACATTTTCACTACTTTGGGTTTTGGTCCACACATCAAAGTATTGGTTCTTAACCATTTGTGTTTGATCCCTCAAAAAACCATTTGTATTTGTCGATATTGTTTCTACCCAATAAGCCATTGTTCCCTATTTTCCACAAAGGTTTGGTTCCTATAGTTTCCAGTTAGTAAGGTATTGTCCTTTACAGTCAAAAACTAAATCAATGGAAACTAAAGGGACGTTTTCTCCCTGTCAGACTATGTTAGATTTTTTCTAGCGATTAAGATAGGAGCTAGTCAACTGTAAAATGATTTATTTCCTATCAGTAGTAGGCATATAACCTCATTTAAGGATTGCACAAGCTATTCTGAGTAGCGTCCTTTTGCTTTGGTAGTCCAATTAAGTTTCTCACATTCTACAACATTAGGATTTAAGGATTCAAAATCTCTTGACATATTTCAAAAGACATGTTCTGCACTTATCTCTATTTGGATGGATTGATTGTGATTTTAATAATAGACTTAATTTCCAACATTTTCTTTTGCTTAATTGTTTGTGTTGTTGACAAATGTTATACCATAACTTCTCAGGTTTGGCGTGTGAATGGTCAAGAAAAAAATCTTCTCGCAGCCACTGACCAGTCAAAATTTTATAGCGGAGATTGCTACATCTTTCAGTATTCATATCCTGGAGAAGATAGGGAGGAGCACCTAATAGGAACATGGATTGGAAAGAACAGTGTTGAGGTGAAAGATTTATAGTATTTTTTTTCTAGTTCTTTCTGATGTGTGTGTTTGTGTTGATTTATTCAATGTAAAAATCTCAAAATCTGTCTTAAAATATTCACCTGGAGCTGAAAATTATGTTAGTGAGTTATAGCTTATCAATTTTATTACACCATACACAAAATTGGTAACTGCTCCGGGACCAGGAAGTGTTGAATAAATGCATAAACTAATTTGGTCTTGTTATAAAATTGCATTATCCTGCGTTTCTTACAAGCTTTCTTTGTTGAAATTAGGATGAAAGAGCTTCATCTCTTTCACTAGCAAGTAAAATGGTCGAGTCAATGAAGTTTATTCCATCCATGGTATTTTTTTCTTAAATTGATATTTTCAATTTGTTGAGAGATTATTTCTGCTCATTTCTCATGTCCTGACTGATGTTATCCATGTGTAATTGATTGAAGGCTCGTATTTATGAAGGCAGTGAAACAATTCAATTTTATTCCATCCTCCAAAGCTTGATTGTTTTTAAGGTTTGTTGGATTTTGATTGGTGTAACTAAGAAAAAGCTATTTTATAGTTTGAGTTATTTTTTCTTTAATACTGGTCATTTATTTCAATTGTCTATCAGGGCGGACTTAGTGATGCATATAAGAATTACATCACGGAGAATGAAATTCCAGACGAGACATACAAGGAAGATGGTGTTGCATTATTCCGCATCCAGGGCTCTGGACCAGAGAGTATGCAAGCTATACAAGTTGACTCAGTATGTCATCTTGTCTGTTTGTAGTGGCCATTCTAGCCCCTCATTTTGTATGGGCAATTTATGATAAAATAAAAATAATCACTATTTTTCTTTTCTTTGTCTTTGTCAACCAGGCTGCTTCCTCCTTGAATTCCGCTTATTGCTACATACTTCAGAGTGAGTCCGTTGTTTTTACATGGTATGGAAATCTTACAAATTCTGATGACCAAGAACTCGCTGAGAGGATGCTGGACTTAATTAAGGTTTGTATGTTTCAAGATACTTAAATGTGAACAATTCGAATAGTCCAAACAAACACCACAATGTTTTTTTTTCCTAAAAAAATTGACCAAAATGTTCACGTTGAACAATTTTATATGTTTGCATATATATATGGTCAAGGAAATAGTGAGCTTATTTGACTTTCTTAAGACAAACACTTGTATAAGTGTTTGAAAAAACATGTAAAAAAGAGATTATGAATCCCCAAGATAACTTGTTATTGCCAAACTTGCCATTGGACTATATAGAATTGCCTCAATTTTCCAGTGCCTTGGTTTTGATCCCAGAAGGCATTATTTATCCCAAGCCACACTACCCAGCCCAGAAATTATGCAAAAACATAACTGTATTTATCAACACATATGCTTGCCAATTGTCTGCAGCCGGATGTACAATGCAGACCACAAAAGGAAGGTGCAGAAACTGAACAGTTTTGGGAATTGTTAGGAGTGAAAACAGAATATCCCAGTCAAAAGATTGTGAGGGAAGCCGAAAATGACCCTCACCTATTTTCTTGCAATTTCTCAGAAGGTAAGGACCAATATCTTGTTAGCTGGGTAGTTTTGTTTGATATTCACCCACCCACGCCCATTTCTTCTTGAAGGCAAATAATGACTGACTTATTTATGATGGTTTCTTTCCCTGCCTGATGTCAACATACAGGAAATTTAAAGGTGTGTACACCCATTGATCAGTTCAAATGCATGATTTTTGAATATTTTGCGTTGTGTTGATCCCATGGTATGAAGTAAATGTTTATTTACAGGTGATAGAGATACACAACTTTTCCCAGGATGATTTGATGACAGAAGATATTTTCGTCTTGGATTGTCACTCTGAAATCTTTGTGTGGGTTGGACAGCAGGTTGACCCCAAACGTAGAATGCAGGCTCTACCAATTGGTGAGGTATAACTGGTTTTTCTTTGGTTGGAACTTACAAACATGCTGGTATAATTTAGTCACTAATACTTTGAAGAGTTTTTCACCAACCTAAAATCTTACACCTTGGTTATTTGCTCTTCCTTTTAATCTTTTATTGTGGATTTAACTGTGACATTTTTTTATCGTTAAAACACCATTAAGCATTTTAACTGCAAGTCTGGCAGAGCTTTTCCTTGGCGAAATCATTGTTTAAAGATCTTTAGCAGTTATTGTCTCAAAATTAGCACACTGAATGTCTTTTATTCGGTATTAGTATTTCTGAAGTCATATGTGTAATTTATTTTTTGACAAGATCAGAAGTCATATGTATAATTCTTAACTTATTATTTTGGAATTGTACAGAAATTTCTCGAACAAGATTTTCTTCTAGAAACAATATCTCGTTTTGCTCCAATATATATTGTCATGGAAGGCAGTGAGCCGCCTTTCTTCACTCGCTTCTTTAAATGGGATTCTGCAAAATCTGCAGTAAGTTTTACAGTGCAATAGCGTAATTATATGACTTCTAATAGTCTTAAAATTCTAACAATTGAGAATTCCTTTTTACGGTAGATGCTGGGAAACTCATATCAAAGGAAGCTTGCAATCATGAAAAATGGGGGCACTCCACCTTTGGTTGTAAGTCATCAAGTCAATGCTGCCTTTACAATCATGAGTATTGCGTTTGTATTATGTGTGTCCAAATCAGACCACACTTGCATGTTGTGTGCTAGCTTAGTGGTGGTGATTGCCTAGGTTTGTTTTCTGAAGGGACTGAAAATTCAAATCCTCGTTGACGCGTGCATGGTCTAGTGTCTCCCCCTAAATAAATAATAATATTGTTCCTAACTTATTAAAAAATAAAAAACTTCCATGATATAGACACGAAAAATACTCTTCTGACTTTTGTCTCAGATAATTTTAACATTACTCTTTTGCTCCACTTGTACAATTGTAGGGAAAGCACCTGGTCTTCATATTAATATTTTGATCCTAGAGTAAAGAACCATATTTGTACTAAAAAAAACACAAAAGACCTATTTATTCTTGCAAAACGAAAAGTACGCATTCGACTCAAAAATTACAGATGTGGGTCAAATTAGTCTGTTACAATGATTTTTAAGAACATATAAAAGACTAATTTAGCCTAACATTTGAGATTTTGAGAATCAAATCAATACATATCATTTACCATAGACCGAAATAGGTCTCGATGTCTGTTTTCAAGAGCAAGTTTGGATTTGGACTTTCACTCTTGATTGCATTTGCATTGATATGTTTTGTTAATACATTTTCAGAAACCCAAAAGAAGAGCATCTGTATCTTATGGGGGAAGGTCTGGTGGTTTGCCAGAGAAATCCCAGCGCTCTCGCAGTATGTCTGTTAGTCCTGACCGTGTTCGTGTGAGAGGAAGATCTCCGGCCTTCAATGCATTAGCAGCTACTTTCGAGAACTCAAATGTTAGAAACCTTTCAACTCCACCTCCAATGATTAGAAAACTGTACCCAAAATCTAAGACACCAGATTCAGCAACGCTGGCACCTAAATCATCAGCCATATCTCATCTTACTTCTACTTTTGAACCACCATCAGCACGAGAAAAATTGATTCCTCGGTCACTTAAAGGTATGAGTAGACGAGTTCATTGTGATTTTATTATATGTTAGAATTTGTTCTTTTGTAAAATGCATATTCTCTTCTCTGAGCTGCTATCATGTGATGGGAGCACAGATACTTCCAAATCAAACCCTGAGACAAATAGTGACAACGAGAATTCTGTGGGCAGCTTAGAAGAATCTCATACTATACAGGAAGATGTGAACGAGGGTGAACCTGAAGATAATGAAGGTCTTCCAGTTTACCCATATGAAAGTGTTAACACAGATTCTACAGATCCTATGCCAGACATTGACGTGACTAAACGAGAGGTATACTATTATGACAATGTCAACATATAACCTTGTCTTTTGTTTTCTTTACTTTATTCTTTGCAGGTTAAATGTTATAATTAAATCGTGATTTCATTTTCATTCTGACTTGTTTGAGCTTGGGACATACAGGCTTATCTATCACCTGATGAATTCCAAGAGAGACTGGGAATGACTAGGAATGAATTTTACAAGTTGCCAAAATGGAAACAGAACAAACTCAAAATGGCTGTTCAGTTGTTCTGAGTCAAGTATACTTAACCACATACTTTTCCTTGTAGTGGTTCGATGTATAGGATTATTTCATTGTTCATAGCTGCTTCGTATTAATTCTGTAGGGAAACAAAGGTTGTTAGTGAGCTTGTCTTTTCGGGGTTCCTTGTTAATCATTTTTCGATTCAAAATATTTTTAGAGAAGCAATTGGGATTGCAATAGGAAGATTGTATTGATAGTTGAGTTATGAAGTTTGTACAGCAGAGTGTAAAAGCCACTCAACTCATTATTTATTTTGGAAATAAAATAATATTCTTTAAAATTAATCTTCAAATTCCTTGTGTTTCATGCTAACATTTTTCTTGGTATATATGTGTGTCCACGCGTGAGTTTAATGGACATGCAATAAGAACTTATGCAAGACCCTTTTATAACTACAACTTAAAAATAACCTCAAAATACTGAATGTTAAAGCAGTTGGACCGAAGCAGCTTTCTCTAGTCAATAAGCTCCCCCTTTTGCCTCAGTTCAATCTCCAGTTAATAGCTCATTTCCTTTGTTTTGTTGCAAGGACTGATGCAGCAGAATTACTCTAGAAATAAAGAAAATCATTTTATTCTGTTCTGTCTAAGAAATCATCATTTTGATCCTTTTTGCATATCACTAGATCATCCTCTACGTGGGTTTACACTTTACAATGATTTCTAAGTTTGTCAGTGGATCACATAACCTTGCTTAAAGTACTTATCTGTTTTCTTCTCCTTGTCTAAATTCTACCTTTTAATGGAGTATTACATAAACCTTTTCTGGCAATAACTCCCGATCCTACGTTTAAGAAACCTTCGGTAGCTGGTACATAAATATTTGCATTCTTTGGATTTACATCAATAATATTTTTCACTAGTGATTGCTTGTTTAATCTGTTTTTACTCTAATTTATTAGTAATGTATGCAGTGGTGTGGTCTCATTTGGATAAGAAAGCAAAGGTTATGGCTGATTTTGGTGATGATTATTGATGAGTATAATTGCATTATATGAATATATTTCTCTCAACACTGTTGCATAACATAACATTATATTATACAACTTGAATCACATAATCCTTGAACTGAATTACACTGCTCTGTCCTGAAATTTTGAATAGATTAGAAAATAGAAAGGGAGGCCCTTGTTTACAAGGATTTCAACAGTGTTTGAGGAGAAAATATTTTTCATTTTGTCGTGCAAAACCGTTCTTCTTTTGTAGCATGAAACCGCAAAGAAGGATTAAGATATAGAATTACACTACACATATGTATTTCAATTGGAGTTTGGAATAATGTCATAACCCTCAACTCTGCACTGCTCTATCATATTTTGGCATGGTTACTGTGATTTGATACCTGAAATCTTAATATATGGATCGGCCTTATCAGTTTGGTTAATTAAGTTTTTTTTTTTTTTTTTTATGTTGTCATCTACTAAAATAAAATCAGTTATATGCATTGATCCATTTAAGTATTTCACTAATCTTTCAGCAAGTTTTTACATTCATGTTCCATTTAAACCTCCTTGGTTAAAGTAGCCAATAGTTATGGAAAATCGAAATTAGCAGATTTTCATGTTGGGTTGAATGGGCAAACTACAATTCAGGAGATTGTTTATTTTACTTTTACATGCAATGCATGTATATCTTTGAAAAATATTTATAAGATCATTTATAGAGCCACAAGTTGACTGTAGCAACAAATATTATTGGATAAATTGTAATAAAAAAAATGTTAGTCAATAATGTAACATTGTATATCAACAATTGTGAATTGATGGATAATATGTAAAAAGTCAAAGTACAAGTGTGACATATTCAATCAACCAAGCTAAATGCTTGTAACAAGGAAGTTCAAAAATTTTGTTAATCAAAAATAAAAAATTCACAACAACGCCGTCTGTGGGGATCGAACCCACGACCACGTGGTTAAAAGCCACGCGCTCTACCACTGAGCTAAGACGGCTTGTGTTGAAATTTTCCAACATTATTTATTTATTTATTTTTCTATCTATTAAAATTTGAGAACAAAACAAAACGCTGTAGGAAACTATTGAATTTGAAGGTGTAACAATGTTACAGAAGGAATATTCTGTTACATTTCTGTATTTTTGTTTTGTTGAATACATGGTGGGGACACAACAGGTAATGTAAGGCTTAATATATTAGTTGTTGACTTTGATAAGTGAATTTCATTCATTCTAACCCACCACACGGCACACACTACTACAGCTAGTGGGATGACAATTTGATTGATAACGATGATATTATGAGTTAAGCGCAAGTCATGGTGAAAATCCATGCACCGCCTCGTGGTATCATAATTATTAATACATTAATTATCTTATCTGTTGTTCGTTTATGCTGGCTTATACTCGTATATCTGTCATCTTGCATGTGCATGGCTACAATATATATGCTAATCATTTTGATTGTGGGCTAGATTATTATTATAAATAAAATTATGGTAGAGGGAGTACAATCCGCAACAAAACAAAAAAACAGATATGGAAATTAAAGAAGACTCATACCAAAATATAACAAGATGGAGGAAGTACACCAAGAGAAACTAGGAAGATAGAACAAGTATATATGGGTTATTTTGAAGTGGATGTTTTTTTTTGTACAAAAGAGGACCAAAGGCCCAAAAGAAAATTAAGGATCTAGTTGAACATTCCTAAGCATGGAAGCGTTAGAGAAGTCATCAAACAGAAGTTTACGGAGTTTAATGGATGGATTCTCTATTCTGATACAACTAAAAGAGTCTACAGAAAAGCTAAAATTAGCTAACCAATCAGCACATCGATTACCCTCCCTGTAAGTATGACGAAATTGGACTCAGCAATCCAAAACCAGGAGTTTTCGAATGCGTTGCACTAATATATGATGTTTCTTATCAGACATATAGTAGTATATTATGCCATATTTCTAAGGTTCCAAGGGATAAAAAAAAAGGGACAATATATTAGAGGATTCTTGAAAGCTTTGTAGCCAAAGAAGAGTAATTAGTTTCTATATCCGCGGATAAAATCCACCACAGACACGGAGCGGATACCTTAATGGATATCCATGAATAAAATAAACGGATATTTTAACTATCCACTAATTAATGGATACGGATGCGGATTTAATGGTATCCGCACCCGCATATATCCATGTCCACTATTAAATCGAGTAAATTATATTAATAACCTTAATATTATTCAACTTCATAAGCAAAAAACTTTTGTACTGTGAGTTTTATTAGTTATTACACGACTGTTCAAATTTGTATCACGCTCCTTTAAAATGAAGTGAAAGCGGTCGGAATTGTTAAAGCAAGAAACTTTGTTTTTGTTGAATATGATTAGCTTTATTTATGTTTTTGTTAAATCAATTAACTCTATTTTATTAAATGTAAGGAACTTTATTTATGTTTTTGTTGAGTCAATGATCTTTGTTGTTATTGTAATGTATTGATATTATATTTTTCTAAAAAGAAAAGAAAATGCATGTGATGAACTTTAGTTTTTAATTTTCAGCTAAAATTAATTAACGATTTTTTATTTTATTTTTATAAATATTATCTATGGATATTTGTATAAATCTGCGAATACCTTAAAATCTGTGGATTACCCGCTAAACAGATATCCGCGTGGATATAGATAGGGTATGAATTTCATATTTATCCAACGGAGCGGACACGGATACCTCACTATCAACATTCATGGATATCCATTTACATCCCTATTTCTAACCACATGTAATTCGTAAGATGAATAATGCCAGCAACATTTTTATTAAGTGAAATATATATATATATATGAGTCATACCACTTTATTGTGATTTATTCTTTAGTTGGACCCACATGTATTTCACTGAATAAAAGAGTGATTCATGTTGAAAAAATTTATGTGGTAAAATACATGTTGTTAGCATTGATTACTATGAAATATGATTGAACTGTGCAAATAAAATTAACTACAATTTTGAAGTTTATTAACTATCAATGAAGGTTTAAAAAAAAATAACTAAACACAATTAACCATAACTTCAAGATCATTATCATAATTTTTTTAGATGCTCAAATACGTATATACAAATAAAAATTTGTTCACAATGACGAATGTTTCACCCATTTAACACAAAGTTAAATAGACGCTCCATTATGAAAGACGCCCCATTATGAAGGGAACAAATTTAAGTGTCAATTAAACTACTAGAGGGAGGAGTGGGAGTAGTACTTTTGTGAAAATAAAATATACTTTTTCTCCTAGTGAGTTCATAAATTAAGTTTTCTTTGTTGTCATGAACATGCTTATCCTTGGTCGTGCATACCAACCACCTCATATTATATTGATTTATATATATATATAATAGTAAACCCTGGCTGCCCAAGAAACACTTAACAGATTGTAAACGCATGCAGTTTAGTTTAGATGCTTCACGCAATATATTATAGTTATACTATGTTAGTAACAGTCTTCAATTTTTAAAGTCTTTTTGGTACTATGTCAATTTTGTAACTCCAATCATCCTTTAGTCCATAACAATATGACACATACTCTTAATAACAATTATATCACACTAGCCAGACTGTCCATGTAACACTTTTGTTTTGATTCTCATCAATCAATTATTCTTCAATCATGCCCCTTCAAAAGTGTAACCCTTTTTCATTTCTTATAATTTTTTAATTACATGTCAACTATACAATATTTTGTTTTATTTCATAAGCTAGCTCAAGTTAGTGCCATGTTAACTAACTATAAATAACTGAACCTATAATAGATGTTGCAAACAACAATTGTAGCAGCATAACAGAACATTCATTAGCAATGGAAGCTCCAAGCTTTGTCCTCTTCTCATTGCTTCTTCTCCTCACAGCTACAACAAGCTCAGCTCAACTCACTCGTGGTTTCTATAACAATGTATGCCCCAATGTCGAACAATTGGTTCGTTCTGCCGTGAATCAGAAGTTTCAACAAACATTTGTGACTGCTCCTGCCACTCTCAGACTGTTCTTCCATGATTGCTTTGTCAGGGTATGTGTGTAACTTACTACTCATTTTATTATTTTCTAATTAATTAAACTCTAATGAGAAATTTTTGCCTGTTTATATGCTAAAGTAATACTTGCTTTTACAGGGTTGTGATGCTTCGATTTTGCTTGCAACTCCGAAGGCAGAGAGGGAACATCCTGATGATATATCACTAGCCGGGGACGGTTTTGACACGGTGGTTAAGGCCAAGGCAGCCGTTGATAGGGATCCTAAGTGCCGAAACAAAGTCTCTTGTGCTGATATTCTCGCTCTCGCAACTAGAGATGTTGTCAATTTGGTACAATTCATTTCATCACTTTCTTTAATAGATTCTTACAATATTTGCAATTCACTTACAAGGAAAATTTTGTGCAGATTTATGAACTATTTAATAAGAACATTAGTTTAATAGAGTCTATCAATGTTTGTTATTTATTGACATATATATACTAATATCAATCTTATTGTGCAATATTGTAGGCAGGGGGTCCATTTTATAATGTTGAATTGGGAAGACGTGATGGGAGAGTATCTACTATAGCAAGTGTTCAAAGAAGTCTACCTGGTCCTCATTTCAATTTGAATCAGCTTAATACCATGTTTAATCTCCATGGCCTCTCACAAACAGATATGGTTGCATTATCAGGTACTACTAATTAATTTCATTACCATATAGTTTGTACTTCTTTATAATTCTATATATGAAAAGTGATGTGTTATACTATATAATATGTATGTTTAGGTGCACATACAATTGGATTTTCTCATTGCAACCGCTTCTCAAATAGAATCTACGGAAGTAGAATTGACCCATCACTAAATTTACAATATGCTTTCCAACTTAGGCAAATGTGTCCTATAAGAGTTGATCCTAGAATTGCAATAAACATGGACCCTGTCTCACCTCAAAAGTTTGACAATCAATACTTCAAGAATCTACAACAAGGAAAAGGTCTATTCACTTCTGATCAAGTGTTGTTTACTGATTCAAGGTCAAAGGCTACAGTCAACTTATTTGCATCAAATCCAAAAGCTTTTGAGAGTGCTTTTATTAATGCTATTACTAAGTTGGGAAGGGTTGGTGTTAAAACTGGTAATCAAGGTGAAATTAGGTTTGATTGCACCAGGCCCAACTAGAAAAAGTAGTACTGTTATATGGCCTCATCGTCGGATTCGGAAGCATGCAGTTATATGGAGTAGTCAATCTCAACCATTGATTTGAGATTGAACGGTTTAAATTACACGTTTATAAGATTTGTTTTCAATGGTCTTGACCATTGATTTTGATTTGATGGTCGAGATTGGTAACTGCGGTTATGCAGGGAATCTATTTCCATCATCATCTTTTCTTTTGGGGGTTTCTGAGTTTGTATATTTGATAATTCATTGTTCTTTTAATAAATGATTGAGTTCTTTGAGGTATATTCCTGGCTTCAAGTTACTACTAGGTCACATTATAAATAATGCATCAAATTTTTAGATAATGAAGATGTAAAGTACTTTCTCAGGGGGAATGGGAAGTATTGATAATTGATTTGCTCCATATGGTTGCTTCAAATGACACCAAAAGCAAAACATAAAACAAGTCAAATATGGAACCAATTCTATATATAAATATTTATTACATCATGACGTGTTATAACTTTTAAGAATTGGACAAGTATATATGTGATAATGGTATTTTACCATTTATTCGTGTCACTTCTATTAATAGTTTTCTTAAAAAAAATAAAAAGTTCTATTAATAGTATCTTATCGGATAGGATATGACCTGCAAATGTGTTATAAGTGATGGACATAATCCTCGCATTACAAATTAGTTTTGTAAGATTTGAGTTAAGCTCAACCCAAATACTAAAACAACAAACCTATCTAAAATCCATTGTACATACCGCTATTGGATCACACTTCAGATGCCAGTCCTAGACAAAGCGGGTTATATTTATACATTTTTAATGTTGAGCGATGAAATTATGAAACCGAAATTAGAATGCATTGTCATTCAGAGCTTCAAAATAGACAAATCTGTGAAATTTGTGACAGTTTAGTTTGCAAGAGAAGAGCCTCAACCTGGATAGCAATGCTTAGCTATTTATTTAATTTAGGAAATAATGTAAGTACTGCAAGTCAAGTCAACTATCTAGGAGTGTACAGAAAATGCACTTGGTTATAGATCTGTGTGTATCAACTTTTCATTTTATTATTAGAATAAAGTAGAAACTAATCTAAGAATGTGAATGCATGAACCATCTAAATTCAGTGGTCCATGCAGAGTTGAAAGGTTACAATTACAAAGAAACAAACAAGTTAACAAAATTCTATTTAAGCTGTAAACCTTGAGTAAATGTCACACTGTTGCTCCTAATGGGATTGGTTGTGTCACTGCATTCTCCTAATTGAAGTTTCATATTAGAATTCTTAAGCTGGCTACCTCCTATGCTTAGTGTCAAATCTACTTCCAATTCTTCATTTAAATCATCAAAATTGCTTAATTTACAGCTCTGAAATGCAGCAGTGTTGGAACTAGTCCCTACGTCACCTTCATCAATGCCAACTGATGATGATCCAATTAAAGTGTTTTCCACAGCTGGCTTTTCGAGATCAAAACCTCTTGAAAATTGTTTTTCTATGTCATTCATTGGATTCCAAAAATTTTGTTGTCTAATTTTATTTTTTAGCTCATTCATCAGCATCTTTTGTACACTGTATACTCTGTGTAGTTCTCTTACCTGCAAATTCCAAAAACATATGATTGCTCACTAGTAAATATTCAAATTAATGTAGATCATAATGTCCTTTCAAAATCAATAATGGTTGCCATAATTAGGGTTAATATGTTTAGTCACTATAAAATTACGACTTCTTAACTTAAGTTTAGTCTTGCGTGAATTTTGTCCAATTTTAGTCTCTATTTTAAAACATTTTACAAAAAATAACGGTTTTTCCTTGTATTTAATTCCTATAAAAGCGAAATAAGGACTAAAGTTGAAAAAAAATAAAAAATATGCAGGGAGTGAACTTTTAAAATTATGAAGTTTATAGAAAATAAAAACATATTTAATGTAACATTTGTGGCACAGATTGAATGTCAATTAACTTGAATTATGATATGAAATGCTCAGGATACCTGGTGTTTGAAGATGTCCTCATGCATTTGCATTGTCTTTTTGATGGATTCTATGTTGTTTCTGTCAAGCATCCTCCTCCTATCCATGATGGGACCTTGCAATTTATTGATTCTAGTCCTGTGATGGTTATTGGTCAGCCTCCCTTTGTTCTGATAATAATAATGCTCCCACACATTCACTCCACCCACAGCTAACTTATTGCTCTTTACTAAGGTTGCTACAAGATTTATGGAACATTCAATTTTGGTTCCCATACCTAAATACAAAAATTAAAACCATTATTAATCATGTGAGGGTAAACAACTTAATTAAGCATACACACACATATATATTTCTACGACAAAAAAATAAAATAAACTAAAACTGTTTTCATGATGGTTTTATAGGCTATACTGAAGAACTTATGTAAATAAGTTGAAAATAGTCTATAGATAGGTCATGATCTCTCAAGCTACAATGTGAAGACTGAAGATGGGGACAACATTCAGTTTTAAACAAAAACAATTAAAATGAACTACGAGCTCAAATTTAGGAACTGTTGAGATCAAACTAGTAGGTAACCATGTATACCTCCTAAGGGGCTTGCTTTGTGAGATAATTTGTCAAAACTCAAAACAATGAACTCCACTTTAGTAACCAAAAGTGGAGAGAGATAGAGAGAGGGGACCAAGAGAATTTGTATTCAATTGTTTAAAAGCAAACATTTAACAAATGTTTTAAAACCCGGTCCAGGAATCGAATCGGCGAGACATTCAGTCTCCAGCCTCCAGGTCTCCAAGTTATGGTTTAATTGCTTTAACCATGGTTGAACCGGATGACAAATAAATAAATACAATATAAAAAAAAATAGAAAGATAAAAAAAAACTGGTTGAACCATTTGCAGTTGAACCGGTTCAATCAGCCTATATTTCAACCGAGGGTTCTGAATCAAACTAACCACCAACCAGCGAAATGGCCGGTTTTCGGTTCAATTGGTTGAACCGGCCGATTCGGTCTGTTTTAAAACATTGACAAGAAAATTGAAGTAGATGTAACATGAACAATAGATTTAGGATACAGTGAAACTAACTAACATGTTGGTCTGTGATTATATGATGACAGCAGCAGTGGCAGGCTGTACTGACCATAAATCCCTTAACAGTAGTACTTAATTCATCTGCAACTCTGGCCTCAGAAAATCCAACACAAGGCGAGGCCTAAAGCTATGTGGGGGAATCATAATGAATTTTTTTATGAGAGGGGTCATATACAATTTTTGTTAAATATCAAAATGAATGTAAGTCTATAAAATTATTGAGCTATGTAGGAGCTAGGAGGCATCATAAACTGGATATATACTAAGAGGAGTTTACAATTACAAGTCAAGGACATGTGCAAGTCAACTTATTTTCACATTATTCTTCAGATTTTTTTTATGTATCACCATGGACTAAAGAAGCATTAAATTTCAGAACTGCAACATCTTCACACATGCACCATATATGTTAGGAAACCCCACATAAACACCAAAAATTACTATATCCATTACATTAGGATTGTAAAACCAATTCAAGTTAGTGGAAAGAAATATGTTTCTGTGAAGTGCAGGTCTAGACTCAAGTACATACCTGTAATAAGAAGTAGCAGAATTGCAGCTTTCTCTGGTGAATGTCATTGAACATCTTCTTCCTCCCTCATGCCACCATCTTTACACTCAAGTCCAATATAGTAACAGTAATATTATTAATTTATACAGTTGGTCATTTATCTCATTATTCTCCTTGAGAGACAAAAAGGAAAGATCAATCCAACAACATGAGGGATCCTGAGAAAGATATATCATAGAAAACAACAAATCTCTTGTGTTCAACCCTTCACTAAGAAACAACAAAGAAAACAGCTCAAATTTAAAACTATAATCATGGGATTAATAATTCATTCTTGACAGGCTGTTAAGGAAGGAACAAAGAAAAAGATGGATGTAGTTTGCAATGTGTTTGTATATGTGAGTGAAACTGTGATATTTAGATTTTAGACAAAGAAAAAGATGTATGGTCCTATATATTACAATATGAATATTTTGTATTTAACATGTGTTTATAATTTATACTATAGTTGATTGTATTTTGTTTGTATATATTATTGCTTAACTGTAATAATGTGGGAGAGGATAGGGAGAGAGAGAGAGAGAGAGAGAGAGGGACCACAAAGTTATATATAATAAATAGAAAACAACCAATGTAGGACCTGGAACAGGATATTCCAGACAATGTATTCAGACTTGATCAAGATATGAAAGTTACTGCTTCTTTATCTTTACACTATAGCAATAGAGTATCTTTCTAAACTTGGTTGTTTTTGGAAATTCAGCAATTGAGATTTGATTGTTTGTTTCCGTACATGCAGAATAAAATCCTTTATTTTGTGCTTGAGATTTCATCAGAATAACAATGTGTTGTGTCATAATGTCATTGGGATTTCAAATACTGAAATTCACTTGGCAGCAGTAAAAAAATTCCAATGGCTTTTGGTTAGGTAGTCACTACTTCACTCCACATACACTAGATGGTGATACAAATTATCACAGTCAATATTTGAACATTAGTCGTTCCATGTGAACAGCAAGAAGGCACCGGGGAAGTCCGTTGATAGCGCTCTAAGCGCGTACACCGAAAAAGAATCGGGTTAAAATTCTTGAATGGGACGTGGTGGGAGTCTAACCTTTGTACACAGTTATATACCACCTCCGTTCTTTTATTAGAAGCTTCTTTAAATAATTTCACGCGATGTGCTCCCTCTAACAATATGATAAAAACACATATATAAAAGGGAAGCACTTTTTGTGTGTGTTTATATTGCAAAGTTGAAATAAACCTCAGTTTTGGAAAGGGATAAAAAGGGAGACAAAAAATATAGAGAAAAGAGGGTATGCATGCATAATGCATCATTAAAGAACAAGTCCTAGATTTCAACTTGCATTGTCTGTTTGTTGAGATGGGATGAGAAAATGCACGCTTTGTAGCCTTACAAAGGCACAAGCCCTAAAGAAAGTAGACCCACTCACCACCACTTATTCCGTGCAATGCATTGCATTGCATGCCTTTTAAATTAACTTCATTTCTACTCTTTTTAATTAGTAATAATCAACAAATTATTATATTCATCAATCCAAACCCATAAAGATTCTTTTCTCATGATATAAATCCAAATGACCACATAGTCACTTATCATCCCCTAATTGCAGCTGTTTTATTCGTTTGTTTTTGTCTCTTCAATTAGTTCATGATTCTTACAACTTTAAGTCTTGTCAGTTTCTTAAGTTAATACTTAACTAAAGAGGATCATTATCATATCCAAACTCTGTCCCTGTCTGCCCTGTACTCTTCCACCCATCAATACTTAACTCAAATCTAACTAGTAGAACATGGTTTATAAAAATAAAAATGAACACCACCCACTAACCAAAAGGTGCACAAGACTGCACACTAATTTTTCCTTCAAAAAATAAAATAAAAAATTGCACACTAATTTGATCAATTTGATATGTGTTTGATAAACAAACTTCTCTCAGTTTATAAGTTTTCTCGAAATAATATTTTATTTTAACTTTATATGCTTTTTTTTTTTTATAATAACTTTTATATACTATTATTGAGTACCAATCTTTATTTTTTCTGTCATCACTATCACAAAATCTATAATTCAATTTCTAGGTTGGACACATTTTTTTAAATCACATGCTGATTAAGGTATAAAATGCGATATTTATGTTTTCTTTCGATATAAAATGCCAATTATATTTTTTGTTTTGAATGTATCTTTATATCTAGGTTTTTTTCTTCAATAATGCTATGTTGACACCATTTTTTTCGCTACTCCCATTATACACCTCATGAAAAAGGATATTTTAGTAATTTCACCTCATGAGGTGGGTCACATTTACAAATATTACATTTGTGTGTGGTGGTAGAAGAGGTGTGTGTCATTGATGACTATCAATTTATCACTATTCTTTTTTTTATATAAAAAGGAAAATTTGTGTGTGGTGGTAGAAGAGATGTGTGTCATTGATGACGGTCAACTTATCACCACTCTTTTTTTTATGGGTTTTTCCATCATGTGCAAATTTGCACATGCACATGATAAGAAGTTTAAAGTAGTAACTTTGACTTGAAACTTGTGTTTTTTATATTAAATATGTAGCTTTTAATAAATAATTGTTGGTTTCAATGAAAAGTTACTACTTTTAATTGTTTTAACATGTGTAATATTGCACATGTTAGACAAACCCTTTTTTTATATATAAAAAGGAAATTTAATTGACGAACAAGGACCAAGACAATAAGATCATCTCCTAAAAAGACATCTAATAAAGAAAAAAATGGGGAGAAAATACAAGTCTAATAAATCGAGCAGTTGTTTGAATCGTGATTCGGAAGATTGTCTCAAAGTCCGACGTTGAAAACATCACGCATATTAATAGTGTTTATAGAGTGGAGGTGAGACGTTTGGGGTGTATTGCAAGGAGTAGCTAGTTTTGTAAACGAAGAGTGCACTCAAAGAAAACACCACACACGCGCCCTGTTTGAGATGGTCAAAGCGCTCCCACATTAGATTGTACTATGCTTGACGCAATTTCAAGACATTTCTTTCTCTATCTTCATGTCCTCTTGTTTTATAACAAATGGTCAAGTACCTCGGGATGTTGTGTGTTGCATAATTCTATCATCTTTTTTATTACAAGTGGTCAAGTACCTGAAAATGTCTTAAAGAGAACGTATATTTTTTTTCAAAAATAGTAAAATCTTCGGTGACTGAATTTTCTTTATCAATAACAATTTTCGAAATATAAAAAATAATTGTATCCCACTCTTAAAGTTGTGAACAAAATGAGAAATATATGATGTGAAATTAGGACTTGTATATGACGTCTGAATGAAGCATGAACGACTCATCCTTTCAAAGAGACCAAACAAAAACACCAAAGAAAATTGACCAAGTCCAAGGAATGTTACCAAACCTTGGTTGTGTCTAAATTTCATAGAAGCCAAGCTCGAGTCCCTAATTGAAGATGTGCCAAACATCACGAATTTGTCAACAAAAAGAAAGACATGGCTATGAAAAATTGAAGCAGCAAGTTTCATCGAAAAAGAAATTGAAGGAGCAAAGAAAATATTGTATCCAAGTCAGCTCCCACATTCACACTAGATTAGTATACTCGTGTTGTTGAATACCCTTTCCATCCAATAAGATAAAAAATAAGACAAAAGGAATCTCCCCAATCCCCATTTAATTTGTGACGAAGGCTTATCTCTTCTCTAGATCCAATGCACTCTCTAATTCATAAACAATATCCTCATCCATCCACACATTTTACTATAAGCGCTAAACTATTTATGCAAATATTTTCTAGCATCATTACTGCACATGTTACCACATTTACTTTATTTTGTAGTTTTTTTTTTATGTATGGGAAAGCAAGAAAAACAAAAACCACAAAAAAAAAAACAAGTTAAACTCGGAGGAAAATTGTCCCTATGGAGTTGGTAATAAGAGCAACCGAAAGAGGAGTTGGACATTACCTCCAAGCGATCGAGTCAACCTCCATTCTTGCTCTGTATTTCACTAATCAATCCGCACAACTATTACTTTCCCTCAAGAAATGATGGAAAGGTCAATAGCCAAGGATAATCAATAAATCACTTAATGAGATCAATAACAAATGCATATGGGTGAGTTGTCGGAACTCCTTTCCTAATCAAAGTCAAAACCGACTGACAATTTGATTCACATTCAACATAAATCCTCAAAATTTAGGCATGAATTTGAGTCCTCAAAATTATTACTAGAATTTGATGTTCTCAAAAGAGTTATTAGTCATATTCTACTTATTATTTTGAATTTGTTATAAGTCTATTATAACAATAAATTGGATTTGAATTTATATAAAAATCGCTCACTTTATTTTGAAAATTGTTGTGGCAAAACCTAGTGTTGTAGGGAATGAAAGAGTGCTGAATGAATAGGCTGCATGGAAAAATGGACTTGCGACTTAAGTGCTCCAAATAGTCCCTGTACACGGGCCACACTAACTCTTAGAGGTGACATCTACATGTAATTTTTTTTTTGTTACTCTTCATATAATATTTGAATGAAGGATTCTTTAAAAAATAATTGTTAAATGAAGTGTAGTTGGTTTGAAGAGAATACGCGTCGAGTTGTAGGTGATGGTCATAACATCCTGTTCTGGTACGATAATTGGGTAGGGGAAAGGTCTTTAAGCCTTAAATTTCCTCGACTTTTTGATCTTGCAATGAATAAGAAGTGTTCGGTGGACGAGATGGCGAGTTTAGGCTGGGCGGTTGGTGGTAGAGCGTGGGTGTGGAGACGACGTTTGTTAGCGTGGGAGGGGATAACGTGAGGGAGTGCACTTTATTATTACATGACGTTGTTTTGCAGGATAATGTTTCCGATACATGGCGGTGGCTGCTAGACCCTGTTCATGGTTATTCAGTTCGGGAAGCATACCGCTTCCTTGCCTCAGATGAGCAGGTGGATAGAACTCTTGTCGATGATGTTTGACAAAGATACATTCCAACAAAAGTGTCTCTGTTTGTGTGGCGTCTGCTTCACAATCACCTTCCCGCGAAGGACAATTTGATGCGTCGAAGGGTTATTCAAGTTACAGACAACGTGTGTGCTTATGGGTGCGGTGAATTGGAATCATCTAATCATCTCTTCTTGGAGTGCGAGATTCCAAAGCTGGTTTGGCTTCATGTGCGAAATTGGATAGGCATTCCTACGGTATCTCCTTGTCAAGTGCGAGAACATTACACTCAATTCACTTTAATGGCGGGGATGCCGCGTCGTTCTCATTATGTCTTTAAAGTAATTTGGTTTGCTTGTGTCTGGTTGATTTGGAAGGACCGTAATGACCGAATCTTCAAAAATAAGGGGTCAAATTCTTCCGTTATTTTAGAGAAAATCAAATTAAATTCTTATTTATGGCTGAAAGCTAATAGGCCAGACTTAAATTTATGTTATCATGATTGGTGGCAACACCCGTTACATTATTAGGGTGTCTGCTTGTAAATAATTTTTGGTGGTAGAGGTGCCACAAACTTACAGGTATCTCTGGATGTTTCCTTATTACGGTGTTTTCCCTTTACACACCTTGTACGTGGGACTATACTGTTGTTGTTGTTATTATATATATATATATATATACACACACACACCAAATTATAGACTTTGTCTTTCAAAACTCTTCCATCCAAAACTCTTTATTCAAACATACTCGTAGTTATTTTGGAATTAGCTCATTTTTTTATTAAATTTAGATGGACAACGTATTTGACACTGACACTTATGTTTTTTTTTTTACAATTGACACCAATATTTTGATGTCCAAACATAATTTCTCTTAATGAACTAATCAATTAGATGAGGGTATTTTTATTGCATGCATGTTATGTTAACTCATAGGTCTTGAGGGAAAGAATTGAAGGAGGTTGAAACAAATGTTACAAACATAATAGTTACAACGAGACAGGGTAGTTTGTAAGAATTTTTAGGAGTGAACCATCAAATTCGTCCTTGAATTTTTATGGATCGGTCAAATTCATCACTCAATTATGCGAAATATCAATTTAGTCTCTGAATTTGTCAGACGTCCATCAAAAAGGTCTCTCCGTCCAAGTGCTCTGTTAGCCATGATGATCTGTCGCCTTGCATGTTGTGTTGTCTTGTACACGTGGCAAGAAGGAAGTCATGTGTTCAAGGACTGATTTGATTGAATTGGAAAAAGTTTAGTTTTCACTTTTAAGTTTATTTTTTCTGCTTTTCCCATTTTGCCCCTGCATTACTCATACTTCCTTCTCCACATTTCACTCAGAAACATCAAAAACATCATTGACCCTTCTCCTTCCCGCTAAAACGTTCTCCATTCTCACCCCTCCAAAATCATCATCATCTTCGGCGATTCTCACGTTTTTGAAGTTTATGTGTTCGGCTGTGGTTAAAGGTAACGCCTTTCCTGTAGTTTATCAAGTTTATGTGTTTGTATTCACCATGTTTTTGTCCGTTTTTTTGTTATCAAGTTTTTGTGTTTGTATTCCCAACTGTGGAAATCTTTTGCTTATCTTTGAACTTATGACTTATTTAGGCTTGTAATATTAAGACTTATGACTTGTTAATGCCCCATAGTTGGGTGGCTTTTACTTATGTAATTTTCCAGACTTGTGACTTGTGACTTGTGACCTGACTTTTGTTGCCTATGTAATATTTTAGTTTCAATTTGTGTGTTCTGGCTTTTTTACCTAATCTTGTACACATATGCTTCAAGGATCAATTTGATGTATGCTTAAACAATTCATGGACATATTTGATTGGTTTTTAATATAACGTAAGGATCTATTTGATAGATATGGAAATAATTTAGGGACTAATTTGATGAAAATATTATTACGGAAAAGGCCTATTTGATAGATAGGGCATTAACCATGGACTGAACCTTCTCCATCAATCTTGAAGAAAAAGCTCGAGTTTAATAACCGATTTTTCCCATATTCCCACCCCCATCATTTCAGATTCAATTTCAATAGTTTTGCTTCAAGAAATTTTGAGGATTTTGGCTTTCAGATTCAATACGAAAAAGTTAGGGTTTGAATTTTTTTTGAATTGGGGAAGAACTGAACCACTTATTATTGGAGGAGATTTTGGAGTGTGGATTGCAGATTGTGTAATTAGGGTTCCAATTTTATACAATTGGGGAAGAAAGAGTCGTTGGGGAAGAAAAGAGCCATTTGGGGAAGAAAGCAAAACATTTTATGCAAGTCAATCAATTTGGTCTTTTGAAATGTTTGTTATTATCAGCCAAATTAGTCTTTGCCTACGCGGCGTCTAACATTTGAGAGGTTAACGGCCACGTCAACACCGTTAACCATCTGGTTGAACAGAAGGACTAAATTGATTGACATTTAACAAATTCAGGGATTAAATAGATATTTCGCATAATTGAGGGTTGAATTTGACAGATCCGTCAAAATTCAGAGACGAAATTGATGAATCACTCAATTTTTAAACTATCAATAGAAAACAATTACATGGATATAGTTAATCAGCACAATTCTTTTTTTTTTATCAAAAAATAAACACAATATTTTTTTTTTTATTTCATGTGTGTAGCAGTCACAAATAAATAGTCAATTTCATTCATAATAGATCATGATATTTTTACCATAACTTTTTTCCCCACTTCAGAATCGTTGATAGAGCTGTTTCTACCTCCAGTGACTTCTAAAAAATTGCACATGTCCAGAAGTGCACTTTCGAACATAGGAATTTACATCATTTTATCTGAATTTGCTTATCCGAAAGATAAAAGAACTGTGTATTTCTTCAACAAAAAAAAAGAACTGTGTATTATCCTTGCCCAAACATATACTTCCGGACAGGTGCAGTTTTTACTTATATCGGTCTTCAGGGAAATGGACCGAAGAAATGTCTAAAACTTGAGACTAAGGACTCTCTCCGAACAAAATTGCTTTTGGGAACACAAACATCCTCTGATATTTAAGGAACAAAGGTATATGCATTCTAAAATTTTAACTATGGAATGCAAATTTGTGTTCCAAAAACTAAATTTAGATTTTTCTCAATTAGAAGTAAATATGCATCAGAGTGACTATGCTTATGCTCTTAAATCCCTCTGAGACACCATTAGAAAAATGTATTCACGGTCGATATGATTGCTTCTCTTTCAAGTAAAATATATATCTCAAATGACCAAATATTGGTCACACATAAGTTCGATTTTCCATTCCTTTAAACATCTATATTTAACACAACACTCTCTTCAATTAATCAAGTATAAGTATATTGAAAAGCTTTTTGTACTGCTAGCCAACAAGCTAGTACTCATCATCATCATCAACATTTCTAGATCCTCCCAAGAATTTCCTCACAACTGCAGCAGCAGCACCAAAAAACATAAACAGAAGCAGAGTATCAAATCCACCTCCAACACCTACTGCAACACTCGGACCTGGTGCAAAGAAAGAAAATGGAGACCATCCCCAACCACCACCGTACCCGTATCCACCACCATACCCGTATCCACCAACTAGTGGAGGCGCCACCCGTGGATTTATGTAGATGTTGGTCCTGTCGACATACAGATAGGAAATTTTGAGAAATAAGATTCCGACAAAATGAGACAAACAGGTGAAATGTTATTTCATTTCTTTTAATATGATCTCTAATGATATAGGACAATTATATGTTGAATACAAAAAAATACTCCTTGAGTATATATCTCAGTTGGAGAGGTAAGAGACATGGAAGAAGTTTTAAGTAGGTTTAGAGTCCAAACTTTGAAAATTAACTAATCACTAACTTTCCAACATTTGTCTATATAAAATTAGAAACAAAAAATTGGAAAAGATGCACCTATTTTCAGCATAAGACTAAACACTTTTCTATTTTGGTATGCATTGGAAATTAAGAGGCACCATACCTGTGGTAACATGGAAAAGTAATGGAGAATTTTGAGTCCATTGGTTTGAACTTTTGAACTGTTGGACCTCCTACTCTTAAGAATGTCAACTAACAGATATATTTCTACACTCCATTAGCCATTGGGCTTGTGTAATATTCATCTGGTATCAGAGTCTCATTTTACTGGTCCCTAAAAAAAAAATGAAAGAACTAAAATTTGAAGGGTGCAGGTAGCCGCACAGCCGGGGGCCTCTCGCACGCAAGCCTAGAAGAAAAAACCTAATATCTAAGTGACAAACAGGTAAATAAAAAGAAAAAAAAGCCTCATTTGGACTTGAGGGGGGAGGGAGAGTGTTCGAAATTAAGAAGTCTTGCTCGGTGAAAACAGGGAAAACTAAGGAGTTTATAAATGATGGAGAGTTTGAGCCTGTTTGTTCGAACTTTTTAACCACTGGACCTGCTACACTTAAGAACACCAACTACTCACTATGTTAGCACACTCTATTGGGTCTGTGGAATTCATCTGAAGTATAATCAAATGTACGACCCTCTTTAGTTCAAGCCCAACTAATATCGTAAACATGAGGCCCTCTAATACTCAAGTTCAAAACAAAACAGACAAGCCTAGACAATTAATAAAAATGAAGACTTGTGGCTTCTGAGTCTCAGCTTGAGTATGTACTAGCCTAAGAAGAAAAATACAACTACTAGAGCAAGACGATCCAGTCACGGTCAGAAGTCTTCAACAAGGCCGACAAGGTGTGATAGAATTATCGATAAATACAAGATGAACGCAATATTTCCAGTTTAATTATGATACCAATTGGCATCAATGTCGGAGGAGATAATTTCATAAGAGCAAGATAAGCAACTACAAACTATACTTGGGGATTCCAAAATTTGCATCGAGGAGGAGTGTTGGAGATAAGATGCAAATTCCTAGAATAATCTAATACTACATAAAGAAAATAGGTTTGAATCATCTAGAATGTTGTAATAATACTAAATCAAATTAAAATGTAATGAAAATCCTAGAAACATTTATTATTTTTCCTTTTTGTTAGATACCTGGAATTATTATTGTTGATTCTTGGTGAGGAAGGGCGAGGAGCGGATGATCTGAAGGACTGACCACCAATTCTACCACCAGTTTTGGCAGCTGATGCATCATGAACTGATCCAAATGTTAACACACCAGCAGCCACTGCAATCATTGCTAACTTTCCTAAATTGTTCTCATTCTTCTTCCTATTTTCCATTTAATATATATATAGCAATTAAGCAGCATGCAAATATAACAAAGAAAACATGTATTATGAACTAGTTACCTTAATGGAGTTGAAGATTGTTGTTGTTGATCATCGTGTTGTGGCTGTGTGCAACTGCAGTAGACAACCACAGTCTTTCTCGTCCTGCTGCTCCTGAAAGTTGGGTTAAGAAGTGTTGGTGAAGGGATGAGGAAGCTTTGTTGTGACAAGGAACACATTTTTGCACCAAAACCTATGTATGATGTCGGATAGTTGCAAAGAAAGATGATTGTTAATTGTTTCCTGTTTTTGCTTGTTTGTTTTATCTTCTATCTCCCTCAAACACAACTCTTTTCCTGGTTCATGAGTTGCCACGTGCCATAATTACCATTTTCTTTTGATTTTTGCTAGTCTTACTAGTTACACACCTTCACACAAATGGTTTAAGTTTAACAATAATATCCAAAATATTACTAGTCTTGTGTCAGAGAAAAATGACCAAAAATTGGAATGGGCTTACCCAAGTACTACTTAAAATAGAGCATTGCTTGAAGGAGGAAAATTGCTCCTTACCCTTTCCATTTTGGTCATTCATACCTCAAACTTTCTAAAATAACTCCAGTGTTAGTTAACCCACATTTGGTATCCAGCAGGACTTAACTCACGCTGATATTCAACATAAGTTAACTCATATTGCCCCCAGCGTGAGTTAACTTGCATTGGTTTCAGGTCTATTAACAGAACATCAATCATGTCAAGAATTGCTGTTTGGAGGGATGAAATGCCCTGTTGCTTTTGCTTCGAAACACAATGGCAGAGAAGCTTGCTTGTTTTTATGTAAAACATAACGCAGCGTGACTTAACTCACGTTGATACCGAACGGAAGTTAACTCACATTGAGGCTATTTTTAAAAGTTTAAGGTGGCCGTGATAAAAATGAAAAGAGAGAAAAGCAATTTTATTAAAACATAAACCCCTGCTCTTGGTAAAGAAAAGAACATTGAGGCAAATATACCTACTGTACTGTCATTGAATAATACGGTATACTTATAAAGAATAAAATTCCTTGGTGATTTTGAGTATTAATATTTCTGAAAAAATTGTCTTTCTAATAATCTCTATTTTGACGGGAAGGAAGGAAATTAAACTTAGATGAGACTATAAACAACTTTTCCCTCTATTTTCTTTATAGTATCTTTTTATACTTTTCTGCTTTTTTTTACTTTAAAGGACAAGACCAATGGCGTCAAAAATATATGACATGTATGTTTCTAGTATTATTATACCTTTTTCTTTATAAAATAAAACTTAGATTAGATGAGGCACATCACTATGCAATGTGGGCGAGAACTACCAACCTTATTGAGAATTTACGGCAAGGATTTACGGTAGGACTCTAAAGACTTATATGTATCGGATACCAATACTTAAAGGATATTTTGGGTTCATATCCTAGAATTATCCAACATTTTTTAATTATTTTAAAAAATTATCATGGGATACATTTGAGATATTTCATTGATACTTCTTTGATAATTTAGAAATTGGTCTAGCATAAAGTTGTGAAACTTATACCAGTTTCATATGATATAAGAGTAGATATTAAAGAGATTGTTAGAAAGAGGGGGTATTCATAGTATTTCTTTTTAGAAAAAACTCTTTCCCCATAAACAAAGAGAAGCTCTATAGTCCTTTATCATTTTTGTTGTTACGGTCGACAAAGATGTTAAAATATTTTAATTTAGGCAAAAACTCTACAAATTTTGTTTTAACCATGATTATCTTTTGTAAATTGAGATTAAACATCAAGATGAATTGCTAATATCTATTTCTTTACAAGTATTATATATCTACATAAGTTATTTATTAAATGTTATTAACGTATCGTGTCATGTCTTGAATTTCAAAAGAATTGTGTATCAACGTATTTGTATTGTATTACACTAGCATCTTTACCGGTTTTAATATAACCCGTCAATTGTAGAACTTGGGACTTAAACCCAAATCACAACGGATGTGAAAGGAAGGTCCAATCATCTATGTCCATTTCAATTGATAGAAAAGACTATTCTTAAATAAATATGTACAAATGATCTCCATCATCTATGAAGAACAAACACACTCCTCGAGGATCGGGGTATAGTGACCTCTTGTACGACATGCGTTGGTGTCCAACACTTGTATGATATGTATCTAACAATTTAAATTGTAAATATATTTTGTTTCGGCACACTTGAACACTCTCTAGACACATCTCAAACATATCAACGAGAGTGTTGTGTGTTGAAGCAATGATGATCACCGAGGCAGTAGGTGGAAGAATGAAGTTGAAACACTATCATATTGTTTTAATTTTTCTGAAAGAAATTGTACATTAGATCCACATATATATTTGAATGATCATTTTAGTATTTTATAATAATGTTTGTATTTTATTTTGATATCGAGTACATATTTATATCATGTTATCTCATGTGTCCATATCGAAGTTTGTGTTTAATCGTTTATCACAACATATTCACTCTCCTCCTACCCTTTACTTTCCTTGAAAGAGGATCCAAGGTGATTAAAATAAACTAGAGGACTGAATCCAATAACTTTTTGTGCTAATTAAAAAAATAAGTATAGATTAAAAAGTTAATTTCTGTTAGTTTCTTCAGTTAGTTTAACTGACAAATCTTTGCATGTCCAATACCAAACAGCATTATACATGATATATTCTCTTTTAAGATAAAATCTCTTCATTGCAGTGGAGATGGTTAATCAAATAAATTACTACTTTTCTCAAACAGAAAAAAAAAAATGCGCAGCAAATTACAGCAGAAAAATATACTATAGTTTTTGTTTTTGGACAACATATCTTGAATCTAACATAGTTTATAGGTTTGTGAAAATGCAAGATTAAGAGACATAAATCAATCAACATGTCTCTGCTAGTAAACATTGAAGAACATTCACCTGCATTTGTAAACATCTTATATAACTTTCTAATTCATTAACAACTTGTTCATCACAAATCTCTTCTCCACCAGGTATCAATAACTTCATCAAGTTCCTCATCTTCTCCTCATCTTCATTATCTTCACTAGCTTCATTCTCAATTATGCTGCTACTCTTTGTAGCTGCATCATTGACATTACATTCCTTTTGAAGCTTGAGTTTAAGGCCATCACTCCATGCAAAACCTTGTGCTGACAAAACCATTGCCATGTCAACTTCATACTTAACATTCTTAATATGGTTATCTTTTGCAGAACTAGTATTTTCCTTTATCTTCGTCAATGCTGGAACTAAATAACTTAAATAGTTTCTAGCAAATATAGTTTGCACTATTTTGTTTGGTTCCACAGAATAAACACGTCTGCGTTTATTTTGTTGTGCCTCCTCCATGTTTAATTGAAAAATAATAGAAAAAATTGTGAGGAAAATGTTGGAGAACAGAACAAATTAGATTTGTGAGAAAAATGTTGGGAGTGGTCAATTTATTTAGATTGGCACATGGAATCACATGGACAATGAATTAATGTTGTTGATTTTTCACAAGTCTCCCATGTGCCACTAGAAAACATAAAACACTAAAACCCCACTCAGACACTATAAATGCTCTCACATGACTTCCCCTCTTTAAGTGGTAACTTTTCTCTTCATGGGGTTCCCTACTTATATATACCTTTTCCCCTCATTTCCAATCAACCAGCTCATCCTGTACTCGTACTCCTCTACCACTCACACATTAATATTGTGTGTCTCTCACCACACATATATGAAAGGTTCCAAGTTATTGATCCCAAATTCCTGAGTTACTATAGCTTTTCCAATGAACCAATAAGATGATGTATATACTATATAAGGAGAAATGGTTAAAATAGTTCAAATATGTCGTATACGTTGAATGGAATTAATCAATTAATCAATAGTTTGGCATTTGAATGTCGTAAACTATGATTTTCAAATGCACATTTGAATCCAAATTGTGGTTAATGAATATCATGGATATTTGAACAACTGAAAATATTTGAACACAATTTAGATGGTTATCATATATTTGAATACTTGAAGTTTGAATTGTATTATATTCATTAATCACCTACTTGATATAATTAACTACATATTTAAACACATTTGAGGTTGGTTTAGTGGTTAGTTTAAGATCTTGGAGTTTGTTCGTCTCAAAATTTCATGTTCAATTCATTCTGGTGTCAATTTCGGTACGCAAGTCCATACCGAACTTTGCTATAATTTTAAATCGGATTCCCGTAAGTGGGCGGTGGGATTGATCTCCTCGAATTAGTCGGCCCTTGAATTAGATACCGAATTAAACAAATACTACATATTTCAAAATTTGATTTCAAATTATGACACGAATAACTTTCCATAAATAATATAGCATGAAAATTAGTGCATATATAGATTGATAGTGATAGACACAGAAACTCATACATACAATACTATTGAAACTCCAAATTGAAATGCCCCTACTAGATTTAATGTGATGATTACAAAGCAGTTATGATAAAACTTGGAGTGGTGTAGTTTAAAGTCAAAAGCTTGTCTTCATTGAGAAAAAGGAAAAACGAAAATTGAAAAACGTTGGCTCATGGGGTAGCTAACTACATATACCTAGATAATCTTTGACCTTCTTTATTGCTAATTTGTATTTATTTATTTTTTGTGAAAGATTATTTTTCCAATGAACCAATAAGATGATGTATATACTATAAAATTCAACGAGGGTGCATAACCAACCAAATTTTAATCAAAATTTGGTTGGTTATGCACCCTCGTTGAATCATTTTATGGCATTTTATATTTTTGTTTTTATTTATTTTAGAGTTAATACTTCAAATAGACCTTATAATTTGGGTGAGATGTGAGAATGTCTTCTATAAAATCACATATTTTACCTATTCTTTCTTTTTTTTTTTTTTTAGAGGTCATCGGTTCATATTCAAACAAAATATATATTAGAGTATAACTAAATTCCAACTACCCTTTAAACATTTTGTGGGGCAGGTATGCATGTGAAGTGAGGGAAATGCTCGTCACAAAACTAAATATAAGGGTGATTTTGGAAAATTAATACAGATTGATGACGAGTTTATTGCTATTAATTATTAAACAAAGGCTAAGAATATATTCATGTTTTCTTTTGCAGGGTAGGGCTATTTGCCATGTGCCATGTCAAAGTTTAAAGGCAAACATGCAATCTAATGAAAGCTGTAGAACTAGTAGTGCTATAGAGAATGCATTGATGAGCATGAGCAATGGGAAATTAGGTCTCAAAATTGTGGGCAACAGGAAAAATAGTCTGAATTTTAAAAATTAGAAAATTCATCTGAAAATTGTAATACGTCAATCTAAATAGCTCATCAGTTGAACAATTTGTATTAATGGTTCTAACGTTACACAACTAAATAAGGGTAATAAACATATTATATTTCATGTTGATTTAATATTAAAATGACTTGTAGATTTATAAATAAATATATGCCTACCTTATCTAATCACCTACAGTTATATATTTTCTGATAAGTGCTTTCCTCTAGAGAAGCAAATAAAAACATTAGATTGAACCCCAAGTCAAGTATTTAGTTTTGCACAATGCCATTGAAACCATACACAACCACTTTATTCACCCACCTTAAAAAATCCCAATATCAACATTATCAGATTGCCATCTAAATGTGGCATACAATTAAAATGAAGGAGCACCCAAAACCATATGAAAAGAACCATGGGAAAATCAAAGACTGAAACTAGTAGTTTAAAAATAAAAGGAAAATGAAATTGAAACTAGTTTGCTCCTATAATGGAAGCAAAAAGAAGGCAAAGACTATCCATTTAGGCAGAACTTAAAAGTACACAGGAAAAAGCTAAGCTAATACATTAAAGGGTTCACACTCTCCTCTCCCTTCCTGGTAAGCACTAAAGTAGTAGTTAGGCCTTCTCTTTGACTTTTATTGCTTTCATTCATTCGCTTATCATGTTGTTGAACTTCGGCCATTCTGGTATCTACAATTTTTGAGAGCTTCTCACACGGTGTAGTGCTGCTGGATAGTATCGATGTCCAAACCTTTGAGCTTCACGACAGATTCAACATGTCCCTTGAGTGTGTGAAGCTCACGAAGCCTGTAAAAAGCATAGCATACATGGAACGGAATTAATCTTTGTATAGATAGTAATGATGATGTTTATACATATATTTGTAATCTCAGAAGTGAATGGCCGGCATGGCTGCTTACCTTGCAACTTCAGCTCTTCTCTTCGCTTGCTCAGCAATCTCGGACAGTTCTCTGTAACTGCTCTTCTCATTGAAAATACCAGAAGTTTCTGGTGGTTGAAGTCCATGTAGAGTCCTCTGAGCATGTGCCCATTGAGCTTCCCTCTCCTCTTTTCCATAGTCTTTCTTGGTGGTGAATGCAGTCTGTCACGCATTATAAAACAGCCAATTCATGAATATCTTCATTCACCATTTTGAGAAACACAAAAAGAGTAGGTTAATGAATGAACGAATGAATGGATCAATACCTTGTTGTCTAGGAGATTGTTCCAGGCCTTGCCACTCAATATGTAGCGGATGGCAAACTTCATCACGTCGAGTGGAATATAGAAGACAATGCTGTAGAGCCAGATTACTCCTGCCCAACCCCAACCAATTCCTTGTACCTTTGCGAACCCCCAGTTGGCATATACTGCTATTATGGTAGCAATCTGCAAGACACATTGCTCAAGACATTATTATCTTTTAACCACCTTTTCGACACAAGAAAACATAGATGCATAACCATCCCTTACCAGCTGAGCAATAAAGAAAGCAATGACTAATAGCGCTCCAGGGCGTTCGAGAAACGACCAACCACGGGAACGGGTCACGAAAATCAGAGCCTGACTAACTATACTGACTTGTAGATACAAAGCAGACATCATTTCATCATGATTCAGCTTCCTAACTCCAAATTTATCCTGCAAAAATAATGAAGGAGTATTCATATATTTGATCCAAACCAAGAACTTGAATATAGGCCAGTTTCATTATTTCTTACAGGGAAGAAGTCATTTTCTTTCATTGCCCAAAAGAATATCACAGTCATCAGTGCTAAATAACCTCCAAGAACAATCCCAGTAGCAAATATTTCTTTCAATTTCCAGCTATCAGGCAATGGAGATGGAACCACCCTATCTTTTGAAATTGTCATGATTGTTCCTGATAATAGTATAAAAAGTATTTTGTCAGACTGTCATTGTCGATCAGCGTAATCATTAAAAGAACGCAAGTCTTAATCAGAGAAATATCGGCAAAGAGTTTTACCATCATTAAGAATGGCAATAATCAAGACCATGAAAGGAGAGAAGTCAAATTTCCAGATCAGTGCAATGAACATGAAGCCAAACTGCAATCAAGGGGGAAAAGAGAATGAAAACCCAAACTGATGAATATTCTTTCATTTATTGTCATAATTTTTTTTTTTTTGAAGAAGCTAAACTAGCCCACCTAACTTGGCACCGGAGGGAATCGAACCTGAGACCTCGAGGAGGAGCACACTCCCAGGTCCCAAGCCAATACCACTGGGCCAACCCAAGTGGGTTTCATTTATTGTCATAATGAATTTACATACAGACATAACATTCTTATTCACTTACCACTATACGGATAGTGATGGATACAGCATAGATCTGCAATGAAAATAAAATAATGGAAACGGTGTTAATTTGGAAACTACAAGAGTAAAATAAATCGATTATGAAGAAAGCAGACAGAAACCGACCGTGTAGTTTTTCATTCTTTGAAAAATAGCTCTGCTAGTTAAGACTGCACTGATGATAACACTTAATCCAGGTTCCGTCAAGACAATATCAGAAGCACCTCTTGCAGCATCTGTAGCATCAGCAACAGCGATTCCAATATCAGCCCTTTTCAAAGCTGGAGCATCGTTGACTCCATCTCCGGTCATCCCACAAATGTGCTTCCTTTCTTGCAACTTCCTTACAATTTCATACTTGTGCTCTGTGGGTATAAAGAGGATATGTATGGTAAGCAGAGAAACAGAAAGTATACCATCTCATAGAAAGAAAGGAGGGGGATAGGGGGAAAAAACATAGATTGTCATGCTGAAATGGTAGAGCATGAACCTGGAAATACTCCAGCAAACCCATCAGCCTTCTCAATCAGCTCTTCAACCGGAAGTGCGGCAATATTTGCGTCTTTGTCTTGACCAAGTAAGGTGGCAGATGGATACATATTAGTTCCCATCCCAAGTCTTCGGCCAGTCTCCTTTGCAATGGCAAGTTGATCACCTTAAATACAGAACAAATGTATTAACTCAAGGATACTTGGTAACAAATTACTTTTACATACAAGAGTCGCCTTTGAAAAAATATGGGCGAGATGGGAAGGGAATTAATTATAGTTACCAGTAATCATCTTAACATTGACACCAAGATGAAGAGCTCTCCGAATAGTTTCAGCACTGTCATGCCTAGGTGGGTCAAACAGTGACAACAAACCAACAAACTGCCAAGGAGCACCAGGGCTTTCTTTAGTTTTCTCGGGAACTTCCTGCAGATGTAGCACAGGTGACCAAGGGCATCAGCTAAAAGCAATATAAAATTATAAATTTTAAAGACAAACTTCAAACATGAAAGTGGCTATAAAAACCTGTCTAGCAACAGCAAGAGAACGAAGCCCTCTCTCTGCAAACTTGTCAATAATTGCATGGATGTTCCTCTTTGTATCTTCCCTAAGCTTACACAAGTCCATGATCTGTTTGCCAATAAATTTGTTCAGATTGATAGAGTAACTAGGAATATCACAAGTATTGAACAAACAGAATTATGAGCTTACCTGTTCTGGAGCACCTTTGCTTGCCCGGTGCCAATTTCCATTGCCATCAATGTAAGTCAAGGCAGTTCTCTTGTCAACAGGATTGAATGGTAAGAAATGAATCTCTCTTACCCCGGCTCTTGCCTGCACAAGGAAAATATTCGTTTAAGATAATCAGTCATATCAACATTTTTCAAACAACAAACCAAACTACAGCAATTCATGCAATTTATAGAGAAGTTACCTCCTTAGGGTCAGCTAGTGTTCCAACAATGGCGGCATCTATTGCGTCCTGGTTTTCAACCCTGGAAGCCCTTGCAGCAAGAAGCATCACATGTTCCTTGTCCACACCCTTTTCAAAGACCTCAATCAAGTTCTTGTCGACACTCAGCTTGTTAAGTGTGAGGGTACCTGTCTTGTCACTACAAAGTACGTCCATACCAGCCATTTCTTCAATAGCAGTCATACGTTTGGTGATAGCACCTTGCTGAGACAGCCTGTGTGAACCGATGGCCATTGTTACAGACAACACAGTAGGCATAGCAATGGGAATTCCTCCGATCAAAAGGACCAAAAGGTTGTCAATTCCATCTCTGTACTTGCGGTGCTGAATTGGATACATGACTATAATCTCGGCCAACATACCAACTGCAATCGAACAAATGCAGAAGTTTCCAATTGCAGTAAGCACCTTCTGGAAATGCCCAACTTGGTTCGTACTGTCCACAAGGTGAGCTGCTTTCCCAAAAAATGTGTGGACACCAGTTGCAATGACAACAGCTTCAAGTTCACCTTGTTTACAAGTGGAGCCGGAGTAAACCTCATCTCCAGGATTTCTAGTCACGGGAAGTGATTCTCCAGTCAAAGCAGACTGGTCAATTTTTAAAGGATCACCCTCAAGCAGACGAGCATCCGCCGGAACAATATCACCTAGTTTAATGCTAATGATATCTCCAGGGACAAGAATTGCAGCTTCTTGTTCACTCCATTTGCCATCCCTAAGAACCTGCAAAGGCATTGCAATTGAGTCAGTCCTAAAAGCATGCTTGTTAATCTTAATTACCTAACAGTTCAATGGCATATAACAATGGAACAAAACAATGAATTCAGAGCTCATAAGTCATAGCCATTTAGTTTAACTTTTCAACAAATGACATTTATCAGTGTAATATAAGACATGTCACATTTCTGATGATTTGATTGCAACACTTGCAAACCATTCATTAAAATACACAGATTCTCTTACAAACAGGAAATGTTATAGGCTGCATTGGCTGTACAAATCTTTATCAATTGATTCATATGCATACTTTATTCACTGCAGGACACAGACACAAAATTCAGTTTATTACCTTTGTCTTGGGAGCAAGACCAGCCATAAGAGCTGCAGCAGCGTTACCGGCATTATTTTCTTCAATGAAACTGATGGTGGAGTTGATCACCAACAAGCAAATAATACCAACAAAATCTTGCCAATCCGGGGGCTTTCCATCACCATTTGCAAGACCAATTGCCATCAAAGCCGCAGCTTCCATGACCCATGACAAAGGATTCCACATGAACCCAAGAAACTTGAGAATTTTGCTGTCCTGTATTATTAATACCAATCAGAAATTGCATTAGTAATTGTGAACATTTTCGATATGTTAGCTATTAGTTAATGTATCATAAAGAAAGGGACCTTTTTCTCCTCTAACTTGTTTGGTCCAAAGATTTGAAGCCGATTGGCTCCTTCCTCCGACGACAATCCTTCTTTGGTACATTTCAATTGTTCAAAAACTTCTTCAACAGGGATACGTTCCTGCAAAACAACAAATGATTTTAGAAAACACCATTATTTCCGACATTCCAATAAACGACACGGACACTAGCATATCCCACCACAATAAATGATGTTGCAAATTGAGTCACTTCTTGATTGATTACTACAATTTAGCAATTATTGGTTCATTTTCTGTTTCAAAGCTTCATGAATGCAATTCTTCCTTCCTTTTGTTCATTATTGGCAAAGTATGTCATCATTTGTTTCGATTTTAGACCAGTGCTAGTATATAGAAAAGTACTATTTGTTAGGAAAGACCGGATTTTTAATGAGACTATCAACCGATCCAACATCGTCATAAAAGCAGCAAATAAGCTTCTACTTTTTAAAAAAAAAATAAAAAATTATGGAAAACAAATCAAGCAGTTTCATTTTTATTTGTGGAAAACAAATCAAACAGAATCATTTTTATTTATGGAAACAAATCAAACAGATTCATTTCTATTTTGTCTAGTGTCAAAAAAAGAAGTAAATAAAATATATTTTTAATCTTAATAATTAGAATTGTGAAGCTCACTCACAACCGTTGAATCAAAAAGATAAAAAAGCAAGTAGTGGATGGCTCAGTCACGTAGATGAGACGCCAACCAATCACAAAAAGCGTTGACTGTCACCGCCCAAACCAAACAGTCTCTTATGTCAGAGGAAACATTACAACTAGCAACACATGTGTGACACCTTGCACTAGTTGCTTTCACATCTTAGGAAAATACCAAACAATAGTAACATTACATTATTATTGTTAGGAAAATTATTATTATAAAAAACTACTAACAATAACATGAACAGCAACAAATTGACCAAACTAGGAACAATCAAATCCATCAAAGGCTAAATTAACGGACCACAAAGAAGATACAATTAATACAATTTATTTAATTGTGAAAACATCAATTTTTTATGAAAAAACAGATTCACTTTTCAAAGAGTAGGTTACAAATCTTCAACAAGTGGACATAGAAAATTGTACAAGGGGTTAAGGGTAAAAAGGATAAATAAAAGTGTGCATCGAAAATTGTACAAGAAGTTGAGGTCAAAATGGAGAAATAAAATACAGTACATGTGAAAAAGTGAAGGACCGTGTTGGTGTCAGAAATAAGGATCGTTAAATCATAAATGTGAGAGTTACTATGAAAACAGTTTATCAGTTAGGATCAAAATAAACAGAAAAAATAAAAATAAAAAAAAGTACCACGGAAGAGTACATAAAATTCCTTACTGCCAAACAAGGCGCAGACACAGAAAAAGACAGATTGATTAGACATATAAAAGAAAATAACACATCTAGACAAATAACCATAAAGTTAAACATAATAATAAAAAACTAAAAATAATAAATAAAATAAAATAAAATAATAATACAATTGAAAAATGAAAATAACCTAACTGTGTCAATCACGTTTAGATCCATCCACTGATTCATTGGACAAGAAAAAATAAAAAATAAAATAAAAATATCTAAAGTCTGTTTGGTATCACAGAAATTATCTTTTTCTTTTGTATGGTTGTTAAATGCTTTCAGAATCAAACCCAGTTTCCCTTTCAGAACATGAATACTTTCATCTAAATCTATAACCCTTTATTCATAAACTCTACTCATCAGGGAAACAATTATGAATAAAAAGTTGCATATGCAAAAAAAAAACATGGGATAAAAAGTTATGTATAAACAAAGATAAGATTTTTTTGATGATACCCTTTTGTATAAGAACAATTTCAGTTACAAATCAAAGGAAAATTGATAACCCACATGAATTATTAGTGTAAAAAGTTTGAATCAGGTTTAAGAAAAATTAACCTTGAAGTCAATCAAAGAGTCATAATATGAAAAAAAATCAAAACTTTACAAAGATTGAAGCTGATAATCATGTATAATTTGGAAAATAAAAAGATGGGTTAGTGAGAAATTATACCAGATCAACGGTTTCATTCTTGATTTGCTCAAGAGAGATTGACTTGCTTTCAGCCATGGTGGTTGTTGTTCAGAAATCTGAAAGCAAGCGGAAAGAATTTAGGGTGAAGGAATCAGTGGAGAAGGAGAGAGAAAGGGTACATGAGGATTGAAGGGAAATGGAGATGCAAAATGTGAAGAAGGGATTGTAAGAGCTGCGCAAGAACTCTGTTTTTATACTACTACTCACCCAATAGTACTCTTCTTACCCACAAAGCTAGAGAGAGAAAGAGATAGAGATAGAGAGAGAAAGATTATTACTATATAATATTGAGTGCCATTTTGCCCCACATTAGTGTGATGTTGACTATCATGATTCATTGGACTACTAAAAAAAATTATTTTATTATATTAACTTACAATACCCCTCCCCTTGTTACGTTTCTTTTTCTACAACTACCCCTTCACTAGTTTTGTTTTTTGACTACGACCCCTATTTTGTGTTTGTTATAAAAGAGCATTGTTGTAACAGCGTCCTGCTGTAACAGATCTTTAATTAATGGTTGAGATCAAACTATGTGAAAACCAGCAAATAAATGTGAAATGTTGAATTACTTTTCTACGATTCGGATTAGCTATTGTGTGAAGCATTTACAGCAGACGATCTAGATCCATCGTGAAGTTGGTTTCACAAAACCTGTGTAAAAGCATACGTGTTTGTTTTTAAGAGGTCGGTCAAATTTTTAATCCATGTTTACTAGAAAATACGAGAGAGTATAGGTGGAGTTTGAGAAAATTTTATTGACATTATTTTATTTTACGAAGGTATTGCTCATGAAAAACAATGGTTTATGGTTTCTTAAGTTGTTTTCACGGTGGAATATCGAATTATAAGAAGTTTGACTGAAGTTAGAATTTTCAAGCTTTTGTGAAATGACGACAATTCTTGACAAGTCTAACCAAATAAGTTGAAAGTCTAACCAAATTGTCGGTCAAACCTAATCAGTTACAGCTAGATTTAATTTTTGATAAGTATAATCTTCGGTCCAGGAAAAAAATACTAGTTAGGAATCAATGACAAATGAAACACGTTACAAATATGTTTAAGTTTGAAATGTCAGGATCAATGGCAGAGCATCTTAGGGGCAGACAATGGCCATGACACTATAAATGTTTGTTTTAGTTTAAGCAACCGATATAATAATAGTAAGTTTCTAAAGCACCAAAGTAAATTGCACCAAAGTCTATGTTTGTTTTCACATGTTATTTCTCGTTTAAACGAGACTACAATTTTCGTGATACATTCGTTGGTACGAGGGAAGCATTTTCTCATTGTCAAACCAAACATAACTCTTACCATGTGGTTGGTCAAAATTTAATTAGTCACAGCTAATGGGTTTAGAGAACCATGGTGTTTTATTTTGATTTTTTTGGTTATAGGATACAAGACTATGTGTATGTTTGTTTTCACAATGGAATATCATGTCGGCGTGCATTGGTCAAAGCTACAACTTTCAAGCTTATGCAAAATCACGCTAATATACTCGTTAGGATTCAGGAAATGTTCACCCACCGCTAAACCAAACAAGATGTAAGTCGAACAAAATGGTCAGCGCACGCTTCAAGCGCGCCCCTGCAATTTTCTCTCGAAACTAGCAACCACCACAGAGCCTATTTTACGACAAGGGAACAGCTCCTAAGACAAGATCGGAGAATGCTCACTAGTCGCTGTTAATAGATCTTGCCCTGTGTCCTCCTCCTTCCCACGTTGCCTTCCGACCCGCGGGAGTATACAATGATAACTTCTGGACACTCATGCCCGATCGTGCGACTGCGCAAATTTAGTTTTTTATTAGTATAATATTTGGTACAAAAATACTAATAAAATACATATATAAAAGTTGATAATTAATTTTATATATGTTGACCATTAAATTTGATAATTAATTAATATATGTTGACCAAAACACAAATTTTTTGACTGTGACAAAAATACAATTAAATAATACAAGTTTTTTTTTGAAGGAATTAAATAATACAAAGTGTAACTTTATTTTTTGAATTATCATTTATTAAAAAATAAACATAAACTTTATATTATTTCATTTTATTTTATTTTTTTCAATAGTAAGAAAAATTATTCGTTTCTTCTAGAAAAGTAAAAAAAAAAATTACTTACTAACATATATAAAATTCTCAACTTTAATCTCTTTACTTTTAATCAATGATTTCTTCAACAACAAAAAACAAAACGTTTCATCAGTGCAATAGAGTCCCTATACCAATATTCATATATCTAAAACTAGGTTGGACCACCACGTCACTTGGTCCACAAGAGCTTTGAGAAAACAAAAATGTTTTCAGGTCTTTTAATCTCTAAAATTTACAGTCTTGTTTTTGAGGAGATCTTGTTAGTATTTTTAAAAGCAACCTAATCAGATTAAAAGCATACTCCACCGCACTTAATTACCCTATAAAATACTACTAAATTGTCAAAAATGGGAAGCATGACATAACTAGGAATGAAGAAAATTAGTAATTGTTAAAGGACCTCAAAACAATATTAATTTTACAAAGCTGTCTCAGACTATGGTGGACAAAATGACACGATGATCCACCCTAGTATTTCCCTCCACCTCTTAATATATCAAAACATTTGGTGACAACTGTTCAAAAGCTGCATGATATTGATAAAATTAAATTTATTTTTTATCCTTGTAAATATCTCAAATTTTCATTTTAATCTCTCTAAAATTGGATTCGACTTTTAGTTTTCAAAAAATATTTTCATCAATATTTTTAGTCAATACTTTTAAGTCAGATCATGTGTACATTATTAAAGGACTAAAATAAAAAGTTAAAATATTTATATAGACAAAAAACATATTCAACCTTTAAAATTTCAATAGAATATAATTTTTTTTCGTGTATCGTATATTCTCCGATTCCAAGTGTGGAGATTAATTTTTCGAGTCATGTCAAACCCAAATTAATAAACTGTAAACTCTCATTAAGAGTTTTTAACGAATGTAACATCCAATGTTAGATATGAACCAGATTTTGGTTAATCTATAAGAGATATGTGTCATCTCATCTATGTGTTATTGGGTGAAATTTAAAGTATTTATTTAAAATAAAAGCAATATTCTTTATCAAAAATATATTAAATAAAATTTTTTCTTAAATCTATTTTTTACTTATATATAAAAATAACAATTTGCAACATGTTATATATTGATACGCTAAATCCCTCAAAAAAAAAATATTGATACGTTAATATTAGAAAAGTTTTATTTGTGGCAGTGAGCTTTATTTTATTTTATTTTTAAGAGGGGAGTGAGCTTTATTTTTGTTTCTCATATGAATGTTTACTTATATATATAAATAACAATTTGCAACATGTTATATATTGATACGTTAATATTAGTAAAAGTTTATTTGTGGCGGTGAGCTTTATTTTTTTCTCTCCTATGAATGTTTACTTAGTTTATTTGTGGCAGTGAGCTTTATATTTTTTTCTCATATGAATGTTTACTTATATGTAAAAATAACAATTTGCAACATATTATTGATACGTTTATATTAGAAAAAAATTATTTAGTTTCAAAAAAAAAATAAGAAAAGGTTTATTTGTGGCAGCGAGCTTTATTTTTTTTCTCATATGAATGAATGGCTTGAGAAATATCTTTTCTTATCATTTTTCCTCTTTCCCGTGATAATCATAATTATATGGGCAGAAAAGGTGCTATGTACCCGGGAAATATGATGGAAACGATTCATGGAACCATATAAAGAACACCGAATCTTGTTTTTTTTTTAAGAAACTAAAATGGATTAAATTATTGAATGCATGAAGGTTTCAGCACAAGGAGTAACTAAACCTCGGTTGAAAGAGTCAAATACAAGGAATAACAAACATTTATAGCCAAAACAAGCTCAAAAAAGGAATGATGTCCTGTTACAAAAATATTCTCAAGCAAGGTAAATGATTCAACCACCATAAATGGTACAAGAAATAACCCTGAAATCTTGTTATAAAAAAATTTACTAATTTTTTTCCAGTCAAAAAAGAAAAAATAATAATTTGTCACTCTCGTATAACAATCCTTTGAATTAGAACCAAAAACAAAAAAATTCCTTTGAAATTTCAAATTAGATCACACAAATCATTCTACATATTTATATTTTCTATATGCATTTAATCTTTTATTTCAAAAAAAAAATATTGCTGCCGGTAAAAAATGGCTGACAAATTGTTTTTCCGAGGAAAAAAAGATTAAAAGTGTTAATTTATACTCATTTTGAAACAATGCATAGAAATTAACTATTTTTTCTATAATAAATTTATGTACACATACTACATATGAAAGAATACATTTATTAAAAAAAAATTAAACAATACATATGATATTTTTTTTGATAAATTAAATTAACCAACAAAAATTGACATTAAGAGGAATCAAAACATTCCCAAATCAACGTTACGAGTCTAACTAAAGTAGGTTATTAGTATATAATATATTGTTTGATCTGTCTCGATGAATATTTTGAAATACTAGTATGGACAGCCGTGCCAAGTACGGGCTAGAATTTTGTCATCTTCAATGGAGAGAATATTGTAATATATCAAATGTCATTTAAATCTCAACATTGGATAAAATACTGGAGGTTGAAGAACAAATAAGTGAAAAATAAATCATATACTTAAGTCTTAAATTTTTGGATGAAGATGTAACTTCATTCTCACTTGTGTGATTACTCTTTCTGCAATGTGTCGATTCACACAAGTGTTGGCTCCCCGTAAGTCTCAATGGTGATATCATATCCGCTTCAACTTTTTGGGGAGCAGAAGTTGTTCGTCGTGGTGGATGGCAGACACAAAGAGTCTTATACTTAATTGAGAGATGTTAATGTGTCAAGTGTTAGTTAAAATAACACATTGAATGCAATAGTAGATGTTGAGAAACATATAAGTGAGATGAGTCATATATATTAACTTTTTTTATCTATTAATTAATAAATTTGATCAAAATTGCTCCAATTTTTTTTATTTTTAAATTATTGATATAGGAATATTAGCAACTCTCTCTTTATAACGGATTTGGATGTCCTGCTGTTACAGCAAGACGCTGTAACAGTTCAGAACTGTCCGATTGTACATGTGTGGTTGAGATTGTATGTTGTGATCTTGTAACTTCTTTAATCTAAACCGTCCGATATATGATTAACAGTCACAATTTAAAACATTGTGAAAATCATGTGTTTAATTACATCAGGAAACTCAATCCCCTTTATAACACTCACTCTCTCGTTGGATGAAATTGATGTGGAACCCACACTTTGGAAATTGATCTCACATAAAGTGGTGAAGTCCACATTGATTTAATCTAATGATAGAGTGAGTATTAAAGAGAGTGTTGCTATCATTCTTTTTTATTGATAAATATAATATGGGTTTTTCTATCTTATGCGAATTTGCACAGGTTAAGAAGTTCAAAATAGCAACTTTACATTGGAACTTATACGTTTTGTATTGAATATATAATTTTTTTAATAAACAATTGTTGTTTTTCAATAATAAAAAAAACTTGCTAGTTTAGTTGCTTTAACATGTGCAATATTTACAAAGTGCTCTCAAAGGTATGTTTCAAAATGAAACCGAAGAAGATTAAATATCTAGTATGTTGAGACTTTTTTTGTTTGAACGACAAATGTTGATGGCTAATTTGTTAGGCTAATTTTTATGTGTTAATCTGGGTTTAAATTTGAGTGTGTGCACGCGCGAGTAAGTTTTATCATTGAATAAGACTCCAGTATGAAATTCTAGATTAACGTTTGCTTGCAGAGTTGTAGTAGATGAATTTTTTTGTTAATAATAATAAGACATCAAAGTTATCATATGGATATGACGATCCTTTGCATGGTTAGTGTTACGAAAGTCAAAGTTCAACCATCTAATCAAGTTATTCTTTGGATGATTCATACAAGAAGATATCAAAACAATCATTTGGATACAACGATGCTCTATAAGGATCAAACTGAAAATCATGTTCCAAACTCTAGGTTAATAAACTCTAGACGATCTTTCAAGTGCAATGAAATGATTCTCTCAAAATCCTTGATCATAGATAGATCACGTTCAAACAAATAATGACAACAATCAAAAAGTTAAATGTCGTAAAATCTATCAAATGCCTCTTTGTATATGATTTTGTTTCATTCTTGTAGTATTATAGGAGTATAAAAGAGAAATTATTCAAAACGTTGAAAGTGTATGTTAGAGTCTTTTACTAAAAATCCTTCAAGAAGAAGAACAAGTATACGAAGAAATAAAGACTACTATAGGTGTTTTATAACACCACGCTTAAAATGATAAAAAGAAAGTTATTTATACATTAAAAAAATATAGAAAAAGCCAAGAACATGATTATACATTGTAATATCCTCTCATGCAATAACTAGACCATGATGTAAATTGATCAATTAGTCATGCTACTCTTGCTTTAATTGATATATGATTTTATTGTAACGTTCTCTCTTAGTGAGTAAACATCCTAGCAACCACTTTGTATCAATCACATACAAATTCAATCTTAGCGTATGTACAACACCACTCAAGAAACTCCTTATTTGGCAAGAAGACATGAAATCGAGGATACAAATTATATTAGTGGATTAAGTCCGTGTAAGTTTAGAAGGCAAAATCACTCAAACATGGTGGATTGGATTAGTCAATCAGGTCGTTGGTGAACCAATATAGTATATGATGTGTCTTTTTTTAAGGGAAATTATAATGTGTCTTATTCTCTCTATGCTTTATTTACATTCTATTTTAATCAAGTTCTTGAGGGAAACATACTCCAAATTGATAAGACGACGGGAGCGGTTATGGTGCATAAGTAAATTCTTATGCACCGTGCATAAATCTCAACATAATTGTTTCCTACACCTCCAAAGGAAACCAAACAAAACAAAACAAAACGAACAAAACTCGGAAACAAACTGAATCATCACCGTCGTTCATCATCATCACCACTGGAATCTTCAATCTCATCATCAACACCGTCGTTCATCATCACCGTCATCTTCACTGTACCGAAATGCCAAAACCATTTTGCTGTGGAAATAGTTTATGTGAGTTGTACTCCAAACCCATTTTGTTATGGAAATGGTTTCCAAAATCTTCAATCTCATCATCAACATCGTCGTTCATCATCATCACCGTCATCATCATCGTACCGGAATGCCAAAACCATTTTGCTGTGGAAATGGTTTCTGTGAGTTGTACTTCAAACCTATTTTGCTGTGGAAATGGTTTCTGTGAGTTGTACTTCAAACCTATTTTGCTGTGGAAATGGTTTCCAGAATCTTCAATCTCATCATCAACATCGTCGTTCATCATCATCACCGTCAGACTGTTTGTTTGAAGAGAGAAAGGAGAACTTCTCTCTCTAAATTTAACTTAGAGAGAAGTCTAGGATTATTACACATGTACACTAGATCTAATGGTTGTGAAGTGTTTATGCATGATGCATAAGGAAATGGTTTATGCACCCTAACGACTTAAAGTGTTTTAATGTATATAATCTCTTCTATTGAATATATCATGTCCTCCCTACCATACGCCATCAACTTCCACGGTCACCTCAGCTCCACTCTGAATCAAGAAGTAATAGAATATAGATAGATAGATGAGCAAAGTATAGCATAGATTCATATTCTTCACTTTTTTAATAAACAAAATGAAGGATAATTTAGCAGGTAACGTAATTAATTTTTTCAATGATTATGTGATCAATTACCTTTGGACTTTGGTATAATGGAATACTCTCATTATTTTTAAACAAAAACGCATATAATTCACTTGCACATGTTTTCCAATACAATTGTCTCTTTAAAGCAGTGGAGGGTCAATGATGAATGACTAATTCCAACATGGCTGAAGCTAATCAAGCACGACATGTTACAGCAAAGACACACCCTTTTCATGGTGACTAAAATGTAATTTATATATGTCCATATACATGTACACATATACATAATATGCTCCTCTCAAAAAAAAAGTACATGATATGCTAAGTAATAATTCTGTCAAACTCAATCTTAGTTGTTTTGGTCGGGTATGTATGTATGTGTGTGTGTTTTCAAATAGGAAAATGATCATGGGCACACGATTATGCTACTGAAGCAAAGCAATGAATTGCCATCTTAAACAAATTAAAGCCCTTCAGAGCGGTGATTTTCCTTTTATTAATTTGTGACGGTCAAGTCAATTGGAACAAATTAAACTGAAAGCATAAATACCTCCAACATGTAACAAAAAAATGTACATGATATAGGGTTAAAAAAGGTCTTGATCTCATTCGAAAAGCTAGTTTTAAGGAGGAGAGTACTCACCGGAAACTTGAGCAATGTGGGACTAACATCAAATTATAAACAACTTTAAAACCAATTTCAACAAACACTCTCACGCCTAGCGTGGGACTGGGGTCCAATTCCCACATTCAATTCTTAACTCGGTACTGATATCATGTTAAATAATCTTGTATCTCATCCGAAAAGTTAATTCGAAGGAGGATGAGGGAACTCAAGCATATTTATACACTCAACAATCTAGTAACCTAAATAATGTGTGACTAACAACAAACTACAAACAACTTCAAAACCAACTTCAACATATAGATTCATTCATAATGTTTCTTATGTAAATTGAATAGGCTTAATAGCAGTGTTCGCCTCAAACTTTCACGAAGTTGCGATTTTTGTTCCCTAAGAAAAAACTACAAAATCGTCTCCTAAGTTTTGCAACTGTAGCAGTTTTGGCCCACAAAGGCCAAAAATAAAATAAAAAAATAATACGTGACACCTCACTTAGGGTGTCACGTCAGCGTAGACCGAGTCAAAATTGGTCTTGGGGGTCAAAACGGCCACAAGTGCAAAACTTAGGGGCGGTTTTGTAGTTTTTTCTTAGAGGGTCAAAATCGCAACTTTAGAAAAGTTAGAGGGCTAAAACTGCTATTAAGCCAATTGAATATCCACACAAATGTAGACATTCATATCTCAAGACCTTACGAGATCCAAATAGGGGTCAATCTTTTCCTAAAAGTTTTGACATCGAGTTCAGTATTCACAATTTAGGTCATTCATTTTTTAGTTTACAATTTTAAATTCTAAATTTTCAAAATGTCTATAATTTTGTTTCGACTATGTATGTAAGGCTAAATTTTGTTGAAGTATCAAATGGAATATTTGTGACAACTAGACTTTATCAAAATTTGATGACCTAAAAATGACAAGTTGTTAAATGATAGTGCAAAACAATCTCATTGTTTTTTTTTTGCCGAGATTCGAACCTCGGACCTTGCATATATTATATATTATTTAAACCAACTGATCTACACTCACAAAGACAAATAATCTTATTGTTTACCACTTCGTCAAAATCAATTCAAAATACATAGATTAAAATAAGTTAAACAATTTAAAAATTTGAATTTGAGGTTTAGCGTGTAAATAAGACAAAATAAAAAGATCAAATCTGAATTCAAAGTCAGAATTAAATTAGCAGGTACTCCACAACATAGAAACTTGCAAAATCTTATCTACTAGTAGAGTATGTACTATGTACGTTTATGAGACAGATTAAGGTGTGAAACCTCCGAAACGCGCGCATGAAATAACGGTCCAAGTATAGCAAAAGACGGTTATATAATTAGTTTGATTGCATAACACACTAACATGCAAGCATGTGGGGAGGTATATGCAATTAATTAATGTCTATATGTATCTTACAAGAAAGTTCTTATTTGTTCATAGCCACTCATGGTTTAGGCACTAGGCAGGTGTGTGTGTGTGTATATATATGAATGATGGATATATTAATTAATATTATAGGAGTATATCATTGTACATACTTGTGTGCTGTCCCTGCCTCTTAAATATATCGATCAATTCTGAATATAAGAGTAATTTGATGATTTGAAAGGAGGAATATATATACAGGGTTTCGAAATATAAGGTGATGTGAGTTCGTATTCATCCAATAATGATATTTTGTGACACAACTTGTGGTAAATATTTAATCTCTTAAGTGGCCAGAGAGTGTGTATCTATGTAGAGAGAGAGAGGCATAGAGTGAGAAACATCTAGTAGAAGATATCAACAGTTTAAACATCTAGTGCTATTTAGGTTTTTTTTGGAATGAAATAAACTAAGGATTGTTTGCTAACACAGCAAGAACAACAATGAAATTACTTGAGAAGGTTAAGACTACATCTCTTAAATGGTTGAAAGCAAAAAAATGTGTGTTTTCCGTTAGGTTATCATATGTGGTGGCAGCATCCCCTTGCTTGTTTGGGATTGGCTGATTTGCTCTTTTTGTTTTCCTTTGTTGTTTTGATCGGAACTTTGTTGTAACTTTGTTTTGTTTCCTTAAGCACTTCTTGTGTTAGAGTCCAAAACTTTTGTTAATATATCTCATTTTAACTTGTTAATTTTTTTTAATAATCTCATATAATTACCTTTTTATTTTACAAATCTCATATAATTACTATATAATAATATATGCTCACTCACATTTGCGTGCCAGAATATGTTTGTTAACAAAAATAATACTGGAGTATTCTCCATTGAATAGTTTTCATTGCTAAAATATACCAATAATAGCTTATGACTTATCACTTATGTGACATTTTTATTATTTTTTCCTTTAAAAAGTATATCCATATTATTGGTCTTCTCTTCGAAAGTCCATCACCCGTTCAGGTTCAGCACTACATCACTTCTTTGTATTTCTCTTAGAATGAGACATATAATTATGACATTAATTAATCCTAAAGTCAAGGATAGCTCTGATTTTTTTGTTTGTTTGAAAATGATAGCTTCTAATAATACAACAATTCTTACCGTAAATACTGATAATACAACAATTCTAAAATTAAAACCTTTCGTGGCGTAAGCGAAAGTTCTCTGTTTACAACCAATCAAATCATGTTAAATAGCTAATAAACTAAAAAAAAACGAATTACTTAGGAATTTGAATTTTCGTAAAATAATTTTTGACAGACTTCGTTATCTCGTAACCAAACTTTGAATCATTTGAATTTTTTCTCCTAAAAACCGAAGGTAACACAAAAAAAATCTCTAATTAAGAAAACTTTTTCTCCTTGAGTAATACAGTTATTTGTACTGTACGACATCTATTTCTTATCCATATTAATAAACTTTTTTGTCATTTTCATCTATATATTAAGAAGAATACTGCAACTTATTTATAATACTATATAGTTTATAAACTATTCTTTAGTCAATGCTTTAAGTCAAACAACGATATTAATTATTGTCAAATCAGGAAATACATAACAAATTATCAATATTTTTTGAAAAATAAATGAATCTATAATTGTTTTTTTAACAAACTTATATTCATAATTAAAATTAAGAGTATAAAAGACATTCTAATCCGTAATAAACTCAAATCCTATGCCAAGAGTTGATTGTTTTGTTTTCAATTAAATCACTTTTATTTAGCAAGCAAAAATGGAATATAACTAGTGTATTAACCCGTGCACAGGTGATAGGCTATTCTTTTTCAATCTCAAATTGTTTTATTTTTTTTATTTATCGATGAAAATAATTTATCCTGTGAATTTTTAATTATGTTAGTATATTTTTCCGCAATGATGACAAATATGTGTCACATGTTTTTTATGCTTATTAGTGATAAATATATGTCTAGTGTTTTTATGTACAAATGAAAAATATATTTATGGGTTTCAGATCGTCGTCGATGAAGCGCCGCTGCAGTTGTTCTTTCACAGTGTCTTGATTCTATTGTGGTCATTGATTTCGTTCAAAGTCGTCGTTGTCTAGTAGAGCTTAGGTACCGATGCGGTTATGAGTTGGTCTAGATCTGGTTTTTGCTATGTTTTTTTCGTTTCTGTTTATTGTCGTTTGTTTTTGTTTTGTTCCGTGGGAATGAAGATGGGTGGTGGCTTTGTTTCGACTCTATGATTTGGTCTGAGAATCATAAATATGGTTTTTTTAGATTAAAGATATGGGTTCTTTAGTCATGACATTGTTATGTTGGATGCATATCTTGATTCAACATGGTTTACTGAGTCAGGTTCATATTTCTATTATTTTTTATATTTATCAACTGTTTTTTTTGTTGTCTTTTTTTATGTTTCAATCACAAATTTGTCCCTTTTTTTCTTCTAGATTTACTGATGACAAATATATCTCTCATATTTTCTATGTATTAATGACTTATATTATAATAGTCTTTTCTTTATCTGTGAACAATATTTGACTTATAATTTGTCCCATTTTTTTTATATTTGTAATGACAGATATATGTTATGTCTTTATTATTGACTAATATATGTCCAATTTTTTTTTTAAATATATTATTCAAAGATAAAAACTCTATAAAATTTTTGATAATAATTTGTCCAGTACTTTTTTAAGTATGAGTTATAAATATTTCTCCGTGTTTTTTAATATTTGTCTAGTGCTTCTTAATGTTTATCAATTAATTCATAGAGAAAAATAGTCATGCGCATATATGTTAGCTAACATTGGATTAGCCCTTTACTTTTTTGTTAGTTCCATTCTCTTCCTAATAGAATTAACCTATATTACATAAGAAATAAGTTAGGCTTGCATAACTTTAGATTTATGTCTTTTTGAAAATATGTTGACTTAGTTTCCCTTTTCTTTTCTTCGTGTGTCTGTTTTTTTTTTCCTTAACAAATTTGGGTAATGCATCTAGCATCACTTTTCTTAAATAAAAAAAATTACTAATATCAAATATTTTTCCCGTATTTTTTAGGACTATTCCATAATGAACTAGTTAGATCTTAGTCATATTTGTAAATTTGAGACTATATATATATATATATATATATATATATATATATATTTGTGTGTGTGTGTGTATGTATGTATGTATGTGTGTGTGATGTTGTCATGACTTCTTGTATTTCATTGACAGTGATTCAAAGAAAGTTAGTTCTTGTTAAAAAGTTCATTTACAACCATTGCATGAATTTTGTGACCCTGCATGTGAAAATAATTAAAAAATATTTATGTAACATTGCGACCTTTAAAAATCAAATGGATGGTCAATGGTTTCTTAGAGTTCTTCGAATTAGTTGATTTTTATAATATGACGATTCTAGCAAATTTTTGTTGTCGTTAATTTCTACGAGGGAATTATAGTTGATAGCCATTTATGAAGGAATTAGATAAGAATGTCTAATTGAGCTGCACAAATTTGTAGGAAATGAACACTATTTATAGGATGATTGGTAGGCAATTTAGATTTGACATTGGACAAATTGTAATATGATTTTATTTTATTTTAATTTAATTTCGTCTAAATGCCAAGATCAAAGTAATTTTAATGTGAATTAATAAATTGTAGTCAACGTTATTTGAATGACTTGCTATAAATCAATGCCAATTAACTCCAACGGTTCATCATTAACCAAAAAAAGATTAGGACCAATGGTTTGCCAATATAAAAAAAACTGAGCAATTAATGTGGATTTACTAACCTTACGTAAACGATGATTAATTTGAATGATAAAGATTAGGGTCAACGGTTTTCCAATTTAACAAAAAAAATTGAAAAATTAATGTTGATTTATTAACTATATACGCAATTTAATTTGAAGGGTTTAATATCAACAAAAAAATAATTCAAGTCAATAGTTTAACAATAGTAGGACATGTGACATTTGATTTGTTAGGAGATTTTAGGTTGCTAAGTGGATTGTTCATTTTTACCATGTTAAAATGTATGTATAGGAGATTGCTATAAATCAATGCCAATTAACTCTAACGGTTTATCATTAACCAAAAAAAGATTATGATCAATGGTTTGCCAATATAAAAAAACTGAGTAATTAATGTTGATTTACTAGCCTTATGTCAACGATAATTAATTTGAACGGTAAAGATTAGGGTCAACTGTTTTCCAATTTAACAAAAAATTTGAAATTAATGTTGATTTATCAACTATATGTCAACGCAATTTAATTTGAAGGGTTTAATATCAACAAAAAAAAATCAAGTCAATAGTTTGACAATAGTAGGACATATGGCATTTGATTTGTTAGGAGATTTTAGGGGCAAAAGTTATGGTGCATAAGTCATTTCCTTATGCATCCTGCATAAACACTTCACAACCATTAGATCTAGTGTACACGTGTAATAATCCTAGGCATCTCTCTAAGTTAAACTTAGAGAGAGTTCTCCCTCCTCTCTTCAAACAAACAGTCCGACGGTGATGATGATGAACGATGATGTTGATGAAGAGATTGAAGATTCTGGAAACCATTTCCACAACAAAATGGGTTTGGAGTACAACTCTCAGAAACCATTTCCACAACAAAATGGTTTTGGCATTCCGGTACGATGATGATGAACGACGGTGTTGATGATGAGATCGAAGATTCCAGTGGTGATGATGATGAACGACGGTGATGATTCAGTTTGTTTCCGAGTATTGTTCGTTTTGTTTTGTTTTGTTTGGTTTCCTTTGGGAGTGTAGGAAACAATTATGTTGGGATTTATGCACGGTGCATAAGGATTTCCTTATGCACCATAACCACTCCCGATTTTAGGTTGCCAAGTGGATTGTTCATTTTTACCATGTTAAAATGTATGTATAGGAGATGGTCAATGGTTTCTCAGAGTTCTTTGAATTAGTTGATTTCTATAATCTCACGATTCTAGCAAAAAAAACGTCATTTATTTTTGTTGTCGTTAATTTTTATGAGGGAATCATAGTTGATAGCCATTTATGAAGGAATTAGATAAGAATGTCTAGTTGAGCTGCACAAATTTGTAGGAAATGAACACTATTTATAGGATGATTGGTAGGCAATTTAGAGTTGACACTTGACAAATTGTAATATGATTTTATTTTATTTTATTTTAATTTCATCTAAATACCAAGATCAAAGTAATTTTAATGTGAATTAATAAATTGTAGTCAACGTTATTTGAATGACTTGCTATAAATCAATGCCAATTAACTCCAACGGTTTATCATTAACCAAAAAAAGATTAGGGTCAATGGTTTGCCAATATAAAAAAACTGAGCAATTAATGTGGATTTACTAGCCTTACATCAACGATAATTAATTTGAATGGTAAAGATTAGGGTCAACTGTTTTCCAATTTAACAAAAAAATTGAAATTAATGTTGATTTATCAACTATATGTCAACGCAATTTAATTTGAAGGGTTTAATATCAACAAAAAAAAAATCAAGTCAATAGTTTGACAATAGTAGGACATATGGCATTTGATTTGTTAGGAGATTTTAGGGGCAAAAGTTATGGGGCATAAGTCATTTCCTTATGCATCGTGCATAAACACTGCACAACCATTAGATCTAGTGTACACGTGTAATAATTCTAGGCTTCTCTCTAAGTTTAACTTAGAGAGAGAAATTTTCCCTTCTCTCTTCAAACAAACAGTCTGACGGTGATGATGATGAACGACGATGTTGATGATGAGATTGAAGATTATGGAAACCATTTCCACAACAAAATGGGTTTGGAGTACAACTCTCATAAACCATTTCCACAACAAAATGGTTTTGGCATTCCGGTACGGTGATGATGACGGTGATGATGATGAACGACGGTGTTGATAATGAGATCGAAGATTCCAGTGGTGATGATGATGAACGACGGTGATGATTCAGTTTGTTTCCGAGTTTTGTTCGTTTTGTTTGGTTTCCTTTGGGAGTGTAGGAAACAATTATGTTGGGATTTATGCACGGTGCATACGGATTTCCTTATGCACCATAACCACTCCCGATTTTAGGTTGCCAAGTGGATTGTTCATTTTTACCATGTTAAAATGTATGTATAGGAGATGGTCAATGGTTTCTCAGAGTTCTTTGAATTAGTTGATTTCTATAATCTCACGATTCTAGCAAAAAAAACGTCATTTATTTTTGTTGTCGTTAATTTTTATGAGGGAATCATAGTTAATAGCCATTTATGAAGGAATTAGATAAGAATGTCTAGTTGAGCTGCACAAATTTGTAGGAAATGAACACTATTTATAGGATGATTGGTAGGCAATTTAGAGTTGACACTTGACAAATTGTAATATGATTTTATTTTATTTTATTTTAATTTCATCTAAATACCAAGATCAAAGTAATTTTAATGTGAATTAATAAATTGTAGTCAACGTTATTTGAATGACTTGCTATAAATCAATGCCAATTAACTCCAACGGTTTATCAGTAACCAAAAAAAGATTAGGGTCAATGGTTTGCCAATATAAAAAAAAACTGAGCGATTAATGTGGATTTACTAACTTTATGTCAACGATAATTAATTTGAATGGTAAAGATTAGGGTAAATGGTTTTCCAATTTAACAAAAAAAAAATTTGAAAAATTAATGTTGATTTATCAACTATATGTCAACGCAATTTAATTTGAAGGGTTTAATATCAACAAAAAAAATTCAAGTCAATAGTTTGACAATAGTGGGGCATGTGGCATTTGATTTGTTAGGAGATTTTAGGTTGTCAAGTGGATTGTTCATTTTAACCATGTTAATTGTATGTATAGGAGATAGGAGATACGAGATAGATAGGAGATATTAAACATCAAAGTGGTTCACCATGCATAAGTTGTGCAAAAGAGAACCACCGTCAAAAGATTACATAGTCAAGTCATTTATGCTTCAAAATATAGCACGATGAAAATCAAACAAGGAATGAATGAAAATGTTTTTCCAACACCCAAACAAGTAAGAGCTTCCGCTTGAAGGGGAGCATGATGAATAGATGGACTCGCACTTGAGGGAAAGTGTTGTGTGCAAGTGTGAGTTATATGTCCCACATCGGATAAAAAAGTAAAGGTTGAACACCTTATAAGTAAAAGGACCCATAAACCCATAACCTTAAGGTTTTGGGTAAGAGTGTGATGTCTCTCTTGCTTGTGCGGTTGTTCAAGCCTCGATGTGGACGGTCTACCTGGCTCCCCTCAGTGACCCAACAGTGGTATCAGAGCCCAATTTGACAAAGGATACGACCGAGGCAGGTGGTTTGTTGCGGATACGACCGAGGCAGGCGGTTTGTTGCGGAGAAACCAGCAACGGCAGCAAGAAGGAAGAGCGTGATGAATAGATGGACTCACACTTGAGAATACAAGCCAGTTAGAGCTTCCGCTTGAAGGGAGAGCATGATGAATAGATGGAGGGAGCGTGATGAATAGATGGACTCACACTTGAGAATACAAGCCAGTTAGAGCTTCCGCAAGAAGGGAGAGCATGATGAATAGATGGAGGGAGTGTTATGTACAAGTGTGAGTTATATGTCCCACATCGAATAAGAGAGGCGCCACGCATTAAATCACATTAATAAATGAAAAAAGCATGTTTTTTTATACTAAATAATAACGAAATTTTATTATTAATAAAAAATCATTTTTAAACAACACGGTGTTGGAAGAATTGTTGACATAAATCTCTAGATAAAGAACCTGGTTTTGATTTTTAAAGTCCCACATTTGGGAGGCAATTTACACTACATGAAAAATGATTTTTTAAATAAGTTTTCGGTCTCTATAAATATATCATATTTTTTCTTTAGGGAATATATCATATTTTGTTGTTAATTCATTTTAAAAAAATAATTATTCTTTAAATGTTTTCAATCAATATTTGTTACCTCTATTCTTAAGTCAATTTATGTGTATCATTTAAAATTTTAATTAAATTTATATTGTCAGTTTTAGTGTTGCAAATGATGAATTATAGGAATATCTCTTGTAAAAGTTCAGAATCTTTTAACAAATGATGAATTAAATACGAATTTGTAAGTTTTTGGCATTTAAAAATTCATATTTTGTTGAAACTATAAAAAGAAAAATTGAAGAGATTCTCATAATATTTTAAACTTATCTAAAAACTCAGCATAAAGACCATTGGTTGAAGAATTATTCAATAGAAACTAAATGTGAAATATAATATATTTATAAGAACAATAATTTTATTTAACCTCAAATTGATATATAGACACTGACGGACCCAGGAAATTTGAGTATTGGAGGCAATATTTATATGTAAATTTATAATTATTTTTTTGAATGTATTATGTAAATGTTATAATTATTATAAAAAAAATGTTGTTATTATTCTTTGGGTACTTTTTTAGTGGATGTTCCAAATTAAGAAAATAAAGTAAGTGTTTCAAAAAATACATTACCTGCATTTCTATCAAGTCATATAAACTCAAGTCACCTAGGACAAATTAAAGATAGTTTGATCAAGAATGTTCCACCTAAAAATCAAACTCGTTTTTTTCAAATAATTTGTCCTAGATGAAACTTATTTACTACTTGAGTTTAAGTGCTTGATTTATTATATGTTTTCTTAGTTGATAAAAAAATGTTATAGTTTCTTCAAAAAAAAATTATAGTTTCTTCAAAAAAAAAATGTTATAGCTATTTAACCGGTGCTCCAAAGATATTGGTTAACATGACATTTTATTTTAAAGGATGATTTTCTAGCAAACAAGCTATTTGAAAAAGAAGAATGTTAAACATTGCCCTCAAGGGAATGGTTAAGGAACCAAAACAAGTAATTATTTTTTAACAAAAGTAGTGTAATTATTACTTAATTAAAAGTCAAAATTTATATTTTCAAGAAAAACTTTCCATTTTTAGATTTCTTAACCATTGTCGTGAGGACACTAGTTAGTAAGACCCTTTAAAAAAAGGAAATGTTAACGAGTGCTCCCGTGGCACACTTTAAGGACCATAAGTAGTAAGTAAAACGTATAAAAGCAAAATATTTAACTTTTTAAAAAAATAATTGTTTATTTTAAAATGCTTAAAGAGTACTCCAGAAATGCTCATTAACAAGACCCTTCAAAAAATCAAATTGATTTGGGATCCGTTTTGACCTTGATATTTCAAATTTTTGTTTTTTTCGTTCTTTTATTGTAAGTTTCATTTCTTCTTTTCCTATAACGCTTTTACTGTAAGTTTCATTTCTTCTTTTCCTATAACGATTAGTCTAAGGATGATCCTGTTGGTCGACAATCCAATCAAGTGTGCCCCACCCAAGAATGGATCCGCAAATTGCAATAGCCAATAGGTTGTTGTCCTTTTGAGTCTTGATTTTTTTTCAAAAGTCAAAGAGAGTTCATGGTTCTTACAACCAATTTTCTCCCATTTTTTACTACTTTGAGAAAAAAGAAAAGGGTCATGTTAACTAACATTCAAGTGTCTTGAGAACGGGTTTGGATCTTCTTTCGTGAAATATCATCTATCCAATTGCTTTTGTAATATTTTAAACAATATGCCTATACAATTTTTAATATTTGAATATATAATTTTAATATTTGAAAAAGTAAACAATTACTGAGATTTATGTAGAAAATATTAGTTTTAAATATTTTAATATATTGAATATACAATTTTTAAAATAAAGTTTATCATTTGAGTTTCTAAACAAGTAAGCTCTCATAGCACTAATTGGCGTTTAAAAAAGAGGAAATGTTTAATGTATACTTCATGTGGTGTATATACATTTAAACACGAGAAATGTTAGCGTCATACATTCTAACACACATTTTTTAATACACTCTCTTTGAAAGACTTAAATTTACACGAGACTTATCAAATTTATATGGGATCCACATAATTTGGTGGGACCCAAGTGAATTTTAATCAATCAAAAAGAGTGTGTTGGAAAATATGTGTTAGAATGTGTGACGCTAATATTCCTCTTTAAGCAAAGATATAGAAACAGAAAAATACAGCCTTAAATGTAGTTTTTCCCCTTATATTTCAAAACGTTGAGATTTTGACCCCCTAATGAAAAAAATTGCTTGCTATTTTTAGAGAAATATGCTCTTTTGATACTCTAATTTTAGAAAAACATGCTATCTTGGCCCTCTATCTTTAGGGAATAAGATTTTTTGCCCCTTTATTTTTACAAAAAATTGTAATTCTAGCCCCCTATTTTGAGACATGTGGCGTATTCTCAACAGTTTTGCAACATTTTTGCAACATTTTGTGAAATCATGGGGTAAAATTGTCGTTTTTTTATTAGGGGATCAAAATCGCAATTTTTTAAAAGTCAAGGGGTCACAAATGCCCAAAAGCCAAAAATATAATGATGCGATAGATATGATAGGAAGAGAAAGATAAAGAAAAGTTAAAATGTTGAATAAATGTATAAAATTTAGAGTTGTCTATTTATCATTGTTAAACGAAAAAAATCTTCTATATGTAGATTTATCCATTGGAATCGTAGAAAAAAAGTTTTTCCCATTCGATATTGATTCATAAATCGCATGGGTGTAGTTTTAATGAAGCAATTGAGGTAAAAGTGGTTCTCAAACCACCCACAGTTATATCCATTTAGTGTGACTATTATCGATCAAATAATGTGTAGTTTTAGAAGTGTTTAGTAAGTTTGTTAGTAGTAGAGTTTTTTTTTTCTAATTAAATTTTATTTACTACTATTATATATCTAGGATTAATTACACATGAATACGAGGCAAATGTCTAACAAACTGCGTCGCTGAGCTTTTTTGGATAGCTAAATCAATCCTCGTAAACACAACATTCATGGACATAGAAGTCGTGACATTGATGTTCACGACCCTTTGAATTCTATGTAGAAGGTCAACAGTCTATGGTGCTAGGAAGCCATAAGTGTTAAAAGCAAATGATACAAAAACATGTTGATTGTCATAACATATTTTTCTCATGTTTGACCACTTTGCTTGACACAACCTTAAGGGTTGTATGTCATGCCGTAAAAGCCCCAATCCCTAATCTCACAAGTAGTGAAAGCCCGAGTCAGGTCCACACATGCATGTTTTCCTCCTACCCATTCGTACACCATAACATTTGCATGCTTAATTGTTGATCTTCTATATAGTGGGCCAGTCAGGAAGTTCACAAGCCAGAAATATTTCAAAAAGGACATCTCTAACAAAGTCATGTATGTACTTAAAGCCAGAAAACTCCTTAAATAATCTGCATGCCCCCTAAAAGTACATGAGCACGCCTTATGATAAACCATGCGTGTAATTTTAAGAGTATTTTTTTAATTACAAGGAGTACAAAGGTAGAGAGTACTCGAACCTTTACGGTGATAATCTTACAAACATTGCATACAATCTAAGGGATTAAGTGTTAGGTCATGAGGGGGTTCGAGTGATCATCACATCAGGCCTTGAACAATCATTCAAGTGTGAGAAAACCACACTTAAGGCATTAGATTTATGGGTTCTCTCACAAATCTCCCCTTAAGTGTGAGTCCATCCATTTTTTATAGATATGTCGTATGCCCCCTCAAACGAAAGCTTTTTCGGCCACATCAACATGTACTGTTTTAGCCACACTCAGTGGGACGCGTCACCTGAACACCCTTGTTCAGGAGACTTTCGACAAAAGGAGACGGTCAAACCCTTGTGAAACCTCGATTATGATACAACTATCATGTCATGAGGGGGTCTGGGGGGATCATCACATCGGGTCTTGAACAATTATACAAGTGAAAGAATCATCATACTTTTACCCAAAATCTTAAGGCATTAGATTTACGGGTGCTTTCACTAATCTCTCCCTCTAGTGTGAGTCTATCTATTCTTCATGGGTATGCCCCCTCAAACAAAAGTTTTTTCATCAACTTCTATTTGTAATGTCATTGTCGCATTCAACATATCATGTCCCCTGGACACCCTTGATCAGGAAGGCTTTTGACACAAGGAGTCATTGGAACCCTTGTCGAACCTATACCACTGTCAGGTCATGAAAGGGTCTAGGGGGTCATCACTCTGGGTCTTAAACAATCATACAAGTGAGTGACTCATCATACTTTTACCAAAAAACTTAAGACATAATTAGTTAGTTTAATGAATCCTCTAACTTATAAAGTGTTTAAGATTCATTTTTCATCTGATGTAAGACATGTTACTTACCCTTAATATATCAACGTTAAACTATCAATAAAAATAAAAATATACAATGCTTGCATTTTCCTATTGCTAATTTATGCCCAACAAATACTGGTCCACACCTTGCTAACCGAAGGCCCTTAAAAAAAATCCTTGCTAACCGAAGGAAAATTGAAAAACAAAGGTTAAATTACACCATAAATCTTTGAAGTTATTTAATTATAATAAGTTGATATTTTAATTTTTTTGTACCGCTTACAAAGTTTAAGTTGTATAATTGCAACAAGTTAGTCTTTTAGATTTTTTTTACCACTTAAGTCATTTAATTGTAACTTTAATACCTCAAATAATTTATATTTTTAAGATCTAAAACTTCCTAAACTGTTATAGTTAAATTATTCAAAATACCTAAGTGGTATAAAAAAAACTTAAAAACTTAAGTGATAAAAAAATACTTAAAATGCCAATCTATTAGGATATGTTTGTTTCAAATTTACCAAATTTATTTTTAGGAATAACATTCCTTGGAATATAAAGATGGGAATTTTATTCTAAGGTATTTAGAAAAAATATGTTTGATTAACTTTATAATATTATCAGGAACCTTAAAAATAAGGATTATAATAGGTAACTATTTATGAATTTATTCTCATCTCCATTGGAACTTTATTCCCACCCTTTTCCTTGGGAATTTTTTTCTATTTCCAAGAACATTTTATACCAAAGAATAAAAATTTAATAAACTTATAACAAACATATAGGATCTCTTGTATAATTTAGGTGTCAAGATCCTTTAGCCAAAAGCAAATGTTCGGAACTCTCGAATGCAAAACTTCGTGGATCTGTGATGGTCCCCTTCTTGAATAATTCATGTCTTGTTGTCATCCGTTATGTATTGTCAACCAAAATTAACCACTTTTGACGACACATAATTCAACGACAGATACAAATTTACAATTATGATTAAAATCAAACGGTTATAATGAATTGTGGATGATTTTTTTTTTGGTGGCTGGAATTTGAACATGAATGTTACATATATTATGCATCATCTTAGCCAACTGAGTTAAACTCAAGATAACACCATTGTGGTTGATTCACATCATAAAAAACATTTCTACTAACAAATTTGAACCATGAACATTACATATGTTATGCATCATCCTAGCCAACTAAGTTAAACTCACGATAACATCATTGTGGTTGATTCACATCATAAAAAACATCTCTACTAACAATCTGCTCCATGCGTTATAATAACTAATTTTTTGTTCATTTCACATGAAATAAAGATGAAAAATGATTTTGAGTGTCTCGTCAACGTGCATTCCTCATTATCATAAATGTGAAATAAAATATATTAAATTAAAAGTAATTAAAATAGTACTAATTAGAGTTATAATTAAAAAAATAATTAATATTATATTAAAAACTGAAATGAATCTAATTATTTTAGAACAACTTTTTTTTATAAATGACCCAGTTATTTTACGACAGAGAGAGTATTAATTTATTCGACCGACGTTACAAATATTTCATTGAGGAGGAGAACTTTTTTATTTCTTTTTTTTCCAAGAGCCACAAATGCTAAAAGAAATATTGAACTTTCGGAACTCAAAAACACTTAGATGAGATGGAACAAATCTCTTCTAACTTAACCAAGGTTGTGGGTTCAAATCCAGCTTTGGACATGCAATAACGTTAAAACTCTTAGGGAGACCTTACCGCCCATTTGGGTCCCACAATGTTCGAAGGATTAATCTTCGCAGTTATGCGCGAAAAATACCCGATTTACACACAAAAAATATTGAACTTTCGAACTCTATGTCGCGTTCATGTTTCTTTATTTGTTGCTTTGCCTTAGTGGGAATGACCAACCCTATAGTTTTTGCTTTATGACTCTACTTGGGTTTGTTTCACCTAAATTTTAGGGTTTTTATGTCTCCTATGTAGCTTTTGTCACGCCAATCGTTTCTTTAGCTTCATTGTATCTCAACATCATCCCTTTCACCTTATTCTTCTTCTGTCCACCTTTCTCAAACAAAGACCTTAACCTAAGCTTTCAGTTATTCTAATAACATTTGTGACACCCCTCTCAGCCAGTTTTAAGTTCCTTACTTGAAAGATAGTGTACTTGCATGATGATCTCAAAATAGAAGGCAAATCGGGTCTTGAATGGTGCAATCAGTTGGTCATTCACCGTCAGAAAATGATGCAACATCTTCTAAAAAATGCTCAAAATTGAAAGAGAAATAATTTGCAATGGAAAGTTAGGAAAAAAAAAGCAAAATTAAATAATCCTCTCTTAACTTAATTTTAAGTAATAATTTCGTTCTTTATCTTCTTTTTTTCCGATCCAATCATTTATGTTATGAAATATCAACATTGTTATCAATTTTTATCAAAAAAATCAAAAACTCATCAAGCTCATAAAGAAACTCAAATCTTCATCATACTAGATTTCATTGAAAAAATCCCATAAAAAATAATACAATATTGACACTTTATAACATAAAAGATTAAATCGGTAAAAAAAATAAAAGACGATAATGTTATCTAAAATTAAATTAAGGAACTGAGTTGTAATTTTACCAACAAAAAAAACTCCCTTAAAGTGTGACAAATGGTTGAATTTTGTGAGGTAACATAATTTTAGTGGGAAATTCAAACACTTCAATACAAATTACTCTTGATTGGATAACACATTTGGAAAATTTTCAACACGAACAATTTTTATGAGGTATTTTGTATTTTGAACAAGTTTATGAGGTATTCTGTTATTTTCTTTTTTTGAGAAATTGTTAAAGTTAATTGTTGAAAATTTCAAATACCACCTAAAAAAATTCTCTTCAAAATTATGGTTTCTCAAAACTACTTTAAGCAAACAATGTTGTCTCTGGCGTTGGAACTTAACTATAGGCAATTTTATTAATATTCCCAACAAAAATAAAGAATGAAAGAGAAAGGAAAACCTAAAAGGAATTGTTGCCTCTAAAAAACAAAGCACGTCCAATAGTTAGGAATCTAAGGTGATTGTGTACGCACTAATTTCCCTTTCTATACCTATCCTCCATTGGAGTCACGTCATTGCCCTCTTTGGATTTTAGAAGATTCCAACATTCCGGTATGGAACTATAAATGGTTTATAATTTAGGATATATGAAAAGAAATTGAGACCAAAGAAAAGTAAGATGTAGTAGTTGAAGATAATCGGTTTTCTATTAATTTGATACTTTGAATATCTACGAATTTGAAAATTTTGCGGAAAGTGAGAAGCAAATAGCATCTACTTTTCCAAGTGGCCATATTCTTCTCTCATATATTTTTTTCAAAAGCTCAATAATAACGCCATTTAGATAATCCACTACCCAAATCCATATTCCTTTTCTCCTACTTTCCACTAGACCACTCAATTTATATGAAGCAATGCCAAAACCCATGATCAATATCCATTGAAGCACAACTAGATACAACTAGCTATCATTGTGGATATAGGGTCCACTTGATTTTCAACCCTAGGAATAATTGTGATAATGTGTCAAATGGTATATATGATTTATTGAATCCAATCATAAATTCAACGGATGTACAATGACATTAAAAGCATAGGAAAAAATGCCATCTAATTATAGTCAAAAGAAAAATTAATTAAATCAAGTAAAATTTTACCCTTTTACACTTCTTTTCCATTATGACGGCCTAATCGAGTTTTTGTTACTTTATTTTCCATCTCGCGGAAACTCGTGCGAAAAACTTACAATGAGATTGAGTTCATATATGAAACTTTTTATTTTTTGAAGGAGTGATATATAAGACTTGAAAAATGATAATTTACGAGAGTTTAATGTCCATGCACTAACAATATAAGGGTGTATTTGTTTCAAGTTATATTTGTTAGATTCATGAGAATAAAATGATAGAAATATATATGCTTATGTTTGCTACAAGTTTACTAAATTTTATTCCCGGTATAAAATGTTCCTAGTAATGGATAAAATTTCCCAAAGAAAAATACGAGAATAAAGTTCCAATGGAGATGAGAATAAATTCATATGTAGTTACATATTATAATCTCTATTTTTATGGTTCCTAAGAATATTATAAAGTTAACCAAACATATTTTTTCTAAATACCTTGGAATAAGATTTCCATTTTTATATTCCAAAGAATGTTATTCCTAAGAATAAATTTGGTAAACTTGAAACAAACACATCTTAAAATAGTTTCATAGAGCCGTTCAACGAAAATTCATCATCTTGTCATCTAATCTTATTTTGTAGTTCTTCGTCCGTCCCATAATAACTGAGCCATTTGCAAAAAAAAATTGTTCCAAAAAAATTGACCCATTTCGCTTTTCAATACAATACTAATTACTTTTTTTCCAATTATAACTCTAATTAATACTACTTTCATAACTTCCAATTCAATATATTCTACTTTATATTTATGATAAAGATGAATGCACCAATAGTTGATAAAGACACTCAAAATTATTTTTCTTTCTCTTTCACTTATACACATTTCTTAATAAGTGTTAAATGAGTGAAAAGCTCAATTAAAATGGGTCGGAGTGAGTAGTTATTATTTAAAGATAATCATAAAATACTACTCCCTCCGTATCAAAATATAAGCAAAAATGACTTTTTAGATTCATTCATTTAATGATGTATGTGGCCCATAATATGAACCACATACATCATTAAATGAATGAACCTAAAAAGTAAATTTTGTTTATATTTAAAAACGGAGGGAGTATATTTTTATTTGAAGTCAATGTAAAATTAATTTACACTAATAATGTATATCTTTTTTTTATCTATTTTTAACCTGTAGTCTTATATAATTTAGCCAAGAAAAAAAAACCTTGTAGTCTTATAAAATTTAAAATGAATAAAATAAAACGTGGGGAGTTTTAAAAAATTATATTTGTTGGAGTTGGATAAAAAAAATTTTACTAGGAGAAATACACAAAATATTAGGTGGGGGAGGTGAGAGAGAAAAATGGGAAAGGTTTAGGGTCATGTGGGGAAATGACATGGTAGTTTGACAATTGACCGGCCACATGTGCATGATTATGTGGACTTTATTACAAGACATTTCTACACTTCCACGTTAGTTGAGTGTAGGGACTAAATTCAGTACTTTCATATCTTTGATGAAGAATTAGAATTTCATATCAAGTTTGCTAATTTTACCTAGACCAAAAATATTATTTATCGTTGCTATTGTTAGTTTGTTACCATCATCATGGTATTATCCAATCATAAATTGAATCGATGTACAACGACATTATACGGAAAAAAAAGGAGTGACAGTTGAACCTGTCATGAGCCAAGGCATACATTTTATTCATTATAGTCTAAAGAAAAAGTTCAATATATTTTATTATTATATGAACTGATTTTCCATGAGCTCGTCCTATACAAAACTATGGTGGCTGAATCAAGGTTAACATATACTATTTGACCAAAGACATGAAGTAACAATAAATCGATGCTCTAGCAACATAAAAAAGGAAGGCGTCACATCTCAACTTAAAACGATATTAGGTATATGAATCACATTTTTTAGGGTTAATAGTGTTTTATCCCCTGTAATATATGTTATTTTTCGGTTTTTCTCCTTGTAATTTTCTTTTTAGGATTCTGTCCTTGTAATTTGAAGATTTTTTGGTTTTAAACCTTCATGAAATTTTTTGCCCCTGTAACTTGAGGAAATTTCGATTTACCCCCCTACAATTTGAGCAAATTTCGGTTTACCCCCCTGTTAATTTGAGCAAATTTTGGTTTATCTCCTGCCATATTATTGATTCTGTACAGTCAAAATTCATGAAGGTTCAAAACCAAAAAACTTAAAATTACAAGGACGGAATTCAAAAAGAAAATGACATATATTACAGTGGGTAAACCACTATTAACCCCATTTTTTATATAACTAACATTTAACATATTCAAAGTCAATGTACGACTTAATCACCTTTACTTGAACCAACAATAATATTATTTAATAAATAAATTGATCATTGCAAGTATAAATATTGATCAAAATAGCCATCTATTTTTATGAATCGACCAATACATACCCAAAATTTTAAAATATCTTCTTAGCTTGTTAAAAAAAAAACAAAAATAAGAAACTACTTTATAATTTGGAGAATCAATTTGTCTATTTACTATTTGATACGAATTGTTAGCATGGGAATACTTCACCAACCACAAATCAGAATTTTTCATTATTTGACTAAAATAAATGGGAGACCGCAGACTGGACCTTATGAGCACCAAGGACAATAGTTACTGTTCCCATTCAATGATTCAACCATTCCTTACCTTAGTAGTACCTCTCATTCATTCATAGTTGCATTATTTGAGAGTTTTCACATCGTGCAACTTATTTAGTCGACTTGCTCTTAAAGTTATTGACTCAAAAAGTATTGGCCATCTAGTAAATTCTACCGGAAGAATAATAATAGTGTGAAACATTCTCTCATTTTTAAAATCTTTTTTTTTTTCTAAAATAATATTCTCTCAATTTTAAAATCTTAAATAGAATGAAATTCATGTATGAAAAGAAATAAAAATCGGGGAATGACCTCATGTCAATTTCAAAAGAACAAACATACCTATAATCATTTATTTATTTACAAAGAATGACCATTTTGGTCAAGAAAAACCATTGACCCAAAGCAATAAGAACATAAATCGAACCAAAGGCAACCATTAACAATACTAATATTAACAGATTCACCTCTTGGTAGAAAGAACTGAAAGTAGCTATTTGAACTAGTTAGTGAGGGGTTGGGCAGTTCAACCATTTTGAGTTGAGGGAAAAATAGTTGAAGCTCCTGCATTCCAACCCGAATGAAGTAGTAAATATTAATCTAACAAATTAACTACTAACACTTAACATTTATAAAAAAAAAAAAAAAAAAAAAACTATTTGAACAATACTTGTGTGCACTGTTTTGGTCCCCAAGAAAAAAGTTCACTGTTTATTTGGATTTAGAAAAAAGATTTCGTGATCCCAAAATATTTCCATATGATTTGGTTTTCTGATCATCTTTAATTCCTCAAGTTCCTGAAATCAAATGTAGGGAAACTATCAACCTCGCAGCCTCGAAGGAAAAGAATGGATTGTATATACTATATAGTGAAGAAGACCAACATGAGCAACACATATATCTAAACAAATATTTTTCTTCACCTTAATTTTCAATGAAAAGAAGGTACATCTTGAGGTTTCGTAGCAGGGAAGAGAAGAACTTCCTATAACCCAAAAGGAACCAAGAATGTAAGAATTTACAAAAACAAAAATATTGAACATGAAAGAATGAGAAAGAGCAAGAACCTTGATATTCTGTGAATCCGTCAGTATCATTGTCACCGATCAATGCCTAAACCCCAACCACCAGTTGGCGGCAAACCATACTCCAGAGCAGTACAACAACCTTCATCCAAGGCCATTGCTTCATCATCACCTGATTGTCGGGGTATACAGATTAAATCCTAACTTATATGCATTGTAAGTATACAATTTTGTACGCATGCATCTAATCACACCGTATAAATATTTTTGGAATTTTTTTTAGAACTAAAATAGCAAAGTGATATCATATAGTGATTTGTTTGGATGTATATGAGAAAAAACATTACATGGTCACTATCTCTTAAAAAGAATATCAAACAATTAGAGAACAAAATTAATTTTGTACGCTAATCTTTACATCATACCTTGAATTGTTCAGCAAATCTCTGACGTTGCGCTACTGGATCGTTCAGTTCAGTATATACATTGCAAAGCTGAAAATTAACAGAAAAACAGTGACAAGAATCAAAAAGTTGTTAACTTGCTTTTAATAATAATCACCTGAGCTTCATTAACTTACTTCATGCTTATTGACGAACAATTCAAAACGTTCGGTCAGGCCTGGTTTTGATCTGTGCCACTTTGCCAAAGGACTCATGATCACGGGATGATTTATGATGAATGTAGGACTGACACATGTTTCTTCCAAAATGTAGCTTACAAGCTGCAATGTGACCAAACTTAGAATCATTAACCACAGCTTATTAATCAAATGACTAATATTGTGAGTTAAGAATGTCCCATATTTCTATGCAAAGCAGATCAGATCACATTGTAACCCAATTTCTGAACTATTTTTATGTTCAATATCTGCTAAGCAACTCCAAACCATGCAAACAATTTTTTTTGCTCAATTCAACAAGGGAAAAAAGGTTACAACATGATTTTGAATAAAAACAAAAAATTGAAAATAAAGCATATTATAAGCCAACAAAGAAACAGATTGTGCATTACTTTATCCAACAACTGAGCAGTGGTTTGAGGGGGAGCGGATTTGATGTCATACTTCAAGCATGCATTCTTCAGATATTGATTAGCTTCCTCACTGGCCAAGTCCTTCGGAATATTAAGTCCTACCATACTCTCTAGTTCCTCAATCATATCATCCTCCTGTAACGATAAGAAAAATACAAATGAGTCGGGCCAAAATATAATAGATTTACACTGCACCTGAAGGGTGGGTGGAGTGAAGTCTATTTCAATAGGATCTTTATCAGCCTATTTGTAAGTTCCTGAACCAAAACTATTTCAAATTTGCCACATCATGGGATTAACAACATGACGTGAAGAAGATAAATTCAAATATAGCAGTCAATAGACCTTAATAATTCTTACCACTCAACATTTTCTCTGTTATCGCCATTAGGTCGTTGTAGTCATTATAAGCCATATAAAACTCACAGGTAGTGAACTCAGGATTATGTGTAAGGTCTATATCCTCATTTCTAAATTGTTTACCAATTTCATAAACAATTCTCATGAATAACTTCATGTCAAGTTCATTGTGGTGAGTTACAAATGGGCGAGCTGCTGCTCTACCAGCAATCTTGTTCATCATAGGTGTTTCAACCTGAAAGTAGTGAAAAGAATAAGTAAAGAGAATGGAAGATAGTATAAGCAACTGGCATCAGAATACTTGGACAGAGAACAAACCTCCATAAAATCAAGGCCATCAAGGTGCCTCTGGATGTAAGAAATGATTTTATTTCTAGTGTGGAATATTTCTCGAATATCTGAATTCAATATCAAATCCAAAGGGCGTAAACGATATCTTGTTTCCTATGCAAGACAATTATGTTGCAATAAGAAAAGAGACCACCGTTAATAGATGAGCGATGGATGATATAATTTATAGAAAGAAAAAGAACAAAGGATACATCAAATCCCTTCTCCCCAACTTCACATCTCAGATCAGAACACACCATATTCTTATTCTTATAAAGAGAATGCTTGCGCAGCTTAAGTCATAATGGATGATGAGACAAAAGGTTCATGCTTTTGATTAATAATTAAGGTTTTCTTTGTTCAATTTTGAATAGAAATCAATCTGCAAGCTTTAGCAAACAGAAAAATGGAAAGGGAAAATCCTAATATAATATCAAGCAGGTGCATGGCCTAGTTTAAGCTCAAACATCAAATTTCACTTAAAAATATCTATATGCTTATGAATAACAATACCTTTCTTTTTGCGAGGTAATTAGGAAAATCAATGCCAATCATACAACAAAATAGTGATAGAAAATGCCTAGTGTTGGTCTATATCAATCCATTTCTTATCCCCACCCCAAACTACCAAAAAAAGGAAGGTATACAGCATGCTACTGCACGCTAACATTTTCTCAGTACCATGTGTTTCCATTTTATTACCATCTACTTGAAAATAAATCCCAGAAAATGAGATGGTATAGTACAAAATATTTTTATTAACTATCAACAGCAATGAAAGATAATACCGAAGTACTTTTCATACTAATAATACCTGATCCTTCAAAATGTATGTTTCAGGATTCCTGGTACCCACAACCCACGGATTTATATACAGATAAATAGTGAAATAAGGATGTCACTTCGTTACACGTATGAATATATCAAAGTAGTATCCAACACGAAAAGAAATTATGTCACCATCAAACTTGCATTATTGGCAGAAGCAGCAGACTTTTGATTGGGCATGAAGTGCAGACAATGAGACAGTCACAGAACTGTAAAAGTCTTGGGGAAAATACTAAGCTCTCCTTCCTTACTTTTCCCTGTGCAATTGAACAAGGGAATGACATGCTTAAAACGTATTCAGAAACTGTTGTGAAATTTTTTACGATCGGTTCGAAATTACACCAATGAAAAACAAAGATGTGTGGAGCAAAAGGTAGTGGTAATCCTAGGTCTAAGTAGATGTGTGGAGCAAAAGGTAGTGGTAATCCTAGGTCTAAGTGCCTTCAAGCAACAACAACAAAAACAGACCTAAAACCTATGTGTAGAGCTTTAAAATAATGACCCTAACAAACATAAAGATAAGAAAGCTTAAGGAAAACAAACACACACAAAATGGTAACCCAGTTCAGCCAATATGACCTACTCTGGGGGAGAGAGCAGCTCTCCAATCCACTATGATAAGATGTTACAAAAAGTTATAAGAAATTAGCCTTCAACCCTAATCTCTACCCTTTGTCTTGACCTACCTCACTCACATGAACTTACAAGAGATTACACTAATGAAAGCTTATGATCCTTCCAATGATGTAATCTCACTACCCAAGGTGATTACAATGTTTATCCCAACCCAAGAGACTATTCCTACAAAGGTACTCAACTCTCAAGTTCCCCCTTTTGTGAACCCTAGACCTCTTGCTTCAGCTCTTCTTCAAAGAATGCAGAAAACCACTTATATACTAGTCACAAGCTTCCAAAATCGTGTCACGATTTGGCCCAATTGTGTCACGATTCTGCTTATCCAACCGTTGTGACCGGTCTCTTTCAGGTAAACTTGCTGAGGAAGTTGTTGAATCATGTCATGATTTCCCAAATTGTGTCACGATTTCCTATCTCACAAGACATGCTCCCTGCCAAGCAAATCGTGCCACGATGTCCAAATCGTGTCACGATTTCTGGGCTGCTTCTGCATGTACAATTTGAAGCCAATATACAACAAAAACAAAAGTAGAAAAACTAATTACCAGCCATAGACACGGACACATCTTCAAGGTGCTCTTCTGTGAAGCAAGATACTTCAGTCTGTTCTCGGTGTATTGCTGCCATTAAATTAATCAATTAGAAAAAAATTATTAAGTTTAATCAATCAAATAGCAGTGTTGTTAAATATCAGCTATAGTGGCGACGCTGGCAAGATGAGAAGGTTCCGAGTTGCTGATAGTGTTGGTGGTTGCCGGAGCTTTAGCCTCCAACAAAGTAGCTTCCATTATCAGATGGTGAGAAAGTTGCTGAAACTAGGGTCCAAGGAACCACTCTGTTTGTGAAATATGTCCTTAGAACTCCATTCGAATTCTTGATGAGGGATCATCATGAAGTTCCCTGACTCTCAAGGCATCACCAGAAGCAGCACAGGCCTTAGCAATGTGAGAATATATGTATGTATGTGTGTGTACACTTAACATAAAAAATTGTTTGATTAAACAAGATATTAGTGTAATATTTTTTTAATGTGCTTCAAATAATGTGTTACCACATCATACAGTTTAGACGTTAGTTACTAAGAAATTGATATGTGAGGTTGAGGTTTGGTCTTTAAATTCTCCACTTTTCTTCCACACTTAATGTGTGAGTTTAGCCACCAGATTACTTAAAAAAAAAATTAAAAATAATGACTTGGCATACCTTATTGAATTCATGTTAAACTCCTAAACAAAATTGCATAAAAAAAACTCAAAAAAAAACATATCCGTAAATTAATTAAATATATGTTGCTGTAGGTGGTAAAGGTTTGTTTTGCTTCTCAAATAGTAGTCACTTTTTACATAACTCATTCTGACTTTCACACGATATTACTATTGAGCTCTTGTACATGGACTACCTTAAATTACATATATTCTTTGACACCTACATACAATTGTGATATGTAGCAAAAACATTGAAAGAAAAGATAAGAGAGGGGTGATAATGTGATGCGAAATTATTAAAATACCACTGACATATGGGGGTTGTACATGAGTGGTGTATAAAAAAAGATGTCTATCTATCTTTTTCCATTAGTATTATATGTTGTACTCTGGTAACAACATGTCATATATTTTTCTCTAATGGTAAAAAATTAGACTATTACTTTTCTCACCCTATATAATTCTCACGCGCCCTATTTTTTTTTCCAAAATTACCCTTGGTCCGGAATTAATAATCCGAAACATATTGTTAGTTCTTTCCGGATTTTATAATCCGGAAAAGCTCTTTTTTCAAAAAAAAATTTCTTTAGGCTTTCAAATTCGTGAAATAAAAGGGAAATAAACATAAAAAAAACAGAAAGAAAAAGAACACTGAGATAAAAATAAGCCATTTTATTAATATATGAATAATACATTACAAACATTGAAGCTTTTTAAGCTTATTACATAAGAACCTAAAACTATTTTTAAGGGGGAGGGGGTAAGCTATACCAGTGGCTCCAGCCATTGGTGGAGAGGTAGGGGGAAGAGGAGGGAGGGGAAGAAGAAACCAATGCTGGCGGGGCAACAGGTGCCTCTAAGGAACAAGAGACCATGATGGTCAATCTCAGACCCAGACAGACCCACATGACACCCAGACAAACCCCTTCCCCGTTGACCGATCATATGACTCCTGATGAATTTCTAAAGAGGCCTCTTTCTATGAAAGGCCAACAATGGAAACACATCGTTGAAATTTTTTGAGAAGAGGTCAACGAGGAGAAGAGGAGAAAGAAGAAGGTGTGAAATTTTTGAGAAAAATGAAGCATATTTATAGGGGAGGGGGTAAAAAAAAGTGGGAAAAACATTAAATCCGGTCAAAACACGTTTTTTAACTTAACCATCGTCCAAAACGTTTGAAAAACGTTTTCTATGTGGTGCATACCACCGTCCAAAAGGTTCTGGTGCAGTTCGGATTTTATAATCCGGAATACACCTTTGATTTCCGGAATATATAATCCGAATTGATACGATCCTTGGTGAAACCAAGAGAGACTTGACACTTTAAGAAGGGTGAGGTATGGTTTGGATTTTATAATCCGGATTGCATCAACATTGGATTCTTTTGTGTGATCCACATTGCACCAAGAGTTTATGTGGTCCACAACATCCAAGGACCTCTATAAATAAGTGATCTCTGGTTTTCAGCTTCAATACCAGCAAAACACACAAACAAACAAACACACCAAAGAAAATCATGCAAATTTTTGCCATTAAGATGAGGATCTTTCTCAGGCTGTCGCAAATAGATAGCTCTCTATTTGACGCGGCCTGATAAAGATCTTCAGCATGCTGTCAAAAATATATAGATACAAAGTGGTTGCTCTATATTTTGAATACCAAGAGGTTTGCTATGATTTAGATCTTGATGCCTTGGCGATATAAATATCTCAGTTGGCAAGGCAGCATGATCTAACTCAAAACAATCCTCTTGAAACACCTTATATTTCTTTGTTATTTGTTATGTTGCAGATATGAATCCGAAAAGGTTTTTATGAGCTCGTTCCAGTTGGACTTTCGATATAAATATATATGTCATTTGACAGTCCAGCTGGATCGAGTTCAAAAGCACATCTTCGAACACCATCCTAGAATATATTGTTGTTTATGTTTGGTTTATGTTCCTTACTTAATTTTTTATGCATTTATTACTTATTTTCCATGAAATCTCTCAAAAAAAAAACCTCCAAAATAGGCTTTCTGGTGCAGTTTAGATTCTATAATCCGGAATGTTTTTGTCATTTCTGGATTATATAATCCGGAAAGCCTCGGTTTCTTTTGGACGGTGTGTTTCACCAAAGATTTGGCCGGTTGGTGGAGTTTTAATGCGTTTTTTGGACGGTTTTGAATGACAAACGCATTTTCCTTGACTTCCAAATGACCTATGACTTGTTTTAGGCTATAAATAGGCTTGCATGTTCAACAAATTCCATCATTCATCACTTCATCTCTTTTCTTTCATTTTCTTCAAATTTTTTAAGTTTTGTAGAAGTGTTTGTGGTGTCATGGTCATTGTTGACCGTTCATATGACCTTTGCAATTGCATTGCAGCTTATGCAGGGGTTATATAACGGTCAACAGAGACCCTTGACATCAAAGAAAGACAAAAATATAATATCGACTTAGTCCGAAATTTAAAATCCGGAAATAACCTAACAATCTGGTTCGGAAAATAAAATCCGAACCAGGGAAATTTTTGGCATTTTTACAGGGCGCGTGAGAAGACAGCAGGATGAGAAAAGTAATAGTCAAAAAGTTATGCAATCATTAAACAATCCACATTATTGTGATATGAAATGTTGTTCCCTTTTTTTATGTAATCGTTGGTGTGATTGAAGAAAGAAAATAAAGGTTTTAATGAATGCTAGCAACGCACATTTTGACACATACTTTTCAATACATTCTCTTTGATTGGTTAAAATTGACATGTGGGTCCCATATAAATTTGGTGAATCTCATGTGAATTTTAACCAATCAAAAAGACTGTGTTGAAAAGTGTGTGTTATGATGTGTGTTGCTAACATTTCTGAAATGTTTTATTCGATTGTTATAGTAGCTTAATCAAGGTTTCTCATCAAATTTTATGAAACTTAAATTCTCACCGTAGGTCCTTCTCCAATATAAAAAAAAAAAGGATACGTGTTCACCTTGTTGTAAAACTCTTGAGATTATTGGAGATACTCTAAAGGTTTTCTCTCCTAGTTTTAATTTATTTCTTGAGTGTTTTCTTGACGTATTATGGAGCGTCTAACATCAACAATGATGAGGATGTTCTCTCTTTTATCAGACCATTGACTATCAAGTCTATGTTTGGTATCACGGTGGATATATCGAAATCTGATATATCCACATATAATATCAAACACACTAATGAGAATGAAGGAGCGTATGTTAACTTGTGCTTGGTATGAAGGTTTCTCACTCACAACCCATCAATGATTTTTTGTTTTGTCAGCCGAGCGATAAAAGCTCTTATTCTCATATGCTTTTTCAACAATTATTTCAGTTGATTTATGAATATAACTTTTTTTTCTACAATTATTACAGTTCGTTCACAAGATAAAATTTTAAAATTCACAATAATAAGATGGAAGATAAATCTTAAATAATTGTTGGTTAGTATAAATAGAAATTAGAAGAGATCTTGTGTAGATTCAATTATAGATGGTTTTCGTGACATATATCACATAATCCAAAAGATATCAAACTAAGTGGTTAACGCTACTTTGCCATTGTCTCCGTGAGAATAACTTAGTTGGTAGGGACATACATTGTTATATGCAAGAGTCAGGATTCGAACTCCGAACACCCCATTTATTCATCTTGAAAAATGTGAATTCTAGTCATTAAACTATTTGAAAAAAAAAAAAACTACTTTATCATTTCGAGGTAGTTTGAATCTCATCTAAGAAATTTATAATATATCATCCATGTTAGTGATATTAATAAAAAAAAAAATCGCAATTCAATATATAGTAAGATATCGACCCTTGGATCAAAATTGATAGTTGACATTTGATAAAATTTTGTGGTGTGTACCAAATACTAACGAAGTAATAAAATAAGTTCGTATCCACGAGGACTGTGTTAATCTCAATTTAGAAATAAAGTAAATATTTAGGATGTATATATTATTTTGTAAAATATAGGTAGTAGATTTGATTTGATTGCATAAAATTAAATAACAGAAAATATAGATTCGATTAGAAAATATAGATTCTGGCAGAAAATATAGATTTGGTTAGAAAATATGAAGAGAGATGAGATCAGGTCTTTCGAATCATCTAAGTTCCCCTAATTGGTATACTGCACCTATTCTTATGAATGATTTTCTAGTTCCACGATAGTTAACAAAATAGTCATAATCAATCCCTTGAGTTAGGACCCTTTTCTAAGATTACAGCCCCTAATCCCTTAGGTGGTCTAATAATCTTCGAAGGTTTGAAGCACGTTAACCTAATATCACTAATAAAGAATTATCCATTCCTAGACTAATTATAATTATTAGAACAACTCAATTCTGTCTAAGTTGAAAGCTAGGGTCAGTAGTCATTCATTCTCACTAAATCATGTTTATATGTGATCAGGATATAAAAAGCATTAAGAACAATTGAATTGAATAAATACTAGATTGTCATTCACAATAAATAGAGTTTCACATCAACATGGCTCAATTAGGGTTACAAAGAATCATCTCAGACCTAATCTCTAAGAGATTTAGCTACTCATAATCGAGTTTACAAATAGCATAATCAATATTGGAATCAAAACATACATGAACTGATAGAAGGTTGAAGAATTCACCCTCCTAGCCGTCTTTAGATCACAAAATCGCACTTTGCTATCTCCAATTTGTAACCCTTGTTTTCATAATAGCCTTCAGCTTAAATAGACACAGAATTTCGCCTAGAATCGTGGCACGATTTGGTGTAATCGTGGCACGATTTTGTCTTGTAAAATAAATAACTGAATTAAGGTTTCTTCAAATCGTGGCACGATTTGGTCATCGTGGCACGATTTTCCTTGGCAAAATGCATGTTTCCTGAAAGCTCCAAATCGTGGCATGTTTTGTTGTAATCGTGACACGATTACCTTTTTTCAGTTTCTTTAGTTTTTCTCGCTTTTCTTACTTTTCTTGCTGCTTAAGCTTGCTTGTGAACTCAAAATATCATGAAAATAATGCTAAAAATAACGAATGACTAACTGTCATCAACATTAAAAAGTATCATCTAAATAACACATGTGACTCTCCATGAAAATCAATTATATATACGACTTAAATTAATGAATCATGCAAGAGAAAAAACAAAGATAGGGAAATTGCCATCATGTCAATTTAAAAAACACAAAAAAAAAAAACATCAGAGAAAACATGTTTTTTTTTTTAAGAAGCAGATAAAACATGCTATTAGTATTAAACATTTGATTGAAAAGAAAAAAAAAACACCAGTTTTGGTCAAAAATGAAAGATTGACCGGTAGTTAGTTTCATATATAATTACAAAAGTTGTATGCACTTGGAAAACAAATTCACCTCATGGTAAAAAATATGAAAGATTAAAATGCACTCCCTCTAACTATAAGACTCTAGAAGAAATTTTTTTTATCTTAAATATAGTATTTATTATACTTTTTTTAATTGATCTCTTATTAATATTACTAATTAACCATGAAATATAAAAAGTTAACATTGAAAATATTTATACACAAATGCTAATATAGTCATACACAAATTACATACACTTACGCTAAAAACTTTTCTTAATATATGTAAAAAGTTCCAAAGAACATTGTATTATAAATAGGGACAAAGTGAGTATAACTTAGCAAGTCCGCAATAACAGCAAATTAAGCAAAGATGAGACAAATGTCATGCTTGAAAGCTAAGCACAAAGCATCTGAAAACGAGGAACATACAACTCCTGATCTTAATACTACGTGGAGTAATTACATAACAAACAGCAGTCATAACTATAATATTGTCCACTACTCAGAAAAGAAAAAAACTACTAATATTATTGTTGTCCACTGTTTATTTGATTCTCAATAAAGATTTCGAGATCCCAAATTATTTACATGCAATTTGGTTTTCTGATCATCTTGAATTTCTCAAGTTCCTGAAAATCAATGTAGGGAAAAATATTAAGCCTAGGAAAAAATTGAATTGTGTATAGTGAAGAAGACCAACATGAGAAACATATATCTAAATAAACATAAAAAAAAGGTGAATGCATGTGCAATTCAAACCTTTAGCTGAAAGTACGTCTTGAGGTTTCATGGCATGGAAGAGAATAACTTCCTGTAACCAACCCAAAAGGAACCAAAAATGTAAGAATTTACAAAAACAAATTTAACATGCAGAGAATGAGAAAGAGCAAGAACCTTTATGTTCAGTGAATCAGTCAGTAACATCGTCAACCTATCAATACCCATACCCCAACCGCCAGTTGGTGGCATACCATACTCCAAAGCAGTGCAAAATTCCTCGTCTAAGGCCATCGCTTCATCATCCCCCGATTGCCGATCCTAATATGCAGGAAAACGTAGACCAATTAGTTATTCTTATTATGCATTAAAGAAAATGTAATTTGTATGCATTATTAGGATAAAATAATTCTACGCGTGCACTCAATCACATCTCAGCGGATATATATTTTTGGAGATATTTTAACTAAAATAGCAAATTGATATCATAGAGTGGTTTGATTGGATGCATATGTAGAAAAGATTTACATTGGCTTTACATCCCTTAAAATAAAATCAAACAGCTAGAGAAGAGAATTAATTTAGTAAGTTAATATTTATATCATACCTTGAGTTGTTGAGCAAATCTCTGACGTTGCACAACAGGATTATTCAGTTCAGTATATGCATTGCAAAGCTGAAAAGTAACAAGAAAACAGTGAGAAGAATCACTAAGCTGTTCACTTGCTTTTAATAATAAATATCACCTGAGTTTCATTAACTTACTTCATGCTTATTGACAAACAATTCAAAACGTTCGGTCAGGCCTGGTTTTTTTCTGTGCGACTTGGCCAAAGGACTCATTATTTCGGGGTGATTCATGATGAATGTAGGATTGACACACGTTTCTTCCAAAAAGTGGCCTACGAGCTGCAATATGATCAACATAGCATCATAAATCCAAGCTTATTAATCAAATGACTAAAATATCAGTGGAACGTATATCTGCTGTATCAGATAGGGTAAAATATCAGATCAGATCACCTTTTAATCCAATATCTTAACTTTTTTACTAATGTTCATATTTGTTAATCAACTGCAAACTATGCCAATGAATTATTTATTGTTTTTCTCAATTTTCAACAATGGAAAAGGGGTTACAACCTGCTTTTGGATAAAAAGGAAGGAAAATTGAAAATAAAGCATATTATAGGCCAACAAAGAAACAGATTGTACAGTACTTTATCCAACAACCGAGCAGTGGTTTGAGGGGGAGCGGATTTGATGTCATACTTCAAGCATGCATTCTTCAGATATTGATTAGCTTCCTCACTGGCCAAGTCCTTCGGAATACTAAGTCCTGTCATACTCTCTAGTTCCTCAATCATATCAATCCTCCTGTAACGATAAGAAAAATATAAACGAGTCATTCCAAAATATAATAGATTTTATAATCACAATTGATGACTAACAAGTTTACACTGCACCTGAAAGGTGGAGTGAAGTCTATTTCGATAGGATCCTTGTCAACTCCATTTGAATGATATTGGATTTTATAGCTTCCATTTGTAAGTTGGTACACCATACCTAATTGAAATTTGCCACATAATGAGATTAACTACATGACACGAAGAAGATAAATACATGAAGATAAAATCAAATATAACAATCAATAGTCCTTAATTCTTACCGCTCAACATTTCCTCTGTTATCTCCATCAGGTCGTAGTAATCCACAAAAGGCATATAGAACTCACAAGTAGTGAACTCAGGATTGTGGGTCAAGTCCATACCCTCATTTCTATATTGTTTACCGATTTCATAAACACGACCCAGCCCGCCAATAACCAGCTGCTTGAGATAAAGTTCTGGAGCAATTCTCATGAATAATTTCATGTCAAGTTCATTGTGATGAGTTGCAAATGGACGAGCTGCTGCTCCACCGGCAATCTTGTTCATCATAGGTGTTTCAACCTGAGAGTAGTGAAAAGAAAAGGTAAATGGAAGGAAATAAATTATAAGCAGATGGCGTCAGAATACTTGGACCAAGAACAAACCTCCAAGAAATCACGGTCATCAAGGTACTTCCGGATGTATTTAATGATTTTACATCTAGTTCTGAATATTTCTCGAACTTCTGGATGCAACATCAAATCCAAATGGCGTGAACGATATCTTGTTTCCTATAAAAGATAATGAGTTGCAATATGAAAAAAGACTACTGTTAATAGATGAGTGATGTGTGAGATATGATATATAGAAAGAAAAAGAAAAAAGGATACATGAAATCCCTTCTCCCCAACTTCACACCTCAGATCAGAACACACTAATCTTATTCTTATCAAGAGAATGCTTTCACAGCTTCAGTCGTTTTTTAATAGAAATTAATGTGCAAACTTTAGAAAACAGAAAATTACAAAGGGAAAATCTTAATATAATATCAAACAAGTACATGGCCTAGTTTAAGCTCAAACATCAAATTTCCCTTAAATACGTCTATATGCTTATGAATAACAATAACTTTCTTTTTTCAAGGCAATTAGGAAAATAAACGTCAATTATACAACATAATAGTGAGAGAAAATGCCTAGTTCGATCTATCTCAATCTATTTCTGATCCACGTCCCAAACTACCAAAAGAGGAAGATATACTGCATGCTATTGCACACTAACGTTTTCTAAGTTACAAGTTTTTCCATTTGATTATCATCTGCTTGAAAACAGTTCCTAGAAAATAAGATAATGTAGGGCACAAAAGCAATGAAAGAAAATATCAAGGTACGTTTTGTACTAATAATACCTGATCCTTCAAAATATATGTTTCAGGATTCCTGGTACTTCCTGGTACCCATTGATTTCCCTACAGATAATTAATGAAATAAAGATGTCACTATGTATTAATATCAAGTATCAACTAGCATCAAGCACCAAGAGAAATTATGTTTACCGTCAAATTTGCATTATTGGCAGCAGCAGCAGCAGACTCTTGTTTGGGCATCATGTGCAGACAATGAGACAGAACTATAAGAGTCTTCGGGAAAATACTAAGCTCTCCTGTCCTACTTTTCCCTGGACATTTTGACAAGGGAACAACAGGCTTAAAACGTATATAGAAACACTTATTCTCCTCGCTGCAAGTACTAATCATAAAAGTGATAGGATAGGACAAGGGAGACCGAACTTTCTTTGAACTAGAGAGATGGATTTTGCTCCTAAAATGAAGGGGGGGTACACTTTAAGAGATATAAGTACTGATGTCAAGATTGTGTTTAAATACAAAACATATATTAAGAAAACTATGAAGATATTAAAATCTAAACCATTGATTTTCCAATTCATAGTTATGAACTTATAATGCCAAATCTAAGAAAGACAGTCCAAGAAGGAAAATGAAACAAGAAGAAAGAACATATTTGACTATTTAAGCAAACTAAAACATAGTAACATCTCAAACCTGGATATCCAGTGACACCGACAATGTCAAATCGCTTCACACTAGAATGCAATTTTTTAAATTCATCTACATCCAAGTCAGAACTCCTGAATCCCAGAGATGTAACTTTTAGTTTTGCAAAATTAAATAAAAAAATTAAAAAAGAAATGGAATAGGGTCTATAGAAGAAGGTAAAAAATGAGATTTTTAAAAAGACAACAGAAGCAACTTTATTAGTTAATAAAAAATCATCCAGCTCCTACAAAGTTATTCTAAGAAGGAAAGGGATACTACAGAGCATACAGCAAAATGCGACGTCTTAATTTATATTTAGTTGTGTTATTTAAACACAAAATTTTAGATACCTTATAGCTCTATCTCACACTTACTTTTCCATTTTATACAACATAATGGATTACAAAAACACAAAGGGACACCATTTTTTTGTGAATTTCGTGTGTCAATTTACTATTCCATATTTATATTTTCCCTATTCCGGCCGGTAAGGTCAGAAAAGCAACATAATGTACCTTGCATCAGCCATAATCTGAACCTTCAAGTCATCATCGTCATACAAGTCATAAAAGACAAGCTTTGCACCTGATGTGCGTATAGCCTTAACTCGGCCTAACACACAGAAAGACTAATAGCATTTAGCATCAACATATGCAGAAACAACACGCAAACAAAACAAAATTGTTAAAATAGAAACCGGAGACTACGAACCAGCCAAAGACACAGAAACATCTTCAAGGTGCTCTCCATTGCTTAACCCTTGATATGTATCAATGTATTGAAGAATAGTCATAGAAACAGAGAATTTGTGTGGATAGGGTTCATTCCCTTCTGATATATTTGCAACAATATACTTAAGCCTGTTCTCACGGTATTGCTGCAGTTAAAATTAAAACAGGTATTAACTTATGTCGATGAGATGAATTTGGCCAACGATAATAGTTTATGATTGGTGTGTGCAGTGACAAAAGGAACCATACCTTTGGGTCAATGATATCTTCTTCATCATCAGAGGCATTTCTTCTGTTAGGTGGAGCAGCAGCAGCCTAAGAATGAAGAGCGAAATAAAATTGAATTCTGTGAACATGTGATGAACCTTAATGCTACGAGTTACTTACAGTATTGGCGGTTGCCGGAGATGTAGGCTCCGACGAAGTAGTAGCTTCCATTACCAACCAAATCAAAGGAGGACAAATAGCTTCAAATCTTCTTCAATTCTCTTTTCTCTATCTATCTATGTAGAGTTATTTATACACAGATTGTTGACTTGGGAGCCAAGTTTTAGCTAGGGAGTGGGTATAATATATATAATACAAAAAACAAAGGTTTCTACCTTGGGGTCCACGTTTTGACTAAGGGGTTTTCTTTCTATTTTTTTTTTCCTGAAAAATATCTTATCTATACTACAAAATTTAGTCTCTTTTTTAAAACAATTTTTCTTAGCAGAATAAGTATTACCAAGGTAATTTAAAATGAACCGGACCATTTGGTTTAATTGGTTGGATCAGAAACCGAACCTGCATTCGGTCTGATCTGGCCTTTTTAACGAGATTTGTTTAATGAAATTTGAGTTTCAATGTTTGTATGATGAAAATTTAAGTTTGTTTATGAGTTTTATGAAATTTTTATTAGCTTGTTTTTACTGAGTTTTTTTATTTGGCCTTGATTAAAAAGGATAACAATGTTGATATTTTATAACATAAATGATTAAATTAGAAAAAGAAAAGGATAAAAGACGAAAGTGTTACCTAATTATAACTTAAATAATTAAATCGGAAAAAAATAAGATAAAGGACGAAAGTGTTATCTGAAATTAAGTGAAAAACGAATTATGTAATTTTGCCTATTTTATATTTAGTCAAAGAATAGTTATATTTGTAAAAAATAGTAAAATAAGTTGATTAAAGGTTAATGAAAGGTTGTAAGTTACAAATAAAAATAACTTTGTCACACCAATCTTTGAACTACTGTCTTTCCTATTCCTTAACTCTTATTTCTTAACATTATTTACTCATTCATTATATTAATGCAAAAAAATTTAATTGATAAGTGGGTAAGTTACAATTTGTTTTTATAAATTTCAATTGTCCTATTATTATTTATACTAGCGAAAAGACGGGCATTCACGTGTCCGTTTTCCCGCTCTTTTTATTACGCTAACGTTTGAAAATTATTAACGATGTTTTTATTATAAAATTTTGATTTGGATTAAAACTAAAAATATAAATGTTTGTTGCTTTCAAGTTATAACAAACCAAACTAATCATGATTATTTATTTCAATTGACACCAACAAAATAACAAACAAAAAAAAATCTTTTTTTAATGACACCAACAACGATCTTTATTATAGAAAAAGTTGTTTAAGGGTCTAATTGGATAATGAAAAAGTAAGTATTAATATACTTATCTAGTTTGCTACACTTTTCAAAATGATAAAAGAAAAGAAAAAAAACAGACTTATATATATTCATACCGTGTTATTTGTATTCAAATTTGAGAACATTTTCGAAAAGTGAATATCCAATCCAAAAGTACCGAAAGAGATTGGGGTTAAAGTTTTTATACAAATATGTGATTTTGTGCGCAGGTGTTTACGGAGTTTGAAGGGTGCGTGTCACATTGTGTTTGCCTTTTCCTTTTGATTTGTTTGTTGTTTAAACTTCGCATGTTGTCTTTCGTTTTTCATATTGTGTGCTGGTTTTCAGTGGGCTGGTTCATTTGACTTCGAGATCGGGAGTCAGGGTCTAGCTGCAATCTTTGTTTGACTTGATTTGGTTTTTCTCTGGTGTACCAGGGACGAGGGGTGCCCTGCTAATTCGGTATTGTAGTCTGATGGGCCGATCACTTTTGATTCGAGATCGGGAGTCAGTTCTTTGAATCAAGTTGGTTTTTGGGCTTTGTGTTATACTCTTTCGGTTGTTCGAAGGTCGCAAGGTTTGTGATAGCTGCATGATCCTTCGGTTAGGTGCTCTTCGTAATGTGGCTCAGCTTGGGTGTTGGGGTCTGGGAGTTTTATTTTGAGGGTGTTCTTTGTGGGTGAGTAGTGACGATGGACGGTGGTGGATACCGTGTTTACAGTGCTTGTTATTTTGGAGTCTGTTTTAGGTGGTGATGTGTTTTGGTGGGTTTATTTTCAGAGGTGTTTTTATGTTGTTATGGTGTACCGTCTATATATGGCACCATTTGTATCCTGTTTCATCCGTACCTTGCGTCTTTGAGGGATGACGTTTAATAATATTTACCGATTAAAAAAAATGTTAAAATGTTTGTAGTACAAATTTTGGATTATGTTGATCATGACTTTCTCCAAGAAACTATTGGATGGTAACTATTCAATTTTGTATTATAGTATTTCTTCTCTTTTTTAACTCTTCATAAAAAAAAATGTCTTGATCATTAATTTGTTTCTTAGACTGGTCGAATATCTTGCCCTTATTTTTTATTGATATAATGTTTGTTAGTCTACTTTTTGAATATTATCTCTTATTTCTTTTATTCCTTAATGTGAATACGATAGTTTTTCATGTCAATGGAGAGACGAGGATAAACGAGGATTACATTTTCACTTTTGCTTCATCCTTGCGACTTGGGAAGTCAATAAAAAATTACAGCTACAAATGTTTATAGCACAAATTTTTTGTTTTGTTCGTAATCAATTTCTCCAAGCAACTCTATTGATTTCTAATAGAGGTGAATCACACATTATTTGTGTCAAAAGTAATCTACTCTCTATTTTCTATATTCTATATTCACTTGACGAGGGAATAAGATTACAAATATTTTAATAGTCTTTGAAATCAAAGAATAATTCATTAGTTGTTCAAAAAAGAATAATTCATCAGAACTACCAAATTCGTTATTTCCAATAAATTTAAAAACATTATAATTAAACTTGTGCAACACACAGGTTATATATACCTAGTATAGTCTTAGTTGATGAAGCAAGTGTTATTTATAAACAATTTCTCCAAGTATACATCATGCATGTAGAGGATAATGAAGAGTTGCAGAACTATCGAAATAAAAGGCACGAATAAGAGTAATAAGAATAAGAATGCTTGAAAGCCAGAGTTTTTTTAGTTTTTTTTCATAATAGGCAAAAAAAAATATTATTATTAGAGAAACCACTGTAAGCTAAAAAAGAAATAGCCCTTCATTTACAATTGCAGATAAACCAATTATAAAATCAAAGGTCTAAAGCAGCATCGTTTAAGCAAAACTAGTACTCAAATCAACAATACCGCTGCATTCTCATCTAACTAAAGGTATGAGGAAGTACTCTGCGTAAAATAGCTGCAACGAGAAACAAAATATCAATACAAGTTCATGTTTTACTTTATATGTGAAAAAGACAGGATTTAGTGCAAACAATTAGAAAATAAATACTCCCTGTGTCCTACACTTCAAAAAGTTTTGAATTTTTTAACTGAATATAAAATAAGGCCAATGAATGACCAAGTTAATCAGTATAGTCGTTGAAATTCATGTTCACAAAAATAACTTCAATGTAGCTATTGCACCCCGTCTTTTGCATTTCAATTGGAATTTTAAGAAATCAAACAACCATTATTTCTCAAAACATGGAATAGTCAGATTCAGATAGCCGCTTTTTTAATAACAGCTTTGATAATAAAACTCAAATGATAAACAGCAGGTCCTACCAAAAAAATGATAAACAGTGAGTTATTACCTTCCAGATAAACATGTAGAAGGATGTTATGGAAGCTTTGCTTTTCAAATCTACAGATTTGGAATGATTGAAAAGAATTGAAGCGAGTACAGCATGTCCCAGACTCTAACACATTGGAAAAGAATGAAGTTAAAAATTGCTGGAAAGTTTGAACAACTTCATACTCACTTAAAACTAATCTGTAAAATAATTCAAGATTATATATAGTTGGAATATTTTGTGCAGCAGAAACAGCATTACTAGGGAAATATTTCCATAGTAGGCAGTACATATTGCGCTGATAATGTTAAACAAAAGTTGAAAACTAGGGCGAGGGTGGTTCAGCATTACTAGAATAATATTTTAAAAAATGCATATTAGCCCCCTTCTGGAGGACATCTGCTGCTTCTTCCAAATTAATAGAGATGATATGATGCTAATTTTGTATAAGAATGGGGACGCCAGGGATTTGGGGGTTTGTGACTGACCCCTGCAATAGCACATAGCAAAGCTGATACCGTAAAAGAAAAGAGAGGTTTTGAGCAATATGAGGTGGATCTCTTCTTTGAGAACATATCAAGCTTGCATGACCAACCCCTCTTCCATCTTCTTTGAACCTTGATAGTCTAGTATTCTTGTGTTTTAGGATGAAAAGTGGCTGAAACAGCCCTCAATGGTGGAACTCATGCCTTCTTTAATGAAACCCTTATACCCATTTTGAGTTTTGTATTAAATTTTATAACTTTGAAAGAATCAATGAAAATCAAGTGAGCAGTGGAGTTGATTTTGTTGGAGAATTTTCCAGGACAATTTTGCATTAGACGGGGAATGTTTTGGAGCGAGTATAACCGGATGGGTGGAATCAAACTAAAGGGATCGTGAAAACTGGTGGTGTCAAACTAAAAGGATCGTTAAAATAGTTCAGTACTTTTGGAGAGATTTGTAAAAAAAGAATACCAATTTATAGAAAATGTAACATGAGAAGGAAGGAAACTTCGCCAATGATGATATTAACCACCAAATATTCCATAAAAGTGCAGCATGAAAAGGAAGTTGAATCCGTGGATGAACTTGCTAGTCTAGAACTATTTGAAAATTATAGTTTTATTCTTTCAAGTATTAAGAACAAAACTCAAATTAATACAATTATATTGACTAGCGGATAGATGGGCACTCCGTTTTTCTGTTGTACTTAATTGTACATCGAAAGAGAATTAAATATTTTTTACAATAAGATTAAAATAAGGTTTTTACATAATGTCCAATATTGTTCCTATTGCTGTTGATTGTTTCTCCTACTGTTGTGGATTGTTCCTATTTTAGTGGGATTTAAATAATTTTTTAATTGAGAATTTAAATAATATTAAAATAGTTTAAATTAAGGGGTAAAATTGGAAAGGTAAAACCCAACCCAAAAGGGTGTATTACCTTCATAGATTGTTATAGATAATGATGTGCCACAAAAGATAAAACACTTTTAATGTAATAGTGGACTTCTATTTCTTTTTTCTTTTTTTATGAAAAAAACAAATCATGATGTATTTTTATATAAGGAGTAGAAAAATCAATGCCAAGATGTAATCAAAATTACTCTAAAAGATACATCAAACCTGCAAAGTGCAAACACAATATATATGTGCAAGTAACAAGCATATTACCGTAACAATTTTACTCCATAGGCAAGAAGATGTTGCTCCAACTACAAGGGAGACTCCATAAGCCAATTCAAGAAGGGTAACACAAATCCAAAATACCTGTCAGAGATTAGTTAGCAACAACCATGGGATAAAAAGGGAACAATGTTGAGAAGTTTCATTCAAAGAACATACCCGCTTCTGACCTAAACGTACTGAAAAAGATTGGATGCCAAATATTTTATCTCCTTCAATGTCAGGTATATCCTATATAAATTCAGTACAAAGGTTTGTATTAGGTACACATATTGAATAAAAAATTTCATGTTGAGAACAATTGCATAAAAAAAGAATCTAGAAGCATTTACCTTGAACAATGCTATAACTACAGAGAAGAAGCTCATGAATGCAGTTGCAAAGATCAATGGTCTTGAAAAGACAATTGGCCTCTTGTACACAAAAGTCTGGACATCGTTACATGAATTAGAAACCGAAAATATCATAATTCAAACATAGGTTTGGTGGATGGAAAATTATGCCATACTAGTTAGTCAGACACCATGCTTCCAATAATATCATTGTTAAAATGCATCTGTTCCTTTAAAAAAATTCCCCATTCATCTCTTTCACTTTAATTAATACTGTTGAAAAGGTTATTACTTATCAGAGAATAAAGGCCTTTTGAGGACTAAATGGCGAACATATATTAATCTATAGATATGGTTTCAAACAGTTGGTCATTAATTGAAGGAAACCAGTCCAAAAAATTTGGGATAAAGATTTGTTATTGTTACAGGCATACAAGTTAATGCATGTTCATCTAGAGCTAGAAGCCTCCAAAAAGCACAATAAGCTATTGTATAAAACCTGCATGTGAAGGAAAAATGCTAGTTGAACTATAACTGCGCGAACGGAAAGAATGCACATAGCAGCAAGCACTGCAAATCTCTTCCATCTCAACAGGGGCACCTGAAAGTTTTCAAAAGACAAACGGTTATAAAATTCTGCAATGACCATCATCAAATAACTCTTCAAAATGTGGCTTTCTTTGTGAATGTCTGCTTAGAGATGTATTGCAAAACCATGCTTGTCTCCACCTGATCAATTAAGCTTTTGGGATAGTTGGTTATAGCACAATATAAGAGCCTTTATGACCAAGTGATTTAGAGTATAACCCTTGCCTCCCCTTCTGATAAAAAAGTTGAATTTCAACACAATATAAGTGGCTGTGTGTATTGGCTGTGCTACAAGCCCAGAGGGCATTCACGCATTAAGGAGCATATTAGAGAAGTAATATAAATCATTCTTGTGTCTTTGCCTAGTAACTTAGACGTTTGGGATTGTTAGTTCACAGCAGACATTAAAAACATGATATTTGTATGCCTGCAAGCTCAAACATGGGTAGAGTAAAATCTTTATCACATAGAACATGTAGCAATATCTTGAGTAGTGTTCGATAACCAGTAAAAATGCAATTAAATTTTTTATTTGAACAAATCTATGTCCTGTTAATCAATTAAGAATTTACGACTTGAACTAATAGTGCTATTACTAAAATATGAATCTCTTTTTAAGATGAACATTCTATTGTTACACAATATCAACTCTCGCATCCTACATTTGATTGAAATAGTTTTTCTCTACAAGGAAAAGTTAAAGAAATGGATGTTATTTGACATTTGTCACCATGATATTTGGCATAGCAAGCACTGTGTTGAATCCTTAACAAGTATCATAAAAAGTAAGCACTATGATACTGTTCGTGTAGATTTTAAAAAGTAAGACTTTGTATCATAGCAAGCACTATGATACTGTTCATGTAGATTTTAAAAAGTAAGACTTTGTATCATAATCTTTACATAATAATGCATTGAAAATGTGAAAGGAGAAAGAAAATTTAGATGCAGACAAAAGAACTCACGTTGATCGAATAAGCTGTCCCTAGCACAAAACTGATGAAAAGAGCCCAAAACAATGGCCATGAACCTACAATCCAGGCAAGCCAAAAACTCTGTAAAAGAAAATAAAATAGTAAGTCGTCTTCTATTCTGTCAGTATAGCTCATCTTGTAAAGTATCATTGGAAAATGGGATGAATCTATATGGCACCAGAATTGAAGATGATACAACAATAATTGCACCAGTTGCAAAGGAATATTCTCCGGATGCCAATGGAAGATATGGTTTGTTTATCTGCAGTAAAAACATGCAGCACAGATCAATAATAACACAAACCAGATGATAGTTCCTCGGAATAATCTGTAAGATGTAAAAGGATGTGTGTTTTCTGGACCACATATCAGAGACTACAATAATTCGAGAAGCTTGATAAATCAATATATAAACCAGAGTTTGGTTGTCAAAATCATATAAACTGATCAAATTTTTGTGTGTAAGCGAATACTCTTGCATGCACATATTGTGAATATGTTTCTAAATATCCGACTGTGGATAAACTAGAGAGTATTTCTGACTGCATCATAGTTTTTATACTGGGAAGTTTCAGAAGCCCAAAGGCACAAAATTAATTTATTAGAGGTCCAGATTGTTTATTTCTAACAGTAAGTTTCATACCTTGTCTATTTCAACATCAGACAATTGATTCAAACCAACAATATAAATATTCATAAACAGGGCAGCTACTACAGCCTGAAACATAAATAAAACAAACAAAAACAATTATGAAGTTCGGGGCGAGTCAAGGGAGCAATAGGATATTTAAACTTGAAAGAGAAATAACGGATTTGGGGTCTCACCTCCAATACTCCTGTAAAAAATAGTGGGGATATATCTGATAATTTATCCACTGCAAGGAGAGACACCGAAATTATGCTTAATGCCTGTCCAAACACAGATATAGTCAGACCCATAATAGGACAATCATCCAAATTAGTGATTCATACAAATGAATTGTATTAAGTATTGACCATAAAATTTGAGGATTAGTTCAGAGTAAATCTGTGGGGAAAAAATTAAACTTAACTGTGCCGATAACCGTGTGTGGCCTGGAAAATCTGTAGAAAGCATCCAGGGAATTTTTAACAGTGTCCAAAATGTTTTTTGGATCAAAAGCAGGATGTTCAGATTCAAAAGATTGTTCAGGGGCCGCTTTCACAACAAATTTTCTATTGCATTCTTGATATGTAGATCGTCCTTCAGCCCCTTCGCAATAATGATTTAAACTTGGCTGCCAGAACCTCAAAATATTACACTCATTTTGAATTTTTTTGTGCCTTGAAGCTTTTGATGCACAAGAACCTAGAGTACCAAATTTCAAATGTTAGTACGAGAGACCGTGTAGAAGAAAAGAAAAGAAAAAAGACTCTTGTTTTAAATGAAATCAACACAACTGCGGAGCTTGGTTATACATTCGCAAATGTTCTTCCCATATCATGTGTCTCCCTTGGAAGGGAAGATTTTCAATGATCCCTTGGAAGTGATTCAAAAATAAACAACTCTTCATTCAATTTATCAAAGTTCAAACTTAAAAGTATGTATGTAATCTACCATTTCCCTCATAATAATGTCAACGCAATTATAAAGTCAAAGTACAAGGTTAAGCATAAGGATTAGCAATGGTAGCTGCCTAATTACAAGGTCAAAGTACTTAATTAACATATGAATCTGACCCTAAATAAGTCCTTTTTGTCAAAGCAATTCCTTTCTAAGGTTGAGTCAAAGCCAACACACATTGGTGGATAAAATATTTTACATGACAGATGAATTGAAGTAAACTTGTAAGACTTAGGCCCTATTTGGATAAACAGCTTAATTTGCCGTTTAAAGCATAAGCGCTTGCCATGATAAGCGCTTATGTATAAGTTATTTCTATAAAAAAAAATGAAGTTACATTATTTCTGTATATATTATTAGCTCTTTTGATAAGCTATCCTGGAAAACTTATGAAAATAAGTTGAAAACAACTTATAAATAGTCTCACGGGTGCTTACGTCAGGAAATAAGCTCAAATAGGTCAATCTGAGTTTGAACAGTCTCACAAGTGCTTATGTAAGTAGATGAACTAAAAATAAGTTGTTTTTATAAATTCTTCAAACAGTGTCACAAGTACGTAAAATAAGGATCCAAACAAGGCCTTAAATGGTGAGTGGCAATGAAATAGTTGAAAAATAAATAAGATGGAAAATGTTGAAGGGACATACTTGGAATTGAATAGCAATTGTTGACATAACAACGTTTACTCCGCCAAAGATTCCCACCTGCAACTTGCAATGGCACAGATATTTTATTATTTTATAATATTTATAAAAAAAAATAAAAAAAATGAAATCTGGAAGAAGAAGAAGAAGAAGAGTTGATGTTGATACCAGTGGCGGTGAATGAATGTGAGCATGACTTAGGAAAAGATCCAACAAGTAATGAATCCATGGAAACTGCAATAATTCAAAGAAGAAAGCAATGGCATGCAATTAAGAAGATGCTTTGGTTGTTTTCACCTGCGAATTACCAAAAACAGGTTTAGTTGTATTTTCAGCATTTTTTTCAGTAACACATTGTCGCTGCTCGATTAATTGAAAAAAAGTACTAAAAGCCAAGCTGTAGAAACAGGTGTCAATAATAACAGTGGACTTGCTGCTCCACTAACATAACATGTAGTATTATTGTTGCTGCTATACCTCGTGCTCGTCATACACAACAACAGTAGTACATGCATCGTTCACTCTTTTGCCTCTGTTACCTCCTCTCACTCACTCCTTTATATTTATATAACCACTTTTTTTTTCTTTTCTTTTCTTTTTACCACCGTAATTGAGACATTTAGTTCCTCCCACCAATTTGATTAATTGGATGATGAAACATTAGTGGTATACTTAGTGAATGTAATCGAGAGAATCATCAACTTCGTCCTTGAATTTGCACGAATCGGCCAAATTCATCCTCAATTTAACGAAATATCAAAATAGTTCCTGAATTTGTCATACGTCCATCAAAATGGTCTCTCCATCCAAATGCTCTATTACATGATGTGTTGTTGTCTTGTACATGTGTCAACAAGGACCAATTTGATGGAAACATAAAAATTTCAGTTTTCACTTTTCAATTGCAATTGTTTTCTTCTGTTTTTTCAACCCCTCTTTTACCCTTACCTCCACCCTCAAATTTCACTTTTTTCACATCAAACAAGTCCCTGACCTTTCTCCTTAATGCTAAAACCTTCACCATCTTCACATCTCCAAAATCATCATCATCTCCGGCGATCAACGTTGGATTTTTAAAGAAAGGATTCGTATGTGGTTAAGGTAACGTCGTTCCTCGTCTTTTTCTTTTTCTCTGTTCGTTTTCACCCATTTTTTAATTTTCGTTTTCAGTATTAATCATTTCGTTTTCAACTTTAAACTTCATTTGATGTTTGCTTTGTTGTTTGTTTGTGAGTGTTGTGTTTTTGAGACAATTGTTTAGATTATTCATTTTAGGGTTTTCAGTTGCCAAAATCCGTAGGATGGAAGACAATATCACGCTAATCCTGCATCACGATGGTGGTTTAGAGCGACATGAGTATCAAATTTAGAGCGACATGAGTATCAAAAGCTGCAATATGTTCGTGGTAAATTTTGTCGTTGGGAAGAAAAAAATGGATGTTGATAAGTTATGTTTGTGGGACATTGCAGATGCTACTTCAAGGATCAAATTGATTTCTGTTTATATAATTCAAGGACTTATTTGATGGTTTTTTAATACAATGTAGGGGTCAGTTTGACAGTTAGACAAATAAAGGCTACATTTCATTCATCTTCAACGTTTTTTCATTACAACTCTACACACACCTAGAACAATATAGTAGCATGTTAAAAAAACTCACGAACAAAAATTATGACTATCAAAAACTTAATCAACTTAAGCACACTTCCTATACAATCAACATTCAAGCACTCTCACATCACCATTAACCATGGAGCTTGAAGATGAATCTTGACTTTGATAACTCTTTTTGTCCATATGCCCACCCCCCATAATTTCGGATTCAATAAAAAAAATTAGGGTTTGTAGTTTTTTGAATTGGGGAAGAACAATACCACTAATTATTGGAAGAAAATTTGGGGTGTAGATTAAAGATTGTAAAATTAGGGTTCCAATTTTATATATTTTGGGAAGAAAGAGCCGTTGGGGAAGAAAGGAAAAGTTGTTGCGGAGGAAAGAACTTTTTTGCAAATCAATAAATTTCGTCCTTGGAAATTTTGGTCACTATCGGCGAAATTAGTCCCTGCTTATGTGGCATATGACAAGTGAGAGGTTAACGGCCACGCCAACACCGTTAACACTTCAATTGGATGGAGGGACTGAATTGATTGCCATTTTTAGAAATTCAGAAACTATTTTGACATTTCGTTAAATTTGGGGACGAATTTAGCCGATTCGAACAAATTCAAGGACGAAGTTGATGATTCACTCTTATGAAATTAGTAAAATCATAGAAAAAATGACATAGGATGTTCAAACCTCTTATTTCGTAACAAGCTTTTTCTCAAACCTCTTACCTCTATCTCTGTAAGGAGCTTGCATCCATGAATTTCAAACCTCACCAACCGTGAATGATGTTGTTATAAGATTCAGACGGTTGAACAAGGCGAAGGTGGAAGTGTTCGTCGCCAAAACCAGTGGGAGAGTCTTCGGGAAGTGGTGGAACTATGAGAGATGTCGTGGGATGAGTGATCTGCAGCACGAGAACTGGGCGGCGAACAAGACAGACGTCGTGGAGCTCTGTTGTGGCTCACTTAATTTTATTGGCTTTTAATACTTCTTCCCATTGTCAGCGATCTACGATGATTCAAAGGAGGACGAGATTATGATTAGACTTTCCCATTCTTAATTATATTGTTAACTTTATTTTTTATGATTTTCCTAGTTTCGGAAAAGGTTATGCTAACAAGTGTCTTGGGGGACAATGGTTAAGGAAACCAAAAAAGAAAGTTGTAAATTGAAAATACCACTTTTCACAAACTTTTGAAAAGTTGAATGCACAAGTTCCGATGCGAAATTATTATATTTGCTTTCTTAACTAGTGTACTTATTTCCCTTTCAGAAATACTAAACGGTTATTTTATCTAATTTTCTTTAAATTTAAAATTGACAAATTATGACATAGGTTCCACTTAAGTATACCATAATGCCACATCACTCAATTAATTGCCATATAGTCAAAATTAAGCGTCATATTGATAGGATGGAACAAATGTCTCGATTTTAAAAAATTAAGGGACTAAAATTGCGGATTTAAAAATAAGGGAACCAAAATTACAGATTTGTTAAAATAAAGTGATCAAAAGTGCAATTAAACCTTTAAAATGTGTATTTGGTCGACTCTCGGTCAAATCAAAGTTATATAAATTGTACCTTTAGTAAAATCAATTATCTTTTCAACCATCCAGACATGATAAATCAAGTTGAAAAGGGCGAGGAGATTGTATAGTTTTTAAGGCGTTGACAAATGACAACACACTATCAACCATAGTGTTTTTTTTTTTTTTTTACATTCTTCTATATGGACTTCACTAAATTATATAAGACCATTGACCATCTCCACTCTCGTGTTTAAAACTGGTACCTGTTAGATACATCGTTGAGAAAAAATAATTGTTGGTGCCTAATGAGTACAAGGTCTCAAATAGGCATCCTCTCTCCACTGGTCCCACTCTTTTTAAAGATTAAAATATATATATATATATATATATATATATATATATGTTGATAGATAATTTGTGAGTTTTTAGTACGATGCAACCACCATGATGGTGAAGTGACGATTTGATGGTTGGATATACATAAGGCTGTGAATGAATGTGGTAAAGGAAGTGGGATTTGTTTTGATAGTACTGTACTAGTGTTTCAATTGGTTACCAAAATTTTGGACAATTTTGCATTTATTTTCATTTCAAGAAAAATTAACCACATATTTACATTTATAATTTATTTTTTTGGTAAATAAGCACATAATTTACATTTATAATTTTCTTTAACTTAATTTCAGATAACTATTTTTTCTTTATCTTTTTTGAACAAGCCAAAATGTAATATATTAAGAAAAAGGAAGCTCCTAATTAACATAATATGTGCCAAAAAGACCTCAAAAGTATACAATAAAACAAGTCACAAGGTAAACAAAATAAAAGGAAATTAGTCGATGCCTAAACAAACAAACAAACGGACTCGACCACCACATATGAAAGTTTAGCCTAACATTAATATTATTGACATTCATCCATGAAAAAGAACGTAGCTTTACTTTATCTAACAATTGGTGAATGTTACTTTCCTTATTCTTGAATATTATATTAATTCTTTCATTTCATAACACCCACATGCAGCAAAGCAAAATAAGTTGCATAAAAAAAATTCTCTTATCTATTTTTCATTTCTATTTTGTCTATTTGTATATGAATTTTCAAAATTTAAATATTAGATTCGTATGAAAGTATAGATGAAAGACTGTATATTTAAATATTGTGGTCATGAGAAAAGAAAATCATAGATTTGAAACTTGAAATTTCATATACATATGAACTAAAATGACAAAAATGAAATGAAAAAAGATAACGAAACAAATTATTATTTGAAATTAAGTTAAATAATTAAAAGTGTAATTTTGTCTTTTTAGAAGAAATTATAAATTATGTCTATTTCGTTGTCTTGTTTAGGGAATGAAAAACTTTTAATTTTTTTGCAGGGAATGAAAAATTAATATTTATTACGAAAAAGAAAAAACAAGAATACAGATAAAGAAGAGAAAGAGAAAACAAATTGTATTATGTTTTTCATTTGTGGGATTTATGTTACAATGGGGTGGGAGTCATATCTATAAGAGAATTCAATGGACTTATAACATGTGATATGGAGGACATGTTTACATCTTCCCACACAAAGACAATTATGAGACGAAGAAAGTTAAATAATTTTTCGTATCAGTTATTTAAAAGTTTTATTTGATAATGATTTTAATTTGTAGAAAGATATGATCTATCTTATTTTGTTATACTATTCTCTAGATTAGCAGTGTTTGAGACTATGTCTTCCTATTAAGTTGTTGCAACAACCCTCTTTTTGAATAAGAAAACCACAAGTTTTTTGTACGTGTAAAATCATAATCATATATGAAATACTTCATTCTCCACTTCATTGATGTAGTGCTAACATTTTCAAATGCTCTGATGATATTGTCGTTTCTATAATATACAAATTATATGTTTGACTTTGTTCCAATGTTTGTGTTTACTAATATTGACAAAAATAAAATACAACGATAATATAAGTAACAAAATTCATCGGGGTCGACAGTTGAATTATGATATGGTACTTTAGTCTGGTGTCAGATACACAACCAGCGTTTGCCAAACGGAAGCAAATTTTAGATGGTATCCTGATAGCCAATGTAACACCCCGTTCGCCCAACAATTATTAATTAACAAATTAAATCAGAGTTTTTCACCAAAAACGGAATGCTACATTTTCATTCAAATAAAATCTCCAAATTAACGGATGAATAAATATTCTCCAATAAAATAGTCAATAATAATTAACTCCAAAACTTCGCAGCGGAATTAGTTTAAAACAACTAAACAAGTCTTTGGCACGCAGGCCTCATCAAAAGTTTCATAAATCATTATTAATACGTAAGGAAAGAGAAAACAAGCAACAATTCCCGTCCCGTTACGTATCAGAGCCCTAAGACACTTTGAGCCGACATCTCTACTAATCTTCGTTACCTGCACTTGCCCACAAGGCGGCAATTCCAGCAGAAGGGGTGAGATTCACAAACAACAATAGATATCATAATTCATCAATTAAATTCAACAACATCAGTATAATGAATAATCAATTATCAATTATAATGAACAATTCAACAACATCATCGACAACGACACTGACAACTCAACCTACAACAACAACGACGACAACAGCTACAACGACAACAATGCGACTAATGCAAATGCATGTGGTACCATTTTACGCGCGTTGAATGCTAAGCATTCCGGGGCATAAGCCCCCAACAATTGAATGAAATAACATTCCAGGGCATAAGCCCTCAACGATTGAGTGTTAAACACTCCAGGGCATAAGCCCTCAACGGTTGAGTGAAAACACTCCAGGGCATGAGCCCTCAGCAAGGTATGAGTATGAATGGACTCACTAGTGTATATCTGCATACAACTCGACAACGTCTACGACAACAACATATGTGCCTAATCATTTATGACACACTCCATAACTTAGTCAAAATCTGACACAACAACTCTTACGACAGAATTCATCAACGTAACACATATACATTAATCAACTACATTCATATCAGACCAAAACATTCTTCAAAAAGAAGCAAGTGTGATCAATAAGCCATAAGTCAAATACTCATAAAACACTTCAACTAAATCTCTAATACCTAAGTTTGAAGTTGGGAAACCAACCATAAGTTTTGGACTAACTCAGAATTAGTTATGCTAAGTTTTCTTAAAATTTTCTAAGTACCCACTTGGACTATTTTCATCATAACTCGAAATCTAAAAATCCTTTACACGTCAAACCAAGGCCATTAGAAAGCTAACTCAGTTATCTACAACTTTCATGTTTACACCGAAAGCTAATTCAAAACAGAAACGGGTTAAAAAGACGCAAGAACGCGAAACAGAGAAAGCTGTCACAGTGCAATTTCGCTAATAGCGAAATTCTGGCTAATAGCGAAAATGTTCCAGACAGATTTCGCCAATAGCGAGTTTCTAGCGAGTTTTCCCCTGTTGTTACGATTTTTACACCATTTTTCACCCAAAAACCCAAATTTCGACATCCCAAATCCCAAAATTGTTAGGAAACATTGCCTACTGATAATCTACAACCTAAACATCACTTTTTACATCAATTCAACGGATTACCTATGTTTTTGACAATTCTAATTTAACTTAAAAACGTAATTTCTCCACAACAATTTTCAACAAAACATGTTAAATTCAATTTCAGAATTATGTAAACTATAATCATTGAAAGTTAGTCTCACCCTTACCTTAGATTATCTTCCTGAATTAAAAGCAGCGTTCTTCTCTCCTCTTGCTTCTTCTCTCTTCTTCTAGGTTTTTCCCCCTTTTCTTGTTTTCTCACTGTTTCTACGTAAAACTGGTTCTGACTCTTTCTTTCCTTCTATTTCCTATTAAAACCTATTAACTTCTCCTTAATTATAAATAACTCCTATTAAATTATTAAATAATTCATTTTAATCCCCAACCTTCTAATAATTATAATTCTCACCTATTTTAATTAAATAATCAAAATAACTATATAATAAAATATATAACACACCAAAAATAAACATAAATTATTTAAAATCACATAAACTTATTAAAATCAACTGAAATTAAATAAATAACAACTAGGGCGTTACAGCCAACGAGGTTGTCGACGAAGCGAAACGTATGAACAATGAACTCCTATTGTTTAAAGTTGATTTTGCAAAAGCTTACGACTTTGTGGATTTAAAGTATCTTGACACGGTGATGGTTAAGAAGAATTTTCCAACTATTTGGCGGAAGTGGAAAAATGAATGTGTCGGGACGGCAACGACATCAGTCCTTGTGAATGGGTGTCCAACAGAAGAGTTTTCTATTGAGAGGGGTCTTCGTCAGGGGGACCCTTTGTTGCCTTTTCTTTTTTTGATGGCTGCTGAGGAATTTAACGTGTTGATGAATGCAATAGTTGAAGCACATCTTTTTCATGGTTATGGTGTTGGCCGTGACAATGCGGTTCGGTTAACATATCTTCAGTTTGCGGATGACACACGTATAATTGGTGAAATTTTTTGGTTGAATGTTCGTTCAATGCGGGCGGTTTTACTCTTGTTCGAGGAGGTATCAGGGTTGAAGGTGAACTTTCACAAAAAATTGTTGACAGGTGTCAATGTTTTCTGATTCGTGGTTGTCGGAGGCTGCTTTAGTGCTGAATTGTTGGAAAGGAACCATTTTGTTTGTTTACTTGGGCTTGTCTATTGGTGGTGATTCGAGAAACCTATTAAAACCTATTAACTTCTCCTTAATTATAAATAACTCCTATTAAATTATTAAATAATTCATTTTAATCCCCAACCTTCTAATAATTATAATTCTCACCTATTTTAATTAAATAATCAAAATAACTATATAATAAAATATATAACACACCAAAAATAAACATAAATTATTTAAAATCACATAAACTTATTAAAATCAACTGAAATTAAATAAATAACAACTAGGGCGTTACAACTCTCCCCCACTTAAAGAATTTCGTCCTCGAAATATTACCTCAAGCAAACAACTCAGGATAAGACTCTAGCATCTTACTCTCCAGCTCCCAAGTCAAGCTTTCACCAGTTACTCCACCCCAGACAACTCTCACCAGAGGTATCTCCTTGCCTCTCAACTTCTTCACCTTACGATCATCAATCTTCAACGGTAAAGTCTCCACCGTAAGGTTGTCTCTAACCTGCACGTCATCCCTTGGTATAACATGCGAAGGATCCGCTACGTACTTCCGCAACTGCGACACATGAAACACATCATGCAGATTTGAAAGATGTGGTGGCAAACCTATTCGATATGCCACTGGCCCAATCCTCTCCGATATCTGATAAGGACCAATAAACTTCGGAGTCAACTTCTTAGACTTCAACGCACGACCTATACCTGTCATGGGAGTGACTCTCAAGAACACATGATCACCCTCTTGAAACTCAAGTTCCTTTCTACGCTTGTCATGGTAACTCTTCTGCCGACTCTGCGACGCTTTCATCTGCTCTCTTATCAACTTGACCTTCTCTGTAGTCTGCTGGACTAATTCCGGTCCCAACACTATACTTTCTCCCGATTCAAACCAACACAACGGAGTTCTACACCTCCGACCATACAAAGCTTCAAATGGTGCCATACCAATACTCGAATGGTAACTGTTGTTGTACGTGAACTCAATCAACGGTAGATGACTATCCCAAGCTCCACCTTGCTCAAGTACACACACTCTTAATAAATCTTCCAACGACTGAATCGTCCTCTCCGACTGACCATCTGTTTGAGGATGATAAGCCGAACTCAACTTCAACTTAGAACCCAAAGCCTCCTGCAAACTCTTCCAAAACCTTGAAGTAAACCTCGGATCTCTATCCGACACAATGCTTGATGGAACACCATGCAACTTCACAATATTATGAATGTAAATCTCTGCCAACTGAGCTACTGGATAATTGATATTGATCGGAATAAAATGTGCTGACTTTGTTAACCTGTCAACAACTACCCAAATGGCATCATGCCCCTTCGGAGTATTCGGTAAGCTCGTTACAAAATCCATGGATATGTTATCCCACTTCCACTCTGGCACATCTAATGGTGTCAACAACCCTGCAGGCTTCTGATGTTCAACTTTAGATTTCTGACAAGTCAAACATGCATAAACAAATTGCGCGACATCTCGCTTCAATCCAGACCACCAAAACAATTTCTTCAAGTCGTGATACATCTTCGTAGCTCCCGGATGAATACTTAAACTACTCCTGTGACTTTCTTCCAAAATCGACTTTTTCAACTCATCGTCATCAGGAATACAAATTCTGCCTCGAAATCTTAACACACCTTTATCATCAACCTGGAAATCACTATCTTCCGCTTCATTACTAGCAACCATCAAGTCTACAAACTTAACATCAGCTTTCTGCGCTTCCTTGATACTGTTCAAGAATTCGTTATTAATCTTCAACATACCCAACTGTACGCTCTGAGGTGCCAATTCACAAACTAAGCTCAAGTCTCTAAATTGCTCAAGTAACTCGAACTCCTTCATCATCATAGCAGACATGTGCAACGTCTTTCTGCTCAAGGCATCTGCAACTACATTAGCTTTACCCGGATGGTAATTCAAACTAAAATCATAGTCCTTCAACAACTCGAGCCATCTTCTCTGCCTCATATTCAACTCCTTCTGATCAAACAAATACTTCAAACTTTTATGATCACTAAACACCTCAAATCTGGAACCGTACAAATAATGCCTCCAAATTTTTAACACAAAAACTACAGCAGCCAACTCTAAATCATGTGTAGGATAGTTCTTCTCATGTATCCTCAATTGTCTCGAAGCATAAGCTACCACCTTACCATCCTGCATAAGTACACCACCTAAACCCAACTTGAACGCATCACAATACACAACAAAAGGTTCATCTGACTTCGGTAAAATTAAAATCGGAGCAGTCGTCAACCGTTGCTTCAACTCATTGAAACTATTCTCACACTTAGTATCCCACACAAAAGCCTTACCCTTACAGGTCAACTGTGTCAAAGGAAGTGCCAACTTCGAAAATCCTTCGATAAATCTGCGGTAATAACCTGCTAAGCCCAGAAAACTTCTAATCTCTGTAACTGACCTCGGAGTCTCCCATTGCGATACCGCTTCAACTTTCGACGGGTCAACCGCAATACCACTACCAGAAATAATGTGGCCAAGAAAACTTACTTCACTTAACCAGAACTCACATTTGGATAACTTGGCATACAACTTCTTTTCTTTCAACACTTGCAAAACAATCTTCAAATGCTCTGCATGCTCTTCTTCAGTCTTAGAATAAATCAGAATATCATCAATAAAAACAACAACAAATCTATCCAGGAAATCATGGAAAATTCTGTTCATATACTCCATAAATACACCAGGTGCATTAGTAACACCGAACGGCATCACCTTATACTCATAGTGACCATATCGCGTTCTGAACGCCGTCTTCTGCATATCTTCATCCTTCACCTTGATCTGATGGTAACCTGACCTCAAATCGATTTTACTAAACACGCGAGCACCCACTAACTGATCCATCAAGTCATCAATTCTCGGAAGTGGATACCTATTCTTTATCGTCACTTTATTCAGCTGACGGTAATCTATACACAGCCTCATGCTACCATCTTTCTTCTTAACCAGCAACACCGGCGCTCCCCAAGGTGAAACACTCGGTCTTACAAACTTCTTATCAAGTAGGTCCTCCAACTGTTTCTTCAACTCTGCCAACTCAGCTGCTGACATACGGTAAGGAGCCATCGACACAGGCTTCGTACCCGGAACAAGATCAATTGAAAATTCAACTTCCCTTTCTGGCGGCACATCGGGAATCTCATCAGGAAAAACTTATGGGAATTCATTCACGACTGGTAGGCTATCAATCACTGCTTGATTCTCCACGGACAAATACGCCAACAAGGAAAACATCAAGTTTCCATCACATCCTAACTGCTTCAGCTGCTTAGTAGAAAAAATTCTGCTCCACTCTCTTCTTCAGCAGAGGAAAAGTACACCGTCTTTCTAAAACAATCTGTATGGACATGGTTGTATTCGAACCAGTTCATACCAAGGATTACATCCATACCCGTCAACGGAAATCATACAAGATCAACCTCAAAGATTCCACACAACAATAACAAATCAAGACAACAAGGACAATACAAAATTGTCACACAACTCTACTAGGCTCGACTCGACTCTACTACTTGGCCGGACGGACCGACCTGCTCTGATACCAATTGTAACACCCCGTTCTCCCAACAATTATTAATTAACAAATTAAATCAGAGTTTTTCACCAAAAACAGAATGCTACATTTTCATTCAAATAAAATCTCCAAATTAACGGATGAATAAATATTCTCCAATAAAATAGTCAATAATAATTAACTCCAAAACTTCGCAGCGGAATTAGTTTAAAACAACTAAACAAGTCTTTGGCACGCAGGCCTCATCAAAAGTTTCATAAATCATTATTAATATGTAAGGAAAGAGAAAACAAGCAACAATTCCCGTCCCGTTACGTATCAGAGCCCTAAGACACTTTGAGCCGACATCTCTACTAATCTTCGTTACCTGCACTTGCCCACAAGGCGGCAATTCCAGCAGAAGGGGTGAGATTCACAAACAACAATAGATATCATAATTCATCAATTAAATTCAACAACATCATCGACAACGACACTGACAACTCAACCTACAACAACAACAACGACAACAGCTACAACGACAACAATGCGACTAATGCAAATGCATGTGATACCATTTTACGCGCGTTGAATGCTAAGCATTCCGGGGCATAAGCCCCCAACAATTAAATGAAATAACATTCCAGGGCATAAGCCCTCAACGATTGAGTGTTAAACACTCCAGGGCATAAGCCCTCAACGGTTGAGTGAAAACACTCCAGGGCATAAGCCCTCAGCAAGGTATGAGTATGAATGGACTCACTAGTGTATATCTGCATACAACTCGACAACGTCTACGACAACAACATATGTGCCTAATCATTTATGACACACTCCATAACTTAGTCAAAATCTGACACAACAACTCTTACGACAGAATTCATCAACATAACACATATACATTAATCAACTACATTCCTATCAGACCAAAACATTCTTCAAAAAGAAGCAAGTGTGATCAATAAGCCATAAGTCAAATACTCATAAAACACTTCAACTAAATCTCTAATACCTAAGTTTGAAGTTGGGAAACCAACCATAAGTTTTGGACTAACTCAGAATTAGTTATGCTAAGTTTTCTTAAAATTTTCTAAGTACCCACTTGGACTATTTTCATCATAACTCGAAATCTAAAAATCCTTTACACGTCAAACCAAGGCCATTAGAAAGCTAACTCAGTTATCTACAACTTTCATGTTTACACCGAAAGCTAATTCAAAACAGAAACGGGTTAAAAAGACGCAAGAACGCGAAACAGAGAAAGCTGTCACAGTGCAATTTCGCTAATAGCGAAATTCTGGCTAATAGCGAAAATGTTCCAGACAGATTTCGCCAATAGCGAGTTTCTAGCGAGTTTTCCCCTGTTGTTACGATTTTTACACCATTTTTCACCCAAAAACCCAAATTTCGACATCCCAAATCCCAAAATTGTTAGGAAACATTGCCTACTGATAATCTACAACCTAAACATTACTTTTTACATCAATTCAACGGATTACCTATGTTTTTGACAATTCTAATTTAACTTAAAAACGTAATTTCTCCACAACAATTTTCAACAAAACATGTTAAATTCAATTTTCAGAATTATGTAAACTATAATCATTGAAAGTTAGTCTCACCCTTACCTTAGATTATCTTCCTGAATTAAAAGCAGCGTTCTTCTCTCCTCTTGCTTCTTCTCTCTTCTTATAGGTTTTTCCTCCTTTTCTTGTTTTCTCACTGTTTCTACGTAAAACTGGTTCTGACTCTTTCTTTCCTTCTATTTCCTATTAAAACCTATTAACTTCTCCTTAATTATAAATAACTCCTATTAAATTATTAAATAATTCATTTTAATCCCCAACCTTCTAATAATTATAATTCTCACCTATTTTAATTAAATAATCAAAATAACTATATAATAAAATATATAACACACCAAAAATAAACATAAATTATTTAAAATCACATAAACTTATTAAAATCAACTGAAATTAAATAAATAACAACTAGGGCGTTACAGCCAACGAGGTTGTCGACGAAGCGAAACGTATGAACAATGAACTCCTATTGTTTAAAGTTGATTTTGCAAAAGCTTACGACTTTGTGGATTTAAAGTATCTTGACACGGTGATGGTTAAGAAGAATTTTCCAACTATTTGGCGGAAGTGGAAAAATGAATGTGTCGGGATGGCAACGACATCAGTCCTTGTGAATGGGTGTCCAACGGAAGAGTTTTCTATTGAGAGGGGTCTTCGTCAGGGGGACCCTTTGTTGCCTTTTCTTTTTTTGATGGCTGCTGAGGAATTTAACGTGTTGATGAATGCAATAGTTGAAGCACATCTTTTTCATGGTTATGGTGTTGGCCGTGACAATGCGGTTCGGTTAACATATCTTCAGTTTGCGGATGACACACGTATAATTGGTGAATTTTTTTGGTTGAATGTTCGTTCAATGCGGGCGGTTTTACTCTTGTTCGAGGAGGTATCAGGGTTGAAGGTGAACTTTCACAAAAAATTGTTGACAGGTGTCAATGTTTTCTGATTCGTGGTTGTCGGAGGCTGCTTTAGTGCTGAATTGTTGGAAAGGAACCATTTTGTTTGTTTACTTGGGCTTGTCTATTGGTGGTGATTCGAGAAAACTGTCTTTTTGGAAACCTGTCTTGGATCGCATAGAAGCTCGCCTATCATCTTGGAATAATAAATTTCTTTCTTTTGGTGGCCGACTAGTATTGTTGAAGTTTGTCTTGTCCTCTCTTCCAGTTTACTTTCTTTCCTTTTTCAAAGCCCCCCGGGGGGGGGGGGGGGGGGGTGAGGAATCTAGGGAAATAGCATGGATAAATTGGGACTCAATTCGTTTACCAAAGGAGATGGAGGGTTGGAGGCTAGGAAGATGGGAGCTTTTAATGTATCTTTGTTGGGGAAATGGTGTTGGAGGTTGTTGAATGATAAGGATGGGTTGTGGTATCGTGTGTTGAAAGCGCGATATGGTGAGATGGGGGTCAGAATGGTTCGTGTTGGCGGCAGACGATCACTAGAGTTCGTGAAGGGGTAGGGGAGGGTGTGGGAAGTTGGTTTGAGGATAATATTCGGAGGGTGGTGGGGAATGGGAGGAACACTTTGTTTTGGTATGATTGTTGGGTGGGGGAAATGCCTTTGTATTTAAAATTCTCTCGCTTATTTGATTTGGCGGTTTTTAAGGAGTGCTCAGTGGAGGAGATGTCGACTTTAGGGTGGACGGAAGGTGGAGGGGCGTGGGTGTGGAGACATCGTTTGTTAGCATGGGAGGAGGAGAATGTGAGGGAGTGTTCTATTCTATTACATAACATTGTTTTGCATGATGATGTCAGCGACACTTGTAGATGATTGTTGGATCATATGCATGGTTATTCGGTGTTGGAATCCTATCGGTTTATCACACACTCAGGTGACATGGTGGATAAGACTTTCGTGGATGACGTATGGCACAGACATATCCCTTAAAAGGTGTCTCTTGGTTTGGCGACTCCTTCGCAATAGACTGCCAACGAAAGACATATCACATCTGTTTCTTAGTTGCGACACTTACGGTGAGCTTTGGTCCAAAGTTTGGAACTGGTTAGGTATTTCCTCTGTTACTTCTGTTGATCTTTGACAGCATTTTATGCAGTTTACTTTGATGGCAGACATGCCTCGAGCTTCTCATTTGTTTATGAGGGTAATTTGATTTGCTACTATTTGGGTAATTTGGAAGGAAATGAACAAACGTATATTTCAAAATACGACCTTCACTTCTGTTACTCTTATCGAAAAAGTTAAACTAAATTCGTTCCTCTAGCTAAAATCAAAGCAGACTTCCTTTTGAAAATATACTCGTTGAGAATATCATACGCCATGCATCTTGATTGTTTGTATAAAAAGACTTTTTTAATTAAGTCATCCCTTCAACACTTTGAATAGTATGTATCACAAAGATTAAGTCATTTAAAGAGTTTCATATAGTCATGGTGGCATTTACCATGCACAAGCTATAAATTTGTGCACAATGCACAAGTTTCTTTATGAACAAATCCTAACTACTGATTTATTATTATTATACCTACCGGTTACCTTTAAAGAACTTTTTGTAATTTTGTCTAAAACAAAAAAATGACCCCACCAAAGATAATAAAAGTTGTTGATGGGCTTGTTAATGGGCATTTGTTTATCAGTTCAGATATGAAAAACAGAAAATTTAATTTTAGTCAATTTCGCATCATTACGCACAATTTCAACATCAATTGAATTGCACAATTCAGTCAAAAATACAGAAAATTGGCAAACTTTATAAATCAGCAAAATCCACATTCTAAATGCTCATCTATCAAATTTATTTTTTCACAATACTGATAAGCATTATCAATTGAAAGAACTAAATAAATCTGGTCAAAAAACAATTAACAAAACTAACAAGAAAATAGGAGGAAGAAGAAGCACCGAGTTGTCCAATTTTTTTAAGAAAAGAAAATTCATAAAAAATCCTAACAACAATCCGATCTAAGTTTGGTGTCACCATAAAAACTAGATTTTTTTCCTTCAATAATAATCCTCTTTAGTTTATTTCTGAAAGGTTATTATTCAATAAAAAGCCTAGTCACAAACGGCAGTGCGCCACCGCTGTCGACGTTACGCAACTCCCTACACTTCGTACTCGGTGGTGTCACATGGATTTGCAACCGTGGTGCATGACGTCGACGTTGCGGGCGGCAGCCTTACTTTTCAGGTTGAAGGAAAACGAAAAACAAGAAAGGAGGAGACTGGTGGAGACTTTTTCCTGTTACAATTTCTTACTCGTATTGTTTGAGACATGGGGGTGCATGCATCTAGTGAAAACAAAAAAGAAATATTTTACAATAAACAATGTTTTATTTTTTTAATAGGATTTATTACAGCAGGTTTAAAACAGGCAGTTGTCATTCTATTGTCGATTTGTGCATAGTAAATGCCACTTATAGCCATCCCTATAAAGTGCACGATAAAAATATGTTGTAACATATCTTTATCTTTATATAAACTGAGTCTTTCCTATGCTACTGAACTGAACCAAGCTTGAAAAACAAAATTGAATTCACTGAACATGTCCCTTGAAATAAATGATAGACATTTATCATTTTATTTTCGATGAACATATCAAATTTTATATATGCATTTTATCATTCTAATTCTCTCTTTGCCTTAAAAATCTTTTACTACATCTAATTAACTTCATATCTTTAAATTTATGAACTACGAGTCTAAAAAGTCTTGCTTTACAAAGAAGATGAGTGGTGGTGAATGAATATGAGTATGACTTAAGAAAAGATCCAAGAAGCAATGAATCCATGGAAACTCAAAGATGAAGGCAGTGGCATGCAATTATTTTCACCTGCGAAATACTAAAAAAACAGATTTAGTTGTATGTCCAGCATTTTTTCACTAAACATTGTCTTTGCCTGATTAATTGAATTCATAGACAAAAAAAGTACTAAAAGCCAAGCTGTAACAACTGGTGTCATCAAATCAGAAATAATAATAGTTGGTGATTTGCTTCTCCACTAACATAGTGTAGGCATGTGCCTCCATCCGTGTTCCGTCCGGTTAAGCTTTTAATTGGTGTTGCAAATTCGATGAAAAATCACACCAATAAATACTTAATGTGTGGAGCAAGGAATAATCAAGCAACCAATACAAGTGGGTAACAATTATAATCACAAGCAAAAGTAGAAAACAGCGAGAGAAAAGAAGAGAGAACACAAAAGAATTTGTTTACCCAGTTCAGTCCAAATTGACCTAATCCGGGGGAGAGAGCAGCCCTCCGTTCCACTATAATGTTGAGTAACTTTACAAAAGAGATATCAATGGGTTACAAGAATAAGTCTCCCGTCTAATTCTACCCAAAGTCTCAATCTCTTCCCGTTACCAAGAGACTCAATCCTAATAGTGTTTCCCAAGGTGAATCAACCCTCAAACCCTAGTGTTTGTTCCAAAGAGACAAACTCTATACAAACCCTAGTTTTGTTGTTGTCTTTCTAAACCCTTGTTTCAGCCCCCTCTATCTCAAGGTTTGCTCTGATACAAAGCTTATATTTATAGTAAAAGTAACTCCCATAAAATTGTAACAAATCTGGCCCAAAAATACGTTTCTGTTTTTTTCCACTGCGCGCAAAATCAGACTCCGATTTTACCATTCCGGCACCGAATTTTGCCGAACAAAAAAAGCTCCAACAGGCAGCCAAAATCGAGCCCCGAACTCCACAATTCGGGCGCCGATTTTGGGTCTTCCAGCAAACATGATTTTGGCCTCCAAACTCCAATTTTGAGTCACTTTCACAACAATCTCCACCTTGACTCCAAATTAGTCATGATGTCAATTTAACATCAACCACCATGCTGCTCTTTCCCTTGCTTCCCACTACACCAAGTAGCTCCACAAGTTTACACCCTAACCCCTTCAGCCATCGGAATGTCTTTCGCCTTCTCGAAGGTCTTTGCAGTCCAACTACACTAGGAATTTTAGGTAGTTCTACAAGCATTTACCTTAACCTCTTCAGCCATCAGAACGTCTTCCGTCTTCTCGAAGAGTTGTTGCAGTCCAACTACACTAGGAGTTTTAGGTAGTTCCACAAGCATTTACCATGACATCTTCAACACAAGACATCTCCTATTTCTTTGAAGGTTTCCTTGCATCCAATCACCCTTGGCCTTTTTTTTAGAGTAATCCCGCAAGTCGTGCTATACATTCTTCAACCTTCATGAAGAAATCCCTTGCTCACCATAGAGCATAGCACCCAAGGTCCTCCATAGCCGTACCATTACCAGTGTGTTCAACTCCACCTCAAGTTGAGCGTACTCTACCTCAACTAGCAAATACGTACATCCCACTATGTCTTCAACCTTGAAACTCCACCTCAACAAGTAGATCATAAGTATTGTTGCCTCCGCCTCTCCAGACTGATCATGAGTATTCTTACCACCGCCTCTCCAGGCTGATGTTGAGTGTTTAGCGTATCTCCAGACGACTACCGCTCCACTAGGCATCACTCCCAAGGTGACCAACATCGCCTTCTTCATCCTCCAAACACCACACCATCGGAGCACCTGCATCCTCATAACCTTCACAGACAATTTGTGCGGAGTTACCATTAATCTCCGGACAATCCTTCATGAAGTGACCCATCTTGTGACAGTTAAAGCCTTCAGACTTTGACTTTTTACCACTCTTTCTCCGGTTACCTTTACCTCCACCATTCCCTCTTGAGACACTTAGGCCTTCACCGTTTTCATGAATTCCCAAGTCCCTGGACTTGGTCAACTCCTTGGTTCTCAAAGTCGCTTGAACTTCTTCCAAGGTAATAGTGCCTTATTTTCCATAGAGCATGATATCTTTGAACGATTCATAAGATTTTGGTAGAGCACACAACAAGAGTATAACTTTATCTTCATCCTCAAGTTGCACCTCAATATTCTCCAAGTCATCAAGGATTTTGTTGAACTCTGTAAGTTGCTCCATGATGGCCTTTGACTCTACCATCCTGAATGAGTAGAGTTGTTCCTTTAGGAATTGCCGATGAGCCAAAGACTTTGTAATATATAAAGATTCCAACTTTGCCCACATTGATGCCGCGGTTGGTTCCTTTGCTACTTCTCTCAAGACTCTATTTCCGAGGCACAAGACAATGACACTCCTGGCCTTGTCCACCATCTCGGTCTTCTATGCTCGTGACATGGTGATCGGTAACGCACCTTCACCCTTCAAAGCTTTCTCACACTTTTGTTGTATCGACACCGCTTCCATCTTTACCTTCCATAACCCAAAATCGTTATCTCCGGTAAACTTCTCAATATCCCACTTCGAACCCATGATACTTAATTATCCTTTGAACCTTGCCCCACGGTGGGCGCCAATTGTTACGAATTCGATGAAAAATCACACCAATAAAGATTCCAACTGGCAGCCAAAATCAGGCCCCGAACTCCACAATTTGGGCGCCGATTTTGGGTCTTCCAGCAAACATGATTTTGGCCTCCAAACTCCAATTTTGAGTCACTTTCACAACAATTGGTTACCAGCAAAGTGTGATTCAATCGTAAGATAGATTGCAGTGAGAAATAGAAGTCATCTTGAAAACAACGTAGCATGCGTTTGTTACAACTACAAGTTTATTAAATTTTATGTCCGGTATAAAATGTTTATGGAAAAAATTTCCCAAAGAAAACGGAGGGAATAAAGTTTTCATAGAGATGAGAATAAATTTATATGTAGTTACCTATTATAATCCTGATTTTTATGGTTTCTAAGAATATTATAAAGTTAACCAAGCATATTTTTTCTAAATACCTTGAAATAAAATTTTCATCTTTATATTCTAAGAAATGTTATTCCTAAAAATAAATTTGGTAAACTTGAAACAAACACACCCATAACATTGATATGAATTGTTTTTACACTCTATACAATGATTAAATACATTAATGGAGGTCGAGGTGCAGTATGGGAATGCAAGTATGAGATCTAGAGTTTGTTGGAGATGGATTGAGAAATTAAAGTCTAATACTCTTGTTCCAAGGGGAATAGATGTGCGGATGTTCTAGCTAACATAGGTTGTGAAGGTGGTTCTAGTTTGATGTTTTATGAATAATGTCTTGCTCAAGTAAGTTTATTTTTGTCTGCAATCGGTGCAGATGTTACTACCCCACGGTTAATTTGAAAAGTGGACCATCTTTTGTTTTTTTTATACACTTTTTAGTGGTTGGATTTTTATGTCGATAAAAGAGGAAAAAAGTGGTAAGGAGAGAATCAAAGGTTGAGTATAACACATGATGTAAAGTCGGAGAGAACTAACAAAAGAGGATATAGATCCATTAATTTGGTTGTAGTTTTTCTTTTTTATGACATAGGGCATCTTGTTATAAAAAAAGGTATTTGGTACACTAATTGATTTTTTTTTGACAAGTAATTGATTCTTTTTAAACGATAAATGTTGGTGTTGTTGATTTTTATGTTGTGGTGGAAATCTAACGTCTAACCTCCTTATCATTTTATTATTTAACTTTTCACTTAAGACACTGAACAGTTATATCTCACCTATTATGGGTTGTTTGGAAGAGGATTTTTTAAGGTGGAGGAATATTTTAAATGAACATTCTTTGGTTCAAATATTTTAGGAGGAGAGGGGACAAGATATATAAGCATTTTTTGTTCCCCCATGTTATGATTATGATTTTTTTGGAAGGGAGGGAAAGTGGGTTATTAGAATTTTAATTACATGATAAATGATTGTATTGTACGTATCATATTAGATTTTTGATAAACTATATCATTTTGCTATCATGTAATAGGAGAAATATTTAAACACAATTTTAAATAAAAAATACTTGAACGCATACACAAATGAAAAATAAAATAAAATGAATTAAATAATGACTAACTTTGTTTCTTTGATTTTTTCTTCTTCTATGTTATCTAAACATTTTTTTATTCGAGACCATAATCAAGTAAGACTTGATTGCTTCATATGTGACCTCCAAACGAGTCCTAACTATTTAAGGACACACGGCATTGTTTTTAGTCTAAGGATTTTCACGACATTGTTTTTATGAAGCTAAAGTGTTGCCACAATGTTTTGCAAAAAAAATTAAAATACTGCGACAGATCCTCGGTGTCAAGTATGCTGAAAACGGCATATTTGCTTAAGCATTCTTTTTGTTGCCAAGAGTAGAGGTGTACTTTCGGTCGATTTAGGTTGGATTTGACCAAATCCAAAATCCGAATTATATAGGATATTTCGATTTGAGTGAGGTAAAATGTTTATTCGTTATATCGATAGATGAGTTTGGGCAAACCCACTAATTTTCGATTTGGTTTGCGTTGAGTTACCCAAATTATTCTTTTGTTTTTTTTTAATATTAAATGTCTAAATGATGAGGCATCATATTTTTTATCATAAACATCACTCAACTTTTTATTTTCTTAAAAAAATTGTGTAACCTATTTTCACTATATTTTAGCGTCATAAAATTCGAAATTATAATATCAAATAACAAATTTTATCGTAGAATACTTACAACAAATTAAAGTTGGATGATGTAAAACTGTTTTAGCATCAAAATAACTAAAAGAGCAACATCATAATTTGTAGCTCTAACATGTTTTGATATTCAATATAGAGTATCTCTCTTGTGTCAATTTTAGAAATTAGACTTAATTTATGATCAAGACATTTGTTATTCTACCTCCTCCCTATGAAGATGAAAATAAAAATATGGACATTATTGTATAAGTGAGTTTATTGGGTTTGAGTCTGATTTTACCCGAAACCTATTATTTTTTATGGGTTTTTAATTTTATTTTTTAAAAGCATGTTCACCCGCTCACCTAACTCAGCTCACTTTTTTAGGTTTTTTTGTTTGGGTTTAACGGTTTTTTTAGGTTGACCGAACCCTAGAGAGTGTTTTTTCTAGCAAAGTGAAGAAACCATGATGGTGATTGGTAAAGTTAATATTTGATGGTGGGAGCAAATCTTAGGAGCGCTTCAACTTGGGATCTCGTGGGCTAATGCATGTAGACCAAAGGAGAGTTTGGATCTGCTCGAGTAGCATTTTATTCAGTTTCGAGTTAACTTAACTGATGTGTGACACATGACAAAATACATTTAAACAGTTCAAATTAAAAACAAAACCAGTACTCCCTCACGTTTTTCTCCCTGTGTTTTGAACGTCTTCTCCCTTACGCGTTTATCATCTTCCGCACCTTCCACACCCGTCAAACCTTCTTGCAGCACCGTCCTCCTCGGCACCCAGAACTAATGAAGGTTTTCAATTCGCCCAAATCGTTTAACAAGAGGGAAAAACCTGTGAAGGGAGACGATTCACGAATCCACCGTCGTGTACACCATTTCCCCTTTTTCCATCGGTTTGGGAACAAATTTTGCAAGAAGATTTGGGAGAGAGAAAAAAATCAAAGGTTTAGGAACAAATTTTGCAGGAAGATTTGGGTGGCAAAAATCACAGATTCACAACACTGAGTGGGAAAAGCAGTGATACCTTGAAATTTTCTGTGCCTCATTTTAAAACTTTTAATCTTAAAAGAAAATTAAATCTTCTCTCAAAAAAGATCTTAAATAATTTTCCTCACACTTAAATAATTCAAGCAAAGCAAAATTGTACTTTTTCCTCTAAAATGTGAAATATGAAAGAAAAGTACACATATTTGACTAAAATTCATTCCAACAACTATGAAGAAGAAATAAATAGTGTGACTAAAATTGGAAAGTAATGGGAGAATTTGATTGTAGTACAGTAATTTATAAATGTGGATTCCTTTACAAAAAGAGAAAAGTAAAAAGCTTTAATAAAAGGCAGTAAATAAAAGAAGTGGAGTTACGAGAAAGAAAAGAATGGGAAACAACTAAAAAAGTACAAGTACAACAAACACAAACACAACATTCCAACTACATCTACTCCTCTTCACACTTCAACTGTGCTTTGGTTGGTTGGTTCTTGTTCTTCTCATTTTCCGACCAAATCGTTTCTTTGATTCTTCGGCAATGTCTCTTAACGGTGAATCTACACCGCCGCCACCTGTGATAGGCAAAATCGGACCTTACACTGTTTTCATGACGCCGCCATCAACACCTAAACCCTCTTCTTCTGACCCAGTTGCTCTTCATTCTCCTAAACCCATCAACAATGCTAAGATCGCTCCTCCTCCACCTCAGATTCATACCCCTCTTCCTTCTTCAAAAACCCTTTCCTCTGATGCTTCTCTTTTGGGTTTCTTCAAGAACGCTGTTAACAAGGTTCAAACTGGTAATTGCTTTACTCTTTCTCACTACTTCGTAGTTTAGATTATTTGAATTTTGAAATGAGTTTTTTTTTTTTATTTGACAATTTTTTAAATGAGTTGTTGAAAAGTGTGATTGTGAAGACTGAGTGACTCATCTTTTTCTATTTTTAGAATTATTTTTGTTTGATTTGATTTGATTATTAACTATGTAGTAGGTTAGCATGCATGATTTAGTTTGTTGGGAATTTTTTTTTATTGATTTTTAATTGGGGTACTTTGATTAGGTTCTTGATTAATTATTTAGTTTATTTTGCTAATTAAATGGTTGGTTTTGCAGCTCACTCAAGTTTGGATGACCATTTGGCACGTTGGTTTGGGTTGAATCAGTCAAAGTATCAATGGGCTCTTGATGATTATTATGAGACCAAGGGAACGGTGAGACATTAATTCGATATCTAATTTACACAAGAATAAGAATGGTGTTTAATATGCTTGTACAATTGGATTAACTTGTAAATGTGTTGATGTGATTTCCTCTGATTTCTACTCGTATGCTGATATATCTCGTGCTTGACTATTTTTTGTAGCCTTTTTTTTTTTTTGAAGAGGCTTTTTTGTAGCCTTTCAATTGAACTTTTGTTTCAGTTAAATCTTTTTCTCAGTTCTGAAATCACAAGTGTATGTTTCACTATGCTGCATTGCTTGAACAGTTGCACAATTCTTAAAGAACATTTAACTGGTTTAAAAGGAGATATAAGTTCCGTCCTTGTTTTTGGTAAGGATTGAAATTCTGTCTGATCATTGAAGTTCGGATTAATACAGAGTTTAGCTATGTTCTAGCGTAAGATAGGATTAGGATTATGTGCAAGTTTTACACCGACTTGTCAATGACACATAGTCTTGTTTGGATAAACAACTTAATTAAGCGCTTTACGCTTATCATATGCATGCTTATGTATAAGCTATTTTATAACAAAATTTAAAATAAAGTCGAATAGTTTTCATATGTGCTCTAAACTTTTTTAATAAGCTATCATGGACTTGTGAAAATAAGCTGAAAATCATTTATAGACATGTCATGAGTTGTTTGCATAAGCTCTCACAAACATGTTTTAAGTCATATTTTTGCTTATCGTTTTTCAAAATGGAGTTCCATTGAGCTTAATCTAAAAATTTGACACTGTGGTGTCTGTGTTATGTATAATTACTAATTTATCATGGGTGGTCATGGTGATCTAGGCAAGCCTTTTAAGTTAGGTCTTCCCTCAGGCCACACGCTTTATGTGTAAGTTACACTAAAGCTATGACTTAAAGCTGAATAACTTGTGAATTTAGGGCCTTTCTCTTGGTTCTACAAAATCAAGTCGGTGATCATTATCGTTATTATTTTTATTTAGCTAATTGAGTTCCGAGTAGCCAAATTCAAGTCTTATCAACCTAGAAAAAAAAGTGCTCAGTTTCAGCTTTAACAACCAGAGATCATAAGGATCATTGAAGGACAATTTGGAGTCTGATAAATGTTAGTAGATGAAAAGGAGCGTGAAGGTGACAGTAGGCTCATCTTTGATGGTTACTTCTCAGCACTTAGGTCCTTTTTGAGACCAATTAATCATGGATTCGGGTTCCATTATAAAATCTTCTCACAACTTTTCACGCACCACTCAATTGGTTTTCCATAGCAACGTATAAAAACTGGTTTTGTGCAATTGACAATGATATGGGAACTTGATCATTCTACAAATTTGAACAGTTGTGTTACTTTTATTTATTATAAATTTTGATTTGATTGTAGGAAAAGGGAGAGCAAAAAGTGAATGAAATGTCAAGCAAAGTACAGAGTGTTTGATTTGCCCAGTGCTGGTGGTAATATTACCTTTGCTTTGCAATACATATTATCTTTGAAATGTATGAATGGTCATTTAACATAGCAATTGGTATTGTTATGCAGGATTTAATTAAAAGTGAGATGTGAAGACTCTTGCTTTGAGTATATTATACCTTCGTATTTACATGTGGAGTAGAAAAAATTCTCTGATATGTTGAAGAGTTGTTTGATCTACAACCATTGATCGTCCGATTTAATGTTTTGTTTTTGTATTGTAATGTATCGTAGTTTCGGTAGTGTTTTAGTTTTCCTTGCCTTGGAGCTGTTTTTGTATTCGTATTTGGTTAAGGAAAAATATTGATAGTTGCATTCTCATGATGACAACGTTATCTTCAAAACATTTTGTATGGCTTATATGAATTACTATAATAACATAGGAGAGTATCTAAGGGTCTGATTTTGGGATCATCATCTAATTTCTCACAGTCTACCTATCAAATCTAGCTTCTATTCAATTTTACAGAAACATTAATAAATTGCTGGCCTTCATAAAGTTTCAGTACAGCAATGCTAGATTTGGATTGAAACGAACATAATAATGATGAGGGGATAAGCTTGTCTTGCGTTTCACTTGCATCAATTCAGATTTAAAAATTAACGGTGACCGGTATAACTTTTTGACAGAACAGACTGGTGATTGGTAAGTAGTTTTCATGGCAAGAGATCATTGCAATAATGTAGCAATGATCAATAATGTCTCTATCAACTGATTTATGAATCTATGACATACTAGTTGATACTTGATAGATAGGTAAGCCTTTTAAGTTTTAACCACGTGATTTTAGATTTTATTCCATGTCAATGTCAAAGTCTATGAAATAAGATGCCTCAACAGTATGGCCTAAAAACACATATGAAATGTGTATGTTTTTTCGCTTTGTGATAAAATAAAAATAAAAATAAAAATAGTTTTGTCAAAAAGAAATTGTAAAATATTATTGGATTATTATTTATTTTGTAAAGGAGGTGTGGGAATGAAATTGTTGAGGTGTGAGTAACATAACATTTGCGTAAAGAAAAAAGTGAAGTGAGAGCCCAAACCCTTATATGGTTCTGGTTGACGACTACTACCTCCCTCTCTTGGCGCCTCCATTCATTCATTCTTCTCTTCTGACCTGAAATTCACACATCAGTTCCAAGCTACGACAACGATGAAGGGAGGACAAAGCTACGTCTCATGCCCTCCATCTTTCTCCAACTCCGGCGACCTTCTTCTAGTCGGCTCCGGCACCTCCGTCGCTATCTTCTCCACCACCACCTCCTTACTAGTTTCCTCCCTTGACGGCCACACTGACACCGTCACCTCCGTCATCGTTGTCCCCGGTCCCAACATTGTTACCTACTGTTGGACCTCTTCCCTCGACGGCACCATTCGCCATTGGGATTTTGACCTTCTCAATTGCATCAAAATAATTGACCTAAAACTTCCCATTTTCTCCATGGTACTCTCTCTAACGATTTTGTTTCTTTTATTTTAATTTATTTTATTATTAATTTTTATTCTGAATATTGTAGGTGATACCTTCGTTATTGTCACCTCCAGAAGAAATCGTTCAAAAGAAGCATTTTGCATATGTGTGTATGCAAACTGAAAATGGGAAAGATAATAAACCTAAACTTTGTTCTGCCCAGATTAGGAAGTGTAATTTGACTGATTTTCACAAGCTTTCCACAATTACATTGAAAGAGGTATAACTATTTTCTACTTTTTATTAGGTTTTACTGTGGTTGTGGAGTTTGTTAATGATTGTATATATTAATGTTTTTTGTACTTTGTTTGAAGTAATTTGAATTAGTGAGTGTTTGTTTCTGCTGTGATAAAGATTTATTTTGAATGAATTGATTATGGTTAAAAGTGGTGTATGTTTGATTACATTTATGAGGAAATATGATTTAAATATTATGTATGATTGTTGTGAAGTGTATGAATGTTTTTTTCAGACTAAAAAGCCCCACCCTTTGATCGTTAGTCCCTGTGGCAAATTTCTGGGCATAAAGGAAAAACGCGTACTTCATATATGGAAAGTTCCTAAAGTGGACTCTAATTCTGCTGTCTCAAAGAAGATCGCCCTGCATCATACAAAAACCTTTTCCGTTCTTGCATTCCATCCAACTGAGAGAATTGTGGCTGCAGGCGATGTAACTGGGAGAATTTTAATTTTTAGAGGATTTGGTGCCAAGAACTTTCAGGAAAATGATGCGCTATTGAACAGAACATCAATGACTGATGAGGAATGTAAGCCTGGGGTAAGGCAAAATGACGATGCCGAATCATGTTCCACATGGCATTGGCACTCTGATGCAGTGAATCTTTTATCCTTCTCTTCAGATGGAGTCTATTTGCATTCAGGTAAACCTTACACCTGGAATTATTATAAAAAACAATTGAACTGGACAATGATTGTCCGTGGAGCTAGAACTAGGCTGTTTTGTAATTATTCTTCTGTTTGGTTTGAAAACTTTTCCAATTATCTTGTATAGACTTTAACTTCCTGTGTCACATGTATTAGAGGCGGCATATCCTGTATTATTTGATGGTTCATATGAAACAATATATGCTCCAATCAAGATTTCATTAATTATTTACTAAGTAGATGTCTTCAAGGTTTCAAGTAACCATTCAAACTGTTTTGAATAATGTGTATATCTTAAACTCTTAGTGGTAACCGAGTCTTTCAAAAAGCAGTTGTGCTAAAGAGAAGGTTGATGATGGTTTAACTGTCTTATCCTTTGTTGAGCAGAAAATTATTGGCTTTTCAAATATAAAATTTGTTTGCGTCATTATTTTATAATAGGTGGGAAGGAAGGAGTTCTCGTGCTTTGGCAGCTAGACACCGGAAAGAAGAAATTTTTACCAAGAATTGGATCTCCGCTTCGGTATTTTGTAGATTCTCCAGATCCTTCATTTGCCTCGGTGAGGATTACCTTTATGTAGTCGAATATATGATTGTTAGTCTGTGGGTATGTGGCTACATCAAACTAGCTCTTTATAATGTTTTAAACTAATCAAGGGTCTGCAGATATCTTGTGCAGATAACCAAATTCATATATTAAAGATCTCTTCTATGGAGATAATGAGGTCTATTTCAGGGATCAAGGTTAGTTCCTTTATTTGGTCTTTTCATAATATTGTTTTTGGGATCGGTCATCAGTGTGTCTTAAAATATATTTGGCATGCCACATCATTGTTTAGTCTTACAATTTTAAAGTCTCAAATGTGTAATTGACCATCATTATAAATTTTCTACTTAATTAGGCATGCAAACTTGCATCACATCGGTCAACTTTAAACACCGTATTTGATATGAAAAGTTACTTTGTAATTGACTACTACAACTAACGTGCTGAGAATATATAAAAACTGCATGCTACATATTCTTATTTGGTCTTACAATTTTAAGTCTCAAATGCCTATTGACCATTGTTATAAATTTTCTACTTAATTAGGCATGCAAACTTGCATCACGTTGGTCACTTTAAACAACCATATTTGATATGAAGAGTGTTTTTAATTCACTTCCACAACCAACTGTGCTTAGAACATATAAAGACTTTTGAAAATGATCTTGTAAGAACAATGGGAAAACTGAGTTTTATTTATCTATACATTATATGTTTGTTTTGATAACATGCATAAAAAATGCATTTGTTGAAGGTTTGATAAGAACCTGACATTCGCTTTTTTCCAGCCTCCTTTGTCTACTCAAGAAATATGTGAAAGTATTTCTAGCCAAGCAGCCTTTGACCGCTCTTCTGGTTTAGTGGCTGTACAAACAGATAATTATGGCATCCAATTCTACAGCTTGTTTGCTAATCGTGGACTTTATGAGGTAATATCTTGATGTTCAATTTTCTTTTTGATTATTAATTTGGTGTTTGGTCTGGTATTTCTAGATTAATTTATAATTACTTTTAGGGTCTAGTTAATGATTAAGGGAACTGGTTAAGGAGTATTTATTAAATGTTTCGTAGAAGTACTTAAAAGCAGTTGATAAATGATTTGTTTTTTCAATGTAATAAATGTTTTCCTTTTCATTAATTTTCTTTTATTTCCTCACTCTAAAAACACTCCTTGGAATTTGTCTTGCCTTTAAACTTTGATAACAACCTTCAAAATTGAACACATGGGTTTTAAAATGTTGAAGTTTGTTGCAGGTTCAAGTATGTGAAAGAAATTATCAACCAGTTGACGAGGTCACGGTATGTGAATTCGCCCATTTTGCTTCTAAATATGATATGTTAATAGTCTTGCATATAAGTATTTGCACATCTTGTCTCAGTTAATTAATCATTTAATTGATTGTTACATTTATTCATCAAATAACATGGTTGCAGGTAGTAGTGACCATGGTGGAGTTGTCTACTGACGGCTCTATGATGGGTACCGTAGAAGTCAAGCTTCCTGAAGAAGGAATAGGAGGTCTTATTTGTTTGAAATTCTGGGATTTGGATTCAGATACCAAAAGATTTTCAATATCTACCCTTGTTTATGAACCTCACAGGTGTGTCAACGGATTATTTGAATAAGAATTATAAAAATGTGTGTCATTATTATATTTGTAGTTTCAGTCTTTCAGATTCCGTACATATTTGTAATGTATTGTGCCTTCAGATATATTAGAAAGTGGTTTTGACACATTTCCGCTCATTAATAGGAATGCTCATATTTCCGCTATTACGTTTCATCCGACCCGACATATGGCTGTCAGCGCATCTTTTGGTGGAGATTTCAAGGTATTTTTAGATACCATTTATAGATACTTTTTTTGAATGCTTGGGAATTTTTCGGGTGACACTTTTGTCTTTCTTGCTCTCTTTCAGATATGGGTTTGCAGGGAAGAAACTCAGCAAAAAGACCAGAGGCATAGGAATTTTAGTTGGATGTGCCATGCTGTTGGGTCATATAAGTATAAATCCTACTTTAATTGCTACATTTAATATTTTATTTTGTAGGCTATAGATATTAAATAAAAAATAACCAAAACTTTACTAACAAGCTTAAAGCTTTTGCCTTCTGTATGTAAGTTTCACCAGCCCCAAGTCATCTATTGCCTGCTGGGCTGTAATAAAGTGGTTAACGTACTTGAGCATTTTTATTTTTTTTTTCTTAATAAAAATGTAGGATTAGCGGTGGTTTGAAAGTTCTCTTTTGAATTTCAAGATTTCCTTCATTTTATATACTTTTATTTACTGTCATTTGGCCCCTTGGTGTATCTTCAGTAAGATCAGTCAATTGAATACTTTATTTTAATTACGACTAACTGATCATGATGTTACTTCACCCTTTACAGAAATAAAGCAATGAGAGCTGCTGCTTTTTCAGCTGATGGTTCTGTGCTTGCGGTTGCAGCTGACACTGTTATTACATTGTGGGACCCTGACAAGAATGAGCTCGTTGCTGTTGTAGGAGAGACTCCATCGGTGATTTTTTGAACTCTAATCATGTCTATTTGTATTTGTGTGTTTGTGCGTTTCTTCACACGGGGATATTTCAAATGCGTTCCATCTCAACAAACAAGACATGCATGCTCCTCACTCAGATGCATGTGAAAGTTCATTTGCTATTGCTTGTGTGATTAGTTTGTGGAGTCTTCATGAAGATTATGGCTGCTATTGGAGGCAGCAAAGCTTACATTTATTGGATCTTTATCTTGCAGCATGCATTAAAGCATCAAACACAGGATTATAAAAATAATAAGAAAGAAAGCATGGCACATAAGAAAAAAATTTCCTTCTGTTATATTTTTAGAATGCATGCTTATAAGTGTTGCTTTGGGTTCTGTATTTTAGGGTTCCTTCAGTTGTACCTGTACTCATCCCTGTTGGTCTAATTTTTAATTCTTTCAGCCCATTGGGAGGCTCATCTTTGTTGGAAATTCAGAGAATCTTCTTTCTGTATCTTATGGTTCTACACCACAGCTGTCTGTTTGGAGTATGTCAAAGTTAGCTGCATCTTGGTCATATAGGATTCAAATAGAAGGTTAGAAGAAATATCTTTTTCTACGATTTGTAATGCTCGTTACGTCAATCAAGTTTTACCCTACCGTGTTGATATTTTTTCCGCTCGTCTTTTTATTGATAAAGTATTTTTTTTTTTCACTTCCGTTCATTGCATATCACCATATAGTCCTTGTTTGTAACCTAACCTATGACTCATTGAAAGGGGTATTATTGATCTGACAAATTTGTTATTCGTATTCATGCAGCTGTTTCCTGTGCATTAGATTTATCATATTTTGCTATCATTGCTCTCATTGCCAAATCAAAGGAACGTCTGTTTAAAGGTGATGGAATAATCTTAGTATTCAACGCAACAGATCCTATTCCAGTGGCTTCCTGGTCTGTAACGAAGGTATTGTTTGTTTACAAAACCATTTGTTTCTATAAAATATTATGACGTTGCTAGTGTTTTTAAACGCAACCATCTAGATTGAGAATGATTTTTTAAATGCACATTGCCAGTGCTTTTGAAAGTTGTTTTTTTGTAACTCTATTTAATGAATTTAGACATTAGGATTTTAGCTTTTCTGTTGCACTTTTATTTCTCCAACGTGTACTATTGTGTTAATTTCTGAGAAGCATGGGCACATTACTTGACACGAGGCACCAAAAATCTTTATAACACAAGTTTTTCTGTGTTGCATCGTGTTTGGTAAAGAGTCACAAGCTTTTCTTTGTGTTGCATTGTGTTTGTTAAAGAGAAGTTTTTTTTTTTTTTTTTTTTTTTTAATTCATAGGTTAAATATTACTGACCTCAACTATATTTCATGAGAATTGAGTTGTGTAGGTCGCTTGGAACTGAAAATAGTTTATCTGTTGAAATAAGAAAAAAGACCGTTTAAAACCTTTTTAATGAAATGTTTGATTTTATCTTTTTTCTACTTTTCACTTTTAATTATAAAACTGCCATCATGTATTCACTTTGTAAATGTTTGATTTTATCATTTTTCACTTTTAATTACAAAACTGCCATCATATATTCACTTTGTAAATGTTTGATTTTATCATTTTTCACTTTTAATTACAAAACTGCCATCATATATTCACTTTGTTTCCTTTTTGTAAGATTTGTATGAAAACAAAACACTTGTTTTCAATGTTTTATATACAAATTTTTGAAAACATGAAATAAAGTAAAAGAAAAAAGTTCAGTTTTGTAATTAAAATTAAAAACAGGAAATGAAAATTGACTAAAATTTCCTCCACTCGTCCATGTTTTGGTATATATGCATACTAGTCTCTGAATAAATAGAAGTTCATTCTAATCAGATTGTTTTGGAGCTGCAACTAGACATATCTTCCAGAATTGTCTTTTAATTTAATTTTTAGCCAGTCTAGTGCTGGAATAAATTCTGTTAGGGTGAATGAAATACGTGGCGTTCTGTTTCTGCTCTTTGTCTTACTCTCCTTATTCAGGCCAAGGGAGGGAGCATTGCTTTTATTAAAGGAAAAACATCACAAACACTGCTTGCATATTTAAATGGAGATCGTGAATATGTTCTCTTCGATCCATATGACAAGGAAGCACGTGAGCTTAATATGACTATGCAGGATGATCTTGTTAGGCTTGAAGAAAATGGTGGGTTTACTTTGCTTCTTTTACTGTTCGTTAGATCTGTTTTTAACTATGCAGGATGAAAGAATGAACCAATTGAAAATTAGTCAGTAAAAATATAGAATACTTCCACTTTTTTCTTTATGTTCTTACGGTACTTGTTTAAGATTTAGCTTTTCATTTTTCCTCTTCTACACTATTTCAGGACAATTTGGATATACATCAATTTATCCAGAATTACCCGCATTTGAATTAAAAAGGAATAAGACATCATCAGTTTTCTCTGGTGTATCAAATAGGCCTTGGGAAACCATATTTAGTGGGTCATCACATATGATGCCACCCCTCACCAAATTGTGTTCTGAATTTATGGAGTCTCTGATGGAGAAAAGGACATCGATGGTAGAATGACATACTACATGCATGGATCCGTTGTTGTAGGATATTTGTTTCTTTGGTACCACTTACACTTAATTCAAGAGAGCAGAAGAGTCATAAGGATTAGGCTTGAAGTTAAGATGTTCCCTATGAGACATGTGTAAACCCTACCAACTAGCCGCTGCAGGTTGGCATGACACTTGATGGGAACTGTTTGTATGGTTAGCATATGTAGAAAGAGTTTGGAAAACTAAAGATTTCAGCTTTAAATGGTTAGTTAAGACTGCCTAGTGGGATGAAAGAGGTCCCCCAACTCCAAAAGAATTTTGCTAGTTATTTATTTAGTTATATATTAGTTATCCCCTTCTTGGATGAGAATTTTGATAGTAACAAATGTGGTTGACTTCAGTATGTTTTAAAATGATAAGCTTGCAGTGTAGCAATTTTGTAGGCTTGTGGTACTGTGACCGAGTCTAGATAGTTGGTTGGAAATGCTATGGAAGATACAGGTCGTGTAACAGTATTGTTAATTGTGATTTATATGACAATTCATTGTTTGTTGCATTCCATACATCTGCGTTCTGTTTTTACTCTCACCTAATTTCTATGTCTATTTTTCGTTGTAATTGGTCCGGTGTGATGCATTTTTGGAGTAGTCTGCATCACAAAGTTAGATGCAATAGTGAATGAATTTAAATCACACCATATTCTTCTGGTAGCGTACAGGAATTGGTGGATGTGATGATAAAGATGTAGCTACAGAGTTTTATAAAGGGAGGAGAGGACCACCTTAGTGCTATGGCTTTAAGACAGCACACCAATGACCCTGTTTATTTACTAATGATTACAAACTTCAACTCACAAATACACTTTTCATCTAGTGTTAACTACGGTGAAGATAAGCAATACTTCGGTTCACTGCCATTTCACTCAAATACTTTTTTTTTTTTTTTTTGTGGAAAAACCTTCAAGTTAGTATTGGAAACAGACCTTGGATGTTTTGATATTAAAACTTGATATTAATTCTCACTACCAGAACAACTTTTTGAGTATCAACTAACATAAATGCAGATTTGATAATTCATCAAATCAATCAACTTGAAGCAATAAACTTGCCGACGGAAAAGTCTACCACTTCATCAACTGCTTGTTTTTTGTTGCTACCATTTACTACTATTTCTTTCATGTTGTCGTTATTATTTTGGTGCATAATTTAACTTCTACTCCATCCGTCATTCTTATAAAGTACATTTCACATTTTAACAAATATTAAAAAACAATTGGTAGTGTTGTACCAAAAAACAATTTGGTTGTACAATTGATGTTTATATTTTGGGGATAACTATTAAACTGTTTTTGTGTATACCGGGATGCAAACACTTGCATCCAATTGGGAGAATTGCCACTAAAATGTTAAATTTAGTTGTAGTCTTTTAATAAATTCATCATTTTTCTATTAAAAAATAAGTATTGTCCCACTCCCAACTAAAAAAATAGTGTAATTTGTGAAAACTTAAATGTTCAACTGTGAGAGATAAATTAATGAATGTTTGTTTGATCGCTTACCTAAAAAACAATTATAATTTACAGATATTTCTAATCTCTAAACTTTTATTTAAAAATAATGATGTCATCATATACTACTAAAATAATAAATTTAAGGACGAGTTTTTGTAACAGGAAAAATGAAATTTCTCACTAACTAATTTTGCTCCCACCCGTTGAAATTTCAAGACCCGTCAATGAGTATATGTATTCAATATTAGTTATTTATTTTCTAAAACAAATTAGTAGTAATAATCAATAATATATTTAAAAAATAATAATAAAAACATGTAATAATTTGAATTAGGACTTTTTTACTAGAATTGGAACTTAAATTTAGGGCAATGCTTTTTTTTCAAAGGATTCTTATAAAAAGGAATACCAGTGTTCTTCTGATTGTTGTGTACGGTTTGAAACTTGGAAGATGAATGGGATCATACATTGAAATTGAATTTGTTTTTGGAACATAACTTATTAACTATACGGGGTGTATTTTTGTGTTTATACTTTATATATACTCTTTTGGCCTCTCTGTTGCTTCTTGTAAAAGGGGAAGTTGCCTAATCAAATGTGCTGATTAGAAAGAAAAAAAAAAAAGAACAATGCGGGGTAGCTTAAATTTATGGTCTCAACTCTCATGCGAAGTTATTGAAAACTATTAATAGAAGACACTCACAATAAAATAGTACATTGTCATTACTGAAAATAATATGATCTATACCAGAATCTATGTTCCTAAGAATGAATTCAGTCCTGAATGCATGAACTGTCAATGGACCACTTTTGTTTATTTAAACCTATCCACTTGTAGTTTTTATTGGGGCATATGATATGATATTCATATGGCATGGCAAACCTAATTTATGTTAAGTTGATCTACATTTATCATAGACTATTATTTTATTCTGATTTTTAAAATTGTAAAAGAATAAAATTAACAAAATTCATATTAGTTTAATTAAATCTTTTCTTTACTATTTCATATATTTTAAAGATAATTGATCTTTGTTATTATATAATGTTAATATTTAGTTTATCATATATTATATTTTGCATTAAACATGTTATTCTACCATAACTTTGTAGTATTTTATTTTTTATTTTTACCATGATCTTTATCTTGTATGGTCGTGTCTTTATATTTGACGTCACATTTTTACCTAAAATATTAATATGTTAGATAAACGAATAATTTCACTTGTTGATCAACATTCACTTTTTTTTAAAAATGTGAAAATTCTAAATCGTACTTATGTGAAAAGTCTAATTGATACATGCTATACCAATACTTTGGCGGATCCCTAACTTATAGGAGTACAAGTATTGTTTTCAACAGTAAACTTGGAAACATGCACTATTGAATGCCGTGACTAAAAGCAAACGTACTAGAGGGGTAACCAAAACAAAAGGATTCTTTAAACCTCAACAATATAAGTATATATCAGTTATCAAACTTTGCATGTCCTTGGATTTAGTTCTTATTTTAGGAGTATGCATTTAAAAAGAGTACATGTGAACCCCCAGTTGATATTTACGGTATTAATTAATATCATATGCTTACAAAAGTACATGACAGCTCTAACGGGTCTTGCAATTTCCAAACTAGGAATTATGATTAACATATCGCATATGGCAACTTGGATGACAGCCAACATATGCATAAAACTTGTTTCTGCAATAGTGTTATTTTTGTGATATATTTGAATGCAACAATAGTTGCAGAAGGTGACTAAGCCATATGAGCTAATAGTTATTTCCCACATTATTATAACTGGAATGACATTTGAGATTTGTTTTTAGCTAGATTTCCAAAACACTTGCCATATGATTTTTTCCCCCACCATTAGGAGAACTAAAAAGTGATTTGAAACACATAAGTTTGACTTTGACATGTTTTAGTGATCTCGATTCCATTTGACTTAGTTTGTAAAATAAAATATGTATTTTTTTTACTCTCACATTTATTGTTTGAATCAATTTTATGCAAATGTGTGAATGCATACAAATATAGATCGATTCAATTCAATTCACTTTTGACTAAAATCAAATTTAGATGATCAATTCATTCAAAATCAATTTTTTTTACCATAGAACCACACACACTATGTGTATGTTTTGTCCCAAGTTGGTAGCGTATTCCCGTATTGGACCGTCAATATATTCCTAAGGACCTTAAAGCCCTCTAGAAAGGCTTAGGCGCCCTCCAAAAGGGCTTTTGAAGCCTAGGCACGCCCTTCCAAAGGCACCGCCTTAATCAGCTTCTAGAAGCATCTAGAACCAATAAAATGACCTAAAGCCCGGCTTGCTTGGAGCTTAAGTCACGCTAAAACAAAGCCCACAAGGGGCTATAAATACCACCTTTAGGATCATTCTCAAGAGAGCCAATAATCAATGAAAACCCTAGAATATGATACAAATCCTAGTATTCATTACTCGTATTTTTTTGCAAGTACAATTGACGCCGTCTGTGGAAGACGTTTCTGAATCGTAAATCGCGATTTGGAAACCCTCAATCCAAAAACTCTGAATCATAACTACAAACCACGATTTAGAGAACCGTTCAAATTGCAAACCCAAAATCGCATCTCTCATCGTGATTTAGAAACTCAACCTCGCCATCTCTCCGATGATTTATTGTTCCTTCGCCACCATATGTTTCACCTCGCCTCCTTTCAAGTTTACCACCATGAGACCGTTTTCTGCACAATCATGCCTGGTTGTGCCTTTCTAACTTTGTTATTGGTTAATCCTTATATATATATATATATATATATAATTTAAAAGACATTCATCCAGTTAAATATCGGCTGACTATCAGAGTTAATCATGATTAATCGTTGTGGAAATAAGTTTTCGTATTGTATTATCGTGTTATCTTGAGCGATTCCTTTGCAATGATTCTTGTATGGTCTCTGTTTTAATTTTATGATTACGTAATATGTGCCTTACAATTTAGATTATGGGAGATTTATGGTGTTGGTCTTTAATTACTTTGCGTTCCCATGTTTTGTTTGGAACTATATAATATCTCTATTTGTTTTATCTTTTATAAGGAGACATGAATCATATAAATTGATTGTTGTACGTGTGCCACTGCCATCTTTGTTTAACATCATCATGGCTATTTCATGTTACTGGATATATATGCTATATATTCATGTAATGATTAAAGTTCTTGGTTAGTCAATCGGTTTGCTTATTATTTACTTTATTTTCTTTATCCTCAATTTTATGTGTGCCCTTGGAGCTGCACAAAACGACGCCGCTGAACCTAGCGGCGATCTCGAAAAGACGGTGACTGGGGAAGACGTCTCAAAATCTAGACGATGACATACTCTCTCTCGAAGCGATTCTCTCATCTTGAAGCAATTCTCTTTCGAAGGAATATCAGTTCTATATATTTTGAGGAAATATACCATTTTGACATGAAGATTTATCGCCTAATATATTTTGTGAAAATATTTTGTTTGATTTGAAGAAAAGTTATTGCCTAATATGAAGAAAATTTATCGCCTAATATATTTTGAGAAAATATTTGTCTGATTTGAAGAAAAGTTATTGCTTGATATATTTTGAGAAAATATACTATTTGATTTGAAGAAAATTTATAGCCTAATATATTTTGAGAAAATATTCTATTTGATTTGAAGAAAATTTATCGTCTAATATATTTTGAGAAAATATTCTATTTGATTTAAAGAAATTTTATCTCCTAATTTATTTTGAGAAAATATACTATTTGAAGCAATTTTATTGTCCAATATATTTTGAGGAAATAGAAAATAATTTTACCAATATCCAGTTTGCAAGACAACAACAAAGTTACATCCACGACGACAACAACAAACAACGATCGGGAACGGGCGATTAACTCCATTCTAATAGGAAGTAGGCGAGCTAATCCTAGTTTAATAAGTAGGCGAGCTAGCCTAATTTAATAAGTAAGGAATTAGAATAATACAATTGTAGCGATATTCTATTAATTTGAAGTGTAAAACAAATTCTACTCATTAGGAAAATTGTTATAAGGTCACATAGAAGTGATTCTGTCAAGGAAAGCCTTGGTATTTAAGTGGTTCAGGTGACCCACCCCTCTTTCCTAGGAACCTCTTTTATGCACCATTTACTTTACAAACTGAACTGACTACTTAGTAAAAACATAAATAATGGACTAATAGCACAAGTTAGGATAAAGACAAAACAGGCCCACGTAGAAGAATAAAATTGAGCAGAATACTTAGTTCCAACTTCGTAGGAGGAAGTAAAGACAGAAAATAAAACACCAAACAAGTTAAAATTCAAGTTAGTAGAAGAAAGAGAGAGCATATAAAATGAAAGGAACGAAGTGAGCGAGTTAGTTTAAAATTAATAAGGAAATAACGAATTTCAATTTAAGAAAAGTAATAGGAGGACTTAGTTCCAATCTAATAGAAGAAAGAAACAGATTAGAAGCACAAGATAATCAAGATTAATAAAAGAATGAAAAGAGTAGGAAGGGGAGTAGAAAATATGGGCGAGTTAATAAGAGAAGACAACGAGTAATTAGTTCTCATTGAATATGATGGAGTATGATTAAAACTCTTTTATTTATTTACTTTGGAAGTTCAGATGTAACGTTATATTTCAGATGAATAAAGTTTGGAAGGCAAACATGCCCGCTAAGAACGAGATTAAACAAAAGGAAGAACTCGCTAAACAACACACCAAAATGAAATATAGAAGCAATGGTCCCGTCATTAAAAGCTTGAAGATGAAACACTAAGTTATTCTAACCTTTCTCGATCTTTGAGATTTGTTTTGCAGATTCTACAAAGAAGCATCAGGAAAAGATCAAGGGCGCCCAAACTAGGTCAACCTTTTTCAAGGCTCTGACTCGGCGTTGTGAAGAAATAGAACGCCCATACTGGGTCAACCTTTTTCAAGGCTCTGATTCGGCGTCATGAAGAAATAGAACGCCCAAACTAGGTCAACCTTTTTCAAGGACCTGACTCGGCGTCATGAAGAAATAGAACGCCAGAACTGGGTCAACCTTTTTCAAGGCTCTGACTCGGCGTCATGAAGAAATAGAACTCATAAACTGGGTCAACATTTTTCAAGGCTCTGTCTCGGCATCATGAAGAAATAGAACGTCTAAACTGGTCAACCTTTTTCAAGGCTCTGACTCGGCGTCATGAAGAAATAGAAACGCCTAAAAGGCTCTGATTCAAGAAAAATCACCAAGACAAACACAAGATATTATCTAAAGAAATACAGATACGTACAGAAAAAAACATGGTAATAACCGTCGCAAAATGCATAAGTTCATTTACCAAAATGATGCAACGACACTAATGGACCGTCAATATCTTCCTAAAGACCTAAGGCCCCAGATGCTCACCAGAAGGACCAAAAACGACCTTAGACGTGTCCTCTTAAGAGTGTCATCTCTAAAGGTTTCCAGAAACATCTAGAACATTCTAAAGCATCCCATATGATCGACCTTACAGATTCATCATTTTGCCTTATTCCAAGACTCGTGCTTGGGGGTTGTGGACCGTCAATATATTCCTAAGAGCCTTAAAGCCCTCTAGAAAGGCTTAGGCACCCTCCAGAAAGGGTTCTTGAAGCCTAGGCGCGCCTTTCCAAAGGCACCGCCTTAATCAGCTTCTAGAAGCATCTAGAACCAGATAAAATGACCTAAAGCCCAGCTTGCTTGGAGCTTAAGTCACGCTAAAACAAAGCTCTTAAGAAGCTATAAATACCACCTTTGGGATCATTCTCGAGAGAGCCAATAATAATTGAAAACCCTAGAATACGATACAAACCCTAGTATCCATTACTCGTACTTTTTTACAAGTACACGTATCTTAGAAGCTTTTGTTGTGATATTTCAAAAGCTCCATATTAGAGATTCCCTTGACCACGCATTCACAACCAAATCCACCGCACAAACAAATATAACATAAGTTTGGTTTATTTTTGAAATAGTAAGAAATGATTTAGAGGTGTACAATTGATTATGTTTGATTCCACTTTGGGAGGAGGTGAAATTTATTCTAGAGGTAGAAAATTGATTTTCACATACTTATATGTTATCGAGTAGAATCGATTTTAACTAAATCTATAACTTGGATGCATTGCTTATAAAATTGAATTTCCACCTTGAATTTATTGTTAAATCCACTTTTACATGAATATATTTATCCAAACATAAATTACTTTGTATTAAATTTATTTTGATGATAATCAATTTTATAGAATAATTTCAATTTAAAGTAAATTTTTATCAACAAAACAAAACACACATGTTTAGATAATTAGATGTTCTGTAATAGTATCAATTTATTGTTTTTTAGTTTGAATTGATTTTTTCACCTCTATAATTCAAACTGAATTTATTGTTCAACTGAATTTTTATGAATGAAACCGAACATAAATTCTTTTACCTTCAGCTTACTTAAATCAAAATCAATTCATTGTTTTTTTTGTCACCACATCCAAATTATTATATAACTAAAATTACCGTAAAATTAGCTTGAAAAATGAGACACCATTTCATTATGAACAATTTAAAGAAAACATCCACGAATTTCTTATTATTATTCGTCAAATTGGCATAAAGGAGTGGAGCTTTTATGTACACAATTTTCTCTGGCTTGTTTGATATAAAGAGTTTAATATCCCGTGAGCAGTGATTTGCACGCGAAAACAACCATGCATTGTCATTTTTCTGTTGGCGTTGCCGACATAATATGGATTGGAGTTCAATTATATGATCATAAATTCACATCACATCCACAAGCACACATACACACACTCAAAAACAAAAACAAAAACCAATTATAGAGACTGATTAAATAGGAGTCACATTGTACCACAACAGAACCCTTCAATTGTATCAAATAAACTATCAATTTAGTTTTTAAACTATTATTTCCTCTCTAATTTAGTCGAAGCTTTATAGTTCTTTTAGTTTGACAAAATTGTCAAGTCAGCCTTTTAAGTTTCAGAAATTATAAATATGTCATTTTAGTTGATAAACTATTTCACATTTACTCTTGATAACAGTTCCTGTTTAAATGATGATTATATGTCCATTAAGTTGTTGACTTAGATCAAAACAATGTGTTTCAAAGGCTCCAGCCTCCAGGTATTCAAAACGTTGCGTTTAATGGTCACAAATGATCATTTAGAGGACAAGAAAAACAACTATTGACAATAAGAACGACATTTCTAGCTCTATAAAAGATCATTTATAACCATTAAATGTAATATTTTGACATCCTAGAGCCTTTAAAACACAATATTTTGATCCAAGTCAACAACTTAGCGAACAGTTTAACGGCCACATCATCAGTTAAACGGAGACCGTCAACAAGAGTAATAGTTGAATAGTTTATGAACTAAAATGACTTATTTGAAACTTTCGAAACTTAAAGAATTAACTTGAGAATTTTGTCAAACTAAAAGGACCAAAAATGATATTTAGCTTTTAGTCTATAAACTAATTTATTTTTTAAAAAAACTAAACTAGTCCACTTAAATTGACACCGATGAAAATCAAATCTGAAACTTTAAGGATGAATATAATCAAAGTTTCAAACCAACACCGTCCATCAACTCATATATAAAAATATAAGTTGTCCTTAAAATATAAAAAAAAAAATGTCAATTTAATCCCTAAAGTCATATCAACAAGAACCAAATTGATAAGTTTTATATATTAAAGAGTGTTTATTAAATAAGTCCACACTAATTAAGAAAGCCAAAAGTAAAATTTTTGTATTAGAAACAACAACTTTTGAACTTCTAAAAGTTGAGTGCAACAATTTGTTATTTATTTTATCAATGTTGTGAGAGCAATTATTAACATTTTTTTCTTTATAGTATAATTTAGAGACTAATAAATTGAAGATGATTTGATAGTTTATAGGCTAAATCGACACTTTATTCATTTTTATCCTCAAAATTAAGACATGTATATACATACATATGTAACTGAATGCGCCTAACTACTTTATCCTAATTAATTACTTTCAATTGAATCAATTAAAGACATTGAAAAGGAACTGTCATATTCATACTCCAGATCCTCAAAACCCCAAAACTCTTCCTCCTGTTCTTCTTCTTCCTCTGGCATTTTCCATTTCTCTATATCCATCTCTCCCTCCTCCATTATCTCCAATACCTGTCATCAATTGAACATAAACTAACAATTAAGTAACTGTCATTGTTGCATAGTATTAAAGTGTGACATAAAATCGAATAGAACCTACACATTTAATAATCTAACTTGTCTTCTAGTTTATTTTAAATTATATACACATTTTGTTTGTGTGTGTGACTGCCATATATATTAACATGTGTCCTATTATAATAAAGGTCAAGATTAGGTAAGACACAACATCAACTGATTAGTCAATTTGTATGAGAGAAAAATGCCGCCACTGAATGGCATTAAGAAAATTTGAACAAGTCTTAATTCATGCATAAGAAAGTTATGAAAAGAGAAGAAGTTATAAGCAAAACCATCATATTTCAATACAAGATAACATACGAAAAATATATTCTGCTATTATATTTAAAAAGTTTGATTGTTTGAAGCATTGAAATTGATGTTATTGTGTATAGTTTATTGGTAACTTGGCAAACTGTCTAAATAAAAGACATTAATTGGACAAGTGAACACGCCATTCCAATTTAGATAATGTGACAAATTGACGAAGTTTACGAAGATATGAAAAAATTATATGTCACGGATGCAAAACAATTTGTTTATTTATGTTTTACAAATACCAACGATCTAATTAGAAAAAAAAATTATATCCACGAAATCACATAAGCAAAGTAAGCTCTTCCTATGAAAGCATGGATCTGTTTCCTTCTACTTACAAGTATATGTGTTGATACCACAAATTTCGTAGTATATATGGATTTACTTTTTTGCTTATAGAAAAGTATATATAAAATTTCACCAATCAATGGGATAAATTAAGAAAATGCCAAGTGGAAGAGTCTAAATATATACAATTTTCATTTACATCAAATGTAAATGAACATTGTGTACCTCCTTTTCATGTACGTCATCTTATCATGCAAATATTAGACTAGTGTGCACTCTTAAAGATTTACTTGTTAGAATACTATTCATAATTCAAATAGAGATAGCTTTTTAAGTCGAAATAGATTGAGTCTTCCTAATTTTAAGTTTAACTAGTTTATATACAAATTTTGTGATAAATTGAGATGTGAACCTAGTTGAAATCTTTACTCTTTTTGTGATATATTTAGATACCTTTTTCAAGTTCTAAAATAAAGAGTATGTTTCTATTAAAATTTGTGAAATTCTTTGAAAAAAGTATGCACAAATTCGATGAAGTGATATAAAAATTTATTACGATAGAATACACCTTGATTGTGCATCCGTGGTAGTTGTACCAGTCTTTACTATTTGTATGTTTTAAAATGATGACCAAAATGAAGTTGGTGATTGGTTCCTTCTTTGGGAAGAAAGAAATTAATGGATGGGGAGGAGTGAATGACTATATTTCCAGGCACAAGTTCTTCTGTTACATAATAAAGGAAGCAATAAAAAATTGATATATTTTTATTTAATTAACTTAATTAGTAACTTATTATGTTGTTTTTATTTAATTAACTTAATTATTAATTTATTATGTTGTATTTGAATTAATGTAAATTGATTTATTGTAGTTTTTTTTACTTATAATTTGAATATTTTTTGAGTATTTCTTTGATTTTTTTTTGTTGGTGCCGGGGTTTGAACCCCAGATCTCGCACATATTACACATTGTTTGTCCAGCTCACAAGGACCGAGTATTTCTTCGATTGATTATGTTATAATTTCAATCTATTATTTTTTTATTAATTAATCACAGATAATATCAGTTTATGACATTTAAAACCTAAATATTCAATTTGTAATAAGAAAACATATTAGGAATAAACCATATTTAAGTTAACTAGTTAATCTTAATCATTGTTCTTTGTGAGAGAAAAAAAATCTTAATGATTGTTCAAATTGGCCAAAAACAACACTGCTCACATGTGATGTGGATATTTCTTAATAAAAATATGTATAATAAAAAACCAAGTATTTTATCCAAACCCTACGCAATGTCTAGATGGGCTCCATGAATGACTTGGTGTTTTGTCATAGCAAAAGAATAAAATCAAGCCAACCATATTAATAAATGGACATGTTAATTGAAGAAGTAATCTTGATGGCATTTGAAGAATTATTAATCTAAGACAAAAAGAAATTATACCTCAGTCATGGAGGGTCTCCAAGTGGAAGATGCCCGGATGCATAGGGAGGCAGCAAAGGCAAGTCTCTTTAACTGTGTTACATCATAAGCTCCTTCAAGCCTTGCATCTACCAGCTCTTCTATATCACCTTTGTTCAAAATTGGTTTTGCCTACTCATTCAAAAAAATGAAATTATCAAGGCTCGTACAAAATCATTAAACAAAGCTATTAAAAATCAATAATCAATGTAAAAATCACCACTACCTAATCATCCAAACGAGTATGTGCACTCGTAATCGCTATGCGGTCAACCACGTCAGTGGTCATTGGATTAACATTTGACGATATAGATTTCAATAAAAAAATTGTTTTCTAAAACAAATTGGACCGTCAAATATTTTGATTCAACTATTATTGATGTGTGTCACTTCGAGAAAATGTGACTATACACAACCATATGATCAAAATAAATCATGAATGTAAAAAACAGCACTACTAGGGCCTAGTACTAGAAGAAACCAAAAAAGACATTTACAATGAGAAAAAAACAATCAAAAGTGGGGCTAAGTCTACTCTACTCTACTCTACTTACCCAGCTATGTAAACTTTGGTGAGACACATCCACAGGTTTCCTACCAGAAATGACTTCAAGCAAGAACACACCAAAAGCAAATACATCTGTTTTCTCATCCACAACTCCATGCAAGTAGTATTCTGGTGCCAAATGTCTACAAAACATAAACCACTCCAATTTTTAAACCTTTTACTTTTATAATAAAGAAATAAAAAAAAATGAATATTAACATGAGTATCATGAATGATTTTGAAAACAAAAATAAATAAAAAAATACCCAAATGTTCCTTCTATTGGAGCAATTGAGTGATGAGTCCATTGTGATGGAAGCCATTTTGCTAGTCCAAAATCAGATATCTAACACAATTAATCAAAACAAACTTTCATTAGAAAACACACATAAAAAAGCTGTATAACATAAAATTTGAAACATTGAAGGTTACAAGAACCTGTGGTTCAAAATCTTTTGTCAATAAAATGTTTGATGCCTTGATATCTCTATGGATTATTCTCCTCTTGCAACCTTTGTGCAAGTAGTGAAGTCCACGCGCTGTCCCAAGAACTATTTTATGTCTTGTTTTCCAATCTAAAGGAGCCAACTTTTCATCTGCAATATAACAAAGATTTTCATATACTATTAACAACCCTTTTTTTCATTTCATGTTTTGATACCAAAACAACATTTTCTATGACAAATAAGGTAAAAAAGGTTTATGTAGTTACCATGAAGAATAGATGAAACAGAACCAGTTGTGGATAGTTCAAAAACAAAGTAAAGTCCATTGTCAATACAACATCCTAGAAGAGACAAAACATTGGAATGACGAACATGTCCAATTGTTCCAATCTCTGTCAAAAACTCTTTCTCCTTTCTTTCATCCTTTGAAGCTCTTGTTAATCTCTTCACAGCAATTTCTTCACCATTTTTCAATGTTCCCTTGTAAACCTCAGCATAACCACCTTTTCCAACCATATTTTCTAAAACAAAAAAATAAAAAAACTTTTATCCCCAAAAATTGCATGAATATTATACTATGAACTTTTTCAAAAAAACAAACAAGGGTTATTCACCTGAGTTGAAGCCACTGGTAGCATCAAACAACTCTTCATAAGAGAAGCATTTCCATGTTGGTCTTTGACACTGTTCTTCTTCTTCTTCATATGGAAGAATCTTCAAGCTCTTATCGTTTTCTTCACCTTTGGGACTCAGAACTGGTTCCCCTAAACCACGTTTGGTAAATGAGAAGAGCCTCTTGAAGCTGCTTGTTCTTATATACCTCATCACAATGAATATCAAACAGAGTACTCTGTTTCATGCAAAACAGAACAAAACAGAGGACAATGAAATAGATATCTCTGTGTCTGTGTTTGAGTCTACAAATATAGAGACAAAAGCCAAGACTGTGTTGGTTTCAAAGTGTAGCTTGAAGAAGAGCTATGTAGTATATATGTATAGTACAATAGGGGTCTGAGAGAGAGAGAGAGAGAGAGAGAGAGAGAGATTAAATGCTTTGTCTGTTGAAAATGTACAAGATTTTAGAGTTATTACAAAGAGCAATGAAACTTAGACGTGTGTTAGGAGAAAGCAGAAAAATGAATTAAAGTGGCGTGGCTATGGTTAGAATGGGGCGACCCTATCATTTACACTATTTTTAAATGGGTTTGAATTTAGTTAATTCAATGTATGTTTAGGTCACGGTAGCTGTGTATGCTTCAAAAAGAAAATAATTGTGTAGCTCTTAACAAAATTACGTCTTGGCTGTGGGATTCTTTTAACACGATAGCAGGTGGCATAAACAGATTTCGGAGGAGCCTCTAATACTATCTTAAAAATTTGGTTGGATCTAACGCAACTCTACAAAACTGACTTATAGGTTGAAAATTACCCTTACCTATAAACATATTGTCAAGTAATATCTTATCCGATGTGAGATTCTTTAACAATAATTCATATATTTTTTTAGAAATTGACTGCAATGTCAAACATGAATGGCTAGGTTTGTGATAATTATATGTAATCGAGTAAATTCAATTGATTTGAATCAATAGTTAAAAAAGTTAGAAGTCTCGAGTTTTTTTTGTTTTTTTTGTTTTGGACAATAGTATTTGTAGCAATAGTTGCTATCCATGCCATCTCAATATCTTAGTCCCCGGAGAGATGCGTGTTCTGTGACTATTTCTTCAATTAGTGATGTAACGAAATATTTTCTTAATATTAGTATCATTTTGAAGTCAATGGTAAAAAAAAATCCTTGTTTTTAGACGACACAAAGAAAAGTACTTGATGGAAGCTTATTATATGTGAGTTTATGAAGGTGATGCTATCGGTACTTGTAGATGTAGTTAGGGATACCCCAATTTTGGTAATGGTTCAGGTAAACTACTTTGCATTTATGAAAGAAAATGAACTTTAGCGAAAAAGTTGCTACTATATCTTTCATATTACAACTAATCGTACGAAAGACTAGAGATCAGATATTTTGATGCATGGTGAGGTTAGTCATTGAAGGTTCAAAAAGAAGAACATAGTGAGGTTAGTCCACAACATGGTTAGATATTTTTTTTACTAAAACAACAAATATGAGCATAGTTGGCTTTTTTTATGTTGAGGATGGAGATCCAATCTTGTACCTCTTTAATTAAAAAAATGCAAGTTATGATAATCACTTTTTCTGAAACAACATTGTTGATTTTTAAGAATAATTTGTGTTAGAACGGCAACTAGAATCAAAAGATTAAAAGAACAAGAAAATAAAAGATAACGGACACAATCAATCAATGATATATCTTTGTGATTAAATAGTAGGTATAGTTTAGTTTGTATTATTATGATAGATTTAAGTTTAGTATTACAAACAATATATAGTATTACTACTACGATTTAATTTACAATATTACTTCGAAACCGATCTCAACAATTTGTTGATCAATTTGACAGTTTTGAGACATTTTCGTCAGTTTTTGTAAAAAAAAAAAAAAAAACTTTTCTCTGTTATGCCTTTATTTTTATTAATTATTTTAAACATTTTTCATAAAGATGGTCAAACTCTCTTTATAATATTGTACTCCTTTTTTGGGTGGATATGTACATAATGTAGTTAAAAAATGTAATGTGAAGATAAAGCTTCCCAATATATTAATGAAGTGAAATCGAATCCTATACGTGAAAAATGCGTAGGCCATCGATTTTATATATTTTTCTAATTTTTATAGTCTACCAGGCACTTGCATAAACTTTTCTTAATTCTTGGTAAATATTTACTACTATGCAATTCGATTATTTACCTTCTTAGGGTAGCCAAATTTGACAACTTAAAAGTCGATCTCCATTGTCATCTTAAGAATAACACTAGTTGAATTGCTCACCATACGATGGTTATATATTATACGGCCCTTTGTTTTTTATATGTTTATAATAATTTTGTAGTCGAGAGATAAGTGAAGTATGATCAACGAATTTACAGGAGCACATAAAAATGGTTGGCATACTACTTTATAGTAGTGTATCGGTGCTTGTTGAAGTGGAGGAACAAAAGCATATTTGAAAAAGATTTCATCGTCTAACAATTCAACTAGTGTTATTCTTCGAGACCTTTTTTTTTCCATCATCGTCTAACAATAGCATAAAAATGGTTTTGTGGAGATGCGTTAGGCCCAAAAGCATAAAAGCATAAGAAGGTAAATAATCGTATTGCATAGTAGTAAATAATTGTCTAACAATTTGGTTGGGCCTAACGCAACTCCATAAAACCAAATCCCGACTCCCTTTTTTCCAAATCCGGCCGGCCGGATGTAGATCTATGGTCGTGGTGGTGTGACAAGACTACGTCTCCGCACCACCATTCTCACCCCCTCGTGGTGGTTCTCCGTTTCCGATCCTTTTTTTCCTTATTCCGATATGTTTCTAGATCCGTTTTTTACCGTGAAGATTTTGTGTTTTCATCTATTTTGTGCAGAATCTCGTGCAATACTATGCTAAAATTTAGATCTCAAGGGGTTGAGTTACTAGGAAAGATAATAAAAGAAAAGGGTTTTGTGGAACAATCCTTAGGAGTTGTAGCACGTAACTTCCACCCATCAGCATTCATGTCTTGTTGTGTCCTTCACTACTAGTTGGCGGCAGTCCAGATCCTAAGGTATTTAAAGAGAGTGAAGCAAAGTTGGTGAAGGTGTTGAACATTTATGAAGAGAGGCCATCAAAGAGCAAGTATTTGGCTGGTGATTTTTCAACCTTGCTGATATGAGTCACCTTCCATTTATGGATTACGTTGTTAACAATACGGAGAATGATTATTTGTTAAAGGATAGGAAGCATGTTAGTGCTTGGTGGTGGCGATGCGTGGTGGAGGTGGTGTTTGGGTGGTGATGTGGTGGTGTCAATCTGTTTGGCCCGTTTTTCGACGGCGGAAGGTTTATCGGTTGTTGGTGGTGGTGACGCACGTGTGGTGTGGAGGGGGTGATGTGTGGTGCCGATAGGGGTGGTCCGTTTCCGGTGGCTGCAAGTGTGGCGGAATCTCTTTCATACTCGATTAATCCTCCTTCAACGAACTTCTAGATTGTTTGTTGTCGTATGGATCATGGTGGTTGGGGTTTGTTCGTGCCGGTGGCCGTGGGCATCAGATTTTGCTTGATTTGGTAGCAGACCCTACGAGGTCACTGTGTGTTGGTTACTTTTACTATTTCGATGTTGTATTATGTTGTGGGGGGGGGGTGATGCGTAGTGGTGGTGGCTTTGCGTGAAGGGATCGTGGGGCTGTCTTGGTGGGGTTTGGATAGATGGTCGTGGTTTTTTGGACTCAGATTTAGTGTTGGAACGGTTTGCGGATGAGAGCTATTTAAGGGGGTGGTTGGTGTTGTTTAGGTGAGGAGGCGGGTGTTTGTTGGGGTTGATTTCTTTTGGAGGATGCCTCTGTTATTCGGGTCCTTGTTCGTCATCACTAACTCTTGTTTGCATTTTTGGGGTTGTTAAGATGTTTAGGGGGTTTGGAGGGAGCGGGTTTCGTTGAGCTGAGCCTTTTCCATTTGATCGGATTGTTGTTTGCACCTCTGCTTATCGTGTCGTTTGTCTTACTTTTTGTGTGCTAGTTTCCGGTGGGCCGATTACTTTTGCTTCGAGATCGGGAGTCGGTGTCTAGCTGCAATCTTGTTTGGCTTGATTTGGTGTTTCTCTGGTATACCAGAGGTGAGGGGTGCCCTTCTGATTTGATCGTAAAGTCTGGTTGGCCGATCACTTTTGATTCGAGATCGGGAGTCAGTTCTTTGACTCAAGTTTGGTTTTGAGCTTTTTATGGTTTCTTTCGATGGATCGGAGGTCGAGAGGTGGTGGAAGTTGATTGATCTTCTCGGATAGGAGCTTTTCAGATGTGGCTCATCTTAGGTGTTGAGGACTAGGAGTTTATTTTTGACGGGTGTTTCGTTGGGGGTGAGTAGTGACGATGGGTGGTGTGGGATATCGATTTTACAGTGGTCGTTTTCGTGGAGAATTCTATTTTAGGTGGTGACGTGTATTTTGGTGGGTGTTGCCCTCGTGGGTGTTTTTTAAGGTGTTTATTTTTTGGTGTTCCGCCTATATACGGCGCCTTTAGTTTGTATTCTCAATTTCACCGGTCTCTATTTGTCTTAAGCAGTAACCTGGTGATTTAATAAAATTTGTTGTTTCAAAAAAAAAAAAGCTCTCTTTTACTGGGTGCAACCTATGCGAGTATCAAAGATTGAAAATCAAGTGGTAGAGAAAGTGGTGAGACCCACATGAGTTGCACCCGATAGAAGAATGTGTGGTAGAAAAAGTGTTAAAAAAAGAGTGTTTATAGAATTCTCATGGAGATTGATAGTTGCGAGCATATGCACGTGACTCGTTGGTCTCATCACAAGGATACTCTTTTCATTAGGTGGAAATGGTTTCATGATGGATGGGTCAAGTTCAATTGTGATGGCACGCATATAAACTCAATTAACCTTTTGGTATATGGTGGTCTTCTTTGATAAAGCAATGACATTTGTTTGAAGAGTTATGCTCGTAAATTTGAAGCTTGCGCTGATTTCATGTAAAGATGTGAGCCATGTATTCGGGTGTGGAGTAGTTCAGAGACAATGGATTGCACACCTTCAAGTCGAAGGTGATTCAAAGGTGCAACGTTATAGAGCTAATTAAGTGGAATTTTTGTTTGTTTGAGGGGAATTAAGTGCAACTTAATTAGTGGATTTGAAGCTGATTAATCTGGCGCATTTCTGTTCTCAATTTTTCCCAATGCAGAATCCGTATCCTTTGGTGGATACGAAACCATCTTTATACATTGAAGTAGGGAAATTATTCTGTCAAAAAAAAGAGTAGGGAAATTATTTAAATGGAAAAGACTCTAAAAAGAAAGATGCATGAAGCAGAAAAATAGATTTCATCATTATTTAAAATGTTCCTTCAAAAAAAAAAATCATTATTTAAAATGTATGATATGAATAGTGAAGGAATAAATACCTAACCACTTTATATGTCTAGTGTAGCAGTTAAAACCACCACTTTATATGTGGATATCTTTTTTAAGCCATGGCTTTGTTGCATACTAATCGCACAATAATTCATCTCACATCACCGAACACATTCAACAACCAGCTCATAATAACAACACAGAATAGGGATCAATTTAATTAAAATGAACTCGACCAAGCAATAAGAGACACATTGTCATGATTAATCATTTTTTGTTAAGCCATCCGATTAATCATTAATACAGAGAAAGATGTAGCATTAACAAACAAACAAACAAAAGCTTATTTCATCCACTACATATGTAATCTACACTTGGATAATGATTATAACTTGTAATACTCCAGGTAGTGGCCCTCAGAGGGGCGGTAATCCAGGGTATCATTATTTTAGGGACGTTAAAATTGTTATTTTTATTTGGTAGTAAGTGTTATATAAATAAATTTCTTTTAAATTTATTTTGATTAATTTTATTAAAATTAAAGTATATTATTAAAGAACTTTGATTACGAATTTATATTATATTTGCAATAAAAAAATGGAATAAAATAGACATTCAAATAATTAAAATGACACAACTTTATTGATTCGCTCAAGGCATCAAAAATCTTAAGATCGACCACGACTCTATGCATATAATTACACTACAAATCTGCCACCAGAAATCGCGTAAAAAAAGAAATTCTTTCTAGACGTAAAATAATCCGTAGATAAACACCCGTTTCACTAGGGTTATAGTTGTGTCTCTATTTTACATGTCATGATTGAGGACATGTGGTCTCTACCGTCACAGTGCATGGAATCACACGGTGAGAAGATTCATAATCGTCCAATCTCATTTGGACGATACATATCTCAAGTTTGGAAATATTTCAATCCTACTTAACATGATAAAGATAAAGATAGTAGAAACAAGACAAAATTACACATATTATCTTTTAACTTAATCCATGTTACAGGAGATATGATATTGTGAGCTATTTTTTATAATTCTAATTACACCCTTGAATAATTTTTCCTAAGATAATGTTACATTGGTGTTATTAAAAAAGATACGAATTTATATTATATTTATGGGTTAATATGTCTTTACCCCCTGTAATTTGGGCGAGTTCCGGTTTACCCGCTGTAAAAAAAAATTAAGATTTCAACCCTGTAAAATAAGATTTTTTGATTTTAACCCCTGACCCATTTGACTGTGCAAAATTGCTAACGTGACATGCTGATTGTGCATATTTGATTATGTGGCGTATGACTGTATAATTAATTTTGTTTTTCATTTTTTTTAAAAGGTACACATGGCATTTGTGCCTATTTTTTAAAAAAAAATAAAAAATTTGTAAAAATAAAAAAATTCAGGATTTTTTTTATTACGAAAAATATATTTTTCGAAAATTCCAAAATTTATATTTTAAATTTTTTTAATTTTCCATAATGTTTTAAAATTATTTTCAAAAAAATTTGAAATATATATTTCAAATTTTTTATTTCGAAAAAAAAAAAAATTATTTTCGAGAATTTGGAAATATATATTTTTTGAAATTTAAAACAAATTTTTTTCGAAGAAGAAGTTTTTTAAATTTTCTCAACAAAAGAAATCTGTAAAATATTTTTATAAATTTATTTAAAAATTTAAGAAAATTCAGATTTTTTTTTCGAAAATTTATTCCATAATTTTTTTTACGATGTGTTACTGATTTGAGAATATTTAAAAATTGAGAATAAAAAAAATCTAATATTTAAATTTATTCTTATCTATTTGTTACATGTGATATTTGTATTGAAAATTGAGGGTATTTTTGAAAAGAAACAGTCAGTCCAAAAGAACTGAAAGGGGTTGTTTTCTTTATATATATATATATATATATTTTTTTTTTTCCCAAAAAATTATATGAAAAATACAAAAATTTCTAAACTTACTATCTTTTGATTTTTTTTTAAAAAAATCCAAATTAAATTAAAATTTTAAAATTATTCTAAAAAATAACATAAGCTAATTTTTTAATGTTTATTTTTTTCTGAATTTTTTTATTTTTTAAAAAAAATCAAATTTTTTTTTCTTATTTTTAATTTTTTTGAAAATTAATTTTTCAGTTTTTATTTTTATTTTTTTATCTTTTTAAAAATAAATTTTTAAACCATTACACACATGTCAGATTTTAAAAAAATTAAAATTAAAATAATTACACAGTGGCGTGCCACGTCAGTGTCCATTACACACGTGTCAGGTTTTAAAAAAAATAAAAATAAAATAATTACACAATGACGTGCCACGTCAGCGTCTGGATGAGGTCATAGGTGTTTTGTGGAGAAGCTTCATATTATAGAGTTGGAATCTAAACTTTTTTTTTACTGTAAATCGGAATTCGCCCAAATTACAGGGGGTAAAGACATATTAACCTTATATTTGTTATATTATTGGTGTCATTAAAAAAGATAAGCATGGTTTGTTTGGGTTTGTTACAACTTGAAGTTCACAAATATTTATACTTATAATTTTAATCTAAATCAAAATTAGATTTTGCTTTTAATTTACACGCATGATCGCAATAAAAAGACTAAAAATATGGGCCAGTCTTTCTTATAGTTTCATATATTGATTTTGATCGTTAACCGTTTTAAATGACATTTTTGCCATTTTGATCCATCTACATGTGATTTTTCAAGCATTAAATCTAAAATTCATATAAAAATATGAGTGGAGGATCGTAGATTTTAAAATTAAGAGATCATTTCGAAATAAAATTATAGATTTTAGTCTTGAAAATCTATACGAAAATTGATCAAAATGACGAGTATAAAAAGGTAAATGACAAAATCGTTATCTGAAATTAAATTAAGGTATTATGAGACTAATTTTGCATAAAACAAATATCGATTTAAACATAGTACTTTCTCCGTCTCACAATAATTGTCTCTTTAGCATATTTTCTTTTTCTCAAAATAATTGTCACTTTACAATACCCATACATCATTTATTAATTTTTTCCCATTATTATACCCTTATTTAATGAATTTCATTCAATTTAACTATTCCACTAACTATAATTAATAAGGGTATTTTAGTAAATGATATTAATTTTACCATTGAAATCAACACAATTAATCACTTCCTTAATAATCGTGCACAAATCTTAAACGACTATAATTTAGAGACAGAGGGATAAATTAACAATAATTTCTAATAATAAAAATATTATCCATGTATCACCTTTTGAATATAGTTATTTTGAAACTATTTGTACTAAAATTATCGGTCATATTTAATTTGAAATAAACAGAGTCACGAGCTTCAACACATAAACTTTTAGTATGTGTGCACGAAGCACAGTATATACTTTATAGGACCACTACATTACATGCATGCCATGCAGCAGAATCAATGGGGCATGTTACTTAGTTCTTGTTCCACCATAATCTGGGAAGTTGTAAGAGACAAAGTCCCTTTCTAGCCAACTACTTATGCAAACATGCGTGTGTGGTCACCTTTAGCCATTAAAGTTGCTCAGCTAAGACCACAAGAACAGTCTCCAATGAATATTCAAATTGGATATGCAAGCAAAGCAAGCCATGATCATAACTAGAGATATTGCTATATTAATTTAATTTGCTTTCTCTTCACGATCTTCACATAACTTCTTGTAACTATTGTGTATGCATTTCATCTATTTTAATCAATCACAAAGGAACAAAAAGTTTAGACGCCCAAAAAATGAAAAATTGAAAAATAACTAATCAGTCAAGCTTCTTTATAAAGTATATGACAGTAGTAATCCATTTGAGATTAAAATAATGGTTGACTTGAGATCTTGGAGTGTGTTCCTCTCAAGATCTCATGTTCGATTTCCTCTAGTGCTAATTTTGGTAGATTAAGTTTATACGAAGCTATAATTTGACTTTAAACGAGACTCCCGTAAATGGAAGGTAAGATTGGTCTATTCAACTTAGTCGATTCTTGGACCGGATACCGAATTTAAAAAAATGAAAGTAGTATCTAATAGTAGTAGCAGGAGTATTTCTTGATCCCATCAACCAGGGTATATGTGGAGTCGGAAAGAACAAATGAATAAGCTATTGATTTTCTATTTCAATTTTTTTTTGACAAAATTTATTTTAAAGGCAAAATCATGTCTATAATCCTTTACGTTTGATTTTTATTTCAGATTTGATCCTTTATCGGTTAGTGTTGGAACTTACTTTGATACAAAAGTTTGTTCATTTTGGAAAGGGCCGGGTCAAGAGGTCAAACAGCTCAAACCAAAACTTTATGCTTCAAAATATTGGGCCAAAAAAACAGCTAAAAAGATTTAATCTAATTATAAATATATAATATATGATACATTAGTTACAAATATTTGCTTAGCTCGACTAGTTTAAATGAGAATTTCATATATCTTTGATGATCGAAGTTCGAACTTATAGATAGTTTATGGGCTTAATAAAGATTTATCATTTTTCTTCCATTAGTGTTGGAACATATGGCCCTCAATGGCAGGTACCCATTTAAGCATACCATTGTTAACGTTGTTATTAAGTTAAACATTGGAGCACTTTTATTTGTTAGTGTTGGAACTAACTTTGGGACATAAGTTTGTTCATTTTGAGACAGGTTTGGTCTAAGTATCAAGCGGTTTAAATTTGGACTTTATGTCTTCAAATGTTGGAGAGAAAAAAAGCTTAAAAAGATTCGATTTAATTATAAATATTTAATATGATATGTTAGTTATAAATGTTCGTCCGATTTAATTAATTAAGATGGGGCCTCATGTGCTTCATGACCAAAGTTCAAACCTTGAGAATATAGATAACTTATGCCCTTAAAAAAGATTTATCATTTTGCTTCCATTAGAGTTGGAACACATGTTAGTGAGAACAGAAATTAAGGAAATCAAGAACCAGCATGTTGATCATGTATTAAAAAAAAAGTATGGAAGGATATTTATAGCATACAAATGGAAGACTAGGTAAGTGATTTGTTAAAAAATGTGTCTAGGAAGATTGGAGGTGGTCAAAATATTGTTTCACCTTTATGGGTGACTGGTTTTAAAATGATTAAATCGTATAAACATTTTTTTTAATGTGTGACATGTAGTAAATTGTGGTTGGATGTTTTATCTTGGTTAGGAATTAGTTGTGCTTTGACAAACAATAGCTTTTGTCACGTGAATTAGTTTATAAGTTTAAACTTTTAGGCTCTATTTGGATTGGATTGATAGAACATAACAAAACGAAATGAAATTTAATGGAATGAAGTGAAATAGAGCGGAATGGAATGTCCACTCCATTTCATTGTTTGGTTATATTATGACGGAGAAGAATCAATTTCTCGTTCAGTTGTTTGGAAAGTGAATTATGACGGAGCGGAATGAAGCAATTATAAAAAAAATTATTCCATTTATACCCTTATTTTAAAACACATTATTGTGTAAAAATAAAATCATATAGTTTATATACCTCTTTTTCGTTGTTTTAGTTATTTTCACTTATGCATTATATATACCTTCACATAGAACTACCATGACAATGATAAAAAAAAATCTCACAAAATGGTCTTGAAGCAAGGAATCGCAATAATCGGCCTCCTAAAGCAACAAGAACCATGACCACTAAAATCAACCTCTGATCATAAACTAGATATATGTCACCTAAAAACGAGCAAAAAACATAAAAATAAAAAACTCCAAACGAGAATATTATTATAAAATGGAGTATTTTGTTGGTGCTTGATGGTGAAGAAGAAACGTGCACATAAGAAGAAGTGAGCAGGCATCACATAAGAAGAAAGTGAAAATGGGCAGTTAGTGAACAGGAACGTGTAGGAATGAGTATTTGACCAGTAGAGGAAGAGGGAATTAAAATAAGGGTAAAGTGGTAATATTTGAATACTCAAGTTCTATTTCATTGGATACACTTTAAATTGGGGAGAATGGCAAATTGAATGATTGAGTGCTATAGAATGGAATTGGTTCTATTGCATTCAATCCATTTTTTTTATATAAATCGAGACAATGAAATTTTATCATATACCATTTCATTCCACCACATCCCATAATCCAAAGAGACCGTTGTGGAGAAAAAGTGAAGGGATATCTTTAAGTAACCTATTAGTAGACATGGTAACACAACCCGCATCCGTCGGGTCCCATCCACCCGCTCCGATTTTAACGGGGAAAAGCATAATTAACTGGGTGTGGGTGCGGGGAAAATCTGAAGTTTTAATGCGGGGCCGGGGTCGGGGGATACTCACACCCGCCCTGCACCCGTTACACGAATTTACCTTATTACCTTATTTTTCCATATCTTTCTCATTTTTTTTAGCTTTTTTAATTATTATTGTTTCGTTTTCATCTTTTATTCAATATTCCATGTGCATGTTAAGTTTTTCAAATTTCTTACCATAAAGTTTTGTTAAACAATTGGCTTTCTTTGCTATCAATTTTTTTATATTAATTTGTTTAGTTTCGTGAAATAAATTACCGTTCCTGAATATTCAATGTTTATTTGTCGTTGGTGTTTTAAGTTGGAAGCTTGTTGTCATAGTTGAATTAATAATTTGCTGTCAATAGGAACTAATTTGCTTGCTTACTGTGATTTTTTTCCTTCAGTTTTTGCAGGTAGGGGTAAGGACGGGGTCAGGAAACCCGTCCCCCTTGAGGGCAGGTATGGGGTAAACTTTCTATCACCGTCAGGTTTGGGGGCGGGGGCGGGGTTGGGTGTGTTAAAACCTGCCTCCGTTCCGCCTCGTTGCCATGTCTATGCCTCTATGGTCAATATGAAAACAATGTAATCATAATATTTTTGACCTACATGATTGCTCTAACGTCTATTTTTGATATGGTAAATTTTTTCTTTGGTCTCAGATTAAGAACAAAGTTATGGGTTTCTCTTACGACTATCATCAATGGAGTTCTTAACCGCTCAATGTTTGGGCGCGACAATATCATAATTAAGATTTGTGTTTTATTTTGTTTTAGAACAGTCGTTGTTTCGATGCTCTTTTGTCTTTATAATCGTTGAATTGTGAATGTTTTTTTTCCATTATAAAATCTGAAGGGTTTATTTTGTCGGATTTCATAATCCAAATTGATGATAAAACACGGTTAGTCATGGTACAACCGCAATTAAACCCGACAATGTCACATCTTTTATTTAAAAACAGGAAAAAATATCATTTTAAATTATCAAATCAAACGATAATTTTAAAATTAAGGTGTGAAATGACTCCAAAAAAATCAAAGGGATCAAAGATGTTTATTACAGGGTCTTGCACCAAAATTGAATCATGAAATCTAAACCCTATCTTCCACCATGAGCGACCGCGACCGCCACCGCCACCGCGACAGAGAAAGAGAGCGAAGACGAGAAAAAGACGACCGCGACCGTGACGTCGATCGTGATCGCAACCGCGACCGTGACAGAGATCGTGATCGTGACCGTGACAGAGCACGCAGCAAGAGATCCCGTACACGTTCACCTGACCGTGCACGCTCTCGTCACTCTCGTTCCCGTTCTCCCGTCGACCGCTCTCACCGTCGACGCCACCACCGTACTCCTTCCCCAGACCCTCCGAGAAAGCGTCACCGGCGTGACTCCGTCGATGATGAACCGAAAGAACACAAAGAGACGAAGAAAGTGGTGTCTGACTTCGTTGATGGAATAGCAAAGGAACAGCAGCAGCAAAAGCAGAAAGAGAATGGAGAAGAAGTTGATGTGAACGAAGACGAGATCGAGATGATGAAGATGATGGGAATTCCTGTTGGTTTTGATTCCACTAAGGGAAAACCCGTACCCGGTGCTGACGTCAGCGGTGTTAGAGCGGTTACAAAACGGCAGCCGAGGCAGTATATGAATCGTCGTGGTGGATTCAATCGTCCCTTGCCTGCTGAGAAGAATCGCTAGCTAGGGTTTGCTTCGTTCTGTTATCCATAAGGTTTGTTCAATTTTACTCTAATTTCTCCTTTAGAGATTTGGTTTTATTTCGAATTTGAAGATTTTGACTTGCTATTAGTATTAGGCTAGGGTTTAGCTTAGTCCGGCATATGATTGAATGTTGAATTATTTTCTTGCAGAATGTGATTAACCGGATGTCTTTAATTGAGTAATGTGGTAACTTATTAATTTGAATTGGAGCTAAAATTTTAGGCGCCAAATTTCCGAGTGTTTTGTTCTAATAATAACTTTAGCATTCCTGAATAGGTTGCGATTAGTTCAATATTGCGGTGGTTAATGATTATCAGCATTCTGGTAATGCTAGAGTGTTATTAATCTGTATGCTGATTGATTTGTTTAGTGCTTTAATCTGTAAAAAATGTTCCGGAGATATGTCTTAATAAACACATGAAAGTTGCAGATTCACTCTGGCACTCTTTATTGGTGTTTTTGTACTTGAGGTTAGGGCTGTCATTGTTCTTCCTCCTCCGTAGTTCACTTTGTCTTCTCCTCAAATCATTGTGGGTTGTGGTTGCTGCTTGGACTCCTTCACATTCTTCTCATCCTCTCTTTTGGTCTACTCTGAGTATGGCAAGTAGTATTATCCCCAAAATGGAGAGCTTTGTGATGAGTTACTCGTTTTCTTCCCTGATATTTTTTAGAAAACCTGTAGAAAAGATTGTTAAGTGTCAAACTTGAGTGATTGGTGACGTTTTTAGAAGACCTGTAAATGTTTTTGTTAGGAAGGTAGACCAAATCGGGAATAGTGAAATACTCAGAGGCCGAGAGAGACCAAACAATCATAAGTCAATCATTAAGGGATATTTGGATTCACAAAGTATCATTAGAATAGTTCATGATAAGACCTTAGGTCGCCACTTGATTCATATAGTTGATCCTGTAAAATGTATTGAATGGTGGCTGTTGTTGATGTTTTATTTTCTTCATCTATGTTGCAAGTCATGGTAGTAGTAATCACAAAGCCCGTATTTCCATCCTTTTCACTTTTGGGGAAATGGAAATCACTATTTTTGTTGTTGAATTTTAGATAAAATAAGAAGAAATTTAATTTAATTGAGTTACAATATGGCATGATAAACTTACGGGTCTTGTTAACCGGTGCCCCGGGGCACCGGTTAAGGAATCCAAAAATAGAATTTTTGTCTTGGAAATATAAGTTGTTACTTTTGATTATAAACATTAGTCCCTACGTATAGGGATACAAGACTCCCTAATAAGGAATATCAAAATTAATATGAAAACTAATGCTAGGAGATTATCTAAGATATTCTTAGATGTAATACTGATCCTTTGAGATAAACCATTTGTAACAAATATACCATTTGTAAGCACGACACTCTCCAAAATAATAAAAAACTCCAATCTGGGAACATTCCCGTAATGCTTCAGCCTTCAAGTAGGAAAGCAAAATTCAATCACCAAGAACAAGCAACTGCTCAAGGCTGCTTAACCCTTGGCTAACACTGAACCATAAAGGCAACACTGAACCATTAAACAAAAGCCACAACTCAAGCCTTTACTACTTATAGAAGCAAATACTCTCAACCACCACATAAGGCATTAGCTACCAATGCTTAACCGTCTAGGTAAGAAGCTGAAACACGAAGCTTACCTGTCTACAGAAGAAGCAGAGCAGACTGCGAACCAAAACCATTGTTGGATAATCCCAACGATGAGCAAAGCCTTGTCAAATATAAGCACATGAACAAAGAATAACTCTGTTCTAAACAGCAACTTTCAACCAAAAAAACAAAATCCAAGGGTGATTACAATTGAACAAAATAAGTGGGCTCCATAACACGGATTCGAACCCATGACCTATGGCCTAAGTACATGGAAGCATCCTTGTGTTTCACCACTTGAGCTACAGGGACTTTTAGATCAAAGCAAGAGAATTCTAATGGTGGAGGTTTTTTCATGAAAAGTTCACGGTGGCGTCCGGCAGTGGTGATGCTGGCCTGAAGTTATAGCTGTTAGGGTAAAGGGTGAGGGAAGAAAACGTAGCAACCAACAAAGGGAGGAAGCCAAAAGTGCAGATTACACTGGAAAATATGTAACCAGTAACCCTCTGAAACAGTAAAAACAAAAGGGCTCAATTAAATGAATTTTTAATATATCTATTTTTACATTCCCAACCTTTCTGAAACTCGGCGGTGGAATAGTGACGAGACAGATCACAAAGGATCAAACCAGGCTCTAGATATCATGTTGAAGTTACGAATTTTATATATAATAAGAAATATGATCATGTTATAATAAACGTGATAGTATCTTGATATAAAATACTTAACACTAACCCCCCCTTTATAGAGGTACAAGACTCAGAAATTCTGAAGCATATCAAAATAATAACCTAGGAGATGATATAAGTTGTGAACTGATCCTATCGTATGAGATAAACTACAATATTCTAATATAATATCAAGATATTCTAAGATATTTGTTATATTGAAATTATGTTCACAGCTTCTATGCTTCTTACTAGAAACAAACACACCATAGGATGCGTAGGCTGGTGAAATGTTCTTGTCTATGCCATACTTGGACATGTTATATAATGGACTATTGATCAAAGATTTGACGTGTGTACTGGAGGGAATTTCTGTTCTGTGAAAATTAGGGAATTCAAAGTGTCACTATTTGTTATATACAACTCTGTAGAATAAACTTATCTTTCTTGGAAGCTTTGTTTAAAATTGGAGACTGGAGAGAGATAGCTAGCAGTTAGTCTGTGAGAACAGATGTGGATTGTGATGGGGTGTAATGATAATAAATTAATAATAACTATTTTGCTGATACAGTTTATTAATTATTACCAATTCATTGAGTACACTGTTGGAATTCATTTATTTTATTTCTGAGTTTTTTTGTTTGGGAAAGATGCTATTTTAGTAAGTAGCTTTAGAAAGGTATATAAGCTGTGTTGTAACTGACAGATTATATGATTGGCAATAAGGATAATATGTATTTTTTATATTACTGCTATGAAATCCCTGTTTAATGTGTGCTCCATTATATTTTTAAGCCCTATGAGAAGATATGTTCTGCTATATTCTTCATCTGTATACTCTTGTGTCCCTAAATTTTCAAAGATGCAATGCTAATTTCCTGGTGTGGATGTTTTTACTTGTTTACGCTCACGTTGGTCGCATGCCTTTTAGCTATATTCGAGTAGTGAGTTTGCACGCGTTGATTTCTAGGAAATTGTTACAAACGTTCAAAATTCAAATAACCAACCACATGATGCTTATGAATGAAATTGGTCTTCTTTTTTCTTTTTCATTTTTATACAAAATGCAGATGCTGTTTTATTTTTGACTTGTTTGTGTCTATTTCATAAAATATTTTCTGCACAATATAAACCATTCTCTTTGCTTAAGTCTCACAATTTTCACTGCATATAGGTAATATCTTTTGGTGGCGGTTCAATCTTTGGGAAGCCCAAAGGCAGAAACAGTTGGTGCGGAACTAAAGAAGCAAGATTGTAAGAGTTCCTCTTATTTTTTTGACACACTTGTTGTTTGTGTTGAATTAATGATGCCCTTTGCTACCTTCAGCTCAATGTCCAGTGTAATTTTTTTGGAATTACAAACGTTAGTAGGTTATGTTAGTAGTAGGGTTTCAGTGTTCCTAACCCTTCAATCGAGCTGACTGCTTGGGACCAATGTCCTATGTAATTGATATCAAACATGTTTTAGTTTATGTTTAACTAATACTCTTTAGGTTCCTTTTTAATTGTCATTTTTTTCAACAAAAAAAAGTCCAACTTATATGTCATTTTCAAATTTCAAGGCTATATTCACCACTTTTTGATCAATACTTTGACCTTATCAGTTATGAGTAAAGGTACGAGTATATTTGAAATCTACTAATAAAAACTATTTCTTGGTTTATGTAAAACAAACTCCAAAGAGGATCTCCCTCCCTCTAAAGATGCTATTGACATTGAGAGGGAGTAGTTAAATACTAGTGTGCATTCAAAGAATTTGCTAAGTTTTTCTGCAGCATGTAAATTTAACTGCACGCCTCAACTCACCATGTTCCATTGAGGCAGACTTGCTTTAATTATGAAGTCCGATGTAATTCTGCATTTCAATATGAATGATCAATGGATGTGGGGAGTTTGTTAACTCTGACCTAAACCAAATTGTTTTTATGTTATATTGAGCTGATACATATCTGATGGTAAATAGCACAGTATTACTCTTGATCTGGATTACCAAAGAATTTGCCAAACTTATATTTCGACAGCATGCCTTGTACCATGGGATGCTTTGGTTACAGAGGTTTATCTATTCCGACGTGACATGCAGTCTTGCACACTGTTACTAACTGGCTGGAAGTGCCAGATAACAATTTCACTCGAGTAAATGATGAAAAGAAACCAATAATTTCAATCTAGATTGACTGAAAGGGGGAGTGACTGTGCCCTGTTCAAACGTTTTATTCTATCACTATTCTCATTGTTTTCCCAAAAAAAAAATCACAATATTTGTAAGCTTTTACACCAAATAAATTGATAAGTCGTTGTCCTTTTTTTTTTTCCTTCCGGAAAATCAAGGCAAAATGTTGAATACGTATCCTGCTTCCTATTTATATGCCATATTTTTAACTTACCTCTTGTAAATTTTCTCTATACAAACATCCGTTTACAGTGAAAATCCCACTTTGATCAAAGTGACCAGTTTTGGCGACAATAATACAAATAATAAATAAAATGAATAATACAAATAATAATAAATTATGAAGAAAATGAATAATAAATAAAAGGGGTGTACTACACACTGAATAATAAATAAAATGGGTGTACTAAACACTACATACACAGATATCCAACGTTGACACTTGCACTTGGCATTCTTTTATTTGTTAACGACTCGAGGACCACATTGATACCTCAGTTCCTAGAAAAGCAGGGACTGGTTTTCTCCTAACCAATTAACAGAAGTGCTTATTCTAAATAATTGTTTATGAACCTCAATCATGCAGATATACTACTATTCGTATCTACCAAATCAAGGGATGCGCACTAAAATCTAAACCTATGGGCTGGTTTTGTTACACGGAATATTTTTATCAGAGTGATGTTTTTTTAAGGACAATTGTTGTTCTGACATTCAATGTGTCTTAGAAAAACAAGTAAATGATCAAAAAACCCAACAACAGTTAATCGTTGCCGAATTTTTTAGTTATAAGTCAGCGGTAGTTAACTACCACTAAGGGTATTTTGATATTTTACTTGTGTTTTTAGGAAGTATTGAAAGTCAGAAAATCAATTGTCTTTTTTAAGAGTTATGAGGTGGTACTTAATGTCTTATTGGACATGATTAAAAAAATAATTAAACCATGAACACCATTATCACTACTATACAAAGAAAAAGAACAAGCCTACATACAATTGATATTGAACTGGTGCTTTTACTCAACATTGAGACGTAAAGAGAGTGATATCTCTAATCTCCACTGACTCATAAACCAAAATGTCCTACGTAGATAGTTCAACGGGCGAGTTAAAGAATACCAAAAAGTTATAAATAGTAGACATTTGAGCCCTGAAGAAATCACTCTTCAGAAAATATATAGCTTTGAGGAGGTGATAAGTCCATTCGTATTGGTCACCAAACGCCCTCTTTACTTACCAAGCAAGCATGGCTAAATTAAATGCCTGAAGATTTCTGAACCTCATACCATTTGTGCAGGGCTGGTGTAAGGAGGCTGTCACTAAAGCAAAGGGTTTTAAGTCTTCAAATATTTTAGGCTTTTGAATTTTTTTATTCCAAAGTAGCTACTTTATTGGATATACGTATCTTATTAAATTCTTTTTTCTTTTTAGATTTCTATGAATATGATGTTATTTGTTGAAAATATATTAACATAGATCGTGTACAACCAAAATATGAAAAAATAAAAAAGTAATTTATATTTGTGTTATAATTCAATATTATATTTTAAGATTTAAGAATAAGTAAATAATGTCTATGTGAAATATAATTTTCAACATATGTTATTAATTAAACTAAATTTTTGTCTAATGAAAGAGTTAGAATCTCACAATCTGATGAATTCATATTTGAATATTGACCGAAAACGATACTCGTAGTAGTTTCCAACATGCCTCAAATAAAATTACACACTTAATATTATTAGTTTTTATCTTTTCATGCCAACATACTTAAAATGCCTTAATTTAAAAATAAAAAAAATTAGACCTACAAATACATTGGATCGGCCATGCACTTATGTGCTATGAAGCACTCACGCAAACATAAACATTGGACATGATACAAACACGCATACGCTAATAATTATACAACCACAAATGACAATGTTGTTTTGATAAAAAGAAATAGATTCTTCCAAAAAAAAATCCATTAAAATTAAATAATGTTTAATAAAGCCACAAAGATATATTAATGCACTAGTATGTACAGGCATATTTGTATTCTGCTCAAACAAACTGACTTTCCAAATCCATTTTATTTATATGCCACTAAACAAGTAGTAGGCTACAGAGAGAAGACTGAGAATTTCAACAAGGATTTGAAGAGAAATAAGAACAAAATGGCTTAATTAATAAGTAGTTGTGGTGGTAGTAGGTTTGTGAATAATAAAAGCCATGGCTTGCATGTGGCGCTTGTTGTCAAATGCTAAGCATCTTATATATGCATTTGGATATGTCTTTTTGCATTCATTAATCTCATTAAGCACTTGAGAAGAGTCGTTACAACCAAACATTGGTAGCTTCCATAATGTCCAATATCTCCCATCATAGTATCCTGGCATCTGGCTATTTGCTCTATGAATACACCCAAACTTTCATTTCCAAACAATACAAGTTCCATGTTACTAATAAGATATACAATAAGTAGAAAACAAAAGCATCAAAAGGAAAAACAAAAATAACCACTTCATAGAATAAAATGTTATACAAAAGTTTTATTGGATCATGTCATGGATATTGTTAGATTATTACAGTTTGTTTATATTGACTTATTTAAGTTTATCTATTGACATAAACACTATAGGATTGTTTGAGAAATCTTACGAAAACATCTTATGACATGTCAATAAGCTTTTTTAGATTATTTTCAGAAGCTCTCTAGATTAGCTAATGAAAATAACTTATAAATTCTATGAAAATAATTTGACTTTATTTTGATTTTTGCTATAATGCTTAACTAAATTGTTCAGCCAAACATGACTTTAATCTATATCATATGAACCAATATCAACAAGCTCTAGTATAGTAGTATACCTAATTTGAAGAGAAATTACTTTATATGATAAACTAGATTTAGGTTGAACTAACCTCATCAAATTCAAGGCAAGGGATCCATCCCTTCTTGAGCATGTAGTCAATCTCCTTTGCAATTGAGTCATCAGAAAGGGGTGGTAGATAGGAAAGTGTTTCAAATTTTCTATTATTGATGGGATTCCATGTCTGTTTTAAGTTACAAAATTATATCACAAATCAAAGCATATTAGAAAAGAAAAGAAAAAGACCAAGATGGGAGTACTAGTACATATGTAACCATGCTATCATAATATTGTACAAGATTACTTAACCTTCATGCAGTGAAGTTTAGAACCATTGGAGACAGTTTTCTTTTTCCATTCAATGGAGTAAGTAGTACTGGGCCAAAGATTTGATGAGTTGGACTTCAAGCCCACAAAGCCAGGCCCAGCAACTGGAGCTGCAAATGTTCCAGCAGACATTTTAATCAAATAAATGTCTGATCTTTGAAGGAGGCAGAATAGTTGAGATGAAAGGAAGAAAGGAATAGGCTTAGGTGATCATGAATCATATGTTAAGTAAATAATTATAAGAAGACAGTGGGCACAATAAAATGGATATTTTAATTAGGATACAATGCATTGATTTTATCTATTGTCGAAACAGTTCAATAGTTAACTTGTTATATTATTTTAATGTTGTGGCCTATTTACTTTAACTGATACCATGTACGATACCCTCTATTAGAATGAAGGTAGTACCCCGCCAATTCCAAGTTGAAGAAGTCATAGTTTGAATAAAATATACAAATGATTCCTCCCAATATTTTTCTATTGGCCTTTCTGGTGAATTGAAGACAAATTTAGCTGGGTGTACCACACTGTGGATGTTCCAAATCCCAATAACCTTTTGCAATTCACTAAAACGTTGTTCTACTAATAAGTCATAAATATCAACAAGCTTTATAATTATGGCAGTTTGATCAATTTCTTAGAAACTCCATATAATGACCCAAGCTGTAGCTTTTTGCTGTTCATGATCATATCAACCGTGCATATATCATACTGCTCAATGGATGGTGGAAATATAGGATCACCTATATTTTATTCATACGTCAAACTTAACCATGCTTCATTCCTATATATATACGTATGCATATATGTATATGCTTCATTTAATAGTTTTTGTGACCAGCATACATACACATAGAAAAGTCACCACGTTTGGTTGGAGTCCAATCTTTGTCATTCATACGAAAATTTTGAATGGCCAACAAAGATTCTTTCATCTGCCACCAAAACCCAAAAGATCAAATCTGGATTCTCTTGTACAACGCTACAACTGTCAGGATCGTTAGATTTAAAGAGAATTTTTTTTATCTCTTTAAACGATCACGGCATTCCAAGTATTATCATATTCGTACATTAATTGACAAATTCCTTAATATTAAAGGGCATTATTGTCTACTTTGACCAAAACCATATATGATTCAGTTTAACATAAACCCTTGAATGTTATCTACTATAAAGTTAACAATTTTAAATAGTAATTGTAAACTTAAGTAAATCTAAAATTCTTACATCATCAATATGAATGACAATGTTGAAATTAATATTTTTGATAACTGTCTAAATGAAGAATATCATAAATCTAAAGAATTAATTCATCACAATCCATGAGGGCTTCAAGCTTCATGGCTAGTAGCTGGACCGACAAAATAGGGTCAATGCCAAAGCTTCATGCAGAATCCTGCAGGCACTGATGATCTCTTGTTTGATACACATTCTGAGAAGGTGTCCACAAGTTGCTCTGCAAGAGAAGCGGGATCTTCAAGAAATGTATCTACATATATTTTCACAATGCTTATTTCTTGAGGGGTTGCTCTTAAGCTGTACCAAGTCAGAAATTTCTGCCTGAAGTTCTTTTCAATGTGTCCTTCACACTCTAACCTTCTAATCACCTTCACATAATACTCGAAATCCCGATCTGAGAAACTATTAGCCTTGCAGCCCTTGTCTTGCCTTTCACCACTTCTCTTCTTGGATGTGCTTCCATCTCGAAGGACATTCCTTTTTCCGGATCCATTTTCTAGATCTTTGCCACTGAATTTGGATCTACCTTTTCTTCCCCGACCATCTTTAATTATCTCCAACTTGCAGGGAGTATTAGGCAATCCCCCTTTTGAGCTACCTACTAACGGAACACATTCCTTTCCCTTTGGAACTGACCCATCCTCGGTGCTCATGTCCTCGGCTACTTGTTCCTCTTGTGAATGCTTGTTTTCAAGCTTTAGTACATCAGAACTTAGTATGATGGCAGTTGTTGCTACAGCCGCTTGCTTGTCTGACAAGGAATCTGCATTGTTGGGGATTCCCACTCCACCCAAACCAGGACAGTTAATAGCATCATTAGATAGATTTCCAGGAGCAAGCTGGTCACTGTCCTTGTGATAAGAAGGATAATTATCTGATCGATTATCAGTCTGGTCGCTGTGATTAGTTTCATCTTCTACTGATGACGGATTGGAAAGGCTGCTACCGTTGGTTACTGGGCTCTGACTTCTTTCCGTTGCTGAGCAATTTGGAACTTCATCTTCACCATGCGCTGTCAAGACTTGAACTTCACATGCACACAACATCCTCGGATCATTGGAAACAAATTTGAATCTGTATTCTGTAGCTGGAAGTAGACCCTCGATGCCAAGTCTTCTATTTGGTAGGAGAATCGTGCAAGTCGGGTCCAATGGATAGTTCACATCATTAGCTTTGCGATGCCACACAGCGTAACCAGCACTATTTTCTCCAGAAGAATCTTCCGAACACAAAATAACAGTGAGGGATGTTGCAGTGACATCTTCAAACCTCACCATATTTGGTGCTAGTAAACTTGCATCTGATAATGTGAACACAGACTGATCAATAATTACCTTATGCTAATAATTATTCTCTCCATCACAATATTATAGTTAAGAAATTCAAATCAAATATAATTTCATATACAAAAAGTTATCTTGGATGTAAAATATTGTGTTTTCCTGTCAATTCCATATGTCATAGTAGATCCCAAAAATTCATTAACACCGTCAACTGTGATTGAGAACTTTTCATTTCTGTACCACCACCAATTACCAGATATAACATGTGAATTACCCAAAATTACTTACAGGTGAACATTCTAAAATATAAAACCCATTCTTACCAAATTAATTTCTCCTTACACTAAAATAATTCTATACCATTATATCAATTACCGTAAATGGAAGAAGTAAATTATTTGATTCCATAAAGGCAAGATCCTTTTTAAAAGAGTTATTGGTCACCTTGAATAGCTGGATTGGGTGACAGAGGCGAGATCCTTTTAGAAAGCATTGAATCAAGTGATTCAAGAGCGACACCACAGAGTTTCTGAACTTCAGGTCCCGAAGAAAGCCTGTTCACAATCCCCCTACCAATCTTCAGTGGTGAGCCAGTCAGTGGACCCACTTCAGGTTCAAGTTTCTTCACTGCTTCATCAACAATTTCATAAAGTTCTCGATACATTTCAGTCCCTTGTAAAAGTTTTTGGCTTAAGGAGACACGATAACATAGTATGTCCACACGTCTGGCATCCTTTGCTACCATCAGTTGTTTTCTCCAGCATCTATTACATTTAAGAAACAGGCTTAGATTAGATTGTACATACCCTACACAATTTCCAAAAATCATCCTAAAATGATTATAGTGCATCCCATACATATCAAAGTAACAACTTTACAATCTTTTGATTGAACAACAGCAATATTTTCTCCACTGTATTGAGTAGAGTTCAGTGATTACTAGAGCATGGCAATTCAAAAGAACATTCAACAATTTACAAATCTCTCTATTCTACAATGCTGATCATACGTAATATTAATCTTGAAATGGCAGAGACCTATGCAAGTTTAAAGTAAATTATGTACTAAAAAATGCTACTATTATATTTCCTACTATATAGAACTTGAAAGCCCCAAACAAAAGAGGGAAGGATTAAAAAAGGAGATTGATTTTCAACTGGTCCTTTAAGAAGGAGAAGACTTTAGCAGGAAAAAGGAGAAGACTTTGGCATGGAAAAAATTCTAAGATTCTGTGAACTTATTTCTTTAGTCATTGTCTATTATGAACGTATTTTGATGTATCTTGTAGACGACAAACGACTTGATTGACTTAACTTATTTCTTTAGTATGAAGAAAATTCTAAGCCTCAGTTGACTTATTTCAGCACTTACTATCTATTTTGTATCTTGTAAACAACATATAAATAGATATAATCATCTTGAATCCTAATAATATAAATTATTTGCATTTACACGAAGTTTCCAGTGTAGAAAACAAAACACTATAAGACCAAGACAAGACAAGACAGAGAAACAGGGAAAAAGAATAAAAGAAGAATAAAAAACTTACCCGAGTAAATCATTTACTTTCCCACAAGAGACACAGTAGAAGCCTCCATCATGTTTGGGGCGTTCGCCATCTTTGCCAATTCCAGAACCATCATGTTTTAAAGCACACTCAAGGTGGCATGACAAGCCACAAGAAACACCAGGAAATGGAGCTTCAGAGCTGCATATTAACCACAGGCTAGGGTCTTTGTTGTCATCATATTGATGACAAATACAACATGAACACCTTTTGCAAAATGCATCTCCTTGATTTAGGGTAGCCTTGCATGCTGAATTTTTGCAGTATGTGGTATTATTATTCACATCGCCACCGTTATTGACGAAAACATTGTTTTCAGGAACAGCTAACCGAGATGGATTCTCAGTTTTTCTCTGCCTTTTAGCAGGTTTTTGACCATTTGCAGGAAAAGAATGTGGTTCAGGGTCAGTGGCAATATCATGGCCACTTGATTTCTTTTCGGAAACAATTTTCAAAAGATTTTCGATAATTTTCACCTTTGTCAGCCCAGTATACTTCCTTTCTTTTCCCATCTCAGCACACAATATTTGCAAAATCTCTTGACGGCTCCATGACTGTAGTATCTCAGATGCACCATCATGAGACGATTTAGATATTTCATATACAAGCTCTCTTTTTTCCTCCATACTCAATTTACTAAATTTAGAAGGATCAAGAGCAACACCTAGGATCAAGGAAAAAGAAAATAAATACTAGCATATTATTATATAATAGATGAGAGCATTCCAATTTAAAACTTCAAAGTGGTGAAGGAAACAAGACTATTTCAACAAAGACTTCTGCTACAACTTGTACTCATGCTAGACATGTCATCATCAAGAAATTATACGCAAAAATAATGGATTTTATAGAAGAAACTATAATGCATTTTTTTTATGATCTAAAATATTGATTGCATATAATATAACCAAGAAAACAAGAACAACAAACATAACATATAAAACTGTAACTGGTTGACCTCGCATCACAAGGACATCCCAACCACTTGATGTAGAATGGAATCTAGAAATATTGGATAGCTCAGTGTAAATGTAATGGACTAATCAAGTCAGCCAATTAGGTAATTGGACTTAACTTCCTTTGACTTTTATAGGCACCTCCATGGACCTGCTTATTTAGTTGTTGGCACATCAAATTATAAGCCTACATCAATCAAGACTCCTTTTTTAATCAAAATGCATTAATAAAATATTGAACTGCCTGGCCCCTAAATGCAGTTCACACCAACAGCTCGGCAATAAAAGGCTATATATAGCATAGATTTTAAACCAAAAAAGGCAGAATCACAAAAGATAAATAAAATAAATTACAATCAAATCAAATTAAATAGTGAAACACCTCTCTCATTAAAGTTCATTCTTTTTTCTGAAAAAAGAAATCAAAGCTAATCAGAACCCAACATTCAGAAAGGACGCACATGGACAACAAGGTTTTCCACCGCTGTCGTGTTGTGATCCTTGTATTGCAGAAAATTGCGGTTAAATACAACTGATGCACCCAGAATTAATGCAATTGTGGACGCATAGACATAAAAAACCTTGACGTGTCATGCCTCGAAAAACCATGAGAAAGATGACACGGCATATAAATCAATCTACAGTTAAATCACGCGAGATATTAAAGGATAACGCAGATAACAAATCCAACCCTTGTCATGTAGCAGCCACATTTAACGCAATTTCGGACACGTAGATATAAAAAACCTTGACGTGTCAAGCCTCAGAAAACCTCGAGGAAGATGCCACAACAAATAAATTAATCAACAACAAAAAAATCAGACTCTTGTCATAAAAAATAAATTGGTAATAAAGCATAATGTTAAATCACGCGAAAAAGTAAAGTATAACACGGATAACAAATCCAATCCTTGTCGTGTTGAGATCTTTTTTATTGCGGAAAAGAGCAGTTAAATACATCAACCTCAAGTAACGCAATTGCGGACGCATAGACATAAAAAAAAAACCTTGACGTGTCAGGCCTCACAAAACCACGAGGAAGAAGAGACCATAGCAAATAAATCTATTCCCGGAAAAATCAGATACATAAAAAATACAACGGTAAAACACCATATAATTGTGATTAACCAACATGTGGATAGTAAAGCATAACGCAGATAACACATCATATCTTCTCCGTAACGGAAAATTGCAGTTAAATACAACTCATGCAAAATTACAGCAATTTCATCAGAAGCGTTGACATGAAAAATAAATCAATCCACGTACAAATCAGATATGCCACAAATCACAATGCTAAATCATGATATCATATGGACCATGGCGAATAAATCAATCGAGGTACATGACCGATGACAATGCTAAAACATGATATGATAGAGATTAATCAGCAGCTGGATTGTTAAATTAAGTGGTAAAATGATAAATCACGTGAGACTATGAAACATAACGCAGATTATAACGAATCTAAGAGAATTGAATCACCTCAGTTTGAATATAACAAAGAAAGTGAGATATAAGAATAAATGAAAAATTGGAGAAAATTGAGAAGAATATATTAAGAGAGAGATAAAATAAGCAAGTGATGGAAGCGTGTGTTATACCTTGGGAAGACGAATCGGTAGCCATAACTAAGAACGAGAATGAATCAATGAATCACATCACATTATCAACAAAATTCATCGAACCTAAACAAAAGTTAAATAAATCCAATCCACGTCATGAATCGCCGTATAAGGAAAAAAATTAAGATGAACAAATTAAGAGTGATTGATGGAGAAAGATTGAAATGATAATTACCTAGAAAAAGATGCTTTCAATTGTAGAAGAAGAAGAAGAGAAGGAATCCAGTAACTGAAAAAATGGTGACGCGCGCGCGCACACTCTCTCTCTCTCTCTCTCTCTCCTCTGTATGTGATAGAGGGAGATTCGAGGAGAAAGTTGTTGATGTACTTTGCTCCTAGAGAGAGAAAGCGTTTTAGTTAGAGTGGAAGGAGAGAGAAAGCGAGCTTTAATATCTCTCACAAATATTTCGGCTCAATTTTTGTGACGCTTTCAACATCTACAATGTATCTAAACGACGATGAACATGATGCGGCAAAATAGATATCAAAGAAAGGGTTGAAATAGCTTAAATAATATGTATGTATTGATCTATGTACTTGGTACAGATATTGTATAATTATTTGTAGAGATTGAAATTTAAATCTGACACCCTTCATTTTTATTTTTTTTGAGCTCTAACAACAAGGTTATTTAACCAACAAAAAAATGTATGTATCATCAAAGTCAAATAAAATATTATTTCAAAGAAAATATGTTTGAGATACATAAATATGATATGACAATTTATGAACCACTTAAGATTGGTTATGGAATTAAGTTTGAGTTTTTCGCACTTGTCATTAGTGACGCATGTAGGTAAAGTCAATGGCAAATTTAGGAATTTTATCAAGTTTGGGTAAAATTTTGATTGCAAATTCACATGCGACATAATATATAAAATTAGGAGTTAAATGTCCTTTTCCGAGACCTCTTTGCGATGAATGTTCAAATAATATCAACATCGTCAAATGACTTGAATAACTGCCGCTCGATGTAATATATCATTAAGCCATTGAACCACACATTGTTGATCATGTTGGTAACAATTCTTTCTCATGGGCATATAAGATTATATTACTAGCTTATTAACATGGCTTGATAACCGGTGTACTTTAAACTTTTGTTGTTGTTGGTAATAGCTTTGGTGCAACCGCTATTGTTGAAGATCCACAAATTAGAAGTTAAAATTTGATTTATTATACCCTGTTGTATAAGTGATTGTAAGTTTGTTTTTTATGTATAAAGTGATTGTAAGTTTTTTTTTATGTATGAAGTGATTGTTACCATAAATTAAAGGGTTAATTAAGTAAATGATTCCTATAAATATTCAGAATTTTGTTTTTAGTCCCTACAAAATAGAATCACACGTTTTAGTCCCTATTACATTTTTCATTAGCATTTTAGTGACCGAAAATGCTGACGCAATTTTTTACAGGGACTACAAATCTTGATGGAATATTTTATGGGGACTAAAAATGCCGAAGGAAAATTTTACATGGATTAAAAAGTGTGATTTCATTTTGTATGTACTAAAAATGAAATTCTGAATATTTACAAGGATCATTTACTTATTTAAGCATAAATTAAATGAGCAATGAGTATGTGTGTCTATATATATATATATATATATATATATATATTTTGATTTATGTGAGTAATGAGTATTTATGTGAGTATTGAGTATTGATTTGGGTGAATGGTATAATGGTTCATAGTTAGGGAGAATTATTCTAGTTAAGTTATTTCAACAATTTATTCTAAAAATTGATTATAATAATCGATTTCAAATTCCAATGATATTAATTATAATATTTTATTATATTGATTAAATTAATTTTAGTGATAATTTTATGAATTATTCATCTTTAGAATTTATAATAGAATAGAAAATATAAATAAATAAAAACAACAATAAGCTTTAGTGACAGCCAAATCGTAGGTCCATAATGTATTTTAAAATGGTCTCTTTAGAATTATCTATGTTTTTTCCGTAGGTAAATGTGGAAAGCATGTAGTGACAGTTATTTGGCAATGACAGACAGATCTAGCTACGGAAATTTGCTCTATAGTGACGGATTTTGACTGTCAGTATAAGTCAAATTTCTTGTAGTGATACAAAGAAAGTATCGGTTGAGCCCAGGCGCATACCCAGGCTAGCTGGGCCCTAAATACGCTCCTGGGTAAAGTGATAAATACAACTAAATTTACGACACAATTGTGATGTTTTATGTTTAAACATGAGTGAACATTTTTTCAATTTAACAAACGATTTCTTATGTTTAAAAGATAAGCGAACATGTTTCAATTTAACAATATTGACGGTGTCATCCCCTGAAAAAAAATGACGGTGCTAATTTAACCAAACCTTGCAACTCAGGAGAACAAATTAATCTTTCACTTAATTTTGACTATTTATTATGAACGAGTTAATTTTTCTTTGTCTAAAAATATCAAGAATACAGAGAAAATTACACTTCTAGTCACTTATCTTAATTTTAAACAACGATTTTGTCTTTTATTTATTTTTTAAAACATTTTTTTTTTCATTTTAGTCTTTTGTATAGGAATTTTCAAACACTAAATTTAAAATTCATATGAAAATATAAACGATGAGAACCATAAATTTTAACACCGAGAGCTCATATCAAAATTAAATTTTAAATATTAAAAATTCTTATACAAATTAATTAAAAAGACAAAATTAATGTGAAAGAATATAAAGAAGAAAATTTTTGTCAAAAAAATAATATAAAGAAGGAAATATTTACGTAAAATTAAATTATGGAACGTTTAGATCTAAAACAGTGGCGTTATTGCCAATTTATTGTTGCAATAAGAAATTAGAATACTATTTTTATATTATTGCCAATTTATTGCTGCCAATCTAAAATATGGTGCATTTGGTTTGCAAAACAATACTCCATCCGTTTCAAAATACATGTCCATTTTAGAGAAATTGCAATAACCAAGAAACCAAAAATTATGTTTGTGTTTTCTGTAATACCCTTAACCATTTATTATTTCATTCTATTTTTTTTCTCTCTACAATAAATATGCAAGGGTATTATTGACAAGACAATAATTAATGTTACATTGAAATTTGAAAGTGACAAGTATTGTGAAACAAAATTATTCTCTAAAATGGACAAGTATTATGAAACGGAGGAAGTAAGTATTAGACAAGACAGTATAAGATAGAACAACACAATACAAAGTATAACAACACATGACAAATTTTTATATTATTGAATTATTTTTTTTGCTTTATACGATTTTTGGGGACGAAATGTTATTCTGGTATTTTAGACAACTTGTATGTGGGACAAAAAGTTGTGTTGTAGTTTGGTGAGGGACAAAAATATCAGTTTTTGTCATGTCCCTTACCTCCAATTTGTCTTGTACCTGAAACAGTTTTACAAATCGGACAAATTAAGTTGGCCTGTCCTATTGTCCTATGGTTATTTTTTAGCAAATCAACTAAAGTAACCCTTTATTCTTTTCATATCTATTGGCCATCCAAATACACCATATCATATCACGTCCATTCAATAACCTGTATCAAAAATCCATACATCACAAAAAATCTGAGTTGGTGTGAGTGTGGTAATGTCATTTGCATGATAAGATTTTCATTCAAGTGTATGTTGTCTTTTTCTCGTAATTAATAAGTCCATTCAATTCTTTTCTTTTCTTTTTAATAAATCTCTTATTTTCTAAAATTTTGTTCGTATCCACACTTTTAACAAAATTTTGCAATAGAATATATGAAATGTTGATAATGTATATTATTAAAAAAAAATACTTAATTTCATTTGTCTCCAAAGTATCACGATTTTACGATTTCAACCTCCCACGTTTGTTACAGACTTAGTTATTTAAGTTAGGGTCTTGTTAACTAGTGTTCCGGAGCACTGGTTAAAAAGTTAAAAGTAAATATTTCATTAAAAACAACAACTTTTGACTTTCATAAAGTAGAATATTCCACTTTTCATCACTTTTTAATGTAAAACTTCTATATTAGTTTCCTTAACCAGTGTCCTAGTGCCCCGAAGGCACCAGTTAACATTTCCCTTTATTGGTCTTCTCAAAAAAAATCTTAAATTTCTGGTAAGTGATATCATTCATTGATGCAACATTTATATCTCACATTAACTGAGATCGTTTTCAAAACTTCAAAACTAAACACACACGAAAAAAGAAAAACTTTGAAAAATAAACTAGGTGGTGGTATAAAAAAAAAATCAAAAACTATTTTGCAATAGAAGGAGGATATTTGTCCATGCATGGTCGATTGGTCGCTAACGATTGGATAATAGAGTCTATTAAAACTTTGTTGATATGGCCCTATGGCAGAGGGACACACGCATGTAGGATTGGAATCAACTGTGGGGACAACATGGTCAATTTAGATAGCTGCCCCACAAACCATTGCATGCAAGTAAAGACATTGAGTTTTTTTCCCTTCTTTTTATAGTTTTGACAAAAACAATAAATTATGGTTTTTGCCATAATTTTAAAACTCGGCTCGGTCATCGACTCGGGAGGGGTACTGGGTCACTGGGTCAATGGTCGAACCATTGAGTCATTGGTCGAACCGCATGACTGAACCGGATCAACTCGGATGACTCGGTTAGATAACTCGATGCTTTCCCATCTCATGCCACTCACTGCGTCAAAAAAATCTCATGCCACTCGTTTACTTCCACATTTGTTGGCTTAGCTTGTATTGTACACACGACATAGTATATAATAATAATAATAATAATAATAATAATTTATGCTTGCTTTCTTCAACTCTTAAAAAGGTTAAGAAATATAAAATCCAATAAAAAAATGTGAATATTTGGTGATCTCACATATTTCATGGTATGTAGTTTTCTCCATCACCAATGATATTTGAAAACTCTATTTTTGACACCCATTCAACAATTTTTTTTCCTTTTTTTATTATGTTTTCCATCAACATATCACATTTACTCTCTCTCTCTCTCTCTCTCTCTCTCTCTCTCTCTCTCTCTCTCTCTCTCTCTCTCTCTCTCTCTCTCTCTCTCTCTCTCTCTCTCTCTCTCTCTCTCTCTCTCTCTCTCTCTCTCTCTCTCTCTCTCTCTCTCTCTCTCTCTCTCTCTCTCTCTCTCGTATTGCTAGGTCATGAAAGGATGTTATTGTTAAGAGATCATCCATATTAGATCCAGAACAATCATACAAATGAGTTGGACATCAAATCTTAAGGCATTAGGTTTATGGATGACCACATCAATAAATAAAGTTTTCAACTTTCACTTTTATAAGCAACGTAAAACTTCTAACTAACGTTTTTTACACAACAATCTTCCATCAAGTATGAGTCCATCAATTAAATGATGTGTAGCAAGTGTGAGACAAAAGTCACACATTACTTAAAAAAGTGGAGGTTAAACATTTTATAAGTAAAAAGACTTATAAATCTAGTGTCTCATGTAAAACCCCAAAATCCCAAGTATAAAAATTCATATAACTCACTTAATATGCATATAAATCATAGATTAACGCCAACAATTAAAATCATCTTAAAGCATCATTACAGATTGTAATTTAGGTCATAAAACATCTCTAACACTATCCAAAGGTCTACCCTCAAAGCCTCGCTCAAAACAGAATTACAAAACTCGAGTTATAGTGGTCTGAGACCACATTACTCGCTATGGCGAGTGGTTCTGCTCGCCTCGCGCGCGCTACGTGGTATCCTGTTACCACTTTACTCGCTACGGCGAGTGGTTTGCTCGCCTCGCGAGCGATTCTGTTCTGCTCGCCACGGCGAGTGGGTTTGCTCGCCCCAGCGAACGCTCGCAGAACAGGGTACGGGTTCGCTAAATCTCTCACCAAAACTCATCCAATCCCTTATGTTATGCCTCTAATCTTTCAGAATTATGATCCTAGTGATTAACCTAGGTTCTGTAACACGTTTTCACAGCAAATTACGTCACTCTCACATCAATCCATCAAAAACCCTAACTTAAGAACTCTCTCAAAACTCTTCCCAAATCCTTAGTTAATCATAGACAATAGAATTACAGTATAATATAATCGAAGCTAGGCTCACCCTTACCTGGTAAGTTTGTAGAATTGGGGTTCCCTCTTCTCTGGCCACTTTTCTCCCTTTTTGCAAAAGTCTGTAACGCATACTGACTTTTTCTCTAAACCTAATTTCCTTCTTATATCTCTTTTCTAATCTCACTTATCCCACAAAACTCCATCTTATTATAAAAACAACCCCACCTCTCTAAATTATTATTATTATAGCACATCTTTATTTTCATATAAAAATATCTATTAACATCACATATCTTATTTCATTAAACAATAAAATAAGCACCACATCACAACATAGTCTCATACGTCAAAACATCATCAAAATCATATAATATATAATAATATACTATATACTCTAATAAAATAATTAAATAAACAAAGTGGGTGTTACAACTCTCCCCCACTTAAAGGATTTTCGCCCTCGAAAATCTTACCTCGATTAAACAACTCTGGATATGACTCCAGCATCTTACTTTCCAGCTCCCAAGTTAAGCTTTCACCGGTCGCTCCACTCCAAACAACTCTCACTAGAGGTATCTCCTTACCTCTCAACAACTTCACCTTGTGATCATCGATCTTCAAGGGTAGAGTCCCAACCGTAAGGTTGTTTCTCACTTGTACATCGTCACTTCGGATCACATGAGATGGATCCGGAACGTACTTCCTCAGTTGCGACACATGAAAAAAATCATGCAAATTCGATAGATGCGGTGGTAATCCAACACGATATGCCACCGTCCCAGTCCTCTCTGATATCTGATACGGACCAATAAACTTTGGAGTCAACTTCTTCGACTTCAAGGCACGACCTACACCGGTCATTGGAGTAACTCACAAAAACACATGATCTCCCTCTTGAAACTCAAGGTCCTTCCTACGCTTGTCATGATAACTCTTTTGTTGACTCTGCGATGCTTTCATCTTCTCTTGGATCATTCTTACCTTCTCGGTGGTTTGTTGAACAATCTCTAGTCCTAAAACCACACTTTCACCCGACTCAAACCAACACAACGGAGTTCTACATCTTCTTCCATACAAAGCCTCGAAAGGTGTCATTCCAATACTAGAATGGTAACTATTATTGTAAGTGAACTCTATTAACGGAAGATGACTATCCCAAGCTCCTCCTTGTTCAAGTACACACACTCTCAACAAATCTTCCAACGATTGAATCATCCTCTCGGATTGACCATCTGTCTGCGGATGATACGCCGAGCTCAACTTCAATTGAGACCCTAAAGCTTCTTACAAACTTTTCCAAAATCTAGAAGTAAATCTTGGATTTCTATCTGACACAATGCTCGAAGGAACACCATGTAATCTTACTATCTCTTGAATGTAAATCTCTGCCAACCGAGCCATAAGAAAGGTGATATTGATCGGTAGAAAATGAACTGACTTTGTTAACCTATCAACAATCACCCAAATAGTATCCTTCCCTTTTGGAGTAGTTGGCAAACTCGTCACAAAATCTATGGATATACTATCTCATTTCCACTCTGGCACATCTAACGGTACCATCATTCCAGCAGGTTTCTGATGTTCTATCTTTGATTTCTGACAAACTAGACAAGAATACACAAACTGTGCCACATCACGTTTCAATCCAGACCACCAAAACAACTTTTTCAAATCATGATACATCTTCGTAGCTCCTGGGTGAATACTCAAGCTACTTCTATGGCTCTCTTCAAGTATTGCCTTCTTCATCTCATCGTTGTCCGGAATACAGATTCTACCTCAGAACCTCAACACACCGTGCTCATCGACTCTAAAGTCGCCATCTGCAGTCTGGTTACTCGCAACAAGCAAATCTACAAATTTAACATCTTCTTTTTGCGTTTCTTTAATATCTTTCAGAAAATCATTGTCAATCCTCAGCATTCCTAGCTTTACACTCTGATGTGATCTTTCACAAACCAAACTCAAATCTCTGAATTGTTCCAATAGTTCGAACTCTTCCGCCATCATAGCAGACATATGTAACGTTTTCCTACTTAGGGCATCAGCAACTACGTTAGCCTTACCCGGATGGTAACTCAAACCAAAATCATAATCTTTCAATAACTCAAGCCATCTCCTATGTCTCATATTTAACTCTTTCTAATCGAACAGGTACTTCAAGCTCTTGTGATCACCAAACACTTCAAACCTTGAACCATACAAATAGTGTCTCCAAATTTTCAACACAAATACCACTGCAGCCAACTCAAGATCATTGGTAGGATAATTTTGTTCATGAACCCTCAACTGCCTGGATGCACAAGCAACCACTTTACCGTCTTGCATAAGTACACCACCTAAATCCAACTTAGACGCATCATAATACACCACAAAAGGTGCTTCAGGCTTTGACAAAATTAAAACTGGAGCCGTCGTCAACCGCTTCTTCAACTCATTGAAGCTACTCTCACATTGAGCATTCCACACAAAGGATTTACCTTTACACGTCAAACGCGTTAACGGAAGTGCCAACTTAGAAAACTCTTCTATAAATCTTCTATAATAATCAGCCAATCCCAAAAAGCTTATAATCTCAGTAACCGACCTCGGAGTCTCCCATTGCGACACTGCTTCAACTTTAGACGGATCAACTGCTATGCCATCACTAGAAATAATATGACCAAGAAAACTAACTTCTTTCAACAAGAACTCACACTTAGACAATTTAGCATACAACTTCTTTTCTTTTAATACTTGCAAGACAATCTTCAAATGTTCAGCATGTTATTCTTCGGATTTGGAATATATCAAAATGTCGTCAATAAACACAACCACAAAACGATCCAAAAATGCCTGAAAGGTCCGATTCATATACTCCATAAATACTCTCGGCACGTTCGTAACACCAAAAGGCATCACTTTATACTCACAATGACCATATCGAGTTCAAAAGGCCGTCTTCTGCATGTCTTCATCTTTCACTTTTATCTGATGATAACCCGATCTTAAATCAATCTTGCTAAACACACGTGCACCCACTAACTGATCCATCAAATCATCAATCCTCGGAAGTGGATATCTATTCTTTATAGTTACCTTGTTCAATTGACGATAGTTAATACACAACCTCATACTCCCATCTTTCTTCTTTACTAACAATACAGGCGCTCCCCAAGGTGAAACACTTGGTCTGATAAACTTCTTCTCAAGCAAATCTTCCAATTGCTTCTTTAACTCAGCTAACTCAGAAGCTGACATACGGTAAGGTGTCATAGACACAGGCTTCGTTCCAGGAACAAGATCAATCGCAAATTCAACTTCTCTTTCAGGATGCACATCAGGAATCTCATCAGGAAATACTTCAGGAAAATCACACACCACTTGCAATTTGTCAATCTTCTCTTGATTCTCCATAGATAAAGATGCCATCAGATAAAACATCAAAATTCCATCTCGTTCTAATTGTTTCAGCTGCTTGGTAGATAAAAATTCTGCTCCACTTTCTTCTTCTTCAGACGAGAAATACACCGTCTTACGAAAACAATTGATATGCACACGGTTGTACTCTAACCAATTCATCCCAAGAATCACGTCCATACCCGTCAAAGGTAGACAAACTAAATCCATCTCAAAATTACGATCAAACATAGACAACGGAAAACTCAAACATACACGAGAAGTAGTCACCGAACCCTTAGCTGGAGTTTCGACAACCATCTCTCCATTCATATTAGACATAGCAAGACCCAACTTAACAGCACAATCATAAGCAACAAAACAATGTGTAGCGCCAGTATCAATAATAGCAATTAAAGGTATATCATTAATATAACAAGTACCTCTGATCAAACAATCCTCGTTTTCAGTCTGAGTACCGGTCAACGCGAAAACCCTTCCAGTAGTCCTAGCTTTCTTTGGCTTCTTGCATTGCGAGCCAATATGTCCTTGCTCATCATAGTTGAAGCAAACAACATCATCAAACTTGCAGTCTGGGGTAATATGCCCTTTCTGTCCGCATCGGTAACACCTTTTCACATCTACAGGACACACATTACTCTTATGGCCTTTCTGCCCGCAATTAAAACAGGTAATCTCAGCAGGAGCATCCTTCTTCTGAGGTCGCCTCTCATCGTTAAGTCTTTGTTTACCCTTATCTCTAAGAGCATCATAAGGTTTAGGACGACTATGTTGACCCGTAGCCTTTCTATCATTTATTACCTTGTAGTGAGCCTTGATATCCTCCTCATAGATTCTGCAACTACTCACCAGCTCAGAGAAATTTCGAATCTTTTGGTAACCAATCGCCCTTTTAATCTCAGGACGCAAGCCATTCTCAAATTTGATACACTTGGAAAACTCAGCATTCTCAGCAGTATAGTGTGAGTAGAACTTTGCCAGTTCCACAAACTTTAGAGCATACTCAGTCACGGACATACTCCCTTGCTTCTACTCAAGAAACTCGATCTCCTTCTTCCCCCGGACGTCCTCAGGAAAGTAACGGTTCAGGAATTCCCTCCTAAACACCGCCCAAGTCACAGCATCACCTCCTTCTTCTAGGATAGGTCGAATACCAACCCACCAGTCATCAGTCTCCTATGCCAACATGTAGGTACCAAACCGTACCATCTGACCGTCTTCACACTGCATCACCCTAAAGATCCTCTCAACTTCCTTGAGCCACGTCTGAGCCCCATCTGGATCATATCGCCCTTTGAAGGTAGGCGGGTGGTTCCTCAGAAAAGTCTCCAACATCCTCGTCCCATCGTTTCCACCAGCGTTGTTCTGATTACCCACAGCTTGGGCCATTGCTTGCAAAGCGGCAGCAAGAGCAGCATCATTTCTTCCAGCCATCTTATTCCTCTACAAAGCAAACATAAGTTAGAATAATATAACTATAGTATTCTAACTCTAAGATATCGTCACTCGACTCTCTAATTGGCCGGACGGACCGACCTGCTCTGATACCAATTGTAACACCCCAAAATCCCAAGTATAAAAACTCATATAACTCACTTAATATGCATATAAATCATAAATTAACGCCAACAATTAAAATCATCTTAAAGCATCATTACAGGTTGTAATTTAGGTCATAAAACATCTCTAACACTATCCAAAAGTCTACCCTCAAAGCTCGCTCAAAATAGAATTACAAAACTCAAGTTATAGTGGTCTGAGACCACATTACTCGCTATGGCGAGTGGTTCTGCTCGCCTCGCGCGCGCTACGTGGTATCCTGTTACCACTTTACTCGCTACGGCGAGTGGTTTGCTCGCCTCGCGAGCGATGCCTTTCTGCTCGCTGCGGCGAGTGGGTTTGCTCGCCTCGCGAGCGATGCCTTTCTGCTCGCTGCGGCGAGTGGGTTTGCTCGCCTCGCGAGCGATGCCTTTCTGCTCGCTGCGGCGAGTGGGTTTGCTCGCCTCGCGAGCGATGCCGTTCTGCTCGCTGCGGCGAGTGGGTTTGCTCGCCTCGCGAGCGATGCCGTTCTGCTCGCCCCGGCGAACGCTCGCAGAACAGGGTACGGGTTCGCTCAATCTCTCACCAAAACTCATCCAATCCCTCATGTTATGCCTCTAATCTTTCAAAATTATGATCCTAGTGATTAACCTAGGTTCTGTAACACGTTTTCACAGCAAATTACGTCACTCTCACATCAATCCATCAAAAACCCTAACTTAAGAACTCTCTCAAAACTCTTCCCAATTCCTTAGTTAACCATAGACAATTGAATTACAGTATAATATAATCGAAGCTAGGCTCACCCTTACCTGGTAAGTTTGCAGAATTGGGGTTCCCTCTTCTCTAGCCACTTTTCTCCCTTTTTGCAAAAGTCTGTAACGCGTACTGACTTTTTCTCTAAACCTAATTTCCTTCTTATATCTCTTTTCTAATCTCACTTATCCCACAAAACTCTATCTTATTATAAAAACAACTCCACCTCTCTAAATTATTATTATTATAGCACATCTTTATTTTCATATAAAAATATATATTAACATCACATATCTTATTTCATTAAACAATAAAATAAGCACCACATCACACCATAGTCTCATACGTCAAAACATCATCAAAATCATATAATATATAATAATATACTATATACTCTAATAAAATAATTAAATAAACAAAGTGGGCGTTACATCTCACGGTTTTAGGGTTAAAGTATGGTGTACAACTTATTTGATTGGCCACTCTTAACTCAAAGCGGATATTCTCATACTCTTACCGTGTCTGAATATTATGCCCCCTCAAACAAAAGCTTTTTCAATCACACATACTTGCATTTATACTTGTACCCTGGTTGTTATTGCACCAATGTGACGTCAACTGAACAATTTGTTAGGAAGACTTTTGACACAAGGAGGCGATCAAACCCTTGTCGAACTTGATACCATTACGTCGGATCGTGAGGAGAAGCGAATTATCCACATTATCTGGACCTATAAAAATCATAAAAGCGAGTTTGACATCACATTTTTACGCAAAACCATAAGGCATTAGGTTTACGGGTCATCTCATTTATAAAATGTTCAACCTTCCCTTTTCTAAGTATTGTGAGACTTTTAACCCACACTTGCTACATAATATTACATGAGTGTAGACAAATCGTTTTCCTTTCTCTCTATATTTTTTGTATAATCATGTAGGTTGTGCAACATCTTTTGTATTTTGAAGTTTAAAACAAAAAATATATATACATTTAATCCTTTAAGTTAACTTTAGATTTCACTTTGGTCAGTTTAGTCCCATAAGTTATTTTTCGCTTTATTTTGGTCTCTTAAATTACAAAGGTTGAAAAATTTGGTCCTTTATGTTTTTTTCATTTTATTTTGGTCACCTAACTTATAAAATTAGATACTCTAATTTTAAGTTACAGACTTTAGACACTGAAGTCCTTATCAGGTACCAAATACATTAATATACGTAGCTTAACAGACTAAATGCCAAATGTTCATAACCTAAGTGGACAAAAAAAATCAAGGGAGCACATTGTAAGATGTTTGCAACTTATAAAAAGGCCAAAGTGGAACGAAACAAATTTAAGAGATTAAAGCAAAACTTAAATAACTTAATTAAAGGATCAAAAGTGTAATCTAACCTATATCAATTTGTGTGTGCATAGGGTGTAACTTAACCAATTTATTTTAGGGAAGAAAATAGTTAATTACTAATATATTGTATTTACTTGTTTTTGTTAGAGGTAATGTATTTACTTGTTTTTTTTAAACTTTTTTTTTTTATCATAATGTCGTGTATTTTTAACTTGAATGATGCATTTTATTTTTTAAAGTGCAAATAAAAATGTGCAAAAAACTTCCCCGTGAGCTTATTAATTGAAATGGTAGGGATATTGAATGGATTGGGATTCGAAGCCTAGACATCTCACTTCTTCACATTTAAAATGTGTGAATTCTAGGATACCTGACAAAAAAAATATATGCAAAAAAACAATTTAATGTAATATTAATATATTTAATCCCGTGATCTATAATCATGTCGAACATTTAATAAAGTAGTACCATTTTACTCGTGTGCTATCCAATTTCAAAGCGTCTGATGCATTGATTTTATCCGATAAATGAGATAGTTTTTGCAAGTTTTTTTTCCACAAATTTTTGACAAACATTTAAAAAGAGATGAATTTTAATTTTTTTTTACGTGCACTCCTTGAGAAATTATTTTGATCATTTTTTTTTATAGAAATAAATCAATGTTGCGGTTGTTGTGTTGTGTGTGAATTAATAGACTATAATTTAATGATTGTATGAACATTTCACCAATAAGAAATAAATTGATAATGCTGTCTCTATGGTAACGACTAACGTGTACTACTATTAGATTTTTTTTTTAAACAATGTGTAGATTATAATGGAATACTCAAACTATATGACATTGATATTTTCTTGTCAAGTAGCTTAATAATTGGGGCTCACATGATTTAAACATGAAGAAAAAGAAAGTCTAGATTTAAACTTTTACTCCTACGTAATATTATTATTGTAACTATCAACCGAGTTGTAGTTACATAACTATGACATTGATAATTTATTGGTAAGGAGCTTTGAATGGTCCAAAAGGAAAACGAAAAGATAAAGTACATTATATTATAGTTGAAATGAAAACGACATTTGCCTAAATTAAACAATGCTAGAGATAAGGAGGTGCAGCAGAGGCCGCCGACGAAATGAAAAATATGTATATGATGGGATGGAAGAGCTGGAAGGTTTGTTTGCATGTGGTAGTGGGGCTTTTCTTCAATTGAATGAGACTTATATATATACCGCTAAAAATTTATTAAGGGTTAGGTTGTCCAACTCTCCCAAATTAATTTCATGCAAAAGCATTAAAGATATAAAATGAGATTAAAATGTTATTTACCTAAAATGTGTACGTGCATACTTTAGGGTGGGCTGACAATGAACGAACTAACTCGACAATAGTTCGCAGCTCAGTTCGACAATTAATTCGTTGAACTTGGTTCATGAACCAAATGAGCTGAACTTGAACTGAAAATTAAGTTCGTTAAATAAATGAGCCAAACTTGAGTTGTATATAGTTCGACTCGGTTGGTTCATGAACCGACTCGATAATATATATATTAGGTTTCTAAAAATTAATAAAGTATAATCTCAAATAATAAAAGATAAAATATGGAAGTTACTACAAGCTTCCTCTAGTATTTATGTATGTACTTGTTTTTTGAGTACTTATCACTAGTTTAATTAACAATAATTATAATAAAAGAGAGAAAGAAGAAAAAAGAAAAAAAAGAAGCTAATGACATAGTCGTGTAGGCTTTTAACCAAGTGTAACAAAATTAGTCCTACATCGGTTACTTTAAACACATTAGAGAGGAGGAATCCTTATAAAAGAGAGTTCATGTATGTTAATAACGCTATAGTGGTACTACTTTCTTACTTAGTGGTGCTAAGACCAACATGGTCCACATTTTTATATTAGTTCAATTTTTGTTTTTCTAAAAAAAAAAAATTAAAGGTCAAAATGAATTTTTTTGACAAAAATAGAAAAAAAAAACTTTTGAATTATGTAAACGAGTTGATCCTATTGAGCTGAACCGAGTTGTTCACGAACTTTAAACGAGTCGAACTCGAGTCAAAAAAATAGTTCGTATCGAACTCGAGTCGAGTTTCGAGCCGAATCAATTCTTATTGAGTCGAGTCGAATTCAAATGAGTTCGACTCGACTCGACTCATTTCAAGCCCTACTTCGGAGGAAGTCTAGATCTGAATGACTATGAGACTCAAAGGTTTAAAGGTTTAACGGTTTAAGGGAAGTGCTTTACTATGTTTCTAGATCCGGGATTTAATATCTTTGTTGTGTGGTTGTATGGATCTAATGCACAGTATAATCAAGAAGTACGGTACAGTATACTACTCCCAAGTAATTACTAACTAAGGTGTCATAAATTAAATATGCTCCATGTGCTTAGTTCCTCACAAAAAAAACCAAAATATAGTAGAAACTAATCTCACGATGCATGCAACTAAGATCCATTTAATGTTAATCTATATGAAGACATTTTTTCTAACAATCATGCCAAAGAGTTTTTTAAGGGCACTAACTAAAGATTTATAAATATAGCAATTTTTTTAAGTTTTGATGTGTTGAATACACCATTGTCACGATAAAATTTCCCCCTTTAAATTTCTAGACATTTCCCTTTTTTTAATAAAAAAAATGCTTTATGATAGGAGAGCAAACATGCACGACAAGTGACGAATGAATTGCTACCCTTACATTTTTATTTTTCCTTTATCTAATTGAATTCTCTCTCCCCCATGTTTTGCTTTCCTACTCATGATTTCTGCTATTTATGCTCGTTGGCTTTCGTCTCGTGCTATGTAGGACTTCCGTTTCCTAATATAGTAGTTAGAGATTGAACTATATATATATATATATATATATATATATATATATATATATATATATATATATATAACACTAGTATCCTTTTGTGCGATTGTGTCAATTATATTGTTAATCCACAATTAAGTTTAAGGACTATATATAATGCGTATTCCATGTGTTTTTCAGGTTGTTTTGCAAAAACTAAGAAATAGTTTTGATTAATGAACAAATTTTAAATATGCGTCTACGTTTTATTGGTCCATTTGAACAATTAGATAGCTCATCTGATACGAGCTAAGATAAGGATTTTAGAAACTCTAAGTTTAAATCAGAACAAATTATTCAACATTTGATTTTTAAAATACCAAATGTTAAGAAAATACTAATACTAATAATATCAACATCAATGATTTTGGAATGAAGAAGATGTATATGTTTCATATGAAGGGAATTACTACTTTGTTGGTTTATAGCTATGTGTACATTGGGAATCATTAGTGATCTTGTACTAATTAATTATCTCTATTATTGGGTTGGCTTTTCAACAAAGAATTTTCTATTAGTGGTCATCGTTCACCAACAATTATTATAATCTTGGTGGTCCTTGACCTTGTTTCACTCATATTTTTTGGGTGGCCTTCTTGTTATCAATTATGACACGAATATAAAGTATCATTGCATTCCTTATTGTTTAAAGTAATTAAATGAACACGTTCAGATTATTATATTATAATAAAACAATTAGACCAAAAGATGAGTTATCTGCAACAATGTGTGTAAATTAGGAGTAAATGATTATTATAGTGATTTAATAAGATGATTGAGTTTTTTTGTCAAAAAAAATGATTGAGTTTTTTTGTTGATAAAAATAAGATAATTAAATTGAATAATTTTCTTCTGAACAGTAATTTAGTTGAATCATAATATGATTTGTTTCTTTTTTTCAAGAAGCAACTTGATTTGTTTCTTGTTTCTGGCTTGCTTGTCAAAATTTGTAAGTACAATTATCAACATATCACATGTTTCCCTTGTAAATGGGGATTAATATCGTCTTCTCACTTAGTACGTGTGACTCACCTCCTTCTCTTATTTTCTATTTAAAATCACATACAGTTGAGTAGCATATGCTGCTAGTAGGTCCAAAGTATATTATACATTATCATAATTTTGGCATGCTTCCTTCTCCTTGATTATTAACACTATTTGTTTGTATCTTTTTATGAGAAAACTTGAAGAACAAGACAAAAGAAATAGGCAGGACCTCTCAACTATTTCTTTTGAGAAATTGAGACTACCTTAACCAGCCATATATGTAGCCAGGCATACATTCAAATAAAAAAGAAAAAAAAAATGAAACATTCTTATTTATAGTATTGTTTTTTTTTTTTTGCAAATTCTAATCAACATTCTCAATGCACGATGATAAACTTTGGATATCAAATTTGGCGATTCATTGAGTGAAATATGAAGAATACCATTTTGAACTATATATACAAGATGACACGATCATAGCTTGTCCGAACCAAGTCAATGATAGCTAAGCAAAAACTATTAACAAGTAAAAGAAATGGTATCAACTGATTAAGAAACTCCATGTAAAGACGAGTTGCTCTAGATATTCTGAACTCGATTTACAGGTAAAACCATCTTTTGTTATATTTTAGTTGCCTTTAGGGCCGTCTCTGACAATTCCGAAGCCCCCATGTAATTTCGACAATTTTCATTTAAAATGTATTGAAAAAAAAAATCAACACCACCTTACAAATAAATAGATATTTACCTATGAACAATGTATAATTGATAGTAAAATTATTGCATTATTGACTTTTACCTACGGAAAAAAAAAATTCAATGACAGCTTTTGTTTATAGGTATAAGTTTTTTTTTTCTTTCATTTTTTTCAAATTGTGACGGCCCTCTAAGTTTGAGGCCTTGTTGCATTTGCACAGGACCAACCCTATCACCTTTTGATTGAGCTCTAAATTACTAGGTTTCCTTATCTATAAACCAAATGGTTCAAAACAAAAACAACAAACAAAAAACTAACTGAACAAGGTAACGTATAGACATAGGATACAATTAGCTTGCAAGGGAAGAAAGTTAAATATATCTTCAAATTCTTATATCCCTCGATGGTGGGTGGTATTAATATGTTCACCAGACTTGGAAATATAGTCGTGAAAAATGACGGGGACATAAAAGTTTATCGAAAACATGGACCACTTGTTTTTAAGAGGAAATGAGAAGCAAACACATGAGGCCAACTTGAGCCTTCTCTCACAGAAGACGACATTCATTATGTCAAGGTGCTTATTTCGCTAATGGAAGATGCAAAAAATGTTCAATGCACTCAGTATCACAGGTTGCTGACCCAAATCTTGAAGAAGAAAGAAAATTCATCAAGTAGGTACAATTCAAAAGAGAAATCCTTAAACAAACTGGGGCATGCATGAATTAGGTTAGTTGTTGTCTATCACGAGTTATGCTCGACCTAGTCATTGTAAGATACTAGATAGATTACAGGTTTTGCCAAGTTATGGTGCGCCACTAACATCTACCCATATAAATGGGTCTCATTAATTAAATTATGTTATTTCACACTTTCTTATTATTTAAACCACTGAACTACATTTTCTAAATATTCATACTACTCACCAAAACTCTAAAATGGGTCCTACAAACCCCACAATATGCATCACGATTGTATTTTATATTAATATATAACACCCTTTCACATCATAATTTAATTTTATAATAGTTTTTAAATTCCAACAATGTATAAACCACGGTAGCATTGCAGAGGAAAAGTTGCCTGCCAAATTGTGAAATATCCTCACTTGTCTAAGACAGTGGCATAGGGAAGAGCAAAGACACTCAAAATGTCAATGATAATGAAGCTCTAAGATTATGTAGAAGCTACACTGCCTACACATCATAGCTTTTGTAAAACTATGGTGGTTCTGACAAAATTCGTGGTGATATCATATATACAGTAAATTAAAATAATCTTATAATTTTAAAGACTAAAAATAATTTTTACTCGATTTAAATTTTTTAAATATACCACCAGTTCTCTAACTATTACTTTCTCCATACCAAAATAATTAATTTAGTTGATTGTTTTACACATGTCAATATATAATTTTGACCTTTAATTTTTTTTTATAACTATTTATGCTTTTTTTGTGGATTGGTTTATTTGTTGTGGTCTCTTCCTCGAGGTTTTCTCATTTCTGGTATATTAAATAAAAATTATGTCTGCGTGTCTACGGTTGCTTTAAATGCGGCTATTTAACCGCAATTTTCCACAATACCAAGGATGCAACATGACAAGGATTATTAGCAAAAATTATAAATAAATTGATATTTTAAAAATAATCATTGAGATAAATTGAACAACTTATATGTTATCAATTTTTTATATAATAGTAAATAATTAAATATAATAAAACTAGGTCAATTATTTTAAAATAGTGGGAGTAGTATTATACTATAAACGCGAAACAGTCAATAATAAAAATGTACTACTCCTCACGCCCTCGTGATTTAATCATATCATATGAAATAAAGTAGTTTAGGTGTTAGCATCTAAATATCCCCCCATAGAAGGATTGAGATTCACTGCAGTTGGAAAAATGCCGCAGTCACGCTGGTCATATTAAATCCAGCTTTTTGATTTAACTAACGGTTCAGATCTACTCGTCTATCTTTTCAACTCTCCACACCAAACCCAAAACAATAGGGTAAGGGAAAAAACTCAATCCCATGGAACAACGTAGCAGTGTTGTTAAACCTCAGTGTCTTTTCACATTAATCAACTTACTCTTTTCCTTTACTGTATCTGTCCGGTTAGTATACCCAGACAATTGAATCTATTGAAATTTGTCATTGATTTATCCTTTCTTTATCTTCAAAAAACCCAAAACAAATTTCTATTGCACAAATTTCTGTCAAACTTTCCAATCCAAACCATTCTCTGATGAAGAAGAGAATGATCTTTACAACCGACGAGGAGGAAGGAGGGAGGAATCTCTGATGTCAGAACTGTTGGAGAGGAAAGTTAAGATACGCTGAATTTTGGGTTTAACGTGGAAAGTTGGGGAGACAGAATATGAACCGTTAGTTAAATTGAATGGCTAGATTTAATTTGACAGCATGACTGCGGCATTTCTCCAACTGCAGTGAATCTCAATCTAGCTTTTCAATACAACATTACTGTCATGCCACTACTTTGGCAATATTAACTAACTGTCGTGCGCCAACAAACTTTGTAGTATTTCCTTGCATCATCTTCAACGGGAGGACTTCGCTCGATACTCATGGCATGGGAAGAAAAAAATTTGGTATATATTAACTCTTTTTTTTTTTTTCCAGTAACTAATAGATCTTACGATTAAAATAAAAAATAAAAAATATAAAAATTGATCCATCATCTCAAGTTGATAATATTATTTCTCTTTTTAATTTCTTTTTATTTATTTTCTAACCGCACGCGTTAAAATACATATTAGTAAACTTATTTAAAAACATTTTTTAGTTTAGAATGATGGAATCGTTGAGCCTTTCATTTAAATGACATGTATAGACGAGACTTATTTAAAGATTCTTGTTAATTTATTGCCACTGTGTATGCTCAAGTAGTTGAAAATTGGAGTTCTTGACGGCAAGGCAACCAACAAGAGCCATAAGCTAACATTAATAATGTAAAATGTGTAAGCCAAAATTATTTATTTATTGTTTGTTTGTTTAAGGCCATGCCTTGTAGTTGGCACCTACATAAAAAGAAAAGAAAAAACAATTGCTCTACACGAGTACTCTCTTTTGTTGGTGCATTTGTGGTTTAATGCAGTTGAATATGTTGCGATAAAATAGTCCAAATACAAAAAATAGTTAGGTGAATTCCAGCTACCCTCTTTTGTCTCCACATACTTTTTCTCCTCTTTCCGTGACCGAGGCAAGGCAAGAATTCATATGCTGAATAGTTATTTGTTTGTAACCCGGCCAAACTGCAATAGATTGGTATTATATAATTCAATCCTTGAGTAAAATGAATGAATCATATTTGGGTTAAGAGCAATCATATATAATTGAGTATAATGTCACATTTTAACCCAAAAACCTTAAAGATATTATATTTATGAATAATCTTATTTGTATGTTGTTCAACATTCACACTTTTAAAGATATTACTTAAACCTTAAAGTGCAAGTCCATCTAAATTCATTATACATTCCTTTAAACAAAAACGTTTTCATCTGCATGTACTTATATTTGCATTGCTGTTGTCGCTCATTTCAATGAGACACGCCGTTTGACCACCGATGTTAGAAAGAGTTTTGATGCAAGGAGTATGTTCCTTAGTTGAACCATCAATTTTGATATCACTGTTGTGTCACGATGAGAACCGGGAGATCATTCGTATTAGGTCAAGAGCTCGATTTTGATATCACTGTTGTGTCACGATGAGAACTCGGAGAACGTTTGTATTAGGCCAAGAGCAACCACACAAGTGAGCTAGATACTACATCTTTATCCAAAACATTATTGCATTAAGATTATGGATCTAATTCTCACTTATATGTTGTTCATTCTTTATTTTTTAATGTAGGATTTCTAACTCACACTTGCATACTTCACTATATATAATGTTTGTTTCGTTTGAAGAAGTCAAACTAACTCACTAAAACTTACATAAGAGAGAATCAAATTTTAGATTTTAAACGGAACACACTTCAGTGTCTTAAATCAACATCGTCAAATCAACGCGGATATGTTACATATAATGCTTGTTAATATTGTACCAACACTTTATACAAATTTAATTTAAACTCACCTTCATAGTTTTTTTTACTTCATAGTTTATTTTACCGTTGTTGATTGCACTAGTCGTTATAATATTACTTATAATTTTACAATAATGTAGATAGGCACAATTAAACACCGCCAATTCCCTATGTAGGAGAACAGCACAAAAAGTTTGTTTGCCATGTTTATGATCGAGCACCGAAATCAAGTGGGGTATAGTAACTTATAAGAGACAAGGAGTGCCAATTGCAATCATCCACCTCAAAATTCAATCTTTATCAGAATAGCAAATTTAGCACCAAATTTTTTGGGTACAGTGGAAGAGATTAGTTCCTACAACGTGATGAACAATGCATGCTCGAAAAATAAAGTGATCACATTTGCTATAAGATAAGGCCTTGAATAAGATTAATTCAATTGAAGATAATCTAAAGGCCTTGTATGTAAATAGTTTATTTCTAGTTTACAAGTTATAGCTTTCCTAAAAAAAAAAATCTAGTTCAATTGATAAAATGTTGAAATTGTTAGGCTGTTTGAACCCCGACATATTCCACCAATGTGTGAGTTTACAATGAATTTGTTATTTTATTTATCTAAAAGAAATGTTTATTTTTGTTTCCTAAGAGAAACAAAAGAAAAAGAAGAGAACAAAAACACAAAAAAAGAAAAGAATAAAGTCTCCGGAACCAAGTTCCCGCATAGTCTGAAGCTAAGAAATCAGATAATTATGTCGGAGGAAAGGTGTGGACAACATACTCTACGGTAAAAAACATCAATCTTAGCTAGGAAATCTGCACAACTGTTTCCTTTTCGAAGAGTGTGATCAATAGATGTTAAACAATCAAGATTGAAAAGGTCCTTTATGTCTTGAATCAACGTAACATACTTATAAAATCTAGATGTTAGCTCTAAAAAAAATAGTTTATCTAGATGAAGACATTTTTTAGTTTATTTTAACACTCGTATAAATTATGCGAGAGTAACAAAAGAAAATATAAATGATGTGAAATCCGCCACTATTTCAAAGATAAAACTTTGATAGTGTAAAGGCACAATCAACGGTCAAATTTTATCACAGTCAATGGGATTAATGTATCGTTATTTTTTTATGAAAAAAGAAAATCATGATTTCTTGGAAACTGACTACATCTATCTTTCGATTTATAAATTAATTTTCTCTATTAGTTTTATGAAATTTGGTTGTATATACTACTATATAGTACTCATTTATAAAAAGAAAATACACTACTGTAAAGATTACTTAGCTTAATCAAAATATTTTGTGTAAATCAAAATTTGCTTAAAAGTAAACAAAAACTTTAAAGAAATTGCAAGTAATCTTTAAAGAAATAACATTTGCTTATGACTCGTTTTTCGCTGTAACATGGATAGTTTGAGTGTTTAGGTTTTTTTAAATGATTTGTGACCCCTATTTTCTATACAAAAACACTATATAGTATATATACTTAGTAAAAAATAACTGAAAAATATCAGTCACAAATAAAGCCTTCGACACGTGTCTTGCTATGTCTCTTTGATTCTTGAGAAGCTTTTGTGTGTCTTCGACCTTTTGATCTTGTGTCTTCATAAGCAATTTGAATTTCATTAGTCGAAGTTGAATGGCTTTGCAATCTCTAACGTGTCAAATGCTTCCACAATCTATCAAACTCAGGGACGAAGCTAGAAAAAATATGTCGAGGGGGGCGAAAAATATAATACATAATAGATAAATATAAAGAATAACTAACTTTAATTATTAATAATTGTAGAAAATTTAGTTTAATGTAAAATTGTATATCATATATCTTTTTTTTTTTTTAGCAAACATACCATATATTCTATAAGAGAAAATACACACAAAAATATATAAGTCATGAAAATTATATTGTTATTCAATTATTTATTTAATAAAACTCTTTCATCATTTTTTATTGACTACGCGGTATCATTTTCAATATAAATGATCAAAATTTCAGCAAAAAATTCATATTTCATGTACTATGAAATCTTATTTTCACCAACATCGCGATCAGTTTATTGGGTGTAGATCCTCTCCAATTTCTGAAGAAAATGACAATCGCTACTAATATAGTTTTCAAGTAAATAAATGATATAAATGCACATATTTCTAAAATTTGATACATTAATCAAATATTTATATACCAAAACGTTGGCAATGGAACAAATGAAAAGAATAATAAATGGAAAGGAGAGTTGTTGTCGTTGAGTCGCTTACGGTTTGGTTATGTTTAGTCGCTATAAAACGAGAATAATGGTGAGGCTGTGCTGTTTTGAATGTTAAAATTAGATTGTTTTTACTGTTTCTTTATTGAGCTTAAATACTTAGTGATGCTATCCTTTATTAGTTCTACACTTCAAATTTAAATACAATGAACAAGTGTCACCTTTTAAAGAATAATAGTCTTAATAAAATATTACTGCTGTTATACTATTTTAAGTTTAAGAATTGAGGTGGGTTTCATTCATTACTGTGTTATTTGATAGGGGGGCGAGTACTATATTTTTTTTTATTAGTTACATGAGAGTAATATATCTTAATATACAAGGTAAGTACCATTACACAGTTTTGTGGGTGGCGACAGCCCCTTTTGTGATACACTTGGCTCCGTCCGTGATCGAATTAACAACCTTCTTGAATGTAAACAAACTTTAACCCCAACTTGACATGTCTTTTTCTGTCGAATTGAGTGTTTTGAAAAATACAATTTAACAGAGTTGCAACCCGATCAAAGTTTCCACTCACAAAAGTCAATCACGAGTTACAATCTGATTGGTTGAGGGACCTGTTACAACTTTTATGGCTATAAGTAATGGGTCATGTTAACGATAGTCTTGAGGATACATGTTAATGATTCAAAAATAGAAGTTTTTTATTCTCTTTCAAAAAAATCAAATTTTTAAAATATTAAATATACAGCTTAGATAAGTTTAGGATCATGCTAACTAGAGCTCCGGGAAACTAACCAAGAAAACAAAATTGCATTAAAAACTAATGCCTTTTGCATTTTTCAAAAGTTTATCACTCTATTTGATCCCTTAACAAAGAGAAAAGCTAAGGGCACAAATTAATGAATCAAATCTAGTATTTTTTTTTTGTTAGAATGTGTCTTTTCAGGATTAATTCGTAAGGAATTAGCACGACCCGACGATCAGATTCTTGGTGGGTGTATTGAATGTTATCTTTTCGTTGTAGCAAACGGAGTTTTTGCATTTGTTAATATGAGCCATAGAGGTACGGCTTATAGTAACAAAATGAAATAGTTACCGTTCGCCACAACGAAGAGATAATGTGGTATATCTCCGTTTGCCACAACGAAGAGATAATGTGGTATATGTACAAATAATTGTTCTTATCTTTAAAGTCTATATATAAATAATGAGATGAATTCTATATACTACATGATATTAAACTTGCATTTTTGAAATGTGCTGGAAGTTTGTGAGTTATTACCAATATTTCAGTATCTTATAAAGGTGTAAGTGTTATAGTGTTTATTAGGCTTGCCATGCTAAATTTATAATGAGTTCATGTTAGCTTGTGCGTCGGTCATGACTCAAAGTTGGGTCGTGATAAAATTGGTAATTTTTGAATATGTAATAAATAAAATGTATAAAATTTAAGGAAATATTTATACTTTTAGATTCCATAACATGTACCCTAAAAATATAAGTTAGCATAACCCATTAATAACATTTTCTAAAATTTAATTAGCTAAGTGTAAGTAATTGGAATAGAGCCAAAAAAAATATACTAAGATCGTGACAATTGAGCCAATCCGTTAAGTTTCGTGATGCCAACAACACAATTATGTGTTCACGTGAAGTTGCCTTAGCTTGACGATATGTAGTCATTGTTGCTTCATTGCTTGCAGTATTGTCATTATCAATTTATCATTTTTCTTATCCTTCTTGTCTTTTTTTTTTTTGGTGATAGCCTTATCCTTCTCCGCTTGTTCACAATAACACGTCACAAAAATATATTTTGAATGAATTCTTTAAACTTAAAGTAATTTCAATATAAATTGATTTATATTGAGATATATTTATTTAAAGGGTCTTGTTAAAAAGAGCCTAAAGACACTTGTTATTGTTGTAAGGAAGAGGACGGTGTAACAAATCAAAATTTGTTTCTTTAGAAAAACCACTATTCGCGGCTCCTCAAAATACATGGGAAAGCAACTACCATTCATTGGGACATTGAGCAATAAAGCTGAAGGAAACCCTAGTTTTTTCCTTTTATTCTTCTTTGCATATGTTTAAATATGTATTATGTTTTTTTTATTGTTGAGGTTCCTACAACACTTAGATGTTGTTGGAGCGTGTTTTCTTTTCTTTTCCGTTCATGTATATGTAGGAACCTCAACAATACTTGTATGTCCAGACACGGCCCAGGTCTCCTACAGATGTTGAGCTTATTGCGGCAGATGATGTGGCCCAGGCCTTCACAGAGTTTCCTCTACATGTCCTCAGCCAACAACAGAGGGGTGAACTGGTGCCAGAGGACCAGCCGTGGGCTCATAGTAGGGGGTACATGAGATGGTTCATTAGAGTATCACATCATATTACGAGCCCACCTGCGGCCATTCCTGACTACGCAGCTCAGACCCCTCATCGTCTTGTCCCTCCTTACGAGGAGATTCTTGTTGACTAGCAGTGGGCAAAACATCCTCCCGACCCATACCAGATCATCGGCAACATCAGAGTCATAGTGGATAGTGATTTAGGGCATCCTGATGTGTTTGGTAATCCAGAAGTTATTCGCATGATGCAGGGTATACAGTCTGAGTGGAGCATGCTGGAGCAGATGCCGGTTCCACGAAGGAGGAGTAGGAGTCCACATCAGTAGGGTTTATGCATTATGACTTGTGTAGTTGTTTATGATATTTTTGTTGAATTTGGATGTAATCCTATACATTTGCGCTTTTTAGCGTTTTTATGACAATTTCCGTTATTTTGGTCCTTTATTTTTCGTGATTTGTTTATGAGTTAATGCTTGCTTGAAAGAATGCTTGAATGAATAATGAAAAATGCATGCAATTGAATGAATGAATGAATGAAGGAATGGAAAAAACAGGGAAAAGAGAGGTTTTTGCCTCTTCTGGTTTTCTGCACAGACTGGACGTGAGTTAACTTACGCATGTGTTAAATCTGTGTGTGAGTTAACTCACGCAGTGCTTTACACTTGCGCGACTTAAGTCACACAGCGTTAGTTAACTAACGTACAGTTTTACACTTGTCTTAATTAACTAACGCAGGGGTAAAATAGGCATGGCTGCAGGGCGGAAGTGTTTTGTACAGGGGGAGTGCAGTATTCAAACATATGGGGAACTTAGATTGTGACTTAACTCACCCAAAAGAAAAGCACTTGAAAGCAAAAAAAAAATCACAAAAAGAGGTACCCTACGTACAAATTTAACAAACCAAAATAGGAAAATGGGAAGCTTTTTGAAGTTTGGCGTTTGACTATGTAATTGTTTTCAATTCATATTGTCCCTTTTAAAGATGGGTGACGTTTATAGTGGGAGGGTTGCTCAGTTTCCCCATGGTGGGAAAAGCTCAGACCCACCATTGATAATATTGTTGAAATATTCAATGGTTTGGATTGAAGAATGGGAGATAGGTGGCATTTAGGGTGGGAATGGGAAAGAGTTTTCCATCATAGAAAAGTTTTTATTGACCATTAGATTGAAGAGGTGTACCGATTTTATCATGGGTTGTCTATACTATATTTTTTCTCTTTCATGTTGTCTCTAACCTCCATCCATCCATATTGATTTTTTCAGATCTGGAAATTTGTATTAACATTTACAGTGGAGAAATTTACATTCAACTTATATTGAACGTTCAATTCAAGCCTCTCTTGAATCAAACCCTGCAATCTTTCGACCATTTCTGCAAACCCAAACCATTTCACAATTGATCCTTCAAATTATGCACAAAATTAACTGTTAAATTTCTGAAACCCATTCATCAATTAACATAAATGGTGAAACCAAAATGAACAGAATTTAAAAAAAAAATGTCTCTTCATTACTTGGTAGTTACTCTTTTTTTCTCTTACCGATATGTCATGTATTTAGATAATAGGAGAAACACAAAGGGATATACAATGGTAATAAAATAATTCATGAAAAAGATATGAAGGCTCAGATCCAGAACCCCATCAAAATTATTCATCCATGAAAAACCTAGCTCCTTTTTTTTTTTTTTTTTTTTACATATAACACCTATTCGTTTATTTGTCCAAGAAAATGATCATCCTTGCCAAATTTTATCGGGCAACTTTTTTTTTTGGAAGTATGCATAACAAAATGAACCTAAATATAAATGGTGGCATAAACTTAAAAAGAAAAGAAAGAAAAAAGGTACAAGTCATTTTTTTTCCAAGCGCCGCAGCACCGACTCAGCAAAGTTCTGTTGCCTACAAATGAGTATATTCAACATAAGACATAAGAATTAACTAAAAAACTAACACATGACAGCAGAATGAAATGCAGCGCCATTGAATATTGTAAAACACTAACACTATATTTTGACATAAACAGAAAGCTTCAAGTTCAGGGTGTACGCATCCCTAAAAAAAAAAACAATCAGGGTGTACACATGTAGGGTTGAGTAGGTTTAGAGGTGGCCAACCTAATTAGCTGATCCCATCAATATTCACATGTTCGGATTGAGTAATTTTTTGTTGTGAAATTCAACCTATTGATGAATCTATTGAGTTGGATCGGGTTATAAGACAATATTTTGAAAATTCCAAAAAATTAATATAATTAAATGACATTCTATTTCATCAAACTTCTACTACCTAGACTAATTCTATAATTTTAAACTGTAGCACATGAATTAAATTGAAAATTTTCTAAATTCAACAACATAAACGTCTTAAACTACATTAACAAAAAAATCTCATTTTTCACGGAATCCCAGGTTTGAAATCATAAACTCATTACCCAAACCAAACCACTTTAGGTTTGGCTGAATTGAGTTGATTTGTGCTCGACCCAGACTAAAAAAATAAACAAACCAAACATTTGTCTTGAGTTGGATTATTAGATTGATCGGGTTGATCCTTACCATGAACATCCCTAGTTCAAATAACACATTTGATATAACTAACAAAATGGTCTTATTCATGCAAACAACTGCCAAAAACATTTTAAGAAACCAAAACAACATAAATATGATAATTTCAATGATAACATTTCTGTTCCAGGCAGTATATGACAGTCCAGTGGACACCCAGAAAAATTAGGAACTTGAACTTACTTTCTTTCTCTATGCTTTGGGCTAGGACGAGAATACTTCAGATATCCATCCCAAGGAACCTTCTTAAGGCCAGCACGAGTTGAGATTATGTCTCTAACCCTGAACAATTAAAATTAAATTGATAATAATTACAACACTTGGAGAAAGAAAAACATAGACCTCTGTGTATATTTGGGGGTCAAGATTATCTACCTTTCTGCAAACTCGATGGGTGTCTCTCCTGGCTTCAAACTTTGTGGCTCCAAGTACCAAACATCACAAACAACAGCCCAAGACGTCATTAGCTGCAACAGATGTTTAGTGAATGATTGCCTGCAAAGCATTAAATTCAGAATCTCTATTGCATCAATAAACAATTTACGTGGTAGAAGTAATCAGTGTTGTCGATTGCAGATGGCAGACCATGGCGGAAAGCCAAAAATCCTCCATAAACTGCAATTGCCAATAGCACTACCATCCTTCACGAATTGGCCATTGCGGATGTCAAAAAATCTGCCACCGCAATTTGCAATGCTGCCACCATGGCCAATATTTTACAACACTAGAAGTACTCCCTCTTGGTCCTTTTTAGGCGTTGTTTTGTAGCTTTTTACATGTACCAAGACAACTAATAAATATTGTTACTTTTGATACCATTATTTATATTTTACATATATTACCCTTAATCATTTATTTCTCTCTATGTAATAAATAGCTAAGGGGGTTATTGACAAATCAATAATTAATGTTGCATTGAATTTTGAAAAGAAGGGTTAAATAGGAAGGAGCAAAATACTCCTTGAAATGTGACACTTAAAAGGAACGGAGGGAGTAATTAACATGAGAAACATCTTACTTTCGACTGTTCCAAAAAGCATCAACAAATATTTTGTTGTACTTGATTGCAACTGGGCAAACTGTGCAGCCAAGCTCGAATGCTCCCTAAACACCATTAAAAGTTACAAGACTTCAATAAAGAAAATAGGAAAATGGATAGAAGAGAGATCAATGGGTGCAAAATAACAAAACAACAAAAGAAAAGCTATTGAACTTGCACGAATATGATAACGTAAACTGCATTTTACACGACAGTAATTGCAAATGATTCACATACCTTCTTGAACATGACTGTATAGTGATTATTTACACAAGTTCCCTCAGGAAATATGAGAAGAGGATTGTTGTCAGCTCCCTGGACATGTTCCCTCAATCTAGAATACCCATAATCATGTAAGTAAGGAGGAACTTGAAACAGAGATATATTTTCTAATATTTTTACTTATACTAACTTTCTTGCCACAATTTCTCGATCCTTTGCCTCTGATCGATTGAACCAGATACATCCTACACTCTCCAAAATGGTGCTTTGTAACAATCCTGCACAGTAGTTGAACTTTTTATAAAAGTCGTCAATAAGTTTAGTCACGACAAATTATGACAACTATTCAACATTACAAAGCTATTCTTTAAATAATCCATGATTGTTTGTCATAAACCCTACTCTTCCTGACTCCATTTAGATCACCCAACAGTTTAAGATAGAGCGCCTAAGGGCAAAGGGAAATGAATCCATCCCCCCCAAGATCTTTTGTTAAACGATTCAAATTCTGTTACAATCCGAGTGTAATCATATAAAAACCTAGTAAGTCATATGATTTTTTTTATAATGTCTCGATGTTATCTTAAAGCATAATTGATTCTCTCTTGGGATTTGTTTTTATAATTTTTAATTATTATCATGATTTATTTACATGTTTGATTAGAATTAGGAAGGAATCTAATATTAATATAAGGGTAAGTTCTTTGTCTTTCGGATCATAAATATATGAAACCATAATCATAATTCAAAGTCCTTATTCTTCCTCTCTTTACTATCTTAAACACTTAATTCAACATATTGCCAAAGCAGTGCCCTTTGCAACCTATTTCATCACTATTCCACTACCAAGTTCCCTAAAGTTTGGGACACTTGCAATAATCATGTCAATTCCCCAATATTACTTTTCTTTTTCTCAGTTATGCCCTTCCTTTCCCTGTTTGAATAGCGTTGGGAGGTAGTATTAGTATAAATATGGTTAATGCTTTCCCTTATTTATAATCAACGCATCAAATCGTAGTCATAATTCGAAGTACTTATTCCTTTCTCTTGTTATCTAAACCTTTTAACTTCTCATCCGTGATAAAGACACATTATGTATTTAAATCATACTCTATATGCTCTTGTTGGATTTCCGTTTGCTTCAGATTTGGGTTTCTCTGCCTGGTAGCTTCATTTTGCTGCTGTCTGGTTGTTTTTGTTCAATACCCCTTTGGGTTGGTTCCTTACCATTTCTGATGTAGTTCTGCACTGTTTGCTATAATACTCTTTTGGGATAACTTCAACACTTTTGTGTGGTTTTACTAGGTCAGGTTTATGTCCCCCCAGTCCTTTGCTTTTCTCTTTTTATTTAATCTAGTCTTTATTTTGCTAAAAAAAAAAAAGAAAAATCATACTCTATATGCTTACCAACCCAACCAGGATGTTTCTGCATAATAACAGCAAATGCGGTCATCTGTTCTAAGACAATGAAATCAATCATGGAAGTGTGGTTGGCCACAAAAACCTGTTAAGAAAATGAAGGGAAAGATCAATTAGTAATTTATCACATTTATCTTACCTGAATGTGGAAATTAGGGAAATACGACAACATTAATAGAGGCTAGATAAACCTGTTTTGGTCGCCTGCTGGGCCTTGGCCCATGGTACCTAACAACCCCAGTCCAAGATGCAACAAAGAAACTGCATATCATCTCTACCAAAGACCTCTGAAGGAAATAAGTAATTTAAATACATTTAGTTTGATGAACAAAAGGTTAATGTGCTGGAATTAATACCCAGCAAAGGGATAAAAGGAGAGGGCAATTAGAAAATATACACAATACATTGCCTGACAGACAAGAATATGAAACTAACTTGTATTTAGTACTCCACTACATACAGCATCCATTAATCAGGTAAATCATTACATAGAGGGAAAATTTAAATCATGCCCACCAAAATTTTGGCCAAATCTTGTTCCACTGAACTTCAAAAATAAAAGGACACCTTCTACACAGGGGTTTTAATTCATCAACGTATTTCAACCAACTCCTCTCAAGTCTAATTTACAATTTGATTTTAACAATGTTTTCTTTCTGCAACTGACTAATCTATTAATGGAATATTGATATTTTATTGCAAGAGTCCTTCACTTTTTGTAGTTAAAATAAACAAAATGTAAGGAAAATGCTATATTTCCCTCAACAGGTGAGGGAAAATGAATTGAGACTAGATAATAGACACTTAAAACCGAATGAAGCTAAAACTTATTGTAATACTCAAATAGAAGTACACAAGCAGATGCCAAAATATGACATAAACCTGAAGTATGTATACCTCTTCTTAAGAAACAATATTAGCATATCATTCAGCTTAAATATGAGTATCATCAAGACAACTGAAACCCAGAAATTTATTATGTTTCTAGATGAGGTGAATAAAAGAGAAATCTGAGAGGTTATTTATATGTTATACTGTTAGAATGATCATTAACAGTAATTTAAGTAGTAAAGTGTACGAAAAGAGACGATGAAACCAACAAGAATATAAAATAGGAAATGATGGAATGAATCATGAATAAGTTGAATAATCACCTCAATACTCCTCCTCAACTTGTCATGTCCTTTCAACAGGAAGTGCACTGGAATGAAGGAGGAAAGAAATATTATCCATCCTATTGTTAACACAAGAACCCTGCAAGATCAATTAGGATGACATCATTTTTCCAGAAAAGGTGACGATAAAGGAACTCGTTACCAAGAAAAGCAGCAAGGTAAGAATAATAGGACCAAATACCAACAAAAAAAAAGGTCAATTTGATAGTGGAAATGTCGAAGTTCAAACCATGTTGTAAAAATTATATTTTCCTAATATACTATCAATCATGAGGCTTAATTACGCAATCTGAAATCAGCCAAGCAGATCCTATAATAGCCAAACTTAATAATAGTAACAGTAAAATGCATAGTGATAGGAATAAGCTAACCTTGTAGGGAATACTATCAAATATCGAAGTAAAACTCCGAAACACCACAAAGGAAACAAATAAATGTTCCAATTCCATGGTTCTGGAGGATTTGACTTGAAACATCTTGTGAACGAGTCCTGGTGCAACACAAAAGTTATAAATGTGTGAGAAAGAGTAACCAATACATAAAAACCTTATAAACAGTAAATAAATGATAAGTAATAGATGCGGGAATAGTTTACATCTACAATAGCACCGGCAGCCTCAGATAGCGTAGGAGAAATATCGAGCAAGTCGTGCCTGACAAAAATATCCAGAAGAAAGCAGAAAACTAGTAATATTAGAATCACAACCAAAACTCCAAAGCAGAACAGAATATGGAAGAGAGAGGACATACAGGCGAAGCTTGCCGCGAGGTTCTTGTTGAATGGCAGCTCCTGAAGGGAGGTAATCTTCAATGTTGGGTCGATCGAGATCTAACTCGGAACTTGAAGACTTAAGTACTCCAGAGCTATTCATCAGTCTCAAGCGGTGTGGTTGTTACTGAAAAATCAATTGAATCCTCAATGAAATAACTGAAATATGAATGATGTTTAATTTCAAATGGAATAATCACCTAAATTATGATTTGATATCTAAAACTAACATAAACCAGTTAATACAACATGGTCTGATCCAAACAATTAAGACCTCTGACTTTCAGCTCCTTTCCACAAAAAATAAACCATCAATTTAGTCTTGAAACTATGACTTTCTCCAATTTAGTCCTTAAACTATATAAATACAATAACTAGTCCATAAAGTATACGGAATTTGCCAATTTAGACCATTTGAAAATTCGTCAATTTAATGCCTACCATGTCAGCAATAGAGACTACATAGAGTAAATCGCCTGACTAATTTACTCGCAATAGTTACTCAATTATATGACTTACTCTCAAATTGAGAATGAGAAAGTGAAATCATAACGCAACAATTATGTTATGTATGAGAATTGAACAATCACAGTAATAAGAAGTAATGAATCATCATGAAAAACAAAAAAAAGCAAAGAGAAAGGGAGAAAGAGTAAAAGAAAGACCTGTAGATCTGGAATTCTAAGGCGAAGGCTATGCGCTTCGATTCTCACGATGGTGCGCAGAAGAAGAGGAAGAAGAAGAAATGAAGAAACACTTTAACTAACTAACTAACTAACTAACTCCAGTAGAAGTGAAGCTTCAATTTCATCGCACCTCTCTATCAGACTATGCCGTTGGTATAAGTGATTTAGGAGATTCAAGAGAAAATCAGTATTTCTCTCAACTAAAACGATTTTCTTCTATGAATTTAGGTATATCATTGGTTTCATTTAAAATAATAATAATAAACATATTTCGTTACCATTCCTATTCCATCCGTGTGGATTGAGTTTATTTTTAGTTTATGCAAATAAATATATTTTTATTTATTATTTAAAATAAATAATAACAACTTATAAAGATTGTTAAAGTAGTTCATGAAAAACAACTTATGAAGATTAGTTAAATTTATGAATTAATATTAAAAGTCTATTTATTTGTATAAACTATTTTTTATAATCTCAAAATAAGATTAATCCAAACGGAAATTATATATATATATATACATAAAATATTCGCGTAAGTGTTGGTGTAGTAAATAAACAGAAAGACAATATAGAATGTCTGTAATAGTAATAATAATAATCAATCTTCAACGATCGAGATCACCTATAAAAGCAATTACATCATACGATCAAAATTTAAGTGAAAAATATATAGAATTTAATGTAGCGTAATATTCAGAATTGTATAATATATTTAATAAAACTTATGTCTTCACAACAAGTAACATAGGACTTATGTTTCCCACGTCTATTTTATATTTTCTATGTGTATGTATATATTTAATAGTGAAGAATCCTTTCCTATTTTACCTTTAGGATACAAACACACACAAAAAAAAAATTAGTAACACCCCAAAAATATTTGGTCACATCTAAATTGATTTAAAATTACTCTTTTTATATAAAAAAAAAAATTGCCTTCAATTTTAAATACTACACTACAATTAATTTAATCATAATTGAATCAAATTCCATTTGCTCTCCATGTTTCTAGCTTAAATTTTTTCAATCATTCTACAATTAATTGAGATTATTAATAGATGGTTATGGCAAAAATGAGTGCAAATTACACTCACACAATGGGCAACATAAAATTGCAATGATAAAAGTAAATGAGGGTTGGGGGGGGTAGTGGTGAGGAACAAGTGAAGAGGAAGAGAAAATAACTAAACTTAGGGTTTTTAGTTATTTTAATGGGTGTTATTGTAAAAAATCCAAAAACAAATGACATTCTCAGGAGCGGTTTTATGTTATGCTGTCGCGTGTCATTTTATAAGAAGCCCCAACAATTTGAATTTCAAATTTTAATTAATGAGCGATTTTATGTTATGTTGTCGCGTGTCATTCTATAAGAAGCCCCAACAATTTGAATTTCAAATTTTAATTAATGGTACGAATAAGATTTAACGAAAAACCACAAATACTTAAAAACTATAACAATGTTCACCACTTCACCCACATCAGCATAATATTGTCATCTTCGTCGGCAAAGTGGACCCATCTCCATAATTGTGTCTTCGACCCACTTCTTATACATACTCACACGCCTCTTAGTCCCCAGTTTGGAGTTATACAATTCAATTCGGGACAGTGAATAATAATCTTTCTTGAATTGCTTCGGCATCTCCAGTTCCAAGTCGTAGTCATCTTACCTATCATTTAAGTTCTAACCTCCTCTTCATTTGAATCCCCATACAACTGTAACTGAGCCATCTAAACTCATGCACACATTCAATCTAACCTTACACTCTATTTTTTTGGTCAAGTAGTCTAGTGGCTAGAGCTCACATATTTTTAAATATGGAGAAGTGGGATGTCAGGGGTTCGAACCCCTGCCCCTGCATATATAATGCAATGTCCCTACCAATTGAGTTATGCTCACGGGGACGTCTCGCATACTTTCTATCACATCTACATGCTAAAGTAAAATATATTTTTACCATCATCTCTATTTTTTGAACTTCTTTTAGCAATTCCAAAACCCACACATCAAGCATAATTCGTGTTTCAATGGATTTTTTTGACAAAGAACAACGTGGAGAAACAAAGTTTGTGGGACGTTGTGCATCGAAGAAGAAAAATTAAAATTTAATTTAATAAAAAAAATGATAATACCTCAAAGATGAAACTAGTTATAGGTAAAATTAATTAAAAAATGGATGCAATGACTTATTATTGTTGGGTGTGTTAAAATAGTTTGTTAGTGAATGTAACCCTATCATTTTTAGAATCTGGTTTCTTAGTTTGAATTAGTGGTGCAACTTCTTTGCTTTTGATTAAAAAAAATAACAGTGGAGTGGAGCGATTAAATTAAAACTAAAGGACACGATAGTCAAAGAATGGTCAAAGATGATGAGAGCATGCATATGGTTGGGAAGGATAATAAGCACCGAAAGGTACAAAGGACAATCATCATCCTTCATCGTCCTATGAGGGTTTGATAAGAGACAAGAAAAGACACATTTTTTGGCTACCATCCCTTCTATTCCCTCCTTTTATTTTCCATTCCATCTTAGTCTTTGAATTTTTGAACAAGACTATAACTAAAAACTAATTAAAGTCCAGTTGCAACTAGTCTAAAAGAAAGGGAACCATCCCAAAAAGTTAATAACATTAATAATATTTGGTTTTTTCTGTCCTGTGTGTATCATGATCATCCATCTAGCTATACCTTTCCTTTTTCACTTTAGAATTTTGATAATCCAACTTTGGTCAAAATTTACCCCCTCATAATTAGTGGCCCCAAGATTTACCTTTCTCATGTAAAATAGTATTGAAGCATATAGGACTAATTATTGCATCCTGAGTTAGTATTTTCATCCTTGAATTATGGAGACCGACTATTGGGACAGTTAAAACTTAAAATTATAATAAGAGATAGTTATCATAACAAATGAATGTTGGTGAGTGAAGGGGAGAAGAACGGGATTATATCGGATTTGAGATATTTGGATGACGATGTTGAATGGTCTTTGACAATCATCTTGGACGGAGAGGGTAGTACTTGCAAAAACACTTCAACGTTCATGTCAGTAAGCGTTGTGAATCTCTACGGTAATTTGAATCAAAATGTATACATACATGGGTCAATGACCCTAAGTTAGTATTTATAAAGTGGACTTAGGGTTTTAGTCCTTCAACCTTTAGCTTCTGAAAAAAAATATCATTGGATCCAGATTGAATGACCTAAATTGCCTAAGGGGATCATTACTTTGGTGCAGTCTAGGGAGATGCTCATACGATGGTCCTTGTAGATCTGCAAGAAAAGATACTTGGATTCGGTCATGGTTTGGACTTGGCTTATACCGAAATAGAAAGATAAAAAAATAAGTAAACAAATAAAACATCAAAATCTTTAGTGTTCTTAGTTTTTGTGTGTAATTTTTTTTAAAATACGTGCAACTTTTTTTCTACAAGGAAAATATGCATAGGTTGCAGAAGATTAAAAATAAAAGAAAAATAGAGTTAGTTACACGTGTATTTTGATGTTAACGCAATTTAAAAAGTTGATATTAAAAAAATGGTCATTCCATCAAGTAACTAGATTTGTCAAAAAAAACTAATACATTAGAGATACTAGTTAACAATTTCCTTAAAAAAAATTAGTTTACTATACTAAAGTTAGATTAAATAGGCTGCCAAACTAAATTGTGTAGCAAAACCCAAAAATACTAATTGTGTAGGATAATCATCCTTAACCTTAAGAGCTTTCATTTGGAGAAAACAAAAGTGATATCTATATAGAAGATGAATTTTACTAAAAACCGTCTCTTTCTTCATCGATTCCACACATTTATAATATTATAACATAACATAAAATTATTGATATACGAAATAAAATTATTAATTAGTGAGATATTCTTTTAACGATAGAATAAATATATTACTCCTAATTAACATAAAAATAGCGATGTGTATTTTTACATTTTATTCCTATTATACCCTCATTCTAATCCACCAATAATTTCATATATTTTTGCACACACTTTATCTTTCAAATAAATTTAATAATCTTTATGACGTAACAAACAATTGTCAGTTATTATTTTTTTCTCAAACAAATTTCTATTATTTTTTTTGCACGCTCTCTCATAACAAACAATTGTCAATTTTCTAAATATCGTGCACATCTTTTTAATTATTTTAAGTCAACATAAAAATTATTCCAACTTCACATTAATCAAAAGTTAAGAAAAAATTAACTTTCTTCCAACTCCTTTAATTAAAGTTAAGACTTCAACTATGGCTTCAACCAATGCTAGAGTCACACCTGAAAATTTTAACAATTGCTACTCATCTTATTTATAGAATTTTAACTCTTCTTAAAATCACTGTTTGGAACAAAATTTTGTTTAAATTTGAAGATAATAAGTCGCAAACTTTCTTGTCAAAATAAATAAATAAACTTTGTTTAAAAAAAACAAATAAACTTTCTTTAAACAAAAACAAACTTTAGTTTTCCAAATAGATAGCATTAATTAATTTTATTGAACAAAATAAAAGTAAATGAGAAAGGGTATAATTGACAAATCGTACCATTGAATACCAAAAAGACAGTTAAATAAGAACGAAAAATTCACCCTAAAAAGACACTTAAAAAGGAACGGAGGGAGTATTAAAAAAAGTTAAATGAGTTATATATGGTGAGGCATATGTTACGCTATCTTGTTTAGGGGGTAATTACTCTCTCATTGTATCAACCAATCAAAATGCAATATATATAGGCAATATTAAATGTCAAATAAATAAATCAATTTTTTTCTAAAAATAAAAAAGTTAATCTTAATCATAAGGTAACTTTTAATACTTTTAATTTTTATTTAATTATGCTCAGATGTTCAATCTTAATTAATTTACATTACAAGACTTATAACAAATAAAATTTTACATCAAATTTCTTTCATCTGGATGTCCTTAAATTCATCAGTTATATTCATAAAATTTCTTTCATTCCAGAACCCTGGACATGAGAACAAAAACTTCTCCTTCATTCAAAAAATTTCTTCTTTATTCTTCCTTGTTGATCAATTCTCGTTTTTTTTCATTCTTCTTTCCATTTTGATTGTTCAATTTTGTCGTTCCAAACTGCTGCAATTTCCAATTATAGTGAGGATTGTCGTTGTTTCTAGAACCGCGTCAGGTATCATGACTTGATTTTTTTTATTTAAGCAGCCAACTTAATAAAATCTGCTGACACGAATAGACCTGCCTCACTATCGGTCAAAGCCTTTAAGTCCAAACAAGAGAACAAAAGCCTCATGACATAACCATTTCAGCAGCAACCGAAAAAAATGCTAGCAAACTTCCACAACATCACAACGGCAACACCTGCTAGCAGTCCTCAAAGTACAACAGATGGCTTACTCAATTGTTATAATTAACTACCTCACAACCAAGAAAAATCAAATCAAAAAGAAAAATTAAGTTGCCATACCTGACGTGGTTCTGGAAATAACGGCAATTCTCATGATATTTGAAATCAAAACGAACAACGACGATTCTCACGAAAATTGAAAACTGCGGCAGTTTAGAATGACAAATTGAACAATCAAAATGGAAAGAAGAAATTTTATGAATGTAACTGATAAATTTAATGACATTTAGAAGAAAGAAATTTGATATGAAATTTTAATTGTTCTATGCAAGTCATGTAGTGTAAATTAATCAAGATTGAACACCTAAATATAATTAAAGCAAGATTACATTAGGGGTCTTTTATCTTATTTATTTGTAACACTTTGATCCTTTATCTTTATTTTTTCCCGTTTAGGTCCTTTATTTTACTTAAAAGCACATATACATCTTTTTTCTCATTTTTTATTAAAAAAATACATAATTTTATTTTTAAAAATATATTTTTATTAAAAATGAAAAAAATTCAGACATATGAACATCTTCAGCTTCTTCCTTTGAATCTTCATCATCTTCTTTAAATCAACAAAAGTTCTACTAAAATATATCTCAAAGTATTTTGAATTAATGTTATATTCACCTCAAATATTCTTTTAAACACAAAAATCAAAATCTTAATTTCACAAATGTTGCAAGGTGGATGGTGGAGGCTTAGTCACTGACGGAATCGTTAGGCTTTACGAAAGTTATGATTGTTCTAGAAACAAAATTGATGTGCAAAGATGCTCTTACTTTTGGGGTTATTTTTATGCCGCGTTTGAATATTGAGTTAGAAAATAATAATAATAGTAATAATATACGGTTTGATAATTTATATAACTATTTTTTATTTTTTGTGATGAAACTAAATCTCTTTCTCTATAGGGTTTTGGTTTTTGTGTTTAAAAGAAGATTTGAGGTGAACATAACATTAATTTATGATATTTGGAGATATATTTGTGTGATTTTTTTTGATTCAATGAAGATGATAAAGATTCAAAGGAAGAAGATGAAGATGATGAACATCTTCATCATATTTCTGGATTTTTTTCATTTTTAATAAAAATATATTTAAAAAATAAAATTATGTTTTTTTTAATAAAAAAATGAGAAAAAGGATGTATATGTGCTTTTATGAGAGATAAAAGACCTAAGCGTAAAAAAATAAAGATAAAAGATCAAAGTGTTACAAATAAATAAGATAAAGGACCTCTAATGTAATCTTGTCTATAATTAAATAAAAATTAAAAGTATTAAAATTTACCTTATGATTAAAATTGATTTTTTTTTAGAAAAAATTGACTCATTTATTTGACATTTAATGTTGTCAATGTATAATACATTTTAATTGGTTGATATCATGAGGGGTAAATATTCTCTAAACAAGAGAGAGTAATCAAGAAAAAACCGTTATATATATATATGTACACATGTTAAAATAAAGGTCTTTAGTAAATTCTCTTATCATTTTTCATACATGTCAATATCCCAAGTTAGAGCTATATTATAGGATTATCCTTTTTTTTTATCAAGCAATAAAAATGCATTAAAAAGATTATAGGATTATCCACAATATTTATATCATCTATATCGTAACTTTCTTATTATATCATGATTTATTATAATTTTCTAATCTAAATAATTTATTTTGATATTTAAGTTCTCTTCTATGAATATCTACTATCTAAGTAATTTATTTTAATTTTTAAGCTCTCTTCTATAAGTACACGGCTTCTCTCTCTGACATGCATGCGATCCTAAACATGCACACATACGCGTGTGCATACACATTGCGAGAGCAAAGGTCTTATCTATCTATCTATCTATCTATCTATCTATCTATATATTTTTGAATTCTAAACTTGATTCATTCTAATGCAAAGATTATGTCTATGTGGCACTTCTAAATGAGCTTTGTTTCTATCTCTTATTCTATCTATCTATCTATCTAAAATCTAATCTAATAGTATAGTGATGATGTAATCAAGTTTAAGTTACAAAAACTTTTCACATTTTTTAACTCAATCATATGAATGCATTATATTAATTTTTTTATATACTTTTGAATTCTAAACTTGATTCATTCTAATGCAAAAATTATGTCTATGTGGCACTTCTAAATGAGCTTTGTTTCTATCTCTTATTCTATCTATCTATCTAAAATCTAATCTAACAGTATAGTGATGATGTAATCAAGTTTAAGTTACAAAAACTTTTCACATTTTTTAACTCAACCATATGTATGCATTATTTTTTTTTTTACTAATGCATTATATTAGAACCACATTAGACAGAAAAATGAACAAACACATTTTTTATGCATCTAGCAAATTATAAAACACTTCCAAATTTCCTACGCTATCATCATTAAATGTATCTCATAATATTCCTCTAAATACAACCTATACAAAATATTTAATGTCTAATTTTTCAGATTCATTCTCATCTTTTATAACCACAACTAATTCCACGTTCTTTTTCTACTCATTTATACACATTTAACAATTTCACTCAAGCACTAAGTGTTTCCACACCATGTCTTCTATTGATCTCAATTTCACAAAAGATACTTTTGTAAACCGTTTTTGTTTGGTTATAACTTTTACTTTTTTTAGGGATGGTTATAACTTTTACTATAGGGGTTATTGTTCCATCCATAATCATTGTGTGTATAAATTTGGATGGTATAAATTTTGGTTTTGGGTCATCATCACTTTCTTCATCCAACTTTTGGGTGGTACTTCAATTTGTTCTATAATTTTTCTTTCTCTTTCCCACTCTTCACTTGTATCTTGACAATACCTATATTTCTATGATATTATATGGATTCAAGTTACTCTATTATATATATTGACCAAATATTTTTACCCTACTTTTTTTAATTGATAGATATGATGTTTGTTAGTCCACTTTTCTAGATTTTATTTCTTAACTGGTTTTTATTGTTTAATGTTATATGACTATTTTTTTTTTATGTGGATGAAGATAAGAGGAACAAACTATAAAAACATTCCATAATTTCTTACACCATCATCATTAGATGTATTTCTTAACATCCTTTATGTATAACCTACAAAATGGAAAAATTTAAAGCTTAATTTTTGAATTCTCTCTCACCCTTTATAACCACAACTTATCCCACATTCATTTTCTACTAATTCTTACACATTTGAAAATATCACTCAATCTCAATGTTTTCACCGTGTCTTCATACTTTTCTACACTTTTGTTGATAATTTGGTTGGTTATAATTTTATTTTTATTAATTAAAGGTCATTATCCTTTCATTGATCAATGTGTGTATAAATTTTGGTTGGATCATCATCATCATTTTCTTCAACCAACTCTTGAATGATACTCTTCAATTTTGTATTATATTATTACACACATGCGCGCGCACACACACAGAGAGAGAGAGAGAGAGAGAGAGAGAGAGAGAGAGAGAGAGATCACGTTATTTTCATGTTTTATGCATAATTAACAATTGGAAAGAAGACTCACTACCAAAGAAGTCTAAGCATTTTGGAGGTTTATCACAACAAAGCCACCTTAACAAGTTTAAGCTCTATTCATAAATGGAAGTCAAATATTCTTCTATTCATCTATTAAGTTCTAAACTTTATGGAATTTAAAAAATTGTTTCGTGTAGACGAGGAAAAGAGAATAAAAGAGACTTATATTCATGTTTTCGGTGCGTCAATAGTATTCACAACAATTTAATATGAATAATTTTTTCGTGTTGACGAGGATAAAAGGATACAAGATATTTTTGTTCGAGAAGCCTATAAAATTACAACTCACATAAGTATATATCTTTAACTCTAATGTATGCACCAATTAACGATCAACTTTAATTTCATTTTTAATTTTAAAGTTTGTTTATATTCGTGCAGTGTTAATTGTTATAATTTGTTGTACACTTATTTTAACATTTATATTTTCTATATATTTATCCATTTTATATTTCTCTGTTTTAAATTTATTTATTCAATCATTGAGTTTACTCATTTTAAATTATAGACAGTACCTTGAAGTTACACTATAAATAAAAAGAAAATCGTTGTTGGAGGCATTCAATCAAAAGAGAACAATCTAACAAGTTTATGAATATAGATATGTATCTTATTTTTATTGTTATGTTATCTAAAAGATGTTAATGATCTACTTAGATTTCATGAGAATGATAGAAACAAAATCAAAGTCGGACATAAAGATTTTAAAGTTTTCATATAAAAGGAATATTAATGTAACTCAACTTAGAAGTTGTCCACATAGATTATATTTGTAGATGTATTATGGACCTAAACATGGTTGGTTTAGTAGAGTTTATATACCACCATCAATAATTGTCGAACAATTTTATCTAATGTAAAATACTACTTACACATGACAAAGTTATTTCGAAAAGATCTTTAAACATTAATCTATTTTGCTTATTTAAAAGTTTGGATGTTGATGTCATATATTTGATTTTACATTTTACTTATTTGACATAGATAAAAAGAATTTTATTTTCTAAAAGAAGTTAAGACTCAACATGTCATCTTATTCTTACAAATATCTCACTTTATAAATTATCAATCAATCATGGTGTCTTCCATAATATGCATGTACGTAATTTGTCTTATAATTACATTATTATTCAATTAAATTTTTATTGCGAGAATATTTTATTTAAAACAAAGAATATAATAAACTTGCATTATAGTTCACTATTCAACTACACTTTTATTGATTTCTATATACTTATGTCAAAAGAAACTTTTAACTAACTCGCTTACTTGACAATGACAAAAATTTAAAAATATTTCAATGGTATTATTTTTAAAATAAAAAATTATTCATTAGAGATACCGAAATTGTTATTTCTAATAAATTTATAAAACGGGTTATATACCTAGTATATCTTTGTAATAGAACTTTGAGTTGTTTATAAGCCTCTATTATGCTTATGTGGCATGCTTTAGAGAAGTTCATCATCTCTAATTGAACATCCAAGCAAAGTTTACAAATTCTAAACTTAAAAAAAAAAAAAACATAATTAAATGGGTGTATGTCCCTTCATAAATTACTATCCAAAGCAACAAAAAAAAAGTCTATCATCATCCATTCACAATTTAATTGTTTACACTCTATTCATAATTTATAGTATGATGGTACTAATTCTTCCCATTTAATCTCATTTTTCAGGTTTTTTGTTTTGTTTCACCTACACTATTTCTATTCCATCAATTAATTATTAGCCATCAATCCTTTCATTTTCCTTCAATTAGTGAGAACCCATGCTACTTATTATCCCCCTCCTATTTCTTTTTTTGTGTGAGTTTTCACTTTCCTCTTTCAACTTCACATAATTCCTTCTAATGTGTCTTCTTTTGTTAGTTTCACTGCATTCATATATAATTCCTTCTAATATTTCTTCCTTTGTTAGTTTCATTGCAGGTTTTTGAAAGAGGTGGATTTTGTTGATAATGATACTTCTTATATGAAAAAGGTAGTCATCTTTATGTTAGAATTGAAGTTTTTTCTATTGTTTTTTACCTTTTTTTTTATAATGTGGTGGGTTGTTATAGTTGTCATATGATTTTTGATTATTTCTAGAACCACTCAACAAAAATTATATCTTTTTTCACTCATGATCTCATTTTTTTTATCTATATTGATTATATGATAACATTGATATATCATCTTTATTTTCAATATTTTTTATTCATTCTCTTTGATCGGCAACCTCAAAATTATGAATTACGTCTTTTAAAATGAATTTATTTGTAGTAGATATCAACATCCATGTTATGGAATTAGATATAAACATGTGTTAGAAGGTTCTTCTTCAACAAGGTATGCATTTTTATTCTCATATTTAATTTTAAATGCATTTTAATATATACATATATAAAATTGTTTGTTTTTATTTTTTTTACCGGTCTACTAATATATTTTATCCGCCTAGAGTCGCTTTGAAATGTTGTGACATAAGACAATATTCATGTCTCTTTTTGTGTCCATTGATTTCATCCTGACTTTTTATTTTGGTGTAGATTTGATGGTCAATTTTAACTATTATTACTATAGCCCAAGAAAACTTTATGCTTAAATTTTGGTGTAGATTTTACATCTTCTATGCATAGTTAACTATGAACATTTTTTTTAGTAGCAAAAAAAAGACTCAACATTTTGTAATCTACTTAAAAAAAAACATTTTGTAACCCAAAAATAATATTATCGTTCACCTTATTTAATTAGTTCTACCCTTTAACTATCTCATAAAAACTCAAAACCTTAACTAATTGGTTACACCCTTTTACTCACCTTATTTAATTAACCACTATTAAATTTCTAATAGAAAAACTATTGCATGAACATGCAAAAACATGATCACTCATATTTGAAGGGCAAAGAAGTTTTGGAGGAGAATAAAAGAGTTGAATTTTTCTATCCCTTGAAACAACTATATTTCATTGATAAAGGTTCATATACTAATAAGTTAGATTGTTATATAAATTTTTATATTAATATGTATAGAAAACTATTCCTTTTACTTTTCTCTACCACTTTTCATCTTTGTATTACCATCTTTCATTTGTCATTTTGGTCTTTTATTTTTTAATTCAATCATCATAATTTATTTTAATAAAATTATATTAATCTATTGACATTCGGAATTTAGAATTTGTCCCTAATGTCAACTCTATATGAGGAGAAGATATTAATTTACAATCCAAGTTTAATGTTAAATCAAATTTACTTTACATGAATATATTTTTCATGTGAATGAGGAGAAGGGTATAACAGAGGCTTCTATAGTTGTTTTCGTTGGATCATTGCTTCTCACAAAGTCTAAGAAATAACTTATGTAAGTACATATCTTTAATCTAATTTTTTATATATAATCAAGCGCACCTAAGAATATTGTCACGACTATTGCTGCCGAGTAAGTTGTTTCAGATTTTTTCACTAATATTTTGAGCAAGTTGGATCCAAACTTAATTTGCTCGATGCCACAATAAAATTGCATCGAAGAAAAAGTAATTTTGCTTTGTTGGATAACATGTTATAAGAATGGTGTTTATAATTCAAATTGATATGATGGATTTGAAAAGATAAAGGGGAAAGACATGATCCAAGTTACACATTTGTAGTATTGTGCTTAAGAAAAACACTAAATGAATTTATACAATGAAAATTTTAATTTATTACAAATAGGGTTAGGACAATTCAATAAGAAAAAAGATTCAATAAAAATGAATTTAAATCATTAACTATAATATAAATTAATCTATAAGTTTGACTCAACTGACAAGTGTAAATATTGTTAGGCCAAATGTTTTTGTTGTCCCTAATTCGAAATAAATTAATATGTTCTCTAAATACATTTTTTTATTTTAATGAAAAGGTCGTTTTGAGTTTAGCACTAAGCAATTTTTTTTTAAAGAATTTACCAATAAATATGTTAAATAAAATGTGCATCCTTTGTATATAGTGAATATTAAATAATGAAAATCGATGAATAGTTATTAATTTTTTAACTAAAAACTGTTTGAGTGATACATGAAAAAGGAGTAATTTGATTCTTCATTTATTTTTAAAATTCGTGATTTCCTTTTATTTTATTTAAATAAATTGATTTCATTACTCAAGTTAGAATAAAAGTAAACAAAAGGAGGAGATATTAACTAACCTATATGAAAATAATAGTAAAATAAGTTTTCATTATAATCCACCATTCATCGGCAATTCTGTTGATTTTTAATTTTTATATATTCTTTGTATTCAATATTATTCACTTGACAAGAGAATAAGTTTGAAAATAAATTTAATAATAGTTTTTCAAAATCAAAGAACATTTTAATAAATTTACCAAGTTTGTTATCTCTAATTAAAAAAATTAATCAAATCCTTAGAAAGGATTTGTTTGTTGGTGATGACACAAAATATATGAGAGCATTGATTAAAAATTTGAAATGCATTTTAATGTATAATTTTTACCATTCACTCTGACTTCCTTTAAGTTTTTATAGGAAAAGTATGAAATATTGAATGATCAATTCTCGTTAATATGTTACATGTACAGTTATATTTGGTGGTTTATATTTATTTTTCTCTCTATAAAGTGATCCTCGTCTACTTTTTCTGTTTTGCTTATAAATATAGATTCATTCTTAAAAGAACATAAAATTTCGTGTGTTGTATAGTTTTAATTGTCTCTGCAGTTATATAGTATAATTATCTCTCCATGTAAATGAACTCGGGTCAACATCTAGACATAACTTGAAGTTTGTTGTATTTTTCAGGTCCAAGCTGTGTATAATGCTATGAGGTGGGATGGCAGGATGAAATGATTTTGTATAGGATGCACTGTTTCCAATCGATAAATTAAAAATTGACATCCCTTGTAATTTCTTCATTCTTGAATTTAAGAAAAAATCACAGAGTGAATTATCATAATATGTAGGCTGCAATAATTAGTCCTATATGCTTCATTACTATAAAAATCCCACTTTTTATAGTATGTAGACCTTTTTTTTTATGTTGTATTTTACTAGATTGGATGGAATTATTTCCAATGTATACACATATTTAAGCATATTATTATAGCTATTACTATCAGATTTTGATTATGAATTATTATTGCTATACTGCATTTGTATTTAGTTATTTAAGTTGAGTAACCAAGGTGCCAATTTGTACATAAATGTGAAATGTGATGGTTAAATTTGAGAAGGGTATTTGCAATAAGGTTATAAGGTTTTTTTTTTCTTAAAAAGAAAAAAATGTCCCTTCATAGTAAATGGCTATGTAACATAGGCAGACAACGATCAGATCATTCCGACCGACAAAGAAAACTAAGAGAAGGGCTGGCAAAGGAAACTGAGAGAGGGCTAAACTGACAAACGTTTGACATTTTTTTTCTTTGAGGTTTCTTAAATTTCAAGAGGATAACTGCAAAAGTTACCATTTCAGGATTACTTATATTAATCTTAAGTAATTTTTTTAATAATAATTTTTTTATTTAAATAAAGACAATGGTCCTTTAACTTAATTTCATATAAAGATTTGAATCTTTATCTTTTTTTCTTGTCATTTTTCATTCACTTACACATGAATTTTTAAACTTTAAATATATGATTTTTCTATGTTATGACCTTTGAATATTCAAATCTATGGTCTTCACTCTTCAACCATAGTTGCATATAAATCTTCAATTTAAAACTTGAAAGTTCATTTATAAATGAACCTAAAGAGTAAAATTGCAATAAAATAAAGATAAAGGACCACAATTTTTTATTTATTTTTGAAACAAAAGGACCAAATTTATTATTAAGAGAAAAGTGTAACTTTACCTAGAATAAATCATTTATCTCTTTTAAATGCAAGTCAACAAAGTTCCCAACAATGAAAAGATAGATAATCTATTTGGAATTTTTTTTTCTACCCTACTTTATTGCCAAAAATCCAAAACTACCCTACTTTTTCAAAAAATTGCAAAACTACCCTACTTTTTCTCTCACTTCTGGTCAAACTGACAAATTTTTTGTCCTTATTATACCCCACAACTTGGAGTTGCGGGGTACTTTGCAAATTTTTTTCGAAATTCCAACATAGGAAGCAACTCCAAGTTGCTTGGTATTTTTGGGTTTTTTTTTTTAAAATTTAAATACCCCACAACTCCAAGTTGTGTGGTATAATAAGGACAAAAAATTTGTCAAAAAAATTTCCGTGCCATGCAATACAAAAAAAAAAAAATTATTAAAATTTAAAATTATATAACAAAAAAAAAACCATAAAATCTACAACTATTACAAATGCCCTCCTGTACCACATCCTCGTCTTCGACGATTTCTTTCACGATTTACGTGAGCGTCATGTTGGGATTCGTCATTGTTATATGAAGTTGATTGCGTCTGACTACCATAACCCAACGTCAACGACACATCGTGTTCTCTTGTTGGCCATCCCATATCAAGAAATTGTTCATTGGAGTTCAACACATCTGGAGAGAAGTGAGATAGTAGGTTTATTGGTGTTGGTGGGTGGTTGTAGTTTTGGTTGGTATACATTGGGTATTGCGGGTTGTTGTAGGGGGGGTAATTGGTGTTGGACTGTCCAGCTTGGTGCGGGTCATTATAGGAGAAGTAATTACTGTTAGACGGTCCAGCTTGGTTTGGGTCATTGTAACCAAAGTTTGGCATTGAATTTAGTTGGTAAGTTGACTGATAATGGGGCTCATATGCATTTCTCGGGGTGGTATATGGTGGTGGTTGGATAATATTTTGTTGTGGGGTGTCAAGAAAATCATACATTATAGAACCATGAGTGTTTTGTGTTGTAGCTGGTTGGGATTGAGGATCTTCTAGTCGATTTAAAAAGTCTTCATCCCAAAAATCATCATGAATTGGTGCTTGGTTGTTGTGAATTTCAGGTTCATGCTCTGGTTCTAACTCTGGCTCTTCTTCTTCTTCTTCTGGATCTGAATCTGTTGGCATTCTGTCAATTGAAATCCTTAGACGTGGATTGCAAGTGGTTGTTAACCAATCAATATACGCATGAGTTGGGGTGAGAGATCTTGGTCGCAGACGAGGTAAAATATAACGCCGTCGAGAGAAGTTTAATTACACAATTTCATACAGAAAGGCATGGAGAGCAAAAAATAAGGCGATTGAATCAATTTATGGTAACTGGGAAGGATCTTATAGAGAACTACCACAATGGTTGATGGTCATGGAAAGAGATTTGCCAGGAACAATTATTGATTTTCAAACAGAGCCATCAACAGAAGTGGTCAATGAGATCGTCTTCAAACGTCTCTTTTGGGCTTTTCGTCCGTGCATCGTGGGTTTCGAATTCTGCAAACCAATTGTCCAAATTGATGCAACTTGGTTGTATGGTAAATACAAAGGAACATTGTTGTTAGCTGTTGCGCAAGATGGGAACAACAAGATATTTCCCATTGCTTTTGCAATCGTGGAAGGCGAGACCAAGGAGGCATGGAGTCTCTTTTTGAGAAATCTAAGGCAGCATGTCACCCCACAAGCGAACATATGTCTCATTTCTGATAGACATGTGTCGATAAAGAGCGCGTATGATGATCCACAAAATGGATGGCACGATGCTCCGACAAGCCATGTGTTTTGTGTCTGTCATATTGCACAAAACTTTATGCGATCATTCAAGGATGGAGAACTTAAGAAGAAAGTTGAAAGCATGGGTAAAAATCATATCTATTTTCTTGTAAATTCTACATATTATTTGTTAAAAGAAGAGACATCTAACTTTTTCCAAAACAATGTAGGTTACGCCATGAACATCCCAACATTCGAATACTACCGCTCTGAAATCGCTGTTGCAGACCGAAAGGCTTTAGCATGGGTTGACAACATTCCCAAAGAAAAGTGGACTAAATCACATGATGATGGTCGACGATGGAGCCACATGACAAGTAATTTGGTAGAGTCACAAAACAACGTGTATAAGGGTATTCGAGGACTCCCGATCACAGCTATTGTGAAAGCATCCTATTATAGGTTGGGGGCCTTGTTTGCTAAAAGAGGACATGAGGCAGCGGCAAGGGTAAATTCTGGTGAACCATTTTCAGAAAACATCATGAAATTTCTGAAGGCTGAGGTTATTAAATCCAACAGTCATGATGTCACTCAGTTTAACCGAGATCGATATACCTTCTCCGTCCGTGAAACCATCGACCATAAAGAAGGATTACCAAAGGGCGAATACAAGGTGGACCTGCAAAATAAATGGTGTGACTGTGGACGGTTCAGAGCGTTGCATCTACCATGCTCACATGTCATTGCCGCATGTTCTAGCTTTTGTCACGACTACAAGACTTTTGTCAATAGCAAGTTCACAAATGAGTGTGTATACGCTGTATATAACATCCACTTTGACGTGGTTCACCACCAGACATATTGGCCTGATTATGTAGGACTAAAGGTGGTTCCTAACAAGTCCATGCGGAGGGCGAAGAAAGGTCGTCCACTAATTACTCGCATTAGGACCGAGATGGACGATGTGGAAACTAAGAGAAGATGCGGCGTGTGTAGGATGTCTGGTCATTCCCGCAAAGATTGCATTAATATTACACATCAGTAGCAATCTAGACTCTATTTCATAATTATTGTATTTGGTATGTTCTTTATTTGTAATAGTTGTAGATTTTATGGTTTTTTTTTTGTTATATAATTTTAAATTTTAATAATTTTTTTTTTTTGTATTGCATGGCACGGAAATTTTTTTGACAAATTTTTTGTCCTTATTATACCACACAACTTGGAGTTGTGGGGTATTTAAATTTTTTAAAAAAAAACCCAAAAATACCAAGCAACTTGGAGTTGCTTCCTATGTTATAATTTCGAAAAAAAATTGCAAAGTACCCCGCAACTCCAAGTTGTGGGGTATAATAAGGACAAAAAATTTGTCAATTTGACCAGAAGTGAGAGTAAAAGTAGGGTAGTTTTGCAATTTTTTGAAAAAGTAGGGTAGTTTTGGATTTTTGACAATAAAGTAGGGTAGAAAAAAAATTTCAATCTATTTCCGTAAAACTCCTAGTCTCTCTGTCACGTGGGTCAAATGATACTCTAAATGGTCCTAAAATACAACGGTTTTTTCTTGCTTCTATTTTCACACTAACTTTTTAGTCACTGCTATTACGCCATCAAAATGAAGTTCGAGATGTGTTATCTTTAACGTTTTCTTAAGTGAGAAGGATACAATATTTGACTTCAATTGTGTGTGATTAAAGTAGAAAACGTGTAACGCACAATATATTTATTACTTGTGAGAGTTTGTTTTAAGGATTTCAGAAGGAATAGGCCATAGTAAGCCAAAACATAACTAAAGTTTGAATAAGCTGTTATTTCAATCTGAATTCGAACTCCTTTTCTCATAACGATTTCTACTTAATTGGGAAGAGAATCATTTAACTCCTGTTACAATATTTTCCTAGTATAATAAAAAGTACTTCACTGTAGTAAAAGGCAATGAATGAGTCTGACTTTATAAAGTACACACAAACGTGTGTGCTTGCATGTGAAACAAGTCCAGCTAGCCAAATTAAAGAGATGCCCACTCACAATAAACTCCAGCCAGACTGATTTAATATATTTTCTACATTTTTTCTTATGTATCAAAAGTAAAATAAAAATTAATACTAAAAACTAGACAGTACACTATTTTTACTAAAAAACTACATATTTAAATTTCAAGTTAATTTTACATGCAATAATTTGTTTTGTTGTTAACTTAGTCATCAAGTGAATAATAATACATAGCAATGGTAGACGATGAGTGAGTATAGGCATTGAATGGCTTTCACGTATATAGCAAGTTGATACCAACACAATGCTATGTATTATTCTCATAAATCATGTCAGTATATAAACAGAGACAAAATGCAAAAGGCAAAAAATTGAAAAACACAAAAAAGGAAAATTGAAGACTTAACACAAAGGAACTTTGAGTTAGCACAGTGTCAGTCAGCAACAGCTATCTCTCATGAACTATTATGACTTTAAATAAAGACTAGTCCTTCTCTTCTTCTGCTTCTATTGCGTTGCATTGCATGCTAAGACTAACAACATCATCCATCACTACACCACTGTCCTTCCTTCAACACTTTCATCATCATCATTCATTATTACTATATGCACAGATTCTCATTTCTCTACCTCCACCACCTGATATGCATGAGCTCATTCTATTCCAAATATTGGCGTTTGAAATAGACTCGGCTTTGCATGTGTTTGGAATGTGTGTCCAATCCAGTTATTTCCATTTCCATAACTAGTCCCATTCTCATAACTACTACTATTACTATTTAAAGAAAATATTGGCGTTGCGAAAGGAATTGAACTCGTTGAAGACGACGAAGATGATGAATTCGAACCACTGCTTCCGTTCATATTTTGTTGCTGAACAAACATACCTGATCCACTGAAAAATGCTGCATTGTGATTATCATTGTTGGTATTTGAAGGTGCATGAGCAGAAAAATCCATGTTAAATTGTGTGGTAGTAACAGCACTAGGATTATTATGGAAGCCGAGAATATTGGACCAATAATCGGTAGAAGGGTCTTGTTTAATAGGTAAGGCGAAGCTTAAAGTTGTTGCCGACGAAGTTGAAGATGGATGATCTATTTCGTCGGATTGAATTGGTTCGTTGATTTTGGTTTCTGAGACAGAATCTGTGGAGTTTTTGTTGTTCTTGTTTGATAAACCTCCTATGGGAAGAGAACTATTTGCAATACTCTTTACGTCGTACCGACTCATATCAAAATTTGTTACTGCATTTAGTCCTCTAAATTTGATTGCAGCAATATCATAGGCTTCTGCAGCTTCTTCTTGAGTGCCTAAATTTATAAATTAAATTGAAAAAAATGATTAGGCTATGAATGAAAACATCATTTTCTAAATTTTTATCATAAATTACTAGCATGTAGACGAACACTGGCGTGCAAGAGTGTTATGTCTACTTTTAGACTCATTTTTTTTTAATAATGACGAGATTATAAATAAAATAATTTAAATCGATAATAAATATAAAAAAAAAAAATGGTTGTCAAAAGTAAATACTCTTTCAAATTTAACAGTTTAGTAAAAAAAAAAAAACTGGCAAAAATTAAAAATTGATATTCCCTTTATAGTATACTATAAATAAATAAATAAATATTAGATGGGTCGGCATCTGTAGATTTTATCTTGTTTTTGTATATGAAAAAGAGTCAATAAAAGCTGTATAGTAGTATTTGATTAAAGCAAGTGATGTCAATATATGGAAGATATGGATAATGGATGATTACATACTGAAAGTGCCAAGGTAGAGGTCTTTGTTTCCGGCAACTCTGCCTATTCTTGCCTGCCATCGGCCATGCTGGTGGTGTCTGCACCAACAAATTAAAGTTGTTTCAAAATCTCAAATATAATAACTTATTTTATTCATTCAGAATCTAATAATATACACTAGGGGCCAAAACGAATATGAAATTATCATGCCACAAAAAGTTAAAACTCAAAGGTAGTACCTTGTTACGCCTCTGTAAATTGATGCTCCTCTTGAGAAACCACTACTCTTCCTATAACATGAGGGAAAATAAAAATGTCCATAAAACTATTCATATAAATCTAGCTAGTTTTCATGATTATTCATAAGAATTTAAAAGTAAAATGTAAAAATAGTTTTCACCTTCGTAGAGAAGCAACAAATTCTTGTCTAGTCATGTTCTTCATGTCATCAATCTCCTTCTCATAGTTGGAAATCTGAGAAATAATTCCAATAAAAAATGTAAAAACTTGTGAAAACCGTTAAAGGAGCTTGAATAGTTGCATTACACAGTAACAGTAAAATAAAAGGGATCTATCTATCTTTGATTGATTCTTTGTACAAACTTACCGGAAAGTTGGTAGTGGTCGTTGGACCCCAGTACTTGAGAGCAGCAAGATCGTAAGCTCTGGCTGCTTTCTCTTCCTTATCATAGCCACCTAGATTATAACAAAAAACAAAAATTCCATTTTATGAGCTAAATGATTAATTAAACTTGATAGAATCTGAATCTAAAGAAACAAACATACAAATTCATGATCATTAAAATGTACATGAAGCAGGAATATGCGCCAAAACAAAATGATGATTTGGTCAAAGATTACAAAACAAAACTATTATGAGCTTTTTAAAGTATAATAAAAGTACTCACCCAAATAAACTGAAGCAAAAGATCACATCCCACGAATCACCAATCATTCACCAGGTACAAAATAAATAAATAAAGCCCGGTCAGAATCTTCAAAGTTCAAACCAACACCACATCCATTTTGATAATGATAATAATAGTAAAATAAAATGAAACACATGCAGTGTGACTGATGCACTAGATCACACTAGAAGCTAACAAAATTAACACTAATCTAAATGCAGCTGCAATGAATTAATCTGAACCCTTGATTGAATATGGGATTTGAATATCAAGATTCAAGACACATTCTTTAACTCCCATTTATTCCGGTCAGTGGTCACATTCACTGGACCCTTCCCATCACAAACACTAGATCTCGTGGACCCACTTTGCCCGTGTACCATCATCCATAGCGCACGATAGACACAATCCTTATTCAAATTTATTCATTTTTTCCATTCATTAATTTCACTTATTCAAATTTTAAAGCCCTAGTCCCTACATATAAATAATGTTTCACAACTTTAATTAACATAGTACCTTGTCTTCCTTTCCTACTTTGTCCTTCCCTTCTGCAACTATTGTCCCATAGATGTGCTTCATATCTCCCCGTCCATCTATGTCTGAAAATTATCAAATAAATAAATAACATTAAAAAAAAAAATTACTTTACTTTTCATACAAAAAATAAGCAAAAGGATGTGTGTATACTATTTTTCTATGTCTATATATTTGGGTAGTTTTTTATTTTTTTTCTTTTCAAAATCATATTACACCCGACCCTGTTAAACTCATGCACTAAACATACCTGGTTACACCGCGATAGATGGAAGTGCGTTGTCCGAAGGTATCGACGGTTTTCTTAGGAGAAGGCTTTTGAGGTTCGGAGTTTGGTTCGGTGGGGTAGCCACCAGGGAAGCAAGCAGCAGAATTGTATACATCATTGTCGGTGGAAAACTGCTGAAGCTGTGCGGGTGCACCCGTTGCGGTGATGGTTCTTATTGGTGCAACGGAGCTTCCTAAGAAGTCTTCGAACTTATGGCCTCCGGTGAATATGGAGAGGTTGGTGGTTCCTCCGTCTGTTGCTTCTGGTGTAGCTTCCACAGCGTTGCTGCTTCCTGGAAATGAAAAAACAAAGTTACTGTGAGTTGATATTTTTGAGAGAGAAAATAAGATATTAGAGAGAGAGAGAGAGGGAGAGAAAGACCTGTGAGGGTGAGAGATGGTGGTATTATAGAGGAAGGATAAGGGGTGAAGGAATGGAAAAGAGAGAGGTGAGAGGAAGAAGAGTGTGGAGGATTAGGAAAGTTATTATTGGTAAGAGAGAAAGCGAGGGAGGTGTTGTTAATGTTTGTAGGGGGTGAAGAAGAGGATTTATCCATAGTTTGATTTTGTTTTTGGCTGTTTTATATGAACGTGAAATATCGATGGCGTTGAAGCTTAGTTGGTTTCTTTGGAAACTGCGATCTTTTATAGAATCTATTTTTTAGATAGAGAGAGAAGAGAGAGAGAGAAGGGTTGATGAAGAAAGAAGTGTGGGATTATGACACAGATATAGAGGTGGTCAAGAGAGAGAATGTGACTCACCTCACCTCCTGCTCCTGCTCTTGCTCCCGCCTGCTTAGAGTTGCTCGAAAAACGAGGTTTTTTTAAGAATTTTTTTAGGTGTAAATATCCCACACAAATAGTTAAAAAAGATAAATCTTAGACGACGTACGTATACACCGTGTGTGTAAAAATATCATTGCTGTTTTTAATTTTTTTTGTTTTATTTTTAATCCTTCAAATAATTTACAAGCATGTCATCCATATTGAATTGAATGAAGTCACACCGTCACTTATATTTCATGGTAAACTAGGCCTATAAACTGAATAACATGACTATAGTTGTTGTTTAACAATACACAACTAATGCTAGGCAAGTATCTAGCTATAACATACAAAATACATGACAATAAAAAACAAATGATCAAACGTTTCAAACATATGATACACCGTTTCACACACAAAAGAGATAATATATTACGGATACCCCATAAATCAAGTTATCAATAGTTGAAAGATGATCGTTTAACGATTTCCAAACAAAGAGTAAAGAGCAACTCTTACCCAAGTAAACAAACCCTTTCTCTAACCACAATCCCTTCCTCCACAATCACCATATTTATTACCAAAACATTTTTATCAATTGAAATATTAAATAAGCTACTAAAGTGGTCCTTTAACATCTCCATGTCCAACAAAGGCTTCCGCCAAAACAAAGTTGGACCCTTGATTACCATTTTTCAGTCAATTTTATTAAAATATTATATATATATATATATTTAATAATATTAGTATAAAATATATTCTAATATTTCGTGGTATGAATTAAATATATTTAATTATTTTATGTTAAGGACTCATACATCGAAAAAAAGATGCTCAGACGACGTGTTTATAAGTGAAGGTAATATTCACCTGACAAGTCGTTTTTGTGAGGTTGTGTCATGTCCAACCACAATTTTTAATATGGTATCAGAGCCTCTGTTAAGATCCATTGAATTATCTGCTATCAGGTTTTTCACAATTGGGTCATCCACCATTTATGTCCACTAACCAAGCCCAATAATGTTGGTCGTGAGGATGTGTGTTAAAGACTCTTACATTGGATAGGAGATGGTCTAATGACGTGTTTATAAGTGGGAGCAATATTATCTCACAAGCCGTTTTGTGGAATTATGTTATGTCCAACTACAATTTTTAAGGTTTACTATAATTAATAACTTTATTTCTAAAATATTCCTCAATCAATATTTATAAAATTTATTTTTTTAATAATATTTTATTTAAATGGAACAAATTTATATGTTTAGAATTATAATTTTTATGAGATATACTCCCTCCGTGTCAAAATACATGTCCATTTTGGAGAAATTACAGTAACCAAAAAACCAAATAAATTTTGTTATTTTTAATGAAATTATGTGTGTATTTTCTATAATACCCTTAATCATTTATTATTTCATTCTATTTTTTTCTTTCTACAATAAAGGATATTATTGACAAGACAATAATTAATGTTGCATTGAAACTTGAAAGTGACAAGTTTTGTGAAACAACATTATTCTTCAAAATGAACAAGTATTATGAAACAGAGAGTAAAAAAAGTTTAATTGTACCTAACCAGTTTCTTTCTACTGTGCTAACGCATATGATTATTTTATTACGTTTGTTTGTATAATTTTGACGAAAATTTTGAAATTTTAAAATATTAATGAAAATTATCTATATATTGATTTATAGATAAAATATTGTCAATGCATATAACAAAATTATTTTTGAACTCAACATATTTTAGTTTGTATGCATATTAAATTAAGATAAAATAATGATCATTTATTGTTTATTCTGATAGTAGTAATTAGTAACATCATAACATAAATGTATAAATGACATGTTATGTAAATGAAACATTGTTTTGATTACGATAAAAGAATATCTTTAAAAACTGCATTTTTTGTAATGTCTCCATCTTCTCCTTCTATTTTTCCTTCTTTAATGAGAATTTTTGTTGAATTTTGAGAAACTCCTCTTGATAAAGCTACATATAATTGACCATAGCTGAAAGCATATCGTGGAAGATAGATTCTCAACTTATTTACTGGTTTTTGTGGAAGTAATAAAATAATATGAAAATACTGTTTTTTGTGTGGAAGGAATATGAAAATACTTGGCAATCTTTGTCGGTTGTATTGAGGGGAACAACACAGATGTACAACATAAAATCGGCTGATAAAAAAGTAACATTAGTTTTTATTTTGTGCTAGTTTTTTGTGAGTTTGATTTGTGGTTAACGGAGGTAAAAGAGGGTTAACCGGGACGATTAGTGATATGAACTAGTAATCCACGTGTTATTTTATAATTGACTAACAATAACAACAATTCATAAGGAATTGTGTGTAAATTTTCTCCTTAAATTAAATTTATTATTATCTATTTGTTATATGTGTTATTTGTATTTAAAATTAAAAATAAAAATTGAGGGTATTTTTGAAAACAAAAGTCCAACCCCCAAAAGCGTGCTGAAAGAGGTAGTTTTCTTTATATATAGTATATATATCTATTTGTTACATGTGTTATTTCTATTTAAAATTAAAATTAAAAACTAAGGGTATTTTTGGAAAGAAAAGTCTAACCCAAAAACGTTCTGAAAATGTGGTTTTCTTTGTATATAGTATAGATAAAACCAATTATTTTTGTTTAGAATCAAAATCAAAGATAAATATAGTGTATAATAGCGGGGAAGCAAGACGTAAGAAGAGGGAACACGATGACCCATAACCAAGCGACTATCTTGACCCATTATTACAGTCCCCAAAGAAAAACGATCATGGTCCATGTATTCATTTATTAGTGCACAATTCTATACACAATGCATAAACCGAAATCAAAGGTCAATTATTGAGCAAGTGAAGTTATAGTGGATAGTTTAGTACAAAATTGAAATAGTTGATGTTAAATAAATGACGTATTTGCAAATGAAATTCAAAAGGCGAGTCTGCCGAACATTTTTCATCAAAATGAAAATCACTTTTTAAGATTTTGTTTTCTAAAATATAGATCCTACATTCTAAAATTGCTTAATCTTAATCACATAATCATATATTTGATTTTGTGTGTTGAAGGTATACATTTTAGGGATAGTTTGAAGTTTGTGTTGCAACTTCTTATTTTGGAGATGAGTATGTTTTGCAACTTGCAACTTTGATTTATGGTAACACACATTCAAAGAGGGAAAATGATTTAGAGAGAAAGTAAATTATAAAATTAAACCTTACTCGTATTCATGGACAAGTCGTCTACTTATACATTGCATATACCATACGAATTTTGACTCATACAACTCAATTGGGCCCAATAAATTCGGCAATTAAAAGCTTACTTGTATAAGAAGTAACCTAACTACTTAACTAACTCATGTATAAACTAACTAATACTAATTTGATTTATATGCTTCAACAGTTTCAACTTTCAACAACAAAAAGTACTGCTCCCTAGAGAGTAATGTGGCTTAAGTCATTGGATTTAACACGCTGAGAGCAATATCTATGGTAAAGTTCAATTTTTGAATGGATTGAGATTGACTACGGTCATTAATTTGACACAGCGATGTAGTCTATTCACGGCTGTCATTAAATGGAGATTGAAGTTCAAATTGTTAACTTAGTATTTTGTATTTTAAGTTGTCTGATTTCAATAACGACCACGATGGTGCTACCCCTTTGACTGCGTCTATTTTTGGACAAAAAATCCTATTTCTTTTTTGAAACTTAGACAACTCTTTAACGTTAATGTTGGACTGAACTAAAATATTGACCATGTTTGTCAATTTTGTCCAGATGCCATGCAATTTTCGTTTGTTACAGCAATGTTAGGTTGTTGTGTATTACTTTTTATATACAAGAATAGAAAACAGAGTTCTTACAAAGAGAAGTGCGGTGTACATACAAATTCAAATTATGTCTTAATATATCAAGTGTGTTCGTAACCTTTTACTCAACTAAGACGCGCTTACAAGATAATTATAGATGATTTTTTTGACATATAAGAGAGACATTGTTGCACTTATTTTTTGGTGCAAGTTACAATAGAATATATATGAGTATACGTATAAAGTATAAACTTGTGGATGGATTTTAGATTTTATAGTTCAGGCCACAATTATTTAATTAATCCCAGCTCCTTACCTCACTCGCAGATCATAAAAATTGTACAAATATAGTATAAAATAAGTAAAATTTAATTGCATTGCACGTGTTGAGCCACACTGGTTTTACCATTATTGGATAAATTGAGGCGTGCCTTCCATTATTGGGTTTGGAGAGGTGTGGATATATCGTAGTCAATGATATCGTTGTTAAATCAAAATTAGGTGAAAATCTTATCTATGTCTAGAGACTCCTTCATTGTGTAAACAATACTAATAAACACGCAAATGAACAAGAAGAAAGATAACAAACAACAGAAAACTCTTATCGACACAACAAGATCGTACATACACGAATTCCTCCTTATAGATGTGTTCGTCAAGGTCAAACATTGACATGCAAAAGTGCATGGGAGTCCCAATCTCTCTGTAATTTATTTGTTTTACTCTAACTAATCACTCTGTGTGGATAGAGTAAAAATGTGCAACGAGTGTTCGATCTTAATAACTTTTTATATATCTTGCAATCTAGTCACACTATTTTTCTATCATCATTTTCATTTCATAAATATCAACAAATATTATTTGTCCATAGATAAAAATGATTGAATAATTCCTCTAAAAAATGATTGAATAAGATATGTATAGAACTATTTTAAAATGCTAGTTACACAATAATTGAATTTATTGGTGAGAAATTTAAAGAGATCGAGAGAGTATAAAAAATAAAGCAAGGACTTATTTGACCCAATATAGCGAGGGACTAATTAAATCCAAAAGAATTTCTCAGTTATCAATTTTTCTAAGTTGACAATTTTAATTGAAACGTATTTTTTTTTTCAAGGAATGTGATTACTTGCGTCGGTCGAAACAGAGATCCCAATGCTAAGTGAAAAACAACTTTCACCCTGATAAAAATAGAAAAAAAACAATTTTTTAAAGTAAATTATAATAACATCCCAATAATTCTAATTGTGACAGATAATTCATAGATTAAATAAAGGGTTTTCTTCTTCAATTAAACAAAAGGAATTAGTTTGGGCAAAAAAAGTGATTAAAATTAAAATATATTAGGCCCCACGAAAAAGAAGCAGTGTAAAGGAAAAAAATATAAAAAAGACATCTAACAGGAGTTGAACCCCTAGCCATAGGGTCATGAACATAATGACCTACCACTGAAGTATTCTTAACAATTTGTCAAGTTCTCGCTCTTACCTCTATATAACACTTACTATAGGACCTTACATATAAAAAAAATATATGGGCCCCCAAAAATTTGAGGCCCGGTGTCGTCGCCCAGCCCCGACGGGCTATGGGCCGGCCCTGCTTGCTAGTATACTTGGAAATGGCGGAATAAGACAGTCTTTCATGAAAAAATTTAGAGACCAGAGAATCCCACAAGTATCATCCAAAAGTTTACTAGTGATATTGAAGATTACACTCTTAGTCATTTTCAAATGGATCTTCGACACACCGAAACAATTTATATTGGCGGGAAATATCCTCAAGAGGGATGGATCAAACTCAATTGTGATGGAACGTGCAAAGAGAATGGAGAACGCTCGGGATGTGGGTGCTTACTTCGGGATGTAAATTGTAGATGGATCAAAAAATTTGTCCGGGAGATTGGCGCTTGTGATGCTCTTCATGCAGAGATGTGAGGTATGTACCTTGGTCTAGAGTTATCTTGGACGGACGGTATTTCTATGTTTTGCGTTGAAAGTGATTCGAAGTTGCTTATTGACATGATAACAAATAATTGCAAGATGAATGGGGCAACCCCTGTGCTCTTTCGGCGTATTCAAATTTTTTTGAATCTTAATTGGTGAATTCAAGTTCATTACACTTTAAGAGAAGGCAACAAAAGTCTATATTACCCATATGCATTTTAGAGAAATGAGCACCGATGATATAAAGTTCATTAAAATATTAAATAAAGTTTGACTTAGAGTTATTTCGGTCAAAAATCAAACCCAAATTATCTTGTGCAATCCGTCTTTCTTAAAGATCATTAATAACATAAACTCAATTATTCTTTGTTTAAGAGACCCGTTTTAGTTTATAGTTTCACTTGCATTAAAATTAAATTAAGTATGAATTGATCACGATTATAGAATGGGTGAAGCAGAGGATTAGGTAAGAAGTGTAGTGGCTCGCTCGCAAATAGCCACCTTGACCCAGACCGTGTGGACACTTGTCTCAATATTAGCAGAAATATGTATCTATTTTAGTGACTCAGCCGCAGCACCAATCATCAATCCAAATTGCAAGCAAAGCAAAGTTAACAGTCACATTTGCACATGCAAGAGAAGTTGAGAGACAAAAGAGAAATATAGAAAATTTGATTGAGATTAGGTAGGTGTAGATCATTTTTTTTTTCCTAAAAAAAGAGCAGCAGACAGTCAAATCCTCAAAACCCGGATTTTATTATAGTTAAAAATGCTTTTACACTAAGCAATCAGAATTAGAAAATAAATTGACTAAGAAAACTAATGCAAACGGTTGCACACTGACGAAGTTAAATGAAACGAATAAATAAAGAGATTAATGTTCATGCGGCATAGATTTTTTTTTTAGTTACATATGTAATTTTAAAAAATAATTAGAATTTAATTAGTATCTCGTGAGAACACATCATTTAATACATTTGTGAGATAATTATATATTGATAAAGTATATTAATCAAAATCAAATAATTATGACTAAAATCAAATATTTTTTATTCACGAGATGCCAAACCACGTAAACTCCTTAATCCATTCTTCTCAACTAAATCAACACTTTGCTTCATAGTAGAGAGTGGAGAAGTTCAATTTGTTGTGTCAAGAGAAGCTGATAGTTGTGCTCATAAGTTTGTCCAATGTAGACACTTAGCTCCTTTTTCAGTTACTATTGTTGATTATGTTTATCCTTAGTTGCATGTGATGACATGTTGGTGAAGTTCCTCACAACAGTTGGGTTAATAAACTAGTCACTTCTATAATTTTCATTTTTAATAATTCAATAAATATAATTGATTGATGGTATAAAATAAATTTTCAGTATATTTTTTTACACAAACATTTAATAATGTACGTTGTTGTGAGTGTGTTTTCATAAATTAAATCCATAAAAACAAAAAAGGAATTGACATTGGCAGAGTTCGGCGGGAGTGTGTTCGCATTTGAGGGTTGATTCCCTTCAAATCTGCAGTGAAAAGAAAAAGGAGCAGTGTTAAATTAATAATGATTGAGGATTTAAAAAAATAAATAAACTTCCACTAACATACAAATTTTGTAACATAAAGTAAGCAATGGGGGCAGATTGTCACTAAAAGCAATTTTCTTTTATTGAAGGCCATATACTTTGCCAAAATGGTCAAACTTTGTTTCAGAAAGCCATTGCATGGTGTAGTTTATGGTCAGAGAAACGAATCATTCCCCACGTTCACTGCCCATATCTTAATTTGTTTTTTTAATTATTGTTACTACTTCATCATTAGCCTCATCTCTTTTATTTAAATTATTATTATTATTATTGTTACATTCTACATGATTTGAGACATGTATAATTGCGGGTCCAACTAAGGATTCACAATACGTGCGGTTGATTGATACGATTCTACTACAGAAAAGACGAGTCCTCATAATTTATTTTAGTTCTTCTGGAATTTTTCCTATAAAATTACACATACTAGCAGACTAACGATGGACTACGTTATGTCAAACAAAAAACCATAGACTGCGTAAACTCGATTCATTGCGTATAAAATCAATATAGTTTTAATAGGAAAATAAGATATACACTAACGGTGTGAAATTATTTTATACTATCATCAAATAGCAGCTATGTATTTTGTAAATTACTTCATTACATCCCGTCTTAATGATATGACATGAAGAAATTATTGACTCTCATTAGATATCAATGTAAAATTAATATACACCGACAGAACATGTCCATTAAACCCATTTTTATAATTATTGTTAAAATCATTTTTTTAATAGAGAATTGTTTTTTTTAAGGATTTTAATAGTGAATTGTTGTTGTTGTGAAAAATACATTGTAATATATTTAATTCATTATGAAATATATAAAAGGTAGTTTCAACGTAACTTGGCACCAAAATGACTATGTTTCAACGTGCCATTTCAGGCACAAGATGAAGAGGGCGATGGAAGTGGTGCCGGAGAGGAAAGAAGCACATGATGCTAGTGCGACCACCATCTCCCACATGCAGTTTCTAATTTGCCATTTTGCATGAAATTAATAATACTTACCTCAACAAATTTTTCAGTATAGTTTCAATTTTATCGGATATCTTTGAAGGAAGTTCAACTAATTTCTATATACTTAATTTCTATATACTTTCTAATTTATTTAAAGGTTAATAGTGTTTTTCGCTCCTGTAATATATGTTATTTTCGGTTTTCGTCCTATAAAATTTTCGGTTTGATTTGCACTCTCGTAAAAAAAATTCGGAAAACACCCCTAATAGACCGTTTTTAGATTTTTTTTTTTCAAAAAATTTTGGTTTTTGAATGGCTTATAAAGGGTGTTTTCCGAAGAAAAAATAAATTACGAGGGTGCAAATCAAACCGAAAATTTTATAGGAGCGAAAACCAAAAATAACATATATTACAAGGATAAAAAACACTATTATCCTTTTATTTAATGATGATATATTTCTAGCTTACTATCCTTAAAAAAAGAAAAAATTGTAGCTTACTATTTTCTCTGGATTGTCAGCTTTCTAACCTACTTCACAAGAGCTTCTAGTGTGCTTGGACGAAAAAATTGATTTGGTTTTTTTTTTTGGCTTATTTAATCATTTGGTCCCTTAACTTAATTGATTGTCTTAATTTGGTCATTTAATTATAATTTGTATCAATTTGGTCCCCTATGTTTTGCTCTGTTACTAGTTTTAGTCATTTATGTTAGTTTCTCTCAAAAAACGTCAACTTATGTATCAATTTGGTCTCGTAAGTTTTGTTCAATTCTTAGTTTTAGTCATTCTATTAATGTTTTTTTAGAGAAACTAACAGAAAAGACTAAAACTAGTAACAGAACAAAACATAAGAGACAAAATTGATACAAATTATAATTAAGGGACCAAATTGAGACAATCAATTAAGTTAAGGGATCAGGCGATTGAATAACCTTTTTTTTTAAAGTAAAATATGGGTCTTCTGATGCCATATATTAAACAAAAGAAAAAAGTACAAAAAAGAGGGGGACAAAACCAAAACCCTCCATAAGAGCGAAAAAGAACCAAAACAAAAAAAGCAAACTAGTGAGGCGAACGACCGGAAGCACCCAGCTTGAAACATTTAGTTGCTTCCGGTTGTTTCTTCTTGTTCCTCTTCTTCTTTGAGACCACCAATTTTTTTTTAATCGGCTAATATTAATCACGACGAGTTATACTAAAGTAGTACCACTCGCGGATAGAAAAGAAATGGACAGAAGATACATGCGGTGCCATATATAGGTGGAACACCAATAAACCACTAGAAAACCAAAACCCCAACAGCTCACTAAAACCCTCTCAAGAAAACCATGCTGCTAAAATATACTTCATAGGAACAAAGCACTAGACATGAGTGGTACTAAAGCACTAGACATGAAAAACACTCTAATCCTAGCCAAGAATAACCAAGCAGCACAGCCAGGCAGCAACAGACCTCCAAATACACGCCTATAAAACAGATCATCAGGCAACATAGCAAGCCGACAGCGAGTGTCCAACCAAAAGACAGAAGCCAACATAGCAGCATTTCGGCCAACAACAAACTGAAAGGCAGAACACTACCAGACCCGCACGCAAAAACCACCAAAAAACACCGAACGCCTACTTTCTCAAAGGACATTCTTGAGGGTTCCAATTCCATTCATAAAATAAACAAGTTGGCATATTAAGCCAGGACAAACTTCACCTCCAAGACAACACAATAGTTTCCGGTAATAGCTCATCCACTTGCTTTACCTCATTACGAAAAATCACATGATTCCTAATTTGCCAAATAGCCCAAATGATAGCATGCCAAATAATCCACAATTCTTTCCGGTTCCTCTTATTTCCCCCTTCATTACTCCAAGCCCAATGCACAAACAAATTAGGAGGAGTAATAAAGGAGAAATCAAGCTATCTCATCACACTTGCCCAAACTTTGGAAGTAAAATTACAATGTTAGAGAAGATGATTAGTCGATTCTTGAACTGGACTGCATAACATGCACCTAGAAGACTCCTCCGGTGATAAACAATTGCGCCTAGCAAGATTTTTTCTAGTTGGGATCCGATCTAGAAGAAGTTTCCAAGAGAAAGCTACCACCTTCAACGGGGCTTTACTCCATCAAATACTTTCAAAAACTCTAAGATATTCTATGCTCCAAACAACAACACCCGCCCTTCTTGGGACCGCCAATTGAAATGGTTGACTTGTGTTTTCATCCAAATCAACAACTTCGTCGTTTTGAGCCACGTTATCCCATGATTCACTTAGAAAATCCATTGCTTGTGGGGAATTCTTAGGAACAAGCCCTAAAACTTGCATGTCATGAATAACAAGTACGAAAATTAAATTTGATATTAGAAAACTTTTACTAAGATAAGTATGAAGTAAAAAATTAATAATTTTTTCACCATACAAATTTGAAGAAAGAAATAATTTTCCTCGCTGACCCATTTGCTGCATTCTGATTTTCTCCAGTCAGCTATGTGCATGATCTTTTTTTGCAACCATTACCTTATCAATGTATTTCTCATCCACAAAGTAATTTATGTAGCATATAGTCATTTATGTCTAATACGTAACAAACAATCACATTAGAATTCTAAAACAATCCTTAGTTGTGCATTGCATTAATCAAAGTAATCTATGATGTTAAAATACTTCGTTAATACTGTCATATTAGTTCTTAGAAACTTGTTTACTGTCATCAATATTTATAAGAAAAGAGTTAGTGTCAACAAGTCAACATTAAAGGACTGTTGTAAGGTCTATAACTATTTTGACCGACGAGTACACAATCATGGTCTATTTTAAAATCTAAATACGTTGAGAGACTATTGTTGTTAATCGTTACACATTCAATGATTAAAATGACTATTTCCCTTAAGTTATAGTGATATTTTTATTTTATCGCAAAGAATCCATTTCAGAACAAAAACCTATTTTCCGAAGAGGGCATGCTTCTAAGCTTTATTATTGAAAGCTTATTTCTCCTGCAACCTCTCGCATTTCTCAAAGCGGATTTTAAAATATGAACAAATCTTGAGCTTTGAAAAATATAGAGTTGGAAGAATAAACACTCAAATAAATACCAAGTTATCTATCGTTTGCTACTGAAAGGTAGTTACAAACTGTTCAGCACTTTTTAAATTGGTTTTGCTAATTTAAAAAAAAAAAAAAAAAAAAACATGCAATACTACCGGTGGATGTATTTTCAGTAATTCAAGATGTTTGTGAACAATTGTTAGATTAATAAAAAGCAATTAAGACAAGCGAATAGTTAACTACCGATGAAGATATTTTTAGTAGTTCAAGGTGTTTGTGAGCAATTACTAGATGTATAAAGAGCAATCTTCAATTTTAGGAACACTGAAAGACTTAGGCTGTGTTTAGTAACACAAATAAGCTCACTTATAGCTTGTTGGATTAGCTTATAAGCTTGTTTTGATAGGAAGTGACGCGTTTGGTAAAAAGCTTTTTACTTGGCTTATAGCGTTTTTTGAAAAGCTATTTCAAGGAACTTTTGAACTTATAGCTTTTCATTTTTTCTTCCAATTTTCACCTTTAATATTATTTTTTATAAAAAGAAACTGCCCACGTTCATTTTTATTGTTGAAGGATATGGCCAGTTGCCACGTTATTGTGTTCTTAGTTATTATTTGATTTTTTCAATTCTTTCATTTTACGTTGATTTTTATTTTAATTCTAGTCTTTGAAATATTGTTCCAAAACGGTGACTTTCTATACATATTCATATTTATCATTTTTTTTTCTTTTAACTTATTTACTGATTCAAATAAAAAAAAATCATAGAAAAATAAAGAAAAAAGATATGAAAATGAAGTATAAAATTTGTTAAAAAAGAATATCAATTAAATTCATATATCACATTTATCATTTTAAAGTTAAACAATACTTTGAAATAAATTAAAATATTTAAGATAAAAATATCATTTAAAAATATTTATAATTTTTTTTTAAACATACTTATACTTTTATGTCATTTTATATATATCGTTCATTTTAAAAGTTAATTTTACCAAACACTTTAATTTCAAACAGCTAGCTTTTCAACTATCAGCTATAAGCTAACTATTCAGCTATCAGCTAACTTATAGTTTATTTTTACCAAACAGAGCCTTAACCTACATATTTTCGCTGATGCCTGAAAATTGAAAAACTTAAAATGAAGGTTTCTAGTATGAATCTTCATATTCATTCTCTAGCTTTCCCAGAAGAAATGAAGTGTTATAACTTTATAGAGGGTAAAATAGATAGTTCATGAAAAAAATGTAAGGGTGAGATATACATGGAAGATAGGGTAAAATTTTGAGATCATTATGCACCATTACATATTACGTTTGATATGTAATTAAAGAACTACAAATCATGTCCGTAAAGCCTAACTCAACTTATCATACTAAAATTGATAGGTTAGACGCCATCACCCAAATTCAAACTCAAGACCTTATAGTGCATGAGAGTTTTAGTGGTCTTTACCACTTCATCCACAGACCAAAAAACAAAAAAAAAACAATTGGACTAGTATTTACAAAGCATTAGACTTGCAAATTAAAAAACGATTACCGTATCCCAATTGTTTGGACCTAAACATAGTTTTTTATAAATTCAAACAAGTCCTACATTATAAGAGGTTGCCTCGACGAGTTTGAATTGAGGGATTAAAGAGTTGAAGAGTTAATGGTCCAGAGTTCTAGTCATGGCAAAGAAAAATAAAAAAACTTAAAAGTGATTAATCTCCAACAATCTGAGAAAAACCCGTTTACACAATAGATTCATTCAGTGTCATGCTATCTTTGTCACTAGTTCAGGGGTCAAATTAGCTACCAAAAGAAAATACATTAGCTACTGAGAAAAGACAACGAGTTGTTCAAAATCTAGCCAGATCTACTGCTTTTCCCTATGTCACAGGTATGCAAAAAAACTTGGGCAAAGTTGAGCAAATTCTGGCAATATTGATGCCTCTGCCACCAAAATGTCAACCGTCGGAACATATCTTATAGTGCTTCGGTAGACCTTCATAAATGAGACCTTCTGCACCAAGAAAATCAAGAGCTAACCTGCAAAACAAGATAAGGAGTCAAAAAACATAGTTGGCCAACATGATAAGTGAGGGAGAGGGAGAGGGAGAGGGAGAGGGAGAGAGAATACTGACGTGAGTTTATCCATAGAAACTCCAAGTTGCTTTGCAATAGATTCACAAAAGACTCCCCCCTCCATTGCCCTGAAACATCAGTAACAAAATTTTAGGTTTTGAATACTGGTCAAAATCCTTCAAGTAATCCCAATTCTAACAAAGTAATACACAGATAAATAACAGACTGGTTAAGCAATTGAAAGATTAAAAGCATACTAAATGCAATATTCTACATATGCATCTCTAATAACAAACAAGTGATAACTGAAAACTTAATAGTAATCTGGTGTGATGGTTTTGTATGATTGTGTTAAGCATGTAATATGCCATCAAGTTAAATTGCCAAAAATAATTTTTTATTACTGTTTATTTTGAGAATATACACCACTGAAAAAAAATTATTAGTTGACTCGAAAAATTCTGTTCAGATAAAAAATAAAAGTAGAAAACTCGCAATTTTGGGTTTTTAATTGTTATAACAAAAAATGTATATATAGGACTACACCAGCTTTTTGCTGATTCACCTTCCAAGTTCAAGAAGGCTATTAACAATTTGCGCCTTTCGTACTGTATAGGTCAAGTCCCAGGTAATCCTAACTTAACTCTCAACTAACAGACCTAACACCGAAATTCAAGAAATAACAACGGCACCGAGAAATAACAGTTACTTATATCTTATAGGAGTCAATGAAATAACAGAAAACAAAACAAAAAACCTTTTAAAATACACCTGTTTGTGGGATGAACCAAAAATTCTAACACCAAATCTCGAACACTCTTCTGACCATTATTATGCTGACCGGAGAACTACAGAGAAAAGGTACTGAACCAGTAAGTTATGATAAAAATTAAGCAGAAACTAAAAGACATGGTTGACTTACTTGATTTGGTGGAATCGCTTGAGCTTGATAACCTTTTGTGGGAGTGATTTGTGCGGAATTGGCAACATGTTGCTGAGTAGGGATGCTAGCCTGGGTATGCTGCCACATGAAATATTAGATAGAATACAGTAATGAATACGGTACAAACTAGTCAAAATTCTTAATCTTATATATCATGTTAAACAACATAAAATTAGTCAATTTTATAACTTATACCTGTAACTTCGAATTATATAGATGAACATAAATGCAATCAATGAAATGGTGGGCAATCTCATTGAAGTCAGTAACGGGCCTGAAAATGACACAAATTAAGGAAGTAAATGTTTTATCTGCTAGAAAAATAACAGGTCTGTTAAAAACACTAGTCTCTGGTAATAGATTAACAACAAATGTATCCAAGTAATTTAAAATATTGAACTGCTAAAACAAAATGAGAAATGTGATTTGTATCACCATACCTGAGAGAGAAAATACTTAAGGTTTTTTTACCCTGAAAACCTTTCAATTGTCCATATAACCGCACATACATTCCATTCCTAACAATGAGAATGGAATTTTAGTTCGTATTATATGAATCTAATTTGTACGATAAATGAAAAAACCAGAGGGAGTAACTAGTTTGGGAAGGGGGGATGGGTAGCTCACTTGGTTGAGCAAAGGGATTAAGGAGTTAAAGGTTTAGGGTTCAAATCTTGGAAAGTTAAAAACTACAAACACAACAATTTACATACTAACATTTGCCATTCCAAAAAAAAAGGAGTGGGCAACTACAATTTTACAGGCCACCTCAATTCAAAATAATTAGTTGTGTACATCAACAGAAAGATAAAAAACAAAGAGAAAATCTACTATATCAGTATATCATATATTTCTTTCCTTTTTCTTTTATGGAAAAAAAATCAGCATTTAACATTTAATTTAAATCAATTAGCCTAGTTGTCGTGAGCTTAGCTCGGTCGGTTGGTAGGGACAATGAATAATATATGCAAGGCCCGGGGTTCGAACCCGAGCCACCACCAAAAAAAAAAGATCAATTAGCCTAGTAAAACTTACTAGTGATAAGAAGAAGCAGATGAGAAAGCATAAAAAAGTGGTTAAAATAAGTAACTTTTCTTGTTAGTCTTCTCTATACTTACAGATAAGGATGAGAATAAGTCAGGCTAACCGACAAGGGTGATTATGATATCAAAATGGAGTTCAATCTTGTTCGCCTATTAGCTATTAGTTTGTTTATATATAGATAATATTGCTTATTTAAAAATGTTCATAAAGAAAATTGCACTCAAGCCTAAAGTTAAGTCTATGACTATGACAGACTACAGATCAGGCATATGCCTTGAAGTGTTAGTCCAAGCCATGTTTGGTGTTTGGAAAGTCTAGGTCGGTCGGTCCAGCCTATTCCTATCCTTACTTAGATAGAAAGTATAAAACCTGATTAGACATTAACCAAGTATAGTACTAAATGCAATACAATAAGGCAACATACAATCCCTCAAAGAAAAGGTAACATACATGATACTCTCCACTGCCATTGAATCAGCAGGTTCATGAAGCCTGCAAGTAAACAAAAACTCGTCATTCACAAAGGAAAATTGAAAGAAAGAAAATATTAAATGTTTACAAGTTGAACAAATTTAACAGCATTTAGTATTCACCATTTAGTACATTCAATCGTTCCGGTGCCATCGTCAAGTACAAACTTAAATTCAGTAATCTGACCAGATTTGTTGCAAACCCTACCAACAAGAGTAACCTGAACACAAAAAAGTTGTGAGAACAAGAATAGCCATAAATCGTAATTCACAGTAGAAGATTCGAGTAACGCACGGTGTTAACGCCAACACCGTCAATAGTAAGATTGGTTCTATCATCACTTGATTGAAGAGCATCGTTGATCTGCTTGATCGTCAGCGGAAGCAAAGTTTGACTATCGCGATTCTACAAAAGCAAATAACAAACCCTATACCACATCAATTACATGAAAATCAAATCAAAACCCTAAACACTAACCCTAGCAACTAATTGAAGTTGCGGTTGACATTATTAAGAAAAAAATGCAGAGTGAGAACTGAGAAGAACCTTGGAGGGAGTGAGAGAGGATTCACCGCCTTGGTTGGTCTGAGAAGGCATGAAACCGCCGCCGGCGAAGGCGGCGTTACCGTCGAACTGACTCGCATGCATGGTGCCGATTTTCCGGGATTGAAATGAAGTGATTGAACAGAAAGTTCGAATTTCACAATTCGCTGTGTCGATATTTGATATCAAAATAATTTGTTTCCCGCCATTTTTCTTCCCCAATATTTGTGATTATCCGCTTGTTTCTTTCTTCACCGGAAGAAGTGGAAAAGATAAATGATTTTTTACGGAGGAAAGCTTTTTACTTTTATAAGAAAATAAATAACCAAAATTGTTGTTCCCACATATCATAGGGCCGAAACACATGTAAAATACGAAAATGTTCATCAGCAGTTAAATGTCGAGAAATTTAAATACCGCCTGCATTTAATTGTCGAGGTCTTTTTCGCCAATTAACTATCGAGGAAATGTTTCATCAGATGAAACAGCCATCTGCTCCCCCCACACAATATCAATCCCAAAATCATTGAAGCATCAAGCATAAGAGGTATCAACACACTTTTGACGTAAAAAAACAGGTATTAAGGATTTTAATCGGTTGATTTTTAGCTGTTTTTGTTGTTTTTTTTGTCAGGTTACGTAGAATACTGACATTGGAAACCTCGGCAGTTAACTGCCGAATTATGGGAACTTTTGTAGTTAACTACCGAAGTAAATTTCGGTAGTTAACTGCCGAGGAAAACTTGGGAAATTTTTTGTAAAAACGTAGGAAAGGCGGCTGCTACCATTTTCCACAATTTTTTTTTTAATTCATTAGGGCATTGATGTTTATGCATTAGTTAGTTGTTAAATCATGGTTTTGTCTTGTTTAATTTTAGTAATGGTTGACAACACGGAAGATGATATGGGAGAGACAAAACCAAATTTTGTCGAAAAATCCGGAGATGTCAAACCGCCTAAGGTTGAAGCCAAACCAAACATTGATAGAGCATCTGTCCATGTTGAAGCTTCTAAAAATGCTGACACCGGTGTCCTCCCACTTCAAGCCCATGAAGTTGACACGGCTAGGTTTTTTTCAGACGACGTTAAATGAAAAGATAGAGAAGACTTGCTTAAGTGGGCACGTCGTCAAGCAAATAAGGCAGAATTTACAATTGTAACACAAAGATCAAGCTTGATCAATCAAATGTTGCGACTAGTGTGTGAAAGGAGTGGAGCTCACAAAGTCCCGGAAAAAAAACCGAAGCATGCGTCAACGGGCTCAAGAAAATGTGGGTGCTTGTTCATGGTTAGTGGATATCTTAGTAGGCAAAAAAAGGAATGGAGATTGAACATTCTTGATGGAGTTCACAACCATGAGATGGAGCCGGCTTTAGAAGGCCGCATTCTTGCCAGTAGATTAAAGGAGGACGACAAAAAGATTGTACGTGACTTGACCAAGAGCAAGATGCTTCCAAGAAATATTTTGATAAATTTGAAGAACAAAAGTCCACGTTGCATGACAAATATCAAACAAGAGTACAATGAACGTCAACAAATATGGAAGGCAAATAGAGGTGACGAGATGGCATTGCAATATCTAATCTCGGAGTTGAAGGAGCACGATTATACTTATTTCTCAAGAACACAAAGTGAAAGTACTACAATTGAATATATCTTTTGGGCTCATCCAACATCTGTTAAGTTGTTTAACAATTTTCCAACAGTTTTGGTTATGGACTCCACCTACAAAACCAGCATGTACAAGATGTCAATGTTTGAGGTAGTTGGGATCACGTCGACCGATTTGACATATTCGGTTGGGTTTGGATTTGTGACACATGAGAAAGAGGAAAACTTTGTTTGGGTTTTAAAAATGTTGCGTAAACTTCTTACGTCAAAGATGAATATGCCTAAGGTGATTGTGACTGACATGGATATGTCTTTAATGAAAGCGGCTGGAAATGTTTTCCCCAAAAGTTATGCAATGAATTTTTACTTTCATGTGCAAGCAAATGTTAAACAAAGGTGCATCTTAGATTGTAAATATCCTTTGAGGAAAAAGGATGGGAAAGAGGTGAAATATGGTGATGTTGTCAATAAGACAATGAGGGCATGGAAAGCTATGGTTGAAACCCCAACTCAAGAGTTATATGTAAATGCATTAGTGGAGTTCCAAGATGTTTGTATTGATTTCCCACTTTTCCTAAACTATGTCATGACCACCTTGAATGAAGTTAAGGAGAAAATAGTGAGGGCATGGACATACCACGTGTTGCATCTATGTTGCAGAACCACCAACAGGGTAGAATCGGCTCATGCTTTAGTAAAGAAATATTTGGACAGCAGTGTGGGTGATTTGGGTACTTGTTGGGAGAAAATGCATGACATGTTGGTGTTTCAGTTCACTGCGATACAAACAACATTTTGTCAGAGCGTTACCATATTGGAACCACCATTTAGTAAAGAGCTTGAAATCAAAGAAGTTTTGCGGCAGTTGACATTTTCTGAAACCACCATGATGTCTCCACCACCACGAAAAGTATCAACCAAAGGAGCCAAGAAAAAAGTGGACATTGCGAGGTCTAAAGGAAAAATTACATCTACTAGTCGAATCCCTTCTTCGTGGGAGGCCTATTGATTATATGTCACACTTCATGTTTCCATTTATTGAAAAAGTGGTGGATGTTATAGGCGATAGACATTGTGGATTTCGGGCTATAGCCGAGTTCATGAGATTGATAGAACAAAGTCATATCATGATTCGTACACATCTTATTCAAGAGTTGAAAGATCATGAAGATGATTATGTTGAAGTATATGCGGGTGAGAATCATTATAACTACATTTTAAATGGCTTACATCCTCCCACAAATATGAAAGGTTGTGCACATCTTGTTGATAAGTGGTCGACTTTTTCGGACATGGGACGCATTGTTGCTAATTATTACAAAAGGTGTGTGGTCGTGTTGACAAATCTTGAAATTGGAAAATCAGAATCTTTTTTCGCACTAAGAAGGCCACCACCACCGGGTAAGCAAAAAACTCCCGTCATGTGCCTTGGGGTAATTCCGAATCATTTCGTGCTTATTTTTTTGAATGATGGTTGTCCACTACCTCCATCATCTACGGAGTGACACAATCACAAGAATGAAGATGCGGTGACTTGGGAAGATGAGTATTTGGATCAACATGAGTTGTTCCGAAAGCTCATGATTATTGAAAGTGAAAACAAACCGCTGCAACCACAAAAGGAGTTAAACAAAGCAGCACCTATTTTGTTGGACACTTCCGAAAAATCAAAGCAACAAATTGAAGTTATTTCGGAAAATGAGGAAGATTCTATTTCACTTATCATTTGGTCTTTAATGAGTGATTTTTTTGTCGGTGTTAGTCCTCTTTTTTTGTGGAAACTACACCGACGTATATTTTGGGTCGAAATTGTAACACCAATTTTTTGTGGCCAATATATAAGTAACATTATGTAATTTATATTAATATATGATAATATGACTTTTATATGGTGAAACTAGTGCATACTTATTTCTTCCTTGTTAATGTTTACGCATTTTATATACATTTTATTGATTATTACGTTTCGTTTAATTACATCCTAATGTATGATTTTATTTCTTAAAGCTTTTGTGAAGTGAAACATGTCTGAGGTTGCAAAAATTGAAGGCCGTGTTAGGTACTCCACTTTTAAAAAGGCAATTAAGGTTATGATAACGCCGATCGACTCTCTTGATGATTTGAAGGCACAACTTAACACTTATTTTGAGCATCTTGGTGAAAATCAATATACACGTCAGTTGTTTGGTCAAATGTCATGCATAGACCTAGGAGAAGATAGAGATGAATACGCATGAAAAACGGCAAGCTATATGCTTTGGCTTATTGAAGACGATTGCGACGTCGGATTTATGTTTCGGAATACGGTGGAAAATAATATTATATATGTATGTTCGTTCCATATGCAATTGCGTTAAATGTAAGTAGGGATTTAATTTAACGATATGTAACAAGTTGTAATGTGTTGTTTAATTATGGACACTATGTAACGCTTTGATGAATTTCAAACTTTTGTGTACTTTGAACCAAATGTCGGGTTGTTTTAATTATGGACAATTGTATAAGATAATGTATTGTTTTTGTTTATGACTGAGTACAAGTGTTGTACGATTAATATTGCCTCTGGAAATGCTCTAGATGAATTACAAGTAAAAACTGGCCGTAAAATGGCTAGGTTGAGTTATGCATAACCCACTGTCTGCATAATTGATTTCCTCAGCAATTAACTGTTGATGAAAACGGCTGCAGTTAACTACCGATGTTTTATTCGGCAGTTAAGTGCAGTCTGTATTTAAATTCCTCGGCAGTTAACTGCCGAGAGGCATTTTCGTATTTTACATGTATGTTTCAGCCTTATGATACATGTGAACAGCAGTTTTCATAATTAACTAGTTATTTTACTTTTTCTTTTCTTTTCAAATAACTTAGTGTTTTGAAATTTAAAAGGTGAATAAGTGGATATCAATAGCTTCCTGTAACTTTTAAGTCTGTAATTATGAGCAAAATTTCACCCAAAAAAGATAAGCTATGGAATGGGATGAAGAGTAAAAAGTGATAAAATTAGTATTGTAGGTTAACTGAATCATACTTAAAAATAAGTTATACAAATTAAAATTGCATGATATATGATATAGAGTTTAAAATACACTATTCCCTAAAGTCCACTCCATTCATGTAATTAAGTAATTGAAATGGTAGCTAGTAGACGCAATTGCATTCATTCAGATTCAGTGGACGAAACTCTAATTACTAATTTCCAAAGTAACAGGTTTTGCTTTCTTATCAATTGAGAAAAGTTATCATGTTTCCAATCAAAAGCTGTAACTAGGTCATACATAAAAATGAGACTGAGTTACACCTTAGTGAAAATTCAACATCAAATTTTCTCAAGAAAAACATTATTGACACATAAGAGTGTTTTCAAGTATACTTGCCACAAGAGTGGTTTACTTTAGACTCATTATCATCATACTTATGTTCTCAAGTCCGTAATTCATATGTAATAGAAAAATAATATGTAATAATGTTCACGTTGTGTAAAAAGGTAGCTAAAATAAAGGCCAAATCTTTCGGGTTTGGTAATTGCACATGCAATAGAGGCCGGCAAAACTTACAATATAAAAGGTTTATCAAGGGAAACCTTAGAAACAACGACACATTTTCACTTTGCTTTGCAATTTGTTTCCTTGACAATACAAAAAAGACTTCAAGTCACTCAAATTGCAAGTAACAGATATTATGACCGATCAACCCAACAAGATAGGTAATTTTTAAATTATGATAACTCTAATGGTCAACACGGTTGAATTGAATTCTATATAAATACATGCAGTTTATTTCTCTCTTCCATAATTCTTAGAACTAGGAAAAGGTGAAATGGATTTATTTGAGATTGAAAGCAATAAGATTCTATCAAGAAGATCCTCTGTGGGATGTTCCTCTCGTATATCGTATTATAGGAGTGGAGAAGGTGTTCCATTCAAGTGGGAAATGCAACCAGGGATAGCAAAAGAATCATCACCAAAGGAAGTGCTTCCACCACTCACTCCCCCACCAAAAATCCTTAGCTTGGGGCTACCCAAACCAAGCATTTTGGACACCAAAAAACCAGCTTCGATAATGTCAAAACTGAAGTTTTGGAAGAAAAGGGTAGTCAAAATCAAAAGCAAGAAGCCACAAGAAGATTGTTTTCATGAAGATTTTGATGTGCTATCAAGATTGGAGTGTAGCTCTGATTCTGAATCTATGGTGTCGCCCCGTGGTTCAAGCTTTTCTTCTTCCTCTTCGTCTATGTCGTTGATGAAGAGTACTCGTTCTTCATTTCACTCAGTCTGCTCATCATGCTCGGAAGGTAATACCAAACAAGCATATGGAAAGCCATCGACCTTAGGTTGTTTCCCGATGCACATCAGCAGAGTTCTTGTTTCAATTACAAGGCGTGATGGAAAATAATAACAGTGTAATGTAGTATGTGGAGTCGGTTATTTATTTATGTTGTTTTTACGTTTACATTAGAGCTTCTTTTGCACCTGCAATGCACCCTAATGCTACTACTTCAACTCATGTGAGTATATTTTATTGTATATACCCTAATGAATTGGCTTGTTGGAGTAGTTGTTTGGTTCGCATGTGCCGTATGTGTAGTGGAAATTCAAACCCTGCAAGGAACGTTTATTTAACATAAAAAAGTGTGCGACACTAAAAATGATTGAGAATTTGATGCGGACTCCAATTCATTCACAGATGCAAAAGGAAAGACATTTTGGTTAATCTATGGTTGGGTTTTTATTGAGTGAATCAGTTGATCATAAAAATTGAAAATGTCGGATATGTTGGTCTCTGAACTTTATGAATTAACGAATGTATATCCCTTCGATTGTAACAGATCAGTGGTCAGTACCTTCATCAAATTCTTTCCTTCAATTTAACGAGTTTTAACTTGTACGTTATATACACACGCTTGACTAAAATGCTGGCAAATTTATCATCCTTCTTGTCATTTTAGTCCTTAAAGGCTCAAATTCAGTCCTTGTGGTATGCATCTGACATGAAATGTTATATGTATCTACATGAAATATTATACGCATCTGACATCAAACAGGAACTTGACGAAATAATTAACTTGGCTAACTGTTTCAATTTAAAGGATAGACTTTCAAGTTCTTAAAATTCAAAGATAAAAATGTATGACACATTACCATTTTGATATTTACTCGTTCTTATTTGACTAATTTAGTGGAAATTTTTAGGAAGGGAAACAAGGTGAAGATGCTGTGAGTGAGAGATTGTTAAACTGTAATGAATCATACTTTATAATTACTGCTAACTCAAAATCTTCCTAGCTACCAATTTTAAATGTCACGCAAGTTTGAGTAACCCTCGAGACATTAATAACTTTTTTCCTCTAGAAGCACTTCCAAGATTACAATATCACTAATTACAATATCATACTATTACTAACAACAATGACATTCGACCATACCATGGCCTATTACATAAGAACTAAGGGGGCCAGTTAAGAATGGACAAGCAAGATCAGTTACACCGGCTAAAAGCATGCATGCTCCACTACAGAGCCAACATAGTTAAACTTAATCATGACAAGCATGAAACCTGAGTACCCTCAACCATGTTAGTTGCACACTCCCTGTAAATCAGAAAAGAACAATATCACAACACAGGCATCAGGTGATCAATTGAGACGCAATTAATAATAAATCTACTGCTAAATGTAAAGTGGTAACAACAATTTTACCATATTTGATATTACAGGCTTCCAATTACTACCAACATGATCATGCAATCATACATGATAAAAAAAAAAAAAATTAACTTTATGATTGAATTTCATATAGTGTTGTGTAGTTAAATGCCGGTCATGGCGGAAATGGTGTGGCAGTTTTTTCGACAACCGCCACGGACAATTTTCAAAGGGATGTCCAGCACTACCCCTATCAACACCACAGAGACGCGGACCATGTCAACATTAATAGTTGCTCCCCTTCTGCTGCCAGCAGAGGAATAAGTTTGACAAAAACCCATTTCTAATGTTCTTTAAAGCTCTAATTCCTAGTACAAACCAGTTGTATCTTTAAAACTGGATGTCTAAGATACAAAATGAGTTGTTCCCACAATAGGAAAGCCAGTGGACTTTAATCAGACCAATACATTTTGAACATATTTACAAATTACAACATCACAAAACATTAAAAAGTTAGGTACACATCTTGTCCTACGACGCTAATTAAGTTGTATCAACTTATTAACAAAAAACCTTCTTTTGAAAGTTGCACTCTTACAAACAAAACTGGCTACTCCTATAACCTCGATAAACATAACTAATAGAAAATTTATCCAGGAGTAAGACCCCCAAAGCAAATCCTAACCACCCATTTGCATGCGCGTAATCGACAGAAAAAAAAAGACAGAATATATTAGATGTTTTATCTGATGTGAAAACAGCATAAACTATCTCACTAAGAAATTTAAGAAACCCAGACTCAGATAGGATTAGCCATGCAACAATTTTATTTGAGGCCCTGGTCATTACAAAATAAAATACACCTCATTGAAAGTAAATCTCCAAAGATACTTTTCCACCAACCACCACAAAATTCACACTATAAAATTAGGTTGATTATAAATTGACACAACAGAATCCCAACCCAAAACATGAAACAGGCAAACATATGCATAAATACATACCTCAGCCGGTGCCGATTCCCTGTAAAATTCAAAAAGTAAATCAATTTACTGCAGCAGTACATATTAGACAATTTATAACAAATAGAAAACACTAAGAATACCTTGGCCTGTCAGACTTTGCAAGATGTTTAGACATTATAGATGCCTGCAATACAACATATTATCACATTACTCTCATAAATTTGAAATGTATTGCAAAATTAGCATGATCCAGCACTAAGCAAAGTACTGTCAGGCAATTCGATTGCAAAAGAAAGAAGAAAAAAGACGTGGATTTGTTAAAGGAGAGAGCTGATTGAAAATAAGATGCATGTTTAGGGCTGCACCCACCAAAAGACATGGACTTATAAGTTGTAAGCATATATCAATCCTAAAAGAAACACCAATTTAATAGCAGTTTATTTTATGCTGTCATCATAAAGAACTAATTTGCCTTGGCCAAACACCATAAAACATCAGACGAAGAGCGTTTCAAAATAAAAAGTATCAGCTTTTGTTATTTTGCATCATAGTAAAACAGGATTCTAAATGCCTTGGACCTAACTTGTTGCAATTGCGAGAGCATAAAACATTACCTGCTCTTGTATAATGCTCCTTGCTTCAACAAGTTGAGCTTCAAGCTCAAGTTCTCTCTCAGTAGCTTCCGAAGTGACTTCTGCCTCTTTCTGAGCATCTTGCAATTGGACCATGCGCTCCTTCATATTTCAACTTTCAAGCCGTTAACAACCAAACACAAACAATTCATATATGCAAGTACGTAACAACGGAAACAGAAAAGTGATGCTAATAATAATAACCTTTATAGAAGCCATCTTCGCTCTTAGACTCTCTTCAATTTGATCTCTAGCCATGTGAAAAGGAAGATCAAATACGTCCTGCAAGTAACAAACTCATAAATTTCATGGAGAGTTTGACAATGCGAACAAAGGACAATAAACTAGTAAATTTCCACACCGTTCTTCCAACCAGCGGAGAATGTGAAGGATTGCTTTCAGATCTTTCATTAGTAGTGGGAGATTGATTTGGTAGTCCATTAGGAGCATTTAAGAAATCACGCATATCCACCTGTAATCAATACACTTACAAATCTCATAATCTAGGTTGAGTACCCTGCGTTAGAGGGGGATGGATATTATAGAACAATGGCCTTTACAAGGAAGGAAGTACAGATCCTACGCAAAATAAAAATTGCAACGATGGATGAAAAACATGCTGAAAGAGACCAGACCAGATTTATTAGAGTTCATGCTTTCCTTTTTTTCCTAGTTCCATTTAGTTATTACTGCCATCCAATCTCCAATTGGACTTTGCATCACCAAAATAATTAGTTCCCCAAATGCATTAAAGAATTTATATTGTTGTCTTTATGTCTAAAAACCAGTCAGCAACAACCACCAAAACCTAAAATTTCTCTAATACTTAGGTTTTTCCTCCAATGAGATATGCAACCACCAAAACCCAAACAACCACCATTCATAAGGTTTTTTCCACCAAGTTTCTCTCTAATGCTATCATATCTAAAATTAGCCCCAAGCATAAAAAATTTATGAATGAAATGAGAACGGAATTAAAGTGACGAACTCATTTGTGTGTGTGTGTGTGTGGGCAAACACAAATACCCAGAAACCTCTTAAAGAATGAACACGTTAAGAAAGAAAAATACATTGACAGGATGTTAACAAAACAAAAGTTGCTAGAAAATCCAAAATCACATCAAGGAGAATCAATGAAACATGGGCAAAAAAAACACATAGGTTGCATTCTTATACGTCTGCAAGTAGAAATTTCAGCAAATAACTTACTAATCAAAAACCCACCTGCATTGATCTCAATAATGCCCTTAAATCAGCATTTTCTGCTATCAGTTCTTGATTTTTCACCTCATAAGCGTCCACCTTTCATTATTATAATAAATAAATTGTGAAAGATGAAAATGTGTCCAGAATATAAAGTTTATAATGATAGGGTGAAAGCTTGCATACAATCTTTTTATAAAAATCATTGTCAGTTTTCTTCCCATTCCATGTTCCACGTTGCCTCCCTTCTTTCTGTTTATGCACATCATAAATACCAAATTATAACAAAATTCACAGTCTTAAAAGTTACAAGCAACATTCAAAACTATATGGATGGTTGAAACCTGAAGCAAATTCATTATCTCCATGCCCGACCTAGATTCTTTCTTCTTCTCCATCAACACTTGGTTTAGTCTCTCCTGCAAATAAATGTACCAGCCTTTCATATTTCTAAGTCTAATAACTTGCGGGTTCATGAAATAATTCAATGGTAAAAACCCTACCATATAGCTGCACGAATTACCAAAATAACATTCACATTAAACAACAAAAGTCAAAGATATCGTACCTGCAACTTAATGTATTCCTTTTCCTTCTTCTTCATCTCATGTATTTGTTGAGTCCTAACTTGCTTTAGCACCGATCACATTGTAAGATTGATAAATAATCAGAGCTAATCCATTTTAAATTAGGAGTTGTAGAACAAGCCACGAAAAATAATCAAAGTAATTACAGCTTCTAACCTGATTACCAATAACCATCCTCTGAAATTCATCCCTCTCTTTTTGCAGCTTCTCAATTTGGGCCTTGAGAGCTGCAGTATTTTTAGCTTCCTAGACAAGAAGAGTTAACACTTAACACAAAAAATAAATTCCACCACTAGATTGTACCCAAAACAAAAATCCCACCGCTAAAGAGTAAAAACAAACAAATCTACTAGCATTACTTTGTAAATAAGGAAATCATTCAATGCTCGCATTATAGATACACTTTCAATCATTCAATTCAATGCTTGACATTTTACCGAAACCATAATTTAAAATCATTGCCTCACCGTTCTAGTTATCGTCGCTATCTCTCTATCTTTAGCTTGTAGTTGTCCATCAAGCCTCTCAACTTTAGCCTCATATCTCGATATATCCGACAACAATCTATAACATCAAAATCAAAACACTTACAGTTAGACTAGACATATCAAAACCACACACACAAACAGACACAAACATTAACCTAACGATATCAAAATTGAACCAATTACCGTTGTCTTTGTTCATTAGCAGACTCTCTAAATTCAACATCACGCTGTCTTTGCTGAAGCAAGAAGTATATGCAATTGCACGTCCTCGCTACAGAAACCTACCACATTTTCAAAAACAATCCCATTTTCAAAAACAAGAACAAAAAAAAATGTAATAATCGAAACAAAATTGAAGATCAAAATTCTTACGGGATCGTTTGAGAATAGATCGAGTGAAGCGGGAAAACCAAATGTAACGAGTGATTGGTTCAAATACTTAGCGCAATGTTCCAAATTGTTTACATCAGCGAATGTGTATTCTCTGAAACAAAACGACAATGTCGTTAGTCGTTGTGAAAACAAAAACCCTAAGAAAGAGAGAATTGAAGATGATAGGGTTTTAAACTGACCCGGTTGAGAAAGCAGAATGAGAAGATGGCTGCGAAAAATTAAAAGAGTGTAAGAAAAAAAAAATGAGACAGTTAGGGAAAGAAATTAAAGAAGAAAAAAGGGAATAGTAATTTAATTGAGTTTTACCCTAAGATCTAAGTCTCCTTCAGTGGAAGGCATTGTTGTCTTTGATAAAAGAGTTTCTTCTTCTTCTTCTTCTTCTTTTTAGATCTATCTAATATCTATGTCTTTGGCTTTAAGCGGTGTCTGAATTTGAATGATGAAAATAATTGAAATCGGTGTTTCTTTGTTTTTGTTGGGGGGATGGATAGTAATACTCTGCATTCGGATCTGGATTTTTGTTTATGTACTCACCAATAGGAAGCTTACAACTGGTTTTCGTTTAATGATTTGCCACGTGGAGAATTTTGAGTTGTTTGGGGGTTATGTTTTGTTGGGATTTATGGCGCCATCAAGTTCCATGTGCTACCTCGCGTGACTAGAAATAATGGTCAAGTAAACCACTTCATTCATTGGTTCAACTCTTTTTTCAAGTCACTTTTAAAGTAGTCATCTACAAACAATTGACTTTTTATGTTTATAGAAAAATTAATGTATTTGTTATAAATATACACTAGATACATAACTTAAACAATGAATCTAAAAAATTAATTGTTTCTTATAATGACACATTATGAAAAGAAAAAAGTAATGCTATGTATTGCAAGCAAGTTTCTCGCAAATTGTCCTAAAGTCTTATGTGTTGTAAAGGAATTGGTGTGCAGTCCACTTTTGGTGGAATAAAAGGATGGTGTGGTGGTATTTTTTTTTGTATAAACGATCGTGAATCTTTCGCTGTACTATTTGTCATAAAGTTTATCATTACCGATGAAAAAATGTATAAGTGAAAGAGAAAGAAAAATTGTTTCGAGTCTCTTGTCAATTATTGATGCATTCCTCCTTATCATAAATGCAAAATATAATATATTGAATTCGGAATGATGAAAGTAGTATCAGAAGAAGAAAAAATTAATATTGTATTGTAAAGTAAAATGGATCAATTTCTTTGGAACTATATTTTTTTGCAAATAGCTCACTTATTATGGGATGGAGGAAGTAATCTTTTAAAGGTTTTGCTAACGGGTGCTTTAAGGACACTTTTTAAGGATTTTAAATTAAAAAATCATTTATTGAAAGAGTCTAATGTTTCAATTTCTGATACAATGCATACGTTTCTATAAGAGAGGAACGCTAGCAACACACACTTTTCAACACATTCTCTTTAATTAGTTAAAATTCACATGTGACCCACCAAATTCATATGGGACCCACATGATTTGGTGGAACCCATGTGAATTTTAACCCATCAAAAAGAATGTGTTGAAATGTGTGTTGCTAGCATTTCTCTTCCGTTAGAACTTACTCCTATCTAAAGTTTTTAAAGAACAACAGGAGAACACTAGTCAGCAATTCCCATATTCTAAACTAGCTATTATCTTTGTCGAAAATTTAGGTCTTTCCTCTTATGACAAAACATAAAAATAAAAATAAAAACGTTGTTGACAAACCTTTGAACATAAATATGAATTAGTATGAATCATTAATAGAATCGTTTATTAATTTGAGAGTATCAAAACGAAGATAATGAGTAATTTGGTGGTGTGCTCTATTTTAAATCCTTTCTCAATTTTCGGTTTTGGGCTTTGATTTAACCATTGGGTTGGGGAAGAAATTATGTAAGAGAGCTTGTTTTCTCCCTCCAATGTTCTTAAAACCACCCCATTTATATTTTTTTTCTGTTAAAAAAACACATCGAGGAGTATTCTTTTGGAGAAATTGCAGGAGGAGTAATTTGGTCTAGAAGAACACATTCGAAAGTATGCTTCCGGATGCTAAGAAAGGTTTAAAAAAATTCACATGATTGATCTAGAAAATTGACATGTCAAATTAGTGGGGGTGAATAGTTCGCTTGGTTGTTAAATTATTTTGGTTGAACTATAAGATTAAAAGTGTTAACAAATTAAAGATTCAGAGTTCGAATTCCGACAAAAGAGAAAATAACATGACAACTATAAACACCAACATTTGTAGTTAAAAAAATCTCATATTAAATAAACCCTTAAAGTATTACGACTTCGGGTCCGTTTGGTTCGAGAGTTTTGAAGGGGAGGAGAGGGGAGATTTTTAATTTGATGTGTTTGGTTTAACTTATAGGAGGGAAGGGGAGGGGAGCAAATCTCTTTAAAATTTTATTGCATTGTCATAATTATCCTTAAATTAATTTCAACTTCAATATTAACTTTGTAACAACTTTTATTATTATTAGATAATATTATTTTGTAACAATCATATTATTATTAGGTTATCTTATTCTTGTAACAAATTTTATTATTTTGTTATATTTTTCTTATAACAACTTTGATTATATATTATGAGATGTGCTATTTTTTTACGGAAGTAATTGGCAAAAAATGCAAGGATTACAAAGAATTGCTCTTAATATATATATATATATATATATATATATACATACACGATGCATGGAGCAAAATACATGAGCCAGTTTGAGATGAAATAAACAGATTAGGTATGCGTTACTCTTTCATCGGTTTCTGAAATCGTAAAAACTAGCGGTTTCTTTTATTTAATTAAGTTTAAGGGTAAAACGGTAAAATAATATTAAAATATCTCCCCTCCCCTCCCCTCCCCATGAGAACCAAACACGTTTTTAATTAAAAATATCTCCCTTCTCCTCCCCTCCGTTAAAATCTCTCCCCTCCCCTCCTCTTCCCTCCTCTCCTAATTCTCGAACCAAACGGACCCTTAAACAAAATCACTGGTTAAGCATTTTAGTTTCTTAATGCATAAGTAGGAGTAGCATAAAATCTAGGACTAGACGTAGGTATTACTTTCTTATCAACTACTAGCGAGTGATAGCCCTCCTTAAAGCTTCCTCAGTTAAGCAAAACAGTAAAGGGGAAATGGAATGATCTTGTCAAACTCCTCTCCTACAAGAGAGAAATCCAAATGGATCTCCATTGACAACAGTGATAATTTAATAGAATTTAAAATTGTCCAATGAATGAATTTAGGATAAAAACCAAAGCGATTGAGAATATTCAAAAGAAAATTCCCCTATAAGGTATCAAAGGTATTTTTAATGTCAAATTTTAAAGCAACATTGTCGTTAGCGGCCAATACTCGGTGGGATTTAGTCCCACATCGGTTAAATAGGATTCTTCGAAAGAGTATATAAAGAGGAGACACTCCTCACTGTACAAGCCGGTTTTGTTAGGATGAGCACATCGGATAGATACGATTCTTGTTAGCGGCCAACACATGGTATTAGAGATTCTTGTTAGCGGCCAACACATGGTATTAGAGCCTATCGGGTCCATCGTTGGGCTTCCTACATCATCCACGCTTTAGACCAATTGGGTCAGGCTGAAGCGTGAGGGGGTGTGTTAGCGGCCAACACTCGATGGGATTTCGTCCCACATCGGATATATATATATATATGATTCTTGGAAAGAGTTTATAAATAGGGGACACGCCTCACCGTACTAGTCGGTTTTGTAAGGGGTGTGTTAGCGGCCAACACTCGACACTCTTCACCGTACAAGTTGGTTTTGTAAGGACGGGTTAAGCGACGATATTCGTTACAATTTCCAGACTTATTAATAGCTTATTCTTTTTTGTTGAAACAATAGCTTCAAAAGCAAGATAAATGTAGTGTGGAATAAGAGCATCAACAATGGAGAAACTCTTTAAAAAAATGAAAACTCATTTCCCCTTTACTCATTTTTAAGAGTGATACCTAATGCACATTAAGGCTATGTGTGGCTAAAGCCCCACATGCCTTTTCCTTTTTTTTTTTAAACAATAAATATAACATAAAAGAACAAATCGGTAAATGAGTAAACTATCTCTTTTACAGTGTGTTTCATGTTTGAATCCCGCAAAGTCATTTGCAACTTTTTATGTGAACAAATTATTGACGATGACTGAGTTCTATCCAAACGATTCAATAGATGTGCCGGAAATGGCGTTACACCATCAACTTAAGAATTGTTACAAATGTTCGATTTGACCCAAAATTTGTTAAGTTGAAAGGACTTCTAGATCTTTGTGCAAAATCTCTGGAAACAAATAAATACAACATATTTGATATGGTTTATTAACATTTGAAGTTGACTTTGCTCTTGTCGTTAACAACTGCAAGAGTTGAACGTGTTTTTTCATTGTAATGTATTGTATCAAACAATGTTATTTCTTATTTTTAATATAGTTTTGCATTATTGTTTCTTTGAAAATTTAGCCTCATATGAATGAAAAGTATGGATCCGTCACTCCCAACATCTCACACAAATTTCTTCAATGATTCTCATTAATCAATTATCAATATATTTATATCATTACATATCAATTTTTAATATTAAAAATATGTGGGTCTCACTTAAGAATGAAGGCTTAAGTGAGACAATGGATCTTACAACACTGCGAAAAAAGTTCATCCTCAATAAAAATACCTAATAGGTACCGGATCATCTTAAAAAGGTTACTCTCTCATTGGAGATGGTCTAACAAGACAAAAATTTGCAAGAGCAGTTGGTAACATTAAAGTACTCGATTATAGTATCAATCTCAGTAATTTTGCTTAGGAATCAAAACAACCGAATTAGAATTAAAATCAGGAGACATAGATCATAATTAGTTTCAGTTCAAATAATTAACTTTGTCAACGGAAATTGGAGAAATGGTGATAATAATTTTGATCTCTGGTGCTTGACCAAAAAATACTGATTCATGGTGCTTGACCAAAATATATATATATATATATATATATATATATATATATATATATATATATATATTGATTCACGGTGGTTAATTTTAAAATAATTAATGAATTTTTACTCTAAATAGAAAAGAAGGCTGTTAATCTACGTTTCTAAGTTATAAGTTAGTGATCTCCTCTCTGTCTCTGTATAGAAGATTATAATTTTGTTGACGTATATTTAGGCTGATGTTATGTTGACGTATATTTAGGCTGATTATTAGTATAGAGATATTTGATGAACAGTAAACAAGAAAAATCAAAAGAAAAACCATGTGGAGTTTGATTCTTGTTATTGATTTCTTCTTCCTCTTCATGTGAACTCTTATTATTGACTTTTAACCATTATTAGTTCATTTGACCATATAAGAAGGATTATAAACGAAAGATAGAAAATATAACAAATTATATGTAACAAACAGTGATGTATTTTTTCAAATAGACAAAATAACTATACCTGTTGAAAACTCGCATATATGTGGAGGAAATGTGGTTTGAACCGTCCGGTCATGACATCTTTCTAACAATTTTGGTATTTTTTAATGAAATAATTTCAGTATTTTATCAGTTAAATTAAGATGTATGGACCAAATAATAATGTACTCTTTTTGTTGACAAAATAATGCATTTATCATTAAAATAAAGGTAGTATAATAATTTGAAAGTGATGCAGATAATATTCCTCCAACAATGTACATAATTTCCTTCCCACCAATGGTGATGTATATAATAATAATCATACGTAATTAGAATTGGCAGAAGAAAAAAAATCTGGACAATTTGTTTTTTATCACAAGTGAATATTGATTCAACGGGGAAAAGTTTGCAATTGACCTTTTCGATAACTAAGCAAGCTTTGTCGCCATTGAATATCAATTCAACGGGAGGGAAAAGTCTACAGTTGACCTTTTCGATAATTCAATAGATGAATATATGCTGAAAAATGCAATCAAACAAAGAAACAAGCCATAAGCATTTCCAATATGATTCGGATATGCATGTATATAATCAATCAAATTTAAATTACTGAATGAATTTTTGTGTTGTGTGCATCATTAATAACATGTTTAGTTAAGTACTAAACAAATTGTTTTAGTATGTTTTTAAAACTGAAGAGAGAGAAAAAAACTTGATTAAAGAAAACATATATAGTAGCAAGGATTCTTCAAAAAAAGAAAATATATAGTAGCAAGGTTAATATATTTTAAGCTTGAAAAATTATAGAGTCATGCTGGTTTCCTGAACATGTATCAACGTCTGGACTTTTCAATTGAGTGTTGACATCGTCCAAGAACAAGAAATGCGAGCAGGGGACTTTGATCACTTAATCAAAACATATAAAATAAACATCCTTAGTCCTTACTTTGACCAGTTAACTTTCGAAACCTCAACATAATGTAGTATTTTATTGTTGCCTTTCAATTCAGTTTTTTCACGTAATTAATTAGCATACCGATGTTTTTTAAACTTTGAAAATAACCCCTAATTTTTTCGTGGTCAATTTTCATTCAAATATTCTAGACAATGAGAAGAGTTTCAGATCAAAGGTTTGAATGAGTTTAGCTGATATGAGTGGAAGAGGTGGAATATGTTCTATGTATGGTGGAGGGGATGGTGTTGGGTTGCTCTAGTGGCTTTGGTTGGCTCGCCCATAAGGTTGGTCAACATATTTTCATTCATAAAGTGAACTTAAAAGTGAGGCTTTTTATGTAAGAGAGATAAAATAAAAATCATGAGTCTTCGAAGGATTAAGTAAATTAAATATACTGATTGATAAATGTTAAATTTACCTATTTTATAATAAACTCTTATATGCACTAATTGACTTATTTTCATATAAATATTTGTTTTTTCTTCAATTGTTGCATATACTTAATAATTAGGGTTTGATGCATGAGAATTTCACATGGTGATATTTGCGCATTTCTCTACATTATTAAGTGAAACAAGTGAAGAAAAAAGCTCGATCGTTTCTGCCAAGACAGGAAGATTTAAGACGCGTGTGAAATCGTTAACTTAATTTAATGATCGCTAAACGAATTAGAGACATAAATGTTGCCCCAAAGTAAAGAGAACATAGCGTTATGAGTGATCATATGTACCACTGACGATATCCAAGTCTCGGTGCATAATGAACTTGCTTTATTTTGATCAGAAAAATTGAAGACAAAATTGCAGGACGATTTCACTCACCGAATTTATGATGCATGGAAGTTAGTATGAGAATTGGGAGTCTTTTTTTTTGTGGTGAAACATCATATATGTTAAAATAATATATATGTCACCGATAGAGACTGAAATTTGTTTAGAAATCCTAACTCAACTGATAAATACCAAAATTATAAGGTCGTACGCCGTGATCCGGGTTCGAACCCGAGGCCTCACAGTTGTGTGTGAGTTACCACATTATCTAAAGACAAAACAAAAAAACAAAAAAAGAGAGACTGAAATTTCTCCATTGAGATTATTATGAGACAAAATAAATTGAGGAAAACTTTGAAACATTTTCAACACTGATTTGAGAAGTATGACCATTAAATTTGTTTCTTCACCATACAAGGGAAATAATATTATGCACGAGAAAATATTTACCACAATTAAATTTTTGTTGAATTTATTAATATAATATTTTTTATATAAACAATTACACTGTTGTGACATAGTGAATATTCATTCAAATGTCACATCAAGCAGTATGAAGAAAAAAGTTTAGAGTTATTATAGATATTTTGTTGAGATATTATGGATGTAAGTATGAAGTATCTGAATTACACTGAAATGTATTTTTGTTTCTTTTTACTTCTTGTGGGTGTGTTTCAGAATGTGAAGAGATTTTCTCTTGTTGCTTTCTTTACAAAATTATATTAGATTTGAGGTTTCAATCAATGGAGGAAGAGAAAAAGTTTAGTACGTTGTAGAGTTCATTTTGTATCGGTATGTCTCTAAAATATCTACTTGGTCTATACTAAATAATATACATTGGCTCGTCACTTAGTTATATGGACTCGTGATCCGAATGAGACCAAGTCAAGCCTGAGAAGCAGTGACGGAGCCAAGAATTTTATGATTTTTTTTTCCGCAAATTCACATGTGACATACTCCCTCCGTTTCACAATAATTGTCTCTTTACACTTTTTTTTTTTTCAAAATAATTGTCACTTTAAAATATCAATGCAGCATTTATTATTATTTTTCATTATAATACCCTTATTTATTGAACTTTATCCAACTTAACTACTTCACTATCTGCAATTAATAAGGGTGTTTTAGTAAATGATACTAATTTTACCATCAAAATCAACACAATTAATCATTTTCTTAATAATCATGCATTAACCTTAAACGACTATTATTTAGAGACGGAGGGAGTAATATATAATAATAGTCATAAATTTTGTCGCAAATTCACCTGGGCAGTGATCTTCATTCCCATCGCAGCTTTGATTTCTTTGTGATGTATATATGATCCCTGAAATTACACAACCATTACTTAGCTGGAAGACATGCTAAATAATAGAATACAGTTCTCCTGTCGAAGACCCCTCAAGCTCAGACTAAGAGGGTGTTTCCCATCCCCTCACTCGTCATAGTTCTAAATTCCAATGACAGTAAAAATGAAGACCTCTCTAACATAGTAATATGAACTATGATCAACCATACTTGTTGTAAATCGGTTCCTTCGTGTTAAGCATAATGTTAAGAATCTCATAGTTATAAATCGGTTCTCTTTAGTACCAAATCAATAAAATTCTAAAAGCCATTTTCCTACCCAAAGCATACTTTGGTACCAAATCATTAATAAAAGTAATATCAACCAAGACCAAGAGGGTCCCCTGTCCACATGCACACTAGAAAGTTATGGATCAAGGTTATATAGTTTTCATGTGAAGCAACAAATTTGATGGTAAAATAAATTAATCAAATGCAAAATAAATCGCAGTACCTTAACAAGAAGTTCTTTCACTGGATGAGGTGTGAGTCTATCTATCTATCTATATATCTTTGACTTACAAACTTGCTTCATTCTAATGTTTTGATTGTGCCTATGTGGCATATCTAAAAAAGCTTCTCACACTATTAGCAAATTGAATTTCTATCTTATTATGTATCTTTAAAGAATTAAACTCATGAGTTTCCCTAACTATAACAATTCCATTTAATATCTACTCCAGAATTTGTAAACAACATACTTAAACTTCTTAAAGCTCCTTTTACTTATAAGAAGACAAAAACGTAGCATCAATGCATGTTTTTTTTTTTGATAGATGAAATGGCAAGGCCATTATAAACTCACACACGCAAGTGGAGGTACCGGGGTTCGAACTCCGGTCATAGCATCCGACCTAACAATTTCAGCATTTTTGCCAATTGAACTAGGACTTCTGGATCAATACATGTTTCTTTTACATACCAATTTTTTATTTTCATTTCCCATATAAGTTACGAAATAACTCTATTAATTTGACTTTATGCATGTTGCATGATTAATACATCATGAGTCTATTTAAACAAAAAAACTCATCGATTACATCTTCTCTTTGACATGATCGGTTACATTTCTTAGTTGTTTTAGGGGACAAATTATTAAAGCAATTCCTTATTTGTTAAAGCAGTTTCAATCTTATACTAATTGATGATTGATGATATTGATTGGTTGATTCATAGAGCACCGTATATATTCCTCTCAAGAAAAAAATATACAACACTATATAGGCCATTTTATTAAACTTTTGATATTGATAATAACCACTACTCACATGTTTCTTTCTGTCCCTTCCATGTTCTTTAGTTTTCATTTTCATATTTTCCTCTTTCATTTTCTACAATGAAATTCCTTCTTTCTCTTTTATGATATAGTATGTGCAGGCTTTGGAGATAGGAGAATTTTGTTGAAAGAACAACTCTTATTTACAAAGGTGGTTGTAGTTACATTAAAATTTGTATTTTTCCATCATTATTTACTCTAACATTCTACCACTGAATGTTAATTTATCTCCCATTTCTTTTTCTTTCTAATCATTGTTTTCGATAGGTACTTAATATGTTACTCTATCAATGTGTGTAATAAAACTTTCATTATATGATCCTGAAAGGTATGGACTGATTTTTTGTTTAGCTTGATTTGTACACGAAGTTGTGTTTATTAATGGAACTAGAAGAGATTCAATGAGATGAAATTTTGATTACTTTGCAAGATAGAAGAAACATGAAGAATGCCTATTTTCATCTCACACCTTATGTAATTTTGTTCACTTGAATTAGTATTGTTAAATAGGGCTATAGCAGCGGGATAGCGTAATAGAATTTGAACAAGTCGTTATTGTTCATGATAGTTTTGGAAAAATATTGTTTAGGAACAATGAATCCGAAGTTATGCTACCTTACCGTTAAACTTTAGATTATCAGAGAATTAACACACACAAAAATTGAAACAATATAATAAGATACATGGGTGATTTCACAAATAGGAGAGATGAAGAACAAAGGGTGTACACACTTCTTTGAGTTTGATATTATATTTGGCGTTTGTCAAAATACAAGACCAAGAAAAAAATTGATGTAATTTTTAAAACACATTCGATCATAAACTATATGTAATTATACATAATAAAAATTGAAGTAATTTTTTAAACCCGTGCAACACACGGGTTATATACCTAGTATATTATTATTATTATCTTTGAATTTGAAACTTTCTTCATTCTAATGCTTGGATTATGCTTATGTGGTACATCTAAAAAAGCTTCTCATAACACCTCTAAAAAAAACTTTGCTATCTCCTCTTAATTTATCTCTTTTACTAATAATTAAATTAAATTAAATAAAAAAATCACATAAGTCATAACTTTCATTGAATTGTGTTTATGAACCGAACAAAAGTTAGATGGGCAATAGTCTAATAGATTACAAGCCAGTAATATCTTCTCACTTGCATATGAGAGGTTTTGTATTAAAAGACATATTCTTTATTATGCATCAGTTACCTTTACTTTTTTATCGTGGCACAGGAGCAACGTTCTGAACTTAAAAACTAAAAAGGCTATGTTTCATTTAAAGATTCATCCAAGACATTGGTTGATTTTTCCCCTTCCCGTAACACTTTTTTTTATCCTTAAATTTATCTTTGTCTGACGGACTCCAGTAAGCTTCACCACCCAACACATACTTAGCCTTTATGGTGGTGATCATCGAATAAGTTAAGCTTCATTTTGTCTTAAGTCTCTGTAAACTCAATTCATCATGACTGCCAAGTTCTCAACAAGTGTCTTTGAATGAACTCTCAAGTGATTTTCCAATGAATTATAAAAGTAACTAATATAGATATTATTTATATGAAAAGTTAGAGCAGAGAGGTGTAAGTTGTTCATTGTAAAATTTCACAACATGGTACAGACTATTCCCCTATACCAATATTAACATTTCATGCACCGGTTCCTTCATCCATAAAGATAATCAAGAACGCGAGTTACTTCAATTTCACATAAGTTATATATAAAAACACCATGCTGCATAGGTATTGGTTTTTATTTAGTTTTAACAGTTTTAATAAATTCAAAATGTGTGCTTATTGAAATGCTTCACTATGTAAAAAATTTGACTGTGTAATTATATCTTCTCATCAGATAGTGATTGAATTAAAAGAATACGTGTCCCGTAAAAAAAAGTAGAAGAAGAAAAAATACGTCTTCTTGACTTTATTTTTTAACTATGATTTACATCTTTGAGGAATCAAAAGAATATGATAAAAATGATACTATAAAGTTAGTCATGAGATTATCATCAATTAAAAAAAATGCATTGACATGTTCAATGATTCTTTGTACGTTATCTGATAAAGTAAATTGCAGAAGGTAAATTAAGTGAAAATTTTCTTCTTCATAGTTTGAATAAAAAATGGTACTCCAATCAATAAATAAATTAAGAAAAAATGGTCAAAATTGCAATGTCGATTGTGATTTTATATTTAGAGATGATTGGTGTAATTAAATTTAATCTTATTATATTCTTTGAATAAAAGGCCTTTGGCCTTTTAAACTTCATACCCATTGAACATGTCTTACGTGCTTATTATACATGTCCAACATTTCTTACATGATTATGTCTTACGTGCTTATTATACATGTCTAACATTTCTTACATGATTATAATAGTCCTACATAGGAAAACATAATAATAAAAATAAAAAAGAAAAAAATATTGGAGAACATAGATGTCATCAAGAAAAGAAAAAAAGTGTGTAAAATGACAAGGTAAATCAAACCATTGACTAAAAAAATCCAAACTAATAAAAGTTGGAGTAGAATTCCTCGAAGTGAAGGTTTGATAGGAAATTTCAAAAGAAGCTAATTTATCAACACATGAATTGTCTTTTTAATAAATACGAGAGACCTTAAATAAGAAATAGAAAGTAAAAGTAAGCAGTTTCGCCATGTTGCATAATTTCCAAAAACACAATCAAAAGATGTCAGGTGGCATGATTTCTAAGAACATGAACAAACGATGAATAAGACGAAACTACCAAAGTTTAATCATATGCTAACTGAAGCTTATTTTAACCTTTCTTTTAAACGACATTGACAAAAAGCATGACTACACTATTGCGATCCTGAAAAAAAAATATTGCAAGCATTATTTTAATCAAACTCGTGCGTTGCACGGGTTATATACCTAATAAAGCTTGAATTGTGGTAACAAAAAACAATTGGACCCTATATTATAAACTAAAACAACATCAACAGTAGTTCCATAACCTTCAATAACCTTGACTTTCAAAATAGTACACTGGTAACCACAGTCAAATAACATATGTCTTTGTTGTTAAACAGTCAAGAAGCATTCAAGACCAGTTCAACCACTTCAATAATATATGAAAATAAGGCTAACCAATTCATCAAAATCACAATTTTTCTACGTAACTTGTCTATTTTACAAAATCACAATTTTTCAATTAATCAATTCATTAACACCAATTCATCAACCATTAACAGTTTAACACCAATTCACAACCATTAATCAATTTTTCAATACAAAATCACAAATAATCAATTTTTCTAAAACCCTAAAACAACAAAACAAGGAAGGAAGGAAGGAGAAGAGATTACCTTTAGATTGAATGAGAAAGATTAGCAACCAGTCACCAGAGCTATTGAAGAAGAAAAGAGACAAACGAGAGTTCAGAGGGGCACTGAGAATGGGAGAGAGCTGTAAGCGCGCGTTTCTTTTCCTGGGATGTTTGCCAATAATTTGTTTTTGTAAGTGTGTTAATGGGCTTCTGGGTTGGGCCTAATGTGCAAAAATTATCGATCGAGCCCGGGCGACCGCCTGGGATCGCCGGACGGTGAAACCGCCCCTGCGAGTAAGTCAAGTCCGGTAATAGTTGAGCATGGAGAATTTAATCGGTCAATAAAAAGGAAATCAAATAAACATCAAGGAAGAGTGTGCCCACGATCTCTGAGAATGATGACCACAGTCAAGTCCTCAATAAGTGGAACGTTAGAAGCTTCACTCTATACTTTTGAGCAATATCATAAACCATAAGGTAAATTCACTTTTTACTCCATAGACACAGACATTTAGACATTGACGCTGACTCATTGTCAACAAGCCTCCCTTCACACACACAACATTCTTGGAAGGTCGATGACAATAAGTACAAAGATAAAAGGATGCAAATCGTTGTTTATTTTGAGTGATGATTGTATTTTTTTTGTTTATATATCATTTGCTTTGATTAGTTTGTAAGACAATGCTACTTTTGATTATGTTGTTGTTTTCAATGATTCATAAAAATCATCAGTTAATTATTTTTCCAAGAAAAATGTATGTATCGATGATTTGTCTTGGAGCGACTTCGGTCTTGTCTTCCTATTGTTCCGTCTTTGAATTCAATCAGGTTTATGGTCGGGTTAGGGTCTAAAAATTAGTACGGTCAAATGTTAGGACCAGGTTCATGCCACATACAACCCAGTGTTACTCATCTTTTGTACACCCCTACCCTAAGTCACCGACGGTCCCCTCAGTCCCTTATAAAAGGGTACTATGAACAATACACTAATAGGGAAGATCCATCAATAAGGCATATTCTCAATACTATAACGGAGGATTCTCAGTTCATCTTAAATGTTTTGCGTTCAAATTTCTAAAAATCAAAATATTATTATTTTTTCAATACAATTTTTTTTAGATTCCTAAACCTACCGTCTTATTTAACATAAGTTAACATAACCACGGGCACATTATAAATATAAGGTCAAATACCACGTTTGGTCATTTTAGTTTGATAAAATTCATAAGTTGGACCTTTAAGTTTCGAAAATTTCAATTATGTCTTTTTAGTTTTACAGAATTCTCAAGTTAGTCATTTAAGTTTTAAATAGGTCATTATAGTTGATAAACTATTTCACCGTTACCTCCGTTGTTAGTTAATAATTAACTAATGCTGATGTAGCCGTTAAATTGTTGACTTTGATCAAAACGCTGCATTTTAAAAGTTTCAGGGTGTCAAAACGTTACATTTAATCGACACAAATGATCATTCTAGCACTATAAATGTGGTTTAATAGTGCTAGAAAGACATTGTTGTTGTAAATAGTTGTTTTTCTAGCACTAGAAAAGATCAATTGTGACCATTAAACGTAGAGTTTTGACACCCTCGAGCTTTTAAAATACATCATTTTGATCTAAGTCAACAATTTAACGGCCACATCAACATCAGTTAAACGGAAACTTACAATAGAGGTAACGGTAAAATAGTTTATCAACTAAAATGATCTATTTAAATCTTTTGAAACTTAAAAGACTTACTTGAAAATTATGTCAAATTAAAAAGACTTAATTAAAATTTTTAAAACTTAAAAGACTAACACATTTGGCCTAGATATAAAGTCAAATTGTGTTGTCTTTATTGGTTTCTTTCGCATTTGTTTTATTTAGAGAAACAGGCAAAACTTCTTCACAACCTGTAAAAACGGTGTTGTAATTTGTTTTTTTGTTTTTGGTTTTGAGAGGTTGTAGTTTTGTACATCATATAAAAAGTTGAGGTGGAACATCCTTCCACGTTTTTATGGTTTGATAGGCGTGTGTATCAAGTTTTTTTCCCTCTCTTTCTTTCCAAGTGTTTATCGTTTTCTCTCTATCATCAACTAATCAATCCAAACTTAATTTTGTCACATGTGGGCACTCGAGGTTGTGGCCGGATGCTGTACCTTCCAATTGTTACATCACGGGGGCTTTTTTTTCATCCAGAAGAAATATTTTTATTTATTAATTTTGTTAAATCTGCAGTAGCTTAACTTAATATTTTCTCTCTAAAATGTTACATTAGGTTAACAACAATTTAATCTAACAAATTTCACTAGATTTTTTTTTCTTTATTTATTAATTTTATTAGGTCTGCAGAAACTTAACTTAATAATTTCCGTCCAAAATGCTGCATTAAGTTAACAACAATTTAACCTAACAAATACAATATTCTTTTTTCTTTATAATTAAAAAAATTAAAAAAGAAGAGAGTGTTTTTTTAATTATAAAGAAAAAACAGAATAATTGCCCCAATACGTATATTGTGATTAAATAAATAAATAGTTTTTAATAGATTATATTTTCTCTATCAAATGACATTAAGGACACATTGAGACGAATTTAATTGCGATTTTAATCTCTAATAATCTAATTTGTGATTATTGATAGATGCATGTGTATCTCACGGATTAAAGATCATTTATCAATTTTTATTTTGTTCAATAGGACCCGTGCATGCACGGGTCAAAAGTCTAGTTAGGACAAGCATTATATATTATAAATAATGGAGTTATAACAGACTCATCCCTTTTTCTTTGTCTCCTTTTAAAAGCATGAAATTGAATATTTAATGCATATTATAAGAAATGTATTTGCAAGTTTCATTATTGGTGTACATATCTGTGTTTAATAAACCAAATAGAGCTGCACAATGTTGCGTCGGTGTACAACTCTTTTACACCGATGTTCAACGACAAGTCATCTTATTTGTAAGATTTACGTGAGCCTGTGTTAGTTAAGGCGACATATGTTCAGAGGAGGCAAATCTTAGTTTGAAAAAATGCAGCTATTTCCTTTAATTTGCTCATCTTTCATGTTTAACAAAGCATTTCTAAAATACGATATTCAACCTGTGCGAAGAATGACAACATTTCGTAATTTAAATATCTCTTCTTTAAAATATTTTTTTTAAAAAGTATGTAATTGAGCTTCGCATGGGTTTGTAACTAGTACTTTCTCTAAAAAAAAGAATTATATTGTCATCATCATCATTGATAATGGCCAAAAAGATTATTTTAAATATTGTAAAAATAAAATTACTTTAAATTATATAAAATAATGTGTTATTTGTTTTTTTTGGTGTTAAATGTGTTATTTGTTTATTTGAATAATGTTTTTTTTGGGTACAATTTGAATATTGTAATTAAGACTTATTTTATATGTTTTCACACATGTTCAGAGGTGTCATCAAGCATGAACAGGAGAACCGATGGTTAGAACACCGTTCTTTTTTAACAACACGAACATTTATATAGACATTTTTTTTAATTCATTTTGTATAATTTTATTGAAAAAACATTTTGAAAAACTTTGAATCTTTTAAAAAAATATACAAAAAAATATATTCAAAATTTAAAATCTTAAAACCGACTTTACACACGTCATCGTCGATTTTGATCTTTAACATCTATTTAGAGAGATCCGACATTTCCTCCAATCTTTATTTCTCAAGTCGGTTGAGAGACGCGGTTCCATTTCTGCCAGTATTTTGAAATTGAATGGCTCGTTCAAAGTTGTACCACCGCACATAAAATAATACGGAGTAGTAAAAAAAAAAAAAGAGACGGCACTGAAGGAAGCGCAAGACAAGCTGGACGAATTTAGCATGCACAATGAATAGGTTTATATACTCCAAATAGTTTGTTTGTAAAATTTGAATTGTTTTATTTTTATGCAGTGACTAGACCATCGACCCGTGTTAACGCACGGGTCATATAGAAGGTAATATTTGACGGTAATAGGTAACAAAATAGTTTAGATGAATGTCATGATTGTCATATAATATTTCATAATATTAAGAAACATAGATGTTCGTACTGTACCATAACATAATTTTCCATGACATCGTCTTTGATACTGTAACGTAACATTTATTTTACTTTAGATAAACATTAAATGCAAAAGTGTGGAGGGAAAAATTAAGTTAAAATTAGGTTAAGTATAGTGAGACGGGTTAACATTTATAAGTAAGAGATTTCCAAAAAAATAGCATAAAATTACAAACATAATTTTATTTTATTTTAGATAAACATTAAATGCAAAAGTGTGAGGGAAAAATTAGGTTAAGTATAACGAAACAAATTAACATTTATAAGCAACGTAACATAATATTTAACGGTAATTGGTAACAAAGTAGTTTAGATGAATGTCATGATTGTCATATAATATTTCATAATATTAAGAAGCATAGACGTTGGTATTGTACCATGACATAATTTTCCATGACATCGTCCTTGATACCATAACGTAACATAATATGTTAAGTATAGCAAGACGGGTTAACATATATAAGTAAGACATTAGGTTAAGTATAGCGAGACGGATTAACTGTTATTCCTTTCCAAAAAAACAGCATAAATTAGGAACATAATTTTATTTTATTTTAGATAAACATTAAATGCAAAAGTGTGGAGAAAAAATTAGGTTAAAATTAGGTTAAGTATAGTGAGATGGATTAACATTTATAAGTAAGAGATTTCCAAAAAAATAGCATATAATTACAAACATAATTTTATTTTACTTTAGATAAACATTAAATGCAAAAGTGTGAAGGAAAAATTAGGTTAAGTATAGCGAGACGGATTAACATTTATAAGTAACGTAACATAATAGGTTAAGTATAGCGAGATAAGTTAGCATTTATAAGTAAGAGATTAGATTAAGTATAGCGAGACGAGTTAACGGTTATTCATTTCCAAAAAAACAGCTTATAATTAGGAACATAATTTTAAAACTAGGTTAAAATTAGATCTAGGGTTAATATAGTAAAGTCATGCGAAAAAATTAGGTTAAATCTAGGGTTAATATTGCGTCACGAGTTAACATTTAGAAATAAGAGATGACATTTTGCATAAATTAAATCTAGGATTAAAATAGTATAGTCACGCGAAAAAATTCGGTTAAAACTAAGGTTAATATTGCGTCACGGGTTAACATTTAGAAATAAGAAATAAGAGATGGCATTTTGCATAAATTAAATTTAGGGTTAATATAGTAAAGTCACACGAAAAAATTAAATTAAATCTAAGATTAATATTGCGTCACGGATTAACACTTAGAAATAAGAAATCAGTAAATAACAACTTAGTTTGAAAAGGTTTCCTTAAAAAAAAAAAAACTTAGTTTGAAAAGGTTAGCGTAAACTTTTCGTGTGATGAAATGTAAAAGTAATGACAGTAATATTAAAAGATGCAATCAAAACGACATTAACACAAGACATATTTCAACAACTTCTAATGGTAAATAGCATGAAAATAGTTTGATTAGTAAATAACTTCTAATAAAAACCAAATGATACCATGAGTTCTTTAAGTTTGAAGTTTGTAACAGATTAATTTTACGTGATTTTAGTTACACATAAGTCTTTTAAGTTTGAGGTTTGTAACATATTGATCATTTAAGTTATTTTGATCATACATAAGTCCTTTAAGTTTTTAAACGTTTTCGATTTAGTCATTCTGTTAACCAAACATTGCAAAAACGATAATGTGGTAGAATGACTAAATCGAAAATGGTTACAAACTTAAAAGACTTATGTATTACCAAAACAATATAAAAGACAATTTTGTTACAAACCTCAAATTTAAATGACTTATGTGTGATCAAAATAATAAAATAACTAATTTGTCACAAACCTCAAACTTGAAGAATTCTCTTCCAATGTAATTTAACCAATTATATATAACTCAAGAGTTTAATTTTTTTTATAATATTGATGGTTTTTGTTTTTGAAGGAGATAATAATGATAACAAACTCGAAGAGGAACACACTCCTAAATCTCAAATCAATACTATTAGATCAACTCAAATGGGTTTGTGATTTGTAATTAACTTCGAACTTTGACTCTTCAACCCATATGCAATAGTTTTCAAGTTGCTTGCCGTTTACTCAGAAAAAAAATTGGTCCTTTCAAATAAAATAACAATATAATAAGTTCCTATAAAAAACAATAATTTAATACCCTTAAAATAAATAATATTAAAATAAAAAAAGACAACGTGTTTGTTAACCATGGTTAAGGGAAGAAGTAGGTGAATTTGACCGGTCTGGGTTGGTGGGCGTTGGTTTAGTTGAGTGAAGAAAGGAAGGAAAAAAAAAAAAGTACCATTGCATTGTTGTTGCAAACATCGTTTCCCTCGCGTTGCAACAATATTAATATAACTCCCCATTTCATTTCTTTTCATTTCATTCATTTTATTTCACAAGAGTCTCTCTCTCTCTCTCTCTATTTCTCTTTGCTCCCATCTACTTCACACCTACCACACGAAACGAGAGAGACTCTTTCTTCAATTCAATTCAATTCAATTCATTTAATTTCATTTTTTCAACCATGCAAGATTCAAGCTCAATGAAATTTTCTCCACTTGATCTAATGTCAGCACTAATCAAAGGCAAAATCGATCCATCCAATGGAACCAATCCAGCTTCGCTCATACTTGAGAACCGCGAATTCGTTATGATCTTAACAACTTCAATCGCTGTTCTCATCGGTTGCGTCGTCGTTTTAATTTGGCGTAGATCCAATTCTCAAAAATCTAAGCCAATTGAAGTTCCTAAACGCGTTATTGAGAAACTCCCTGAACTTGAAATTGATGACGGTACCAAAAAAGTCACCGTCTTCTTTGGTACTCAAACCGGTACCGCCGAAGGTTTTGCCAAGGTAATTCAATCATAATCAATCAATTCATTCATTTTCTGTGTTTTGATTAACTGAGTTTAATTTTATTTTACTTAATTTTCGCGTTTTCAACTTAACAGGCGATAGCGGAAGAGGCAAAAGCGCGTTATGAAAAGGCCAAGTTTAAAGTAGTTGATATGGTACTGTTATATTATTATATCTTGGTTTATTTGATTTTGATTTTGATTTTAATCATAATTCTCTTTTTTTGTCTATTTTTTTAACGTTGATTTTATCTATGTTTTGAAATTGGACAATAGGATGATTATGCTGCTGATGACGATGAATACGAGGAGAAATTAAAAAAGGAGACAATGGCTCTTTTCTTCTTAGCTACGTAAGTTTTATTTATTTATTTGTTTTTTTTAACCTTTTTGAAAAATTCAGTTATCTGCATCTTTGTGTGTGTCTTGAGATACTTTTGTTGATAATTGTAATAATTTTTTTCTTTCTGGTGGGATGGGTGTAGATATGGTGACGGTGAGCCAACTGATAATGCCGCGAGATTTTATAAATGGTTTGAGGTAAGATTGATATACATTATGTAGTTTCTTTGATATTAAGAGTGAGATTATAAGTATTGCATTCGTATCTTGATCGCATGATCGTGATTTTGATTTCAGGAATTTGAAGGGGAAGAAGATTCGTTTAAGAATCTTCAGTATGGCGTGTTTGGACTTGGGAATAGACAGTATGAGCATTTTAATAAGGTTTGCACTCAAGTCTTTATGCATTCTTGTGGTTTTCTAAGCTTTTGACCAAAATGATGGTATTGCTAGTTTCTGTGCTTTATCTCATATCTATGTCATTCAACGCAGGTGGCTAAAATAGTAGACGATAAGCTTCTTGAGAAAGGTATATGATCATCTTCATCACATTTGGTCCTTTTATGAATTTGATATGAATTGGTGGACTCCATTTGAATATTTAGGAACATAGTTTGATACTTAGCTTGCAGGCAATCAACTGCAGTTGTGATTTATTATTATTTATTTTTTTACCGATTTGTAGCTTTGAATTCCATTCATTTTTCGGTTACTCACTCTTATGTATAATGCTGTGCATTGATTGAAATTTTCAAGCACGTTCCACCGGTTGAAAACCTTGCTAGTCAATACAATAAATACATAAGAATCTCCTCTCCTTGTATAACATTGACCTTCTAGTAGAATATTATTTTAATTATTTGGATCTGGATCTCGAACATGTTATATTTTTTAATGATAGCCTGGCACACATATCTTAATACAAATTTACTCTCTCTCCACATGACCCTCACATGAGAATCGAATGATTGTCCTGAAATGACTTTAGCTGTTGCATAAATGATTATAACATGTTGGTTTATACTTGCTAGTAACCCTCTCTTTATTCTCCTGATTTAAATATTAGTAAAAAAACATTCTGAATGAAGTGGCATATTTAAGCATCAACCCTCCTTCTGAATTTTGTTGTTAGTATTTACTATTTAATATGGTTCACATAAAACCTGGCGGCAATAAAGTTTGTGTATTACAAAGCTTTAGAATAATTGTTGTCAACTTTTAGTTTATTTTTTATTTTTATCTTACCTGCGTTGATTTATGTGTATCATCAAATCTAATATGACCTATATTCTGCTATTTCAGGAGGGAACCGTCTTGTCCCTGTGGGTCTTGGAGATGATGATCAATGTATAGAAGATGATTTTACTGCATGGTATGTAATCATTTAAGTGGATTTGAATATATTGGATCAGCACTCTGTTTCAATGCTGATGTTTCAAGCTCTTCTCCTTCCCTATGACTTATATTTCAGGAAAGAAGAACTATGGCCAGCGTTGGATCAATTGCTAAGAGATGAGGATGACGCAACTGTGGCTACACCTTATACTGCTTCTGTTTTGGAATACCGGGTTGTTATTCGTGATCCATTGGATGCAACTGTGGACGAAAAGAAGCAGCTTAATGGAAATGGCCATGCTGTTGTGGATGCTCATCATCCTGTCAGGTGCAGTATATTATTTGGCTACTGAGTTATACCAAACTGTAATCTGACATGTATACTTGCTACCAATGCAGGGCTAATGTGGCTGTGCAAAAGGAGCTTCATACTCCTGCATCAGATCGTTCTTGCACTCATTTGGAATTTGACATTTCAGGCACCGGAGTTGTGTAAGTATTTGCATGTGGGAATATACATGCAGAGACACAATTGTTTGTATAATGTTCTGGCATTTTTTTTAATTCTTATGCATATCATATTTTTTTCACAGATATGAAACAGGGGACCATGTTGGTGTTTACTGTGAGAATTTATCCGACACTGTGGAAGAGGCAGAAAGGATACTAGGTTTGTCACCGGACACCTATTTCTCCGTCCGTACCGATGACGAAGATGGGAAACCTCTTGGTGGAAGCTCCTTGCCTCCTCCTTTCCCACCCTGTACTTTAAGAACAGCGCTTACTAAATACGCAGATGTTTTGAGTTCACCTAAAAAGGTGCGTCTTTTGAGTTTTGCTGCACCTTAATTTCAACCTTTATCCCTTTGTCTTGCTAACTTGTCAAGAGATTCACTTTATGATAACAATAGTATTTTTTTGAATGCGTGTTCCAGTCTGCCTTGCTTGCCTTAGCTGCTCATGCATCTGATCCATCTGAAGCTGATCGACTAAGACATCTTGCCTCACCTGCTGGAAAGGTTGTAACTTTTTTTTTAATACTTTGAGGATTTAAATTAACTTTTTGTGCTTATGTTTCTCATTTGTATGTGGATCTGGCTTCGCAGGACGAGTATGCCGAGTGGGTTATTGCCTCTCAAAGAAGTCTCCTTGAGGTTATGGTTGAATTTTCATCAGCCAAACCTCCAATTGGTGTCTTTTTTGCATCAGTTGCTCCACGCCTACAGCCAAGATATTATTCAATCTCATCATCTCCAAGGTTAGTTCGGTTTGCTACTCTTGCATTTTGTTGGTGCATGTGGGATTGTGCTGGCATGTAGAACTAGGGAGAGGCCTGTGGCTGAACATTTACTCGGAGATGCCTTATAGTTCTTTGTTACTTGCTCGTCTTTTACCATGCAGTATCTTTCAAATCTTCTGGCTACCATTTTGCAATTTCTGAGGTGTTTGGACTACCAGATTCATACCAAAATATTTTTTATCAACTTATTTGACCTTGAATTTTCATCAAGTTTTAAATTTGGGCATATTTTAATTGGCATCCAAAGAGGAAAAGTGGCTTTGTAATTTTTCCCCTTCCTAATTTACTTAAAATATTTTATGTTGTACTTACTGTTTGGCGGTTCGCTATTGCTCACAGAATGGCACCATCCAGAATTCATGTTACGTGTGCATTAGTGCATGATAAAATGCCCACTGGACGGATTCATCAAGGAGTGTGTTCAACTTGGATGAAGGTATTTATATTTACCTGATTCCTAAATTATGGTCACTAAAACTATTTAAAACTTGCCGGGTGTAATTGATTTGAAAATTAGCTTTAAGTACAGCAATCAACTTGGAATCTGTCAACGGAAATGGTTAAATATTATTATTTGTCTGTGAGTTTTTTGAGTAAATATACTCTGTTTATTCCTTTATTTCGAAGCATTAACTTACCTTTTGTTTTACTGTTCAGAATTCTACACCATTGGAGAAAAGTCAGGATTGTAGTTGGGCTCCTATCTTTGTTAGGCAGTCCAATTTCAGACTCCCTGCTGATAGTAAAGTGCCTATAATTATGATCGGTCCTGGCACTGGGTTGGCTCCTTTCAGAGGTTTCTTGCAGGTTTGAACCAACATACTTGATTCTCTCTTCCATCCAACTGTCTATGCAATTATTTATGCATTTTTATTTGCACTTCAGGAAAGATTGGCTCTGAAAGAAGAAGGAGCTGAGCTAGGCCCCTCTGTTTTATTCTTTGGATGCAGGAACCGTCAAGTGGTAAGTTGTTTGCTCTCCATGTAGATTTGTGACTTTAAGCAGACAAGTAATGTGTGTGCATGTGAGTAGGGTAACATATTTTTTATTGGATTAATTTTTAAAAAAATATTTTTTATTGAAGGATTATATCTACGAAGATGAATTGAATCATTTCGTTCATGGTGGCGCACTTTCTGAGCTAATTGTTGCCTTCTCACGGGAGGGGCCTACAAAGGAATATGTCCAACATAAAATGACGGAGAAGGTTCTTACTTTTTCTCTAATACTTTTAATTGCCAATTTACAATTTATACCTTCTCTTAAGTCTTAATCAACACTTTCCGCTCTGCAGGCTTCAGATATTTGGAACATGATATCTCAGGGAGCTTACATTTATGTGTGTGGTGATGCCAAGGGTATGGCTAAGGATGTACACCGCACTTTGCACACAATTTTGCAAGAGCAGGTAAATATTTGCTGCCACATATTATTGGCTGACCACAATAGTTTTTCATTTGTGATATGTGGTTATCAACACATAATGCCAAACAGCATGTCTCTGCTAACTGGAGCATGATTACATCTTGTCTGTGTAGTAGATTGTGCTGTCTATTTTAGCCTCTCATTACTGTTCATGTTGAGTTTGCCTTCTAATATTTTGACATACCGTTAATTTTCTCTAAAGATGTATTGCTTACTAGCATTGTGAATTCAATATCTAACCAAGTTCCTATACTTATTTTAGGGCTCTTTGGACAATTCCAAGACTGAGAGCATGGTTAAGAACCTACAAATGACTGGCAGATATTTGCGTGATGTATGGTAATGATGAACCCGGGTTATGATAGTAAAGACTAGTAATGGATTGAAGATAAGATATTGGAAGGGCCTTATTTGTCCCCTTTCAGTTATGCCCTAAAAAAGGGAGAAGGGGTTTACTTCTGCTTGTTACATCACGGCAACAATGCCTACGATTCTTTGTCACTATATTTTCAAATGGATTCTTTTTTGTTCGTGTAACTTATACTTTGTTTATACATAGATTATGCATTTTAGCTTTCTTATATTGTATGAACCTGTAAGAAGGGTTCTGAGACGCAGACGATTCCTTGTATTGTAAACCTATAATATAATGTTTGCAGAAAAATGAGTATTATATTAAATTTTGATGTCCCAATTATCTGATGCAATTTCCATTTTTCATTACTGTTTTGTAAAGCATGGTTTTTTAATCAATGGCTTAGTGGCCAAGAGATACATACTGGAGAGGGGGAGGGGTGAACTAGGGGTCGAACCCACGCACCATTCTCCCGCTATGCACTTGGCTACAACATTGATGACTGTTTGGTAAAAGCATATAAGTGTATAATTTCTTAATTTTTTTGAAGAAATGTATAATTTCTTAATTAATGTTAAGTTACATCCTACAGGACAAAATATTTATAAAGTTTTTTAAATGAAACTCTGAAAGAAATCTTAAAAACAATATTAATGAAATCTTGATTAAGCTGCCATTTAGGGTAAAAGCAAACTAGGCATTTGTCTAATCCCTCAATTTTTTTTTTACCAATTATACTCAATACCTCATTTTATTATGGAGCTAATTTTTTTGAGAGAAATAATACAAATAAAAAATGATACACCAATTGATATACTGAATCATATAAAAATACATAATTCTTTTTTAAATGTGTAGATTAAATATTATTTGTTTTATTGTCGATTGAAAATAGTCGTTGATTACAATAAATTAATGAATAATTCAGCATCCAAAACAGTTTGAAAAATGAAATTTTTAATAAAAATGCATAATTTAGATTTCACTTTGAACGCAATATGTGTTGGGCCGCAGTCGACCTTTTTTTTTTTCTGTTTATCAAATTATTTTATTTTTTAAAAGTTTTATGAAGAGATTGTACAATAAAATAAACATACCAACAATGAGTTGGTTAAACTTTTATGAAGAGATTGTGCAATAAACATACCAACAATGAGTTGGTTAAACTTTTATGAAGAGATTGTACAATAAACATACCAACAATGAGTTGGTTCAAATGGTAAATTGAACACCTTAAACAAATGGTTATGGTTCGATTTCTGCCTCATTTATGAAAAAAATTCAGTTAAATAGGAGGAATTCACATTGTGTCCAATATATTTGTGACTGGTTAGTAATAATAAAACAATACATGTAACAATTGAGTTGATAACAATGGTGCTAGCTGCCGATGTAATGATGATGACGATAATTAATCAATTAGGTTGTTGTGAATTCGGGCTCAAATCTCACACCAATGAATAACAAAGATGTGTGGAGTAAAGGAAAGTAGTAACCACAAGGTAAGAGAACACAAGCAACAACAACTAAGTGTAGAGCTAAAAACAACAACACAAACACTAACAAAGCATAAAGAGATAAGGAAGCTTAAAGGGAAAACAAACACACAAGAGATGGTAACCCAGCTCGGCCGATATGACCTACTCTGGGGGAGAGAGCAGCTCCCAATCCACTATGAGAAGAAGTTACAAAAGGTTACAAGAAATCAGCCTATACCTAATTTCTACCCTTTGCTTGACTCACCACACTCATGATTTTCACTCATCCAAGATGATTACAATATTTATCCCAACCCAAGAGACCCTCCTTACAAAAATACTGAACCCTCAAGTTCCCCCCTTTGTAAACCCTAGACCTCTTGCTACAGCTCACCTTCAAAAACTGCATAAACCACTTAAATACTAGTCACAAATGTCACAAATCGTGTCACGATTTGATCCAACCGTGCCACGATTTTGCTTTCCAACCGTTGTGACCAATCCCTTTCAGGTAAACTTGTTGAAGAAGTTGTTGAATCGTGTCCGCCAGCCCAAAATCACGCCACAATTTTCCTTCAGCAGAAACCATCCATTCTGCCAAGAAAATCGCGGCACGGATCTCAAAATCGTGTCACGATTTTGAGCTTTGACATAATCACAATTTGAAGTCAATTTCAACATAGGTGATGCCGTATTCTTATTCAACCATATTTGCTTTAGTTTAACAAACTCATTAATTTCTTTAACACCGAGTCCTTGTCTGTCATGATGCAAGGAATGTTTTGATAGAAAAATAAATATTTGTCTGTTACAATGACACGTACCGCTTCCGGCCTGTAAGCTCGGACTCAGTTATACTACAGACTACTTTAATTGAAATGGCGATTGATTTGTGTTTTCGGTGGGGTGTGGTGGAGGGGACTTTAATGACCGATTCAGGGTTTACTCATTCCTAAGACTCTGAATTTAACTTTTTGTTGATGTGAAGATCTTTAGTGAGTGATTCGTAGACTACTCAGACTCTATTCTTTGAGTTTTATAGTGGTTAGAGCTCACGCAATTTAATCGTGGAAAAGTAGAGTGTCGGGGTTCGAACCTTATCCCCTACATATAATATGCAATATCCCTACCAACTGAGCTAAGCTCACGGAGATACTTTGAGTTCTATCCTATCATGTTTAACTTTCGAAGCTAAATTCATCTAAAAAATTTGTAACAAAAACAATGATCCGATTTAATACGGTGTTATACTCTATTTTCTATTGATGGAATGTGATACTAATTTTTTTAGTGAAGGTATTTCTGTAATATTATCTTTTATTAGGATTCATTGTGTAGAAAACATAGACATAATTTTACTACTACTACCTCCCTTTTTAAATATAAGATGATAACGCAAAATTTTAGGCTAAAGTGCACTTTTCCACCCTTAACTTTCAAAAACTTGTAATTTTGGCCCCCTGAGTATAAAAACTACAATGTTGCCCCCCTAAGATTTAACCTCTTTGTATCTTTGGTCCTTTTAGTTAATTTTAACTTATTCAACGTCTACGTGGCTGGCCACGTGTGTAATTAATTAATTAAAAAAAAAATTAAAAAACCAAAAATTAATTTTTAAATAAAAAAAATTCAGGAAACTAACTTCTTCCTTAGTTATTTTATCACATGATAAAACATAACACATCTCTTCTTCATCAAACATACATCCCTTGGTTTGCGTGACTAAACAAAAATAATGCAAGAAACACGTCCCACAAATATGAAAAAAACGTTCATCTCTTCTTTCTTAGATTTTGCGTGTCTGTTTGCTTGAGGAAGTTTGACGGCTATCACCTTCTTCCACCTGACAAGTACGAAAATCAACGAATCTGAGATCGGGAGTTAATGTCGGACGAAAATCAACGTATTTGTCCATGTAGTGGAACAGATCTAGATATGAATGGCAGTTGTGTTGGTGTTGCAGTTGGTGGAAGAAGTGTTCATCTCGTCTCATCATGGAGCAGCAATTCAAATTACATCAATGCCCATTTGAATCATTTCTCATTCACCTTCCAAGCTATTTCTATTATTTTTTCTGACAAAAGAGGATGAAAGGAGTGAAATGGAAATGGAATTATGGGAAAAGAGGGGAATGGATGTGGGGAATGGAATTTTGACGGCATGAATATGAATGACGAAAGGATGAGTTCTGGGTTTTTTGATTTGTTTACTTATTTTTTAATTTATTTAATTTAAAAATTATTTTTTGGTTTTTTAAAATTTTTTAATTCATTAATTACACACGTGGCCTGCCACATAGGCGTTGAATAAGTCAAAATTGACCAAAAAGACCAAAGATGTAAAGGAGCTAAATCTTAGGAGGTTAAAATTGTAGTTTTGGTACTTAGAGGACCAAAATTGTAAGTTTTTGAAAGTTAGGGGTGGAAAAGTGCACTTTAGCCAAAATTTTATTGTCCTTCTATAAGACACATTCAAATATCAAGATGTATTAATTAATTTTTCAAAAAAACAATCATAATTAATGTTATATAGAAACACTCCTAATTAAACGAATAAAAATAAAAAATTAATCATTTTTCTCTCTTAATAATTGGTGGATAGTTTTAAAAAATAGAATGCATCTTGTAAAAAAAAAAAAAAAATAGGATCATACCATTGACAAATTTAATAAAACAGTTTTTCTAAATTTTTGTGCTTTTATATAAAAAAAAAATCTTAAATAGACTAATGTAAAATGTTATTTCTATGTTTTTTTTGGGCGTTATTTCAATGTTTTTTTTATTTTGATCCTTTCTTCACTCACTCTTTTATGTTCCATTGTTTTCTATTTTGTGTCTTTTTTACTCTAATTTTTTTAGAGAGAAGATCAAAAGAGAGAAGAAAAATAAAAAAATAAGATTAAAAGAGAATATTGAAAGAGAAAAGGACACAAAATGAATAAGGAGAGAAAAAGAGGATCTAAAATCGTTTTTTTTGTTAATGGGGCAGCGAGAGCATTAATCACTTGCAAAACTAACGGTACCAGTACTTTTTTTGTGGGTACAATAACTTACTGGTACTTACACATGATAATGGTCACTTTATATAGGTGTTTTCTTCTATTTTCTGTTGTAGTTGGAGTTGATACTGTGAGTTGTATCTCTCACAATATGATCCCGTCCTGTATGGTATAGCTTCTGCTAAGCATAGCTTATGTCGTAGGTTGTCTTTTATTTTTAATAAAAGTTCCCTTTGCTTTTTTTTTTTTTTAATTTTTAAAAGTATAAGTAATTTGTTTAGCAAGTGTTAACTTGTGTTATAAGGATATATGATAAGAAACATAATATAAAAATTAGGTTTTAAAAATTGTACATTCAACCAATGATGGATTAATTCAAAGAGTTGAACTCTTTCAGTGTGTGGCTATAATTTCGATTCCTAACTCAATATTTGGAAGAGGTATGAATGGAACGTGAGAATTCACTTTATGCGCCGAGTGTTCTTTGACGGAGATTAGTGATTGTTGTACCAATATATCATGGTAGCCCAAAAATATTTAATTTTTTAAAATTTAGAATATTGTATTTTTAAATACACAATTGTTATTTTCCGATTTCTGAACATGACGTGGGGAGAGTATAATAACATTTATTGTCAACTATAGTTAACGCTGTTATTGAATTGAAAGCTGCATAAATTGCTAGAGGATTCCGGAGGTACGAAGACACCAAACTATAGCCACTAACACGGTGCACCACTTGAGTGGTGTATAAGTGCACATGCCAGCAAGTATTAGCCGCAGAAATAAAGGTGAGTTTTTTAGGTATGATTAATAAAGGCTTTTTGTTCTTTCTTTTTTGTTACATTTTTAAAGTTTGAAGTAATATTATTTCTTATTTTTAGCAAAGTAAACAAAAAAAAAAGATAATATATCTCTAAAAAAAAAAACAGAGATAATATAGTTAAAGATATTATGTTATAGGAAAAATATTCATCAAAATCAACAAAAATTAAAAATTTCGTTGTATTCACTCCGTTCATTTTTACTATTTGTTTTCTAAATTTTTATATACATACCAAGACAGTCAAAAACTGTATTATGTTTGATACGATTATTTATCCTTTTCCTTTGATACCCTAAAATAATTTATTATTTTTATAGAAAAAGTTTAAAATTCAAATGATAAATAAAATGATGGTAAAAAAATGATATTCAATGTAATTTTCTTGTTTATTAGATGAATAATTTGTCTTTGCCGAAAGAAAAAAAAACAATCAATAATTATTTGATGAATAATTTCTTGTTTTTTAGGTAAGGAATATGTATCAAAGGAAAATTTTCAAATATGGTACTTTGCTATCCACGATGCACATGGCTAATGGAGAAAGAATTGGAGGTTGGAATTGAGACATGCCTTTAGAAAAGGGAATTATTGTATTAAATGTTTTGATTATGATGGAAACCAATTGCGAGGATCAGTTAATTGTCCTGGTGAATGGCCCCACTCATGCCTAATGTTATTCATTGCTGACTGAATGGGAATTGCCTATGGTAGGAGCTAGTGCATTTTCTGTTTTCCCATTTGAAACAACTACAAACTAAATGCTAATTTCCAATAGTATAAACCTCAGATTTCCAGTCAATCACGACATATAATTTGAACAATTTAAACATAGACCACCGATTGTTGAGGGTATCATTGATTCAAATCTCTACACACAACAAGAAAAACCCACTCATTTAAGTGAAGATACAAAAACGGTAAACAGGGTTTTCTTTATGTCATAACAGTCAATAGTCAATTCTAGTCATCAGCAGCATCTTCGATTTCTTCATCCTCTGGTACTCCGCGCATGTAGAGAACATTGTTACACCTACAAATACAAACAATTGAATTAGACTTGACTATCGTATTTGAGAAATGACACTACTAAAAGAGATTACACAATCGGTGCCAAACTAATTAACATGCACAATATTGTAAAGCCAGATATTTTGACCATGCTCAGCAATACAACACCGATATATTCACACCCTTTTAATAAAAAATATCATTTACTACACACCATAAATACAAGGCAAGAATAACAGTATGACATGAATTTCACATGTGCTAAAAATATTATCTTTACAAATCCATATATAAAAACAAGAGCAAGACATAACTTTATGACATCATCACACCCTTGATGTTTATTTGGGGAGTTCATAAAATGTCATAACTAAGACATATCCAAGCTAACAAAGACATAACCAAGACGTGAGGTTTTGTTTGGCCCTTCAATTGCTTTAACAGAGCAGGAGAAAGCTCTCCGTGAAGGAGTAGCGGCCTGTTTGGATTGACTTATTTAAGCTTATCTAGTGACATAAGTTTTGTAAGACAATTAGGGAGAACTCATGAAAACAACTGTAAAACTGTTAGGGAGAACTCATGAAAACAACCTGTTTTGTAAGACTGTTTGGGAGAACTATGAAAACAACTTATGATGATTTTCAAAAGCTATTTTTCGGCTTGTTTTCATAAGTTCTCTAATATAGTTTATAAAAACACCTTATAACATATACAAAAATAATTTAAATTTATATCATCTTTTGCCATAGAAATATATCATGATAAGAGCTTGTGCTAAGCTGCAAATAAGCTTTGTTTATCTAGACATGCCCTAGGTATTGCGTACAGTATCAATTGTCAGGTAACTTAAATGTTAAATCAGGTGCTAATGGTATCATTAACGAGATATTGGGTCACATATCTTTTAGTGATTATGTGGGCTCTTTTAGTTCATCTGGTTTGGGTAGGGCCCATTGCTTCAGAAGCGTTTCCTTATCATATTAGAAGAGCTAACAATGCAGCACATTTGTTGGCTAAGCATGCTCTAGTAGAAGTATTAGGACTTGGTCTGAAGAATATTCTTATTTCCTTTGTATTGTTTTAGCAGCTGAGTCAGCATCCTCTTAATAAATTATTCTTTATTGAAAGAAAAAAAAAGAGCTAATCATACAGCTAATATAAGCAAAAGAATTGTAAAAATGAATTTTTGAGCAATAAATTATAAACCACCTAGGTTGAGGCCACTTTATTCAAATCAACAAACAACAGGATTAAGAAATCATATAACGATATAGCATATATCTTCTGGCTCACAAAACATATAATAGAAGCAGAGTATAAAAAGAGATGTCTAATGCTAGATAAAGTGAAAAACAAAACTTAGTTCACAAATTTGACATCAATTTTAAAACACATTGAAAAATAAAAACCATATTGAGAAATCATGTGCTAATTTGTGTCTTGCCGAAACACAAAAACCATTAGCAAAGAAAATAGTTGGGTTGCAAGTTACCTGATTAAAATCTCTCCTAAATTCCCAGTAAAGTTTCCCTCAATGTACTCTTCAGTGTTGGCCAGCTACACAGAAGTTCACAAATATTAAAATTTAGTTAAAGTTGTAGCAACAAAGCCAAAAAAGTACAAAAAAGAATTGTCAAAACAGCACCAATGAGCATATCTAGAATTGTACCTGCAAGTTCATGTAAGAATCAACTGAAACAAGGTAACCTGCAAAATAAAAGCAAAACAAAATTTACAATTGATAACAGATTATTAAAAATATGCATAAACTGTTTAATTCAAATTAAATTAACACTGAAATGAAACATCTGTTTATACTGCAGAAAATTAGCAACATTTACCTTTGTACTCCATTCCCCATTTGAGTTTCACAATAACAGGCTTTCCAGTCAAATTGTTCAAAAAAGGCTTGGGATTAACAGGTATAGTCTGCAAAACATGAATTAGAAAAATAATTCACTTTAAATCACATTGTAAGAAATATCCAAACACAAATCATTGAGAAAATTGGATCGCAGTAAGGAATAACGATAATAATCTAATTGATTGTATAGAATATGCGGAACGGATGGAAGAAGATACTTACGGCCATTGTAGAACGGTTCGAAAACGAAGACGCTGAAACGGTGGATGTTTACTCCTCTCTGTTTCAGCTTGAAGTGAAAATTAGGGTTTTCGTTTGACAAATTGGAAATTAGGGTTTTGTCGCGAAGGAAACTTGGAGCTGGATTTCGTTATTTTCGGGCTAACAAAATGGCCCATTCACGGAGATTCGGCCCATTTATTAAATGGGTATCAACTTCGGGTTTCCTACACTTCCCAAATTACTTCCCACACACTCCTTCATTTTTATTCTCTAAAATAGAGTAATGATATTTGTACAACTATTTTGTGACAACCTTCTTATTTTCTTTTTAACAAACTATTATATCTATTATATTATTCTCTCAAAAAAGATAATGATGTAATAGACATGATAGTTATTTATGTGATGAAAAGAAAGAGATAAAGAAAAAAAAAAGAGATGTTGGATATGTCTAGAAGAATTAAGGGGGTTTAAATATAAATGCTCCGATTATTTCCATTTTAAAACGAGTTGCTTATGAATTCAATTTTGAATGCCACTCTTTACCCAGCAAAATTCACTCCCGCCCAACTAAAATGATCAAAATGCCCCTGCGCATGTTAACTAACGCACGTGTAAAACTGTGCATTAGTTAACATGCGATGCGTGACTTAAGTCACGCATGTGTTAACGTTGCATGACTTAAGCCAGACACTGCGCAAGTTAACTCACGCACAGATTTAACACGTGCGTGAGTTAACTAGCGCAGTGTATGTGCAGCAAATATAACGTGCGTAAGTTAAGTCACGCTGCGTCACTTAACTTGCGCAGGGGCATTTTGGTCATTTTGGCTAGGCGGGAGTGTATTTTGTTGGATGAAGAGTGTCATTCTTCAATTTTTGAGAGGCCGTGCGTATGAAGACTTGCTTGTCACACAAACCATGTACTAGTAGTTTACATGAGCGTCTCTAGAGAGACAAATGACACAAAATCCACCCAGCGTCAAATCCCAAAGTGTGGAATTTATGATTTCAAGTCGCAGCACAAGAGGTTTGCTTGAGTTGTTGATAAAGCAGGCTGCCACCTGTAGTTTGAAACTTGGATTGTGTTTTTTTTTTTGGACTTACGATGCTTCAATTGGAAATCCCCTTTTTAGATTGAAGAAATAATAGTTGGCATTCAAAATTCACACACTTAAGCCAAGTGAAATTATTAGGGTTTAAATACCGATCATAGTATTCGGCTTGACATTTTAGTCAATTGAGTTAGGATTTGTGATCAAGTAAATACCACAGCAAATTGATATAGGCCTTGCTATCTAAGTAATTAGAAGTTTATCGATAAAGACTAACTGAAAGGCTGGCAAAAAATCAAATACAAGCCATATGCAATCCAAGTCTACATAACTACAACAACTCGAACTTCGACTCCTCCTCATAGAGAACACAAGGACAAATTCTAAGATTTGAACACGTCTAATTTTAGCTGATTCTAAAAAGAACTACTAGCCTATAAAGAATTATTTAGTGAGTTCTAGTTAAGCTTTTACAAGCATCATCATTTATAGCATTTTGGTGTGGTTCTCTTTCTGGAGCTTCTACGAGATATGTTTGGTTCTGTATCACTTCCTTCTCCATCTCTGCATATAAGGACATTAGCGTCTCATTGCATTTTTAAGGGATCACATGTGTAGCCACTAGCCAGTGCACCAATTAGGAACTTAAACGCAATTAAATTTCGTAGAATTGTACTCCATCCATTTTAAAATAACTTACTTCGATCATATTTTTTAATTAATATACAAATACAATTGTTAGCATTTAAATGTTGTTCAATTTATCTAAATGGATATTTTCAAAGTATAAATTTTTTATAACTTTTTATTATAAATAATTAAGTATATTAATGATTAAAGTTATGTATTAACATGTCCGTTGACTGAGACATGTATTTTAAAGCTATGAAAACAACAGTTGTTTGCCAAATTGTTTCATAAAACGGTGTCCAACGTTTTTAGCTATACGTGCGTTGTGGTGAAGTTTAAAGGCAATTCCAGCTTGTTTTGCTAATTAAGGTGATCTAAACTATATTTAACGATGTCGTACTTTTTGTGTTTAACAGTAATCAAGGTCAACATTATCCAACTTATCCTTGAAACTAGGCTCTGCCCACATTGAGTTGAAATAGTGACCCTTGAAGCCATGCACACAATGTGAACCAGTTAAGCTAAAACATGCCGTCGAAAATAAATAATTATACCCTAAATTGTTAGTTAGAATTATTAATTGTTTACTGTTTCACGAAGAAAATAAGAGTTTTTAATTAAGAGTTTAGGGGAACCCTTAAACTGTAGTGACATGCATGTAATTTTTTATGAAAAAAAAAAAAGGATTCGGACGTCAGAAATTCACCATAATCAGAGTAGGTTGCAAAGCTCAACGAACGCTAATAAACGTACTTCAATATTACCCATCAACGAAATTTTAATCTTGAATGCGGGACTTGAATTCATACCCTTACAAACACAAGGTTCTAATTAGAGTATGTAATTGGGGCAGTTCCAACTTGTTTATTCTGCTAGCCGTGATTATTAAATGATTGTTTTTGTCACTTGCATGTAAGAAATCTTAAGTGAAAATTTTGTCTAGGAAATTATGCAAATTTAATTTTCTAAAGATTGAAAATTAATGTTTTGCAATAAATATTTATCATTTATGGAATCATTAACATGTGTCCTAAGAGCATAACTTAGTGTGACCCTATTAATATATCTTCAAAATTTTGGATATAAAATGGTAAGTTTTTTGTAGCTCCCACAAATCGAGTATATTTAGATCTTTCACCCCTAATCATGTATAAATATATGAATATTTTATAGTACATAATTATGCTCTCACTAATCGAGATATTTGGATATATCGCTCCTTATAAAAGAATAAGTCAGCTTCTTGTCAATAAATTTAACATGTGTTTGGCAAATATTGCAGAGGATATAATTCTAGAGGGTTTTGTATCAATTTATTAATGTTTCAATTTTTATTTTTTTTTACCATTTATTTAAAAAAAATAAAATGGTACAAGGGTTTGTATAAATTTACCATTTCTTCATGTGAATTTGTGTTTTGCATGTTCCACTTCATATACTACTTGAGTTCATTGCTTGTAATTTTAGATTTTTAGTGATCGAGCAAATTAAACGCATTACTTTGGGTCTCTAAATGTTGCAAACCTTTCGGCGACTGCAGCGCGGTCGTCTCCGTTGCTCATGCACACTGCAATTTTCAAGATTGTTTTAAACTTTCTTTAGTCTAATCTCGTGTGCAAAGCTTATAAGCTTGCTTTTTCTTGACGCATTCAATTAAAATTGTATGACCATCCCAATGAAAATTGTAGTATTATTATATTTGATCTCGACAACAGCACCCACCATAAATTTAAATGCAAGTTTTTTTATTACACAACAAATTTGAAGGTCTTGTCAGGGGTGGACATGTACTTCCAATATTAGTGGGGCTATATTTTTTTGTCAAATGATTAAATAATAATTTTTTAATAAAAAGCTATATTAAAAGAAGTTGTAGCATCCAAATTACAAAGCAAATACTCTATTTTTCATTTGTTGAAAATGAGCTAAAATTACATCATTACTAATTGTTTTAAGATCATCTCTTTCTATATATGTTACAAGACGATCATTTAACCATTGATCACCCATCTTGTTACTTAGTTGACTCTTCACATATTTTATAGCCAAGAAAACACGTTCAACACTTGCAGTTGCCACAGGCAAAATCAGAGCTAACTTCAGAAGCTTGTACACCACATCAAAGGTAGTGCTCTTGTTTGTTTTCACAAGCTTTTCACAGAGTTATGAAAGTCCATTCAACTTTTCAAAATCAGGATCACCTCGAACATTTCTAACATAACTCTGAAGTTGACGGCGCATCACCACTTCTGACACGTCCTTAAAATCATTTGGATAAAGCTCGACCATCCTCAGTAATTTGTCCACGTCAAAAGCTGCAAATGATGAAGCTGGACTCAAACAAGCAACACATTGTAATAGTTCAGTATTCTATTCATTAAATTTAGCATTGAGCTCCTGCAATTGTAAATCTACAACACTAATTATGTGGGAGGGATCTGTTTCCAATATTTCAAAGTTGATAATTTTGTTGCTCTCACTACTGCTACTGCTAGCTTTGTCTCTAGGCATAACCGGACAAAATTTCTTCATCCTAATTCGATTATACAAATACAACAAAACAAAATATTAAATTACTACAATATCAACATCAATAGGAAATAAAGTTGCAGTAATAAGAAATAAACAAGACTATATGCTAGAGGAATTCAAGTAAATCGACATCAATAAATCATCACTTTTATGGATTACTATTTACTACTTAGTAGTTACTGAACTCTTATTCTCTCAATAATACAACCTAAACACCTAATACAATCAAGTTCAACTTCAATTCCAAACAACCTAAATCAATTTTAGTAACCAAAATAACCCTAAAAATTAAAATCAAATTCAAACTGACCTGAGAGAGAGAAGAAAGACATGGGATGTCGACTAAGAATAGAGAGGAGATGAGATCATGATCATGATCAGATGAGAGAGGAGAGGAGATGGGAATGGGATGAATCGAATTTTTTTGTTCATGAGATGGGCAACATAATCTGAAAGAAGGAAAAGGAAAAACGTGTTTGTGTTTCTACTGAGAAGGAATAACGTGTTTCTATTGGGCTGGGCTACATACATATAAAAAAATTGGGCCTGAGCTGGTGTGGCTATTGCCACACCTAGCCCTGCTCAGGTCCGCCCCTGGTCTTGTCATTGGAGATGCAAATAGGTCAGACTGATCGATGAGTGGGATAAAAATCTAATAACTGTTGGAACAAATTTAGATTAGAACTTTTAATTAATCGAAAACCTAGTCTTTGGAGACATATGTTATTACTTCCATGCCAATGTATGGTGATATTGATCGTCATGAATATGCTTGGAAGTTTACCAATAATGGAGAGTATAGTGTGAAATCGCCCTACCATATTTTTATGGAAGACCTAGTGGATAAATAGTATTCTTTGTGTTAATGAAAAATTGGGTGAAATTTTCAAACTTGAAAAGATGTTCCTTTAGCGTGTAATGATGGGTTGTCTTTCTAGACATCATCATCAAGAGCGTGGGCTGAATTGTTTCGATCATTGCACATTCATTCTGAGTTGAATTGCGCTTCTCCCATCACGTTTTGCTCGTTCCCAACTGAACTTCTGAAAATGCCAACATCGTAAGTCACGATGAATCACGTTCTAAACACCAACGTGAGTTAACTCACGTTGATTTTGTCTTCACATATTCACAGTGTTTCAACGTTGGAGCATGAGTTTATGATGTTGGCTTCCACTTAAGAACATGGTTTTGCTGAGATCATTGCAAGGGATGAGTTATATTCACAATTTTTTTCATTCTGATGTTAATTATGAAAATGAACGGGATACATTTTTTGGACGTAACAAAGTCCAATAGGTATGAGTCACAAATGGGTTACGGTCAACTATTAATGGTCTAGTGGATGTGGCGAAAGGTTTTGCATCTTTATTTTCTAGGCTAGTGAAAACGATGTCACATGTGCATATTCAAGAACATTTTATAGTAAGACATCTTCTCCCCTTTTCCGAAAACTCTTCACCCATACATACCTTTAACCGGTTTAAGAGATGAGAGTCAGTAGCATGAAGAGTAATTGAGATAGTAGCAAGAGTTATAGATTTGAGTATACTATTAAATATAATCTTCAAAAAGTAAAACTAAGCCACGAGAGTGGGGTGGATTCTAGACATCTATCTGACCACTTCCGACATTTGTGCTTACTACATATACATTTTCATTTCTCAACATCAATCAAATATATATGGTAAATGCTATCTTGTGCTCTCAAGGGCATATGTTAAGATACTCATTATAGAAATACACATATTAAAAGACGTGCATTCAATTTTTTAAAAATTGTCATATTGTATTTTCCAATGTAAAATTACTCTTTTTAGATTGTTTAACATTGCCCTAAAGGCATAAGTTAACATGATTATATATATATATATATATATATATATATATATATATATATATATATATATATATATGTATCATCAAATATAGTGCCTCAGGAACACCACAAACAAACCCTTTTCTGTTTTGATCCATTTCTACCTATAATTAGTTTCAAAATTAATTAAAAACTAGCGTTAATTGGTTACATCCAATTACCATTTGCACTAGCACTCTTGAGTGCACATACACATATATTTCTTCTTCTTTGGTTAATTAAATTGCACAACAATACTCATGATGAACAGTTTTGACCCCCAAAGATGGCAACAAGATCATAGAAGACAGAAAAATATCATAGGTGCATCATCTTCAAACAGTTCTTCATCTTTGGCTAATTTCTATGCCAGTAATAATAAAAAAACCAAGTACAACAAACTTCAAACGCTCTCACCTAGGCTTGAGCTGGATGATGATCTTGTCTCTAGTAGTGTAGTTCCTGCTGTGACAGTTGTGTTGGAGGGCCGTTCGATCTGCCAACGCATCAGCCTTCACAACCACGGTAGCTACCAAAGTCTGGCCAAGGCTCTCCGCCAGATGTTTGTCGATTGCACGGACGACAGCGACGCTGGTGATCATCATCTTGATCTTTCTAATGCCATTCCTGGTCATGTTATTGCCTATGAAGACATGGAGAATGATCTTCTTCTTGCTGGTGATCTTACCTGGAAGTAAGCATCGATCTTGTTCATCTCTCGATCATATAAATTTCTCTCTTAATTTATTATTGTGAGCTATTATTTGCTTGTTTATAAATGCTACTTTATTTTGTATAGCTTCTGAATGAAAAATATATATAATCAATTGTCAAAAAAATCATGCCAAACCAAACTTTTTTAATATCGTGGGCGATCATGTTAATCTCTACCAAACCAAACTTTTTTATTTTTGTGTTAATCTTCCGGTTCTTCGGAGAAAGATACCCTAATAACATGGAGTTTGGCTGCAATGTAAGTAAAAGTTTGATCAACACATTGTTCCATCTAAAAATTGAGTTCGGGATCCCGTGTGATTTGTCATTTGGTAAAGTTTATTTTTTGGGTGTAAATCGGGTATCCTTCACGTGCAACTGCCGAAACTAATCCCTCGAGTATTATGGGACCCAAATGGGCGGCAAACTCTTCCTAAGAGTTTTAACACTTTTGCATGCCCAAGGCGGATTTGAACCAGGACCTTGGTTAAGGTAGAAGGGGTTCGTTCCATCTCATCTAAGCGCTCTTGGATCTTTTGGTAAAGCTCATTAAGCCTTCGATCTCATATTCTTTGATACTAGAAAGGAAAAAAGAATTAAATTACCAATTAGAATTGAAAACATATAATTAAAAGTCTTTTTGAAACTTTGCGTCGCTAACACTTATAATGTTATTTGAGATGGATTTTTTTCGTTTCTAATTTTTATTTTGTAAGTTCAATTTTTTAATAGTGCTAATGATACTGTGATAGTTATGTTATGTATGTGTTTGCATTCAGAGATTTTGTACGTGTGGCAAAGAGAATTCGGATACTTCCAGCGAAGGGAAACTCAAGGAAAGGTACAAGAAGTACAGGAGAGGCATAAACTTAGCTACCACATCAAAAACATGAAAGATGGTTAATCATTTTGGGGATGTTAATTTAACTTGTACTTTTCACGAAAAGTACGAGTGAATTAAAATAATTTGGCTATATTGAGATGGTGAGTAATAAGATCGGTGTACTAGTATAACGCCCAGCAAGAAATGCTGATTAATTATGAGTTAGTTAATTAATCCAATTGAAATTACATGTAAGTAAAGTTGTGCTTTGTATGAATAAAATGGGTATTGTTTTTTTACTTGCGAAAAGGACACTTGTACATGTATAGTGTATGCTGATGTCAACATATATATTGTTCCAAGGTGGTATATATATAATATAGAATAGATACATTGATACGCAAGAGAGTGGGTGAGAGTAAGAGTGAGAGATATATGATAAGTGATTCGGTGAAACAGGAAGAGAGATCAGGGGTTAACGAAGTGTATAAAAGCTAACAGTTATATAAAAGGTATCTAAGACTAAAAGTTTCACCAAAAATAGAAGGTATCTAAAAATATTATGCAAAGGCTGGTTTTAATTTATATATGGAATCGTTATTTATTTTTTTTTATTTTTTTTTGTAGCTTTTAGAAGAAGAAGAAAATTTAGATATTGTTAGATTTTTATCTAAAAAAATATAGTGTACTTGTTAGAAGCTTTTTTTGTTAGGAGCTTAATCATGTGTAAGCTTTTTGTTGAAGGTGTATCTGCAAAAGTTGAAAGAGTATACATAGCTCTTTCAATTCAAAGGGAAACTTGATCGGCTGAGGTCTTTCATTTCAAGCATTCCTTTGGGGTGCAAAACGATGAAATAACTAAGGAAAAACATGAAATCAATCTTTCATTTCTCGTTTACTCCCTCTGTTGGTATGCTTTGTTTGAATATTTTAAAATGGATGGTCTGGAGCAGAATGAAAAAAAGTAGAGTAGAATGAAACGTAATTTTCACTCTAATTTTTGAATATGAAATTGCTTACCACGGCGACAAATAGTTTCATGAGGAGATCACGATAGAATTAATGGCGCTGCACACTTGAAAGTTTGACCTTAATAACACCTATCACCATTAACTCCTTGTTTTCCAGCCATGACAAGTTTTAATTGATGGAAGGCAAATTCGTGAGAGATTCGGGCTAAAACGCCTCGCGGTAAATAACACCATTGTTTTGGATATATTCTATAGAATTGCTTGTTTGTATGAATCATCATTTAATAAAAGGAGTTTCTACGGTACAGTTAAGAAACTGACTTTTTTGGAAAAAATTAATTTTGATCTTAATGTTTGATTCATTTTTAAATTGTTAGATTACTGAATAATGATCAATAGTAATTCATCTAGTAATGCTTGCAACATCTTGGACTTTTGGGTACTATTTTATTGTTGGTGTCTTTAACATGAAAACATGGCTAATGATATTATGTGATAGTCTTAAGTGTTATACTTTGTGGGGTGTTACACCTAAAACAAGGTATGATAAAATTAGATTAAGTGTAGTCTTGTTAATCTGATGAATTGATGATACTATGAGAATTAAATGTTTTCATTAAACTTTTGATGTTATAGTGTTAACTTCATCAGAAAAATCATTCTCATGACTTCAACATAGAATTTTTCTTTAACAAAACACGAGGATGAATCTTTACTATTGAATCATCTTAAAAAAAAATCTTCACTATTGAATTTGTCTCAAGCCACGCTTTGATTTCCGCCAAATTGCACTAATATGTGTTGGTTCAATTTATGTTTTCTTGTTACGTGTAATTCTTGCCTTTCTTATAGTTTACGGCCGTAACAAATAGCATTCCGATAAACTAATGTAATAACTCTTAGATTAGCTAGAGTGGTTATCTACATTTAATCCTCGAGTTTTAGATTTCATTCCATATTTATGATTTAGTTTATGCCAAATACCATCTACACTAGTTTAAGTTAGATATTTATAAGAAATTAGTTTTTAAGTTTTTTTTCTTTTACAAAATCGTCATTTAATTCATAAAATATCTGCATAATTATCGTATTTTAATCAAACTTAATTAAAAACTTTTTCATGTGGACGTTTAATGTAAGTTGATAGGTCTAAATTCACTGCTTTCAAAACTATGATTCATGGATGTATTATTCGGTTTTGATTTGAAACAAAATTAATCAATTATTTGATTTATAGAGTTTTGATAAAATATTTATCTCTAAAATTAGGTTAGAATTAAAAAAACAAATAGAATAAAATGTGGGTAAGTAGTAATCTTAGAAGTCATAAGTATTTTTGGACCTACTACCTCAATGTTTAATGATCCATAAACATTTTTTAACGAAGTTTAAGAGTGTAAATATTTTATCAACTTTCATAGATGTGCTCCCTTACTAGTTCCGGTGCACACAAGGAATGAATCAGGATTTGACATTTTGCATTTCACTACAGAAGTCCTCCACCACCCTACAGTATTCTATGGTGTCTATTGAGTTTTATCCCACTCGTTCCATAATAGTTGATCAATTTGCAAAAATATTTTGTTTCAAAATCACTTTCAGTTTTGAAGGCGATACAATTCATTACTTTTTTTCAATTGTACATTTGAATAATAAATATTACAAGCACCATTCTTGATTCAAATATTTCAATTAAAATTAAGAATTTCTCTATCCCTTTCTCATGAATACATTTTTTTTAAGAGTCGTGCTAATATGTTAGGGATTCCACAAATAATTTTATTTATTTTTCGATTATTTGAATGCTCATTTGCGGTCCAAGTGAGGTAGATGGTCGGATTGTGGAATGATGTTAACCACGTTGTACTCGATCACCGTCGTAAATGTTATTTTTCTTTGTTGCAAACTCTGACACAAGAACATGCTCAATGAATGACCACCATTTTTTGGAGTTTATGGAAGCATCGGAATCTTAAACTTTGGAAGGATGAGAATGAGTTGTCCGAATCTTAAACTTTGAAAGGATGAGAATGAGTTGTCCGCTAATGTTGTTGATATATATAGCACGTCAGCTTATAGAAGATTGAAAGTTCGCAGACACTCCACGAAGTGCAACAACCAGCAGCAAGTCCCGCAAGGTACTGCCTCTCGATTCAGCATACGGAGGCAACGATGTTGTCGTCCTCTTCTTCCAGATCAATAGCTCAAACATGATGGCAGAGACCACAACATGGTAGGATTAAGTGCAATATCAACGCCTCTTTTTCTAATGAATGGAACCGTACATGTATTGGCATGTGTGTGCATGATGACGACGGAGCTTTTGTCTTGACAAAAACTATGAGCTTTTCACCTTTATGCCTCATAACTGTGGAAGAAGCATTGGAGTTGTTTCATACCTTACAACGGTTAAATTTAATGAAATAGTCGGAATTGCACGATAAGGAGTGTCGTGCACATCAACATTTCTCTGTTATTAGTGAGATGTTATAAACATCTTTAAAAGAAAAGATAAAATATCAAAGGAAAGAGGGGAAGGATCAAAACTTGGTCAATGGAAACGAATGGAATATGCATTCATTGATTCATTAATTTGTAAATTAAAGCCAAAATAAAAACTAAGCAACTATTACAGATTTTTTCATTTTAACACGAGTAGTTTTAATTGGATCAAAATTGTGCGGTGAGGACTACGTTACCTTCTCATGATTTAGGGGTATTTACCCCCTCATGATATCAACCGATCAAATTGTGTGAAGCCTATATTATCATTTACATAATTTTTTTGTTATTTGCATCTTTACCCCATATTCAATTAATGTGTTTTTATCTTTCCAATCAAAAATTTAAGAAGATATTTTATTTCCACATTTCAATTTTTTAGACAAATTTTGTTCTTCTTTTTTCTTTATTGTTTTTTGTTTCACTTTTTTATTTTTCTACAAATTTTTGACGTTGCCAATTTTTTTACAACCATATCTTGTTGTTTATTTAAGCTTGGGTCCAACAAAAAAACTTTCAAAACGTTATTTTTTCGAATATCAATTAGATTTTTATTTTTTTTGACAAAAATAAACGATATTCATTCAATCAAATTGATAGAGTACGTCGATACAATACATATCCAAATTCTCTAAAAACAAAAAGGGATGAATCTACGAACAAACTCACAACATCCATGTTAATAACATAAAACGGCAAAGTACTTGTGCCTACAAATATGACTAATATGATTATATTCAAGTCTTCGGAATACTCATGTTGCCGGATCTGCAACGTTGACGACGCCAAAGTCATTGTCATTTATCGGATCTGCACTTGCTCAAATATAATCTTTCAACCTTAATCAAATAAACATCGCACTAAGACGGAAAATAAAAACACACCGCATAGAGACGGGAAATCAAAACAAATAGAGTCGTGTAGAGACGACAAAATCACAAAAACAAACGAAAGGAAATAGAAAATATGTGAAATCACTTATTCAATTAGGATAATAGTAAAAACAACTTAGAGGGTGATTTTTAGGTCAAAATTGACTCTAAATCACTCATCTGACAAGAAGAAGGAGAAGGGGGTTTGAGAAGGAGAGAAGAGAGAGGATTGCACGTAATTTTAAATCAATTAGATTTTTATTTATTAATTAGATTATTATATATTATCATATGCTTCTATCTATCGATATTAGTCTCAACATTATTTTATTTTATTTGATGACTAAATGCTATTAACCAAAACGAATATTTTTTTTGAAAAGTTAAAAAAATGAAGACTTGCTTTAGTTCTTGAGAAAAATGGTAAGACGTAATTTAGTCTGAAAAATATATAATTCACTTTTATTTCCCAATAAACATAAACAGATGCAACTTTGTCACTACTTTCTTTACTTTTTTTTATTGGTTAAAGAAAGATAAAGGAAAGAAAATAAGATACTAGCAATTTTTTTTAAAAGATACTAGCAATTATTTAGTAGTATAGTATAAGAGAAAATTAAATAAAATCATGGTAGGAAATTAATACATGTGTATTTATAAAATGGAATAAATATACTTAAACAAAAAGTAGATATGATAAAAATAAAAAAAATAAAAATTATTTCATTACAATACATACAAAATATATTCCTTAACATTTTTAAAAATATATAATCTAATTCAGGAGAGGTCGAACCTTTTTTCGGTTAATGTGATAACCATGATTTGACAGATCTTTATTTAAGTTTCATTGTAGCTCATACAATCAAGCATAAATTTCAAACCATTGTCAAAAAAGGAACAAGCCACATTACGACTAATCAAAGGTTAAGTCTCATTATAGTTCATTTGATATACAAGTAAGGTTAAACCATTGACAAAAAATAACTAACAACAGTTCGATTGATAACAAGTTAAGTCACGCAATAGTTACTCTGATTCAGAAGAAAGCTTAAACCTTTGTCAGAAAATGTTCTAGACCGGCTAGAAAGTTAATCCAACGTTGAAATGTGGACAAGGAGTTTGTCGGATCAACACACGTCACTTAGGCGTACAGCGTAATCCTGGTGCACGCCACCACACCTAATGAAGTGTTGCCCTTCATTGAGACAGTTATTCCCACACACGTCTATATAAGGGTGATATTTCTTCACCCTCAAGGTACGATTCACATTTCTCACGCTCCTTCTCATTTCATATACTGGCTTGAGCGTCAGAGAGCCAACGTGCACACGTGCACCTTTCTTCCCACCGTGAAGACTCGCCGCCACCGTAAAATTAGTAAATGAGGGAAAGGTGAATCTCATATGGTTTAATCTTTGGGACAGATCTTCCTTTGTTTATTAAAGAATACTACACTAAGAATATAATTAGTATGTCTAATTTTAAGTTACCAACTTCGAGGAGGTTTTGGTTTATGTCATCCTCCTTTTATTTCCCTTTGTTATTTGAATGAATTTTGAGGTTGAAGCACTTTGCTGCACCTCCACTTTTGCTTAAAAAAATTAACAAGGGAGTCACATGTGTATATAAAAAAATATAAATACTCCATATTTTTTTATTGAAAATATAAAAATTTTAATTAATAAAAGCAACTAAAAGTATAACAAAATTGTACGTTTAATATAAAATAAACAGGCTCGATACAAATTTACTATTTAAACTTCTTAATATGAGTAAGTTTTACATGTGCAAATTTGTACACCGTAAAACAAATCATATAACAAAAGCCGAGTTCTATGATTTTAGAAATTTAGGTGTTTTGAAATATATATTTTTTTGACAAAAATGTGTTTTAAATTCATTAATTGAATAACAATTAGACCAAGATCTTTATTCTTATTAAAGAAATAATTTTTAGACTAATATGTTTATATCTTGGGAAAAAATAATGTTTAGTGATCATGTCAAAAAACTAACGTTTAAACTAGTATTGATATATAAACAGATGAGATTTTTTTTTTTGGTACAAGGAAATATATAATCTAACTGTTGTAAAAGAAAATAATGTTTATGCTATTTTTTTTTAGATCTTTTTAGGGTAGAAAAATAATGGATTTTGTGAATTTTTGAGAGAAAACCAAGATTGAAAAAACAGCAAGACATGGTTTAAAAAAATTTGTAGAAAAAAAGAAGAGATGAAACAAAAAGGTAAAGAAAAAAAGAATAAAATATGTCTAAACAATTGAAACGAGGCAACGAAAGATTTTATTAGATTTGTTGATCTAAAACATAAAGACACATTAATTGAATGTAGGATGAGTATTTTTTTTGTTGACAAAAATGTAGGATGAGTATGTAAATAACAAAAATATATTTAAAATATGTAAAATATAATTATATGTTTGACTTTAATTAATGTTGTTCATATTGTTTATTTTAATTTGTCCACATAAGCAGGGGTAATTACCTACAAATTAAAAAAGGGTAATCTAGAAAAAACCAAATTGTGCCCATAATGGTTTTGAGCCCTCTTAATTTAATTTTGTTAATTTTTTCATACCACACAGAATGACTAGCACTCTTTTTGAAGGAAGAATGGCTAGCACTCTTGTTATTAGTGAGTGAAAACCACGAGAAATATAAATAAAATTAGGAGATCACAAGGGAAATAAATTAAAGATAAGAAGATTGACATGATAATTAATGTTTTTTTAGGATAAATATGGAATAAAAGGATTATAATTCTTCAATTTCGTCCACCTTCCAAATAATACTCTATTCCATTCCATTCTTTTTAAAATATTCAAAAAGAGTCTATGAAAATACTACTAGTTTTATTTTGGCTAAAGTGCACTTTTCCACCGCTAACTTTCAAAAACTTGCAATTTTGGCCCCCTAAGTACCAAAACTACAATTTTAACCTCCTAAGATTTAGCTCCTTTACATCTTTGGTCCTTTTGGTCAATTTTGACTTATTCAACGCCTACGTGGCAGGCCACGTGTGTAATTAATGAATTAAAAAAAATTAAAAAACCAAAAAATAATTTTTAAATTAAATAAATTAAAAAATAAGTAAACAAATCAAAAAACCCAGAACTCATCCTTTCGTCATTCATATTCATGCCGTCAAAATTCCATTTCCCTCTTTTCCCATAATTCCATTTCCATTTCACTCTTTTCATCCTCTTTTGTCAGAAAAAATAATAGAAATAGCTTGGAAGGTGAATGAGAAATGGTTCAAATGGGCATTGATGTAATTTGAATTGCTGCTCCATGATGAGACGAGATGAACACTTCTTCCACCAACTGCAACACCAACACAATTGCCATTCATATCTAGATCTGTTCCACTACATGGACAAATCCGTTGATTTTCGTCCGACATTAACTCCCGATCTCAGATCCTTTGATTTTCGTACTTGTCAGGTGGAAGAAGGTGATAGCCGTCAAACTTCCTCAAGCAAACAGACACGCAAAATCTAAGAAAGAAGAGATGAACTTTTTTTCCAGATTTGTGGGACGTGTTTCTTGCATTATTTTTGTTTAGTCACGCAAACCAAGGGATGTATGTTTGATGAAGAAGAGATGGGTTATGTTTTATCATGTGATAAAATAACTAAGGAAGAAGTTAGTTTCCTGAATTTTTTTTATTTAAAAATTAATTTTTGGTTTTTTTATTTATTTTTTAATTAATTAATTACACACGTGACCAGCCACGTAGACGTTGAATAAGTTAAAATTGACTAAAAGGACCAAAGATATAAAGAGGTTAAATCTTAGGGGGGCAATATTGTAGTTTTTATACTCAGGGGGCCAAAATTACAAGTTTTTGAAAGTTAAGGGTGGAAAAATGCACTTTAGCCTTTTATTTTCCTTTGATTTTAATTTTGGTCAATGCAATAGAATTAATAATTTGTAACCAAAAAAAAAAGGAATCGGGAAGGGAGAGAGAGAGACTAGGTGTTGCATGTGAATTTAGCCAAGCAGACTTCATGGAAAAAGGACAATTCATTTGGATTATTAATACAAGGGAAACGTTAACCGTTGTCTGCGAGACACTGGTTAAGGAAGTCAAATGTAGTAATATTATAATGAAATTTGTGTATTTAAAATCCTAAAATATAAAAAGTGACATTTTTAATTTAAAATTTTCTCTTTAACTTCTTTAACGGTACTCCAGGGACATTGGTTAACATGACGTAATTCAAGATCAACCATTCTAAGGGGATTTTATGAGAAAGAACGCAAATAAAATTGCTAAACTTTATTGTGTATGATGAGAATTGAAAGCAATGGTAATTGGAGGATCATGGATACGTTGGCGAATTTCCATTTGAATGAAATCAAATGGATCCTTTGATAGAAAAGTCTTGCATAATTTTCCGTTAATATTTTTTGAGCAAATCCATATTAGTAATTACGAATATCTAATTAGTTAGACTAAACTCTATTCTTACAAATGATTTTTGATGATATTATAATAAATGAAAATGTTAACATTATTCAAAATAATACGTTTTCTAAGTCTATATAACGGGAATAAAAATGATGTTAGTCTTTTACTTCTTGTAAAACATAAGATCAAATTCAATAAAAATGGCTTTTCACCACTATCGATCTTATCTTTTTGGTGTTTCATGCATTGCTCTGCTCTTTTCAGGTAATTTATTTTATCTTGAGTTGTATATTTCATAAATAATTTACTAACTCTAATTGAGAATTGTTATATTTTTTTAAGGGAAAATTGTTGTAATTTTATACTAGTATTAATATTCATGGACCACGTATGTGATCATCTCCTCAACAAAATAGTGGTTATTATTATATTGGTTCAGGTTTCACTACTAGTTTGAAGATCCTGGTAGTAGAGCTTTAAGCCTTCAACAATCATGCGATGTGGGAAGCAATGAATATTCATGTTGCGTAACTGGCTGTACTATATATTGTGGTCAAAACTGTATCTTCTTTGGATATAGAAATGGTGCATTTTGTAAAGATACATTAGGTGGGAAACTAAAAATGTGTTGTTGCTATAAGTAGCGATTTATATTGTATTACTTTAATTTTTAAAATAAAAGATGAAATTTAACTTATTGGGGAAAAAATGATAATCTTGGTTCAGATACATTCTCATATATTGCAAATTTAGATTAACATATTTGTGATTCTAGTGTAAATATTTTTACACCGTCAACCAATTATATATATATTTTTTCTGATTATAAAAATTGTACAATTTTAACTATAACTATTTTTAAAGACATGCGCGTGAATGATTGTGAGTAATATTTTAAAAAATAAACTCTATTCATTTTGAATTGTAAAATAATCTAAAAGTTGGAACTCTACATATGAAACTGTTACTAGAAAAATTATAATTTTATAGTGTCATGATAACATATGCCCTTAATCGATCTCTCATCCTAAAATCTAATTATATCACGTATTGTAGTATGGTCAAGGCAAGCAGTGTAAAAATATTTTCGAATTAGTTGGTACAGTAAAGTGAGCCATACCATAATTTTAATATTGGTTGAATATAATTTTCTTATATATACAGATTAGAATTACATGTCTATAATGCTTGAAATTAGTACAATCATTTTGTCAAAAACAAAACGCTCAACTAATCGGTCAAATCATATATTATGAAATGTGATGGATTGCAAGAATTATGTAAAACTTGGTTAGTTCAATCATCTTTATGAAATTTGAGATTCATAAGAAATAAAGAGTGTTCTTCTAATTGGAGTAATTTGAATGTGGGATTCATAAAAATTGTTGAGGGGTCATAATTAAGCTACGGTGGCAATAAAATAAATCATTTGTTTCCTTTCATCAAACAATACATAAAAAAAAAAAAAACAACATGCTACATCACAATAGCGTGGGTTGCTGAAGAGTTGCATAATTTATTACCATTGGTGGAAAAACGTGCATGAGTTGCATAAATAGGACATTGACGTTCTGGGGAACCATTTGATAATGGTGTATGAAATCCAAAATGGGTTCCTTAAAAAATGACTATTGTAGATGCTCCAAGATTGGCCAGCTTTTAAAATTGAATGACAGACAGTCTTGAAAGATCACATTCAATTTCCATTATCTTCAAACGGAGGTAAACTCCACTCACTAGGGTTGAAATCCAACAATGAGTTCAAAACTTGGTCAGCTGCATCTTGAAAAGATTTGTCCAGCCTCGGATCAGGAACCATAACAACAGACCTACAACAAGTGTAACAAACAATTCAACAAATTGAACAAAATCACAGTAATCATAATTGCAAATGCATGTATCCGTGTTTAATGAAATTGCTTAAGGCGAGGAATGAGTGGTAAGAAATTGGAACGAGTAAAAATCATCATAACCGAGTGTTTTGAGGCAACACACTGTATGCCATCCTGGCTCAAACTGTGTTGTTAAATAGCAGTTATAGCGGTGCTATACCACTACAGCGTAGTGGAATTAGAACAAACCGCTATTGTTCCGTGGTACGCTATTTGTATACAATATTGTCAAGTATCTGTTACAGTGGCGCTATAGCACCTGCGTAGCGCGGAATTTTAACAATCCGCTATCTGTGATTGACAACTCTAAGACCAAATAATTTGTAGCATATAAACATATAAGTGTTTATTGAGAGGAAAAAGATATTGCTTAAAAATCCAAAATATAAAGGTTAAGAAATAATTCACGGTATGCATTTCACTGATTGCATTTGGCTGGTAAATATTATCAAATGGGACATGAAATCGGTTGACACATTCAAACATAGCCGTTGCAATAACATAAAGGCCGTGGAATGGATTCAACAGCCCAGCTTCTGAGATTCATATTTTCGAGTTTTTACGCCTCATATACATAGTTAACAAACATTATGGGTCTGTTTGGATAAATAACTTAATTAAGCACTTATAGCATAAACAGTTATCATATAAGTTCTTATGTCTAGGCTATTTCTATAACAAAATATAAAATAAAGTTAAACTATTTTCATATAAACTATAAGCTGTTCTCAAAAACTAACCTGGAGAGCTTATGAAAATAAGTTAAAAATAGCTTAAGGACATGTGATAAGTTGTTTTCATAAGCTCTCCCAAACAGTTTTACATGTTCTTATACCAGTGGATAAGATGAAATAAGTCAATCCAACAGACCTTATATCAACATTCATTTTTAGTATATTCGAGAGAGGGCAAGAGAATCGAAAGAGCCCAGTGAACATATAAATGTTTTGCAGGTGAAATCGGTGAGTATAGAAAGAATTTGTTACGAGTGCAGGAATTAAATTTCATCAATTCCAAATCACCAATATATCTTTCTGGTGCACTACCGAACACATAGCAATACAGGGTCTGAAACTGATAGATGTGGCACTATATTACATGCCCATTCTACTAAATGTGCTTTCTATACCACAGTATGTTTATGTTATGAACATGTATTGAGCAGCTAGTATGTTGGCATGCTTTGTAGACCACGGCATGGCTAGTGTGTGAATGTACAGTTTTCTGATTCTATTGGTGCCTTAGTTGCGGTTATCAGTAGTTAGGCGCACTGCAGCTAGTATATATAAACAGATGATGTACAATCATGTATGGGTTGATTAGTTTACTCATTATATCTGTCTGTTATCACTTTTATATTTTCTTCTTCTTGTTTCACCATATGTAATTAGTTAAAAAACGAAACAATAAACATCATTGAATGCTTCAAATCACTTACATTCCGGCATTCTTAGCTGCACGAACTCCAGAGGGTGCATCTTCAAAAACAAGAATGTTACTCGGATCCACTGGTCCACCCTGTTGATCATCAATGTATCGTTAACCAAAACATCACTATGTATTCTCCCAAACTCAAGAAAGTTGGAAATACAATAATTAATAAATTGAACCCAGCCTTAAATTCAAAATGCATTTGTGATCTTTGCAAACAAATTTGTCACCAAAACGTCATTAATTGATATATACCTCAAATCTCCTGGCAGCAGCAAGAAATACATCTGGTGATGGTTTTCCTTGTTTAACTTCAGGGTCATCACCAAGAACAACATGATGCATCAGAGAAAACATTTCACCGTGTCTTTGCGTTTTCAGTTCAAAATGTCGCTTGTGAGAACTGTGGGGAAAATTGACAAAACAACTTTCTATAAGAAGTTCTTCAAGATACATTAACATGAAATAAATCTCTTTTCTTTAACCCAAAAAAAAAGCAAGAGACAAAATTAACACAAGATGGATGAAATTTACCCAGTTGCCACGGCAATTGGAACTCCTTTTGCATGTAGATGCTTGAGTAGACGACCAGCACCTGTTATGAATGAAAAGCAGGCAGAAGAACGTCAGCATATAAATAAAGTGGTGGTCTGTGTCATATGCGCTTCAGTAGCGTGTATGACACATACTAAAGTACTTGCATGGCGAATTAGCAATCCTGTCTTTACAATTTGACAAGCTAACTATATGCCCTAATAAACAAACTAGTTTGGATAAAAGAAATTGACGCTGCTCCTAAGTTTGAGTCTGCAATACCTGAGTAAAGTTCAATATTTATAAAATATAAGCAACGTTTATAGTGGAAAAAGATACACCAAAGAGAACCTATACATAGCAAGAAGATTTAATCTTGCGTACTTGGAAGACTTTTATATGAGCAAACATGTGTAAACCCCATTACAAATAGCAGATCATCGTCTGAAGAAAATTTATTTCAATGCAAAACATTTTGAGATGCGGCGATATGATGTTTCAAAAATTCCATGCAGAAAAGAATTCTACACCCATATCTTCAAAAACCAGTTGCTCCAATATACACCAAGCAAACCAACATAAACATTTCAGAACATGTCTACTTGAAGCCATTAAAAAGTAAGAAAACTATAAATTCATGTAAAATATGTCTTCATATATGCCGGTAAATATCAATAATATACAGAGAAGTACTAGGAGGCAACAAATTACAAAATCGTAGTTGAGACATGCTAAATAAGGTTTAATGACTTCAAAGCAATCTCTAAGGTTTCACTTTGAGGTTCCACAAATACCAGGATGCTGAGCGTGTGACAGCATGAAATCTTCTCAACCCAATTAGTTACATATTGAGATTGAATCTTTCCAAGATTTCACTAGAGCAAAAGAAGAATTACAGATGCCAAATGTATTGTATCAGACTTTTTAAATCTTAGCCAAAAATATTGAAGTTTAAGAAGACTGCAACATGTACGACTAGATACAAACTCTCATCTTAAAAAAATAATAATATATAGCTACATAATCGTTTCATGGAAAACATGGATGAATATATGAAACGAATCGATCATATTCCTTCTTGGAAAACGTGGAATCTTTAAAATTACTCTAAAAAATAAAACCAATAAAAAAGGGTGCTAGAATAAAGTTTCATTCTTTCGGAAAAGCAGAGAAGTCCTTGTAAGTTGTGAAAAGGATATAAAAAGGGCAGCCCGGCGCACTAAAGCTTCCACATACGCAGGGTCCGGAAGGGGGTCCCACCATTTGGTGTATTGTATGCAAACTTGAACCCATGAACATGTAAATTTTAACAAATCAAAAGTGGAGGCAAAGATGAGAATGAACAACTATTGGCAGAAACTGCAAATTTGAACAAATCATTATTAACAATCAGGAAGTAAGATGAATTATCCTACATATAACAAAACACACACACTACTTGCTTTTCAGTATGCCTTCTGCAGGGTCTCAAAGACATCGAAATCACATATTCACATTTATTTAAGCACAGACGCGTAGCGCATAGAAGATGGCATGATGTTTTTTCAGTACTTTCAAACAATGGTCTACCGATCTATGCCAATTTACACAAATCAATAAAAGCTAAGTAAAATATCAGCAATCCTTGATAGTCAATAAGACATATAGTGCTTCATAATTCCATTTACCTGGCATGAGCTCACTCGTTGGGAACAAACTCTGCAGCTTATCTTCTCTTTCTACAAGAAATTGGTCAGGAGAAAGAGAATCGCTGATTCCAGTCTCTTCAACAAAAACCTTAGCAGCTTCAATTGCTTTCATTCCCATCATCTTTGCCTTGAGGGACCATTCAAAAGTTTTATTGTATCTAGCAAGTATAATTTCCTGAACTTCAGTATAGAACTTCTCGGTGTCTGCAGCAATAATAGTAATAATAACATCATGAAATTCGTAATAAACAGCCAAAAGGGTCTCACTGATAATCCATGTAAAAAATGAATTACCTAGCAAGAGACCGTCCATGTCAAAAACGACATGTGTGATTGGTTTTCTGACACCACTGGAGGAGGGATTGGCCATTGTTGCGCTGTTATGGAGATGGAACCTACACTTGTGACTGATCAGAGTTTTCGATCTGAGATGAGAGAGTGTGAAAAGTGAAAACTGCCTTTTTAGTTTGCAACCCACGGGCCAAGTTGGACCAAAATTTCTCACCGTCGTTAGATTCATCTATCCACACACGAGTTCAACTTCACTCCATTTACTCCATTTCATTTCTTACATGTGGCAAAAAATAAAATCATCGGCTAGAGATTAAAAAGTTTGAAAAATACACTTAGGAGTGTGTATTGTATTAAGATTTTAAAGGACAATTTTTGTTTAAAAAACTCATGAGGATTTTAAAAGACTTTGCAGAATTTTGATGACTTTGATAATTTTAAAAGACTTTTAAGGATTTCAACGGATTTAATTCATAAGATTTTAAAGAATTTGAAATGATTTTATGGATTTCAAGAGATTTCAACAGATTTTATGAATTTTAAGAAATAATTGAAAAAAAATGATCATAACACACTTTCATTCACAAAATCTCAATAAAAACTCTTTTATTTATTTTACTTTATTTTTTACAGGGGGAAAGCTAGAGAGAGAGAAGGAAGGAGAGAGAGGGGAAGAGAGAATAGAGAGAGAGAAGAGGAAAAGAGAGTATAGAGAATGAAGGAGGGAGGGAGAGAGATAGTAAGATCTTTAAAGAAACAATCCTAAGAAATCTCATCTTTTCATGAAAGACTTTTTTATGATAAAATTTCACTAAAAAATCTCACAAAATCCATCAAAATCTAATTTATTAAACAATCTTTCGAAATTTGAATGATTTTGAATACCACTAGATTTTTTTTAAGTGATTAAGAGTCTTGATTAAATACCACAAGACTTTTTTAAATGACAAAGAATCTTGATTGAATAACACAAGACTTTTTTTAAATTGGAAAGAGTCTTGATTGAATATCACAAGACTTTTTGATGATTAAAAAATCTTTTAAAATCTCTTAGAATCATGATCCAATACACCCCCCTTATCCAATGAAAAACAGGCTACGCGCACTTCTCCTATATTCACAACACCTTATTCTCAGTTCTCACCATCATTGTGTTGCTAAAGTGCATATCTGTGTGATCCACAAAATTTTCCTACAAGGAAACTGTTTGAAACGGCGGTGAAAATCGCAACTGAGGGTGAGTTGGGCGAGGTGATGTAGAGCAGAAGGAGGAGAGCGCCGCCGCTGTATGGATGGAAGGGGCGCGGTGGCGTCGTCGGCGAGAGGGAAAGGGAGAGGTGGCAGCAACACACACTAATGATTGTGAGAAGATGAACAGCGCGTAGGTTGTACACCCTCTGCAGTTTATTCTTTTTCCCTTTCCTTTAACAAACTTCGCATAAAAACATCATCTGTCGCGTTCTGAATTACGAATTCCGACAGACGCGCTGTTTTAAGAGAAATGTGACCTCCACCACCACAAAATGGCTTCCTTTCTTTCCCTCCCAAGCCTTCTGGAATTCGTACCCATAAGAAAACGTCATAGATTATTGTTTTAAAAGATTTTTTTATTCTTAATTTTATGTTTGTCTTTTAAATGTTTTTTTTTTAAATATAAGGGACTAAGTCGGAGAAAAGAAAAAACTAAACAAAGATGACTCTAGGAGCGCTATCCCCATAACATGCTCATACACACGAAACTCAGATGCCTGACAACCCATGTTTGCAAGAGTGTCTGCACACAAATTCGTCTCACGAGAAGAATGACAAATCTTGACTTCCGACTCCAAAGCAATAAATCAACGAATTTTTTAAATGAGACGCCAACCAACAACACTTTCCATCCTTTGTTATATGCAGAGTCCACACCACCACACTCGAATCAACGCGTAACTCAACCTTCGTAAAATCTCTCTCTAGCAATTCGGATAAATATTTCATTTTTAACTTCTTAAAAAAATAGTTTTTTTACAGGGGTCTCTTGAATGTTAATGAATGTATTTAATTTTTTTTAAGAAAGCAAGTGTATTTAAAGTTTTACAATTTTCTATATACTATGTATTTGTAAAAATGTTTAAAAGTTAAAATCACGTGCTCTCTTATATTTGCCGTTTAAAATACTCAAATTCATCATTTTTCAAATGTTTCCAACTACTACATAGCCGGAGAGTTTGAGCACCAAGCATAACAAAAGTCGTGAGTTAATGTGCAGCAAACGGAGGTGCAACAAGAGGAAGCACCACCACAACAAACATTAGAGTTGTATCTCGATGTCCAACTATGTCGGTCCTATCACTTTACGAGGGATGTATGGCTAGACGGATATGAGAATGAAATGTACAATATATCCACTTTATTCCAATTCATATTTTTTATTTCTTCTAATTTAATCTCTTGTTTTTTTTTCTTCGTTTTTGTAACATGCCAAAATGTGTCAGCAATATAAAGAAGGTATTTCGTCTCAACACTCCAAGTGCAATGTGGTCTGTGTTCATCATCATATCCAGTGGACTTGAAGACCTTTCTACCATGGACTACGCCCTGATTGACCATGGCCTCTTGTCGAAATTTTATGCGAAGCGGCATTTATAGACGTTGAACTTCCATATTTAGGTTGAGGAGATGATAATGAAACTGTAAAATGTGTCATATATGCTACATTTCTTAGTCCAAGGACGCTTGTTGGACCATACCCCACTTACCAACCCCGATGAAGGGGAAATGATGGTGGAACTAATTGATGTTGACTTGGAGTAGTACAGTAATTAGAATTTTATCTGTACATTACCAACTTTCAACAATATATGCGAAAAAGGCGTCAACGATTTTATAAAAAAAAAATGGATGTTAGGTGAATATTAAAATAGTTGGTCATATGATATGTCAAACTCGTGTACTCTTTATGATCACGTTAATAAGCAATTTTTTTTTTTTATGTTTATTGAATAACTAATGGATTTTGTCACATTTATAGACCAGATACATTAACTATTCAATTAACCTACAAAATTGTGTTTTACTTATAAATGTGACCAAAGGGAGTATTATATAGATATAAATATGCTACAAACCCATCTATATTTAGTTACATTCCAAACTTAAATACTAATAAAAAATGTCAAATGAACGCGAATAATAGTCAAGAAGAATGGTGGGAAGAGAGAGAGAAAGCATATTGAAAAAATAAGGAGGGTTTGTGAGAAAATGAGAGAGAAGCCAGATGAAAATGTTTTGTAGGTGAATTCTTTTCCTTGTAAACCACAACAACATTCATGGTAAACATTCGTTTCGTCTGACAATGTTAGTCGTTTAAGGTTTGTGTACGATTATTAGTGAAATGATTAATTGTGTTGATTTCAATGACAATATTAATATGATTTACTAAAATACCCTTATTAAGTGTGTTCTTCAGTGGTATGTGGCCGCTAATTGCGGGATGACTAAGTTTTTCAACGACTTTTCACGACTATTTTATTAATCACTAACATCAGTTTGGTGGTTTGCAGGGATTTTTGAAAACAACTAATTTATTGAACATTATCTGTCTGTATGTTGTTTGGGTGATTAGAAAGATCGTAATAATAGAGTTTCTCAAACGAAGGAGGAGAGGTTGCGAACTTAACGTGAAAGGGTGAAGCTTCACTATTTCTGGTGGTTTAAGTCGAAATACGTTACTTTCAATTTTGACTACCAATTGCGGAGGTAGAATCCTTTAGTTTGTTTAGATACCATCTTTTAACTTGTTCTTCCTTTTTGAACATGTTTGTATTAAACTTCGATCTTGTTTAGGCGTCTTGACACTTCTTATGCTAAACTGTCTAGTTGTGTTTATATATATCATTTTGACTTTTAAAAAAGAAACTGTACTCAGAAGAGTAGTAGAAACAAATATTTAATGCCGAATTAATATTGGAAAGCGACAATTATTTTCATTAAAAAGAACCAAAGCGTTATTTTATGGTTATGAGATAATTGTATAGTTAGGACCCACTAATTTGTGTTTATATAAGTGATAAACGAGAAATTGAAAACCTAAATAGCCAAAAATTAAATTGAATTCACCAAAATTTGACGTGGGAACTTTTTATGATTCAAAATCACTATGAAATCGTTGGCGGGCCAAACCAAAATCCACTCACTACCCCAAACTCCAAATTTTAAAACCCATCGATCCGCACTTCAATCTTTCCACCAATCAAAATCAACCACTTTAAATCCAACGTTCCATCTTTTAAGTTCTCCACTCATGCGGATCGCTACCAATCCAACGGTCAGAATAACGTCACCGTATCCTTTATAATCCCCATTTTCTAAGAGTCGTAAACACAATCATTTTCGTTCAAATTCAGTTTGATTGAAAATTCAAACGCAGAGAAAGAAACACAAATTTCACAGCCATGTCAGGAAGAGGCAAAGGAGGAAAGGGTCTTGGAAAGGGAGGAGCCAAACGACACCGTAAGGTTCTCCGCGATAACATCCAGGGAATCACAAAGCCTGCTATTCGTCGTCTTGCAAGACGTGGTGGTGTGAAGCGTATCAGTGGCTTAATCTATGAAGAAACTCGCGGTGTTCTCAAGATCTTTCTTGAGAACGTGATTCGCGATGCTGTCACCTACACAGAGCATGCTCGCCGTAAGACTGTTACTGCGATGGATGTTGTTTACGCTCTCAAGAGGCAGGGAAGGACTCTTTACGGATTTGGTGGTTAGGGTTTCTTGTTTTGAAAATTTCAATGTTGGTATATAATTTGTCATCGCAATTGAGCTTTAGCAATAGCAATAGTTTATGCTTTGCTTTGAGTTGTTTATTGTTGATTTGAATTTTAATCGAGTAATTAATTTCATGAATTTTTGTTATGATTTCTTTTTTATTTTGCTAAAGAATATTATAGACTGCATAATCACATAACTAACTTAACCTAAATGTTGGTTTGCTCCGATTCATTTATTGATTACGCCCTCATATAAGAGGGTAACTCGTTTGAAAAGGTTCTATTAATCAAAATTATTATCATACAAATTTATGAAAATAAGCGTTTCAGTTTAAGCTACTTGTTGGTTTATACTAGGTGTTGAAATTGTAAATTGCATAAGGTAGGATTAGAGAAATTGACAGCACAAAAGTTCATCATATGTTTTTTGTGGAGCTATTGCAGAATAAACGATGATTGTTCCCTCCCAACTTTTAATACTGTAAATGACGTAAACAACATAGTAGCCAATAACAACAAGAATCATTGCTGTAAAAAAAATGGTTATTGGAGGACAAAATATCTTACTGCTAAGGGGCGTTTTTTCCCAAAGAAAAAGCTCCTCTGTTCATAAAAATGCAGTTTGAAGAAGATACGATTTTAGATACTCCCTTGGCAGTTGGCACCAAGAATACTGTGCGTGATGTTTCATGAACAAATGTGGCAAAGCCATGTAGTCTGCTGCTAGGTAAGATTGGCGCTTTAACCGCCGTTGAACTGTTAAAATATGTAATGGAAAGTTCTTTACCATCAAAAACTTCCTTGATACAGTCCCAAGCAATTCTTCCATAATGCAGGGAGGTGTACAACTGTTTTTCGTTTTAACTCCTAGTGGTATAGGATTGTAGCAACAGCTGAAGCTAAACAACACTTGTCCCATTTCAGTTCTTATAGAATTTGGCTTTCCTCTTAGTCATGAGACTTTGGAAAATTGATAGAACTTCTGCTCCAGTTAATTAATTCTATATTGCTGTCACAGATTCACGATAGAATATTTTGGCAGTAGGAATGTTGCTGAATCCTACCATTACTTGATAACAGAGAGTCTATAACAGAATGTAATATGACAAATTCTATCAAAATGAAACTCTTCTGATAGAATACGTGATGGCTAAAGGCAAGTGAGAATGCATTGCAAACGGTGATAACACGTCAAGACTAGAACTTGGTTTCATTGTGATGCATTTAACAGACGCACCATAAGTTGAAAATATACTTCAAAAAGAAAAAAATAAAGTTGAATTGACTTAAAAATTGAGTTATTTGCTTGTGGTGGAGTATAGAAGAAATTAAAACTCAAAATCGCCAACAAAGAAAAAGGTAACATAAGAGAATGCTATCATCTCAGAAAGAAAAGGGTAGAAGTAGTGTTGTTTTGTTAAAGTTAGCTGATAATATTTGCATGTCAGACATAGATCTGAATGCGAACATTATACTTTTGTCTCAATTCTTAATTGTATGGAAGAGAACTCATGAAAGAATATGCAGGTTGAGAAAGTCCACCTGGATAAAGATGGTGCTGTGCTACTGCTTCAAAATTTTGCGCAAATGCATTCTCCCCCTTCAGAAAGGTATTATTATTTCTGAGAAAAGAGTTGATTGAGACCGTTCCTGCACTCGTGAGAGGCACATTAGGCTTACAAGGTATCCCTCCAACTTTGCCCCCTTTTTTTTTTATCAAACCAACTTGGCCCTATTCTAATTTATTAGTTTAATTTTTTTTAATTCGGTTAGATTTCTTGATCAATTAGTTACACATTTGCTTATAGAATTCTTTTGTTTTTTAGACAATGGCAAGACGAAGGCAATGTAAGGACAAAAAAAAAGAAGACATTATCAATGACTTGACCGATTCTATTCTCATTCACATACTGTCCTTTTTGAATGCGAAACAGGCTGTTCAAACCTGAATTCTGTCCAAGAGATGGATCAATCTCCGGAAGCCTCTTCCCGCTCTTACATTAAGTACTTCACACTTCAGGACCTACAAAAGTTTCGATAAATTTGTCTCAGATTTTGTCTCTTTGTGATGGCTCAAGTGCCATCCTAACTCTTGATTTGTACAGCCATCATTACACGAAGCTTAGCGAATTTCAAAGGATCATAAAACACGTTGTTTCACACAATGTCCAACACTAACTAATCGATTACACTTATCATATTGAAGACATCCCGTCTTGTTTCTTTTCATGTCACACTTTAATGTCTCTTGATCTGTCTGGTTACACTTACAATGGGTTATTTCATCTGCAACCGGTATTTCCAAATTCTCTGAATTTGCCAGCATTAACCAGTTTGTCTCTAAAGTACCCTGTCTTTCGAAGCAATGATGATGGTTGTGTCGAGCCCTTTTCCACATTTAACATGCTGAATAGTTTGATCATTGATTATGTATAGTTTTGAATGCACAAATCATTTCCATATCAAGTACCAAGCTTGTCAATTTAACTATACATATGTGGAAATGTATTCTTGAGACATATCAGATTCAATTTTGGAATCGAGCTATATGCTCCAAGTCTTTATACCTTTGCTTTTACCGGTCATTATACCCCAAAACTTTTTGGGAGCAAGAGTTTTCTCTCTTCTATCAAACATTTAAGTATTGGTTTAAGTTGTTATTGGTGTTCGAAGTCGGCGAAGACTTCCTCAGTTCTACTTAAATGGCTGGTCGAGCTTGCTAATATCGAATCATTAACTGTCTGTTCAAATATTCATCAGGTACTTTATCATTAATAATGTTTTTATATCGTATTTATAAGTTTTATTAAAATTATGACTTGCATTAACTTGATTGTAATACTTCTTGATTGCTTAGGTTCTTTCCCCAGTTCCTGATTTATTGAAGGTTGAGCACCATTACTTCTGTAACTTGAAGTCACTCAAAATAAAAATGGACCAAACTTCATATATACCGGACAGCATGGTGGACTTTTTGATTCAAAACTCACCCTTGGCGAAGGTTAACATCATACGTTATAAAGGTGAAATGTACATTCAACAGCATTTTATAGATAGACTGTTTGATTCAGTAGTTTTTTTTACATGCTTCTTTGGTTCTATTTCCCATGATGTCTCTGGTTATAATAACTTACTCTCAGTGGATAAATTACATAACCCTTATTTAGTGAAACAAATGTGTTTGTACAATGTATGCATGTTGATGTGTGCATCTTGAATCACTTGTACAAGTAATTTGAATTAACTTCTAGCTGCTGCTATTACAATATTACAGCTGATATAAACTTTAGTTACCACTTGTAAAAAAACTTGATTGTATATCTTGAATTACATGTTGGACCAGTTTGAATTAGCATTTAGTCATTTATATCATAAGAGCTTCATTGATACTAATTTGCAAAAAAAAAAAAAAGGCCTTAAAATTTATAAGTTAATAGGTATTTGTGAATAAATTAAACAAGTGAAATTATGAAAAAAAGGAGAGGTGTAAAATTAAAGTCATTGTAATTATTCCAAGAGTTATTTTCTAAGTATTTGTTGAAAATCTTATCCCGACAAACCAATAGTGTTCTTTTTAGTTGACCATTTGATTTGCTTTGTCTATTACCCATCTTGGAAGGTTGTTGATGAAAAGCGGGAAGCAAAGTTATCACCCATATATGCAAACAAGTCAATGAACTAAGTTACTTTTGTTCGTATTTTGGGAGTTGTAGGTGTTGTATGTGAATGTGAGAAAAACACAAGAAAGAGGGTTGAATTGTGTTAGGTTTTTCTTCGTTTTCTCTTAAGCTGAAAAACACTGATCAGAAGCTGATAGAGTTCTACTTCTGAAGTGATGTTCAGGACTAAATGCAGTGGATAAACAGAGAGAAGAAAAGACACAAAACAATTATATAGGTTCCTTTCACAAACCGGAAGTAGTATGCTCAAACACAACTGCTAGAGACTTCTATTCAAACAGAATTACAGCAGAGTTTTGGCGCTTGCAAATTGTTGTTGAGTATTTGTCATTCTCTAAGTTTTCACTCCTTTATATAGAGGTGTGAAAGAGACGTTGTGAATTGTCAACACATCAAAATAGAGTCGTTTGAAGCATTGATCAACCACCAATGATCTTTTGTCTGATATGATTATTGTCCTATAAAGAATCAATTTCAAATCCATTTCAATTGTAAAGGAACATCGTTGCAGGCAGAACTGTTTTTCTTGTCTTTTTAGCAGAGACAAAAACAGAATAGTGGTTGTACACTTCGTACAATTGTACTTTGTCAACGCTTTTTAAAGAACAAACATCCAATGCCTTTAAATCCTTTCAAAATAGCCATTGCTTCAATCTTCTGGTCTTCTACAATGTTTGGACGAGATTAACTGCAATGCTTGGATGAGATTAAATCAATTGGATTGGACAGTCTTTAAGCTTTAAGTCTTGCATCTCCTGATGAACTTCAGCTTCTGATGAGATGCTTCTGACGAATTTACTTCTGATGACGTCATCACTTCAGGAGCATTTCTCTTCAGATGCTTCAAGCTTCCTTTTTGTTGATTCCTTAGCTCTATTTTGTTCTTTCAAAACCTATTTAAGATGTCAAATTTTTGTATATGGTCTTGTATACTTGAACAAACATTAGTATATCCAATTGACAATTTTTAATACCTTGTTATCATCAAAACTCTAAAAGGTAATGTTAAACACATTTTGTTCCAACATTATGTTGCTTTGTTTGCAAGTTAGCATTTTTTTATGATTTTGTTTCTAATAAATTAAGCAGCCCAAAATTGCATATTTATTGGAATGAATGACCCAAAAAAATTGTTAACAAAGGATAGACAAGCTTGTTCCCAGCAGAATAATGTTTAGATTAGTTGTTAGGTTGATAGGAATATATCATAATATTTTAGATGACTGATAAATCAGATCTAATAGTATAAATCAAGGATCTTTTGTCATAAACTCATAAATGTTTAAACTTGTAAAAACCTGGATAAGTTTATAGAAATGTAAAAATGAATAGGAATGAATAAAAAGGAAATAGCACAGGCGTACCCGACACTATTGTTTACAGTTCTAATTAGGCATGCTTAATATTCCACAAAATAGAGGTAAAGTAAATACATGACATCATACTATAAATAATTTTTTTCATATTATTTATTTCTGGTGTAAATCACGCCACTATACTCCATGATGATTTGTGAATGATGACTAGTGTGAATGATGACTAGTGTTATGCCTTTTGTTTTCTCCTTTAATTTCAGAGCTGGAGCCATCATCCGCATTTGTGTAAAGCGTTTAGGAAAGGTAGGAGTCAAACATCACTGTAAGGTTCTAAGGGATAATTTTCAGGGACTAATTAAACCTGCGATTCGTGAATGTTTTGAAGATCGTATGAGCATGCTCGCCGTAAGGCTATTACTGCGATGGATGTTTGTTTACGCTCTTAGGAGGGCACTTTACGATTTTGAGGTTAGGGAATTCTTTGTAGTAACAACACATGTTCTTCAGCTTGAGCTATGTTTTTATATAATAATATTATCACTTTTGATTGGACGTGTTTAATTCATGCTGAATTTCTGTTCACAACTGATATTTGTTAATTTATTTAAATTTAGATTGCTATTATCGTGCTTCACTACAAAATAATGATTCCAAATTTTTGTCTTTGAATTTTGAGTCTTAGATCTGAAAGAACTGGTGCCTCAATTAAGTGGTTAATATCCTGTTGAAAAAAGAAACTGTTGGAACTTGTGTAGCTTATGGTTTCTGCCTTTTGTTGACCAAACATTGATTTTAGGTAGGATTTGGATAAGTTGGATTAATTGTACAATGGTTATATAGAAATGTATCAGGTTAAGCTAGTTCAGCTGAAGTGAAATTGAAAGGTTCCTATTTTTATTATTAACTCTTCAATAAAATCCTTGTTTCATTTTACATGCTGAAGTTAGGGAAAGAGTAATTGATAGCATAAGGTTCTTCGAATGTGGTTAATAGTTTTCTATTGAGCTATTGGAGGAGTACATTTTGCCATAAAAGCAAACAATAATGTTTATAACATTTAACATTATTATGATTATGATTCATGATAATAACAAGCAACTTTTTAGTCAATTAGAAATAGTATATCATTGTCCCGTAAGTATAGCTTAGTTGGTAGTTACTGGAGATAATTTGTGCAGGGGCGAGGTTCGAATTCCGGATTCCCTACTTCTCCATATATAATGTGTGTGAATCTAGCCCACTAAGCTACTTGACAAAAAAAAAAGTATATCATTGCTGTAAAAAAATTCCTATATGATTACAAAATGTCCCATTGTGAAGGCCTAAGAAATATTAAGTTACATGTCCGACAAAATATAAAGTACAAATAGTGGAATGATAAAATAGGTAGAGGCAATTTTACAAAATGAAAAAGCTCTTTTGTGTTCCTCTAAACAACACAGTTTGAATAAAAGACAATTTTTAATAGTGAAATGGTGCTCTTGAGCAAAGATGAAGCTCCAAAACATTAGAGAGGAATAGAGAAAAGATAATAAAAGGGTCTTGTTAATTTGTGTCTTAAGGGTACAAGATAAGAAACTAAATAAAGAAATATAATTTTGAAAATTGTGCATTCATAACCTTAAAAACCTAAAAACTTGTTTTTTCAATGCAATATTTATTGTTTAATTCTATTTTAAGATCTTTATTTAGGGCACAAGTTAACATTTACTCATTAATTTCATGATTTCGTCTCTCTTTTATTCACAAGGTACAAATGACACTCGGTGCATCAAGATTAAAGAGCCAACTGGCTATTACTTACCCCTCCGAGCACTTTAATAAACAAAAGTATGTTTTCTTTCAAATTTATTGAATAATTAATGCATTTGATCAATAGAAGAAAAAAAAAGAATTGTAAAAATTAATAATTAAATATTAAGATTAAAATAAAATAAAAAAAATTGGAAAATTTGTAGAGAGAAGTAAGTCAAAAAAAAAATTGTAAAAATGAAGGTGAATGAAGTTTATTTATGCACGAGGAAAATTTTGCGACATTGTGCATTTGCGGCGATCCTAAATTCGACGCAAAGTTTGAATTTTAAATTTTTTCCATGCCTTACATTTGCGGCGGCCTTTTCACGCCATAATTTTTTTTTTAAAAGTGCCTCACTTTAGGAGCAACTTTTGTTTGTCGCAAAAGTCAATTTTTTTTGTGTGTCTTACATTTGCAAGTGGGGCCTTGGTCACCGCAAATGCCAAAAATCTGGTTTAAATTTGCATGGACCTTATGCCTTTTATAAAAGATGGTAGGAAAAACAAGATACTTTTGCGGTGTCAAGGGTCCTCTTTCTGCGTCATCATAACTACTCGACCTAGAGTCACAATGTTGATGTCTAAGTGGGTGATGGTGAGGTCTTGGAACCTTTGAGGTCGTACCATCTGAGAGGGTCACAAGGACTTGCATCTCTCTTGATATATGCGTTTACCTATGGTTGTATTAAAGTATTTATAATTTTCGTTCCACGAAGACTCTAAATCAAATCGTTCAACTATTTTGATTGTTAAAAAGGCTAAATTGCATTTTTTGTCATTTAACTATTTAGGTAGTATCGCTTTGATCCCTTAACTAAAATTCGATTTATTTTGGTCACTTAACTTTTCTTTGTAACACATTTTGGTCCTTTCCGTTAGTTTTAATTCAAAAATGTTAGGTTTTCTTCATCTTCTTCTCCTCCTTCATCTTCGTATCATTTCCATCAACTTTCAACAACAAGAATCTCAGAATTTTTTTCCAGAAGAACATGAAGAAAACCTAACATTTTTGAATTAAAACTAACAGAAATGACCAAAATATATAACGAAGAGAAGTTAAGAGATCAAAATAAATCAAATTTTAATTAAAGGAACAAAGCGATACTGCCTAAATAGTTAAGGGACAAAAATGCAATTTAGCCTTGTTAAAAATTATGGTTATATATAGATGGTTGGTTAATTGTGTACAAATTAATAAGGGGTGAGACTATTTATTAAAAAATTATGTTGGGATAAAGCTTCATTAGTTAGTCCTGTAATATTTCCTTGATATGTTACATACTCTTCCTATTTCAATTATGCCTTCGTCTATCACCCTCCAACTTCATACATCTCAACACCTTGCACATAACATGAGATCTATTCTATTATCTAACTTTTGATGTCTCACTTGATTAGTTGACGGAATATCATTATATTTCGATAGCTTGTGTGTGTGATTGCAAATCTAGCTTGATGTCTCACAACTAGCATCAACAAATGCCTATACCCACATACCTTACAAATGAAGCCTATGTCAAGCAGCCCATAAGTCAAGTTATTAATTTCATATTGCACGTCAAAGAAGCATTTAGTGTAAAAACAAAGACATTGATATAAACGAAATAAAATTTATATATAACCAGCCATACAAGTGTTTACATTAGATTTTTAAACTAATTACATTCAATCCCAACACATAGATATGGTATAAATTAAAGGAGAGGATGAAAATATGTTGCATCAACGACTTGATCTACAAATGCCCAATGTTTCAACCTTGTATAAGCATTATTTATGTCTCATAAGCGCGTGCTCTCTCTCTCTCTAACCTTGCCAAACAATATAATGAATGAAAATAAGCCTAAGGTATATATATATAGTTTCCAAAAAGTCTATTTTCGTTTGGCAAGTGCATTGTTCGCTAGACGAATAGTCGTAACTTCACCAATGAGTTTGTGCTAGCTCAATCACGTGGACTCTAAACCTACATCACTCACTGAGCGATTTATTTATTTCTAGGGTCAATTGTGAGTTTTGGGTAGTTCTATTATGTGGGGGTTGTGTTCGGAGCATGATCTGCCAAACATCGTCTTTTGGACTAGAGCTGTCAAAACAGGAGGCCCGCCCGATTTAGGCCTGGCCTGACCGGACCAAGAGCTTTTTAGGGCGGGGCTGAAAAGCCCTGTTTAAATATGGGTTGAAAAAATAGAGGCCGACCCTATACGGGATAACGGGCCAACCCTGTCCCGTTTTTTTTTTTCTTTCATTTTTTAAGGACTGAAAACATAATAACATAAATATACACAAAATTTACAGTGAACAAAAGATAAATTAAGTTTGATCCAAGAGAATAACAATTATCCATGTCCAAACATTAGAGAAGAACTATTCTTGTAGCAATAGGCGATGGCTCTGCTAGGGTTTTTTCCCTAGCCGCCATTCTTGATTCTTGGTGGTTGTTTCTCCAAAGAAATCACTTATTTGCCATCACGTGTACATCCATGTGATTGTTTCCATTGAACTCAATTGGTATTCTTTCTTCGTCAATAAAAAATGTAGATAATTAGGTCTTTGTTTTCTTTTAATCACTTTAAAACCATTTTCAAAAAGCAAGCAAGTTTATAGCACAAAAATTAAATAAAATCAAGAGGTTCTCGTAGAGTACTACGAACATAAAGGGTGCTAATACCTTCCCTTTATGTAACCAACCCCCGAACCCTTAATCTTTAAAATGTGGTATTTGAACCTTTTTCCACTTTCTTTTGAAAAATTAAATGTTCAGTCGTGAAATAAAATAGTGAGTCAAACGCTAATCAAATAGCCTTGATCTCCGAAAAATGACGCGACACGACCCATCTCTTTGGTGGGGAGTTTGTATAAAATTTTGGCAAAAGTGTTGCCAAACCGCTTGAAAGTGGTGATTGGCAGTGTCGTTTCTGAATCTCAAACAACTTTTGTGCAAAATAGACAAATTCTTGATGGTATTTTGATAGCTAATGAGGTGGTCGATTTTGAGAAGGCGTATGATTCTGTTGACTGGGGTTATTTGGATGCAGTTATGGATCGGATGTCTTTTCCGTCGTTATGGAGAAAATGGATTAGAGAGTGTGTGAGTGCAGCCACCACATCTGTGCTAGTGAATGGCAGTCCTACAGATGAGTTTCAGTTGTCGAGGGGTCTTCGACAAGGGGATCCTCTATCTCCTTTCTTGTTTCTATTAGCGGATGAGGGACTTAACATCTTGATGAAAGCAATGGTTGATTCTCATATGTTTCAAGGTTATAGTGTGGGGGCGGCCAACCCTGTGGTTTTGTCCCATCTTCAGTTCACGAATGATACATTGTTACTTGGTGTCAAAAGTTGGGCGAATGTTCGAACTCTCTGTGCTACTCTTCTTATTTTTGAAGCTATGTCGGGGTTGAAAGTGAATTTTAATAAAAGTATGTCGGTGGGGATTAATATTTCAGATTCTTGGCTTTGTGAGGCAGCTTCAATGTTGCGGTGTAAAGTGGGTAAGGTTCCTTTTGTGTACTTGGGCTTGCCTATTGGGGGTAATCCGCGTCGTCTTAGTTTTTGGGATCCTATTGTGAAGCGTATTAAAGCTAGACTTACGAGTTGGAATAGCCGGTTTCTTTCTTTTGGCGGACGCTTGGTACTTTTAAAACCTGTCTTGACTTCTCTGTCTGTCTATGCTCTTTCTTTTTTCAAAGCTCCATCAGGTATAATCTATTCCCTTGAATATTTGTTTCATAATTTCTTTTTTTTGGGGGGGGGGGGGGGGGGGGGGGGTAGTGAGGATAATAGAAAAATTACTTGGATAGGCTGGAAAACTGTTTGTTCGAAAAAGGAGTACGGAGGTTTGGGGGGTGAGGCAGTTGAAGGAGTTTAATAGTTCTTTCTTAGGAAAATGGTGTTGGTGGACAAATGTGGTTTGTGGTATAGGGTTTTAGTTTCCAGATATGGCGAATTATGTGGCAGGTTGGAGGTTGGGGGCCGGTGTGTTTCTTGTTGGTAAAGGGAGGTGAGTCGATTTAGGGACAGGGGCGGTGTTGGGGAGAGTGGTTAGTTCGATAGCCACGTGTTTCGGAGGGTTGGAGATGAGACTGATACGTCGTTTTGGTATGATAGATGGTTAGGGGACGTTCCTTTATGTGATCGTTTTCATCGACTGTTTGACATAACAGAGAATAAGTTCTTGACTGTGGTAAACTTGTTCTCTGTTGATGCGGAGCAGTGGGGAGAGGTGTGAAGGTGGAGGCGTAGGCTATGACAGTGGGAGGAGGAGATGTTAGCGGAGTGTAGGGCTTTACTTCTTGATGTTTTCTTGTTTTCTAATGTTTCAGATAGATGGGTTTGGCTTCCTGTGCCGTCAGATGGATACACAGTTCGTGGTGCATATAATTTGTTAACCTCTCTGGATTATACTAGTGAGGCTTCAACTTCGAAGCTGGTGTGGCATAAACAAGTTCCCTTGAAGGTTTCAGTTTTTGCGTGGAGACTCCTCCGTGATCGTCTTCCAACAAAGTCTAATTTGATTGCTCGGTGGGTTCTGTCGACTGATATGTCCTTATGTGTCGCTGGTTGCGGTCATCCTGAAACGGCACAACATCTACTTTTATTGTGCAACACTTTTGGTCCTCTTTGGCATTTGGTGCGTGATTGGATTGGTTGTTATAGGATGGATGCTGATAATATTTCCGACCATTTTCTTCAGTTTACTTATTTGACACGTGATGCTAAATCTAGACGTTCTTTTATGCAACTTATATGACTTCTTTGTGTCTGGGTTGTGTGGAACGAGCGAAATAATCGCCTGTTTAATAATGTAGTTACTCCCATTCCCCGTTTACTAGATAATGTTAAGATTATGTCTTTAGGGTGGTTGAAAGCTAAAAAAGCTACCTTTGTGTTTGGTACTCAGCAGTGGTGGTCTTGCCCTCTTGTTTGTTTGGATATAAGCTAGTGTTCGGCTGCTGTGTTGTGTTTGTAATTGATGTAACTCTTTGTTCCTTTTATAGTCTCTAAGGCACATCTTGTGCTTTTGAGACTGCTTTGTTTTATAATTCCATTTTAGCTTGTTAAAAAAAAACAATTATCCATACTAACATAGTGACATTAACATAATTGTACACTAAAAAAATATATTTATTAAATTCATTTGCTAATTAGTATAGTCACTATATTTTTTATTTAGGGAACAATATAGTCTAGTAAGATCCACATATAATTAATTAGCCAACACATGTAAAAATAAATTAAAAAAAAGAAAGATAAATGAGACTAAACTGAGTTGACAGTGAAGAAAGAAACATAATTATATACAAGACCACTTTGATTTTTGTTTTTCCTTCATTTTAATTAGAAGTAACAAAACAAATGAACATAATTATATACAATATTTACAAGAGAGAATGACTTAAATACCAAATAACATAACTCTTTGTGTTGTCCGTCCAGTGTAAAAAATAACCCACTTTTTTTTTGTTTTGCGGGCTGCCCTTAGCCCGAACGGGACAGCCCTAACGGGTTGCGGACGTTTTCGAGCTAGGGTAAAAAGTCCTAGAAAAATTCGGGATGCTATTTTTACGGTCCAGACCCTACATTTTGTACGGACTTTTGGGCCGGCCCTTTAGACCCGACTTATTTTGATAGCTCTACTTTGGACAATTTAGAATAGTATCTGTTTATGAAATCATAACGGGTATTTCGTCCTTTTGAATTTTTTATCTTTTATGTTAGAAGTGAAATTTATATTTTGATCAAATAAAAAGTTGGCATTTTGATAAAAAAATTGGGAACTTTTTGTTCTTTCAAAATTAAAGAAATCATTGGCGGGCTTGTGTTACACAGCCACAGGTTACAAATTACAATTCCCCTCTCACGTGCTTAAGAAATTGTGTTTTCTCACAGACACAGTTCCAACCAAAATCCACTCACCACCCCAAACTCCAAATTTCAAAATCCACGATCCGCAATACCAATCTTTCCACCAATCAAAATCAACCACTTTAAATCCAACGTTCCATCTTTTAAGTTCTCCACTCATGCGGATCGCTACCAATCCAACGGTCAGAATAACGTCACCGTATCCTTTATAATCCCCATTTTCTAAGAGTCGTAAACACAATCATTTTCGTTCAAATTCAGTTTGATTGAAAATTCAAACGCAGAGAAAGAAACACAAATTTCACAGCCATGTCAGGAAGAGGCAAAGGAGGAAAGGGTCTTGGAAAGGGAGGAGCCAAACGACACCGTAAGGTTCTCCGCGATAACATCCAGGGAATCACAAAGCCTGCTATTCGTCGTCTTGCAAGACGTGGTGGTGTGAAGCGTATCAGTGGCTTAATCTATGAAGAAACTCGCGGTGTTCTCAAGATCTTTCTTGAGAACGTGATTCGCGATGCTGTCACCTACACAGAGCATGCTCGCCGTAAGACTGTTACTGCGATGGATGTTGTTTACGCTCTCAAGAGGCAGGGAAGGACTCTTTACGGATTTGGTGGTTAGGGTTTCTTGTTTTGAAAATTTCAAAGTTGATATATATATTTGTGACTGCACTTGAGCTTTAGCATTAACGATGGTTAATTGCTTTGCTAAGAGTTGTTAAATGTTGTTTTGAATCTTCAATCCAGTAATTAATTTCATGAATTTTTGTTATCTTTTTCTTTTTCTTCTTTTATTGCGTTATCGCTTAACTAACTGAACCTTTAAAAACTGAGATTAGGTCCAATTCATTGCCTGTTAGGATTATTGTAAATTGAAATTGGTATACTAGTCTAATTCATAATAACTAATGGAAGTATTGAACCTAACACCGTGGTTCCTAATTTGAATGCTATTGCGACATTGAATATTGATTTTTTAGATCGAAAGTAACTATCTAAAAAGCAGGTTGTTTTCTTTGTAATCACATGCTGGATATCTATCAAATTTATCCCAATATATTCTCGATTTTGAAATATAGTTGAATTAAATTGTTAAATTTCAAGTGTGCAAAAATAGTGGAAAGAATTGGAGGATAATCTAGAATGCCTGGACAGTTGTGTAGTACTAGTTTGAGTTGCGATCAATATGTTCTTATTATTTACTCTTTGATAGACTTCAAAGTTCAAACGTATTCTTACATATAGCTGAAGCTTTTAGTTTGGAACAAATCTTACCAGAAAGTTGGAATCACATAGCTTTTTACTAACTTCAGTAGCAACACCATTTTATATCTTTTAATGGCCTTGCAAAGTTACAATTACTCAGTTTAGACAATACTTTTTCACAACAATCTAGCATAACATTATCAATGATAGCTATGTGAATTTGGACTTTGAGGCATTTAACACAATTCAGATCAGTTTCCACTAGGAAGTGACCATCTTGATTAGTACTAGTTAGGATCCAATCAAACATTATGTACCAATTTTATTGTGAAATCCGCAACTGCAGTTGTGATAATGATGGGATGGGATTGAATTGAGTGAGTATTTCTGAAGATCAATTGGTTCCTTCCTCCCCTGACATATTTTCCACAATGTAATGCTGAAAAGTTGGGAGGTTAGATGCTAAGGCACATGGAGGGCCAAGGGGGAAGTGAATCATGCTTGGTTGGCCATTTTACATTTCAAGAACTAGTGGTTTTGACACTCTCTATCCTCAAATGAGATGGGGCAGATGTGTCTAATATCATTCCTCTCCTCTCCAATATGTTTTTCTAGTGGGAAGGATGTTCCTAGCCAAAATCTAGAGAAAAGTACTCTTCACACTATTGGGAGGTTGTACCCTCCATTTGGATTACTAAAATTAACATATATGCCCTTAAAGATAACTAAATTTTAACAATTACAAATAGAGGCAACTAAAATATATAAAAGTAAATTTCAATAATTTTATCACCCTTCCATTAAGATTTCTAGTTAGAAACAAGCCACACTTGGATTTTTTTTCTTTCTCCCATTCGACTCAGCAACAAGTTTTAAAGCTGACAAAGTGGCTAAAAACTGGTATTTCTAACTCTTCTTATGATTTGAACCACTAGTGCCCTTAATCCATTGAGTTGTTGTACATGCATTAGTTCTTGATGTTATTTTGTTTTGGGTGATTTTGACTTTTTGCCCTTGCAATATAACCGCTAAGACACACTTCTAGACACATCTTGTGATTTTATAACAAGATCGAGGTCAGGACAAGTCGAGACAGCCCAAGCAGTTCATTAACCAATCACTTGGTTTTTAAGTTCATGGGTTCATGGAGGTTTCCCTGGGCCCTAAGGCGGCACATGCTTTAAGTGAAGCACAAGCAAAAATTAGGATGTTGTAAATATTCTGGACCAAAAGGAAAAACCGAAAATTGGAGATAGTTGCTCTTGACGACTTATCTTTAACGCTACTAAACAATGACACATCAGTTTCATGATGTCTATGGCCTTCCTTAACGTTCCTCTATAAAAGAGATGCTTTGTTCTCAAATCAGATGTTTATAGAATTGATGATGTTGTCATTAAGTTAAGTAGCCAATGAAAATAAGTTCTCTGTGATGTGAACCGACTTTGAAGTAAGTAAAGTCCTTTTTTTTTTTTGTTGACAAGAGGTAAGCAAAGATTTCGATGGTTTAAGTCTATAATATTTCCTCTGGAAGTAAATCAAGCCACATACATTTTCGTTAAGGAGGATCTTAGCCAGAACATGAAGATACATATTATTATTAATGTTTATATTTTTTGTTGTTCAACCTTTGTAGCTGATCATTCGGATAATCTTTTGTCTGGAGATTGTTAGTTTGGTTTAGGGGGTTATATTCCGCCCTTCATAAAAAAATCGTAAAACTATATAGGTTGAGGAATGTTGAAGAAAAATATTCAGAGATAATGTTTATTGATTGAAGGCGGCTCACGGGAGAAAATTGATGTTTATAAACGTGTCTACTTTATCTATATCATTCATTTTATGTCGGTACTTAATAAACATTAATTTTGTTTCTTCTGACCCAACACCTTAAAAGAAATTATTAAATAGATTCTACTAATTTTTGAGATGTTTTGGAAAAAATTGATATTTATTAAATACTAACATAGAATGAGTGATATAGATAACATCAATTTAATAACCAAATCGATTCCACCCAAACTCATACTCAAACTCGCTCCAAAGATAGAAAATTACTTTGTTACGCATTAAGATTTGACATGTTATAGAATCTGCCGTTGAAATTTAAAGAAACAACCAAATTATTTGATCAAATAAATGTTAAAGTGAGCATATTGATGGATAATGCATTAAGGGTTAATTAAGTTTTTGATCCCTATAAATATCCGCAGTTTCGTTTTTAGTCCTTATAAAATAAAATCACACTTTTTAGTCCCTGTGACATTTTCCTTTAACATTTTAGAGACAAAAAATGCTGACGTAAATTTTTTACAGGAACTAAAAATGTTGATGAAAATTTTTAGAGGGACTAAAATTTTTAACCCCTGTAAAATTTTCCGTCAGTATTTTTAGTCACTATAAAAAATTTCAATTAAATTAAATTTTTAGTCCCTACCCCACCCGAGTGTCATGCATAGTCTTTGGTATTATTTTATATTTATCTTGATTCAACAATTAAATTTATCAATCACCTCATTTTTTTATCTCTATTTGGTTATGACCTATCCATTATTAATTATAGGCTTAATTGTATAAATGGTCCCCTAAATAATTTTCAGTTTACATTTTGATCCTATAAATTGTAAAACCAACGTTTTGGTCATCTTGGTTTTGCTTCGTCAGTCAAAAAGGTCCATGACAGTTAACTTTAACTTTAAATGTCTAGAATGAAACACAAACAATGTTGGTCTACCATATATAAACCTTATTAATTCTTTTAATTTTAACCGTTCGATTTGGAATTTTAAACGGATAACCATTAGATTGCGTAGATGTATTTTATCTTATGGTGAGTCAACAATAACTAATTAATTCTCCCTTTCTTCATCTTCTTCCCTCAACATCTTCATCATCTTCACCAACATTTATATATATATATATATATATATATATATATATATATATATATATATATAATCCAGAACCATCAAACATCATCATTATCATCGTCTCAATATGTGATTATCAACAAAATTCAAAATCATCATCATTATCAACATCATCAAATCAGTAATCCAATTGCCTTGAAAATGTTCTCATGCATCAATTTATTAAAATCAGGGATTAAGGGGCTTCATATCTAGAATCATATGATTTTAATTGATTGTGATGATGTTTGTTGAGAGAAGAAGATACTTGGAAAGAATACTTCATTTGACTTCTCTTGAAATGATGATGATTTTGTTGTTGTTGTTGATGATGTTTAATTGATTAGGAGTTAACGGTTGGGGTAATGGTGGCCGGAAGTGGGTGGTGGCGGTGGAGAGAAGAAGATCTACGTGAGAGAGGAGAGTTTTTTTTGTTTTTTTTTTTAAGTGAGAAAAATGGAAATAAAAGGAAAAAAATAATGATAATAATGATAAAATTTATGTTTTTTTTTTTTTTGTTTTTTTGATGAAGAAATTTCCAAACAAAATTAAGTATTGATGATGTAGCATAAGATACAATGGAGATGTTTCAACAATCACTCTTTGATAAAAACGATCCAACGGTTAAAATTAAAAGAATTAATAAGGTTTATGGTAGATCAATATTGTTTGTGTTTCACTTTAGACATTTAAAGTTGACTTATTCAATCACCTGGTCCCTTAACTTAATTGATTGTCTCAATTTGGTCCCCTAACTATAATTTGTACCAATTTGGTCCCCTATATTTTGTTTTGTTACTAGTTTTAGTCTTTTCTATTAGTTTCTCTCAAAAAAACGTTAACTTATGTACCAATTTGGTCCCCTATGTTTTGCTCTGTTAATAGTTTTAGTCCTTTCTGTTAACGTTTTTTTGAGAGAAACTAATAGAAATGACTAAAACTAGTAACGAAACAAAACATAGGAGACCAAATTAATACAAATTATAGTTAAGGGACCAAATTGAGACAATCAATTCAGTGATTGAATAAGCCTTTAAAGTTAAAGTTAACAGCTAGGGACCTTTTTGACTGACGGATCAAAACTAAAGGGACCAAAACGTTGGTTTTACAATTTATGAGACCAAAATGTAAACTGCAAATTATTTAGGAGACTATTAAGCCTAAATTATAAATTATCAACTAATTTTCTAACAATATATAACTTAACTTTAACTTAATGAGATCTGATTATTGATAAACCATTCGATAGAATTCAAGTTAAAATTTAGATTGAAACAATCGTTTGTTAGATCTCACTTACCATCTAACCTAATTTCCGAATAACTGATGCCCATTTTTCTTAAAAATAGGAAGGTTAATTTTTTTGAATCGGAATAGGAAGGTTAATTGAATAAGAAAAACATTGTTTTTTCGAGAGGAGAAAAGGTTCTCACTTCTCAATATTATATAATAAAAAAAACGGTGCTCCTCCTCAATATATGTGAGCAAGAGAATCAAAGTGATCATACCAGCAGGCAGCAGCTAATAAACTATATATTTAAATATGGGTGTTTTATTGCTAATTGAGTGACTCCCTTGATTACATCTCTCTCCATTCTAAATTTTGCTACGAGAGTTTATGAAATGAGACATGTACTACAAAAAAAGTAACAAATAACAAGCTGCATCAATAAAATTTGATAACCAAATCGAAACCGCAATCCTAATAAATACAATAAACTAAAATAAGCCGCCAAACTTTACATTCTTAGATGGTTGATGAAAGCTTGTTTACTTTACTATTCCTTTAATTAACACTAGTGTGTTGCAAGTGTTAGGTTTGGTTTCAATATAAGATTACAAATTGTTCGTTAGCAAAATGAATAACAACAAAAACAAATCAGCCATATTATTATTAGTGTTTGTATAATTTGTTTGTCTCAAGTGTTGTATTTGTTACAAAAGGTTTCTAGTACGTATAAGTGGGCCACTTTTCTTACGTAGCAATGCTTAAAACAACAAAACAACATAGCCACGGGTATATCTGCCCCATTGGAATTATTATGTAAACAAAATATAACATGGATTTTTCTTACATTGAATTAGAAAATCTTATCCATCTCTTTACCCTTCCATGTTTTGTGCTTTCTAGATACCTTTCTCTATCACCCTTCCTTTCTTAATTTCTTTCCATTTTATTTCTAGAAACCATCGACAAATAAAGCCTATTTTAAGTCCCTATAGATGAAAAAATAAATTGAGTCTAAATCAAAATATTTTCTTTATATACACTCCAAACAAAAATAGAACTATGATAGTATCATAGAAACTAATAATTCCCTCACACTCTTCTTTGTTTTTCTCCCACTCAATTTCATATACATCACATCATATATAGTGAAAAAATCACACACGTATATAAACGCAACAAAACAATTGTCTCTTCACCCTCTTCAAAACAATTAAACTATTTCCTCCATTTTAACTGTCTCCTTTCTTATTCTTTGCTTTTCTTTTGGTCATTATTTTATTTCCTTCAATTATGGAAGATGAACATGTTCATATATTGAAAGACTCAAATTATGATGATTATGTGGGATCCGTTGGAGAAGAAGAAGAAGAAGCACTTTCACTTTGTGATCTTCCACTTAACGAAAATTCATCAGAAAGCTTAGACTGTAACAGAAATAATATTCAACAACCAACGTCATTACCAGAATCCAACGAGTTCTTCAACGGTTTCAGCAGTAGCAGCAGCTCCGATATGTGTCCCGCGGACGACATCATTTTCTGCGGCAAACTTATGCCGTTTAAAGAAATATTTAACGTTCAACGCAACGAAAATCTCAACGTGGAATCAAACAAATCACGTACAAATCGGCGGAGATCGGAGTCTGTTTCGTCGATGATTATTCGATCAAACAGTGTCAGCAGTGGTGGTTCTAATCATCTCATGATGAGGAATAGCAGGTCACTTAATTATTGTAAGTTGAGAGAGTATTCTTCAAGTTTTCCTATCTCGAAGGCGCCGGAAGTTGATCGGAATTCTTCTGTAAGGAGCGCTGTGTCGTTGGAAGGTGTGGCGAAGAAGGCAATGAAGCCGCGCTGGTATTCTCTTATGTTTGGGAAAATGAAGAATCCGCCAGAAATGGAACTCAATGATATTAAAAACCGGCAGGTTCGCCGGAATCCATCGAAAAGTATGTTTCCGGCTTCCGAATCAAGTGGAAATTTGGACTTGAATCGAAGCTCCGGTAAGGTGTCGTGGAAAATACTTAAAGCACTGAGTTGCAAGGATCATAACAGTGTCGCCATAACGACGACATTTTCTTTGCCTCAAACATCATCTTAATTTAGAAATTGGATTTCCTAGCAATTTACCCATTCACAAACCAACTATACTAGTTGGATAGGTTTAAATTTTAATGTAGATTTTGTTTTATTTTTAATACAAAAATGTTGAGTTTGAATTTGATTTTGATCCAACAATCATAGATGTTTTGAATGCTTGAATGCGGTAAATTGTTGGGAACGTGGTTCAATTGAGGTGTGTGACTATGGGATGGGGTGAAAATTCTTATTATCTTGACCTTATTGCCCTTGTAATTTTGTTGGATGCATCATATAGATAGCCGGGGTATTATGGTCATTCAATTATTTGTTGCTTGGGTGAGAGGAAAACATAATATTGACTTCACGTAGAAGGGTATTTATATTCGGTCTTGTGTATTATAGCCAACGAGGAATTATATTTCCCCACCAAGATAATGAGAGGATTTATTTATTTAAAAAAATTTAAATTCGAAGTCACTTTTGTACGTTAGGTGGTGGCTATTAATATCAATTATAAGGAGTAAATGAAAATCACGAGAAATCCGACAGTGACCCAAAGAATGTCAGCTTGCATTGCATTGCAAGCCTCGAAATATTAGCTTTTTTCTTTAATAAAACCTTTTTCTTTTTGGAAAGTTGGTACTGAATTAAAAACCTCTCTATATATGAAGATTTGTATTTGAACCTACTAAATTAAATAAAATACTCTTTCCTTACAGTATTATTATTTTGCTAACAAACCTTATCGTATTGTTTGTCCTTTCAAATAATACATATTACATATTAAGGAGTTTATTGTTCATGCTTTATGGATGTAAAATAATTTTATACAATTTTATGCTGACATTCAACGAGAGGCTACCATATTTGTCCATATCATCTTATCTATTTTTAAATAATCATAGGCGTGATACGCCAAAGTAATAGATTCTCACTAGATATCGAAGGAAAACTCTTTTACAATGATAATGCATGTTTATTGATTCATTAGCTAAATGACAATAGTTAAATAACTGCGCGGAAGATATTTGAAACGTAAAAAAAATGACAAATTTTTAGGTGAAGAGAATAATGACCTTTCCTCGAGTTAAAATTCTTTGAAGGTTGAGTTGGAACCTTCTCTTAAAGGACTCAAGCTTCTCAAGAGGAGTTGGGCTTAACGAAAGTTGAATTCATGTCTTAGAAAGAGAAGGATCTTCCTTCTAAAAAAGAACTAGCGACACTAGAGGTCAAGAAAGATACTCTAGTGACCAATTTGTTTAGGGTTAGAGAGTCTTTTCAAAATGTCATCTATTTTATTATCCTATTTAATTTTGAGATCGTCTCAAGTTGGACGAAGTGGTAGATTGGGAAACATGTATAATTGCATGTGTATGTAGTTCCAATATTATAAGAGATGGCTTCAAATAAAGTTGCAGTACGTAGCTTTAAAAAAAAATAACACGTTTCTCAAAATTATTTTGAATTTTCATAGTTTTTCTTCTAATTTGAAACAGGAAAGGAGAATTTTAATTAAAAATAGTAGTGCAAAAGGTACTCAACTAATATAATAATATTGAGTCAAAATAAGAAGAAGAAAAAAAGAAAGAAAACAAAACAAATAAAAGAACTCCCAAAATACATAGGCAAGATCTAAAACCTAAGAAGACAATTTCATGCTTGAATGTTGATAAACTCTACCATATCTATGACCTCCACAACTGAATTCAAGAATATCTTCTCATTCCTTGCCCCCAAGATAACCCAAATGACTGAATCCAAATCTTGAGGATGACCATGCTCACACAAAGTCATCTACGCACTCCATAACATAATACATAATGAGTAGCACCTATGAAGTCCGGATACTCCAAAATGGAGCCGTACCCGTATCGGATACGTATCAGATACCGATACTCCACGAATACTCGCGGATACGTACCCACGAAGTATCAGAATTAATTATTTTAATTTTCAAAATATATTTTATCCGATACTTATTGGATACTTCAAAGATACACAAGGATACTTATAGGATACTTCACAAATACGTATCCTAGAAAAGATGAAAGGAAAAAAGTGAGACAATGTTTTAGAAATTCATTAGAGATGTATATGATTCAATTTTAGATATGCATTGATAGAATTGTTTTTCGATGAACCACTTAAAATTATACTTCTTATGGATGAAGGTAACGAGAGAGGTGATTCAATTAATCAATATTTGATCAAATCTGTGTTGAATGCTTCTCTCCGTATCCCAACAAATGAAAATATAATATAGTTTATAAGAAAATTTTACATGCATATAATAAGGGTAATCAATGCTTATTTTCTTCAAGTATATTTACATATATATAAATTTTAATATAAAAAAAAAAATCACATATCCGCATATCCGTATCGTATCGTATCCGCACCCGTATCCGTATCTAGGCTTCATAGAGTAGCACTGATATCTGTAATTATTTTAATGAGGTGCTAGCTTGTCAATAAAAAAGTTTTTCTACCATATATAAATTTATACATGTTAAAAAATTTATATAGATAAGATTGTTTTGAAACTTATGCATTTTATATTAAATATATATTTTAATAAATAATCAGTGATTTTTTTTGTTGACGTCGTTCAGGTTTTACAAAAATACTCTGCTAGAAATAATTTTATCAAATACATGAAATTTGAAATTTTATTCATCACGTTTTGTGAGATTAGCCCCTTCAACAAAACTCAGCCTCAATTGCAGTAAAAAAAAACTCAACCCCGGTTGGTCAAATTTGCATTAACATCATGTAGATTCCATTTTATCTACCCTACTATTTTAATTTCATCATTTCTGCAAATTGAACGTTTAACAAAAATAGTCCCATAAATTGTCAAAAAATAATTAATCTCGTAATTTTCTTCTTCTTTATTTCATACAAGAATTTACCTGTTCGTCAGCAAATGAGTTGATTCATTCGAATTGGAATGCACCAATTTCCCTTTTTATTATGCTGAAAATAGTCATACTACAAGATATCCTCAGTTAACGTTTGTTATAAAATACTGTCATGTCCTGTCATTGATGTGAATCATGTGATTTCCAGTGCATTTTTAATTTCAATTAGGCAACGGACTTATATAATTAACAAAACTATTGAAGATAATAAAACCAGAAAATTGACTTCCAACTAATTTTTATTTTAAATGTTTAAGCGACCACATACGGTGTCAATAATAATCAATAAATGCAAGATTAGAACATTCAAGATTAGAAAAAGAAACGGTGCTTCTACCAAAAATGAAATGAAAAAGAAAGGGTGATATTTTGAATATTTGAATGTGATTTTTGACTTTTGAGTTATTTTTCACTCTTTCCCCCTAATGACGGGATCATGGGATGGCTAAGTAAATTGATGAAACATGATTTAAATGAATATATATGAGTTGCGTGTGCTAATAAAATATGCCAACACAACCCTACCATTATTCAATAGCTAAATTATGTCAGTGATAAACAACATGCCCACGTATGTCTTAATCTCGGCCGAAGAACTAAGAAAACTAAGAAAACTAGATTTTTAATGGCTTTCGTTGAGAATTGTCTCAAAATTAATGAATGCAACTCGACGAAAATCGTGGTACAATTTGAAGAAATCGGGACACAATTTTGTGCATGTTTTGAGAGTTTTGTTTCGACTATAATCGAGGTACAATTTTTGGATAACGTTTGGTTGTACTATGTATAAACTGAAAAATTAGCGCACAATTTTGACAGCATTTGCATTGTGTAAGACTTCATTCTTTATGTTTTGAGATAGAGGCTTCAAGTGAAAGAAACTTGAGAAATCAAATGAGGTAACTTTAGGGTGAGAGTCTTTGGTGAGCATTCTCTTGGGTTGAGAAACATTTGTAAACACCTTAGGTGAGTGAAAATCATTGAATGTCTTGTTCATCGAAGAGATTGATAAAATGATATAAGTTAGGGTTGATTCTTTGTGAGCTTGTTGAAGCTAATTTCTTGTAACCCTTTTATATCTCTTTGTGAAGAACTCTTTGATATTAGATTGGAGATCATCTATCCCCAAAGTATGTCAATTTGGGCCGAATTGCTTAAACATTTTTTTGGTGTGTTTGCTTCTCTTCTCTTTTATATTTTGCTTGTGGTTTTGTGTTTTACACTTCATTCCTAAATTAGATCGAGGTTTGTTTTTATTAATTGTTTGAGGTTATTTTGACATTGATTACTATTTTTCTGTGCTCCACACATCTACATTTATTGGTGTGAAATTTGAGTCTGAATCACAACAACTTTAATTTGTCACACTAACTATTATTATCTACTTCTTTCTTTCTCTTTCTATTTCTATGATGCATATTTGGATTGACCCTTGTAGGAATTATGAAGAGCCATTACGAGTTTGTCCCTAGAGTTGTCGGAATTACGACGAGCCATTAAGAGTATATCAATTAAAAGTGATTATATCTACCTCTCTTCCCCCTTACTCCAAGTCCAACAACGAAGATTTACTATTATGGAGACAACAATGATTTCTTAAGAGTTATAGACGTAAACATAGCAAACGATATGATTAGGGGATGGCCAATCTGTCTTACTCCACCCCGTGTCATCAACCTTGTCTAAAATGGGATGGGTTGAATTACAAATATAGGGTTGAAGTTCTCATCCTACCCCACCCGGCCACGGGTTGATCCATCGATAGCAAAACACAAGAAAATAGAGCTAATGCATAATAATGACTATAATTTTACTTTCAGATTAAACATCATGTGTAGTCCTTACAGTGCTAAAACCTTTATATTTGTTAGAGACAAGAATTTTCATACTTCATTACTAGTCTATTCAAGACCAACACGCCCAACTGGTAATAGCTTGAAGTTTTTTTGTTCTTTCTGTATATCCTTTTGTGTCTCGTGATAACCAGCAACTTTACAGTTACACAATAGCAAATACGATTATTTACATTATAGGCTATAATTTCCAAATATTACCCGTGGTTGTCAATTTTTTCATGTGCTTAATTTTCTAAGATAACTGTTGCGAACATCTTTAGCTCTACATAGCAGAATGTGTGTGTGTGTGAGTTAACAACATCATTATGTAACAATGGAATTATTTGAAAGACATTCTTCCTTACAACATAACGTGATAGGAAAATCCAATAATCACCTATTTGGATGGTTGGTAGTGTAGATGCAGGACTTACGTGGCATTAATGTATTGAGTTGTTTATTACAATTATGAAGCAATTACACATTGAATAAGATTGTAGAACAGTTATGCAACATTAATGTTCTAAATATCTAATTATGACCGACAGTTAGTAGCAATTATGTATTCATAAATATATGATCTGGGTAGGGGGTGCATTTGGTAGATTTGGACCAAGTTCATTCTCTTGAATCAAGTGTTATCTCAATACTAGTATCAATTTTTAAATTTCTATTCTCTTACCAAATTTTAATGAAAATTTATGTTCTAACTATCAAAGCTTCCTAATAACACATGAAAAAGCCTAAAATACTCTCAGCGATAGTTAACTACCATTGGTCTAACCGACATCAGTTAACTGCCGTTGGCCTCAATGGTAGTTAACCGTCGTTCACATTAGTAAAAAAAAAAACAGTGCAGCCTGCACTGTGAATTCTAGCCAATTTGACTTGTTTTGACTTGTAATTTCAAACGGCAATTCCGCAAGAAATCAAAACGAAACAACAACATCCAGCAATTACAAACATCAACATTTCTTAGTTTATCAATTAATCGGCAACATTACACAAAACCAATAATTCGTTAACGTTACACAATTGTTTGGAATTCGGCAAATTTTACACATTATGCAACACATTACACTAAAAGTACATTAATTTATAATTCATTAGATGAATTTTATATATATATATATATATATATATATAATTCATTAACTGTTAGTTACATCTTGACCACAAAAAATGGTCATTACATCATATATTCCAAAAAATACGTCGGTGTATATCAACCAAAAAAAGATGAACACCGACCAAAAAGAGTCATATTTCATCTAATGAAACTAAATCATCCAAACGTTCCGCAACATATTCAAATTCTTCATTTGGTTTAACCGGAGTGTCACCGCACAAAATAGGATTGTCTTGATTTGTTGGTTTTTTGGGTGAAACCGGTCTCTGTTGTCTCTCAATCTTCATGAGTGTTCGAAAACGATCGTGTTGATCCAAAAATTCATCCTCCCGTATTTCCGCCTCTTCGCTCTTGTGTAGCTTCCACTCTGTAGATGATGGAGGTAGTGGGCAATCATTTTTCAACAAAAGAAGGACAAAATGATTTGGGATTAAACCAAGGCAAATCATGTTGCTTTTCGGGTTAACAGGAGGCCTACCTCTAAGTGGGAAAAAAGTCTCTGAGAATCCAAGATCAAGGGTAGTCATCTCTACCATCGGCCTATTGTAACAAGATGCAACGATGTGACCCATATCCGGGAATGTCAACCATTTATCGTTGGGGTTGGGGGGGGGGGGTGCAAAAGCACTACAATTTTTGGGAGGATTCAATCCATTCAAGATGTAGTTATAGCAGTCTTCGTCTGCACACATCCCGATGTAGTCGTTCCTATGCTCTTTCACCTCTTGAATAAGTGATATCTGCACCATAACATGACTTTCTTCCGTCAAACCCGCGGATTCGGCTATAGCTATAAACCCACAATGCCCATCGCCAACAACATCAACAATTCTCTCAATATATGATCTCATGAATTTTGAACTGTAATACATAGGATTCGATGAATCATAATTTCTTGGAACCGGAACCGAAGTTGGAATCAACGAACGTGGAGAAATGCCAATGCGAGCACCTTTTCTTTTAGGTTGTGAAGATTTTTTTGGTGGTGAAGATTGACTTTCCGGATGTTGAGAATCAATAGTCTCTCACGAAGATGGGATCATACGTGTCGATTTTGGTGTAGATTTGATTTTTTTTTATTTGCTCCTTTGGTTGGTACCTTTCTTGGAGGTGGTTACAACATTGTGGTCTCCGGAAACGCTAACAACCGCAAACCCTCTTTGGTTTCTAGTTTCATTTGGTATGGATCCCTTGTGAGACGTACTTGAATACCACTCTACTCCTCTGCGGCCGAAAACAAATCTTCGTTACTTTCTTCTTCACCCATATACAACTTATGCCAATGCGGGTGTATCTCATCCAATCGAATGGGCTTGTTGTGACGGATTTTCATAGCAATGAAGCATGCACGAGGTAGGCCATACAACATCCTTTGAACACAACCACAAGTTTTCTTGTCCATGCACAACGTTTTCCTAGCACGCTCTTCGTCCACACAACTAAAGTTCATGGCTTGTCTAGACATGTTACCCCCCAACCCCGAGTACAAAGTGACATCTTTGTATCTATGTTCCAAGAACTTAACGCTCCTACCAAACGATGACTGTATCTCCCCAATCTGGATTGCCAACATCTCATATATTTTTTCCTAACAAGTATCCAAATCACCCTTGGAGGTGGACATATATTCCTTCACTACATCATGAGCTCCTTCAACTATATTCGTGGTCCTGCACCCAAGATGTAACACAAGGTATGTCCATGCCTAACTAGTTTCTCCTTAAAAGGCTTCAAAATGGTAGTTTGAACATAGAGAAGAAACTTTGGATAATCCTTACAAGCATCTTGAAATTTCATTATATTACCCGAATATAACTCTTGAGTAGGAGATTCAACCAATTTTTCCCATGCATCAAATATGGTATCAACTATCTTACTATGCTTCACCTCGTCGACAATCTTTTTTTGTCCATCCACTACCACAACATTTTGTTTGACTTTACAATCAGTGATGATTTTTGATCTAACATTTTTCCCAACATGGAGATAACAAACTATTGCACTACTATCTGGAAGAACATTTGCTACAAAATTCATCATTCCAATGTCCCTGTCGGTCACTACCACCTTAGGCATATCACTATTTGGGCCAAGAAGTTTAAGCAACATTTGCAAAGCCCAAGTAAAGTTATCCTCCTTCTCCGACGTCATAAATGCAAAACCAACCGAATATGTCAAATAGGTTGAGGTCACTCCAACTATTTCAAACAACGACATCATGTACAAGTTGGTTTTGTACGTGGAATCTATTATCAAAACCGTCGGAAAATTGTTAAACAACTTTACCGATGTTGGATGAGTCCAAAATATGTCTTGAACAGTTTGACTTTCACCTTTTTCTCTTATGAAATAAACATATTCATTCTCTTCCAACTTTGAGAGTAGAAATTGCATCTCCGTCAAGTCACCCCTTTTTGCCTTTTTGAATTGATGACGTTCATTGTAGACTTGTTTGTTATTTGTCATGCACTCTTTCCATTTCTTCTTCAAATTTGTCAAAATATTTTTTGGTTTCGTCGAACTATTGGTCAAGTCACGTACAATCTTCTTGTCGTCCTCCTTTAATCTTCCCGCAAGAAGGTGCCCTGCTACATATGACACTATCTCATGGTTGTGAACACCATTAAGAATAGTCAATTTTCAAGCATTGTCTTCCTTGACGGCATATCCACGCACCTTGAACAAACACCCACATTTTCTTGATCTCGTTGCTTCATGCTTCATTTTTCTCTTCGGTACTTTGTGCTTGCCACTCCGTTCACAACCCAACTCCAACATAGCATTTCTACCTTCACAAAATCTTTTAACGATAACCGTAAATCTATCCCTATTTGTTTGTCGACGAACCCAACCGAGCAATTCGTCTTTATCTTTCCATCTATCTCGGGTCGAAAAGAAATGAGATGTGTCCACTTCGCTGTCACGAAGTTTCCACACACCGGAATTGATGCTTGAAGCCTCAACTTTAATGGAAGCTTCAACCTTAATGGAATCAACAACACTAGGTTTTCGATCACCCGGATGATCACCCGCATTCTCAACCATATCTATAAATAAACAACATATAATTGCTAAAATAATTAATTAACATGTATCTAATATCATATAATAACATAAACAAACCAAAAAAATAATATTTGAGGCAGTAGCACTGCCATTTGAAATTTTCAAAAAATTTCTAAGTGCTGAGCGGCAGTTAACAACCGCTAACTCCCAGCGGTAGTTAACTGCCGCTGTCATTCGTGTCAGTAAAAAAAACAACAAAAGGCAATCAAATGTAAACGAGTTTTTTGATGCAATACCTGGTTTTTTTTTATGTATGTTTTGCGTAGAAACGTCCTGGCAATTCAGCAGCAATGATTTGGAACCAAGATTTTGACACAAGATTTTTGAAATGGAGATTTTTTGAGTATAGGTAATGGTGAGGTAAGGTGATGAGTGAATAGGAGGTAGAGTTGTACTAGTTTTGGAGGGAAAAACACAACGACAATTAACTACCGCTGGAGCAGACGACAGTTAACTACTGCCGGTTATCCCAACGGTAGTTAACTACCGCTGGGGGTATTATAGGATTTTCCATGTGTTATTATGAAGGTTTGATAGTCAGAATAACAATTTTCAATTTTAATAGGTTGTTTGTTGGATAACACCGTCTTTGAGTGGTCTTAGCACCATAACAAAATTATCACATTACCATATTAGAGACGTGACTTTAGTATTAAAGAGTTGTCTTAGTATCATATTAGAAGTGTAAGTCTCGAACAATTTTTTACAGTAGTTAACCGCACAACTGTAGTTGAACTTGTTTTATCCTGGAAGCGGCGTGGTTGATAGTCTACTTTTCACAATTTTGGACAGTGCCACAAAACGTTTGAGAGCGACATGGTCGTGACTCAACTTAGTAACATTTAAATTTTTAGCATATCATCATTTTAAAATGCAAATTCTTTAACCCATTTGAAATGGGTGTTGTTTTGAGACTTTAGAGTATGTTCTTCTTAAGTTCTTATGTTCGATTCTCCTTAGTGCAAATTTCATTGGGTTAAGTTCATACATTATTTAAATCTTCCTCCCTAGAAGATGACAGTACGATGGGATTGAACCGCTCGATAATAAGTCGGTCTTTGGATCGGATATCATTTTTTTTTAATATTACAAACTCTTTTTGAATGAGATTTTGTTGCCTTGCCCCCCACCCACCCACCCATCTTTTCTCTTTCTCTTTCACATTCTTTTTTTTTTTTTTGGTAGAAAGGCGAAATAATAAAGCCATTATAAACTCACACACACAAGTGGAGGTACCGGGGTTCGAACCCCGGTCATAGCATCCGGCCTAACAATTTCGGCATTTTGTCAGTTGAGCTAGGACTCACATTCTATTTTTTTTATTAAGAAAGAAACTATTGTTTTCCTCTCTTTCATGCTCTTTTTTTCCCTTTCTAAATTTTTTTCTTTCCTTCCTTTTATTTTTTCGCTCATACTTACTCTATTTTAATTTACTCTTAAGAAACTCTTCCAAAAGAAGTTTGAAATATGGGATTGGGGTTGAACGATTAAGAAAAACAGTTGAATTATAAGGGTAAAATCCGTCTAAAAAATAACATGATCAAGATGAACACTGCAAGCAATATACATGGCTTGAACTTTTCGTGTTAGAAAAAGGCTAAATGTTACCGGGCATTAGATGACGAAAAAACAATGAATGCATAGTAATAATTAGATTAACTTTTGCATTTAAAAATATTTTATTTTCATTCATTCTAAAAAATAAAATAAAACTACACCTTGTTTACCCGTATAAGTCGTATACATTTGTTGTCCTGTATAGCAATCATTTAGTTTTGATCCAAGCATTCAATTCCAAAGTTTAGAAACACGTAGAAGGAGTGAGTGTGACACTTTCGTAATTTAACCAACAAATGGTTAGTTTTGATCATATAGTATATGTTGGTCCGTTTTCTTTAAAAAAAAATATGTTGGTCCGCTTGTATGATACTATGACAATCATAAAGAGACAATGATTTTATTAAGCAACTGAGTTTAAATAGTTAGTGAGTTTACGAGAATTTGAGTTCGATTAATGATGAAACAATTCTTGATCATACTCTATGTTGAACTCAGGATTATCGGACCCTTTTTCTCAAGAAATAGACAATGATTTAAAATAGCTATGGTGAGCTTAGATTTTGTCAAAAGGAACATTAGAATTTCAGCTATTGAAAGTCAAACATTAATCATATTTATTTTTAATTAGGGGAACATTTTAGTAATATACTAATCACTAAAGTGGTAACTTGGGATATACCTGATGTATTCAAGAAATGCCATTTTGGAATACTTTATCCGGCACTGTCACTCTACACATATTAATTGTCTTGAACTGCTAATGTTTTGTATTAGAAAAAGTGGAGTTTGTTATTTTGGTAGGGAAGTGTTTACCATCACTCACACGGTACTATGCAGAGTGTGGTTGTGATCCATGATGCATCTAGAGAAATCAAATCCAAAGTTTTTCATTGGGCTCCTAATGGATTATCACTCAACTCAGGAGATAACCTCACTCTAGTTGTAGTTCTTCACCAAGTTACCACTCCATGTACGTATATAACCTTCCTTCAATTATATTATAAATTTAATTTGTGTACAAAATATGTATAAAATATTTTTATACATCTATCCAATCAAATTTTACCAGTAAATATTTGTGAAAATATTTTAGGAACTCTCATTATTACACTTCATAAAAATTAATCTTTCACATTATACCGTCAAAAACATATAACTTTGGTACGTGAGATCGGCTATATGGATCAAACCATGTCATAAAATTTAGATATGCATTTATGTATGGATAGACAATATACTTATGTGTTTCTCTTGATTATTTACCACCAATTTTTCTTTTGGAAGTGGGATGCAAAATCAGTGTTGACAGTAGAATGCCATTTGGAGCAAATCAGATTATCATTGAGGCAGAAGTTGCAAAAAAGAAGGAAGAGTATATAAAAAATGAGGAGCTTGCTCATATTTATAAACTGTATAAATCGATGAAGGTAATGTGAATACACTAGTTATAAGCTTTTTCTCTATTTGGGTATAGCAGGGTAACATTAAAATTTGAAGAAAATGTCACATGTTAACTATTACCGTAGCTAATGATACAATATTGTGCATCATTTTTTTCAGATTGGATTTAATATAGAAATAGCCATGGGATCTTCACCTAAGACTGTTGCATTAAAATCAGCCACAAAGTTAAAGGCTACTTGGTTGATACTAGACAGGTAAGATGAAATCAAATTACTTTTTTTATTCTTAAATATGAAGTTATGCATTTGTTGATTTACAATGTAGTTACCTAAAATCATTTTGTTTCATAAATCATCAAATTAACAAGAACCTCATATCAATGAATGATGTACCTTAAATGGTCACAGGAAAATGAAGAATAATGAGGATTACTTCCTTCATAAGCTTTCTTGTGGGATATCAAGAATAAGAAGTTCCAATAGAATTATACGTATAAGAGGACCAATAGACACTCCCCAAAAACAAAGAAGATCATATAGAAGTTCTGAAACATATGCTAACAGTATACAATCACATGACTTGTCAACTGATTTAGACCTTTTCACCATTGACATTTTCTCCAACAGTAAGTCCTTGATTGCTTTTTTATTTCACCTCATGTCATTTAGTAAAAAATACTCCCTCAAAAATTGAAGAATGGAGAAATTACTATTAATTAAAACGACAATACTGACCATTTTACGAATGTTTATGGTGAAATTTGAACTACGTTCCTTGAGATTATAAGGCTAAACTCTTACGGTTGATCTACCACCGGACAAAAGATATTTTGATAATAACAATAATAATAGTATCAAATATGTTATTAGTTAGAGTTTTCTTACATTTTATTGATAGGTCATGTAAACTATCAAATGTATCGTGATCAAGGACCGAGACAAAAGATACCCCTTGAAGAGAACAGACGAAACGAGCTGAGGGACTCAAAACAGAAACAAGAGTTCAAAGAGAACAATAGCAAAATGCAAGAACATGAAAGTTTAACCACAAAGGTGTATCAGAAAAGTGACAGATACTTCTGCTCTGGTGGAGCTAGGAACTTTTTTCTTGGAGGGGCTGAAAAATATACAATATGTGAACAATTGTTCAAATTTGAGTAATTTGCATATAATAAATTAATTTCAATCACTTCCTCCACTTGGGGGGAAAAAAGGCTTTTAAAATTTATGTTGCTGTATGCTTCTATGGATCATTTACATATGATACATCAGTTTTGTCACATCATGTCCTATACAGTTACCTCCAAAATAATGTTAGAAGGATAACCATGATTTTCCTCTCAGCCACAGTTCTAAGACCAAAAAGAGTAATCACTCACATCTAATAAGCAATAATGTGAAAGAGAAAAAAACTGGCATATTGCATAAAGTAGAATCAACTTAATAGATCTGTCAAATAACGTTTAGACAAAAAATTCATACTACAACTCAATTCTCAGAAAGAAAAAACAAAATAAAGAAAAGTTGTGCTGCAAACACCGTAAGCTATTTACACTGTGTGGAAGCTTGTCATGCAAGTTATTGTTATCATTGTTGTCTAATCAACTGAAGTCAATCAAAAGACACGGATCCATCAAGTCATCAAGGTTTGCTTCAACATCGTCCTCCAAATAAATTGGCTTCTTTCCTTTTTCATCAACCAAATTTGTCTCAGACGAATGCACATGCCTAGCATCGTTATTGTCTAACCGAAGATCCAGATCCATAAAGTCACCATGGCTTGCTGCAACATCGCTCTCCAAAGAAATTGACTTCTTCCCTTTTTGATTAACCAAATTTATCTCAGAGGAATGCACGCGACTAGTATCGAAGCCTTCCCAATTCTCTTGTCTATATAACACAGACCCCAATGAACCACTTTTATACGGAGAACTTGATTCTGACATCTGATATTGAGTCTCCATAGGTGGTGGAATTTGACGATACTCACCAAGCATCTTACATGAAGGAAGTGGAAGGTATGAACATTGTGGGGGTGTAGGCAGGTCTGATACCATAGCCATAGGTATATGAGAAGTTCCAATGCTACCCCTGAAATTGATGAAAGTAACTGTAAATTTAACACCTCATATAAACAATTTTAACATATAATTTGAATTGTATATGAAAGACAGTGGCATTACATAATCTGCTCACCTATTAATCAATGTTGAAGTAGTATGATTGCTTGTAGAAGCACTTCCCACATTATCGTAGAGCATGTTTGGGACATATAAAAGTTTTCCAAAGCTGTTTTCATTTATCTCATCATAAATTGATGGATATTTTCCAAATTTCACTTGTGGGATATTGATTTCAGCTTCTTGTGAATCCTCAACTTGTTGGCTATTTGAACCATTTTTATTCAACTCATCATTCAGTTCCATCTTGTTAGGGAAGGGTGACAAGCCACACCTATCAAGTTTTCTTTTTCTTGCATTCCAAAAATTCTTGATGTCATTATCGGATCTTCCAGGCAACTATCACAAAAGAACGAATACAAATTAACGATCAAGAAAATACAAGAATATGTAAAACTAGATTTTTCAGAAGCTCTCTCAACCTTATACACATGCAACTTAAAACTATCAACCTCTACTAAACAACTTATAGGCATGGTAATTGATAAACTCCCTGGCTTCAAACCCATAGCAAAAATTGCTAACTAATAAAACTGTTTCAATATGTTATTGTAAAAGGTATAAACCAATCTAATAAATAACCAACAAGGTATAACAGACGTGGTAAATATGTGAGTCTCCCAAGAACAAATACAAATTAATGACATGATCATCAAAATAATTAACAAGGTATAAAACAAGTGGTAAACATTATACTATAGTATTTATTTAAATTGCACAATGTGTGATCTAACGAATATGGTTGCAATTGTAGAAGGAGAGATAAATATTTCAAATAAAACAAAAAGAATAGAAGTAAAGAAAGAAGATAAAACCTCCTGAGCCAGCTTAGACCATTTGAATTCACCAAAGTTGTTAAAGAATCGAAAGACTTTGGTTTTTTCTTCTTCACTAAAAGGACCTTCTTCGCATCTGGTTGTAGGTGATTATACCATCTTAGACGACAACTTTTACCGCAACGTGTAAGCCCCACATTTCTTGATACCTCGTTCCAATTTCTGGTTCCATGTTTTTCCACATATGCTTTTAACATTTCATCCTCTTCTTTTGACCATTTTCCTTTTTTCAACTCTTTGTTATTATCCGATGATGAAGACATTGTGATGATAAGTATAAAGAACGCTTAAAACTGAGAAGAAATATATGAAACTATGTGAGCAGTTCAAGTTTATATATACTGCACTTTTAGAAGAAATACAATGAAACTGTATTTCCGCAATACCTGGGAAATGAGAGAGTCTTAACTAATGATTAATTATAATACGAACTAATGATCTAACTACTGATTAACTGTGATTCATGTAAGGCAATATATTTTATCCTATAAGTGATGCTGACTTAACTACAGTTTCTTCTTTAAGCAGATATAGTTGTTAGTTAACTTTTCACATGAAAATTCTTAGATAAGCAATGTAACTTATCCCAATTATATTATGTATATCGCACAAACCTACCTGCTTTTATGAACCACAAACCTACCTGCAAACCTAAATAATAATAAAAAAAAATTACTTTATATATTTGTTTGTTACAATCATATCTTTTAAATTTGAAAATTATATGATTATTTTTAGGGGAAAAACTTATATGAATATTATTAATTGTTTATAACATAATTCATTTTAAGTTTAAAATGTTGATTTCCACTATTATTTTTCATTTCAAAATTTAATTAATATTTATTTGAATTTTTTTATTTATAATTAGGGAAAAGATGGACACTCACGTGCCCGTCTTTCCTCTTTTTTTATTGCTCTAAGTCTAACGCGTGTAAATTGTCAACGATATTTTATAGAAATTTTGCATGTAAATTACAAACGATATTTTATATAAAAAAAATTATATAGAATAAAATTATAAGTATAGGTATTTGTGAATTTCAAATGTAACAAACTAAACAAACTATAATTATCTTTGGGTTAATTAAGTTTTTGGTCCCTATAAGTATCTGCAATTTCGTTTTTAGTCCCTATAAAATAAAATCACACTTGATGACGGCGCCGCTTCAATGGGTTTGCTGATTGCTAGTTAGGATCAATTTTGGAGACGTTCACCAATACTCAATTGCTTCCAATCAACTCACCTGTTCTCTTCAGCCAATTCAACTCACGTGATTAATTAGTGTAATTATACGTATGCTAATTCAATCGTGTATCAGTTTGTACATAATCAATTGTTAGATTTGGTTTATAACACAGCACAAAATATGAGAGGCCTTAACGGCGTGCAACCTCGACGACGGCCATTTCCGTCGGAGGGGAGGCTCACCAGGGGGGGAAGGGATCCAAGCAGGGTGCCACATATTGGGGGGATGAGGACGATTGGCTTGTTGTGAGACGGCGACGGGGGAAAGCTCAGGGACAGGACTGCGGCAGTCGGAATTGGCAACAGGAGTACGGACAACATGAGAACGGGAATGATTTTGGAACCAGACAACCTAGGGTTAGGGATTCAACGGTTCGTCCAAATGGTAATAGGCACGGTACGTTTCGAGGAGCGGTGGTGCAACCCTATTTACGGCCTACACACAGTGAGGTAGCTGACCGGCGATCAGAGGTGGATGGTGACCTCCTTCTGCATTGCGATTTTGGTATTGAGGGTAAGGGAGGCGCACGCGACGTTGAGGCTGCAGGAGGGGAGAGAGCGAGCAGCGAACAGGCTGATGGCAGGAATGAAATGCTGACAGTTTCGCAGTATAAACGGTTCGTAACGTTTTATTTTACTAACTTTCCGCCGTTTTTATCTAATTTCTATCTTCGTAAGGCCTTTGAGGTTTGTGGGATTCTTGAGGAGGTTGTTGTTCCGAGTCGTAGGAATGTGTATGGGGATGTGTATGGGTTCGTTCGTTTTTCAAAAGTCCGAGATATTGGGAAGTTGTTAAAGGCTTTGAATGCTATTTGGTTTGGTAGTTATCGTGTTATGGCGAAAGTAGCTCGCTTTGATCGCAGTGTGGAGGGAGAGGGAGACCGTGGTAAGGAGGTTGAGGAAGGGAGAGGTGTCGTGGTTAACAAGCAAGTTGGTGAGGGAGTCAAGTTAGATGTTCGTAATGGGACGCGTCGGATTGGTGAGGGAGTAAAGGGTGCACCGGTGGGAGCTATGAAGGATTGGAATGGGAAAGGCAGCCCAGATGTGGTAAACGGTGTTGACGCGGACACGGTGGGGGACGTGGTTGTTTCGGAGAGGAACGATGTAGGAAAAGCTGGAGGTGGAGGGGGGTTGTGTGTCGATAGTGTTGAGGTGGGGAACGTGGTCAGAGGTGTGAGGGATGGTGTATTATTTGCGTCGGAGAAGCAGAAATCGGGTGCAACGAAGATGGTAAGGTTGTATAGGTCAATCGAGAATGATGTTAGCTGGGCACGAGCTGGAGTAATGGCTAATGTGGTGAATGGGGAAGTAATCACGGTAGTCCAAAAGCGGGTGGCAGATGCTGGCTTTGAGGATCTTGACATTATTCCTTTAGGAGCGGATAGAGTCGTCTTGCGGAGTAGGTATGCTAAAGGTGCGTGGGATATGCTTGGGGAAGCGAAAGATTTTTTTGCCCACTTTTTTACTAATGCGGTGCGGTGGGACAAGGAAGTGGTACCCTTTCGTCGGGGGGCATGGTTGAGATTGTATGGAATTCCAATTCATGCCTGGAATGAATATTTTTTTAAATTATGTGTGATGGACTGTGGAACTTTTCTGCGTACTGATGATATGTCTTTGGAAAGAGGAAGATTTGATTTTGCCAGAGTTCTGATTTCAACGCCCTCTTTAGACATCATTTCGTGTATGGATCAACTGTCGATTGATGGGGTTTTGTTTGACATTAAAGTTATGGAGGAAGGGGGTGCTTATGTTGGAGAGGACGCATGTCTTTTTGAGGATGAAGACGAGGAAAATTCTCCGTCATATAACGAGGAAATTCAAGGGGATCGGGAGTTTTGTAAAAACGCTGATACTATTGTTGAACAGTTAGTAAAGGAGTTAGAGGTGGTGGAGTTGGACAATGCGTGTGAGGTGAAGGATGTCGGTGAAGTGGGCTATGTTAAAGTTGATGATATCTCGGAAGATTTGTCGAAAGTGGGGGCGCAAGCATCAACGAATAATGATGGGGAGGCGGCTATTTAGAGTTATTCGGAGCCGGTGGGGGTGAGTTCTATGTCTGGTACTGAGGATAGGACTACTTGTGATGGGGAAAGGACTCAAGAAGATGGAGTCTTGATATTAGGCAACCAAGCTGAGGAGGTAGGGGATGAAGACCGAGTTCAAGGCAAGGTATATGCCCCTCATTCGGAAGGAAAGGTTATTGTTGCGGCAGTGTCCGCCCCTACATGTAAAGGTAAGTCGAAGATGTCAGGACCTTGGAGTACAGAGTGGATGAAGGATCATCATGGGGGAGCCGGTATTATTTTTTTCTGCTAAGAGGAAGGTTATAAAAGTGGGGAAACGAAAAGTGAAGAATTGCCAGGAAGTAGTGGAAGGTACTAAACTTCGGAAAATCGGAGGTGAATTGCGTCATACGATTCACACTCTGAAAAAGGTGGCTCGTATGTCTAGCAAAGATAGAAATGTTGTTTTACGTACTTTAAAAAAGCGAGCTGTTAAGAAAAAGCAGCCTGTTAGTGAAGTTGGCTCTTAAAGCAATTCTGATGAAGCTGCATCTTCTGCATCTGTTAACAAAGAGTGGAATAATTGGGTGGTGCTACATGGTAAAGAGAAGGAGGTGGCTGATGATGTATGGGGGATAGGGAAGGCTATAGGGTTACAGTTTGAAAGGGATACACATAACATGTTTGGAGCGCTTGATAGGAAAGGGCTTAGCAAGTGGGAGATAAGTAGGAACGTTGAGGGAAGGAGTGGCGGGTCAGTTGGTGATGAGAATTAGGTGGTGGCGGACGTTGGTGGGGGGTGAGGGTGTGAAAGATGCGGATTGTGTCCTGGAATGTGCGTGGGTTAGGTGGGCAGGAGAAACGGAAGGAAGTTAAGGAGTTGGTGAAGGAAAAGACGCCTTTTGTGTTGTGTATTCAAGAATCTAAGCTGCAGGTTGTTGACAGTTTTTTATGTACATCGTTGTGGGTGTCTACGAATCTTGATTTTTCTTACAGTCCGTCCCAGGGGGCGTCTGGAGGTTTGATTACGATTTGGGATACGTCGGAGGTGGAGGTGTGGTTAACGGCTCGGGGTGAACACTTTCTGATGATTCATGGAAGGTTCATCAAATCTGGTGAAGATTTTTATATCTTTAATGTCTACGCGCCCTGTGATCGAAATGTTAAACAAGTATTGTGGACATCTCTTTCAGCTCATTTGTTATCGTTAGGTAGTAGTAATGTGTGCATGTGCGGGGATTTTAATTCTGTGCGGTCAGCAAGTGAAAGGCGTTCAGTTAGGGGGACTAAGGTGATGGATGATAGTACAAGTTTCAATGATTTTATTGTTGATAATGTTTTGATTGATTTACCGCTGTGTGGTCGAAAGTTCACTTGGTACAAGGGTAATTGTCTTCAGGTGGCTCAGTTGCGGGGTCTTTCTGACCATTGTTCTATTGTGATATCGGTTGACGAACAGAACTGGGGTCCACGCCCGGTTCGGTTGTTGAAGTGCTGGCAAGATATGCCTGGGTATAATAATTTTGTTCGCGAAAAATGGAGCTCTTTTCAGGTTTCCGGGTGGGGCGGTTTTGCTCTTAAAGAAAAATTAAAACTCATTAAAACAGCTCTTAAGGAATGGCATGCTTTGAATACTCATAATCTGTCGACAAAGATTGATTCTTTAAAAAACAGACAAGAGTTTCTAGACAATAAAGGAGAGGAGGAGGATTTGTCTGAGGAAGAGCTTGGTGAACTTCATAGTATTTCGACGGATATTCATTATATGTCCCGCCTTAATACTAGTATATGTTGGCAGCAGGCGAGATTAAATTGGCTTCGAGATGGTGATGCAAATTCTAAATTTTTTCACTCTGTTATGGCAGCACGTAGAAGGCTTAATTCTTTGTCTTCGATTATGGTGAATGGGGTAGCGGTGGAGGGTGTGCAACCGATCCGTCAGGCTGTGTACACACATTTTAAAAATCACTTTCTTGCTCAAACGATGGATCGGCCGAGGGTGGGTCATTTGCAGTTTCGGAAACTTTCGGTTATTGATAGGGGCAACTTGATTAGACCTTTTTCGGTTGATGAAATTAAGGCGGCGGTTTGGGATTGTGATAGTTACAAGAGTCCAGGTCCGGATGGAATCAACCTTGGATTTATCAAGAATTTTTGGCAAGAGATGAAGGATGATATTGTGCGGTTTGTTATAGAGTTTCATAGGAATGGGAAATTATCGAAAGGTATTAATTCTACGTTCATAGCTCTAATACCCAAAGTGGACAATCCTCAGATCTTAAATGAGTTTAGACCTATCTCGTTGGTGGGGAGTTTGTATAAAATATTGACCAAAATCCTAGCTAATAGGCTGAGACAAGTTATTGGGAGTGTTGTGTCAGAAGTGCAGTCTGCTTTTGTGAAAAATAGACAAATTCTTGATGGTATTTTGATTGCTAATGAAGTGGTTGACGAGGCTCGGAAGCATAAGAAGGAGCTTTTGATGTTTAAAGTGGATTTTGAAAAGGCGTATGATTCTATTGATTGGGGGTATCTTGATGAGGTTATGGGGAGTATGTTGTTTCCTACGTTGTGGCGTAAGTGGATTAAAGAGTGTATCGGAACCGCCACTGCTTCGGTTTTAGTGAATGGTAGTCCCACTGATGAGTTTCCTCTTGAGCGGGGTTTACGTCAGGGTGACCCCCTATCTCCCTTTTTATTTCTTTTGGTTGCGGAAGGGTTGAATGTTGTGATGCAATCCCTGGTAGTTAGAGGTATCTTTACGGGTTATAGCGTGGGGTGTGCGAGGCCTGTGGTTGTTTCTCATTTACAGTTTGCTGATGATACTCTTCTTATTGGAACTAAAAGTTGGGGTAATGTGCGAGCAATGAGGGCTGGTCTCGTTTTGTTTGAGGTTATGTCTGGTTTGAAGGTGAATTTCCATAAAAGCTCTCTGGTTGGGGTTAACATCAATGCTTCTTGGTTGTCCGAAGCGGCTTCTGTGTTGGGTTGTAAAGTGGGTAAAATTTCGTTTCTCTATTTGGGGCTTCCGATTGGGGGTGATCCGCGTCGATTAGTGTTTTGGGAACATGTTGTTAATCGCATTAAATCTAGATTGTCTGGTTGGCATAGTCGGTTTCTTTATTTTGGTGGTCGTCTGATTCTTCTTCGGTCTGTTCTGACTGCTCTACCTGTTTATGCTCTTTCCTTCTTCAAAGCTCCGGCAGGTATAATCTCTTCCATTGAATCTTTGTTTAATAAAAAATATTTGGGGGGGGGGGGGGGAGTGAGGATAAAAAAAAGGTTACTTGGATTGGGTGGAATACTTTGTGTTTGAGGAAGGAGGATGGAGGGTTGGGAGTTAGGAGATTGAGAGAGTTTAACACCGCTATGTTGGGTAAGTGGTGTTGGCGGTTGTTAGTTGAGAGGGATGCTTTATGGCGTAGGGTGTTGGTGGCGAGATATGGTGGGGAGGATGGTGGTTTGGAGGATGGGGGCCAGAGTTGTTTTTCTTGGTGGAGGGAGATTGTGACGATTAGAGATGGGATAGGTGAGGGAGGAGAGGGTTGATTTAGGACATGTGTCAGGAGGAGGGTAGGTGATGGTGTTGCGACTAATTTCTGGCGTGATTGTTGGTGTGGTGATATTCCGCTGTGTGATCATTTTAGTCGCCTATATGACTTGTTTGTTAATAAATCTATCACAGTTAGGAACATCTTTTTGTTGGGGGTGGATGTGGGACGGGGAGCGTGGCAGTGGCGTCGTAGGCTGTGGGCGTGGGAGGAGGAGTTGGTAGAGGAGTGTAGGATTTTATTACTTACAGTTTCTTTGCAGGATTCAGTGACAGACAGATGGGAGTGGTTACCAGATCAAGTTGGTGGATATTCAGTACGCGGTGCCTATGATATATTGACATCGCAAGTGCAGCCCCAGGTTCATTCAAATGTGGAACTCATATGGCATAAACAGGTACCTCTTAAAGTATCTATTCTTGCTTGGAGGCTTTTACGGGATCGCTTACCTACAAAATATAATTTGACAAACCGTGGCATTATTCCCTTGGAAGCGCGGTTGTGTGTTGTTGGTTATGGGCACGTTGAAGATGTTAATCATTTGTTCTTGTCTTGTCCACTTTTATGGATCATATTTTGCAATTTATTAATTATGCTGGTTGTGCGAGACCGAGACGGTCATTCTTTCACTTGATTTGGTTGCTTTGCATTTCGGTGTTGTGGAATGAGAGGAATGATAGGATTTTTAGAAATAGACAAAGGTCCATGATACAGCTGTTAGATAAAGTTAAATCATTTTCATTGTTGTGGCTAAAAGCTAAAAACGTAGTATTTAGCTTTGGTACTCAGAGTTGGTGGTCGAGCCCTCTTTTATGTTTGGGCATCGATTGATTTGGTTGTAATATTGGTTGTATTTTGTTCACTTCGTGACTGTTATGGCACACCTTGTGCTATAATATTTACGGTGTCAGTGTTAATATATTTCATTTTTGCCTGTTCAAAAAAAAAATCGTACTTTTTAGCCCCTGTGACATTTTCCTTTAGCAATTTAAGGACCAAAAATGTTGATGGAAAATTTTATAGGGACTAAAAATACTGACGGAAAATTTTACAGGGACTAAAAAGTGTGATTTTATTTTATAGGGATTAAAAACAAAATTCTGAATATTTATAGGGATTAAAAACATATTTAACCCATTATCTTTTTCATTGACAACAATTATTTAACAAATATAACAAAAATTCTTACTTTTTTAATAACAGCAACAATTATAGGAAAATTTGTTTAAGGGTATAATTGAAGAAAAAAAATGAGTCCAAAACCCGTCCAAAATATCCCATTCTCTTTATTTATTTATTTTGAAGAGAAAAATTTGATGTGTTTTCCTATTCTCTTTATATATGGTATAGATTGACTAATATAAATCATTTTAAATTTAATAAAATCAATATCACGAGTATATTAATATTAATGGGAAGACGGATGCTAATGTATTTGTCACTATGATTTTCTATTGTGTTTACGTTTAGTGGTATATCGATATTATCACATCTCGTAGTAATTTTTTAGTTTAGATTATATAACTAGATTCATATTTTCGAGTTGGCATTTTTAACCTAAAAAATCAAATTAAAAAAGACTTTAAAATCAAAACTGAGAGAGTAATGGACTTTAAAATTAAAATAGACAACACTCGTGAACAAAGCAATGAAAAATAGTTTCATGATTTCCAACGCAAAAAGGACATGTAGGAGAAACATTAAAACCCTGATGTTACAGACTTGGTTGAAAGAGAGTTATGACAAATCTGTCAAATAAAAAATTGAATATGCTTGCTGCAAGAGGTATTTTTTATATCCAATTCCATGCATATGGGAGCCAACTTTTTTTTTATGTCCAAAAACATATTACCTTCAAAGAGGTACTTATTTGCCGAAAGGAGTGCAGGTATGCTCCATTTAAGAGATGTTTCATTTAGTCCATTTAAGATTTGGATGTAAGACATGTATCAAAAAGTATTTTGTTTAATAAAAAAATTAAAGAAATCAATTGTCTTTCCCCTTTCACTGCGATCCCATACCTTCTCCTCCAATTGCCGACCACCGCCTGTTGCCGCCGGAAATAATTTCAGAATGATTAAAAATATTGATTCATGCCCTAGTTATTAAAATAACATTCCTTAGCACGCTTGCGAATTGGCATAAGATTATTTATCTTGTCCACATGTTTATTAAAGTTGCTGATACTTGGTGCCACCGTTCAAGATTGAATTTTATTGCAACAAGATTAAAGTGGACAATAGTGCAGAGAGGAAAATAAGACGTAGCATCTATAACAAAGGAAGACAAAAGGGGATGACACAGCACCGAGGATGGATTGGTTTGTGACGGAGACTGCAAGACGCCAATGAGAGGAAGAGAGATTGGGCGATGATGTGATTGCCGGAGTGGGTGGCGACGGCGGCGACATGCGGCAAGTGGGCAGCAACAAGAGGAGAGGATATGAGATCTATAGAACACGGAAGAAGAGAGAAGAGGGAACGTGATTAAGGGAAAAGAGATTGAATTCTTTAATATTTTTATTACATCGAATACTTTTTATTAATTTTAAATTTCAGCCCTTGATTGTTTTTTTGACACATGTCTTACATCCAAACCTTAAATGGACTAAATGGAACATACCTGGACTCGTGTTGTAACATTATGGAATTACAAAACATTTCAAAGGAAGTTAAATTAGGTTGACTAAACTATATAAAGAAGAATCAATCATCCATTGGTTCACAATTTGTTGAAAGAAATAGAAGATGATCTCACTTTGGGAGAAATTGAAGAGGGCGAAGGTAGAGCAGAAAATTTGAAAATCCATATCAAGAATTATCTCAATAAACAAATAAATTAGGATTGTACCAAAAAAAACAAATAAATTAGGAATAGTAAAGGAATATACTGAAGCTTTTGAGTTTCTCTCTTCACAGGTTAATAGGCTGCTTGAAGTGCTTTTGAGTATATTTTTTAGGGTTTACAGCTGAAGGTTTCAAGCCTATATCTCATCTTCAAGCCATGCACTTGGCTGAACATATCAAGCCAGGGAAAATTGCATTATCCTATGGTCATGGAAGTTATATATGTCAAACAAGGAATTAAAGTGAAGGAAGTTTTGATAGACCAGGAAAGACAGCACAAGGGTGAGAATGGGACAGCGTAACTACCTTTACAAACAAAACCAATAACAGATCATGAGCAGTAGACAAAACTAAATGGAAGTGATCCAGCCTCTTCTATGGTGTCAGGAATGAGGTCAGAAGAAAAAGGACATTATTCTACTACCTGAAACAACTGACAAATATGAAACTAATGGAGAGGGAAAGCATTCCACCCATTATATCAGTGCAGAGAAACAATTAATATTGGTGATTTTGGGAGTTTCTGAAACACTAAACAGAGGTAAATTATTTTGGTATGACTTTCGTACTTGCATTTAGATGTGCCATATTTGCTCTGGTCAGCAATAATCTTTCAAATATTCTCGAGTTATTTTATAAAGTAAAAGTGCATGATTTCATGGCAGAATTAAGTGTGCAAATGGTTTTCAGCATTTCTGCCTACCGTGACCCTAGATATGCCGACTGATCAATAATGTGTGCATGCCACTACTTCTAAACTTCTTTAGCACAAAGCCATGCCTCACTAAATACAAAGCTACCTACGTTGGAACACTCCTCAAAGGACATGATGCAAGCTTTACCAGCATAACACTCCTAGTAAGTTTAAAAATTGAAATTTGCTCGTGCCTTGCAAAGTGGTAAAAGTATGAGTATCAATATTTTGTGCAAATCCCTAACTCATTAGCCAAAAAAAATCAACCCTTTAAGCCAATTTCGCTGACTTTATTACATTAAAAGAGCATGATTGTTCATGTAGCAAATATATCATTCTAGACAGTTAAATGAGCCTGATGTCCTCTTCTTTTAACCATGCCATTCCACAACCCATCAACATGAACATTATATTAAGAAATTTTTGAGGCGTAACTATATTTTTGAAGAAAGAAAACAACAAAATCCATAACCATCGGTCAAATCGTAAGTCATCATTTTTCCTTTCAATGCTAAAAATCAATTACTTGCTCTTAAATCATCGTTTTGCCTCTCAATGCTAACAACAAATGATTTGCTCATAAGTAGAATATTGCCTGTTTTCAGTTTACGGTCTGTTGAAGTTGCTGTCTATTCAGTTTTGCTCTTGAAGTTGCTTCCCATTTCAGATCCCGATATGATTACATCGAAAACTTCACTATGAAGGGAAGATTTGCTCTCTTGTAAAAGCATAAGATTTATAAAAAGATCTGATCTATAATCTAAACCATTGGAATTTTAATCAATAAATCAATGATGTTGCTTATTATCAAACCACGAGACGCATTTGTGGAGGTTCCCATGCTATACAGACCCTCTAAATATGAACAATTTATTGCACTCAGGTATCCTTATAGTGCAAGGCTGCAAGCTGTGTGTGGCTGCTACATTTGCTAGGGAGGTAGTTAATTTGGAATGGAATTGCAATCCATCTGGAATGATCATGATCCTCTGTTTGAGAGAAACTTATACCACAAGTTGTTCAAAATACAGAACACTCTTTAAGAATGCCCTCTTCTTAGTTCTTACCATTCAGAAACTGGTGGCCAAACTAAAGCAGTCAATTGCTGTTTAGAACTTTGTTTAAAGAAAAACCTAAAACTCTGGTCTTACTGCTTGCTATGGATGAAACTTTGGACAGTACTCCATTCTGTCACATTTATAAGCAACTTTTGCTTTTTTAGATTCATTAAATAATTGATGTATGTGAAATATAATATAGTCCAGATACATCACTAATTTAATAAATCTGAAAAAACAAAAGCTGCTTGTAAATGTGACTAAAGGGAGTATTAATTTAGAGGTACACATAACTAAAGTGGTACTCTGGAAGACCAAATTTGTAACATCTAGGAAGATGACTGGTACTAGGGACCAAGATAAATTTTCAAAAAATTAAATTTGATAAAACTTGAATACTTTTTGAACCTTTAATATGGTCCCTGATACCAGGCATCTTCCTAGATGTTACAACATTCTACTGTTGTTTGATTTGTGGTAGGTGAGACAAGGTGGAAGCTGTGGCATGGGAGTTTCAAGAAACTTAAGAAAAGATTAAGCCTTCACTCAATTGAAATACATTTATCCGAGCCAAAAAGCAGATAAAATTTTATGCAAATGAGAAAATAAACGATCGCTAGTTTACAGTGGGAAATTGGGTTTTCTAAAAGCCAAAAGGATCAACCAGAGATTAGCCTCATGCTAATATGGACCATTTCCGATTGTACAGAAGTATGGGAAGGTGTCCTACAAGTTTCAGTTAGCAGCTTAGATGAGCACTCTAACTTATTGGAGGAGTACTTTCTGTGTGTCAGTAAGGGGAATAACCTAGTAAGAGGAAGAGGAGTGTTCTTCGATCGTTTAACACCAAATGAGTATTATAGCATAATTTCTATCCCATGGTTCACTTCAATTTCTGTGATGATCACAAACATTTACAATTTCTTTGTCACTATTCACTCATTGTCAAATTGGAGATGATAAGTACAATATTTTCCTTGAATAATTATTTGGACGAGTGCAACATGTTCAACTCTCCAAAAGCTATGGAGGATGATGCGATATGTGGAGAAGTAAATTTATAGTTTATTATTGTTATAAGTAAGAAATATTATGTTACCTAATTAACAATTAATGAAGCGCCAGGAGCAGTTTAGGTTTATCAGGACTGTACTCTAACAAAAGGAGTACTATTGGTTTATTTAGTGCGGGGGTACTCTCTCAAAAGGAAGAACAGTACTCCTGGATAGTTCTACATTGATGACGATTGTAGCATCAAATAAACTTGATGGACAAAAGACTTCCCTAAACTGAAAGAGTAAGAGAATTTCTAACAAATAAGATATTGCGAAGACCAAATACAATCCATTGATGAAGACCACATACAATCCATTGATGAAAATTAATAGCCGAAACACACAAACAAATTTTCACAGCTCAAGGTACATGCTAAATATCCAAGAATGTTATAAACAACCAAACCATACAATCTCTGAACACAAAATGAAAAACTACAGATCCTAATAATCATCTATGATTACAAATCAGTTACACATGTAAACCCCACTCTCAAGTTTGTGACTAACCTCGTAGAAGTCTGTCTTTCCCTCGGAAGCAGGCCGTATAGAAACTCCGGACAAAGTCTCAGTTGTTTGTACAGAAAATTTCACATAACCAACTACCTCAATTTCTTCATCATCATCTTCGTTAGAATCTACTGGCATCCTTACTCTCAACCTTCCAGGAGTGCCCTTCAATGGAATCTCTGGCACAAGCCATTTAATTTCTTTGTCAACCCTATTCAAAACAGCTTTTGGAGAAACCTTCAAAAGAGTCGGGTCAACTGGTAGTTTCAAAATGAATGTAACATCAGTCAATGGAGCAAGTAGGTCAGGGTTTGAAACATATTGTATCATAACAGAAATGAAACTCCCCGTGTGTCGTTTTATAAGTCGAACCCTCAAAGGCAAAGGTGTCAACTTTGGAAGCAAACTAAATTTCATAATCGGTATAGGCTCCTCTGACGCCGCTGTCCTAACATGAAACATCCCATTCTCAAGGCTACTAACACGAGAACTCTGCAAAGCAAATCGTTTAACAGCTTTTGTTCCCTCAACTCGGAATGAGAATTCAGTTTCTTTATCACCATCGGAACTTTTAGGTGGCAAAGTTTTGAGGTAAACAACACCCATAAATCCAACCCTTGCAAGCAGTGATTCCCTGAACTCTACACTAATTTCTTCCGAGATATACATCTCAGGACCCTTCATTTCGGTTTTCTTCACCAAATTCTCAAGTGCACCACCCTCCCCAGCTGTTCCCTTAGGTGCAACATCTGGCCCTGTCTGCAAGAGCTCAACTCCACCAAGACCCTGAGGTTTTGGTGCCTTGGTTGGACCCACAAACTCCGAAGCATCGAGTCCACCACCCCAAGCATCGTTGAAACCTTCAAAAGCTTCACCAATTGAAGCTTGTTCCATTCCAAACTCAACTCCGCCGTAATTCCCTTCAAATCCCTCCACATTTATATGAGTCGATTGTGTTGCCTCCGGAGGCGGCAATGAAGTAACATCAAGACCTTCCAAAGCTGTGGCCAAATCATTGGAAGAACCATCCTTAGTCTTCTTAAACCCACTCACAAGCTCTTGAGGTTTGTTAATGGCATCACTAGCCGCAAATGGATCCTTTTCCACTTCAACCTCTTCCTGTTTCTGCTTCTGTTGAATCTCTTCATTCTGTTCACCAGTCACCGGAGCAGCAAGGCTAGCCACCACTTCATCGCCGGCTTCAAGCGTCTCCTGCGGCAATTCAAATCTCGCATTTGCAAATGCATCGATGCTCGCTTGGTGTTCGACGGAATGCACCTCCGCCGAAGACCAATTGTCGGCACCACGGATCTTATTCTCGGTATCAATTGCAGAATGCACCATCTTAGCAATACTATCACCGTGCATTGTGGCAAGCATCGCGGCGAGACGAATATTGCTAACACCACGGAGGACAATATCAAGAGCCATATAGATCTCGGCGTATTTCCGTCCGAGCTTCTCCGGAGTGACGTCAACGCCACGGCAAGCGGTGACGACGACACTAACAGCTTGATTAACAATATGAATGCATTCGAAAACATTGACGGAATTATCGTGATCGGCGACGGTAATTCCAAGTACGTAGATTCCGTTAACTAAACGATAAACGATGCGGTAACGGCTTTCGACTCCGACGATGACTTGACCACTGGAAGCGGCGAGGGGATCGTCACCGATGGATTCGGCGGCGTAGGCGTCTTCGGGGGCGTTGTTTTTGTTGTTCTTGGTTGCGGCGAATGCGCGGCGCGTGTGGCGGAAAGCGGAAAGAGCACCGAGGGCGCGTGAGGGTGGGAACCACTCGCGAGTTTGAAGAAGGATATCGGATCCATTGGTTGGTTGTAGAGAGAGTGCTAAACAAGACATTGTAATGATTCGGATCGGGATTTTGGTCAGGGTTTTCTGATTGATGGAGGTGTAAGGAAAATGAAATTGAGTTGTGACCAAAAATGGTTTCAGATTTGAATTTTAGAGACTTGAAATTTTGAATTGAAAAATTTGAGATATAGAGAATTGAAATTGGAGGTTGAAAATTGAAGGATAAAAAAATGAACAGAATCGGAAAAAGAGAGTTGCAGATCAGAGTGTGGTGGTGATGGTGGTGGAAGAGGACTGATTAGACTCGCTATTACACCAATGCTTCATTTCTTTTTTCTGTTTTTTGTTTTCTTTTTCAGTAAAGTAATTGGGCTAAACGGTCTAGAGATGAGGCCCATCACCTATAAAATAAATTGTTTTGATGAGAAATAATAATTGATTTAAAAAGATATAAATAATGTCATCAAAACTCAAAGTCGTACAGGTGAAACTCAGTTAGTTTCGGTGGTGTATTATCAAGTTTCCATCGACAAAAGAATGTATCTAGTAATCATGTCAGGAGCGGAAGTTGAACATTGTGTGATATGAGTCAATTTTTTATCAACTGAATCAAAGTATATTATTAATTCATCACTTTATAAATTAGACTTAAAATTCAGTTATAAGCTAAAAAAAGAGTGAAACATGTTAGCATGGTAGATAATACATCTATAAACTCAAAAAATTAAAATTTTAAAATTACTTTTTGTCAAAAAAAGAATTCTGTAATTACTTCCAATTTATATGAAAACACTTAACCACAGTTCTTCTTTGCTTATAAATGAATGTATACATAAGTAGGTTTGGTGAGAAATCACGATGGAATTTTTAAATTTGGCTTATATTATAGCGAGTTTGTCCAATGTGCTTCATGTAGAGGTGCAGACCATTTCAGTTGATATTAACTTGTGTTTGAAGGCTAAGATAAAAAAATAAAACTTGTGTTTGATGGTTGTATTTAAAGTACAGTGTTTCGCATACTCCATCCATGTGGTTAACTTGATGATAAGGGTTAATCCCCTTTAACAGAGCTATGTGGATAATTTGTTTGAGGTCATTTGAGATTATATGGCAAAGGATTGAAAAATAGCTCTCCATCATCATACTCTCTTGTTGATGCAATTATTCATGCAAAACCGAGAGCTAATGGTTTGAAACCTCTACTTAGCATCTTTCCAGATTGTACTCCACTCAGTTAGCGTGGAGTTTTGATGTTGTTTTCAGTTTTCTTTTTCTCATGTAACAAAAAAAGTAACACTTGGGTTTGTAAGTTATAGATTCTTATCATTATTCTTTTTTTAATTATGATCCTCAAATATAACTTTCATCATTTTTTTCTCAAAGCAAAAGTTCCTTAAATGCTGAAGTGGGATTTAGAGGGTGTTAGTTTGATGAAAGAGACTAAATTCATGGCAGCAGTTAGGGAAGGAAAGGGCCAGAGGTGAAGACAGATAATTGATATCATTACAATTTGTTAAGGTGCAGCAGTCCACCTAAAAAATTAAGTATTCACTATAAATAAATACTGAATCTTGTCACATAAACAACTTTAAATTTAAGCTTGCATTATCTTGCAACCAATGCAAATAGTAGTATAGTGGAAGTTGCATTAAACAATATTTTATGATGAATGTATATACACTTAATAACAGGCCCAGGAAACTAAAGTAGACATACACCTATCCTTTTCCCATCGTTTTAGAAAGGTGGTTGGCAATGGTTATGATGTCGGCTTCCACACACTACACATGTGGGAGTGAATTCATTCATCTTAATCTTATAATAATAACAACCACTAAATACAAGAATGTGACACTGATTGGGTTGGTTGCCCTTGACTGACTCATTTTTCCAGCACAGCCAGATATCTCAAACACCCATTGACCTTTTATCAGTCACCATCAGAACAAGGAAAGCCCTGCAAAACCACAACATTCATTCATACACATCCATTTATTTATTGCCTTCAAATAAAAGTCTAGGTCCTAGAAAGAATGATTTCATTGTCTAATTTATTTAAGTTTTCTACATACTACATATATAATATCAGAATTTTTTTTTTAAAATTGGAACAGTTTTTAATTGAGATTTTGATTTTGCTTTTGAAAACTCAATGTAAATGTTTTATACATTTATACTAATTTAATAAGATTTTTTATCCCTTAAAAAATAATAAACAGACAATCATGTTGTAAGAGAAGATATATAATAAGATTTTCAATAATCTTCAAACACAAACGATGTTGTAAATTATTTGTGATGTCCCTATCTTACAGCCTCAAAAGTCAAGATTTGGCTTGAATGAAGAGCTTCTACTTTTGGGCAGCAGATGAAGGAAACGTGAATAAACTATTTTGCTGGTAAACTAAACCACAGTCCACGACAATCCATCAGAGGAAAAAGGAAAAGCATTCTTTCATAGTTTCCAACCATGTTTTAAGGAAAAAGGAATTATATGTATGTTAGCTTACACCATAAACATTCTTGCCAGTTGCCACAATTTTCAGATTTATTTTATATTTATTCATTACAAGAATACAAAAACATAATCCGGGCTTCGGCCATCCATGTAATAAAAAAAAAATACAAAAACATAAGTTCTAATGTTTTGGAAATACCTCTTTAATTGATTGAGTGAAGAAGCCGTTTAGCTCAAGTTGAATAAAATACAAAGGGTACTACATACAATGGAAAGAAAATAATCATAATTAGCAATGCTTAGTACAGTAAATAAGAAAGCAAAGGTTTAATAAAAAGAAGTATGAAACAGCTGAGAAAACCAAAATGATTAATCTATTGCCAAAACATGATTGGCAGCATGCTACATGAAAAAATCAGAATAATTCAGCTAGCTAAAAATATTCCCTCAATCATGCAAACTTAAACCAAACATATAGAAAAGATCTCGCCTCCATATGAACAGGTGCAGATAAAATATTGGGGGCATAATGTGTTGTAAAACATTTTGTACGGTCAAGAAGATCTCGCCTCCATTTTGTAATTTGGACATTATGCGTAAAAGGAACACGCACAAGAGGGCCTTGCTCACCGAATTTCTAAAGGAGACGCAGCACAATCAAATGATTGATTGTTTTCAAAACCATAAGGATTATAATTTTGATGCTAAAACTAATTACTCAAATATTCTTCCCTAGACAACGCCATGCTTTTTATTTGATTTGTTGATATGAACATGAGAATAAAGCAGAAACAGGTGCAGATTGATACATATGGAATTTCCGGCTGTTAAGAATCTTTTAGGAGCAGGAAACTGAAAGCTTACCAAGTAGAAAAATGATCATCATTAGAGCAAGTGTAACTTTAAGAGAACGACCATGTCGCAAATGCAAAGGAGGACTTCGAAGCTGTCGTTGGCATAGACCGATACGACCAAAAATCTGCAGAGTGCAAAAACTAGTAAGCTTCACCTTGTAAGGCATGATATTTGTCAGAACACATTTCATAAATCGTGATTGTAAGCAAAGTAAAAGTTCGTATCTTTTACATGTCTCTTTCTCAAAATTTATACATAGATCTAACCTGATTGAACAAATGAACAGCTCGCATGGCCTGAGGATATTCTTCGAATTTTTGTTTCCAGAAGAGAGGTTTGGATCCTTTCTCTTTAGGGGTGGCATCAACAGTCCGTGTAAGTTGATTTCCCTGCTCATCTTCATCAGCAATTACAATTCTTAAAGCAGCATAATTAGGTGGAGGACTCCATGTCTTCCTTGTACTAGTTGTTGTATCTGTTTGATAAACTACATCATCACTATTTCTAGAATCGGCATCTGCTTTTATTTCTATTGCGTAATCTTTGTCTTTGTTAACAGCAATAGCATCCGCAGAAGCCTTCTCATTAGTAGAACTATCCCAATGGTAAAAAGCATTTACGTTTACAATTTTATCTTCTTCGCTGACTTGTTTCTCCCAGATTGAGGTTTTCATCGATGGAGAAACATCCACACACTCATCTTTAGTACTTTGCATGGTCTCACAGGTTCCAGATAGAAACGCAGCAAAATCATCTCGCTCTTCTTCGTCCAAATTTACCCACCGAAGGGGTTGCTTACCTTCCTCAATATTAGATTCCCTCAGATCTGCTTCAACCTGGGAAATTTGGCTTTCAATGGCAGATATAAACTGCCTGTGCCTAGTGGCTCGGTTGTCGTCACCAAGATGTCGGTAGCTTAGCCGAATAGCTTTTTCCAATTCTTCCAACTGTTTTAAAACAGAAAATTAACAATTGAAAAATTAAATACTTGAAAAGTTGACTTATCTAAGAATCAACAATAAGAAAACTTAAAAAATTTGGGAAAAAGTCAAAATTTTATAAAGAAATATACTGACACGCGGAAATGGATTATCTAGCTTTTATACCTGCCATTTAGCAGTACCTAAAGCAGTTTGAAGCTCCCTGCATAATTCATTTAATTCTCCAGGATTTGACCTTTCTCTCCTCTCTCTTAACCATGCCCTGTATGCTGATTCCATTCTGTATAAAAAAAATAAATGAAAATTATTATACTAAGACGGAAACTTAATTCATTTAATGAATAGGCACTGTTGTTGACATGATTACTCTACCTCCTAATTGCACAATCACTCGATAATTAAAATTTCATAGTTCTCATCCCTCCTTGATTCTATTGTTCCATTTAACTACCCAGAAAACTACCACAAATTAAAACAAGTAAAAGCTTAAACAAATTATGAATTTGAAGTTGAAACCCAAATTCACTATCAGGAGTGTTCAAAAAATAGTTAATAATTGTTTTCACAGAACAGAACTATAGATGCAAACATAGCCAGGATCAATTCAATCCCAAAATTTAATACAATTAATCAAAAAAAATAATCAGAAAAAGTGAAGAGGGTTTGAAGAGAGGAAGCGTACATATCAGCGGATTCCTGAACCTCCTCGGCTGCAGAGAAGAAAGCATCTTTTCGCCATAGATCGAAACTATTAGCTACCAACATCTTCAAAAGGAAAATAACAAAAAAGAAAGAAACTTCGAATATGGTTCCAAGATCAAAGGAAACTCGCTATAACACACGTGAACAACAACGAGAGTAGTTGGTTATGTGTGTAGGGTTTCTTCTCTCTCTCTCTCTCTCTCTCTCTCTCTCTCTCTCTCTCTACTTCTCTTCAGCGAATCAAAGCAAAAGAAGAATGAAGAGAGAGAAAGAAACCTTCAGAAAGAAACGTTTAAGCGAACCCCTTTCTCTCTTATGCAAAACCAGTTCCCTTTTTCGGTTGGGTTTTCATAACCTATGCTACTCTTCACACCTCTTAAATACTCGAACCATATGTTATTTGACACGTGTAACCATTTTAAAATTAATTTATTGATTTATCCTTAAACTTAACTTAATTTAAATATACGATTCTTGTCAACCCCACTCTCGAAATGTTCTATTTGTCTTGTCAATAGGGTTAATAGGTTCGGTTTGGTTGGTTTTCAATAAAAAAAAATATTCAATTCGATAGAATTTACATCGATTTGATTTAGTTTGAATTTAGTAATTTTTTAGAGGTGAAATCCAATCAAACTAAATTGATAATATGCGATTTTGTTTAATTTGGTCGATCAGTTTGCATCAAAATACAATCATTATATGAATACCTTGCAAAGATAGAAAAATGTTTTTTATCATATTTGTTAGTAGTTGTTTTGTGAAATTTTAAGTTGATATAACATAATTAAAAATGAAATGATAGTTATGAATACCGAATTGAGTAGTTTAAGTTACTTATGATAGCTATCAAGTACTTCAATTGATCATTTGTTATTTTTAGTTAAGAACAATGTTATATCTCTAGAAAAATAACATCAAGAATTCAAAGACCGACGAAGCAATAATGATGTAATCAATAACAACATGATGTAGACGATGAGATAATGGATTACTCACAATTCACGTTAGAGTAGATGTGAAGCAGTGGTTGGCGACAGCAAACTAGTAACAAGTCCTTCAAAAAAAAAAGTAGTAATAAGGTTGAAAGAATGGTTTTTAAATGTAACAAATAAGAGTGATAGATATCATAATAATAAAAGTTGTTACAATCTTTAAAAAAAAGTTATTATAAAGATAATATGTCTAATAATAATAAATTTAAAAAATAAATTGCTATAAAAATAATATATCTAATAATAATAAAAGTTGTTACAAAGATGATTTTTTTTTAATAATATTGTTACAAAATAATATAACTTGATAATAATAAAAAATACTTCAAAAAATTAGAGTTGTTATAAAGTTAATATTGAGATTTTAAATTAATTTAAAGATAATTTTGGCAATGCAATAAAATTTAAAGAGATCCTTTCATCTCTCCTCTGAATAAACTTTGATTTGAATGAAAGCAAAAAATGTGTTATGAAGGGATTTTGCTCCCCTCGTCTTTCTACAAATTGAAACAAATACATTGAATCTAAAAATATTTCCTCCCCTTTCCTCCCTTCCAAATTTTCGAACAAGACTAACCCTTGATTCTGATTGATCTAGGTCATGTGTTGAATTGGGTCAGCGGAATTTTGATATGTTTTTTAATTGGATCCTGTTTTAAGGATCCGTAGACCGGATATTGGGTTTTTTAATCTAAAAATTTATGACGTGTTTAGTTTTGATTGGAGGGTGTATGGTGAAAATTATGTGGATGTTTGTACAAGAGTGGGAAGTGGAGGAATAAAAATGATGGTGAGGGGAGATAAGAGAAGCGTCGGCGGTTGGAAAGAGAAAAGGACAAGAAGAGGCCAGTGCGTATATGGTTGTTGCCTCATTGGTTTACCAATGCATTTCTAATGCTTCTTTTTTTGGGGCCCTTATTCCAATTACTGCTGTATTTTGTTTTATTATTGTCTAAATACTAGTATATGGTACCAAATATATTCTTCTTATTGGCTGTTTCGAAATATGATTTGGCTAGTATGATAATGCCATATTGCCATTATGCCACATATCAAGAGTTCATGTATTTTTTTAAGGAATATTAAGAGTTCGTGTTTTTCTTATATTTTTTTACTTATTATTTTCATACAAAACAATATGAAATATCTATCTTTCCCCAATAATCTACCTATATTTTATCAATTAATGTTATTACTATATTTATATAAATATTTTTTAAAATTAAGAAAATTTATGATTTTTTTTTTGTATACATTTACCATCAAACGAAAATAATTGTCAAGATATTTTGATATATAATTCATTATATCAATGATAAATAAATGAAAGTAAATTTATAAATTTTGATGAAGTCGTTATATATATATTATAATTATAAAATAACAAATTATTTTGGATTGATATTATAAAATAACATGGAAACCAAAATCCTTACACAGTGGATTGATATTAACATCAATTGATGATAGTAATGTTGTTATGAAGGGCAACTGCTTGTCATACTTTATGAGTGTCGTGGAGCAAAGAATTATACTGAAATTTGGCAACATTCTTATCAACCTTGGGTAATAGTTGCGGAATATGTCAAGACTTACACAATGGCAATGAGCTATGCTGAAGCGATCATTGCTAATTTTAAGGTTGAAACTCTCATGGTGGAGTTTTCCTATGGAAAGTTGGGTGCATTGGTGTATGGATGAATCTTGCAAAGAAGATAATCGAGACAATTGTGGTTGGATTATTAAAGGGAGTAGTGGAGAGTGGCTTGGAGGTTTTCCCAAATATGTGGGGGGTTGCAGCGTTTGTATAGCAGAGTTATGGGGGTGTTTTAAAAGGTTTACATACTGCTAGTGCTAGGCGCTTGAATTTCAATATGGGGAGATTCATATTAACTCTTAAGTAGTGGTAAGATGTTGACGGGTGGTGAGAAGTTGAGTCATTCTTGTCAAAACTTGATTCAGAGTATTCGTCGTCACATTTAGTTGGATTGAAAAGTTATTGTTCATCCAAGTTAACATGAGGCCAACAAGTGCGCTAGCTTATGTTGTGATTTAGTTGCTCATGTGATTTTTTGAGTCGTATCCAACTTCTATTAGTCACTTATTGTATGCTATATGACTAAGATCTTTTATCCCCATCTAGTTGCTTTCTAGTTTATATTTCTTAGGTCTTTGACCCCATATTTCAAACAAAAAAAAACTTTTTTAACAAAATAAAGGAATCAAAATTGCAATCATACCTATAATTTTTTTGAGCAATAAATCAATATATAATTATTCAACACGAGAATGCCATTCATTAGTTTAATAAATGTGCATATAGTTAAGAAAATGCTAAGTTTATGGAATTAAATATAATAAAGGTTGTGTTATGACCCTTGTTTTGGAAACCAAAAATAATAATTTAACATTAAAAACAATTTTTTTTTTTAACTTTCAAAAAATTTAAATTACTTCTTTTCAACACTTTCCAATACAACACTTTTTTTTGTTTATTTTAACTCATGCTCTAATGGCGTCCTCTAGCATTTTTGGCTTAATTGATCTTTTGGTCCCTTAAATGATTTACAGTTTACATTTTAGTCCCATAACTCGTAAAACCAACGTTTTGGTCCTCAAGTTTATCTCTATTTGTCCAAAAAATCCTTTCCGTCAAATGTTTAAAACTGTCGTTAGTGAATGCACTTGTGATTTGATTTTGACCATTTGATCATAGGTCCATTGTATCTAACAGTGAATTATCATCATCTAATCTTTTTACTTTTCTTCATCTTCTTTCCTTTATTTTCTTTCTTGATCTTCATCATGTTCATATAAATCCAGAAAAAAAAAAGTTTCATCTTCTAAACATTTATCTTCAACTTAAATCCCCACCTCATCATTTACAAGTCCAGAAAGAATAAAATCTACTACCATCTCCATCCGGAATCTTTAACAGTAAACACATAGACACATTCATATATTAATCCAAACACATGAAATCTTTAAAGATTTCCTTATTAAGGGGGAAAGAGAATCTGAAATTAAGCTTTAATGAAACCTGGAAGATCGTGGATCTGAAGAGATCCGGGAGAGTGGTTAGGGATTGGAGAATTTTGAGAAGATGAAGATGACAATTGGGTTTGTGAGGGCAAGATAGACATGAAATTTATGGAAAAAAAAGGGGGTTAGGGATTCGTCATTGCACTATCTATCTATCACCTTCTTCTAATTTTATTTTACCAAAATTATTATGAAGATGTTCTGGAATAACAGTGAAAGTATATGCATACTTCTAGTTATTTCTGACAGTTTTTGGTTTTTTGCAATTCGAAGCCCTTGTTAATCTAACACGGATTCCTCCTTCTCTAAGTCAAAATCTGAAAAAGAGAATAAAATTATTGCACCTGTATGCTTCCCGTTCTGCTTTTGTTGGTACAGAAACACTAATTCAAATATTTAGACCATTTACTAAATCAAGTTCAAAATTCATGATATTTCATAAAAAAGTATATCCTTCCATTTCATAATTTTTTTTCCAGGATCACTAATTCCGTTAATTTAAATGAAATTCTCTTTGGTTCTAAAGTTGAAGTATTAATGCCATAACAAATCATTAATCAGTGTGAGGTTGTTGTTGTTGGATTAGAAAATTTAAGCCATTTCAAATCTTAAAAAAAAAATCAGAAATCTTAATTATAATAGGTTTTATGTATTCTGGAATTTTCTGGATCTGGGTAATGACGTTGAAGAGGGTAAAAGATAAAAACATTTTGGAGATGAAGATTTGGAGCACGACAACATGGGTGACAAGATGAAGATGAATGGAATATGGGTTTTATTTCATTTTTTTTTTGGATTTTTTTTATGAATCTTGGTGAAGTTGTTGCTTGCATGTTCGATTGTGTTTGCTATTACTAGCAGAATTTATTTACGAATTAATTGATTAATTTTCATTTTTTTGGATAAATGATGATGATGATGATGTTGAAGATGATGAACAGTAATGAGCAGGAAGATGAAGAAAGGAAAAATTAATTTGTTGTTGCTGACTCACCGAAAGATAAAATACATCTGTATAATCCAATGGTCCTCTTTTTAATAAAAAAATATCAAACGGTTTAAATTAAAATAATTAACAGGATTTATGGTGGACCATTCTTAAGGTTGGTCCACCATAGACATTTGAGGGTTAAAATTAACAGTCAGGACCGTTTTGACTAACGACGCAAAAAAGAGGACCAAAATGTTAGTTTTACAAGTTATAGGACCAAAATGTAAACTGAAAATTATTTAGGGGACCATTGATGCAATTAAGCCAGCATTTTTCCATATATATAATACTAATATTTTGGATGTTGCCTAGTCAATTCTTTAAAATTTTAAAACATGATTTTTTCCAATAAAAAATTGTTTTTCTTTTTCTTGGTTAAGCATGACCCATATAGTATTAGGACACTCGTGACCAATGACCATGCATTTCAAAGGTAATGCAATGAACATGCTTTTCTCTAGGCGAATCGTAAGCATTTTAGATGGTACTACCAGGGTAGTATGTTTACACGTACTAATCTAGGCAGTAGACACTTTTCAAAAGAATTTGTAGCGTCAAATAGCTACAGCAAGCAACTGTTTCTTACGGGAAAAAAATTCTGGAACCAAACATTTTTTAACCTAAAGAAGAAATTCTAAGCTTCACTGTACCATATGGTCGAGACAGCTAAGCTCTACCATATAGCAATGACGGCAAAACATTATTCTGATTAACCATCAATATGTCAAAATCTAAACTAAGGTCCAAATTAAATCTACCGAGTGGATCGATTAACCTACAATGTCCTCAGCCAAACACTTGTGCAGTTCATTCTTCAACATGTTGATCCCAGTACAGCAAGAAGTTGAAACAGAATGGGCTATTCGTCTTTGTAGATTTTTACAATCCACAGCCAATTTTTCATCCCAGGTGTAGCTTTCTCTGAGAAGCAAAAAGATATCATGTCAACAGAAGATACATGATTTGTTTCACTAAAGGACCAACTAATAGCCTGTTTCGGTAACAGCTAAACATTGAGTTAGAGTTCCATTAGAGTCTACTAAAATCAATTGCTGCAATAACTTGGTTGTATGGATATTTGGAGGATATGTGACTAGAATTGATTTTAAGAGAATCATTTTTTTACCTTTTTTGTGAGTAGAATTGATTCTTCTAGACCCAGTTTTCATTTTTAGACCTCAAAAGTGTTTATCCAAACAGTATCAAATATTAAATTAATTCTTTTAACCTCCACTTTTTTTTTAAATCATTTATTTTATCATCGATTCTTTCCAAATCAATTCGATTAAAACTAAAGCATGAACTCTAGGGCCTTCACCTGTTATCAAGATCGACTTCACCCATCCCGTCCATCATGTCATCAAAGATGTCTCTGAGATCTCCAAGAACTTCTAGCTCATTTTCCAAGTTTCCTTGCAACTGTGGAAGAAAAATATTTGGTATATTAAAAATTCAGCTGTAAAATTCGGTGAACTGTGTAATATTTTAACTTTATGTAGAAAAAAATAACATTTAAACTGTAGTAGGAATTTTGCCTGAAATGCATTCAAGTAAGCATTTAATTTGATTTAATTAATATTTTATTTCTCTGCAGAAGGTCAAACAAATTAAACTATGCAATGCATAGAAAACTTTCGGATTGAAAACAAAATAAAAGAAAATACTTAGGGAATTTTCATAACAACAGAATGCGGGATGATACACGAAATACAAGTCTGAAAACAAATTAAGAGTTGAGGGAGAAAGGACAGTACGAAAGTCTTTGTTTGCATCACAGGACTTCGAGATCTCCGAAGATGATCCAATAGTGGAGAGGGAAGACCATAATAGAATATGTTGTGATTGTTGGAGAGCCAGGTACCACGCACCATGTGAGTCGTCCAGTTGAACACAGGTTTATCCTCAATAGAATCAACATCAGAACTATCGATGTCTGCAAATGACAATTAGGATATTTATTGACAGACAGCACCAGCTCAGCAAACTTGCAACAAGGAACCATTAAATTCTGAAAGGGGTGTTGCTTAAGAATTGAGATGCGTATAGATAGAAGGAATAGGGCAATAATATTACCTAAAGGAATGACATCATACAGGTTGTCTCCTTGAGGTAAGAAGCCGTAAAATGTAATAAAATGAGAGCTGGAGAAGTTCCCGTAGCTCAAGCAACATTCTTCTCCAGATTGGCATGGTCTTGATAGACAAAATTTCAATGAATTTGTTGAAGGATCTACTTTGCCATAGTGCGTAATATGTGGGCACAGCTGTTGTCACAAACCAAAAGTGAATTAAGAAAAATAATATATTGAGGTCTAAAACGTTGATAGGTTACAGTGCAAATTATCAGGCAACAATATTATAAACCACAGAAATTGTCTTTAAATTTTATAAACCAGGCAATGCACAAGCAAGTAAACAATTGTAAAACATAATCGTTTAATATCACAGAACAGCTCCCACCAGTACAGAAATTAATAAATGATACTTAAATCTCATCAATCACGGGTGCCATCTACTTGCATTAATGATCTAAAGTCTAAATATGCAGAAAAACAAGTAATGGTAGCCCAGTCCTAGAAGAATATGCTATTCTTGAAAATGTAATTAACAGCCATTTTATTTTGAAATTCCATCATCTTTTGCTTCCTTATTGAAAGTGATAAATAACTATTCTAAAACACTTTTACCTAGATATTCAAAACCAATGACAGTGGATAAAGAGAAAAATTACAGACAACAATATCGATACAAAAAGAAAAATTTACATACTGAATGATTTAGAAAGCCAGCAAGAGGTATCAAACATGTCCTCAGTTTTCCATCCGAATACATTATCTTCATGCTATTGGAATACCAAAGTTCACAAGCCCATAAAAAATTCTCCCAAGTGTAAATCTCTGGAGGAAATATATCAGGAAAACCATTGCACAAAGCAGGAACCAACTCATCATACTGAGCATGCAAGTGCTGCCACAGAAAAGAAAGAACATCATAAATGTCATCATTCATTAAATGCAAGTAGGGGCTGGAGAGGTTTTCCAAAATCCATACCAAATCCATCTTCTATCATTTATCGATTCGATAAATCTAACAGCTTTTTTCTCTCTGGACCAAGTTCCATGAAGGGTTTACAGACATTTAAGGATAAAACCAAATTTAAAACTGGCTGTGTGGAAATGTTAGAACTTCAATGATTTGAGTAAGCTCCAAAATTTACACACTAGGGGAAGGTACTGTACTTCTCTCCATCCACATGGCAGATGATCAAACATGTCAATGAGGCATCGAAAAGAACAGCACACAAACACTTTTATCATTATGTTTCACATCCAACCAAGGTTATTTTTTTGACTTTATATTAATTTGTCATGTAAAAATTGAACCAAACCCAGCACCCGTGTTGCTTACTTCTCCCACACATAAGCACATAAGAATTAATCATATGTCAATTTCACCATCACTGGCATCACATCACATTATAAAGAACCAAACTAAGTATTAATCATGAGAAAAAAATTAGAACCATACTATAGGTCTGTCCTCGTGGCATCATATACTTGCAAGTCGCATATATTTTTTAACCTTACCATTTTTTAATAGCACGTGCCTTTCATTTTTAAATCTTGACATGATGTGATGTCATTCAAAATGGAAAATGATTCAAATCTTATTATCCTTTAAAATAAGGGTTTTTCTATCATGTGAAATTTGTACATGTTAAGAAGTTTAAAATAAGAAGTTTGTATTGAAACCTGTGCATTTTATATTAAATTATATAACTTTTTAATAAATGACTGTTGTTTTTCAATAAAAAATTGCTATTTTTAGTTCTTTTAGCATGTGCAATATTGCACCTCTTTGACAAATCCTTAAAATAATTAGGGTTGTTCATTTTAACCAGATAAAAGTAAATATGTTTAATCCAATCCATATCAGGCTCTAGCCAGATACACATATCCAAGTACTTAGATATCCAAAGCCAAAAAGAGGAACCAGACGGTGATCCTTTTGACTTTCTCCATTGCTGACCCTAATTCTTTTGCTCGACGCTCGATTGGGTACAGTGGATTCATTTGTTTCCTGATGCTGCTAAACACCAGTTATACTACTGCCTGCAATCTTTTCTATAGTAATAATATTATAAAATGTCTCTTTTATTCAGCCTTTAGCACTATAAGTACAAGTAATCTCAGTAATAAATGCACAAAGATGGGATGATTTTAATTTCTGAGTGATTGACATTTTATGAAAGAATAATAGATAGGAGCACAAGTGCTGCTAGATATTATCCATTGGGATAAATCACATTCCCCCTTCCTTGGGTGAAATCTAAATTACATGCTCATTCCCTAACGGATTAATACATGCTCTGTTTTAACGTGAATAAGCCTCTCCAAGGAAGCTTTTATCTTTTAGAAACTCTTGGCATCATTCCGTGTTAGGCACGAGATATAGGCAGCTCTTCTAACTAAGCCGTGGATCCTTGGGTCTGGAAGACCAATAGCAAAAGAAATATTTAAGGAAAAGGGCACGGATAGAGGGTAAAATGGGAGGTAGCCATGTAAATTATTGAACCCACATGTATCAACATTATCAGGGAAATGATAAGCGGAGAGCATTATTTTTCCAGTTTTTGCTTTCCCTTAGTCGTGTTGAGGAGCATTGCCCTGGGGTGTTGCGGGGTCGTCTGCTGTAATACATTAGCTTCTTCAATAATGCAGTTTCTACTCTAATTTTAATTTTGATTTCTAATAAATTATTTTTAGGAAGCTAATTCATAGTTACTCATCACTGCTACGAAATTGATTTATATTAAAATAGACATAAGTGTAATACATTATCCTCTCTCTAGTAAGGAAAGTGTAATTTTTCAAAATAAAGGATGACATTTGGGAAGGGATGTATTGACGTTATCTATTACACTAACAATTTTTCTAAGAACAATAAGCTTCTTGGCAGATTTAACATTTGCATAATAGTTTAGATTAATGACTTTGAGACAGGTCACTCAAGCAAATGATGCAAAGACATTAGGAGATTATATTGCAAATGATGGATTTCGGTATCAGCAAAAAGAGTCAAGCAGCAGAAAAGACCCTTAAATCAACCCTCATTTAAACAAGCCATGTGCATTAGTGCACATATTGTTTAAATTTTTAAATTCATAGTTATCAGGGGCAAGTGGTGTTACGTTATGTTAGGATAAAGAATAAAGCGGGATTAGATTAGTTAGAATTACTTACAATAGATGGTTAGTTAGAAGGGATATCAGGTATAAATAGAAAAAAAGAATAGAAAGGAGTTCTACACATTTAATAGCTCGTGAGTAAAGGGAAAATCCTTAGAAGAGAGACTTCTATTGCATTAAATACAATAGTTCTCTATCTCTCTTTTCATTGTTTCTATTCGTTTCAATCTCCCCAGGTTCCTTACACATTGCCACTTAAAATTAACCAGATCAATAACCTAAATACTGAATAAACAAATTAGTGAAGTTTAATAGGTTTACGACATCTCAAAGAAAGGCAGAATCTTCAATGTAAAAACAATAGAAGGTCAGAACCTGAGTATAATTTACCTGTCTTGATTGCATTATCTCTTCAAACAGCAAGGTTCCATCTAGCATTGTAATCGCTTCAATCCCAAAACTCAATCCTGCAAATTAAATATCAAAGATATTTGAAAACATGGGAAAGAAAATATAATAAAGGTAACAGTGAACAGTAATTTCATAAAAATATGATATAAACTTTACTTTTTACACCTTTATTTACCTTAGCCTAGGTACCTGGTTAACCTTGCTCTTGATATATCATTTTGTGCACTCAATGATTGCAATACAGTCAACCATAGATTTCAGAACAGACCAGGAGATAATGAACAAATAGTTCATTAATGTCATTTAACAGTAAGAAATGAGCCTATTGATAACTGTAATTATAATAAAGGGAAATGCTAACAAGGGCACTTGTTAAGAAGTCTAACGAGGAAAATTTTATCTTGGGAATTGCGCATTCATTACATTGAAACTTTAAATTGACTTTTGTTTCATTAAACTCATCGATTTTATTTTTTTTATCTCTTCTTAACAGGTGGGGTACTTATTAGCATGACCCTTGTAATAATACATCAAGAGGAAGAACATGTCAAACAATCAGATCTCTCCATCTGATGTACAAATCTCAACCTCATCATACGCTGGCACTTAATGTTCAATTATCACATAGTTCTTCCATTTTGTAGATGTCATGTATAATTCTGTAATTTCCATAGTTAAAACTTACCTTATCAAACAACCACAACCCCTTTTTTTTTATATGTTAATCCTGATCACTTAGGATTGAAAGAATTTCAATAATCATGCGATACTCGAGTTGTTTTTGTTACAATATCTTTCAAAGTGCTTCAAGTTTCTTTTGCAATAAGCCAATAATGTGTGATTGTATAAACCATCATGTAAAACTTGTATGGATCACTAGCAGCTCAAAAAATATTTCATCATGTGTAGTGAAACAAGCAAGGCGTGTATGTCACAAGTCTCCTATATCAAGAAGCAAGCAATTTCCCAAGAATGATATTCCTCAACAAAAACCAACAAATAATGACGATGATGATGGTCTCCACTTCCTCATGCTTAACAGTAGAGCCATACCACTCTAGTATCTAAGGGCAAAAAAAAAAACTACACCGAAGCATAAAATTGTACTTCACACGTAACTCTTGCTTCAACTAGATAGAAACATCACTAACTCTTCCATCACAAAAAAAAAAAAAAAAAGTTCCGTCCTCAACAGTTCAGCAACTCTCGCCTCTCACAATAACTTCCCTACACAGAACTTACATAGATCTTGTAGTTCCTTTCTGGATTAAATTATCCAAATGTTTGGTTTTCTTGAAGTTGGACCTAGCTTTTAGTTCTCTTCCAGTTCCAACACAGCAAAATTATGGGATATATCAGTGTCGGTGACCAAGTTATAGGCCTTAGATATTAAATTCAATATACCAACAAGTAAGTGGTAGATTGATACAACTGATTTACACATAAATTGGTACATTTTGAATTAATGAAATTGATTATTTATGGGTGTGTTGATCGGTGTGAATTTGTGTTTAGATTAAAATAAATAGAAAGTGGATGCAATATGCTGTGCCACTATGCCAGCACATAACAACTAGATCAATTTTAGGAGGTCCAAAGCATTATTACACCATGATTCCTCTAGTATTTCCACTAGAAAGAAGGTAGAAACAAGTCAGATACTTAAAACCCCAAAATATTGAGTTTATAACCCATTTACCCTTATAATTCAATCAACTATCATCTTTGCCAAGTTTTTCCCCTAACAATTAAAACAAGGAAAACAAACACCAAATTAACCATTTTTCATAAACCATTAAAAGGACATGAATAATAACTATAAGAAGTTATTGCCTATGATTCCCACTGCTTTCTAGAGGGAAATTTGGCATGCAGATATTACCCACAGAGATCATCAAACGAACAAAAGTAACAGGCCTAGAGTTAAAAGAGGGGATGTTTAGATGAAGAAAAAAAGGGACACCGAGTCATAAAGGTATCTTGCTCTAGCAAAGCTATTACTTAAAACAGTTCCATATGGTTGATGACGAAACAAACAATAGAGAAATTTGAGATACAGAAAGAGCAATTACCCAAGGAACCTATATAATAGGTCGCATTTGAATTTAGAGTTAATTTAGTTTTTTTTTTGGTTGATACATAATTTAGAGTTACTTTAGTATGTTCAAAGCCCTATGAAGCACAACCAAGCAATTGGCCTCAAGTGGTTAATGAGCTCCACCAAGGACAAAACTAAGTTCGATTCCTAGGGGGAACAATTCTTGGCCAAGCTTTACTTACCTCCCGGACGAACTACGGATTACTAGGCCCCTTTCCCCAGAGAACCGGAGGGTTGACACTAAAAAAACACAGGCCTAGGAAGCGCCAAATAAATTCTTCAAGTATAAAGATTGTGTTGTGCATCACAGTGACTTGCAATACTGGTGATTTGGATAAAATTTATATCTGTGTATGTGCGGCATATGCATAAAGCATGTCGTAAAGTAAGCTAACCTGTATTAAATTTTTCTGGAAGTGTGTCAAAGTAAAATTTGAATTTTGAATCACAGTTGTACTTCTCTTTCATACTCCATAATAGCAATATTGTCTCAGATGATATGCCATCAACCTCTTTCAAGAGACGATACTGAATTAGATAAGGACGATTATCAGTTATTAAGAACACAATGCGTTTTAAAAAAGAAGTTATTAAGAACACAGTGGAGTGAACGTATGATAGTTGTCTTTTTCAACAAAAAAAATTATTGACAAGTTGTCTTTTTCAATTTATTTTAATAAATAATGTTGCTTGGGATGTATATGTATATCTATACTAAATCTAATGGATGAATATTCAATTATGTTGTAATTCGTCCCAACCTATGAAGCACGGACACTCCTCGGATTAGGTGTGTCCCGGTGTCGGACACGCGTCGGTGTCCGACACCGACACGACACCTATAATTACACTGAATTATGTCATTTTCTTAAATTATTATTGGTGTCCGTGCTTCATAGGTCCCGACAAAGAAAGAGTGGTTGCTCCTATTTGGTAAGGATGGACATTATAACTTGCATTCTATGTGACATTTATATTTGAAATACAGAAGATAAGTGAGGTGCAGTAACAAAAAGATTTTTATATTCAATTCAACTCGGAAGTAATATAGCACCGTTTTAAATAAACACTTTCTCATTTTTTAATAAGGGCGCGTACCATATCAGTTTCAAGCACAAGCTCCTCGGAAATGATAATGGACACAGGAATCTCTATAGCAATATCTCCAACTTTTAGATCTTTCCCTGCTATCATTCCCCGACCTGCTCCTTCAACATCTGTGTAGATTAAGGGGAGAAGAAATCTGTATTACACATCTTAAAGATAATACTTGTGCAAAGGAAAGGACATTGTTCTCAAATGAGAAAGCAATTGAAAAGAGACAAAATTACGATGAAACTCACAAGCTATCTTTAATCCTGTCTTTACACCATGGCTTTTACCCCACTCAATCAGGTGTTCTTCTTTCTCACAACTGTGGTACTTTTCAAGTACTCCCTTCATATTGTTTTGGTCCCCAAAATGAGAAATTAAATCAAGAATCTTTTGTTGTAACCCTTGCAGGGCGTTTGTATGGAAATGTGGACAACTAGAAAGTGATTTGTCGGTGAGCGAAAGAATTGAATTGAGAGCCTCCAACTCATTCCTGGGGCTGTAAAACTCCACAGAGGCATCGTCTTCAGCAAAATAGAGTTCCAGCTGAAGCTCAGTAAATCAATCAATTCATGAGTACTTGATATCCCAAACGAGAGAGAGTGCAGTGCATTTCAGTTTTCTACTTGTTAAATGCATAAGAAAAATACTTTGATTGCATATTATTTGAAGAGTAAAAAGAATTTTTTAACAAGATGTGTGGGGAATCCAAAGACTAACAGAACCCCCTAACTATAGTTTCTCCTTAGAGTGATACTGTGTATATCAAAGTCAGAGAGAAGAAAAGAAAGTAACCTCATTTAACTGTATGATTCTTGCAATCTGAAGTAAGATCTTTACGGTATCATTCATCCAAGAAGGTCCTGAGGAGCACTTGAGATGTATCCGTTCCTTGGGACCAAACCCCTTACATCGTAGTAATTTCTGATAAAACAAACAATCCAGATTAGTCATTACAGTAGAAATGGCTTTGGACTTGGTTCAATTAAACCATAAGCAGTTGAGGAAATCCCCAAGAGAGAAAATCCAACCAGAGACAGATATTATCGTAGCTTAGTCATTGTGAAATTGTATTGCCTTGGATAACGTTAGAGTAGTTAGCTACCCTTAGCCGCTTAACTTTTCCTCACATTTGAAACACATAAATTTGAAACAATTACTGAATTTTTGTCATGAACATATATTTTGTTAAATCATACCATATGAAAGACTTACATCGTTTTTTAGTGATTAAGGAAATTTTATAACAAACATAAATTTGCTATAAACTAGAAAGATCAGAAACAAACAAAAAAAATTAAACTTAAACAACATTTACAAAAACTTAATTATCTTATATTTACCTTCTTTTCATCAAAGAAAGGATCATTTTCAGATAACTCAAGAACAATTGAGCACTCCTCATCACTATCCATGGCTGCAAATTGCATTCAACAATTTTAAGTAAGACAATAATCATAAGTCACTAGCATAAGTATATATAACCATAATAATTCAAAATCAGAACATAAGCAGGATTTTCTAGTACCTAATCACTGATTTATCATTACCAGCTATAATACAAAATCAGTTATTCCGTTAATATGTTTTAAATTCATTAAAACTTTATCCATAAACCTAAAACAATAAAAATATATCCATAAACTTAATCCATTAAAACTTTATTCATTAAAATTGTATTCTAAGAAATGAAAAGATGAATGCAATAGAAAATGAAATTTAACAAAAAAAATAAAGATGCATTTCTGGTAATTTGTATAATTATATCATGTACAAACCCTAGGAAATGGCATTCTAATACGTAATTAACACAATCACAAAGAATTGAATATCATCTTCAAATTCAAATTCATAAATGCGAGAAGCTGTGTACAAATTGAATATTCGCGATCGTGGTGAACAGCGTTACTCGTTAGAAATTTGAAACATACAATAAAATGATTGCGCATTTTCTCGGATTGCTTGGATTTTATGAGCAAGCAAAGACGAAGACGAAATGAGAATAGAATTGAAGAAAAAGAAAGTACCAGAACACGGTAGGTTCTAGAAGAAGTCGCGATTGATTCGGAGATGCTTCGAATGGAGCAAAGTTCAGAGAAGCTCTCAGCTGAAGCCGCCACCGAATGAAGTAAGGAAGAGTTTGAGCGGCAAAAGGGAATTATGTAGTTTGTTAAGAGCTTTACCCTCGCGGTGTTCGAATATCGAACGGCTATGTTGCAATCATAATTGTTCAGTGTATACTCTGCTCCTTGATCTCAATTATAAGCAAAAGTTCATTCGTTCATTCAATAGTTAATCAATGTACTTGATCAATAAACACATGTTAAATATATTGATTATTGAATGAATCTGAAATGTTGACATTTGTTTATAATAATTGAGATTGAATTGAGTGTCAATTAATCGCTCGTGTATATCAATGGAGTGAGGTGTTGTCTACACTTTATTAACCTTCCGATTGAACTTCGCGTTACTATTATATACCTCAACTTTTGTCTGAGGATCGGAGGAGATGGGAGTACCGCTCTTCTCTCTGTTTTTGCCCATGCATGTTAAAATAGTTGAATGTAAGTTTATTCACGCAAGTATATTCTCAGTTTGAGTTAACTCACGTATGTGTATTTTTTGATGAGGGTGAGTAATAACAGATGGGAGAATAACAATTCACTTAGATAAAATATAGTGGGGTAGAGTGATCAAGTTTTAGATGGACCTTTTTTTCTCGATATGGAAGGTTAAAATGGACGTGTTGCATTGCACCCAAATCTTAATAACTCTTAATCGGTAAAAGATTTCCTCATACCCCCGGTTACACTACTACAACTAGGACTGGCAATGAACCGAACCAACTCATAAATAGTTCGATAATTGGTTCGTTGAACTTGGTTCATGAACCAAATGAGTTGGAAATTAAGTTCGTTAATTAAATGAGTTGAATTTAAACTATATATGGTTCTACTCGTTTGGTTCATGAACCAACTCGATATATATATATACACACACGCGCACACACACAAACTTTATATATAATATAGAATTTATTACAAGCTTCATCTAATAATTATCCACTTTTTTCATATGAATAATAATTTGAATAAAAAACAACGATAATTGTAATACTAGAGAGAGGGAAAAAAAAGTTAATGCCCACACAAGACTTTTAAATATACATGTGTATACAAATTGTCCTACATCGGGGAGTTTTGAGAAGAGTAGAGAGAAGAGTATATATAAATACGAGCAGTGCATTACGAAAACAATGTAAACCAATGGAGGTACTATACTATTATATGCTACAGTAGTAATATATAAATTGCTACTACTTCTACGATAGTTTTATTTGAATTATATTTTTGTTATTTAAAGGTAAAAACATATATTTTTGACAAAAAAAACAAAAGTTTTAAAATATGTGATCAGTGTAAACGAAATGAACCTAACGAGCCGAACCGAGTTGCTCGTGAACTTTAAACGAGCCGAACTCGAGTTGGAAAAAAGGTTCGTTTCAAACTCGAGTCGAGTTTCGAACCGAACCAATTCTTATCGAGTCGAGTCGAGCTCGAACAGGTTCGACTTGACTCAACTCATTTTCAGCCCTAACTATAACCCAAATATCAAATATTTCCACATACCCTTAATTATAACAAATTTAAAATGTTTGATTCTTTCAAAAATCACATAAGCCTGGACCAAAATATTTGGGGGAAAAGTAAAGTTTTGAAATGACAACTACATTACCCATCTTTTATTGATAAGTAAATAAGAATTTATCAAATTTTAAATTATCAAAAAAGTGTCCAAGTTAAAAAAAGTTAGTATGAAAATTTATTCAGAAGTCTTGTTCGGAAAAATCATGTACGAATGTTATTATGCGTAAAATTTCGATTAGTAAAAAAAATCGAGTTTAACAAAAAAATAATTGAAGGAAGTTTAACAATCTTGTCATGCAGAATTCCTATACAATACATATTTAATTGAATATTAATGCATTATAAACTATTTCAACCTCAACACCAAATCAAACCGCATATAATTTTATATTTTGAGCGGATGAGTTTTTACATCAAAACTGATCCAAATCGGATTGCGAACACCCTAACTCCAAGCATGTTTCGTTAGTTTATACATCTTCAAAATTTGCTTGCTCATGTGTATTGTATACTTGCCCATTGATATCTCGCACAACAATGCTCGTTTTAAGAAACGCCTTCGACAAACAAAATTAGTACAATTTCTTCACTAATTAAAACCACAACGATCACCTTCCAATTGATACGTTCAGGGGTGGATCTAGAAATTTGTCATATGTGTGGCTAAAATTTCAAAGAATTGTGACTTTGTGAGCACAATTATACAAAGAAACCGCAATATAAAAATCGACATTCAAGAATTATATTTCAATTCCAAATGTCAAATTATATGTATGTATTTAAAAATTAATTAACATTTTAATTCTATGTACGTTAATACATTCCAATCCTAACTAATTAACATTCTAATTCTATGTAGTTAATACATTCCAATGCGGTGAGATGAGGAGAAAAGAAAGAAGGACTTGCGAGGGAGAGAAGAAGAGTTATAGAATGAACATAGAAAAAAAAGACTCACATATTGTGTTTTATTTATATTAAAAAAATGGAGCATGGCATGTGTGGTTTTAGCCGCACATAGCCAACTACTTACGTTATGCACCACATTGGGTTGTTCAACCAATATGACAATGAATAAATGAAAGTTTTAGAGTTCTTGTTCAAAAAAAATTGTTTTGGAGTTTTGAGGGGAGATGATGGTTTTATAGGAGGGAAAGAAGAGATCATTCTTTTATTTTATTTGAGAGAATGATTTTATCAAGAATGAAAAAAAAAATCATTGTCATTAATATATATTTTATATTGAAAGTATTATCATGATAAAAATATCTGAAACATTTATCTAAGTCGAAATCCCCATATTAATAAAATCTTGTATTACGAAGAAAAATCAATCATTTTGTTATATCATGTGACAATTTTTTTTTATTAATCTTTTCTCTTTTTTTTTGGATGTCACCATTTATCCCTAACTCTCAAACAAAACTTTAAAATTGTTGCGCATCTAACTTTAAATCACTCATTAGCATTTAGCTTAACTAAATTATCTTTTGTGGCTAATCTATCTAGAAGCACCCACTATATAAACACGGGCACATTCAAATAAGAATGATCATACAGCATAACAATGATCTAACTCTAAAACCTTCCATGATTATTTGAATGCCTCGTTAAAAATTGACCTCATTTATCCAACTTCAATCATTCATAGCATTAGACAACTATGACTTAATAAAAAAATAGAAGAAAGAAGTGTACAAACACTTTTTTGGAAGGAGAAATGTATAGACACTTGACACGCCTGTAACAACACCAGATTAAAATAATTCTCCCTAGCTTCTTTATTTTTATTTAAACAGAAAACAATTCCCAGTTTTATGCTCCCAAAAATGGCTTCGTATATGATAGAAGGAGAGGTGGACAACGAATCCCACCATCTTGATTCTCTCAAATAATAACTTACTTCCTCAATCTCTTATCAACTGACAAGCAAACAATATAATTTCCAGTAAGAAAGATTTCGACAATGATAATAATAAGAAATGATTCAGAGAAAAAAATAATTAGAGAAATGTGTATAACATGTGAGGTTAGGGTGGTGGGGTCACATTCCCTTCCAACTCCCAATCAATTCTTAGGTTTCATGGGGCCCAATTCTTATAAGCATTTGTTAGCCCTCTGTTAACGTGGCAATGATAAGTACTAAAACATCAAAGCCAAGTCACAAACACAGATATAGATAGATTAAGTACCTAATCAAGTAATTAAAGGAGTTGAAAATAAAACTCCACACTTACAAAGTGCATGAATTCCACCAGGAGTGACATAATTAAAGTGCTAAGTACTCTCCACTCATTTTCTAAAGAACGTCATTATATCCAAAATCCAATAGCATATGATATGATTTTCTCAGGTATATAAATAATTCTTGCAAAACTCACATGCATATTGTACAACCCTATCAACAGTAAAATAAGAGTTATGTTAACTTGTGTGTTTAGATTATGTGTAATGAGAGTGTTAAATTTCACTTTCAACATGTGGTGCATGTGCAATGGTGCGTTGAGTACTGTTGAGAGATAATCTGGAGGAAAGAAATGTTGAATAGATTCAACATGTTGAACCTGCAAACCGAGGGAAACGTTGCGAGTTTTGGTTGGTTGAAGCAGGCGCGTGTGGCACACACGTCGACAGGGGAGAGTGAAGAAGCAGGCACGGAGAGAGAAATTGTTGAGAGGATAAATGGTGACACGTGCCTGTTCCTGATTGACTGTCGGAATTTATCTCATCTTAATAATTTGAACTCAATTATTTCATTGCAATTTATTATTTTTTTTACCAAAATTCATTATTTATTTTTTGTCTATAAATAGAGACTTAATTCATTTGATTTGGATACAGAAAAAAACAAGTTTTTCACTATCTTAATTTTATTATTATCTTTCTATTAACTTTTCTTTTGAAGTTTTAATCTTCTTTTTAGTGAAATGGATCCCAATAATAATTATTTCAACACCCATAATTCTTCTAATTACCCATTTAGCTACCAAAATCCCAACAATTATCAACATTCAAATCAATTTTCCAACCAACGTTCTCAAAACAAACCTAATTTTGGTTTTGCACTAAATTTCAACCAGTGATCCTCTGTTCCAAACTTTCATCCATATTATGAATCTATGATGAGATATCAATCTCAAACATCCTCGTCTTATGGTTATATGCCAATGGTGAATGAAATTTTTCTAAGTGTTGGTGCAATATGAGGAAAGTGGATATAGTACACCGCAACCATACTCGACCAACGTGTTACCCGCTTTTGCAAATCATGTGCGTGCTAGATCCGAGTTGCGTGATCCAAATGTTAATCACGAATTGCAAGCAGATCTAGCGAAACACATATGGGCAAAGTTTGGAATGTTTCGTGATTGAAGATGGTTTGTATCGTACTAATTAAGTTACTTATGTGTTGTGTGTTTAGTTTGTTGTCTTGCATTTTAAGTTATTCGTGGGTCACGTGCTTAACTTGTTGTATTGCATTTTAAGTTATTTGTGTGATTCGTACTTAGTTTGCTGTATTGCATTTTAAGTTAAGAAAATAAAAATAAATTATTTAAATAAATTTTGTTTTTCCAAAAATACTAAAAAATAAATTGTTAAGTATTTATTATTTTAATTTAGTTATAATCGATAGTTGTAAATTTTATGTAATAAAAAAAACAAAATATAAAATTAAATAAGAATATGAAATAAAAAGTGGTGAAGTAGAGTGTTGAAAAAATAAACCATTTGGAAAGGGTAATAGTTGAATGAATGTTGAATTATTAGGTGGAAGAGATAGAAAATGATGTAGAGTGTAGGGAAAAGAAAAAGTGGGTGTTGAATGTAAAAACCATTGTAAATGGTCTTAGGACACATGTTAAGCAACTTAAAAAGAACAATTTTGCATTGAAAAATACAATACGACAACTTCTTAAAAGTTGAATGTAAAAACCATTGTAAATGGTCTTAGGACTCATTGTTCTATAACGGGTATCTTAATATATGCTCGCACAACTACAATGGTCTTAGGACTCATTGTTCTATAATGAGTATCTTAACATATGCTCGCACAACTTGCGAGGGCACATGGTAAAGAATTTATTATAGAAATATATGTATTAAAAGTCGTGCAGACAACTTCTTAAAAGTTAAATTATCATGTTTTTTAATGCAAAGTTGCTCATTTTAGATTCTTTAACATGTGCTCTAAGGGCACAAGTTAACACCACCTTAAAATAAAGAGTTAAATATGTTTTTTTGTATCTATTAATATATTAACATGACTCTTTTATAAAACAATTTAATTTTTTTTTAATATCTTTAAAAAAATTCTTCAACTTTTAATCCCTAAAAAAATTTCATCTTCACTTTTGGTCACTCCTAAGAGTGGGCTTGAGGGGAGGCAGCTCTGGGCACCATTTTTTTAGGGGCACTAAAATTGTTATTTTTACTTAGTAGTTAGTACTAATACTATATAGATACATTTCTTTTGAACACGCTTTAATTAATTATATTAAAAACATATTTTAAAAGAATCCTAATGAATGAATGAAGCTTTTGGACACAATTTTATTGATTCGCTTAGGGGTACAAATTTTTTTATAACCGTCCCTCGACTCATTTCTTTACGCATGAATCTATGGGGTAATACACAATCAAAATGACTCTCATATAAAACAAAAAAAACAGATCTAACATAATCAAAAACAATTTAATTTAATTTTTCAAAACAATGACCTATCCGTGGAAGTTATGTGGAAATTTGTTACATCATTATCCTAATTAATTTTTTTTTAAAACAATAAATTCAATTTTCATATATCGTTATTACTTATTACTCCCTCCCTCCATCCTTATATTTAAATGCATACATATAGAGATGGTGGGAGTAGATTCCGAGCTGGGAGTAGATACAAATTACAATTGCTGAGTCCGTGTGCTGTGCTGAGAGAAATAAGAAGCAGTTTTCACGCAAGGCCTTCGTCCAATTTCCTCTGTTTTATTTACAATTTTTCAATCCAGTTGCTTGTTGTCCAATTCCAAAGATATTGAAACAAGTTACCATACCAATACAATGTAAAAGTAAAAAAAGAATCAAATCAATCGTTGCAGTCTAAACACAAACACACTCAATCACCTCTCTCAACCCGATTAGATTAGATTTAGGCCCCATCTCTGATATCTCCCCAACCTAAACACACATAATTCCAAACACCCTTTTTGTTTTTTTCCTTCTCCTCTTTGCTCTGCTGTTTTCCTTTGTACTTACATGCCCCACCCACTCATTCACTTGCATTCAATTACACCAATACAAAACCCTTTTTGCCTTTTCCTTTATTCTCCTTCGGTTCCTCTATTCTCCACAAACTTCCCTACTATAGTATACAATACATACCCCCACCCTCACAACTCTCTATAAATACATCACCACCTTCTCATTAAAAATTACATTATTTTTCTCAAAACCAAAACCATTAGAATGAAAGAATATTGGACTTCTCTTGCATCAATTCTTGGTGTATTTGCATTCTTCCAAACAATCCTTCAAACAGTTTTCCCACCCGAACTCCGTTTCGCTTCCGCTAAACTTTTCAACAAACTCTTCAACTGTTTCTCATCTTACTGTTACTTCGAAATAACAGAAATCGACGGCGTTAACACCAATGAACTCTACAACGCGGTTCAGCTTTACCTAAGTTCCTCCGTTTCCATCACCGGAAACCGTTTAAGCTTAACACGCGCCGTTAACTCAAGCGCCTTCACTTTCGGTCTCGCCAACAATGACAGCATCATCGACACGTTTAACGGCGTTAACGTCGTTTGGGAACATGTTGTCACACAGAGAAACTCTCAAACATTTTCATGGCGTCCATTACCAGACGAAAAACGTGGTTTCACTCTCCGTATCAAGAAAAAAGATAAACACTTGTTGTTAAACTCTTATTTGGATTACATTATGGAAAAAGCCAGTGATATACGAAGAAAGAATCAAGATCGTTTATTGTACACAAATTCAAGAGGTGGTTCGTTGGATTCAAGGGGTCATCCATGGGAATCTGTGCCGTTTAAGCATCCAAGTACTTTTGATACATTGGCTATGGATCCTGTGAAGAAGAAAGAGATTATGGAAGATTTGCAAGATTTTGCAAATGGACAAGGTTTTTATCATAAAACTGGGAGAGCTTGGAAAAGAGGGTATCTTCTTTATGGTCCTCCAGGAACTGGAAAATCTAGCATGATTGCTGCCATGGCTAATTTTCTTGGCTATGATATTTATGATTTGGAGTTAACTGAAGTTCATAATAATTCTGAACTTAGAAAGCTTCTTATGAAAACTAGTTCTAAATCTATTATTGTTATTGAGGATATTGATTGTTCTATTAACCTCTCTAACAGAAAAAACAATAAGAAAAGTGTTGGTTCTGTTTCTGTTAATTCTAGGAGTTTCTATGAGAATGGAGTTGGTGAAATGAGAGGTGGTGGTGTTAATGGTGAAGAGAATGGGAATTCAATAACGCTTTCTGGGTTGTTGAATTTCACTGATGGATTATGGTCTTGTTGTGGGAGTGAGAGGATTTTTGTGTTTACAACGAATCATATTGAGAAGCTTGATCCTGCTTTGTTGAGGAGTGGGAGAATGGATATGCATATTTTCATGAGTTATTGTTCGATACAAGCTTTGAAGATATTGTTGAAGAATTATCTAGGGTGTGAAGAGGGTGTTGATTTGGATGACTCTGTTTTGAAGGAATTGGAGGAAGTTGTTGAAATGGCGAGGATGACTCCAGCTGATATAAGTGAGGTTTTGATCAAGAATAGGAGGAAGAAAGAGAAAGCTGTGGATGAGTTGTTGGAGATTTTGAAGGTGAGAGCAGAGAGGAATGCAAAAAATGGTGGTGTTGTGAGGAGGGAAAATAATGGGGTTGGAGATGAAGAAGATGATGATGATGATGATGTTGAAGAGGAAGAGCAAGAGAAAAGGGCACTTGATAGTGATAGTCCTAAACAAGAATCTGAGATTGAAGATGATTGCAAGGAAGGATCAGAAGAGGAAGAGAAGATTAAGTGATTATCATAAAAGTAGTAATAATATGCAGCATGCAGTGTATCAGTATGTGATAATGTGAATTTGATTCAACAAAAGATGAATATTGAATATGGCTTATGAAATACAGGGGAAGAAGCTATAGCTTCTAAATTTTGAACTATTCAATTAATCTGTCTTATATTTTAGTTTATTGCAACTAGTTAGTTTTGGTTTAAGATTTGTTCTAATTATGGTTAGGCCTTTACAACCTGGGTAGCCAGCTGGGAGGTTGGTAAACACCTGGGGTGCACATGGAATGGAAAAGGCTATTAGCTTTGATAGGACATGTAGGGAATATGAGTAATAAGTACTGTTACCTAATAATAACAAAATGAGATTAGGGGGACAAGCTAATCTATTTTGAGCCTTGTTCTATAGATGACCATAACGATCGACATATGGGTGGGGGGGCTGATTAGTAGTAAATTTTATTTGAAAGAATTAAGTAGTGTTAAAATATAGAGCTGTTAGTGCAATACATGTCATTGATATTTCGACATTCTAACCTCTCATTTGTATGAGAGAAAATGGTTGGAATACATTTTTTTTGATGAAAGAATATTGGTTAATTCATCAATGTTGTCATTATTCAATGTCGCCTAAGTGGAATCCCTAACCTCTCAACACTCATTCAAGCAATCATATATATGCTGCATTCGAAATTTGTTCGTTCTTGACTGACAATTGAGAAAAATGAAGTTTTACTTTTATTTTATACATTTTAAAATTCCAACCATGAATATGTGTCCTTCAATTAAGATTAGACAGCTTTAAACACATTGACCTGATGATTGCGTTTTTTTTTTTTTAGTTTCACACCTTATTTCGATATATTGAAGGACATTATTATAGCTACTATTTACACATATAAAAAATATAATGAATAATGTGTGTGGAACCTTCTTGTATATCCAAAAAACTGGAGAGTTAGTCTATGGTTGCTGATGCTCTAATACTATTTGAAATTGTGGTGACTCGGATTTGCAATTGTTGTGCAGTGCATTGTTGATTACGTAGTAATAAATGAATAGTTACATTTGTTAGGTAGATGGAAACGGTTTTTCTAGCATTATTATAAGTTCGTCATGTACTGTGATTGATGTAATGCGTTTATTAATTCCAACTAGTTTACTTTTCTTAATCTAAGCTTTCCTTAGGTGTCGGTGTCTGATTGGATTGATATCGTTAACCTTTTTAATAATTTGATTAATTTAAAAAAAATACTGTGCCAGTGGATAGGATAAGAGGGTGTTTTGGGAACTATGAACGAATTAGCCGGTGGAAACAACTAAAGAGAACCCCAGATTTTGTGTTAGGAAAAAGGAGGGTAAGAGGCTCAAAAGTAACTAGAAAGTCTTCTCATACATTACGAAAAAGTTGACAATATTTTGATGTTTGAACCGTTGATTTTAATATTGAGTTGTAAAAGGCTATTAGGTTGTCAAGCTAAGAGTAGTGGTATTGCTATATAATTTTTTCAAAGAGAAATGGGAATGTAGCAAATTAATAATAAAGCTGAGGGGAAAGCTAAGCTAAAATCAAAAGTTTTGGTTGATGGTTAATTGGTTGGTGATCATAGTTATTTATTCCTCTTACTTTTCTGAGCTGGGGTGCATAATTAACAATAGTTTTCAGATAATTTTTCTCATGCTAGAGTTTATTAGAAAGCAAGTTAATGCAATGGTTTAAATTTGACTCAGATAACCGTATATACGATTAACATTCAAAGTTTTTTTTGTTTTTTTATTTTTTATGGTTCAAATTTGATGTTGTTCTAAATTGTATTCATGAAATTATCATTAACAAAACGGTCTTGTTTTACTTGCTTATAAAAATAAAAAAAATAAACAATCTACCACCTCTTCATTTCTTATAAGATAAAGAAAAAAGCATCACACTTTCACAACATTGTGGGCTGATATTTGAATTTCACTTAAAAACAATGTTTACATTTAATTAAAACAAAAGTATCAACATAACTTTCCACATTCTTTTTGCACGCCTTATGCTGAAGATGCGGTTATGATGTTGTTAATATATATTCAATTTTTGCTTGTTAAAAAAAAAGTTGACAAACTTCAATTTTTAACGTGTTTTAATTTGGTTAAAATGTTTATTTTTTTATCCATAATTCAACTTAATTTTTTTGAATAAATCCATAATTTAACTTAATTATTTTCGTGAGATACGAACTTATCCGCTATAAATTTGAAAATTAGCCTTGTCAAAAATTTATTAGGAGATTAGAAGAGAGACCTTTTCTTCTTGACACTTGCTGCATAAGAAAACAAAAAGCCTTTTTTAAGCATTAAGTCTACGGTGTATGGCGTGGCGAATTTTATTTAACTTTACCACTTAATATTCACCAAAAAACTAATTGACCAATACCACTATAAAAAAAATATATACTACTATAATGATTGACCACTTAATAAAATTATCAAGAACATCGTACCTTTCCTAAAAAAACAAGAACATTGTACCAAAAACAAAGAATTAACAAGAACAATTCAAAACTGCTGGCTATTAATTGTCGCCTTTAAATTCAAAAAAAGCATAAAAGCCTCAACATAGAATCTCAATTGTTCATATTCATTCATTGTCATTTCCACACGCCAAATTGTTTATGTCCGTAAACTTGTTTCCCTTCATTTTCAAATTTTGCTTTTACCTTTTCCACTTGAAAACATAAAATAGCACTCAATTGAATTGAATAAATTTAAATAGTACTATAGGATAAGCATCGTTGACATATAATTTATTCTTGTTCTTACAGCCTTAGTATTAGTTTTACCGGAATTAAGTATGATTAGTTGGAATTATTCAGCTCATCTGAAGTCTGAACAAGTATATATATATATATATATATATATATATATATATATATATTTTGTTGGGGTAAAATGTAGCAGTAGCAACACGTGCAATACAACACTTTGAAGATTAGAAAACACGTCCACATACATACTCATGCAAATAATCACATAAAAAATAAGCTGCAAAATCCTTTTACTCAGCATGATCTTGATCTTGATTCATGAAGCTCTCTCTTTTTCTTGCTTGGAGATCAACGCAAAGATTTTTATTCTAATGGTTCCCCATTGAGGCAAATTAACTGTCCCACCAATACCAAATAGGATGGATGTGATCTGTTTTTGGCTTCTTTTGTTGGAAAATTTTGATTAATTTGCCGTACAATTTTATCTTAAAGACAAAAAATAAAAGTACGAATAATTTCAACTAAGTCGGCTTGTTTACGACGACGTTACTTTCAACCATTTAGTTTAATTTGAACATTTCATAAAGTTTTTGGAAAAAAATTTAAGAGAAAATTTATTTGAACAACTCTTTGTTGGGATAACGTGTTGGACAACCAAAATATATAAAGAAATAAATGTATTTATTGGCATAGAAATCAAAGCAATATAAAGATAAAGTAAAAACATAATATGAGTATAAGAGATGAAGTTGTCAAAAAATAGTTGTTTAAATATCATTTCTCAAAATTTAAACACATTGCTGGTTAACCGGATGAATCATCACCCAAAAAGTTAGTTCACAACCAAAAGAAAAATTAACTGGCTGCAACTTATAGGAAGTGAGACGTGCATTTTTTTTCAAGTCGGGCAAATTCACCCATTAGCCCACCCTAATGGGCAAATTTCACCAAAAAAATGATACTCCTCCTAGGCCCTAGCAACCAACTTTATGCAAAATAAAATAAAAATTATAGTACCAATCAAGTGATAAGAACCATAGAAATAGAACAAGTGAGTGTCATTTTACTCAACCTAAAAGGGTCGCTTTTTTTGTTTATCATTGCAACCGTTGGTACAAAGAAATATCAGATACCTGCGATATTTTGATGGGAACCATGCAAAAATTGAATGGTGAACTTTTTATTAAATTATGGAAGGCATAAATAAAAGAAATTTTGAATGGAATTTTTTTTTAAAAAAATTTGCATTGAAAAATATAGAGTAAATGAACGATGGATGACATTTTTAAGTCAAGACAAGCTGTCAAAGAAAGGATTCTTTAATATCAATTGGAATTTGTAGAGTTTTTTTTAAGGAAGAATTTGTATAGTTTTAATATCTAGTTTGAATAATTTTGGTCGTATTTTACTGAGATTTATGTTGGTGTGTCGAATGTGATTTAGAATTCTCACATTTGATAAAAAAAAAAAAAAAAAGGTGAAGGTTAAACATTATGTAAGTAAAATTACTCATATATTTAATGTTTTAAAATTTTGAATAAAGATATAAGAGTTGATGTGATGTCAAATTCTCTTTAAGTGACACTCTTTTCAAAATATAAGCAAAAATTACTTTTTAGGTTCATTCATTTAATGATGTATGTGGTTCATAATGGTGACTCGCTTATTTAATGAATTTTACTTCACTTAACTATTTCATTAACTACGGTTAATTCCCTAAAAAAATATTAACCATTGTTAATAAGAGTGACTTAATAAATGTTACTAATTTTATTAATTAAAAACAATCAATCTATTACTGCACAACAATGATTAATTTTCGTCGATTAATCTTTGGCGGAAAATTTATAGTATGTACTCCCTCCGTATCAAAATATAAGCAAAAATGATTTTTTAGGTTCATTCATTTAATGATGTATGTGATCCATAATATGAACCACATACATCATTAAATGAATAAACTTACAAAATAAATTTTACTTATATTTAAAAACGGAGGAAGTTGATAGGTTCTCCTCTTTCACCTGATTTTTTCTTTACACGGGAACCCATAAATTGAAAATCCTCCAATTAAATGTTTAAGGAATTTAAATATGTTATTATAAGTTGATTAAAAAAAACGAGTAACTTAAGAAATAGTAGCTAGAGGGAAGGATGTTTTTCTTTGTAGAGTCACCCAATTTCAACCCCCGGATGCTCTATGGCAGCAAAACACATATTGCATCCTATGGACCTATCGTGATATCTCTGCAAGTAAGGTTAAACGCTGAGCGCCAATCCCATCCATTACGTAGGGCAAACGTTTTATCACTTTTCTGCATTTCCGTACATACCAATTCACCATTACTCACTCACGTTAACTAGAAATGATGTTTTGCAGAATAGAGAGCACAGTGACGCAGTCATAAGTGTCTGCAAGCGTCTTTCATTGCTTCTGTATACCGTACAATCAGTGTATCCCATTCATGTCATTACTCAGAAGTGCTAAAACTCACATGTTAATAAGTACATTTCTATTCAATATTTCTTGATAAGTTTCAATAAATTATTTTTTAAAAACAAAATTCCTTATATTTGTGAAACTTTTGGGTTAAGTAGTCTAGTGACTTGAGGCTCACACATTTAAATGTGGAGAAATCGAATGTTCGGGATTTAAATTCCGACTTCAGCATATAATATGCAATATCACTACCTACTGAGCTAAACTCATAGAAATATTTTATTTTTGCTTTTTTACATGTATCTTTTCGACACTATTTACCGAAACCTTTGAAAATAGTAAGATAATTTTGAGGCTTTGGTTAAGGGAATGAGTTTCTTTTAGGTACCGTTTAGCATGGGAAAGGCTAGTTTTTTCCCACCATGGGAAAGTAACTTTTAGCCATTAGATTTAATGAAGAACACACTTTTACCATACTCCTAACACCAGATTTTTTTCCTCTCTCTTCAACCTCACAATCATCAATCTGATTTCTCACTTTCTCTCTCTACCTCCTCCTCCTCTCCTCTCTCTCCGAACAGAACCATCATAGCAACCACCACCACCATGTTTAACACCTATATCTCCATCACTTTCTCTACATTTTGGGATGATTTGATTAATTTGATTAAAGATTGATATGGTTTTGGATTTTTTTAATTTCTTATTTTTATTTTACGGGTTTTAAATTTCTAATGTTATGGATTTGTTATTTAATTTGGTGAAGATGAAAATAATAATGGAAAGGATGAACATTTTCACATGCTCTAGATTTTCTGGATTTAACTGACACCCGCTGGTTTATTTGTTTATGTTAAAAAAGTGTGTTTGATGTTTATGTAGTTGCGGGTATGTTTTAGTTTGATAAAAAGAAGTCTTTTTTTATAATAAGTGGGTTGATTTTCTGCTATGTACAGATTACTTATTGACAGAGAAACTAGAAAACCAGAAGGTTATGGATTTTGTGAGTATGAGAATGAAGAATTAAAGAAAAGATATTCCTCTGATATTGATAAAGAAAACACACAAGTCTATTGGTATTGTATAAGTGTTGAATTAAAGAAAAGATGGAGGTGTGAGATATGTGTTCCAGTCCAGCCATTGTTACTGTCAAAAAAGGCACAAAGGTAGGGGAGAAGGGTGGTGGTGGAAGATGATGTGGGAAAAATTCAGTGTTGAGAGACCATGATAAAATTGTGTTCCCTATTTGATCTAATGGTCAAAAACTAACTTTCCCATGGTGGGAAAAAACTAACCTTTCCCAAACTAAATGGCACCTTTCTTTTATGGTACAATTAACCGAATGAGTTTTAACATTAAAGTTAAGGATTTAAATCTTAAACACTAACAAAATCATCTTAAGTGGATTTTTTTCAATGGAGAGCGTCCGATGGTGATATTGACCCTTCAATTATGTAGATCCTCCATAGCAACGGAGAATTAGTGGCTATAATTTCATCGTAGAAATAGTATTACTAGCAACATTCTTTCAAACACTTACTTCTTTGTTGGTTTAAACTAAGATGAATCTCATATTTAGGAAATTAGTTCTACTTAGAATACTAGTCATATATTAGTTTCTTCCAATAAGAGTGAATGTTAGAAAATCGAGCAGAGTTTTGGATTATTTTAACTTTTTGAATTTTGAATTATTTTTTTGAGCTATCAAGTCGAGTTGTACACAAACTTCACTCGAGTCGACTCTGAGTCAAAAAGAAGATTCGAAAAAACTCAAGCAAGTTTCAAACTAAACTAATTTTTATTGAATCGAATTTTACTCTATTCGATTCGACTCGACTCATTTTCAATCTAAAGTTAAACCTTCTAAAATTTCGAAGCAACCACTCTAGGTTTTCTTTACTCTATATCCGTTGAAATTCGGTCTTATCAAAATGGGTATGGCTACTTATAGGTAGGCTGAGCAAAAGAATGATTATACCGTAAGAAAAATATATACAACATGCCAACTACGACATCACTATATTCAATACTAGTACTCATTGTTTGACCCTACATACGAACTAGCATGAAAGGGCAGCTTACGACAAAAAATGGACTTATTACCTATAGTTCGATATATAAGGACATTCCCTATGTTTAGCACTTTCTCGGTTTATAAATAAATATTTGCTCTTCGAAATTTACTGCGTGTATTTTTGTTTTGTTTTGAAGGAAACGTGTATTATTATAAAGAAATTCAATTGATGAATGCAAAATAGAACTGATGTTTTTGATGTAGTGTACATAGTGACCGTAAGTTGAAAAGAAGTAGTTAATATGTCTTTGCATTTCACATGGAAAAGGTCTCAACCCTTTCCCATCATAAAAAGATTAATTTTATTCATTAGATTAAATAAAGAATACAATCTTATCATACATTTTTCACATTAGATTTTATTGTCACTACCAACCCATCATCATCTCTCCTTCATCCCCACCAACCTAGCTAGATTAATCATAACTAGGGATTCAATTAACAAAAAATAATTTCTTCATTCATCACCGCTCTATCATCAACACCAACACCATCCAAATTCATCATCAACGCCGTTTTAAGTTTCAATTAAATAATTAATAATGTTCTTTATATAACCTAAATCTTATTATTGAAAAAAAACATAAATTCATAATTCTCTATTCATCATCATCGATATCTTTTTTGTTTCTGAAACATCATATGATATGCACACACATGAGGTAAGAAACGGTCCATATAAAAGATGGCAGTTTAACACACCAGCAAGCCAAAAAAACTAGGTGAAGGAAAACAAGACCAAAAGCAAAAGCAAAACCAATGCACAAAACTCTCCTGGATCCAACCTACAGAAAATGCAAACATAAAAATCAGATTCAATCACCATCATAGCATCGTCATCATCAACACTCTTGAGTTGAATGAATTGAGATAAGGATTTCAAATTTCAATCTTATCATGTGAGATGGAAATGAAGGAACACAAACAGATAAAGAGAGAAACATGAGTGAAGTGCGTGGCTAAGAGAAAATGGAATGAGAGGCTATTGAATTTCTGAAAAATGAGATTCAGATTAATTGATTTTTAATTCTAAGGTAATGGAATGAGCCAACATATAAGAAGAAATTTGTTTAATTGATTTTAAATATTTCAATTTCTAAATAAAATAAATAATATGGTTGATTTTCATTTGGCTGACGGTGGTTTTGATGGTGTTGCACTGTTGCTGGTGGTGGGGATGAAGGAGAGAGATGGTGGTGGGTTGGTAGTGACAATAAAATCTAGTGTTGATGGTGTATGATAATATTATGTTCTTTGTTTGATCTAATGAATAAAATTAACCTTGCCATGGTGGGAAATGATTGATCTTTCCCATGTGAAATGCCACCTTTAAAAACATCCAATAAAATGAAAACTATTCAGAAAAGAAACAGTTAATATATTACATTTATTATAAGATCAAAATCAAAGAGAATTAAGAGTAAAAATCTGGTATATTGATTTAATGATCTAAAATGTGAATTACAACATAATATATATATAGAGAGAGGGTGTATCAAGTGAGAGGGCTTTTTATTGCGAGAGATGAGAGAGTCTTTTATCAACCATTAGATCAAAATCAATGGCTTAGATTAAGACTTTTATTATAGGGAGTCACATGCTTTAATTTTTCTCAGTATCCACCGTCTTTTCATTTCCAGTTTTCGTCATCTCTTTCTTCTACGTTTTCCCTCTTTATTATGCAAGTACTGCAATTGGTTCATCACTAGTTTCCCTTTAATTTGTTACTATAACCACAAATTATTATGAAAAAATCAATTTAATAATTGTTTATAACGTGATTCATAAACAAAAATACTCGTATCCAAAATCAAGGCCAACCATGTAATCATATTTTCCACAAACAGAAATACTCGTATCTAAACAAAACAAATATAGAAACCATAAAATAAATAATGTGAGGCACTTTCTTCTCACACGTGAATTCTTCACCATTGGTGTGTGTGTGGCTTCTTCTCACAGTAACAATCTATTTTGTATTAAATTCATGTAACCCATGTGGTGACAAAATCAACACCTATTTCAATTCAATTCGTGTAATGTTAGCTGAAGGAGAAGCAGGAAGGAAGGTTGTAAATTGTAACCCAGATGGCCAACAAGTTGCAATCTTCGAAGATGATTGGTGAATATGAACAATCCTCATATTACTTGTTTTCTCGAATATGAACAGTCATCTCTCAGCCATTTCGTTATCTCGGTTTCAAATGTTTTTTATTCATAACGAAAAATCTCCTTTTTTTTTTGTGGAGATGAGAAGTTGTTGACGACTTGTATCCATGGGAGTGGGTTTGAAAGATGAAGATAAGTCGTCCAGGCTTTAGGAATGAAATTACGGAAAAGATCAAGTGTGTGAGTTTCTAAAATAAGAGTCTTAATCTAAGCCATTAATTTTGATCTGGTTGATAAAAGACCCTCTCATCTCTCATATTAAAAAACCCTCTCACTTGATACACCCTATATATATATATATATATATATATATATATATAAGTCTGACTAAGTAACTTGAGTAGCAAGTTTTCAGTTGCAACTAACTCCTAACCAACTGAAACGAGTTCTAATAACACTTGACTAGGTTGTTGACCTTGCTAAGTGACTTTTCTAGCCGGTGGAGATTGTAATGTACTAATATCATCTAATACCCCTAGTAAGATTAAGATTAGTAAATGTTTGCAATATTCATCTTGGAAACCAAACTTGAAAAGGGCTTGGGAAGAAGCGACTTTGAGAAAAAGTCAACCAATTGATCTTGAGAACTGACATGAAGTAACTCCGTAATGCCATCTTGAATTTCGTCTCGTACAATGTGGCATTCTATCTCTAAATGTTGAGTGTGCTCGTGAAATATTCGGTTGGCTGCAATATGTAACTTGCTTTGACTATCACAATAGACATGAATTTGTGAGATGAAAATCTTTGAGCAAGTATTATAACCATTGAATTTCACATGATGCAATATGAAGAGCTCGGTACTTAACTTCACTTGATGACTTGGACACAACATTTTGCTTATTAGATTTCACATGTTGCAACAAGAAGTGCTCGATAGTTAACTTCAATTGATGTTCCAGACACAATACTTTGCTTATTAGATCTCCAAGGTGCAAGCAATAACCCCAATAAGAAGCATATTTGTGACAATTTTCTTCTAGTATTAAGACAACCGGCCCAATCTTTTGTAATAATCTAGTATTAGCTTATAGTATTTTTCGGGGTTCAAACTTCAATACTTACATATAAATATAATATATAATATATTTGCCAGTTAAGTTAAACTTATTGAGATTTTGAGTTTATACATCAGTCACAATACACAATCTAAATTCATATAGTTACATTATTATGTAGGACCGTTTATAGCCTCCAATTAGCTATTAGCGGGTTGGTGAAAGATCTCACGAGGTCAGTAGCTCATTTACGTCCACTAAAAATTGAAGTTTCAAAGCATTAACCCATCATCTCTATTCTAAATCATATAGGACAAAAGTGAAATGAGTACTTACTAGTAGTAAATGTTGAGGATGGGGCAACTAGTCTATACAAACGCAGCCAGCAATCATAGGGAAACAATGAATGCTCTAATGTCTCCATCCTATCCTACTAATCCTAATTATTGAAACTTTTCTTAGCTTTTTCGGTTAGGAGATTCCAACATGTATTTGATTATCGTCTGATTGGATGTGACTTACTTACGAATTGCATAGTACTTCCTCCTTTCCATAATCCATAATAACTGAGTCATTTGAAAAAAAATATTGTTTCAAAAAAATTGACCCATTTTACTTTTTAATATAATATTAATAATTTTTTTCTTCAATTATAACTCTAATTAATATTACTTTCACAACTCCAAATTCAATATATTCTACTTTACATTTATGATAAAGAGGAATGCACCAATAGTTGATTATGACACACTCAAAATCATTTTTCTCTCTCTTTCACTTATACTATCTCCGTGTAATCCCCTTTTTTTTTTTCACATTTCTTAAAAAAAATTGTCAGTGTAATTAATGTGTCTATTTTGTGTGTTAATATTACCAAATTGTTCTTTGTTTGTATGTGTATTAAATTTAACTAGTAGCATTAATTAAGGAAATGTTTAAGAAAAAAGTAATAAATGTTTCTAGTAATTTGAAAAGGGGTTTACAATTAGAAACAAAAATAAAATCAAATGAGCGTTTAAATATAAAAACGGAGGGAATATATTTTTTCTAAGTGTGAAATGAGTCAACGGCTCAATTAAAATGGAATGGAAGAAGTAAAAGGAATTTCATTTCAATTCAACTCTTGCATGGTCAAAAAAAAGAAGCAACACGAGCCATGTATGATTATGCATCAAGTTGTTGCTCGCACAATCAAGAGAAGCACACCAATACGAGTTAGGATCCTATATAGGCACATAAAAGATTTTGGCAATGAAATAAAATATATGCTACTTCATTCCTTTCTATATCTAAGCACTCATTTAATTTGATTTTCGCCCTTAAATGTAAATTTCTTTTCAAATTACTAAATGCATTTATTATTTTTTTCCTAAACATACCCCTAATTAATACTTTTAAGTTGTCTTGAAATATGAAAAGTCAAATTTAATACACATACAAACAAATGACAATTTGGTAATATTAATACACAAAATAGACACATTAATTGCATTAACAATTTTTCTTAAGAAATGTAAAAAATACAAAAGGGGCTTAGATTTAAAAACGGAAAGAATATTTTGTAGGAAAACTAGTGCGTGCACGGACGCATGGGTAAATTTATTTTGGATTTATATCCAAAACTGTTATTATAAACGACCATATCATAGTAAATTATATGAATCAAAGATTTACATATGTAACTTTACATAATTAAAAAGATTTCAATATACGACAATCGCAAAACCATATAAGAGTATTTTATATGAATCAAAGACCCATGACCGCAACTTTACATAATTAAAAAAATTTCAATATATGGTAACAGACAATGTATTTGCTGACAAACAATGTAATCTGAATCATATAAAATAAATATTGAGACTAAAATTTAAGATGATTTAACAATAAGAAGAATAAAGAAGATAAACATGCAAAATACAATAGATATTTTTTTTTTCCAACAAAAATAGAGTAGATATTAAAACACATGACATACAACTTTAAAAATAAGGATTACAAATTACGTTACAACATCAATATGAAATCAATACATTCGAAATGTTTAGACATGAATATTCAATTGAATGTTGATCAACGGCAAAAAAAAAAAAAAAAGATATCACCACCATTTAGGGTCCGTTTGATGGTCAGAATAGGATAGAGACATGATATGATATAAAGCTGGATAGAGATAGGATATGATAAGAACATGATAAACATTAATCCTATCATGTGTTTGACGCGGACAAGATAACAAACATGATATCATTATAATTAAATGAAAAAATTGTTCTCATAATTAATTAAATATTATAGAAATGGAATGTTATTAATTATAATAGAAAAATACATGCTACCATTATTTTTAAAATGACAATATTCTAAAAACGGCAGAATATCAAGATAATAAATAAGGAATGATCTTCTAATCCATGATAATTTCTAACCCAGCCTATAGAAATTACAAAGGAAAGTCAGGATAGGATAGGAAAATGGTTTATTTTATCCTATCATATTGGTGCATCAAACATGAGATTTAAGCAGGATATAATTAATGTATCATATCCTGTCTCTCTATCCTGACTATCAAACGGGCCCTTAGTTTCTTCGTTTAGACAAAATATTTCCGTCCTTTATCTAATGAGATAAATATTTTGAATAAATTTTTGGAGGTATTTTCATAGCCTATGTATTTAAAATAAATGTAATATACGGTATAGGTTTCAAACCGTTTTCTAAATTCAATGAGCATGCATTTTTGGAAATTACTATTTGCACTAAATGTTTAGGCATACACCCTTACAGCAAAATCAATAATTGGTCAAAGCCCAAATCTTATTACCTGAAGGTTATTTTCCTCGCCCCATTTCATTCGTACCGAAACCCTAAACATATCTCTTCATTCTCTCCCCATGTCATATAGCATACAATAAGTGACTAATGGAAGTCGGATACGACTCAAAACATCAAAGGAGCACCTAAATCACAATCCAAGTTGGCGCATTTGCTGGCCTCATGCTAATTGGGATGAACAGTAACTTTGCAATCCAACTCAATGTGATGACGAATCCTCTGAATCAATCTTTGACAAGAATGACTCAACTTCTCACCACCCCTCAACTTTTTAACCATTGCTTAAAAGTCAAATGAAGCTCCCCATATTAAAATTCAAGGCGCCTAGCAATATATAAACCTTCTAAAACACCCCACAACCATTGATATTTGTTGTTGTACATTGTAAAAAAATAAATCTAATTCATGAAATAACAGGCGTAACTGTAGGACCTGGATTTGCTGCAATAGAAAACTCATATAGTTTGCAGCAATAACAAATCTCAACCATTAATCTGTGATTCGATGGTTCTAAATTTACAACACGGATTTAAATAGTTTCATGCAGTATGAGATCTTGACCATCCACTTTAGATCGGTTGGTGCATACCAATAGAAAAAAATAAACCTAATTGTAACTGGTGTAATAAATACAATGATTAATTATAAAAAAGGAGATGTGTGACACATTTTAATATACTTCATCCGATCACTATTAAACAGTCGGCGCACTAAAACTCTTGCATACATAAAATTTGGTTAGAGGTCCAACCATTTGGTGTATTATATGCAACCTTACCCAATGGTTACGTACATATAATATTTTTGAATCATTGGTGTTGTATATTCAATACTCGTTTCGAGTTCTTTAAATCATAGGGTTAATAGTGTTTTTCACCCCTGTAATATAGGCTATTTCCGGTTTTCGCCCCTGTAAAATTTTCGATTTGATTTGCATTCTTGTAAAACTTTTTTTTCCGAAAAACACTCCTCCTCCATCCAACTCAGCAAATTCGCATATGTGGCGCTGACTTGGCTTTTTTTTCATTATTTATTTTTTTTAATTGGCCACGTGTAAAAAAAATTCCATGTCAGATTTAATTTTAAAAAAAATCCAAAAAACATTTAAAAATTAAGATTTTTTTTCCAAAACATTAAAAAAATCGTTTTTTTTTTAAACTAAAAAATTCAAAAAAAATTAAGATTTTTTTCCGAAATATAAAAAAAAAGAAAAATATTCACGTTATTTTTTCCAAAAAATTTTAAAATAAAAAAATTATTTAGATTTTTTTATCAAAAATTAAAAAACTATAAGATATTTTTTAAAATTAAAAAATTAGAAAAAATCATCAGATTTTTCAAAATTAATTTTTTTTCAAAGATTCTCGAGTTTAATTTTTAAAATAAAAATGTTAGATTTTTTTCCCAAAAAAAGTATTTTTAATTTTTTTTTGCAAAAAACAATTATGGAAACATTTTATTATTTAAAATTTGGATACAACTTTTTTAAATTTTTTTAAAAAATTCAGATATTTTTTTCGAAAATTTTATTCTAGATTTTTTCCGAATTTTTAAAAAAAAAAATAGTGAGATTGAAAAAAAATTAGATTTTTTTTTCAAAAAATTAAAAACTAATTCTAGAATTTAAAAAATATAGATTTTTTCCAGAATTTTCTTTTACAAAATCTGACATTTTTTTTATTTTGAAAATTGAATTCCAGAATATTTTAAAATCTTTTTAATTTAAAAAAAAATCTGATTATATTTTCTGATTTTCTTAATTTTAAAAAATATCTTATAGTTTTTTAATTTTTGATAAAAAAATCTAAATAATTTTTTTATTTTAAATTTTTTTGGAAAAAATGTGACTATTTTTCTGTTTTTTTTATATTTCAGAAAAAATTCTTAATTTTTTATTTGAATTTTTTATTTAAAAAAAACGATTTTTTTAATTTTTTGGAAAAGAATCTTAATTTTTATTTATTTTTAAATTAAATCTTGACGCGGATTTTTTTTACACGTGGCCAAATAAAAAAAATAATGAAAAAAAAAACCCAAGTGAGCGCCACATATGCGCATTTGATGAGTTGGATGGAGGAGGGGTGCTTTCTGGAAAAAAAAAAAAGTTTTACAAGGAGGCAAATTAAACCGAAAATTTTACAAGGACGAAAACCGAAAATGACCTATATTACAGGGGGTAAAAAACACTATTAACCTTAAATCATATTATATTGTGGTTGATATTCTAAGTCAGGGGGTTGACATATATAATGATTTAGGTAAACCCTTTGCGTTTTGATCACCATTTTTTTTTTCCTGTGAGGGAAACGAGTATTTCTTTTTTGTAAATCGTGATTAGTGTAGTTACAATAATTCAAAACGATAATTCTTTAGTTTTTTTTGGTACTAAAACGATAATTCTTTACTTAATATAATTTTTGGTGAAAACAGCAGAACTCATGAAATTTGGTTAGGTATTCATCAATTAGTCAATGACATATCATATTTTTTATAAATTTATTTAAAAATAAAATCAAATTTTGAATAAGTTTTACGTAGAGGGCATTGGTACTCAATCAAACCCCAATTACCTAGAAATTTATGTAATTTTTTTTGGTCATGCTAACTAGCGTTTCTGAAGAACTTGTCTTGAAATTTCAATAAATACTAATAAATAAATCTTAACTTTAAAAAAGAATTAATGTTCTGAAAAAAATAGTATTTATTATAAATAAGGTAGAAGTTTGTATCCAAAAAATGAAACTATCTTTGTTTGATTCCTTCTTTCTATATGTTCTCCATCCAACCAGAATTCATTTTCACACACTAAATACTGTAATAAGGGAAAACAAAATTAAACGAGATGGTTTGCAGCAAGTTTGATCTCATCATATATTCCATGTAATATTATACAATCATTTGTCTTCAAATATATCTAACAAAAATATCAAACAGAAAAAGAAAAGGGGGCACGAGTACAAAAGAAGGGTAACAAAGAATAAGATAGGTTGATCATTAAACAAAAATTCCTATTTAGAAGGGAATTCAAAGTAGTTATCTGAATAAAGTAATCAGAAACATTGATGCATTTAGTCAATGGCAATGATGAGAAAACCAACAGATACATACATGAGAAAAACAGGGTAGAGAGCAAGAGCTTTTCTTCTGGGGTTGACTGCAGAACTCATGAAAGGATATGCAGCCCAAGAGCTCCACGCCAATGTCACACATACCACTACCACCTTCACTATAACATTGTTCTTCAACATACAAATTAATGCCCCAACATCAAGAGGGAATAAGCAATAACCTAGCAGACTCAGACTCTGGAAGAAAATAATGTGTCCACCCTGAAAAGTTGAAGAGACGAAGCCAAAGTCAAATATATGCCCCTGCCCTTTTTACCTCTCAATTAGGCTACCTTATGCTACAAATAAATCTTCCTTTTTATACATCAAAACAGATATTTTACAACACCTCGACAAGTAAATATGACACTGAAAAAAAAGGTTAAAAGCTCATAAAGTAGTGATATGAAAGAGAGAAAGAGGCTGTTACCAGAAGCAGGACATTCAATGTCAAAATTACAGCACCAGCAGCAAGTAAGGCAAATGCAACCGCAAAAACCTCAGACTGAGACAATAAAAAGAAAAGGTAAGAAGGAATATGACTAAAACTGACCAAATTCATTTGACAGGCCGTGCAAATTATGTAGAAAAAAAGAGTAAAGAGCTGCAAATAATGAGCGGAATATATAGTATAAAAGACAAATGAGCCAACTTATAATTTGAACCCCCCCAACAAAAATGAAAATTCATAGTCCATTTTCTATAAATGGTTAATACAAGAGCAATACAGGAGTGAAACTAGGTAAAATTATACAAACTATTGGCCCTCATAAACCAATCACTATATCATCCCCCTCAACAACCTAACAGATTCCAAACTGAAAGCTAACTTTGCATGGCCCCGCAGAAAGGATAAAAGGAAAATAAGTCAATAAGCAATTTGACTCATGGAGAAGAAAAAGATTCTATTGATAGATATGACTCTTCAATTTATACTATGACATCAGCTTATTTTGGTGCTCCCCTGTGCTGAACGCCTGAAATCATCATCCTAATAGTTGGATGGTCTTGGGAAATAGCAAGTCTATTGATACTTTAAACTTTTATAGCCATCACCAGCTCTTACTTGCATCTATCACAGCCAATGTGTTATATGCTTTATAGAACTGAATGGCACGTTAGAGGGAGAGGGAAGCAGGCAGCAGTTCTGAAAACTGTTGGCTACCACAGTTCTTGTTTACTAAAAATCCCATCAAATGAAAACTTCAAAAGTGAGTACTGCAGCTATCTAAGGAAAATTTCAAAGGAAAACTTGTTGGGTTATTTTAAAACTTGGACTAGCCTAGTCAGATGAATTGTTCCTAATACTCAAATTATTTGATGTCAAAATATTGGAATATATTGTCATTGTTAGTATTCCGGCTCCACTTAGTGGGATAAGGTTTGGTTGTTGCTGTATTTGTATATTGTAATTGTTAGTCCCAATTATGTAGTTTATACTATTGGATTTAATTGAGATAATTATTGTGAAGCACTTTCGGTAATGGGTGAACGCGGAAGGTCTTATGTGGACTTGCTATGATGGATAAGTGAGTCCACTCATCTAACAAAGAGAAGCCCCTATTTCTTTCCATTATATGGTGTAGCTGTCCCATTTAGGCAACACATTTCATCACTAGTGGAATACAAATAGTTTTTTTGTCCTCACTCACACACAAAAAGAAAAGGTTGCAAACAGATCATGGACTCATTCAAATCTGCACATTCAGGTAATTCTGAACGTATTTGTACTTAGGCTCACTATAGTTCAAGTTACAATTTAGGATTAGGTATGGCGTTGATTGATTTTATTGTTTTCAAAACCCTTCCCTGAGTAGTTGCAGTTGGTCGTTTATGCCAATGCAGAAAACAAATTATGCATTTCTAGCTAATAAGGGTAAGATCACAGTACCATCTTTGCAAGAGATGACAAGTTGCATGCATTACTAATCTATAGGGAAACAAAACTACATATGCACAGTATTACTTTGAAAATTGCAAATACAAGTTCAAAAAACAGTTTTATAGGAAGTCAGAGAAAGAATACGGCCAATGTTAAATTTCTACAAAAATGCAATCTGAATGTTTTTTGGAAAGGCAAATGATAATAAATTGTTAGATGTTAGTGGAGAGTGGTATTTGAATCTTTCACCCTTATGACTCCAAACTCCTTTATCCCACACTCCCAACCACCAATACAGACAATTTAAAAAAACAGGGCTAATAAAGTTTTTACTTCTCTACTTTCAGAATCTATATGTTCCAATCCCTTTGGTATAAATTCACGCAGAGAAAGAGAGCGGTGAATATATAATCTGTGTTGACAATGTGTGAAGAACTACATACCAAACCACAAATTGAAGAGAATCCCAGCAAGAAATTCAATTTATTATGAGTCCGGATAAAAATGAGCGTAATTAACAACATAAAGACTATTAAGATTTATTATTAGGGAAATCTCTTAAACAGACACAGTTTTCTACATATCAGAGCTGCCTTTGGCTGGATACCAAAAAATCAATGGACCCGAAATGCATAAGATCATTGGCTTAATGCAACACTGAATTGAACCACTATGTCCATATATAAATGTATCTAGATTCAATTATAATCCTAACAGGTTAGCAATTATCTCATCTCACCTACTAATATCATACCCCTTAACATTAAAGTCAACTTCTACAACAAAAACGAAGACTACACATCGAAAGACTGCATCGGAACCATTTACTATGTTATGAAAAAGGTTAAATCACCATCCAAATCCCTAGTTACAAGGAAATTTCGTAAAGAAAGAAACAAATGTATATATAAATAAGCAATTATTTTGAAACAGAATCAGCAATCAAATATTATATACAAAATCCATTCTAAATGCAATTTCAACACACATTAACAATCACTAATCTTCAAGATCCAGATCAATACTATAAGAAACTTCGACATAAACATAACATAAGATTCTTACTCACAATTATCGATAAATGAATATGAAAAAAAAAAGATAATGTAATTCATGATCTGAATAGAATCATACCTTTTTGACAGAAGCAGACCAAGAAAGAGTGAGACCTAAGAAAACAATGAAGAAGAAAGGTCCCCAAAGATCCCAATCACGCAAAGCCTTACCAGGATCTTCACGATTAGGGTTAGGAAAAACAACAAGTTTCAAATTACTAACAATCCTGGAGAGATCTCTTTTGACAGTATCCCAAACAGGTTCAGTCAAGGTATTGGGAGCAGGTCCGAATCCGGAGGTGGAGATATCGGGTCGGGTAGAAGAAGGAGGAGGAGGAAGAGGAGGGAGAGAAGAAGAAGGGGGTTTTGGGAGAGGGGGGTGAGAAGAGGATTTGGGAGGTGCGGGATTAGGAAGATTGGAATTGATGAAAGGAGAAGAAGTGGAAGAAGTGACGGGGATTGAAGCGCGTGGAGGAGATGGTGGACGAGCAGGAAGAACGGTGGCCGGAGAAGCGTAGATGAGATTTTCAATCTCGTCGATGTCAGATTGGGATGATGCGTGAAGGGGTATGGTGTCGCTGTGTGACATTTTTGCAACAAACCAGAATCACTTTCTTTCTTTCTTTCTTTCTTTCTTCCTTTCAATTACACTACTGGCTAGCTTTTTCTTTCCTCTCTTCTTAATTTAGCTTATGTGTTAAGTTTTCAAATTAAAAAATCAAATCAAATTAACCAATGTAAATGTCAAATTTTAGGACAACATGAGCATTTAATTAAACTCTTGCTTCTTTTAATTTATTTCTATTCTTGGTTCTTTTAATTTATTTCTATTTTGCATAAGATTGTTTATAGATAGATAAACAATTTTCGTTATTCTTTTTATGTCTTTGTTAGGACGTTCATTTGATTTTACTACTTCATATAGATAGACAATTCTCGTTATCCTTGTTATCCTTTTTTTTTGTCACTATATTAACATATATCTAATTGAAATCCATGTAGCAAGTGTTTGAATAACTTTTATTTATAATAATAACAATTTTTTGGTGATTGTCAAACGTTCGAACCCCAAACCTTGCTTATATTTATAGGAAAAACATTAAAATAGCATTTAACTTAATTAAACAATTTAATCTTTAATTTAATATCTATTTGGTTCATCGTCTTTGCTCACAACCCCACGTTTGAGCAAGCTTCCTGCTGCAAAATGCAACACCATCCAAAAACTTCAATTTGTAGCTTTTCCTTTTCAGTTTTCACACGTTTTATCAAAATAGATTGTGATTTACGATAGTTTTGATATATATCAGTTTGGTTGAAAACAATGCAAAACAACAACGTGATTGTGCTTTTTCTTAAAAATAGAAGAAGGCCATGCCTTTCTTGACAGTAGAAAAGCTGATTTTTGCTGGTTTAAGTAAGTTTTTAACCGATTTAGCAACTTTTGAGCAGTCATACGAAATATTTTACAAGACTCATTAGACCAAAGATATGTATGGTTTCCGATATCCACCAATTCGATTCAGTTTTATTTACCCAGTGTCCAAGAAATATGCTAGTAGTGTGGAATTGCAAAGAATCTGATACAAGTCTGAACATCAATATCCAATATGTAACCATGTCAAAAAGATAACACATAGCATTGAATTTATTCACATACACCATATGAATCCATCTCCAGCACCTCATCTACTCCTATTCATACTACATCCTTAGTACAAAACATCTAAATTGTAATCATTCAACTGCTCAAGATGCGTATTATTCTGTAGATGAAGTGCTGAAGGAAATAGAATGATAAACCACAATTGGTTCATATGAGAAGTTGTTGTGTAAAATAATGAGATTAGACCTCAAACATCCACTATTCACCTGACCATGAATTACTAGGAAACAAAGGTTTATCCCCTAACTCATGCCAGATATAGAATGGCAGTACAATAAATCGGCAACAAAAATTCTAATCATTATGTAAGTTTTCAAAACTGGGTCTCTTCCCCTGTGCCGCTTTAGAAGATTTCACAAATTATACTGATTCCTTTGGTTTACCTTATGATATGAGAGGGCTTAAAACATCCCACCAGGGGTAATGGCAACAATGTAAAATGATAGAATGATAAAGTTAAAAAGTCGTTGAATAAGATTTGATTGGCAAACCAGTTTAAGGCTTGAGAGAAAGAGCGAGACCAAATTTGGCAGGTGAACCAATGATTTTTTTGGAGTCATACTCGGCAGATAGGGTTATGAGTGAATTTGGCCTCCACGCTCGTTGGCATTGGAAGGCAGCTTTGCCATCATCGCTGAATCGAGTCTTCAAAATTGTTTTTGGATCTATTGATTGTGAGGTCCCAAAGGTAAATCTGTTCTCAGAAGAGGACAACCTGTGAGCAAGTTCAGCAGCAACTGTTAATCCATCTGGGCGGTCCACATAATGAATGTAAGATGCCTTCAGAGACTGTCCTTTATCAGCCCTGCATAAACAGTGAGTCCATGTTTTGTTACCCTACCAAAGTAAGTAAACACATTTGCTGAATCCTACAACTTCCGAAAGAAAAGAAAACTTTCACATACTGTGAGCAAAAGAAAGACACAAAAAAAAAAAAAAGGAAAAGTAAAGAATACACGGTCCATCCATATATACGCACATGGGTATCCCTCTTACCTCCGTTGCATTATTTTCTGTAAAATGGGTAGCTTCTATACTAGTGTCATTTAAAAATAAATAAGACTTGTACAAACAATTTTTTTGGCGCACTTGTACAATTAATTTACGACTGATGAAGAGATGTGGTAACATCAAAGGGGTCTGGTCTAAGGCATATTGCGTTGAAAATGGTACATCAATAATCCCTTTTCACTAACCGTTGATTTATTTATTTAAAAATAAATAAATGATAGAGATTAGTCTGTATCAAGTTTTCACAACAGTTTGTGACTTTTTATTATAATCAAACGGTTATCAATGAGGGAAATATTGGTGAACCCTTTTTTAATCGGACGCAGATGCTGCCATTCAGAGGTGTTCATCGTGTGATATCCTCTCTTCAAAATAATAATCGAATAAAAGAATTGAAATATCCCAAGGTTTGTAGAAAATTTCACGCAAATCATACAATTCTCTACTGTTATAACATTGCTTATCTGCAAAACTTAAAGACAGAAGATATTTCTGTGGGTCTAATCGCAAAAACCATGCCCGTGTTTCGTTTTCTTTGATGAACTGCGGTTTTAATCAATTTAGATTTAAAAGTTCAGAAATAAAACCTATTAATACCCTTAAGTCCAGTAAGTCCAGTGCGATGCAATTAGTTCAGCCCAAATCTTACATAGCAATTGTTCATAACTTTAGGGTTCCAGAATTCAATGATAACATAGAGTATTTTTAATATAAGAAAACATTTTCTGTTCACTACTATCAACAATGGGACAATAATAGATTCAATAATTATTCTGGGCAAAGATTTAAATAAGGTAAAATAGGTAATTGGAAATTCATTATATTTTCTACAATCCTAAAACCATTATTAGTGTAATTTACCCTTTTTAATATTTGTCTAGAATATGACGAGAATAGATATCGACCATTTTCTGTATAAAAATCTTTAAATAAAAGTGAAAACAAGGTAACACCCACATAATGATTAGTGAAACCATATCATGTTTCTTAAACCAAAGAAGCCCTTAACTTTTTTTGGTTAAAAAGTTCCAAATAACAAATTATGGTACTGAACTGTGATATGGTTTCTTTGGTTTAAGAAATATAACGGGATATTATGATATGAATTATGATACTGAACCAGGAAAATAGTACTAACAACACTTACAGCATAAGTGTTGCAGAGAAATCTGGTTTATTGAAGGCAATCCCGGCATTATATTTTGAGAATGAAGCAGAGGTTGTATCGAATCCAACTTCAGCACCCATAGATGTATCTCTGCTTCCAATTGCAGCAGAAAGCTCCAATTGAGGGGCTGGGTTCAAACCAATACTGGAATCAATAGCTGCATGAGGATGAAGATACTGCACATCCAACTGACATAATATTCCATAGTCAGATGCGTCGTAAGAATGCCAAAGTTAATACAATGCATATATCTTGCTAACCATATGAAAAGGATCCTTCGCAAGAAGCTGAACCTCACCAACATTGTGGGTTTTGGAAGGGTAAAAAATTGTCAAAAGTAGAAAGCAACACTCCATGACTGGAATGGCTGTTTCACACAGTTACTGCTTAAGTAAAAACATTTCATCAGTGTTACAGTTATTAATGATTGCTGGTAACTTCAACCATAGAGAGACGATCTGTCTACCACATCTCACACACACAAAATTCATATCTTTTAAGTTTAACTTAATGATATCATATATTTAGCTTATCAACTTGCAAGTGAATCAACTATCACCAACATAATATGCAAACAACAATTTTCAGCATAACTTAAGGAATGCAATCCCTTTTATTGACTAAAGAGCTTATTGGAAAAGCTTTATCATCACGGATTAAATTCCAGGAGAGCCATGCATTCAAGAAATCCACAAAGATAGATAACTAAATGTAAGGTAACACTTAAAATATTTTCCAGAGCAAATACAAACACTGCATCCTTAAATTCAGTCTTAAGAAACATGCATCAACATTATCACACATTGAAAAGCTAGATTTTACTCACCTTTCCTGACTTGTGATCGGGTATATTGAAGCTCAACGCTACTTTTTTACTATGGGAAAGGGAAACATCATTCAAAGTCACTTTTGTAGATACCTGAGGAAGTAAATCACATAAACATCATTATGATTACGAGATGGTAAAAGTAAAAACTAAAATGAAGCATCTTACACTCTTACTAAGTTTTTAACTACTGGTTTCAGTTCAAATCACCATACATAACTGAACCAGTTTTAATTTTTATGAAGTTGCAAAAATCACTGATCAAAAGATTAAGAGAAGTAGCACTACGGGTACCTATATTATCATATATAAAAAGAATAATATTTGATGGGAAAAAAATATATCTCCATTTCTTACATTAGAGTCTGTATTGACTTTCACATCCACTGTAACATTTCCACTCTTGTAAAGCGTGTTTAAGTCACCAACAAAAAACTGATCCCTCTTCAACCCTGTAGCTGTAAGGCCCTGCCAAATGGAAAATTGAATTTGAAATCAGACACATTACTACATCAATTAGAAGAGCAGACCAAAAGCTGCTCCCTGCTTTACAATACATTTGAAAAATATAACATTCATACAAGTTGCCCATTGCCACAAATATGCATCCTCTTTAGCACCCATCCCCATGAGAATACATAAACCACCAACAAATTGAAAGATAAATATACAAAAGTTGCAAAATTTATAAAATCAACTTTATCAAGGAAGGAAAAAGCAATATCCATTCTCTCCACATTATTGCAATATTTGACGGTACAATTCCATATGGTAAGAGGGGGTAGGTTTGGTTAGTCAACATACATAATTCACTATTTAAAAATTTACGATACACAGTGACTTACAATGTTTAACATATATGATAATTGATATATTACCTAAAAATAGAAGAAACAGTGATTCTTTGTAAACAAAGATAATTCTGTATAGTATCTCAAAGTTTATTTGATGCCACAACCAATGATATTTGATTGTAACAATAATGAAAGAATCAAAATATTCACATTTCAATGAGTAAAACTTTACAAACTTAATTGTATCAATCAATGATGTATTATATAAAATAAATTCATACTTCATTTTTTTTTCTTCCACTAGATAGTTTAAAGAGAGAAAAACAGACAAATGGACATAATTAAATTTTATCATCGTATATAAAAAGAAGAATTGTGTTAATATCGCACGCACTGAGAGACACGCAAGCGCAGATTTGTGCGACTGTGTGATTAGAACTATGGCATATTCAAGCAAAAAGGATTTGAACACTCTACTGCAAAGAAAAAATATAATTAATGATAATTATTAAAAAGTGGGGTAAGAATTACCAATCCAGTGGAACTTGGAATCGACAGGCTAAACTTGTGGTCGAAATTATAATCCTTGTACAAGAGGTCTGCAAGCAAACCATTTAATTGACAACTTAGTGCCATCAATATATTTTAGAAAATTCAAATGTGAAGTAATAGGAAATATAAAGAAGCCAACGCCCAAAAATCTAGATGTTTAACCACAGGCGACTTCTAATGATTAAAAAGGTTTCTCAAAAGGAGAAAAAACTTTTCATACTCATTCTTTCAGAACCCTGGCGATTAATACATTGGTGAGGTGATTCATTGAGAAATTGTGCAATCTTGTATGTTGATAAATTCTACTTACTTAATAAATTGTAATCAGTGTTATCGAATATTGCTAGTGAATCATCAACCACTGCAATCTGCCATGCTGATATTTGACAACACTTTCCATACCCTAATGTAAAGAGGGATCTATTTAGCCTCTCTTTGGTTAAACAGCTAATTTTGCAGCTTATAGAATAAGCACTTATGAATAAGCTATTTCTAAAACACTAGATAAGCTCGAATCAGGCCCTTAAACCTAAGGTTTGAATAAAAAAAATGAAAATAAATACTGAATTATTGTAATACCTCTTGCTCTTTTGCCAATCTCAGAAAACGGTGCTGGACCGTTAGCCATGATGAATGAGAACCCTGCAAATGCAAAACCACAGTCAGTTGTCAATTTTCGGATCCAAACATTCCTATGTATTGAATCGCGATGCGGAGTGGAGCTGTAATCTGCTGCGACGCAAATCAAACTGGAATCGCATAAAAAAAATAACAGATAAAGCAAAAGGGAAAACGTGGACGGAGTTTCTCACTGTTTGTGGCGGCGACTCGTTTCTGATACAAGAGCAAAGTGGCCAGCTACTGCATCTTTTTACGGAGCTGCTGGGTTTGCTTTTGCTTTTTTTCACCGGGACTTTTTATTCATTTAGGGTTTTTATTTTTTATTTTTTTACATTTACAAGAGGGTTTTAACTTGTTCTTTATTCAAAAAAAAAAACTTGTTCTTAATTTTTCCCCAAGGGTTTTGACTTTTTCATATGGGTTGAAAATTCAAAATCATCATGAAAAATGAGTTTTTAGCATTTTCAAGACCAGGGTGATTTCGGTATTATTATTAAATTTTAAGTAAATTTTAGTGTAATTAGAATTATATGGGATACAAATCGAAATAATCATTAGTTTAATGGACAAAAATTCCGTAACAAATGGAAATGGTGTGTTCCGGGTATTATTTATCAATTGAGTTAAGTTAACTAGACCAATAAAATTTTAACATTTACTAATTGTTATACTCCTTTTTGTCACTATTATAAACAAAACTTCGTCTTTTAAACACATTAAAAAATTAATGTATAGAATCATTATTGTAAACTAGATACATTAACTATTCAATGCATTTAAAATGTGAAAAATTGTTTATAATAGTGATCGGATCGAGTATATAAAAAATATAATGATTAATGTTTTAAATTAATTTTTTTTTCATTTCTACCGTTGTTTTCTAGTTTTAGTCTGTAGATAAAATGACAAGAGTCACTTACGTACATAATTGTAAAGTTTCAAATTTAAACTTAAATAAAGGTGTTTAGTATAATAATATCAACGTTATCTATTGAATTAACCATTGCTCACTTACTTCTATTTTTCTTAGTGGAGACCAACTTCTATTTTTTTTTTTTTAAATCCTTATCGATGTTTATGCACTAACATCATAAACACGAATGAGCAAGCAATTATATCTTAAGTCTCAATCTAAGATCTTACAATATATTGTTTGTTTTTTTTTCATCAACTAATTAATTTATTTTTTGAAGGGTCATCCAATAATTTTTTTGACAAAAGCAAAACGATATTCATTCATTTAAATTGATAGAATACATCAGATACAATAACATGATCAATATCGCTAAAAACGTAAATGGTGAATCAACGAACAAACTTACAACACCCAAGATAATTGCATACAAGAGAGATACTAAGCACAAACGCTTAGTCAATCTCATTTCAACACACGCCTGCTCATAATGCCGCATGGCAAAAAAAAAAAAAAAAGTTTCGCTTGTTAACCGGTTCAAAGTGTTACTGCATTCTTATTTTGATTTTTTATATTTTAATTATATTGTTTTTGGCTACACGTTTCCCGATGCTAAACAATCAACTGCATCCCTCTCAAAATTTATAGTTTTTTACCGGTGCACGTCCAATATCTCTGTTGCCACTAATGGTGAATTTTTTTCCATCACTGATTTAATGGTAATTTTTTATGGTATGCATGATTTAATGGCTGTCTTCTGTAATTTGGGCGATTTCGATGTTGGGTCACCACACATGAAAGGCGAGCGTGCGTTGTGACGTACGGTGCGATAGGAGTCCATGCGGATGTGAAGGAGAAGGTTTGTGATGGATTAAGGGTTGAATTATTGTGTTTCATTAATGATCGATTTACTGCAAATTTGAGCTTGATGGTGGTTTTAATTAGGAAAAATGGTGAATGTAAGTAATGGTTGGGTGGAGAAGAAGACTCTTTCCACCGAGTGGTTTGATAAATAAAATATGAGAAAGCAAAACTCAAAATAAATGAAAAATTAAAAATAAAACATGATTGCAGTAAACTGAAACTGAGAGAACCGATAGCCACTAAATGATTTAAATTGTTGATGATGTGACCCAATCAAAGAGAGTGTGACCAAGGGAGTGTGTTTGAGCGTTTGCACACAGCAGTTCTCTTGCATACATTGGCAAAATGCATGCAAATAATATGATAAAATCTAGGCTTAATTGCATAAATGGTCCATGAATAATTATGAGTTCACATTCTGGTTCCATAAATTGTAAAACTCACATTTTGGTCCCATAGATTTTGCTCCGTCTGTAAAAAAGGTCTCTGCCGTTAGTTTTTTAATGTCTACATTTTTTGATATGATTTTAACCATTTGATTGCATGTCTATTATATTTAATGGTAAACCTTCAACACCTAATTTTTTTCACTTTTCATCATCTCCCTCCTCTTCTTATTCTTCATCTTCATCATTATATTCACACACTTTCATCCATATAAAACCCAAAAAATTATTAAATATTAAAAACTCAACTTTATTTTATTTAAAAATAAATAAAAAATAGATCTCAACAACTCTTCAAAGTCTATAACCCTTAAAAGCCAATAACCTAATCCCTTCCACAAACTAAAAAAAGTTCATCAAATCCCTCCACAAACTGTTCAGGGTTCACGCCTATAACCCTTCAAAGAATTAACTGTTGATGGTTTGCTGTAAGATAAAATACACATGCGTGATCTAACAACCCTCCTTTAAAAAAAACGATCAAACGGTTTAAATTAAAATAATAAATAGGATCTATGGTGGACCACTCTTAAGGTTGGTCCACCATAGACATTTGAGGTTAAAGTAACAGTTAGGGACCTTTTAGACCGACGGAGCAAACCCAAGGGGACGAAAATGTGAGTTTTACAATTTATGAGACCAAAATGTAAACTCATAATTATTTAGGGGACCATTTATGCAATTAAGCCTAAAGTCTAAATCACCTGAATACACATGCTTTCGGATCCGCAACGTTGACGTCTAGATCATTGATTGAATATGTGATTGACTGAAGCTGATCTTTCAATAAGAACCAAATGAACACCGCAACAAGGTGTGAAATCAAACAACACCGCACTCAGACGACGAAGTAAAAAAATAACACAAAAGAAGAAACTTAATATATGCGGAAATCACTTATTCAGATTGAAAGAAATAAAAAAAACGCAGAGGGTGATTCTAAGTTAAAAATAACAAAAAAAAACCACCCTTCAAAGTAATTTGTTAGCTACTATTTGTCATCTATCCGATGTGGGACTTGAGTTTTTTCCAATACACCCTTACGCCCAACATTCTTTGGAGCTTGGTGCGTGAATATGTAGGTGACCCTTAAATTCGACAAACTCTAATACCATGTTGAAATTTAGGGCCTAACTCATCATCATAAAACCGACTTATGAAATGAGTAGTGCCTCATTTTTATAAACTCTCATCAAGAGTTTTGCAACTTAGATTTTTCTACTCAACTTTTTTTTTAAGTGAATTTACGATTGGATCCACTGTCAAAAAGTGAGAATTGGTGTGCGCTCTCATGTTTTCCACGGCCTAGCATGATTGGATTAGATCTAGTAACCTACTCTTTAGTTGAGTAATGAAGAAAAAACTATTATTTCTTTATACGACATTACCACATCGAGTCCATGTAATGGTAGAGTAATTTTCTTTTGAGAGACTCTTAAATTACATTATTTTTATCTTTTATATTGAAATATACAATCCTCTTTCCTCTTCTTAAAAACATATTAAGGAAAGTTGCACTATTTTTTCCTACATCGTGATTGAATTGTATTCTATTATGAATTATGATTTTAGGATGTGTTTGTATATTCTAAGGCTTAAATATATGTTTGGTTTCTGCACTTCACACTTCAGATAATTTTGATATTGATTCATACGCTTTTTTTGTTTGGCATTAGTCCCTGCATTTTTTAAATCTTTTGACTTTAGTCATTCTGTTAACTCTCAGTCAAAAAAAAAAAATCCAAAATTAACGGTGTGCCACGTGGACCAATTATTTCACGCCACGTGACACGCTAAAAGACAAAAAGATATTCATTTTTTATTATTATTATTTTATTAGTTATTTTTTTATCTAAAAATATCATTAGTCCTTGCACTTTCAATATTTTTTGATATTGGTCTTTGTACTTTGGTATTGGTCCTTGAGGCATTTTTAAAAAAAAAAAAACTGTCAATGATATTATTATTTTTATTGAGTATAATTATAAAAAAAAATTTAAAGTTTTTAAAGAAATTTTTTTCAAAGAATTATTAAAAAATAATTTTTTTTCGTTAAAAAAACTAATCACGTGGACCAATCATTTTTCAAAAATGATTTTTTAATAATTCTTTAAAAAGCTTTATTTTATTTTTTTATAATTATTCTCAATAAAAGTAATAAACAAAATAATAATATCATTGATAGTTTTTTTGTAAAAAAAAAAGCTCAAGGACCAATATCAAAAAGTATTGAAAGTGCAAGGATCAATGATATTTTTAGATAAAAAAATAATGAATAAAATAATTAATAATTTTTTTTGAATATTTTTTGTCTTTTAGTGTGTCACGTGGCGTGAAAATGATTGGTCCACGTGGCACACTGTTATTTTTGGTTTTTTTTTAACTGAGAGTTAACAGATGGACTAAAGCCAAAAGTTTTAGAAAGTGCATGGACCAATGCCAAACAAAAAAAAGCGCAGGGACTAATACCAAAATTAAGCGAAAGTGCAGGGACTAAACACACATTTAAGCCTATAATAAAATGATAGAAATATTCATTTAAATATTTGTTACAGGTTTATTAAATTTTATTTTTAGATTTAAAAGGTTCCTTGAAAAGAAAATCATTTAAATGTAAAAGGGTGGAAACAATGACAGAGAAGCTTGTCTATTTTGATGTAAAACATAACCCAACACAAGTTAACTCATGCTGAGTATCGAACGTAAGTTAACTGTTGTTAAAATTTAACGCAAGTTAACGCACGCTGAGTACCAAACGGTAGTTAATTTACGTTGGTGTTAATCGAAGAATTTCAGAGTAGGAATGAGCGAAAGTAAAAAAAAGAAGAGCAAATTTCGTAAATTTTGAATACATTCATATAAAATTCGGTAAGTTTTACAATGTCTTTTTTGAACTGATTAATAAGAGATGACCGTTGTTTCATATAAACTCTCATGTTTTATGCATCGTAATTCATAAGGAAAAACCCATAAAACATAGCCACATACCACAAAATTGTTCTTGAAGTACGTTTTGCACATTGTATCTAGAACTAAATAACATGAATGAATGAACCCTACGTAGCACATACACTTTAGACTACTGGCCTGTCTAGTGTCCATACAGTTTTTTTTAACATTACCTCTTGATAAATTTAGGATAGTTTATCCCTAACAAAGAAAAAATCATTTTTCTTCATCTTTATTCTTACGATCAGTTACAATTTTTTATTTTGAGAACATCAAATTTCTTGGTATCTTTCATTTAACATGTGATTTTCATCTTCTTCGTCCTATAATCAAATCTTATTTGTCACTAAAGATAAATTACTCCTAATTCATTGAATGGTAATGTATGCCTCATCGATATAGTTTTTTCTTACAATTAGTTACCATTCCATATTTTTCTTTATAGAATCGAATCTTGCTTAATTCATGAAAAGATAATGCAGGTCTCACCGTCTAACACACATGTGATTACATTCAAGACGTATTTACTCATTTACAACTAGTTCACATTGATTTCTAACATTGATTTCTCGTGGTCTTGTCACATAAGCTTGCTTTTATTATTGAATAGTGTTATTTAAACATCCATTTGTTTGAAAATCAAATAGACAACCATATTTTTTCAAAGAAAAATATGTACTCACACGAAAACCAAAATAATAGAGAGAGTAAAAATGTAATGTGAGTATAAGAAAAAAAAAATACTAACAAAAGTTGTTATAAAATAATTGTTCAAATATAATTTCTCTTTATTATTATCACATTAAAGTTTGAAAAGATGTCCATTTATGTTGATGAAGTCATCTTATTATGACTTCAATTTTACATCATCTAAACTAGAGGCAAAATAACCATTTTGGTAAAAGCACAAAAAACAACAATGCCACATAAACAAACAAACGGCAAACTAATGACTTATTCAATCATCTGGTCCCTTAACTTAGTTAATTGTTTTAATTTGGTCCCCTAACTAATTTGTATCAATTCGGTCCCCTATGTTTTGCTCCGTCGTTAGTTTTAGTCCTTTCTGTTAGTTTCTCTAAAAAAAACATTAATTTATGTACCGATTTGGTCCCCTATGTTTTGCTTCGTTACTAGTTTTAATCCTTTCTCTTAACCTTTTTTTTGAGAGAAACTAACAGAAAGTACTAAAACTAGTAACATAACATAACATAGGAGATCAAATTGATACAAATTATAGTTAAGAGACCAAATTGAGGCAATTAATTAAGTTAGAATCCTGCTCTCCTCCTGCAAAATACACTCCCGCCCTGCAGGCAGGACGATTTTGCCCTTGCGCATGTTAACTAGCGCAACGCTAGTTAACATGCGCTGTGGGAGTTAACTAGCTCAGCGCTAGTTAACTCGCGCAGCAATCTGTCTTATACAAGGCAGAACGCCTCATTCATCACCTAAACCTCAAAAACTCTCCAAAATCTCTCTGAAATCACCAAATCCAAAATTTCTTCAAGTTCAAAGCAAACTTTCATAATCAAACACAATCAACCTTTATGTTAGATTTTTTCTCTTAAATTAGAAATTTTTAAGATTTAGGGTTTGTTTAAATTTTTGTTTTTTTTGTCAAGAAATCATACAATGTTTACATGAAAATGATGCGTGTTGCTTAAATGTTTAGGTGTTTGCATGTTTATGTTGTAGATTTTGAGTTTTAGAGATTTTTTTTAGATTTAGGGTTTGTTTTAGAGAATTTTCATTGATTATTTTTAATTTCTTATTGTGTAGATTTGAAACAATGGCCGGGTGGATCGACGTTCGTGCACAATTCAACGGCGGAAAACCTCAGAGGTTGAAGGTTCGGTGCCTTGGTGTAACGTTAAGAGGTCTCAAGGATCAGCTGGATGAATTCAACAAAGGAGTCAACCCCGAGACACAAGGAAGGTGGAATACGTTCGGTATAAACGTCTAATGCTCGACGATGGAAGAGTATCATTCACTTGGGTGGAATTGACGAACGACGAAAACGTGACGACCATGTTTTGGGAGCACAACATGTTCAAGTGGATCGATATGAGAACAACATTGGTGAGATCAGCTGAAGATATCATCAAAAGTCTGATTCCGCCAAAAGATCTTGATTAGGTGGCGGTTATGATTAGGTAGGGAATGCACATTCAAACCACAACAACTGTGTTACTCTGGATGGGGCAATTCAAACTTGTTAAACGGCAGGACTCCAACATTCGTATGGAAGTGCTTGTGTTCCATTCGAAATGTTAAATTCTTGTTGGCTTCGTTTAAATGATGGTATTGAAGTGTCAAGGTATGGACATCATTCCGTTGGCACTTGGATACTATCATTTAAAACCAAGACCAACGAGAATTTAACATTTTGAATAGAACAGAAGCACTTTCAGGACAGACGCTGGAGTCCTGCTGCTTATCAACTTTGAATTTGCACCATTCAGAGGTAACACAATTGTTGTAGTTGATAGGTGCAATTCTGAATGTAATATCATGTAACGATAGACCATATTTAGAAACTTTATGTAATGTAATTTAAATGTAACTTTTATTCGAATTTATTCAATACGCAACTTTATTCGATTTTATTTATTAGAATTCTTTATTCTATTTCACGTTGAGTTTAATTAGACTTTTCATTCGAATTTATTTATTCAATACGCAACATTATTCGATTCCACGTTGAGTTTAATTAGACTTTTTATTCGAATTTATTCAATACGCAACTTTATTCGATTTTATTTATTAGAATTCTTTATTCGATTCCACGCTGAATTTAATTAGACTTTTTATTCGAATTTATTTATTCAATATGATAATAAATACAAAATTAGAAAATAAATCCGATATAAATAAATTCGATACAAATAAATTCGATACAAATAAATTCGATACCATTAAATAGAATATTTTTTTATTTAATACATAATCAATGAAAATTAAATTAAAAGCAAATATAAATAAAAAGAAATGAACAAAATAAATACATATAACAACATCTCATTTTATTAATAGAATTGGTACAATAATTGATACATTTATTTGATTTCACTAAATAATCTACTTATTTTCTTTTTACCTTATTGGGGTAAAAAATTCTTTTTACCCACTTGGGGTAAATAGTGATCAGTCTTGGGGAAGATAGTGAACATGCTTCTTGGGGGAATACATTATCAACCCTTGAGCTAAATCTAAATCTGGTTCTTTTTATACCACAAGAAGATTCTTTTTACCCACGGTAAAAAGATTTTGTGTAAAAAGAAGCACATTTAATTTTATCTCAAGGGTCGATCACTTCCCCAAGTCGGCTACTCACCATTTTCCTCAAAACTGATCACCATTTACCCGAAATGACTATAGACTATTGAAAGGAAAAAAAAATAGAGGGAGAGAATGAGGAGGGAGAGAAAGTGAGATGGTGTGAGGGAATATGGAAGTATGGAGGGGTATTTATAGGTGGGAATGGTAGTATAAGTTATAAAAAACATAAATGTGGTAAAAAAAAACGTGTAAATGGTGTTAAAAACGTGTAGATTGAATGTTGAATATCTGACCACCGTCCAAAAACATTTGATCATCTGTTTTGACCACCGGCCAACGTGCGCAAGTTAACTTGTGCACGTGCCAGAGGGTGCGTAAGTTAACCTGCGCAAGTTAAGTTACGCAGCGTGACTTAACTTGCGCATGGGCATTTGGGTAGTTTGGCTGGGCGGGAGTGTTTTGTGTTGGGTGAAGAGTGGTTTTCATTAAGTTAAGAGACCAAATAATTGAATAAGCCCAAACTAATTGAACATTCAAACAATTCCCTAATCATCCTATAACCAAAGATAGTAAAAGCCACATAAAAAGTGAAAAAGAAATAGAAATTCACAAGGATGCTCAAAAAAATTACGCTGTCACTATTAAAAAAATAAAAACTAGCGAGGGAAATTTAGAGTGGGAAAACGTGAAATCCTTCTCTAATTCAGTCACTAAATTTTGCGTCCAAAAAATTTGTGAGAGATTTAATTTTTTCCGTCACTAATTTTCCTCTCTAATTTTCCTTTTTTTAGGAGAAGTCTCAACGTTAAAACTGTTGAACAAACGAAAGTCAAAATAAAATGAATTTGAATTATGTGGCTTCATTTGATGCATATCATAAGTCTTTGTGAACCCAACTCAGTTGGTATGAATAATACATAATATATGTAGGAATCGAGATATTCGTTTCCGAACGACCCACTTCTCCACAATTAAAATGGATGAGCTCCAACCATTATACTACCTGACCCAACCAAAATCTCCACCGTAACTTTGAATTCAACTTTTGTGCGTCCTCATGTTTCATGTTGAGCACCATCTATCGATAGAAACAGCAAAGATATTCTTAACGATCTTTCACCTAATTTTGATGATACTAGAATTTTAATTAACACCATGTATTATAACTTAGAAGGCACTAGGCTATAGCACAAGCAAAACCAGATTGAAATTGTTTAAACCGGTGCTGGCAAAAACTAATGTCCAATAAGATCAAAGTTAATTACGATTACTATATTTCAACTGAGGTCTTTTAATTTAAATAATTAATTCGTGGTCAATGGTGTTACTTGCTTTATAGTCAAGTATGGCGTGAGTTATGTCCAAGTCCTCCTTCTTCATTCATGCAATATGCCTACTTACGAAAAGTTGACCAAATCACTTTATATCAAAATCACGCAAACGAAACGAGATTCAACACACTGTTGCAGCCAGCATTTAGGCTCAACTCCACCATCTCAATGTTGCTTTCTCACGCCAGTGTTCAATCAACAAATAATTTATTTGTGAAGTTACTACATATCTGGCACCTATTAGGGACATACATTGAAAGATCCACACCGATCCCTAGTCTAGTTAATCAAATCATCACAATATTTCTCAACATTTAATAAACTTTAGTTAGTAATTAAATTAACCGTTAATTGATTTCCAGCGTACTACACGAACAATCTGAATTTCTTTTAATGATTAATTATATATATTTGTTGTAAGCAAGTGGCAGAGTTAAAAAAGATGGTATGAGAATCAACATGTTTTTACATCGGTTTGTGTTTGATATTTTTGATTTACATTAGAGTTTATTGACCTTTTACGTATAATTTACAATCCAAAAAGACTTAACGATACAACTTATTGTCCGCTTACCTCGACTCATTCGTAGAAGAATTACTCTACTACACAAAGTCACACATTTTTTGAGAAGCCAAATGAGTAGTTTATACACATTCTTCTCGACATGTTATTTTTTGTTGACAAAAGCAAATAGGTAACTAGGAAGTATGATTTTCTCTCACCTTTCGATCACAACAGCTAGAATATGTTATTACGTTAACAATGTGAAGCTTACACAAGATCTAAAGTGGACAAAAGGAGAAAGAAAACAATATATTATCAATCACACTCTTCTCAATAGAAGAAGTCAAAAGTGAAAGGGAAAATCCCAAGAGGACGAAAAGAAAACCAATGCGTTACCTCTAAGAAACTTATAACAAAAAATTTATTTATTTATTAATTAGTTTCATTACCACTCACATTTCCAAGCACTCCATAATTCACATTCCTTTTCTTTCTTCTTCTTCTTTTGCCATTTCTGAATTTCACCATTCAACAACAACACAATAGTGGCAATGAAATCCCCAAAACCAAACCGAAAACGTTTCATGCTCTTATGTTTCATATCCATCTTCTTCCTCTGCATATTAGCTTCCATAAACCAAGTTCGATTCGAGAATCTTCTAAAATTCGGTCGATGCACACTCTCAAACAACACAACTAACACTTCCACTTCAATTTCAACAAACGAACAACAACAACAAGAGATTCGAATCCTCATCGGAGTTCTCACACTCCCCGACCAATACCTAAGACGACACTTCCTCCGTCTAGTATACGGTACACAAAACCCTGAAGGTGCAAAAATCGACGTGAAGTTCGTGTTCTGTAACATCACAAAAGAAGATCAAAAAACAATAATAGCTTTAGAAATCATGCGTTACAACGACATCATAATTCTCAACTGCACAGAAAACATGAACAAAGGAAAAACATCAACGTTCTTCACAAGCTTACCAGAGATTTTCAATGAAACAGTGAATGGACCAGATTACCCTCCATACCACTACGTTATGAAAGCAGATGATGATACCTACGTGAGGTTAAACAGTTTGGTAAAATCGTTAAAACCGTTACCAAAGGAGGATTTATATTATGGTTTCGTGATACCGTGTGGAAGCATGGACCCTTTTAAACATTACATGTCAGGGATGGGGTTTTTGGTAAGTTGGGATATTGTTGAGTGGATTCATGGTTCTGATATACCAAAGAAACACGTGGAGGGTCCAGAAGATAAGGTGTTTGGTGATTGGATGAGATGGGGTCGTAGAGGATTAAATAGGTTTAATGCAAAATGGTCTATGTATAATTATCCTGATCCAGTTTCTGTTTGTAGTCATGAGCTTGTGAATGATACTATTGCGGTTCATTTGTTGAAGAATCAAGAGAAGTGGATTAAGACACTTCATTTTTTTAACCATACTGGTCCTTTGAAGGAATCTAAGATGTATCATATAGCCTAGCTTAATCATTAGCCATTTTGTTGAGGGAGGAGAAAAGAGAGTTTTATATGTAGTTGAATATTTATTTGATTTGTATCTGTGTAGAGAAATACGGTGACATGACATTATGGTACGATAGACAAAGCATTGAAGCAAGTACTCAATAGTCAATACCAGATCTGCCATTTTTCTGCAAACATGTATGAGCTTGGAGGAGCTCTTATTCTAATTTTAGCAAGAACTCTTGCATCATGTATGAATATATATAATTCATTTATTTTATTTAAAATTTAATTTTTTTCGTGCACCCTTTCAACATTACTCATATGCAGGGGAACCAAATTACACATTTTTTTTCTGTACAAACTCTGCCCGTTCCGCACAATCCTTCCAACCATGGAAGTTTGATAATGCAGAATTGTTAAGCGCTCCAGATACGTTGTTCAACCAACTCAGAATTTTGTATCAGACCTCCATGTTTAAGTCACACTCCAAGGAAATATTGAAGCACTTTCTATTAGACCACTTCTATAAGAGCATTATGTTTGTGTACTATTTGGTACTCCTCTCTGAATAAATTATCCTTAGTCGGAATCTTATTTTGAAATAACCGCCACGCCAACACTGCCACCTTCAACTGGCATTTCAATATCAGTTTCATAGGACATATCCTCCTCATTATTTTAAGAAGAATGCAACATCTACATATACAGTGCATATCAAAAACTTAAATATCTCAGTTCTAATTCTGATATGAGCAGCAGTCCCCAGCACTGGTTTCTATTTCTTAGTGCATTGCCAAAGAATTTTCAGCGTACTCAGCATGACTGCATTATCAGCTTTCTGTGAGTTTTTTCCTCTCTCAAACTTGAATTGGTTTATTCATTCATACGCCAAGCCTAGATCCTAACTGACCCTCATTGGAAGTAGTTGTATGTGAATATTTGGACATGCATAATTTGTTTTTTCTTCAAAACTTGACATAGATTCTCTACCAAAACTAACGAGCTTATGTTCACAAATATGACAAATTTACTATTTCATTGCCTCAGAAGATGTGTGTGGCATATTGTCCAAGCCTAACACAGCTCCCTTTAAATAATCCAAAAGTGTACCTAACAACATGTAGCACATAAAAGATGATGCACATAGAAGACAGAAGAAAAAAAGACGGGGTGATTGCAATGGAAAGATGCTGCATCGATGGATCTCTCTGGTTTAAAAATTTGTATCTCTGCGTTTATTTGCCGAATGCATATCACTCGACCACTTGATTCAGCCGTGCAATTTATTACTGAACTGACATATGGCCTTGGATTTCACTGTGTATCTTGAAGTTAAATGAAATGCTTGATTTGTTCCATTTTGTGTTAAGAGTAGAAATGTTTTAGAAAACTAATAGTTATTGTACATATCGTGATATAGTTGTATGAAACATTTCCAAGTTTCACCATACTGAAGAAAGTTTCCAGGTTTAAGTTTGTGTGTTTAGTCTTAAATATAAGATTTTTCCTGTTTTAAGCCCTTAAAGTTTTTTCTCCCTTTTTTCTTTTGACATTTTCTGTTTTCAAAACGACTCCTTTTGGTGGTGGGTATGCTAGTGGTGCATATTGTGATATTTAAATTTTAAGGGTTAGTGCCTTACCCACCATAAAATGCCACCATTAACTCCTTTAATCGTGAAGAAAAAATAATGTCGTGAGTATAGAATGTGACTCCAAGCTCGCCACCGCTGGTCTCTTTTCCCCTCAACCTCTCAGTCCCTCAAGTGTCAATCTCTACTGTATTGTTGAGGCAGTGGTGAAGAATTTGGGGTGAGTAAGTCCACATTATTATTTTTAAGTGGTGACAATGAAATGCAATTTTCTAAACTATGTCAATGTCAGATTAATGAGATCGATGCACAACCTTCGCCTTCACTAGAACCACCTCCGGACTCCAATCAACCTATGAGAGTACTGCAACGGGGACTGGATCAGAAATCACAATCTTAGTTTCCATCACAACCTTGTTTCTAACAATCAGTCAAAAATTATAAGAAATACAATGGTCCCTCAAATAAGACAAATCTAAAAGAATCTTCTTAAACTAGAAAATGAAAATACACTCACATCAGTTCACCAATAATACAAGAATGGTTCAAAACGTCATGTTAATAGAGTTTCAATATTATATTGTTTTTTATCTGTTTTACTTTTAATAAAATTATATTTATTTACATATAACATTGTTTTTTTGAAAAAGCTTTTCATATAACATTGTTAACTAGTATTATCTCATTATACAAATTTATCTCACTAAAAAAATAAAAAATACTCGGAGGTGTTATTGACAAACAATAATCAATATTACATTGAACTTTAAAAAGATAAGTAAACATAGAATTTTTTTACAAAAATTAAAATAATAATAAACGAAGTGAGCATGTCAGTTTGTCCCTGAACGCTAACAGCAACAAAAAATAAGCTTTATAACTAAACTAAGGATGTGCAACCATATAGACCTTTGATGCTCCAATCATAATCCAGCACCACTTTTCATGTTATTATAATCACAAAGTACGAGTCTTTCTCAAATCACAAATAAGCGGGACAATATATTAGAGAATTGAGAAAGATGGTGATCAGTAGCTACCAAATCCCACAACAAAACCATAAAATATCTTGCTTATTTCCGGAATGACCAGCAGCTTTGTACTGCGAAAATTCGTCCCAGCCCTAAATACTATTCTTCCTTCACATGAACATACATGACCTTGTTTCAGTCATCATACAAATCTAGAAAGTGAACCACATGTAACATTCTTTATCATTCATAAATAATCACCGTTAACCAGGGCCGTCTTAACAAATTCATAGGCCCGGTTTTAATTCTATAAAGGATACAAAAAAAATCAAATTCTAGGCCCCAAAAAAAAAAAAAAGAAGACATTTAAAAAAAAAATCACACTTTGATGGGTGTGTGTTAAACACATGACCTCACACTCAACAAAACATGGCATGGCCACTGAAGCAAGCTGAACAAATTGAATGTTATTGCTTTTAATACATATATAACCATTATTTTAGTGTCTTACATATAAAAATAAAATAAAATTGGGCCCCAAAAAATTGAAGGCCCGGTGTCATAGCCCAGCCTCGACGGGCTATGGGCCGGCCCTGCCGTTAACATAACATTACACAACAACAATAGACAAAGACTAAGCAATAACAAACATCATCAAATAGAGACATACATCCAAGGGAATGTAAACTACGGAATTTTTAACTATTTCAATGGAAATTCAATAACAAAACATCATCCAACGGTAACAACAACTAAGATACATTGATCCTTAAAAAAAACAACTAAGATAAATAAAAGGTTTTCTGTTGAATTAGATCATGGCAGAATGAATAAAAGCTTTCTTTTAAACTCACATTATTCAAAATCATTTCCTACAAGCTGGAAAATTGAAAACAACGCAGATATAAGTCTCTTTAAAATTCACAACTATATCCCTTGACAAGCATTGCCTTCTTAGCTTCGTCATTTCCAAACTGAGCCAAAGAATCAACTTCCAAGCATAGCATATTAGGATTTAGTGTTGTTTCAACTTTTTGTTGCTCACCTGCCAAAATAAAAACAAGACCAAATTTATTTCATGGTTCTGAATTTCAAATTCTAAAGAAAAGGCAATCTTATATAAACACTAGAAATAATATCATCACGTTATATTTGGTTATTCTAATGAATACACATGGTATTTATAATTATATCATTGTAGCAGTACAAGCATAAAATTAACTAAAGAAAGACATATTTAAGAGGCAAAAAGATAATTAATTAATTACTACTCGAGCATAGGAAATGCTAAGGATAGAAAACAAAAATACACCAGTTTAGAATACCCAAATAAAGCACCACATCCAACGATGCTTAAACATGCAGGCATGGTAAGCCCACCCTAATAATATTCATCAGCACATCCTATGCATTACTTCATACAATTAAAAACCTCACCTGAGGCACCACCAATCAATTATGATGGTATAATCCTTCTGCTAGAACCATATGGACTGTGTCAATCTTGACACCAACAGAAACCAGAATAACTGAGCTCACACATGACAAAATCTTGACACTTTTTTTTTTTGAATGGCAAAATATATATATATATATATATATATATATATATAGAGAGAGAGAGAGAGAGAGAGAGAGAGAGGAAAGTAACAAGAGTACATAATACACCAAAAGGCCATCAAAAGACGCCTCCAACAAACAATCCACGGAGATGACCCAAACCCCACAAGCGAGGTAAGAGAACCAACCCCGAGGTGCCCCCGAAACAAAAACCCCACAAAAATAAACCACCCTGAAAAGAGCCTAACAAGAAGGCAAAGAAAACACCTGCAAGGAAAGGAGCAGTTAACTTTATGAATCTTCAGTTCATGCACACAGACCCCCACACACCCAATAGGATTCAAAAACCATTGTGATACAAGTTACAAAAAGCCCTTGTGGCTCAAACTACAACCTAGCTTACATTCTGGTAAGGCTTTGTTTGGGAGTTTGGAGGGGAGGGGAAGGAAGGGCTTTGGGAGGAGAGGAATATAGGGAAAAATTGAGAAATCTTTCACATTTTTTTGAAAGAGTGATAAATTAATGCTTGTGATTAATATATTTTTAATTTTAAGAATACTATAACAACATATATTAAATTTGAAGAATTCATATAAACCCTCCCAAACCCCCCCAAAACCCTCCTCCAATACAATTTTTTAGTTCCCCAAATGAAGAGGGTTTTATATTTTGAAGAAAAATAAACCCCCCAAAGCCCCTCCTCACAATGTCCTCTATTTATTCCACTTACTCCTTCCTTTTTTTTTTTCTTTCAAACCCCCCTTCCCTTCACCTCCAAACTAAGAAAAATTAGCCTCTAGCTTATTATGTTGTGTGTATTTGGAAACCAATCGACACTCATTCCAAAACTTCATCACCCAAAAGTAACAAAGGAGATTCAATTCACAAACGTATGTTCAGTTCAACCAGAAAAATACTCATTATATTTCACAAAAGAAATAAAGTTAGATTGGTTTTCCCGTTTCATATCTATGTATAAACCTATCCGTCCAAGTCTGTTGATGCGTGTATCTTGTTTCCCACTTCAACCTTTCACTCAATTATTATTTCATATTTAAGTTTTGTTTAAAACATTTGGATGACAAACCAAACAATGAAAACTCAAGAGAGATTGAATTTCCTTTCAGGAGATTCATCAAAACCAGGAGATTGTCAAGTCTTTTAACAAAATAACCAATAGATAGTCATTCAAATATACAATCAACCTAAGCAGTAATAAAAAAAAATCACAAAAACCACTATAATTATAACAACATATACAAAGAATGAAAATTCAAACAAGTAAACCATGAAAGAAGAACTTACTTTCAAAAAATTGAAACTAAGCTCTCAATGTAATTGCTGGTTGAAGACCAGCATACTTGATTGCTAGTTCTACAATTATTGGTAATAGGTTTACTTGCAGTAATGTTTGTTCTCCTGACTTTGTTATCTCTCCAATTATAGAGAATTGCTCCGTTTTCTTGATGACTGCTAAGTATCAGTGTATCAGCATCCTCAAAAAGAAGCACCGGCACCAATTGAAAACTCGGTGCTAAGTCATACTTTACTTGAAGATTTTGGTAACTAATTTTAAGGAATTGAGTCCAAGAATCTTCAGCTCCAAATTTCTTCATCTGCCATATGACAAAATAGGTGTGCCTGTACGAATAAGAAAAACAAAGATAGCCCCCTAGCACACCAACAGTTGGAGCTGCAGGCGGCAATTCAATGAACCCACAAGGCAGCTTGTACTGATTGTATGTCTCAGTCCCCAGATCAAGTGAAACAATAACAAGTTGTTCAAGTGTAGTTTCCTCCGAATTATAATAACAAAAGTCGCCGTGAATAGCCAACCAATTAAGAGCGCCACTACAATGGACATCAAAAACAGCATTGACGGACCAGAGAGGAAGAGCAGGGAAACTTTCAACACCTCTCCAAACAGCATCATCACTCAAACAACTTAGAATTCTCACACTGCTTTTCGGTTGATTATTTTTCTCCCGGAACGCCAACAACTTATAAGTGCCTGATGAATTGTCACAGCCAAATTTGAATTTGTAGGTGCCATGACCCCTGACAGTGCGGAAATAGCCAAATTTTGGAGAAGTTTGTCTGGAGGCTAGGTTCCATAAACGAAACCAGTATTCTTGATACTTACCTACGAAAGAATAACCATACAAACAGATCAATCCATTGCAGGTACCAACAATACGAGAGCAATCTTTGTTATCTTTGTTGCCGTTTAAAGAATAGTAAGGATCGATGGAAAAGGAGAAGGAAGGGTTCTGAATTAAACAGCGCATGGAGTAGGGAATGACGCAGCAATCAAACTCAATAAAACTGTCATAGTCATCGTCGTAATCGTTAGCGTCACCGTCACCGTCGCCGTCGCAGGGGAAATGGTATGTGATGTGATCGGTAATTAGTGTGAATTGAGGATTTTGAGTTGATGATCTATTAAGGTGCAATTTCACAAAAGCGGAGTCGGAGATGAGGGTTTTCCAAGACTTACTGACGCATCTGAATTGAAGAAGAGATTTAACGGGAAGGAAGGAAAGTACTTCGGCGATGAGATCGTGTGGGACAGCTACCGCCGACGTCGGAGTCTTCCTAGACTTTGCTGATTGTATATTCATGTCAACGCAGCGGCGTTCTTGTGCTTGAAATCGGTTTCTAGTTTTTGTATACTCACTGATGCTTAATCCTAATTCTGAGTATATTTATTATTTTAGTTTAATTTGTCATGGCCCACACAACTTATTTATGGTTTAAGTGTAGTTTGCGATTTTGGCCCTTTAATTTTACATCCTTTTGCACTTTTGGTTCTCGGACCAACTTTGACTGAATCAATGCATGCGTGATACCATTACTTTATTTATTAGGTTTAATTGCAGTTTTGACCTCCTAAATATCACAATCTTGCAATTTTGACCCTTCAAGGAAATAGAAAGTTACACATGGCACCTCACTTTAAGTGATGTGGGTGCCATGTATGCATTGACTTGATCAAATGTTTGGTGGGTCAAAAATGCAAAAATGGATAAACTTTAGGGGTTGATTTGTTTTTGTTTTTTTATAATGGGACAAATCACAAAATTGTGATACTTATGGACTAAAACTGCAATTAAACCTTTATTTATTTATTTATTTATTGTATTTGTAAATATAAAATAGAATATGAGATGTCTCTCTAATATGTTTGATCAAACAAGAACTAAAAACTAATATATTAAGATAGTTTATAATGGATAAATTAGCTTATAACATATAACAGATGATTTAACCAATTGAATTTGCAATGTTTCGTGAAATTAGTCGTTGAACTAATTTATAAATATGAAATGACATATAAAGAATATGTTAATCTTTAATCAATATTTAATTTTTTTGAATTTATATTTTATGGGAAAATTTGAGAAAAATCACGAGAAGCTATAAACTTTAAGTTATATGATATGAGAAAATAACAATTATTAAATGAGTCTTTTTTAATGATACAAGCTTAATAAAAATTAATTATCCACTAAAAAGAATCTACTCACATCATTCAATTATTTTCTTTTAATTTTTTTAATTTATGGATAAATAAGTTTTTCGTCCTTATAAATATAACGAATTTCGATTTTAGTCCATAAAAAATTAAACTCAATGTTTTCATCCTCACAAAATTTTGTATTTTGTTTTTGGTCCTTAATGACCACTTTATGTTTATTTGAATGTCAAGATTATAACATTTATATGTTGAAATTGTATCCATATTATGTTCGTTTATTATGTTCAACCATCGTATATTCATATTATATTAAAAAATGTCAAAATTACATCCATCAGGGACCAAAACCAAAACAACAAATTTTGTGAGGATGAAAACATCTCATTTTATTTTTTAGGGACTAAAATCAAATTTCGATATATTTATGGGACGGAAAACTTATTTAACCCTTCAATTTAAGTGTGTATATCTAATAATTTTCTATTTGTATTTGTGTTCAAAGGAAGTATTTGTCGCTATCGTATCTTAATAATTAAAGCAAAATGTGACCAAATGACACCAAACCCAGCTTTGCAAATACGAAACTTGGATTGGAAGGAGACAACTATACCTATAAAATACAATTTAATAATTCAATGTATTTTGTTGTAACTTGGACAATTGAGAAAGAAAGAAACAGATGGTAGACAACTAAGGAACAACTAACAAAAACATAAAACTAATGTTACTTGCAGCCTCTTATGATCAAATTCAAACCAATCTAACAAAAAAAATAAAAAAAATTAACAAACAAATTGTTTTTACATGTATCTTATTGGAGATCCTTCCAGCAAAAAACAGAGTCCTCCATTAATGTATCATCCTTAATATCGATTAGACATAATCAAACTCAAGAAAACAAAAACAGAACAATATATATTCAAGGAGATATCAATCCAAAACTATTTTGTTCCTTGCAATAGCGTAGCTGCAGTGAGATTTGTCTCTCTAACAAAAGTTGTCGTCTGAAATTAGCTATGAAAATCTCCGATCTCTTATTAATGTCATCCTCATCTGAAGGAAAACTTATTGTTCTTTGAAGACAGGGAGATGGAGAAACAGAACCCTCTGAATCAGTTTCCTCTGAAGAATACATCATCAACCCAGGACGATCATTGAAACTTAGTTGTTGTTTGCTCAAAGAAGCACCGCGAAGCATTTTTGCAGCGTTCCATGTGTGGTTGAGTATGGTGGAGCTTATAAGAAGTTTCACCTTTTGCACCGCGGTTCTAAGGCGGCTTAGTAGAGACTTATTCTGCTTTTGATTGTGTGTGCTCATGTTGTAAAAGATTGGTTTCAAGAGTTTGTATGCAAATGATTATTATTGTAGGTTGGTGGAAGATTATTTATAGGAGTAAGTTCAAAGATGGAGTGTATGAATGTATATTAAATTAGATGACTAATTAAACTATAAACTAAAAATAAACTTGATGGTGAAGGAAAGTAGTGCTGGAAAATGGAAATTTCGTGTAGAAATAGATTACCGTGTAGTTAGTTATCAACACGGCTACGGTTTGAATAGTTGGTCCAATTACTAATTAATGTATTCTATGATGATCAAAGTTTGACTGTTTCGTATTTAGCTGCATGAAGAGTATTAGGCAAGAATAAATTGAAATAGAGAAAATTTGTAACTATGGTCAGTAAAGCTTTTCATACACTTTAGTTCAAATTAGTAAAAAACTCCAAATATCCCCATTTTGCTTTTAATGTCTTTTTACTTTCTTTGTGTTGGACCATATTATTTATTTACTAAACAAGTGAAGTCGAAAAAGACTTTACAAAGATAGTGTAACCGATATATTGTGTAAAATGCTATTTTAATAAGATCTATTAAAAAGTTTTGTAAAAGAGAATTGAGACCTGATGATTTAAGACATAAAAGTGGGATCATGTCAAAAATCTAATTTGAGGGTCTCCGATTTTATTTTGGATACAAAGAAGTGACCAAATTTAAAATGTAAAATGTATAATCTACTAAAGAGAATTTTAAGCAGTTTTTGCCGTTTTTCAAGACATCGTCACATATATATATATATATATATATATATATATATATTTAAAATATTATATCTAATTAACTATTATTCTTTAATGGATTAGAAACTGATATTTTATGGTACAAGTTTTACCCAAAAATCACTTTAGATATACATAAAAAATTAGAATCTTAGTGCCTGAAAGTACATTTTCAGACAAATTATACCGTTCAAAAGTACTCTACTAAAACTGTTGTGGTTTTTTAAGAAATGTGAGTGAAAAAATTACTCCCTTTTTTTGGTTCAAACTTACTCCCTTTTATTTTTAACGGTTTGATACTTTTCATTTTACTGATTATTAGTATATTTAAAATGAAAAATAAAGATTCAAGTGACAAAAATAGTAAATTTAATACATCAATATTGTATTAATTAAATTTTTGGAGGGAGACCATGACCACATCGGGCCACCCCTCTCTCTTCCACCATTGTGGTTACTCTGTCTTGTCCTGCTACCTCAACCTTGTGATATTTATTATTTTTTTTAATTATAAATATTAGTTGTTAGATTAATATTTAGTCATTTATCTGAGTTTATTTTTTGTTGAGGTTTTGCTGGTCCATTTGTTGAAATCTTCTTTATCACACACAACATGTCTTATTGACATACCCTCGAGAAAAAAAAAAGTGTTATTGACATATGCTTTTTGGGCCCGGTCATAAATAAAAATAACTAAATTCACACTCTTTTTTTTGAATGAAAATTTCACACTTATTAAAAACTTAGTTCTAGTAAAAAAAAAGTTCAGTGTAATTAATTTTATTGATCTTATAGAATATAAATAAATTCTCAAAAGTACGATTCATAAGAACTCTTTTTTAGAGGAATTCATAAGAACTTTTTCCATATACATAAGAATCTTAAATATATTCCCTAAAAAAAGAATCTTAAAAATAAAATTTATATTAACTAACAACTATTTTGAGAATGATATTGTTAAATAAATGGGTTAAAACACAATTTGCTATCTTAAGTTATTTTAAAAGTTAAGTTTGGTCACTTAGCTACAAAATCAGTCCTTTATTTTATTTTAAAAATTCAGATTGATCTTTAAAATCAATCAATTTGTTCCCTTAATTTATTTACGTTAACACAAAATGATTTTTTAACTTATGCAAGTAAATGTGACCTTGTTCCTCAATATATGAATATGATATTATACTTTCATAAGTTAAATGTTCAAATTGATTGGTTTTAAAGTTAAGAGATCAAACTGACCTTTAAAATAAATTTACTAACCAAATAAATCAATTTTAAAGTTAAAGAATCAAACTAAGCTTTTAAAATAAATTAAGGAACCAAATAAGTGTTTTAAGCCTAAATGAATCAGTAAATGTAGTTAAATATGGTTATACTCAAGATGATCAGATGTAAGTTTTTTTTCCTTCCTCTAGGAGTGAGTGAATATATAAATATGAAAAAAAATGTAATTTGTCAATATCAAAGAGGTGGAAAGTTTGGATTTCCATATGTGTGATGTTTTTTTGCAAAATATTTGATTTGGTCAACAATATTTTGGTTCTTGCGTATTGGCTTACTGCTTTATACGAACAAAGATCCACTTATCATGAGAAATTTGTTATGTGGCTTCGTTTAGATATGATATAGCTGCCACGTTAGTGATAAATTAGGAATACCAATTGTCGATTTGGACTGTTCTATAGTAGTCTAGTAGATATGTGTCGGCAAGGATGCTCGTGTTAGGGAGAGTCAAGTGCGGTAGGGGAATGATTCCGGTGCGAAGGAAACTGTTCTCCAACAAGAGAAAAGAGTTCTGCAAACCAGATTAACAATTGTCGCTCAAATCAATGAAAAAAATATGAATGAGAGTGTGTTAAGAATGGTGAAATAGTGCCTTGAGAATGAGTGATGTTGAGTCACAATTTTATTGACAGAGACGTTGTAATCGTCTCATAAAAACAACCTCTAGCTCCAATGTCTATAGCAGAATTTGGACCATTAGATCAGCTATGATACCATATAAATGAGTTTGAATCTAGTACCAAAAACTAGTTAAGGACGAGGGTGGACAATTAAATTTATACATCCAACATATACAAAACTTGAACAATGTTAAACTTTAATACAACTTAAATACCCGCAATGCAAATCTTTAATCCGACTATGATGATATGTTTAATGGGTTTGGAAATACCATTTTATAATACCTTCTGTTGAATATCTAACCTAAATTACACATTAGACATTCTTAATGATTAATTCAACCTTAAAGCTTATGTCACTTCATGACTCATCTTAACTTGGGTCAGCCTTGAAAATAATGAATTTACTTTCAAACAAATTGTTACATTATATTACATTACATTCTCCTTAAAGATGTGGTATCATCATGATGTTGGATTTAAATTATATTCTTGAAAGTTTGCTCAAAATGTTGGGATTAATGTGTCTTATACTTAGTGTAGATATTTACAGCATCCTTTGAAAACTCAAAAGAATGAAGATAACACAACACTTGTATTCTACCAAATCAACTATATATGTTTTCACATCGAATTCCGTCATATAAGATGAGTAGTAACAAAAAGGAATGTATTTCAATATATTCTTAGGAACTTAATTCTACTGCACTGTCAACTGACAAGTTTTAGTTGACAGAGGAGCATGATCAAGCACAAAACAACATTTTAGAGGTACATTCCCTTTCGTCGCACTCATAACGAGGGAGTTCGATGTGAAAACATATATAATTGATTTGGTAAAATACAAATTGTGTTCTCTCATTCTTTTGACTTTTCAAAGAGTGTTGCAAATATTTACGCTAAATATAAGACACTTTAATACCAACATCTTCAGCAAAATTTTATGAATTAAACTTAAATTCCAACAAAATAAAGACACTACATAATAATGATGCTACCTAAACATAATTTTTTGGCAGAATCAAACTCTTGAAAATATCTTCAGGCAATCTCTGCAACGTAGCTTCCATCTCAATTCTCGGGAACATGCGGTGTTGACGATATATGGAGAACATGCTCCTCACGCAGTCATCCTCTGTCAGCATTATCTTTTCGGACTGCAAATAACCGGGACGTGCATACTGAAGGTCCTCCACCTTCCTTGTGTCTCTGAGGTCGAGCCTTTGATTGATTTTATTCAGTTGATCCTTCAGATCCTTTAGCGTGACATCGACCCAATCCTTGAACAAACGAGGGTTTCCACAGTTGAAGCATACTTGAACGCCGAACAAATTGTCCATTGTTTCAAATCTACATCATAAAAAATTAAACAATCAATGAAAAACTCATTCAAACATTTCATTAAACACTTGGAGTGAAAATTATACATAAACCCTAAAACTCAAAACTACAACATAAACATGCAAACATTTAAGCAACATAACTATATTATAACAAGCATAATACCCTAGATGTAAACATTGATTATTTTTTTACTAACAAAAAATATCTAAATTTAAATTACCACTAAAACTAAAATTATAAAAAAATACCAACTAAATTGTATGTTAATAGCATTAGTGATTACTTACTTGTGATTTTGATGAATTTTTTGGACGTTTCTGAGAGATTGAGTGATTTTAGTAGAGATTTTTGAGAGAAATAGTGTGATAATTGAAAGAGATAATGATGAGAGTGGTTGAGGATGCTGGTTCTGAGTTGATTTTGTAGACACACAACGGTAGTTAACTACCGCCGACCTACACGATAGTTAACTACCACTGATTTTTCAACTGTAGTTAACTACCATATGTTTTTAGGAAGTTTCTGATGTTAGAAAAACAATTCTCAAAACAAAAGGGAGAATAGCAATTTCCCAGAAAATAAACTTGTCATTAGGCCCATGTTTATGTTGGGCTTTAGGTCTAGTACAACAAAATATTCCCAAACCCATATATCTCTTCAAGGAAAATTGATGTTCCCATTTTTAGGATTAGTAAAAAACTCATCCGACAATTATTTAATCCTGAAATTTCTTATTCTTTTTTTACTTGTTAATTCAACAACAGTTAACTACCCGATAAAGTAAAGGTGTAATTTCCGAGTATTGCATAGCAAATGATAAAGTGGGAAGTGGGAAAAACATGATTCCTCTCATATACTCTTATCGTGGTTGGCCACTTGGCCGGTTGGCCCCATACACCCTTATGTAGAGATTAAGAACGTGACGAAGAAGTGACGTTAGTGTGACTATGAATCTATTGCGACTTTTATATGTAGTTTTCCTGGGCATGTATACAGCAGTTGTCTCTATCTCAACAACTAAAGAAGTGACCATGCAAGAAGATTAAGTTGGAATATTGTGGTAGTACTTCATTCACCGACATACACCTACAAATTTAAAATAGGAAATGATTTCGTGTACTGAATTGAAATGATTTCGTAAGACACGTTAATAAAGATACGACAGAAACAATTTCCCTTCAAAGTTGGTTGAACAAAATTCTCTAGGGTAAACACCATTATGAATGTATAACAATGCATCTATGCCTTCCTAATTCTTAAGTCTAATTTTCCTGAAAAGGCATAAAGTGATAATGCAACAATTTACAATTGTATAAAACGTACTAAATAAATCGATCCTTCTTGGATGCGATATAAGTTTGCTGCAGTAAGAAGTCAACAATCAACAATGTAAACCCACGTACTTAAGTTGGATGCAATTATATAATACAATTTCTATGGTACATTAAATCAATAAATTAATAGTTAAATGTGTTATTTTTTGAAGAGAAAAATTATTTTCTATCGCCTATAATTAAACCTTATTTACCAAAAACGTCAACAAAATAAAATAAAATTTTTCTGAATTTTTAGTACTCATAATAGAGAATTTTGATTATTTTTTATAATAAAATTTTAAAAAATTAGTATAATTTTTATAAACAATGAAATGACGTTTTTTCTTATGAAAGGACATTTTCTAAAATATAAATATCAACGGCTAACTCTTTATTCCATAAAAATAATAGTTAATTTAAAAAATTTTAGAGTAGGAATACCGATCACCTTAATTTGCAGATGTAGCGTAGAAGTAAATACCAATGCATTTGTTACCATGCAATGCATGATTGAATAAATACACATCGGTCCCCCTTAAACATCCACCCATATCTGTGAGTCAATCTACTTAGACTCTACTCCCGTTCAAACAAACTTAGACCCCACCAGTCGACGAGAATTAAATAAACTAATTCAGTTCTTTTAAAAGAAAAATGAAATCGAAATTCGAAATTCGAAAGGATGTTCTTCCACCTATGTAGTAAAAAAAATATACAACTAATGACGTGTGACTTGAAGTAATTTTTTTTTAGGATCGAAGTTAAAAAATATTGTAGTGAATAATTATGTCTTAAATCAAAATGAGATTATATTCTTTACTCTTGCCAAAATATTTTGTTTATATCACTGGCACAAAGTTTTTTCTAAATTGCCTTTGAAAACTCATGGACAATTTACCCAAATCAATCAATCAAAAATAGTCATGTGTCCTCCACTATAACATTCATATATATTATTTTATTTTTCAAAAATTTAGCATATATTTTATTATTTGCACATTCACCTCATTTTAAATTAATGACATTTTACAAATTAAACCAGAAAACCAAATATAGTATGCGTGTCTTGAAACTTGTGTGGTCAAAGTTTAAAAAGTGTAAAAGATAATGTTTTCAATGCAAATATTTCTTTTTGGTTTTTTCTAAATTGCCTTTGAAAACTCATGAACAATTTACCCAAACCAATCAAAAATAGACTTGTGTCCTCCACTATAACATTCATATTTATTATTTTATTTTCCAAAAATTTAGCATGTATTTTATTATTTGCATTCATGGCACGGGGGACATAAACAAAAAGTACAAAAAATGACAATAACCTTGAACCAAACAAGTAACAAAGGTATTTATATGAATAAAGGTCAAAAACACATTATTTGTTCATTTAAATTTCATCTTGAGCAGGGGCGGAGCTACCTTGCTCCCAGGGGATGCAAGTGAACCCCCTAAACTCTAGATATTTATACCAATTTTTTTATGTTTTGTTGTTTTGAACCCCCTCAAAATTCTATCTTGCACCTTATTGGCTCATGCACAAACTCTATCTCTTCTCTCAAATATCAATAATAAGTTAAATTAAGTCATTGTGACACTGCATGCTAGGTGTCCAATTTGTAAAGCTTGACTCAAACACATGTTTTATATTATTATGAAAATAATATACATAAAATCACAAAACTATTTTAGTGTTAAATGGTTCCTATGGAAATGAGGACGAAGAAATTTCAAGTTCGATCAAACGATATGAAAAGTTTGATGAAGAATTGTTTCATTCAAAAATTGAATTTGAGTTCTTTTCCTAGCTATTTTCTCTTAAGTGAAGTTCATTAATCATTTGAGACCAATCAATTTGTTTGTTATAAGTCAGTTCTATACATGAATATATATTTATAGCATTTGAATTGTATTAGGATGTTTAGTATGATATTTATAGCATTTTATAACAAATTATAATTGGTATTTACAAATTATAATTGATATAAGATTTTACAACAGAGCGTCATCTTCTCACTCTAAATTTTTTATTTAAAGAAAAAGATTATATAACAGAAAATGTAAAGTATTTAACTATATATTAAAATTTATAATTTAATATCACTGTCTCTAAATATATGACTCTTTTAAGATTTTTCTTTATCCTTTTTTATAATCCACATTTCAAATTTTCAACCGCATTAATTATTTTTTGCTGTCTCAGTATCAAACACATGTTGAACCCCCTGACCTGGGGTCCTGGCAACGCCACTGATCTTGAGAAGTATTTTTAAAGTGTAGGATTAAATTTTAAAATGACCACAATTCAAACCCCTTCTTGATTTATCTACTTCAAACTCATGATTATTTTTTCAAAATATTAACTTTAATCTAATGTTTCTGTTAGTATTTTTTTTGTTTTATATGCAAACCATTGTGAAATATTTGCACAGTGCCCGTTGGGCATTTGATTTGTTTACAACTACGGAAGTAAATTTTTATGTATTGATATGATAAAATTTTAAAAACTCATTATTATTTTTAAAATATCAAAATTATTCTAGTATTTCATTAAATATTTGTTCTATTTTATATGCATATTAGTAAGATTAATAGATTGATCGAGAACATATTAGAAAAAAATGTGAGATTTAGTCCCTCACTCATTTTAATTAATAAAATCATCAAATCTTAGGATTTTAAATTTTAGTGGATTAAAATTACACATTTATAGATTAAAATATGATTTGCTCGATTTCAAGAGAGTTTGAAGATTGAATTATTGGTGTGATTTCTTGGCATTGACGTTTGAGATTTCAAATTATAACACCATAACTGTCTTTTCAAATTACATCAACAATATAATAAATATAATATAAAGTTTATCTTTTTCAACGACATCAACAAAATAGCATTATTATTAGAAATTTTGTTTAGATGTATAATTTGAATAATAAAAATTTGTACTTGAAGTCAATACAATATTAGAAACTAGGGTTTTGACTGTTTATGTGATTCCTTGAGGAGGCTATCAAGGGAGTATTTATAGTTTGCTATGAGTTGGATTTTCGTGACTTAATCCCAAAGTCATAGGGGATTTAGGTCTTTTTACCAAACTATAGAGGCTTCTTGAAGCTAGGTGAGGCGGTGCCCCAAAGAGGGCGTACCTAAGCCTCGTGGGCCCTCCTGGAGGGCGCCAAAGCCTTTTTGGAGGGCTTCCAAGCCTTAGGAATATAATGACGGTCCACAACCTCCAAACACGAGACTTGGGATGAGGAAAAGTGGTGAATTTCTCTGTTTGGATGTTATGCTGCTTGTTGCTACTTTTCTTAGATAATTACTATAGCGGGAAGTTCTAGGAAGGGATTCAAGCTAGCTTGATGAGCCTTTATGGAGGACCCCCTGTGTTTTAATCTATGACGAATTCTCGTGCTCAGAGCCCTTCTTTGGGTTGGTGTTATGTCTTTATTCAGAGCCCACTTAAGAGTTGTTGTTTGGCGAGGTTCAGTGTCCGTCAAGGGTTGATGTTTGATAAAGATATAAAACTAATGATAAATTTTTTGCACTTGTTCCGGAATTAAAAAGAGTTCCATTTGTTCCTTAATAACTTCCTTTAAAAGGGCCTCTGCAGTGAATGTCTTGGTAGAAGATATGGTTTCGTTGAATTCAAGTTTATTTGTTTTCAAATACGCTTGTAACACAACGAGAAAATAATCCCGAGTTTTGAAAATGTTATCATATCCACTTTCTTATATCGGTACATAAAAATTTATTTTCACAAAGATAAGCATTTAAATTTTGCGACGTGTGTGGTGCAATTATTTAACGATGTTTTGCAAATAAAATAAAAAATATATATTTAATTAAAACACTACATTGATGTTAATATTTTAAAAATAGTTATTAGTTTTTAAAACTGTGATATTAACTTTCTCATCTTGATACATAAAAACTTGTATCAACAGATATAAGTAAATAAAATCCTCAAGGAGCACAAAACAAATATTTAACATTTTTTTACATATAAAATGCAAAAATATTTAATCGAAACTTTACAATTATTCTCACAATTTTCATTGAATACCTTTTAATATAGTTTATTTGATCCAAACGAAATGTCAGATTTAAAATAAATCACAATTCGATTGATCGCAAATGAAACATCGTTGTAGTTCGTTGAATCTAAATAAAATATGAATTTATATAAAAAAATATTTAAAATATAAAAAATCAAATGAATGAATTCATAATTTTTTATTAAGAATGATTGACTTTTTTTTAATAAGGGAAAGATTTACTATTTCATATATGGATATATATTTGTATTTTTATTTTTCCTTCAAAAAAAAAAAGACATGGCATAAAAAAAATTATATAATTGCTCAGTAATAAGATACATTCCAAATTATTTCATAAAAGATGTATTGGTCAAGTGGTATGGTAGTAAAATCCTAGATAGTGAGAGCACCCTAGTTCGATTTCCGTGGGTGATAATTTTTAATTTTTAATGGTTTTTGCAAATCCATTCTTAAACTTTGGTTTTAAAAAAGAAAAAAAAAAGTTTGGAGAGTGATGATTGGATTGGAGGGAAATTTAATTAATTTGATGGTTTAACTTGCAAAATGTCATTAATTTAAAATAGGGTAAATATGGAAATAATAAAATACATGCCAATTTTTTTAAAAATAAAATAATAAATATGCCTGTTATGGTAGATGATACATGACTAGTTTCTATTGGTTTGAGTAAATTATCCATGAGTTTTTAAAGGTAGCCTAGGCCTCTGCACCGTATCCGACAAAAGCAAAAGAGAGAGCAAATAGTGGAGTAGAAAATAAATAATGGAGTAGTGAGGAAATAACGGTGTAGAAAGTAATTATAACGTACGTCAACAAAACACATTTGCAAATGACATCCATATGTGAATATGGCTGTCTCTGTCCCAACAACTACTGATGTTACCATAATTAGCCAAACTACCACCATTCACATTTCACACATACATATATAAACACCAATTTAGCTCCACCAGATCAACCAAACTTAGCTAAATCAAAATAAAACATTTTTCTCCTAATATCAAAATGTCACCATCTCCATCTCCTCCACAACAACAACAAGAACAAAAACAAGAATTCATATTCCGTTCTAAACTCCCTGATATTGAAATCCCAACGCACCTTCCATTACACTCTTATTGTTTCCAACACCTCTCTCAATTCAACAACCGTCCATGTCTCATCAACGGCGACACTGGTGAAACCCTAACTTACTCCGACGTCCACCTCACCGTCCGCAAAATCGCCGCCGGTCTAAACACTATTGGAATCCAACAAGGTGATGTCATCATGATCGTCCTCCGCAACTCTCCTCAATTTGCACTCACCTTCCTCGGTGCCTCCTTCCGTGGCGCCGTTATCACCACCGCAAATCCCTTCTACACCTCATCGGAGCTCGCTAAACAAGCCACCGCAACGAAATCTAAACTCATCATAACACAATCTTCATACCTCAATAAAATCAACGATTTCGCTAAACTCAACAACATCAAAATCGTGTGCATTGATTCATCACCGGAGGAAGATGAACATGTTGTGAATTTTTCTGTTTTAACAAATGCTGATGAAAACGAATTACCAGAAGTTAAAATAAACCCAAACGACGTAGTTGCGTTACCGTTTTCTTCTGGAACTTCTGGTTTACCAAAAGGTGTTATGTTAACACATAAAAATTTAGTTACAACAATATCACAGTTAGTTGACGGTGAAAATCCACACCAATACACTAACTACGAGGATGTCTTACTCTGTGTGTTACCTATGTTTCATATTTATGCACTAAATTCGATTTTACTATGTGGTATTCGTTCTGGTGCTGCGGTTTTAATTGTTGAGAAATTTGAGATAACTAAGGTTTTTGAACTTATTGAGAAGTATAAGGTGACTGTAGCATCGTTTGTGCCACCTATTGTTTTAGCATTGGTAAAAAGTGGAGAATCTATGAGATACGATTTGTCGTCTATTAGAGTGATGATAACTGGTGCTGCTCCCATGGGAATGGAACTTGAACAAGCTGTCAAAGATAGGTTGCCACGAACTGTACTTGGACAGGTTTGGTGCAATATGATTTATGATTCATTTATTACATTTTCATTAATATCTACGTTCCTTTCGTAGCCACAATATATTTTTTTTTTGTTAATAAAAACCTATCGCAATGATTATTATTGTTAGGATAAAATATCACAGATTTTCAAAGAGGGAGCCCTTAATATCAACATCTTTAAGGGTCCACCTATGGTCCTTATTATTAATTGACGGACAATAATATGTAGCTTATGCTCATTTTCATTCTTGCACGTAGAAATCACTTTTCTAAATATCCACGTATAGTATGCCTTGGTCAGTTGGTTGGGTAGTGGTGGGAGAAAATCTTGATTATGTTTTTAAAGTTTATGGCTTTAATGACACTGGTAGCTATTAAATCAAAACCAAAAGAAGGATCCAACCAATGAGAAAGATAGACGGGACTTGATGGATTTGATTTTCTTAAAAATTGTGTGTAATGTAAGAATTGCGTTACATGAGTCTTTGAATGCTGAAATTGATGTTTTGGTTTCAAAGAATAAGTTAGAGATTTATTGTGAATTAGATGATATGATTCATTCCTTTTTTTTTTTATTATAAAAATTCAGCTATGGTAAAGAAGTTGTCACGAGTTGTGAAATTTATTTATGAATAGGGTGAGTTGTGGAATTAACTTAGTGGTGGTTTCCAGCACAACACCAAGCAACAACGTTTTTCTCAATTTATACCGTGTAAATTGGTTGTGTGAAGAAATGGAGTGAAAAAAATGAGAGGCAAAAAATAGAAAAGTTGTACTGATTAAATGGAAATGAGCATAAATTACCTACTATTGTCTGTCAACTAAAAAGGACCATGGGTGGACCATAAAAAAATAGATCCATATTAGGGGCTCCCTTTCAAAGAAGCTATCTTTTCAAACGGATGATAATATTTTTCGTAGAGAAATGTTTGCACTAAACCTAAGATAATGATAACAAGATTTGTAAAAATAAAGCAATGTATCTAAGTTTTGTAGTGTTATATAATAATACATATCACCACCAAAATATATTTTGGTGGTGATATGTATTATTATATTTTTTATATATTATATTTTTTATATAAAAAATATAATAATACATATGTATTTTTTTTTCTTTTGTGGTGATATAAAAAAATATAATAATTTTTATACATATAACCACTAAAATTTAAGAACTTTCTAAATTTGTTATTAAGTGGTTTATAAAAAATGACTGGATGCATGTATATAACTTGTTAACCTAAAAAGTACATACAAATTAAATCATATTTTTTAATTTACTAGAAATAACTTTTTCAAAATATGTTAAATGATTGTAATCAAAACTTAAACGTACCTCTAATATTCATAAAATGATTAATGTATAGAAGACAAAGAATATTAAATAACTCATGGGTTTAATTTGATATGTACTACAGGGATATGGGATGACAGAGGCAGGACCACTCTCAATTAGCTTGGCATTTGCAAAGGAACCATTCAAGACAAAGCCTGGTGCATGTGGCACAGTCGTCAGAAACGCTGAGATGAAAATAGTGGACACAGAAACTGGTGCTTCCGTTCCAAGAAACAAAGCTGGTGAAATTTGTATTAGAGGCACCAAGGTTATGAAAGGTATTCATTCCTATTCTATTCCTATATGCTCCACTCATTATACTCCACTTATATAAAATATTTTCCCAATATATATGAAACTTGAAAGGGTATTCATTTGTATATTTTTTTTCATAATAATATAACAAGTTCTTAGGCATTTGTTAAAAAGTAGAAACTACGTTAAAAACAACATTTTCTTTTGTTGACACAACTAAAAGCAACAACTTAAACATTCAAAAATTTGAATATACATGCACCAGGCATAAAAAAGTAGATGATTTGGTTGAGGGGTCGTGTTTGAGATTGGTGGATAAAAAAGAAGATTATTTGGTTGTTCTATTACAAGGCAATCACTACAAATATTTTAAATATTTTGATGGATGATAATGATATGGTGGATTAGTGGTGGGGACGGTAAAAGTTGCACTCTAGGCTCTTGCTATGTGCTCCCGTAGTCCCACAGTACAGACACAAGTTTATGCTCCAACCGAAAGCAGATTTACACACGCACATCATTTACAATGTAGGCCAAAATTGTTCACGAGCATATAGTATATGGTATAACTAAAGAATAAATATAGTATAAAGTAAGACAGAATGTTTGACCCAAAAAAAGAAGTAAAACAGAATGAAGCATTCCTGTCAAAAAAAAAAAGCAGAATGAAACTTATAATTAGATAATGATAATTTTGTAAAGAAATTGTTAATGCATGTGAGAATTTAAAGTAGTCTTATACCGGGAACAAAGAAGTATGAAAGGTAGGCTTTATAATTTGGAATTGGAGGGAACAATTTAAAAGACATTCAAATAAATAGATTTAATTATTCTGATTTGAGAAATTACAAATTCTCCCGGTTTAATAATTATATTTTCATCCTGTAAGACTAGTTTAATAGGCAGAGACATTACATTATATATATGTAAGGGTTTGAGTTTGAATCTAGACATCCAATTTATTCATTTTAAAATACGAATTCTAACTATTTAGCAGCTTGTTATATTTATTTGAAGATATATTATTTTTTCCTTAGTTTTCAACGTATGATTAATATATGTAAAAGAATGGGCTGAGTAAGGCTTCCATCATAGTAGAGTCCAATACCGTTCCAAATAGGTGAACTAACCACCAACTATACCAATCCTAATTTATTTTCGTCGTTTTATTTAGTGTTGTTATGCCTAATCTTCACCTATGCATCATCAGAACACAATACCGTTTTATATATTTTAATGCAAAATGCTTTCTCACACCTTTTTGTTTTTGACGAAATGTTTTCTATCACTTGCTATTTGCCTCTTGAAATAAAAGAATTTCATGCAAATGGTTTCAGCAAAAGAGGACAAATGCTTAACTGCTTACAATTGTTGTGTGCATTAATTTAGGCCACTTTCTCATTTTACAGCAATACTAACTTCTAAAACAAGGGGCCAAGCCATTGTAGTGCTAAACGTCTACCCGCCCTTATTTCTGCATACTTTTATTCTTTATGTTCAAAGAGCTGCCTTATGCGTAAGCAGTAGCATAAGGTACATGCAATCCGGATTTTATGCTGCAGCTGACCAGATGCTTTCATGCAGTTGCGGTTACGGGATCCATGACGGTCCGTTTGACATCAAACGGTCTATAAAATAAATATTTCTTGTCTATAAAATTACCGAGATAAAGATCTAAACCCTTTAATTTCCCGCGTTCACAAATCCTTTGATCGTGGGAATGTGTATAATCAATGACTTTAAGAAATCTAAGTTAAGTTCTGAAGACTTTGTTTCTCCATTCGTTAAAGGTGACGTGTGTTTGTACGATTGTATCCAATATTATTAGTGGTTGTGTTGGATTCATCCACCTTTGATAACTTATTTTGATTTGAATAAAATTTGCTATAGGTTGAAGTGTTGTATACAGTACTATTTTAAGGTTTATGATTGATTTATATTTTTTTGTTAAAATAAAGGTTTGATTTGTATTTAGTTATTGTATAAAATTAAGGTGTGTGCACCATAGGTTCTAATTTAGATAAAAAAAAAAACAAGTCCACATCCTCACCTAACTCACTTCACCACTATATTATCTCACAATTATGTTGACGTCATTTTGTCCAGGTGGCCACAATTATTAACCACTTAACCTGTAAGCCACTAATTCAATTGTATAATAGACATCAATTGGTTAATATTACTTTGGCATGGAAATAGATAATATAAATTTTATGATAAGTGAAGCACTAACTTAGAAACTATTTTTCTTCAAAAAAAAAAAAACTTTAAGACAATTTATAAGAATAATTTTATATTATATGTTTTCATTATTTAATACACTCTTAAGAAAAAATTACAAGAACGTAACAGTTATACGTTTTAATTGGACAATAATCAGTTATAAAAATATTTTTCATTTTTCCCCTAAAGACTTACTATGCTACACATGATTTGTGACCGTGATCAGGATACCTAAATGACCCGGAGGCAACAAAGAGAACTATAGACAAAGAAGGATGGCTACACACAGGTGACATTGGTTTAATTGACGACGACGATGAACTGTTCATTGTTGATCGATTAAAGGAATTGATTAAATACAAAGGATACCAAGTAGCTCCTGCTGAGCTTGAAGCATTGTTGATTGCTCATCCAAACATTTCTGATGCTGCTGTCGTACCGTAAGTAACTAGAGATTAAAAAATATGAAATCCGTCGGTAACGAGGGAATAAAATCTTTATTTTTTCCGTCATCAACTTTGGTTAATAATTATATTTTTCTCTCTCTATATTTGTACTTTACTGAAGTGTGGTTTTTAAATGACTAATTATAATGATAATGGTGTTGGTTTCAGATTGAAAGATGAAGCTGCTGGAGAAGTTCCGGTTGCATTTGTTGTAAGATCAAATGGTTCAAAGATAAGTGAGGATGAAATCAAGCAATACATATCACAACAGGTTCCCTTTAAATCTTTACCAAATTAGTAGATTAATTTTCTTGTTATGAGAGTGTCAAAAGGAGTTTAAGGATTGTTTTACTTTTTTGGTGGTGGCCGGGGTTCGAACCCCGGACGTTGCATATATTTTGCATTGTCCATTTCAACTGAGCTAAGCTCACGAGGATTAAGGATTTTAGTTTAATATTGCTATGCAAATGTGTGCAGTCAAAAATAATTTTCTTACTATTAGTGCATGTCATATTATATTATTACATTACATTTGTTTGTTGCAAAAATAGGAAATGCAAGAAAATTATGAACTGAAGTGCTTTTTATCGGCTGCAGGTTGTATTTTACAAGAGAATTAACAGAGTTTACTTCACAGAAACTATTCCTAAAGCCGCCTCAGGAAAAATTCTGCGAAAGGAATTAACTGCAAGACTTAACGAAGGTCTAGTAGTTGCCCCGAATTAAGTCTGTCTGTGACAAAGATGAATACAATTACCCCACCTTCATATGAAAATGCAGTTGCATGCATGGAGACAATATATTCTCAAAACAATAGAAGTCTATTGTTTTTGTTATGTGCAATATCTGTTTCTGTGGGTGCAAATTCTTTCTCTGCAATGTGTCTTTTGTGGGCATATTGGATCAACCCATGCGGTTTCTTTTGTGTGATTAAAGATAATTTGTATTGATGATCCTGCGACTCAATAGGCCTATTCCTCCCCTGCTTGTAAGGGGATTCACTAATTGGTAATTGGCAGAATATGTAATGCTAATATTTTTGTCAGCCCTTTATGAGTACTATTAATTGCATGTTTGGGCTTTTCAGGTTTAAAGTTGGTAAAGTACGTTTAGAGTAAAAGTATTTTTCTATAGGAAAATGGACTTCGATCGATTTTATGGTTGATGGACTCCTTAGATCTGTTAGTCACATCAAATTTGGCTTCAAACATGGGTTTACTCGGAGGCAATGTCCCAACAAAATGACATGAAAACTTGAAAAATGTAGCTATAATTTTTCGAAGTTTGTTTAGTTCGATACTGTAAGCTTGAAACATACATGTTAAGTCATCTGTATGAAAGCTTTCAAACACGTAGGATTACCTCTACGACAGAAGAGTGCTCATATGAATGGCTGGATTTGCTTTCAGTCGTTTTCTTTTGTTCTTCCTCACTGTCTGAAGATTCTATGTCTGGCAAGGCTTCCTTTCAACTTTCTTTTTAACAGGTTTCTTAGAAAGGTCAATGTGAATAACAATTGTCAAAACACAAGTTAAGGAAACAAAGATCAAATTTAAAAGGCACATCATAGGATAAACAAGAAATAAGAACGGTGCTGTTTAAGAGTACAAAACCATTCGAAATGTTGCATAAAGGAAGACATCGAATTAGAAAGGGTAACAAACTTTGTCAAGTGTGCAAGTTTACCATGATAAGGAGTTCCAGTAGGTAGAGAGATATTGATATCTTGAAAACTTGAAACATAAATAGCCTTCAACCATAATTGTAGAAGTCAAATAGGGGAACCTACTTTAGAAAGGTAATCTTGACTCTTTAAAAGAGTGTCATATAAGTCAGTGCAAAATTCATAAAGCTAACATCCTTTCCCTCATGAAGAAATCAGGCTAAGGAAAGGAATGCAATGTACTCGTTATCTGAAACATCTTTTTGACTTTGAGTGATTGTTTTGGATGAATTGAATATACCTTGAAGAAGTTAAGTTTGCTTTGAGGTATTGACATTATCAAGCATAGACCTAAAAGCATCTTTCGTTATCTCACAAAAATCTAGGGTTGAAAGACCCTTTGAAATCCAAAAAAGAAAATGAATGATGATTGGCGAATAAAGACTCTACATGTTTTAGATGTTTGGAAGGAGAAGAAGTTCCTAAAATAGCATAATGTTGGTCCTTCAAAATAAAATAAATGATCATCTTTCTATATGCTCATCCTCTTTCTATCGTGACTATTGAGTAAAATTGCTTCATTTGCTGCCCCCTTCCTTCATGTTTGGATTTTGGGTCTTAATCCTTATTTGGTTATACATATATCTTCTTCTTTGGCTGATCATCTCTCTTTTTCTCATCTTGGGTTGTTCCTCTCTCCTCTTTTTTGCTTCTCGATTTTAAGTTGGGTTTTTTCCTCACCGCTTCCTACTTAGATTTTGGGTTGATCATTCTTTGGTTGCTCTTCTCCCATTTTCTTTGGTTTTTCATCTCTCTCCTCCTCCTTCTTAATTAGGTTGTTTCCCTCTCCTCTCCTTGTTTGACTTTTGGATCTTAAATCTTCTTGTTTATGATTGACTTTTTTCCGTCATACACACAGAGTCCAAATAATATCGACAAAATATAGCCTTAAAAATTTGGTATCGTTCATCATGTAAAATGATCACAATACTGATGATCACATCTTTTTAGTCAAATCAAACGTCGCATAAATAAGAAACAATATCTAACTACTTTGGTGGATGATAGATCAAACCTTAATTGTAAGGAGGAGCGGGACTTACGGAGTTTAAAAATAGATGAGTAGGCAAGGACCAACTTATGCATGGGTGTGAGTGCAATGACCTAAACTTGGTTAAATAAATTTGGACTGTGCTATATCCAGGATATTCACGAACCACAAACGTACAGTTTTTTTAGGTTGTTAATATTTTATTTTATTATCTTAAACAATTAATAAAAATAAAAAAAGGAATAGCAAAACAGTTTTTGTCATTTAACTCCCAAATTAGCGGAATACATGATGTGGTGGGGTTAATTAGCCAATGAATTGCATTCTTGAAGATTTTGGGATGATTTTCTTCGCTATACTTAGCATTATCCAATAAATTTTTAGTGTTTAATGCACTAAAAACTAATGAGGTTTTTTTTTTGAGGAAAAAACAAATGAGATGGATCTATGATATAGACCGTGCCTCCACTATGTTTTGATATTTTTATAAATGAGTGAGGTGTTGTTATAATAGTTTTTAAATGTATTAAAATTACAAAATCATATCTAAATGTGTCTTTTATTAATTATTTTTTCTTTAAATATGTCTATAGTTAGTTACTTTTGTCCTTAAATATATCTTTTGCCCGTTAATTTGATCTATAAAAATAGCATCAAAATAGATATTTCATAAGTGTTTGTAATTTTGATGATAAATTAGTATTATAGCGAATGATTATTTACTATATTTTTTCAAAGAAAAGTTAAAAGAGATACAACGTGCCTCCACTATTCAAAATTTATGTATACGTGTGTAGAGGATTAAGATCTCGTTAATTTAAAAAAGGGTCATATTAACTAGTGTCCACGATACATTAGTTAAGAAAGTTAAAAATAGATTTTTTTTTATTAAAAACAATAACTTTTTGACTTTCATAAAGTGAAATATTCCATTTTCCATCACTTCTCAATGCAAAATTTATATATTAGTCTCCTTAAATTTCCCTTTAAAAAATAGAACCAAATGCAATTAAGTATAATTTTTTTTATCATAATATCACGATCATGGTATTTTGTGTTACCACAATTTATAACAACTTTTTTTTTGACAGCATAAATTTATAACAACTTAGCATGCAGAGATTAGTGCAGTTCTGTAACATGTTTACCAGACAAGCGTCAATAATTATGAGATTAATCAACACTAGCCTGCATATACATGGAACCAAGTTATTAGTGTAGGTTTGTTCATGTACAAAAGGAAACATTCGATTAGATTGAGTAGATATTGTATAGTTAGCACAAGAATTAATGTTTCCTAAGGTTTGAAGTCTTAAGACCAAGTGACTGACCATACGGAAACAGGACGTAGTTTCTTAGTTCATTTTGTGTCTGTGATTTAGGGACAATCATAGTTGATGACAAGATCATTAGGATCCCTCAATCATGTTTTACTATTAAGTTATTAATATCTATTTCGTGATGGGGATTATGTGCTATAACAAATATTGGAGGAGGACGGTTTCGAATTTAATTTGTCTGTTACGTTACAATATTATAATTTCATATCCCATGTGCTTGGTTCAGTCAACATTTTGTAGAATCACTAAATTAGAGAATTGGAGAGAGAATGCAAGATTGATGAAGTTAGTAATAATGCCATCATGCCAAAATAAGAGTTTAGAGTTTGAACAACATGCTTCTATATTCTGGTTCTGACCATAATTAGTTGATGAAATTGAAGATGTCATGATCAACGATACAAGAAGCACGTATCAATGATCTACGACAAGATATATTGACATTACATCTCCACAAAATATCTTTAGAGTTTAGAGCTTGAACAACATGTTTCTATATTCTAGCTTTGACTATAGTTAGTTGATGAAAGTGAAGATGTCATGATCAATGATATATGAAGCACATATCAATGATCTACGACAAGATATATTGACACTACATCTCCATAAAATACCTTAAGACATTGAATATATGAGTTATTTTTCTTATATATTCAACATTAAATCATTTATACTCAATGTGGGACCAACTACTCTCACACACTCACACAAAATAGACTACTAGAGAGATCCTTAAAAGAAAAAGACTGGTAGATAGATTAATTCTTATCTTAAAAGAGATTTGAAGCCAGCTATATGCATTAGAAGATAATGTCCTAAATTATTAAGTTTAGATTAGAAAATCTAATAGTTGAAATTGTGGTATAATATATAAAAATTGTAAAAAATATTAAAACTTCATGATAATTATTGATTACTTAAGGAAATTGGGCTAATAGAACATCTTAGGTCTATAAGTAGAGAAAATATATATTGATCCGTTTAGTGTAAGAGATCTCCAATTTTAACTCATGTAAAAATATATATTTATGTAGGGAAAATTAAAACTGCACTTTTTTTTATCAAAAAGTCTAACGACAAAATTTATACACACGAAATGTTGAAAACCTAAAATGGATAATTATGGATTGACATTTTTTTCTCCATACCACTCATACCATTTCATGTGACATTTTTTATTCTCTTCTCTTTTATCATTTTCTTTCTCTCTCTTCGACCAAACATGCCACATAAGATGTAGAATGGAGAGTTTGTCACATACAATATATGATGATCAATATATCACTACTCGAAATATTATAGGTTTAACCTAGTATATCAAATGTTCATTCATATAGTTACGGGACTAACCTAATTACTTCTTTGGTCTAGAACACGTATACTTTTAAGATATACTTGAACAATTCATTGAAAAAAGGAAGCATTTCATTGAAAAAAAGTACTTTTTTAAGAAACATTGTATTTTACTCTTACAACTGTTATTTTGTATATTGTGGAATCAAATCACTCTCTTTTGGAATATCAGCTACACTTGGCAAGTTATTGCTTGTTCTATAAATAGTTGGTTTGAAATTTGAATGGAAATGCAAGCTAGACCAAGTTAAATTAACATGAATGGAAATTAAGGATTAATATTGGTAGATGCCATTATTGACTGAATTCAACCAAAATGGTAAGTTTTTTTTTTTTTTTTTTTTTTTTTACAACTCAAAATGATTAGCCTCTACCTATACTTACTTATATACTTATGTTCATGCACCTACATGGGAAGACATGTATATACCTTACTTCTTTTTTGATAAACTACTTGATTGTACATGATATATGGAGCCGTAACTCATAAAAGGTCTATGAGCATAATGTCTCATAATATACTACTAATTATGTTTATTTTTTATTGTCGTTTTTACAATTATTTACATATCAATAAAATTAATATTTTGTTATTTTTAATAAAATTATTTTTCTTTATATAATAATCTTAACTATTTATTATCTTATTTTACATACTTATTTTCTAAAAAAAATAAATAGTCATACGTAATTTTGTTAAAATGATAATATATATATACTCCCTCGGCTCGCTATTACAAGCAAAAAACAATTTTTTAAATTCATTGAATAACCGATGTATGTGATGAATAATTGATCTATGTTATAGATCAAATACAACAGTTGTTCAATTAACCTAATAAACAATGATTTTTTGCTTATAATTTCGATCATAGAAAGTACTCTATTGATCTTTGAAAACGATAAGTAAAAATAATAATATTTTTAAAAATCGTCAGCCAATATTAATCAATCTAAGCCAATGATCTTGTTGAAACGTGATTATTGTCCAATCTTGTATTGAAACATAGGTGTAGTGTAGTGCACCTTAATTTGATTTGAGACAAAATGCAAAAAAAGGTCTTCAATCATGTTCACTATTTAGTCTAGTCAAGGTGGTTTATCTTGTCCATTTTGCAATACCAAAGAAGGAAATCTGATGGAACACTGCATGGTTTAGGTTCAAACTCTACTTGCTTGTTGATAAGGGTCACAACACAATATATGCTTAAATAATAATTAATAATTAATATCATACATTAATTTTCAAAGACAAAAAAACAATACAAATAATTAATTAATCTTCATATTGGGTAATAAGTATTTTAATTAATTTAGTTTCAATTGATCATCGACCGACAAAGGATCCAAACTGTGCCATTAATGAAGGCGACAACCTCTTAGGATCTCCACTGATCTTGCAGATATATGTCCCTCCCTTATTTTTCTACTATTTCTGTCTTGCAAGGAACAATGAACCCTTGAGTTTAGTTGAGTTGAGTTGAATTAAACCTCTTATGTTTCTCACACTATTCCCCTCCATATATAGTACACTTTGAGTTTCAACTTTCAAACCATTATACCATTACTACTTCTTTTCTCTCTCTCTCTTTATCTCTTAATCAATAGCTATAGTAATGAATAATTTTCATCCTAATACTTTTCTTCACTTAAACCAACCAGATAATGAGAATATTCATCATCTGAATCTAGATCTTGTTCTTGAACCATCTTCTTCTTCTTCATCATCATCTTCATCTATGGAGCAAAGGATATTCTCGTGCAACTATTGTCAGAGAAAGTTTTATAGCTCTCAAGCTTTGGGAGGACACCAAAATGCTCACAAGCTTGAAAGGACACTTGCAAAGAAGAGTAGGGAGATGAGTTCAGCCATGCAATCTTCTTATGCTGAATTACCAGAACACCCTTCAAACTTCTCTACTAATTACCATCTTGGAAGTCATGGAAATGCTCATCTTGACAACGGTAACCATAGACAAGGACATGTGATGAGGCAAGGTGGAAGAAAAGATCAGTTTAGTTATGGTAATTCTAAGGAAGGTGTGGCTTCTTGGTCAAGGGGTTATAATAGTACTTCTGAAAATGTTCAGGAGGATATTAGCCAACTTGATTTGTCCTTAAGGCTTTGAAGTTCATTAAAGTTGCTTCTATGAACTACTACATATTTCTGATTATAAATGAAGCATTGTCCTCCTTACTAGAAAAAGTTGAAATAATTAAGGACGGAAATTAGAGACAAAGAAAAAATAAATTGGTCACCGAAATAAATTAGAAACCAATTTTTTCTGTCTCTAAATTTCCGTAGCTACTTCAACTTCTTTTAGTAGTTTATATATACATAATTTGATTTGAAGATGCTTACGGCTATAACAATTATTTGAAGTGTCAATTTTTATAGAAGATGAGGATATGTGAACTGGCACTTTTCTTGAGAAGGTAAGTTAAAGGAAACCGAGTTTCAGGTTACATATATAGGTTTACCAGTATGTTAAAGACTGTTTTTGTATTTATGGTTTTCTTTGTATGTTCTTGTAAGCATGGCAGAATATCTAGATTGTTGAAATCTGATGAGATGTTGTTTAAGTAGCTTCTGATAAAATAAATGTACAGCAGGTTACTGTAAGTTTGTTACTATATATGATAAAAAACCAGGTTATATTCCTTAGGCTAAGTAGGTTATGATAAAAATTCCATGCAAAGTTTTAAGGATTTCCAATACTAGAATGTGTGTGTTGAGCGATATATAAATGAGGAAATGCATATACCTTTCCCCTTAATATATATTTTTTAAACATGGTGTCCAAGACCACGTATATGTTATAATATTCCTGTGATTTAGACTCTCCGTGCGATCCAACAATAGTATCAAAACCAATGATTTGATTTACAAATGACTGTATGCTTGTATCGATCAGAGTTTTCTCGATGATTTGACTTGCGCTTGAGAAGAAGATTGTTGAAGTATTAAGGTGTGAGTAAGAAACCTTACCTACATTGCATATAAATTGCAACTTGAAAGTACATACATAATAAAAAATTGCGACCGAAATGGTATTACAATGGAGTCATCTTGCTGCAATGTTGCTGACTACTCAGTAATGCATACATAGGATTGGTTCAATTTCGTTGTGATTTTATGCAGAAATTGTACCATTTAATATATACGTACAGACTTTCCTTGGGTCTGAGCACTAAGGTTTCTGAGAGTTTATCACATGGTATTGTTGGTGGAAATTAAAGATGCCTTTGTTCAGTCCTTACATTATTGACACAGTTATAATATCTATCTAAGCCTTTTATAGATTATAACATGCATTTCTTTCTTACCAAAATGTATCTTTTCCCGTTGTTTTTTTTACCAAGCGACTCACTATTAGATCATGAGGAGAGTCTGAAGAATCATCTACATTGAGCCAAGAGCAACCATAAAAGTGAATTGGATATCACATTACCTTTATCAAAAACATGGTAGTAGAGCTGATGGTCAATATAGGGTTTGACCTGCTCCTTATGTTGAAAGTCTTCCTTACAATGGTGGTGAGACGACATGTCCCATTGATTGAGTGCAGTGTCAACAGCGGTGCAAGTATGGATGAAAAACATCCATTTGAGGGGGGCATATACCCAGATGAATGGATGCAAGACTCACACTTGTGAAGGAGAGAGGGAGATTGTTGTGTAGCAAGCTTGAGGTAGAAGTTCAACATTGGATGAAAAAGTCGCATATATAAGTGAGAAGATGCATAAACCCAATACCTTGACACTTTAAATAAAGTCATAAAGATGTGGTGTCCAACTCATTATGTGGTTGCTCTTGCCTCAATATGGATAATTCTCGATTCTCCTCATGAATAACACTCATTACCCAACAGAGACATTACAAAGCGAAAAGAAAAACAAACTGCTTCTCTGTTCTTAATCATAAGAGATTTTTGTAACATGTGTTTATCTCGTAAAACTCTTTACAGAAAAACAAACTGCTTCTCTGTTCTTAATCATAAAAACTTTTTGTAACATGTGTTTATCTCGTAAAACTCTTTACAAATTTCAATAAACATTTATTATTCATTTTTCCAAACATATCTCTTATTAATTCTATCAATTTTTCTTGTAATATGAAAAATTAATATTGAGCGTGTCTATGCATAATTGATGATATAAAAATTAATATTGAGCGTGTCTATGCATAATTGATAATATAGTTAGCTTTACAATAGCCACTTTTGCATAAAAAAAGTTGTTTCTGATTTTTGACTATGACCACTAGTTTGTCTATTGTTAATGTTGTTTCTAATTGGGTGTGTCTAATTAAAGGAATGATGATTCATTTATGCATAGAAAAATTTGTTCATAGAAGAAGTTATTAAAAACCTCACTATAAAATTTGTTTTAGATGTTCAAACATGTTGGATCAGTCTCGAAGGTGAATCATCTCTCATTTGAATAAATATTCGATCATATTAATAATATTCTCTCCGATTCTTATTATAAGAAGAAAAACAAAAAAACATCAAAACCAATATAATTATTAATTAGAGAAACTTTTTGAACAAACATTAACTACACCTTAAAAATTGTGACATTTTCTTATAAATAGGACTAAAAAAAAATTAAATTTTTTCTTTTTTTGGCACAAATCAAATACTCTCTCCGGTCCTATATATAAGAATATTTTGAAAATAATTTTTGATCCTATTTATAAAAAAATGTCATAACTTTTAAGTTGTAGTTATTGTTTAAAAGACTTTTCTACCCCTTAATTAATGTTTGCCTTTTTAATTATCAGAGAGTGTATTTAATGCTTCACAATTTTTTATGAGGGTATATTTGTAAAAATATTCAAAAAGTTGCACTAATTAATGATTATATTGGTTTTGATGTTTTTTTGTTTTTGTTCCTATAATAAGGACATCATTTTAATTCTTCTACTTAGGTCACAAGATTGCGTTACCAAACTCGACAAAATTTTCATATATAAGATCGAAGGGAATATTTTGATTCATTAATATAAAACTCACTTGTTACAATTTTTCATTAATGTTATTATTTATCATTTCTCTCTCATTTATACTGATCTTTTCTATCTCACGCTTCAATTCTCACTCCTCCTCTCCACCTTCTTTCTCATGTTGTTTTTATCCCCTATGCTAAGCTCTAATGGTGTTTTTCTTTTAGCAATGGAAATACATTTTAAAGGAACCGAGAAAATTTCATGAGAACTCGAAGGCATAGCACATTAGCACTAGGCGTGGCAACCGTTGCTATTATGGATTCACAACAAACATTTTATCCAAGCAATAAAAAACGTTGATCAACGTTGAGACTTAAAGAACGGGGTTTTTTGTAGTTAACTAAATGAAAGAACAAATTAAGCTTAACAGATAAAGACAAAGAAATGAGATTGAGAAAATGAGACATAAGAGGGAGGAATAAGTGTATCAAAATCAACACAATCCATGTTACTGGGTTTACTAAATAAATTCAGTCCATATCTTAATTAATTTTGCCAATATTCAGCACCGTTTCTTTTCTTATGGGAGCAACCACGATAGGTAGAAATTAGAAAAGAAGAGGAAGAACTTAAGAGAATTGAAGCAAGCACGATAGAGATAGACATGGATGGCAAAGCAGGCTCGCCCCTCCTGTTTAAATCCGCTCCGTCTTAGTCTGCTTGCTTAAAACAGAACGAGACGAGCAGAGTCAAATTAGATGTCCGAGTCTAAAACCTCATCCCGCCCTGTTTAGTGGCAGACTAATGAGTTGGCAGGTCGACTCGTCAAACAAAACAATTTTTTTAGAGAAAAAAATAACTTTTTTTCAATGCACTTTTTTACAACTTATTTGTTACAAAAAAACCGTGTTGCTTTTATCATAAAAAATATAAAAGAATAGGTAGCAAATAAATTTGGGGTGAAAACAAGATATTTAGCAAATTGTCGAATTCAACGTCGTACTTTATAGCAAAATAAGAAAAATCCGTCAACATTAAACAAATCATAAAATAAATCCAACAATCAAATTCAAAAAGATAAAATAAGTCTCAAAATAAACTTCCCTAAAAAAAAAAGTCTCAAAATAAATTCACCAAACATGTTTACTGTATACATATTCTTTTAATTGCTTCCCAATTCAATATTATTTTACAAATAAATATTTCGTCAACAAAGTCCCCATGAACATAACTTAGTTGATAAAAACAATAGATTGTTATATGCAGATCCGATGTTCGAACCCCAAACATCGAACTTATTCACCTTAAAAGATGAACTTAAAAGGAGAATTCTAACTACGTTAATTGACTTACAGAAATTTCGTCAACAACAAATGACAAAGCAAGAAATAATATTTAAAGGGGGCCAATTTATATACTACCAAAAAAATTGTTAAAAATATATAAATATAAATAATTATATATGAAAAAAAGGTCTTTAATTTTTTATTGACATAGAGTACTTACACATTGCAACAAAAAAATCGACAGTAACATTAAAAATATGCACAAACTGTAAAAAAAAAAACATAATTACTTCTTGATCTAATATATAATTATTAATTTATAGCGTGTTTGATTTGATGGTAAGAAACCTAATATCATAATTCTTATACATATTTACCGTGTATTTTGTGAAGCTAATAGTTGAAGAGTTTGGGTACGTTTTGAACGTGACTTTGTGTTTTTCCAAACACTAACTTAGTTTATATTTACGGTGGAGGAGTATTTTTTTAGTCTTGTTGTGATTTTATAACTTTTTTCCATCGTGTTTTACTCACTTTAATTAATTCTTGTACACCGATTAGAGGTGTTAAGCAATATAGGTGTATAGAGGAAAGGGATAAATTTTGGGATGGTTATGGTCTTGCCTTGTCACCCTTTAGTTTTGCCATCGTCAACGACTTTATAAATCAAGTAATATATCCATTTTGTTTTAAATCAAGACAAAATAATATACATATGAACCATAGTCTTGAACGACGAATTTGTACATATCAACTCGACAATAAACGTCCATATTTTATAACTTAAAGATTATGTGTTCACTTTTAGCGATATAAATGACCAATTTATAATTAAAAAAACTAAAGAACAAATATGATATAAAAATTAAACTTAAAAGACTTCATGATGCATTTGATCTTAAATTTAAAAGTAAAAGACGAATACTTCGATGCTTTGGAGTGTATTGAACTTAGAAGAAGGAATTCGAATTTGAGTAGAAAAAGTTACGACGAACTTGAGTTGAGTTCAACTTTTGATCGAGAAAGAGTTTTGAACCAAACAATAGTAAACACGGACAGGGATTGTTATCATGTACTTTGAAAATCTGAACGTGGGCTGATATGGTCGGCCATAATTTCAAGAGTTTATAGAGTTCAGCGAGGGGGGCATGTTAGGTTCCTCTTTAAGGTTGTAATCCATCAGTTCATGCCCCTAAGTAGCACATAATAATTCATCATTACTATCCTAGTAATCTATTTTGTGGTCCATAAAGATAAATAATACTACTTCACTATGTGTCCTTTGCGTCCTCGACTTGGTCCTTGCTTAATCAACCACACTTATCTTCATTTCATTGTTTAAGGTAGAAACCGATTTTGCGATAGACTTCTCTTTTTTCCCGGTTTAGCTTAAATCAAGAAACAAATTGAGTCTCTTTCTTGTTCCAGTTAAGCTACGTCTTCAAGTGCGTTGTGGACTTTAGCCTTTTTAAATCACTTCCTACGGGAAATTTCTTTTTCAACATGTCATATAAAGATGTTGATATCTGATCAATATAATTAAATTGGTCGTGTATTTATCTTTTTTTTTTTTTTAAGGTAAACTTGCTTATAGCATTTCATTAATAATAAGAGTTTCAATACAAATTGGTATATCATAATAAACGGCGGGACTAGCTAGTAACGTGGCTTCTCTAGCAAGAGCATGAACAACCCCGTTAGCTTGTCGCCTAACAAACTCCACCCTAGAGTTAGAAAATAAAGAGGTAAACAAAGAACGACAAGAAGTAATAATGCAGCCAAATTCGAACGTGTCATTCCTGTTAGAACGAAAAGCATCAGACGTCAATTTAGAATCCGTTTCAAAGTCCATATGATCAAACTGCATATCACTTAACCATTGTAAAGCTAAGTGCAAGCCAAGTGCTTCACCCACATCCACGGGAAGAAAACAAGGATGTGTCACAGTTTTTGCCAATACAAAGCTACCATCTGACTCCCGAATACAAATGCCAATACCTGTGCGATTGAGGGAATTAGAAAAAGCGGCATCGATATTACATTTATACCTTCCCGACAAAGGTTGTTGCCACCATATACCATTATATAAACTCGAAGTGGAGGACTCCCCACGAGTAAATGTATAGGACGAATCATGAGTTGTGGAGATAGTAACTTCAGGTTCATTTGCTAGTTGCTAGTCAACAATCATGTTTCGAGCTCGCTCCATGACTGTTGCACTAGTTTCTGTTACCTCATCCCAAATTCGAAGGTTCCGATGTTTCCAAATGCTCCAAATGACAGCTGTTAGACGTTGGGATAATTCAGCAGACAAACTCTGAAGTAACGAAAAAACAACATCCATAGTCGACACATTAGATGTAAGAGCATGTTGTATGGAACCCCATAGGCCGGTTCTGTTCCAAACTTGGATAGCAAAAGGACAAGAGAAAAATACATGATTAAAATCTTCATGTTCGGATTCACAGCTAGCACAATTTGTTGGACATGATACGCCTTTGTCCAACAGACGCACTCTCATTGGTAAACAGCCCCTGCAAATACGCCAAACTAATTTTTTTTTACCTTTTGGGGAACTTTGAGGTTCCAAATTCCGGTCCAGTAACCCGGGCGCCATAGATAGGAGGAATCAACCAACTCTGAAACACACAACCTGTAAGCACTACGTACAGAGTAACGTCCATTTCTTTTCGCTTTCCAAATGAGTCTATCAGCATGAACCTGAGGAAGAAGAGGTGTGTGTAGAATCTTATCTGCAATATCCACACTAAAAACCTGTCTAACAATGTGTTCATTCCAATTCTTATCATGTAAATTCATCAAACTATTAATGGCAAAGTTTTGAACAAAATGAACTCCTAGTATATCACTACGAATGCATTCACCATTAGGTAACCAAGGTTCATTAAGAATAGGAATGGACGCACCTGACCCTATGCTCCATTTTGCACCGCCCCTAACAACAAATCTAGCACGCATGATACTTCGCCAGATATAGCTAGGATTGTGACCAATCTGAGTAAGATAGGTAGCAGTAGGAAAATAGCGTGCTTTGAAAATACGAGCTACTAAAGAGTCTGGTTCGGTAATGAATTTCCATCCATGTTTACCTAACATAGCAAGATTAAAAATAGAAAGGTATTTGAAACCCATACCTCCATTAATCTTTGGTGCAGACAACTTCTCCCAACTCATCCAATGAATGCCCCGTTGTGAAGTTCGACCATTGCCCCACCAAAAAGAATTCATCATCTTTTCAATTGAATCAACTAAAGTGGCTGGTAAATGGAAAATACTCATAACATATGAAGGTATAGCTTGCAAGACATATTTAATCATCACTTCCCGACCTGCTTTGGAGAGACATTTGCCACTCCATGAATTAATTTTCTGCCAAACACGATCTTTAATATACGCAAAGATTGCATTGCGATCTCGACCTATCATAGAAGGTAAACCAAGATATTTACCGAAACCCAAAACTACATGAACTCCAAGAATATTTGTGATTGTTTGTTTGAGATGATCAAGGACATTCCTGATGCAATATATTTCGGATTTTGGCAGGCTTATAGCCTGACCAGACGTTGTTTCATATGTATTTAGAATATTCTTCATAACAGCAGTTTGAGTCTCATCTGCTTTGAAAAAAAGAAAACAGTCGTCAGCAAATAACAGATGGGAAACAGAGGGTGCCCTGCGACATATTTTTGTGCCAGTGAGTTCTTCGCGAGATTCCGTGTCACTAATAAGAGCTGATAGACCTTCGGCACAAATAATAAACAAATACGGGGAAAGGGGATTTCCTTGTCAGAGACCACGCCTCGGAATGATAGGGCCAACCTGTTCACCATTCACAAGTACAGAGTAATCCACAGACTCGACACACATACTCATCCAGTGAATCCAACGATCATGAAAACTCATTTTAAACATAACTGCATGTAGGTATTCCCAATCCATACGATCATAGGCTTTACTAATATCAAGTTTCAAACCAACATACATGTCCTCCCCTCGAGTTTTGGTTTTCATAAAGTGTAGCACCTCAATGGCTACCATAGCATTATCCAAAATGGATCTTCCTAGAACAAACGCCGATTGGTTGTCTGAGATACAATGAGGCAATACATACTTCAGCCTGTTTGCTAGCACCTTCGAATAATTTTGTAAAGAACATTGCACAAAGCTATAGGGCGCCAATCCTTCATACTAACCTGCGAGGAACCTTTTGGAATTAAAGCAATATTAGTAATGTTCAAATCAGGGGGAAATTGTCCTGTATCTAACCAAGCCATTGGGGTCTGATGTTGCGCCCCCTCTTCTCACTTGCATCTAAAATATCGTTAAAGTCGCAAAAAATGCACCATGGACCTGAAAATTGAGATGAAAGTAGTCGAAGAAAATTCCAAGCGGCTAGTCTACGACCTCCGTTAGGAAAACCATAATAGCCGGTAAGTCTGGGACCTGAAACAGTGATGTGATTACTAGAGAAATTAACTAGTTGACAATGTAAAGAATTTTTCCAAAACAAAGCTAAACCCCCGGCTCTACCGGTGCGGTTTACATGAAAACAAGCATCGTAACCAAGCAAAAAACAAAGTTCTTCAATTTTATTTCGGTGAGCTAGAGTCTCAGTTAAAAATAAAAGGTCCGTATTGAAGTGCCAGACTATGTACTTAAGGTCGGGAATTGTACTCGGGCTACCTACACCCCGACAATTACACGCTGCTAGGCTCATTTATCTAGGCAGGCCTGATCATCAGGTCCTGCCGTTACAATTTGCTCATCATCTAAAGAGCCAGCAATTACATCCATTTCAATATCCCCCCCAAGATTAACATTTGAACCTATTACAAAATTTCCCACATCCCTTTCAGCAGCAAATGTTTCTTCATTCTGAAAGGCCAGCATGCGCTTCCTTTTCTTCAAATCCGAGACACTCTCATCATGTATCTCATCGGTGGAATCACTTTGAAATGGAGCAGCAGGTAATCCAAGCACCAATTGACGGCCTGGAAGCAAGCTATAAGTTGATGTACCTGTGGAAGAAGAAGGCAACATATGCACTTTGCAGACATAATTCGCACCATTACCTTTTTTTGCAAGCACCGCATTCTGAGCAGCAAGCACATCATGTTTCATAGCAGTAAGTTGTGACTGGAGAGTAATCATACGGTCGTTGAAATTTGCAGAATTTCCCACACCTTCAGCAGCTGAGGTTCGGCCAACAGGAGCAACATTTGCTTGGTGATTTTGTTGCGGCATAGTGGCAGGAATAGGATCCTGGAGCCAACGGTTTGTAGCAGCGGTTCCAATCCTTTGTGTGACTGGTTTCAGATCAGCTCCCCAATTACGGACACCGTCATCATAATCTAATTCAAACAGCTTCGGACACACTTTGTCAGTATGACCTATCAAACCACACTTGTGACAAAAAACACCCAATTTTTCATATTTAAAGTTAACAGTAACAAAAGCACCGTTAGTAGCACGGACACGCCGCTCTTTTTTCAGTGGAGCAGTGACATCAGTAGCAATCCTAACACACATATAAGAACTATGAATTGAGTTACGACCAACTTAAACCTTAAACGTGCCTAAATAACTTCCTATGCCCTGACCTACTTTTGGTTGAATGAAACCGAATGACAGACCATGAACTTGAACCCAATAATCAATATGGTTCAAAGGAACGAAACTAGGAGCGACACCAGAAGAGATACAATCCATAACAATATGAAAATTTTCATACATCCATGAACCTTCATCAAGAATACGTGTATTTATCTATTAAATTAGAATGTTTAATTATTATCATCTTGTTTAATTAGAATGTTTAATAATTAAATTGGTCGTGTATTTATCTATTAAATTAGAATGTTTAATTATTATCATCTCTGTTTAATTAGAATGTTTAATTTTTTTGAAGGAAATGTTTAATTATTATCATCTCTGTATTTGGTGTGTTGTGAATTTTTTAAAACGGTCGATATTAATATTGTAGTAATATATCAATCATTGGAAGGCAAGTACATGAGAGCTTCTTTTTGTTAAATAAGTTTGGATCTCATCTTAAAAATTAGCTTAAAGAGTGATGGTACTCAATAATATTTATACACTCAACAACTCAAGAATATATGTGATGTGAGACTAAAAACAAACTAAAAACAACTTCAAAACCAAACTTTAACACTCACCCCTATCGTGGGCCTGGATCCAATTTCCACATTGCAATAATTAACCCGACTATGATACCATGTTAAATAAGTTTGAATTTCATCCCAAAAGTTAGCTAAATGGATGGGGGAATAGCCCAAGAACCTGAGCAATGTGAGACAAATGACAATAACACACTACAAACTACTTCAAAACCAACTTCAACACCCACCCTCACGCCTAGCGTGGGTCTAGGTCCAATTCTCATATTCCAATCTTTAACCCGACTCTGATACTATGTTAAATAAGCTTGGATTTCATCCCAAAAACTAGCTCAAAACCTGACCCTAAACCATGTTAAATGAGTTTGAATTTGATCCCAAAAGTTATCTCAAAGTATGGGGGAATAGCCCGAGAACCTTAGCAATGTGAGACAAATGACAATAACAAACTACAAACTACTTCAAAACCAAACTTTAACACCCACCCTCACGCCTAGCGTGGGTCTAGGTCCAATTCTCATATTGCAATCCTTAACCGACTACGATACATGTTAAGTTTGGATTCCATCCCAAAAACTAGCTCAAAGGATGAGGGGACTCAAGCATATTATACACTCAATAACCAAGAAACCTGAACAATGTGGGACTAACAACAAATAACAAACTTCAAAACCAACGTCAACACTTTTAACCTCCCTTGAGAAAAATACTTGGATCTTCAAAGAATGAGTATGTAAGTTTTGAAGATAGGATTGGTCTATTAAATTTGATCCTTAATAGCATCCAAATATTCTATCTCTCATTCTTTTTATTGATAAGTTCTATGTCATTCATAAAACAGAAATAAAATTATTTGGGTTTTGTGGCAATGGCAGTGAGAGACCTTGCTCAAAATATTGTAATTAAAATAATTTGAAAAATTAAAATGTTAATATTTAAATATTATAATTAAAATTCATAAGAGGCATATATAATTGCATAAAAAATTCAAATTAACATTAACATAAAACAAAAATAAAATATGTATAAAAGGAGAGGTAACAAATGTGTACAATTTCCTCTAAAAAAAAGTGTACAATTATTACACTTAAAGAAAACATGGGGATGAAAACTGTCCGATTTTATCATTAGGTAGTTGTTTCTAACAAAGGCTAAAATATTTCTTCATTTATTACATTTTTTAGAAGATTTTTTGGATCTACTTAAAGTCCTTTATGGATTATCTCAAGAAAATTATTGTTCACACTTCATATAAAGTTGAAAAACACCTGTAAAAGACGCAAATACCTCCTCGGCACTTAATTACCGATGCAATGAACTGGTGGCAGTTAACTACCGAAGTTAATTCGGAAGTTAACTGTTGAAGGGTATTTTGGTCATTGTGTGGTGTTTTTTAGCCTTATTTAAAGTGTCAATAACAATTTTCTTATCTCAATCTTAAATAGAACTGAACTGGCCATTGTTCAACTTAACACTGTGTGGGCATTTAAAACCATTTTCAAATAATAATCATAAAAGAATGAATTTTTGCACATTCATTTTTACCACTACCATTTATTTTACAACTAAATCTATTTTGGGGACTGTGAAAAGAAAAACATAGAGAATTCGTCACATAACTTCTCAAATCGTCTTTCAAGTTGGTTAGAAGGTGATAACTAAAGAATACCACTCTTCCCCCTGCAAAATCCACTCCCGCCCTGCAGGCAGGACGAAAATATCCCTGCGCAAGTTAACTAGTGCAAGTGTAAAACTGTGCGTTAGTTAACATGCGCTGCGTGACTTAACTTGCACACTTATTTATGCAAAACAACTTTGAGGATCTCTTTTTTCAAAACAACTTATTTGAAAAAATTTACTTATACAAAACAGAAATCCTAATAAGTTGTTTTGCATAAAAAAGATGTTCTAAACAAGTTGTTTTGAAAAGTGAGATCTTGATAAACTGTTTTGCATAAATAAGTTGTTTTGAATAACTTGTTTTGAAAAAAGAGATCCAAATAAGCTGTTTTGCATAAATAAGCTGTTTTGAATAAGTTGTTTTGACAAAAGAGATTCTAATAAGCTGTTTTGTATAAATAGACTGTTTTGAATAGGTTGTTTTTTAAAAAGAGATCCTAATAAGTTGTTTTGCATAATAAGTTGTTTTGTAAAAAGAGATCCTAATTAGTTGTATTGTATAAAAAAGTTGTTCTGGATAAGTTGTTTTGAAAAAAGATATCTTGATAAGCTGTTTTGCATAAATAAGCTGTTTTGAATAAGTTGTTTTGAAAAAAGAGATCCAAATAAGTTGTTTTGCATAAATAAGCTGTTTTGAATAAGTTGTTTTGAAAAAAGAGATCCTAATAAGCTGTTTTGCATAAATAAGTTGTTTTGAATAAGTTGTTTTGACAAAAGAGATCCTCAAAGTTGTTTTGCATAAATAAGTGCGCAAGTTAAGTCAAGCAGCGCATGTTAACTAACGCATAGTTTTACACTTGCGTTAGTTAACTTGCGCAGGGGTATTTTCGTCCTGCCTGCAGGGCGGGAGTGGATTTTGCAAGGGGGAGAGTAGTATTCATAACTAAATGGTTGCTTGCATGAAGAAAACCTCCTTTGTCTCATAAAAACAATTTCAAGGGATCTTATGAATATAAGGCTAAACTATGGTTGGCTTGTGACATTGGATTATGCTCTTCTAATGAAACATCCACTTTGGATGCTTTAGTAGACTCAATATGTACACATAGCCCATTTTATAAATAGAATCGTAATTTACGAAATTAATAAATTTTTAATCACCCATTGATTCTTATTATCATAAATAGAAAAATATTCCCCCAGGTTCTTATTAATATAAGAAACAAAACCAAAAAAATACCAAAATCAATGCGATCATTAATTAATATAAACTTTTTGAATATTTTTACAAATATACCCTCATAGAAAGTGTGAAACATTAAATACATTCGCTATTATTAAAAAAAGAAACATTAAATGAGGGGAAGAAAAGTTTTTTTTAGCAGTAATTATACCTTAAAAGTTGTAACATTTTCTTAAAAATAGATCCATATTTTTTTTTTAAAATTTTATTGTAATAAGGACGAGATGTTGTAACTTGATAATGTTGCTCACATTATTAACTAAAAACATCGTTAATTAGATGATATAATTAAGAAAAAGTAGTTAATGTTATATTATTGGAAACTAATTATGATACTCTTTTTGAGATCATTTATTTTACAAATGTAGCAATTATTATAGGATGGGAAGAAGAAAAAATGAGAAGGATTTTCAAGTTTATACTTCAATTTTAGGGGAAAATAGTCACAAGCTAGGATTTATCTTTTGTAAGAAGCTAAACTAGCACATCTTAATTGATACCAAAGAGAATTGAACTTGAAACTTTTAGAAGAGCATAATCCAATGTCACAAGCCAACACCACTAGACCAATCAAACTGGGTTACGTAGAGAAGGAATTAAAGAGCTTCCTAACTATTTCACTCTTTCAAATTTTATGTTCCTATTTGCCAACTAAAGTCTGAACCCCTGTTAACCCTCTAGGTTTTGGTGGAAGGGTAGAAGGTAAATAAAGTTTGATGATGATTATTTTGATGAGGTTTTCAACTCAAATTCTTCTAATATGCTTCATCTTTTAACAAGTTTATTAATCATTTGAGTTCAATCATTTGATTAGACGATCTCTAATCTAAATTTTATGTTCAATTTGCATGTCGGCATGTGATGCAGTCAGAAACGTAGGTTAGCAAGCGCTAAACCTAGATAGAGAAAAGAACAAGTTTGCAAGCATTAAAAATAGGTTTTCGGATTCCACCAAAAATTGAGAAAACTTTGAAATTTTATTGAATGAAAAATTTGCCTCTCTAGCTACAACTGAAGTGTTTAAATACTAAAGAAACTCAATAAGCCGAAAATTCAAAACATAAAATAAAACAGAATTATTAAAATTGAGCTGAAATAAAAAATACCAAGGAGATTCTACGTATCTATTATGCAAATTAACTTTTGCTTGGGATAGTGTTTCTACAACATATTAATGGTTTCAATCTTTTTAGATGTTTTTCTTAGTCAAATTAACTCATGAATCATGTTCAGTGAAACAATAACCAAAGAATTTAACACGTAATGGACACTAAAAGGTTATAAATCACATCCCTTTAATTTGCTTTTTACTAGCTAGTGTGGTGATGGAACAAAGAAATGTTGTATCCAACAAGAAATAAGACCATGCATACTATACATGTCAAAGTGATTCCACTTTAATTTAGTTTATTTATTTACTTATTTATTAATTAGTATGTCATTTTCGTTTAGTTTGGTTGAATGTGTATAGATGTTTCTTCATGTGAAGATATAATCAAGATTATGTTCCTCTTTTTCAAAATTTGTATTTTTCTTTCCTCTAATTCCGTTTCCTAGAAGACTTGATTTCCTTTCCATCATAAAAATGGATGCTTCATCCTTACGTTAATCTAGATTATGCTGCATCGGATTGTCACTTACAATTTGAAGGTGTGATTAGACAGAATTAGAGTCTTTCAAGTGTAGTTTGACATGCTTCTATCATTAGTTTATATATTAATTTTAAGTAATTTCCGTAGGAACGTTCCACTTCTCACGGCCAATCTACTTGGTTAAACGCATGAAATAAAACACTACCAAAAAATGGTCTCGTTAGGGAGAAATTGAAAGAAAAATACCGAGCTGAGTAAAGAATTAAAATACCACAATTTTATTCAAATGATTCGAAATTTAACTAAAACCTATGATAGCTTAGCATAAATAATGACCTCAAAACCATAGTTTTGAAACTCGGCTCGGACCAACCGGTCGGACCAGGACCGGGTGGCTAGACCGGTTCGAGCCAACATTTGGATCGGTCATGCAGTTAACTCGGCGAGAACCGGTAAAACCCGGTGACTCGGTCGAGTTGATGGTCAGACCGGTTCTTCCTTTTTTTTTTTTTTCTTTTAGCTTTTTCTTCAAGTTTGGACTTTTGTAGAAAAATCTGAAATATGAAAAAGTTAGCGACAAGAGGAATCGAACCGTGAACATTAAAATGAATGTTTGGAAGCTTAAGCACTACAACAACTTCTGATCGTTGTTACAAATTGAAATATATTATATATGTAAATATAATACATTTAAACTTTATAAGAGGAAAGAACACATCATTTTTGTTTTAGAAAATCTACATATTATATTAATTTAATATATTTCCTATCAACAAAATATAGTTGTACAAAGATTAAAATACATATTACATGTCAGTTTTTTTAGTTTTTAAGTGAACAAATCATCGATTAAATCCGATTTAATCCGGTTAAATAGTTATATAAATTTAATCTCAAGACCGAGTTATCTAACCGAGTCATCCGAGTTGATCCGGTTCAGTCATGCGGTTCGACCAATGATTCAGTGGTTCGACTATTGACCCAGTGACCCAGTACCCCTACCGAGTCGATGACCGAGCCGAGTTTTAAAACTATGCTCAAAACTAAGACGTTGAAAACCTCCGTATGTTAGTAAGAGTTATCAATCCATGAAACGTTTTTGTTGAATATTAAGTCACCATGTGAGACTCTTCAATTGTGTGACATACACTAATTAGTTTCTCTATAGGGTATTAACCTGAAGTTAGTTGAATTCAACTATGAAGTAATTGATGATATTAAATGGATTTGAATCCCAATTCCCAAAGATAGCTTAAAGGATGAGGGTGGGATTCCCAAAGATAGCTTAAAGGATGAGGGTGACCAAACACATATAGTATATATAATCTTAGCAATGTGTGACTCCAATGCAACTTCACTTCACTATCCACCCCATGTTTAGCATGGATCATAGATCCAATTTCCACATTATCATCCTTAATCTGTCTTGGATAACATATTAAATGTGGTTAGCTAGCTCGGAGCATAAGGATACACAACACATATACACATTCGATAGACCGAAACCTTGGCAATTAATGTGGTGCTCCAATTCAACTTCAATAGATAATTATGTCTGTGTTATTAATAAAAAAGTTGTCAGTTGGTTATTTGTGCCTTTGAATTATTATTATACTCCACTCATTTTATCTTTTGAGTATGTGAGTGTATGTTGAGTGACGGGAGAAGATGGAATTGGTGATGACGTTGAGGAATGATCAGCAAACTATGATCGCATTAGATAAGCAAATTATCGTTTAATTTTTTTGGTGTGATAGTTGATTTTAGTGATACTTGATTGTTGTTGTTGTACACTTCTAAAAAGATAAAACCAGGAAGAAAAACAAGAGTGCAGGAACTAGAGAATTTGTTCTCACAACAATAGTTTCATAAAAATACATTGAAAATGATCTAGAAAAAACTAAACGGTGGTTAACTACCGTCAAATTTCTATTTATATACCAACGATAATTAACTACCATTCGACGGTTTCCAAAAACTATCTCCTCAATGTATATAAGTTTTGCCAAAAGAACATTAGGGCCATGTCTAAAGAAAGAACATGGTGCAAAACGAAAGTTTAAAAATCTACTACATCAACCCTTAACACTCATACCTCACAATTTTCCTTGGTTTTTGGAGGGCTATGTCTATTGTTTATATATATATATATATATATATATATATATATATATATATATATATACTATATATATATATACTAGTATTTCCACCCGTGCAACGCACGGGCGAACAAAGATTTTTTACGGTTTAGCCAAATTATTACTTTGAACGTATCACTAAAATAAAAACATATAATGCACTTGTTAGACAAATAGATTATGTGGTCATCATCAAAATAAAGATGTCATCATTTGACATATAATTCAATTTAATTTAAAGTAATTACATAACCATGACCAATAATGATTAATGACTACATAGGTTATAAGTGTCACAAAAAAGCAGTCGAAACTTGAAAGAGCAATTCCACCCAAAAAAAAAATCTTCTTTAAGATAGATGCATCATCGTTTGATACCTGATAAGTTATTTTCTACAAATTGTCAAACACATCCAGATAAACAACATTGATAGTTTAGGTGCATGGATTGCCATCTTCATCAAAAATCAACATTTTCAACCCTGAGTGGAGTTTGTCTTGTAATTTAATTGAGTGGAGTTTGTGATTATAACATTTTAACAATTGTTAATCACAACAATATTTATACCTACAATATAAAAAGTAACATAAACTAAATACCTATAGCCCCCCATGTTTGAAGAATATGAAATTTTGAACTTAAATAAAATACTTATAGCCTCCCATATATATTGAAATATAAAATTTTGAACTACCATGAAATACTTATAACTCCTCATGTATACGAAATACTGATTTGTTTGAGGTTAGCATTAAAATATATGTTTAGAGAATATTCAATATGATTTATGGCATACAGGGAGAGAAGAAAAGAAGAAAGAAAGTGTGAGAGATTGAAAGTGTAAATGTTTAAATTGAGTTTGAATTGCGGGTGAAGTTTGTCATGTAATTTAATTGAATTTTGAACTAATTTAATTCAAACTTAATAAACAAAACACTAAAAGAAATATATAAAAAGAAAAAAATATTACACAATTCAAAAGGAAACTTAGTAAAAAGGTCAATAATAGTTTCAACATCTACTTCACAAATAAATAAGCATACGTAGAAATCATACATCATTTATATCAATTTAATCAGTTTGAGTTACAAATTTGATAAAGAACTTAATACACAATTGTCTAATATTTTTTGCCTTTCAACCAATCTATATATTTTTTTTAAAATAATTGTCTATTGTTTTTGTATGTAACACACTATTGAAGAACTTGATAGACAGTTGTATTCACTCTTATATTTGTTGCATAAGCTTATAGCAACACATTCTTATCCATGTAAAATTAGTCACATGCTAGTCCCCCATTGCTCCAATATTGCCTATACCAGCAAATTTATAAGTCAATGATACAGAAAGTAGGGGGATTATTTTATTAGTTTTCAAATGAGTGCAAGTGAAAACTGTTTACTCTATGATCATTTTATCATTAAATTCTTCATCGTCATTCCAAAAGGGAAAAGGAATTCGAATAAAACTTGAATGAACATTGCATTTAACACAGACAATATCAATTTTAATGTGTTCTTGTCATTCAAAACAGAAACGTAACTTGGTTTATTGCAGTCTGTTGGTAAAAAAAATGACTATGCATCTTTAGTATCAATTTTCCAACAATCATTGATTTATGATCATTTATGTAAAAATCTTAATTCAACAGTCAACACTATGAAATGGCTCTGCAAATTCAATAATGAATTTTGTAACAGACAAAAATTCTTATTCTTTAAAGGAACTACAGTAGGGAGATTGAAATTAAATAGGAAGGTGATAAAAGCAAATGCAACCTAGCTGAGAAAACATAGTCTAGCACATGGCCGAAGATAGGAAGGGTAGAATTAATTAGATACTTTGAAGGAGAAACTCTCAAATGTGTAATTGGTTGTGATATCTTCCACACTAAGATTAAGAAGAGGTAAGCCTATTTAAAAAAAATTAAAATTAAAAGTCAATCTCAGGGTAAATCTAATATTGTTAAATTGCATACCTATTTAATCTTAATCATCAAATGCAGGAAAGGATTAAAAAAAGGTTCTTATCCATGTACCCCATCATAACTGTTCCAGTTTTGTATCATAGTGAACTCAAATCCACCCTTACATATTGTTTCATCTTTGTAACCTTCCATTGATCCTAACATATCGTTCTCTCTCATCGATTATAAGTTTAAAAATGACGATAACCTACTAAAAGTATTTAATTACTTAAATGTATCGCCCTAAAATATTTCATTGATCATAAAGCATAAGCAAGACAGTTAATTAAGGATGATACTATAATATCCATGTTTGGGTACAATAGTTTGCGAACTAAAATTTAGGATCTTACCTTAGTCCATATAACCGCAACAGCCAAATAGCAAGGGCATCATGAAATTATTCAAAACAGGTTCTTGTTCAATAGATAAATGAACCTATAAGTTAGAACACTAACAATTAGATTTCCAAACAGTGCCAAAAGAAGTCAAAAGACTTTTACGATTTACAAAGGCCTTCAATATAAATCTATATGTTAACTTGTTAAGTGAATTATAGTAAAGAAATTGCCATGGGAAAAAATGCCAAGCATTTCAAAACCCCATTTAGATTCGTTAACCATTTGGAAATTAGATACCATGGCATATTCATAAAACTTAGTGTCAACTTAACACTACATTCAAGCTGGCAAAATAATAAAGTAAAGGTTAAAAGCTCAATGATATGAACAACAAATTGATATACCTCCTGGCAGGAATTTTGTCTTGTGGCCCATCAACTCAAAATGACAGAGTAAATCTGTACAAAACATTTCAGCTAACAAACAATTAGTATATTCAAAGACATGGACTTTTCACAAAATTTCATATAGAAGAATATGATAGCTAGTTTAAGACTATGATCAGAAAAAGATGATAATCGTTTTACTCCTAGAATTGAAATCCCACAAATTTTTTTGTCATAGGGGTATGGAAAGAGCATTAGGATCAACAATTGAGTTTATAGTAAAAACCCAGAATAGCAAAGGATCAACCTAATAGGTAAAAAATATTTACCATAGTTTGACACCAAGGAGCAACCAGTGAGGCCAGATCCATAGACATTGCAAAAGGTGAAAGTCCAACACTGCTAGCCACAAATACAGGGATTATAAAATATTTTGGAGGGATTTGAATTTGAAAACTTGATTGAAAAAGGAGAAAATTGTAGATGGAATATGGGATTGGTCATGTGTACAACAAATCATCTTTTTCTAGGGGACCAACAAAGCATCTTGTGTTTAAAGAAAATTGCAGATGGAATGGGACTGGTCATTTGTAGAAAAAGCTTTCAACATCATAACCTATTACTTCTATAACAAAAATTATAATTCATAACCAAAACATGAATATGTTTGAAATATGTGGTGAATTTTGTGAACACGGAGAATATTACATCTTTAAAATAATTGTATTAATTTATAAAGATACCTGCAAAATAACTTTCATGTGCCATTTCAGTTGAACAAATAATCAAACACCTATTCTTCACACCATGTATTTTCCTTCAAACCTGCAATTGAAAGGAAAAGGAAAATGAAGTTGGTGTCAATTCAAAATGTCAACAGAAAGTCACTAATAAATCATGTCTCAAACAACATGTATCTAATGTGTTTACAAACATTTGAATAACCAAAAAGATAGAATGAAATCCACTATTAAAATCATGAATGATTGAAAAAAATAAAATTAATTAATAGAAGTAACAAAAATAAGTAATAATCAAAGATTTACCTTTAAATGACTCAAGCTAGGTCGTCCAATCATTCAAGCACATTGAAAGATAACTAAATTGAAATCACTAAATTTATTTTATCACAATCACTTCAAGTCCAATCAATAGTAATCAATAGTAGTGGCATGAGCAAATCAAAACATAAACAGGCCATATTCAATTCTAAATTTGCATTAAAAACTTATATGTTCAATCGACAGCCACATCAAATTCAATTTCCCGTTGATTGTATACTTGCAAATAGATAAAAAAAAATTGTAAAAAGAAAAGACTTCTAAAAAATCAAAGACCAATTGAAAGAAAGGATAATCACTAATAACAAAAAAATAAACCTAAACTAAGAAATGAAGTTACCTCATGGTCATTAATCTCAAATACAGATCTTGATCTCTCATGTAACGCTTCAAAATCTGCCAAAACATTGAAATATGAGTGCACTGAATGAATAACTAATAAGACCTGATTAAGTATGTATCTATAAAGTTAAGATTGATCTTACTTGCTTAAGAACATCAAGAACGACCCTTCTCTCTATCTTGATTATATATGGATGTGGAATTTCTTCAAAAACCTTCAATCAAGCAACATGTAGACATATATGAGCATTAAAAGAAAACACAAAAATCTTAACAGAGGTCTTCTATTGGAGCTCAAACAACCAAACATAAACAGAGTGTGAAAGAAAAAAACCTAAAAAAAGAGATGTGTCATATTCAGATTGAAATTTTGAACTTGACCAATATGTAAATATTTAAATATGATTCTCAATCTCAATCTCATGAAAATGGTAAAAGATTCCAAACCCCAAAAATAAAGGAATTATTTTTTTCTACCTAGATAAATAGGTCATGATTTAAGCTTGCATAAAAGATACAAAAATGTGGTACTTTTATACTCATTATAGGAAACACTCTTATGCTTAGAAATCATTGAAGTTTTAATGACAAAGCCAAGTTTAAGGAAAATCAAAGAATATATCTTTTTGATGTTTGACGAATTTGGCATGTGTGATGTAAGCCTTGTGAATGTGTGTAAGCATGTTTTTTAGTGGATATATGTTTGAATTTCAAAATGACAGAAATTTGAATGTGTGTTAGATGCAAGAATTGTTTTCTAATAATAATAAAAACTAAAAAAATAAGAACCAACACAAATAATAGCATCAAAAGATGACAGCACTTGTTAAAAGTGAAAAAACCTCCACAACATGTAAACAATATATTTAAATTCTCATTTTAGATGGCATATGACTTGGATTTTTTGCTGCACAATAGTTTAATTGAAGGACTAATCTAAAAATTATAAAATTACACATTCAACAAAACCTTAATCTAAAGGAAATATAAAAATAAGTTTTTTGTTAATACTATAAACTGGTCAGAGAACCACTAACCAAGGAAAACAAAGATATGGATCACAACATGTTGTAGTTGTTCAAATTCCTCTAATTTTTCTCCACCTATTGCTACACAAAAAAAGATAAAAACAGAAAATCAGTTATCATTATTGCAAGTGGGTGAATGAGAAATAGAAAATGTATCCAAAAAGAGGAAAAAACAAACAAAATTAACAAATAACCTTTGAAGAGAACTGGATGAAAATAAAAGAAGTTTCTGATTGTAACTCCGGTGCGGTGGTCACCGGTGAAGTTTCTCCGATGAAAATAATTTTTTGTGCGTTTTACTGTAACATTCATGGTGAAGGAGATATTCTGATTAATTTCTCTATAGACAGTCCACGGTGGTCGGAAAACAACAATTTTAGAAATCACCTCATGAGTGAACTTGATAGATCTATAAATTAATTAGTGGGTTTTGAAGAGGATGTAGAGAGGAAGATTATGGTGGTTTTATTTTTGTGTGAGGCGGCCGAAGTTGATCGGAAATGAAGAAAGAAGGTAGAGGAAAAAGGGTTTCATGGAGGGAGAGTGAGGTTTACGTGAGAGAGTTGTGAGGAAGAAAAAGAAATAAGTTTAGAATGAATGAGAGAGAAAGTAATGTTTGTTGGGATAATAGAAAAAGTAGGAGGGAAAGAAGGATTTGAAATTTTTTGAAATTTGAATCTTGAATTGAAGAGGGAAAATGTGTGATAATAATATTTTATTGTTTCTATGGTATGAATGCTTAAAATGGAAAAAATAAAATTAGTTTTTAATGATGATGTGACATCAAGGGGCTTGAGAATTTGACACATTGGATTGGTGCAAATTTTTTTGCTATTTGTTGTTCCATGCTTGTATATTATTAAGATTAAGATATATATATATATATATATATATATATATATATATATATTTCATATTTTAAAAATAAAATAATTAAGGAACAATATTATAGTATATGCTCATGTATCATGTTGTTCTTTCAATTAATATCATTAATATATGAGCTACTAATTTACACCAACTTAAAAATACTAAAGAGTAGATAAGCAAGTAAACAAACAAAGTTCAACTCAAAAGTTTTTCCTCCAAAGTTCAACTCGCAAACAAACCCTATATCTCAATCTTACTCCTTACATTCTACTTACACAAAATACAATCATATGCTTTGGCGTATATATAACAACTCCATCCCCGTTAAAAATAATCCATAACCTCATTAAGAGAGATACTCCTTGTTCTTTAAGATATGGGAAATGTTTGCTATCCCGACACAATGTATAGCGAGAATTTCATGAACATGTTTTTGCTATGTACCTTTCCTAATTTAAACAACTCCCCCTCCCTGATTTCTAGGAAAAAATAATTCTAATTAGCCAAAAATTGTTCGTGGTTGCCTCGGGATAATATTTGTCAGGACATATAGCACTACTCTAAGATATATGTCCAAGGTGCAATTCAAAAGCGAAAAATTTAAATCTTGTTTTTTACGAAAGATTTAGATCATGTTTTTAAAAACTACGTGTGGGCAAGATATATTTGGTTTTTCTCTCTAGGTATCAAACAAAAAGAGATACAGTATAGTTTTTCTAAATAGATTGAGGATATCTTAATAATATACAAACATGAAACAACAAATAACAAAAAATCTTGCATCAATCCAATGTGGCGAGCTCTCAACCCCCCAAATGTCACATCATCATTAAAAACTAATTTTATTTTTGCCATTTTAAGCATTCACTCAATACAAACAATAAAATATTATTAGCATACATTTTCCCTCTTCAATTCAAATTTCAAAATTCAAAATTTTTCAAATCCTTATTTCCCTCTTACTTCTTCTCTTATCCCAATAAACATCATTTTCTATATCATTTCTCTCTCATTCATTTCAAACTTATTTCTCATTTTTTCCTCACCCTCTCTCTCCAACTCAACCCCCACTCACGACCTCCTCCATTCATGAAACCCATTTTTGCTCTACCTTCTTTCTTCACCTTTGATCAAATATGGCCTCCTCATTCAAAAATAAAACCATCATCGTCTTCCTCTAATCATCCTCTACAAAACCCATTCATTTTTTCCTTGACCGGAGCAAAAACACCCTCGACCGCCGTACCGGAATTCGTCGCTGCCGCGTCGGACTTACAATCAAAACCTTCTTTTATTTTCATTAAGATTTCCTCAAAGGTTATTTGTTAATTTCGTTTATCTCCATCTCATTTTCAACCACCTGCAATATTAACATATGTTTCTGATTTGAATTTTTTTGCAGTAAGTGGATAAAAAATCAATGCTCCAGGATTGTACACATAACCTTCAACTTCAGGTATGATTCTCAAATTTATTCAATCTATTTTATGTTTTTAATTTGATTTTTGTGTTTATTTTTATTTTTTATTCCTAAAATTATTACCCTCTGATTCACAATCTAAAACTAATTTTAATATGAATGTTCAAAAAGGGCTATGATAAAGAAATAACTAATTTTGTTTTGTATTGTTTAAATAATGGATTATGGTTATTCGAATTTCTAATTCCTTTTTTGGTGTTAGGAGTTGGAGAAGATGATAAATGAAATATCTAATTTGAATTGAGAGAAAGGAATAATTTGGGGGTCAGATTCAGGTTGCAGGTGCTTTAGTTTTTGTTCAAACTATTTTCAATCAAAAAAAATTGATATCTCTGTATACTGGAAAAAAAAATCCTAAAAATATTTGATATTTTTGTTTAAACTATGGTTGAAGATTGTGTTTGAATTAGAGAGATTTCTCATGTTCACACACACTTTGGGTTATTGTTGGAATAGTTTATAAATTTGTTTATTGAAGTGCTTTTATTGGATGGGGATTGTTAATTTGTTTGCTGTTTGTTTTGTTATTATTTAAGTTTTATTTTTTTGTTAAACATGCAGTCATGGCAGGAATGAGTGAATCAGCTCAAGTATCCTTAGAATGAATGAAAAGCAGCTTGCTTTTCTCTTGGTAAGCATTGTTTTTATTACTTGATTAGTTGATTATTTGGTAAACAGTATTATTTATTACTTGATTAGTATTATTTTTTTATCCAATTAGTGATTTATATAGTGTCTTTCAAGCTATAATCTAATAGTTTTGTTGTTTTCAAATTGCAGACTGAAATAGTTTCTCCCAAAAAGTAATATAATCTTGCCAAATCAATTTTAAAAATAAACACAAATTATGAAAATCTGAACCTTGGAAAATCATCTACTTTGTTAATTACTCATGAAAGTCCATACACGGTATTATGATTGGATTATGATTATAGTTTGTCTTATAAATCTTTTACATTATTTAGAAAGAACTGTAGTTGCTAATTTGTAATTCTATTAAATTAGAAGAAGTTGAATTTAGTTGCTATCTAGCATGATTTAAAATGGCATGCCACTTTATTGAAAAGTGAATTAAATATGTGCTTTTTTGAATGTTGCACGCATATGGTATCACTCTAACTCATGTGGAATTAAAAAAAATTTAAATCATGTCCAAGGGAGTCAACCGACAGACACTACAAGTCAAATTAGGCAAACTTTTGCAGAATGCCAACAGCTTTTCCTTGAGGTTTAAATTACTTTTGTTTTGAATTGTTTAACAGGAATATGATCTACAAGTATATGGAACAATTTTTTTTCAATAAATTTGTGTAATTTATAAATCTTTTCATGTATTGTAGATTTTTTTTTTTTTTATAAGGAATATATGTAAGTGTTCTGTTTATATGAAGTAGGAATATATATTATGAATAAAAGAATTCTTACTACTAACATACATTAAAATTTAAAATTGTTCCCTCCACTATTATTTTGAAATTCATACATATATCCACTAAAAGACATGCTGACACACACACACAATGGTTACATCACACATACCATACAAAAAGCAAAAGGTATCATAATGGGTCAAACAAAACCATGTCCAATACTTTCACATTTTCATGTCTGTCTATTTGCAGTATGTTATTGATTTCACTCAATATTTTAAGAGATAACATTATCATGTTTGTCTATTGGTAAGTTTTTTCCCCTCCTCTTTTTGAGTAGTTAGTAATGAGAAGTGCTAATGAATGGAAAAAAGAACATTTTACATACTTTTGGCATGTATTGTTTGCATTTTCTTCTCTCTTATTTTCTTATTTATGTGAAGGAGCCACACTATAGACGAAGTCTTAATGATTCCACTGATGTTGACAGGTGAAAAGGAGTGGCAGCAGACAGTTAATCATCATTGAGTTTTATTAGGCTTGGAGAAATTGGAATAAGAAGCAAAGTATCAAAATATATTGTTGTTTGAGTTTGTTTCTGCTTTCCATAATTGCATTTGGTTGAAAAATTGGAAGCAATATTCCGTTGTTGCTACAAGTTGCACTATTGTAATTTTAAAAAGTTCATTGTGCATACCTTAAGTAATGCTTACTTCTACAACTTACTAATTCTCCTGCTAACATAACTTTACTATCATATACTACTTCCTTGCATATAGCTCATTGTGTAGATTTTTTTTTGCCACTTATTACTGTTAAATTCGTACAACACGGGAGCCTATAACTGTTTTCTCTTTGGTGCGTCTCTTATAGTTTCTTGGATTCTTAGAGAAGTTGGAGCACCCCTTTTGGAGAAAACTCCATGTAAGTTCGTTTCTTTAACTAAAGATTTTAAATTTTTTACTAATTTTTCATTTGGGTATGTGTGTTAATGATTGGTTGAGTTTGATAAATTGGGTTTGCTTTTATTTCATATTCATTGTCAAAGTGGAATTTTCTTATCATATTCATTTTGTTGCCACTGTGTATATGTGATTTGATTAGATTAAACTGTGGTTTTGTTTGTGTTCTAATTTCCCTAATCACTTTTTTTTTTTGGTTTCAGGTCTAACTATTCATGTGTACAAATAGGTTGATAACATGCATTTTAGATAGGTAAACCTTAGCTTTAATTTCTGATATACCTTTCTCATTTCATTCTTTTGTTTTCCTGACATCTGAGATACTTGAGATGGTAGCTAATATCCAAGTCAATTACCTTTCTCATTTGCTTTTGTTTATCTGACATTTGAATTTTCTCAGTTTAGATTCACATGAGATAATAGCTTTTTGATAAACTATGTGCCTTAAATTATTTGGTCTAGCTTTTTTAGTTCATATTATGCATATATTTGGAACTTTTAATGATCGGTATTGTTTCCTTGATAACATACTATTAAGACTGAATATGGGGTAGGAGCTAACAGTTTTCTTCAACTAATGTAAATTAGATCGTAGATGGAATGCTTATAAGTGTTCAACTAATTTAATCAATTGTTATCTAAAGTTGACTGCCATGACTAAAATATCTTATATATATCAAAGTTTAAATCTTTGAGTTGGAAACTGACTTATCAAACTCAAGGGACTACTAGCCACCCTGAAACTGACATACTAAAACCTACTTAAAACTGATGAGAGTATGTGAAACTGAGTTCTAAATCAACTTTCTTAGTTTCCAAAGATGTTTATTATTTTGTTCCAATTACTCTCTGTCTGGATATGCAAGACATGTTATTTTGAGTAAAATATATGATGACTTATTTTATGCATCAAGTTTGAAAGAGTTCAAGTAAATGACATTAGAGAGGCAATCAAACTAAAGGTATAATCATGGTTTTGAATCATGGCTCGAAATTTATTGTTAAACTACTTTTTGGACTCTATATTTTATGTAGTTTACATATATGTGTGGCTACTTCTTGCCGATGAGTAGTTTTGTTATTTCAGATTACAAAAAAAATCTATGCATATAGTTTAATTTCTATGAAAGTTTAATTCTATATGAATTTGAAAATGACTTATCAAACTCTTGCGACTAATAGCAACTGTGAAACTGGCTTATTGAAACCTATTTGAAACTGATGAGTATGTGAAATTGTCACGTGAAATTGATGAGTATGTGTAACTGACTTATTAAGAACATCAAATATGAATTTGGCTATGTGAAATTGTCATTCTTTTTTATTCTTTTCATTCTTTTTTACATGTAGTTGTAGGTAACACTGTCATTGATTCAACAAAGGCTTAATATTTCAATTTTTTTATAGAGTATTATGGAACTATTAACATTCAACTGAGGCATACTTTTTGAATTTATTTAGCCTTTTCTTTGGACATATTAAGGTTCAACTAATGCTTAATATTGAGAAGCTTTGTTGCATTGATCTCTTAAGATTCAACTAAGGTTGTATATTTTGAAATACCCAAGAATGTAGTTTGGACTATTGAAGCATTTACAAAATTCTTTGTTGAACTACCCAACAGGTTTTAATTGGACAAATCATTTCATAGTTTGTTGTTTGGTTCTTTGTTGGTGACCTATCTATTCAAATTGATGAGTTTGTTGTAACATGACTAACCAGTTTTGACAAAATACTATGTAGGAATTGACCATCGAAGAAGATGTTACTATTGAAAAGGGAACCGGACTTGATGATGTTGCTATTGGAAAGGGAGTTGGACATGATGATTTTGGTTCATCATCAAAAAGTGGCTCTCATCTCATGATGAGATGGAATTTGAAGTCCTTTTGATTTGTAACAAGATATTTCAATTTAAATTATTGTCTATTTTTTCATTATTTTCATAAAGACAATAACATTTGATTTATCTATGAATTGTATAATATGTTTTTAATTTTGTGATATGTTCAAAGTAAACTTTATCAACACCACAATAAAACTTTGTTCGCCCGTGCGTTGCACAAAATTAAACTATATGTGCAACAATGACATCTTTAATTTTATGATGACAACATGATATGCTTCGTCTAACAAATGCTTTATATGTTTGTATTTGGATGGTATGTTTAGAGTTAAATTTTGTTAACGCTTCACAATATATTTCTTTGCCCGTGCGTTGCACGGGTGGAAAAACTAGTCATTTTACATGCTCCTTTCCTAGATATTGAGATTATCTCTACTATTATTTATAGCATACGGTGGGGCTAAAAATCAAAATTGTTTGAGTGGAAGCAAATATCTATCTATTAAGTGATCCATTTATTCAAAAAAAAAAAAAATCTATTAAGAGATCTATGATGAAGGTCAACCGCCGCCTTCATTGTCTTCTACTTCGACTCTTGATCACTGTAATTTAGTTTTGATGGCTGCCTCCTCATAATGACTATACAAGATAAATGTTGATGCATCAAATTCCTCCAATAATCGTGGTTTTCGATTGCGTCATTAGAGACTCAACATGATGCTTCACTGATGCTGAGTTCTTACAACTTCCTCTCATCTTTGATGCGCTAATAGCAGAATCCATCGTACAATTTTAGGGTTACGTTTTACAAAAAGGACTTATGTGTGGTCGATTTTATTCTCGAGTTGGACTGTGATATGGTGGTTCTAGGTTTGCAAAGGAAAAAAAAAGTTTTGTATTTATACTCATTAATTTTTTTTTTTTTAAGATCACATTGATGGGTCTCATACCACTTATACTTATCGTTGCTTAATTAATAAAAGTTGTTGTTCAAAAAGAAAATTGAAGGAAAATTACTCATTGCATCTTATTCAAAATAAGGTCCTTAACACAGAGTGAAACACAATTAAAAATAATGGACAAACATACAATTTATACACCCTAACAAGAGAGTAAACAACTTGATTGGCTTGTCTCTATGCCAACTTACCCATTCAGATATTACAATTTAAAAAAACTTCCCTATATATGTCTCTTAACCATACCAAGATAATGAGTAACAATTTGGTTCACTCTTTTGCTAAATATGCTTTCATGCTTTGACTCATCTAGAAGGGGTGTCGTTAGAAGTGTTACCACTTTTCTGACTCATTTATATCTCTGACCTAGGGTCAATTGGGCCTGGACTGGATCTTTTAGTTAATGCAGTTGTTTGAAAATTGCTATTTTCTCTTTTAAAATTGTTCTTTTCTTTTAATTTGACATTTTTTAGCGGAAGTTAACTTACGCTGACATTTTTAAATTCGGTTGAACCGACTTAAAAAGTTATTGAACCTTGTCAGCATGAGTTAACTTCCGCTAAAAATTTCAAGCGTAAATAAATTCATTCTGAATTAAGGGAATGAACAATTTTAAAAGGGAAGAAGAGCAAGTTTCGTTGTTTTATTCAAACAGATGAAACAAAACTTGCATTAATTAAATTGAATGTTTAAATAATACTTTTGTACAATTATTTTGGCATGTGAGATACTATATTCCACAAGTGGTTTAGACGTGAAAAGTAAAAAAAAACAAAAAAAAAAAACCATGAGACAAATTCAAACAATATTAGGAACCGACAATAAATGGAACCAACCGTGTGTACCTATCGCTCTTGCACACGTTCATTTCATCTTTTTCATTTTTTACTTCATGTGGTAAATTTCAATTATGCATTGGAACGTAATTGATCATTTTCCCTTCAAACGCAGGAACCTCTTTGGAGAGTACATTCTTAAAACTTTGTAAGCAGAGATAGTTGATATCATAGCCATTAAAATGGATGCTACATAGCAGCATAATAATGCCCCTCCAATTTGGTAGCAAAATCTGGTGAATTTGTTGCATACTTTCATCCACTGGAATGCTTCTGATCCAGTAAGTGCAAACAAAGAGGCTTCAAATGCTGAAGTGTTTGTGGCGAATGTCAAGTACACAATAATCTGTTATTAAAAACCTAGATTTGTCAAATGATTATTTCAATCAAGGATTTAATTCATATATTACAACATATATCATTTATATTTTCAACCAATCTTAATCAAAAGACCATTACAAATATTGACTTCAATCCTAACTACTTTAAAAGTTATGCATATGATTGATCGTGATTCTTTGAAAGTGTAAAACTTTTAATATTGACCATGCATCAAAATTAAGCTCTCCAAACAAAATGATCATCCTTTTCTTCCTACTGGGTCCATGTCATTCAATTTTAATTTTTTATTTCAAGAATATGAGATACCTTATATTATCATGTATAACCAAGTTTATTTTGATTCGAGTACCTAATTGGATGATTTTGAGCTTACTTCAATATGCATACTTTAATCAACCTATAACTGTATAATTATAAAAAATAAAAAAAAAGAGTTTATTTACCTGATCTAGTAAGAAACTAATCCAAGCCATGTGCATATAATAAGAACCATTGAAGTTCCGTATTGTAGAACAAGTTGAGAAAGAGTGTTTGCATAATTGAAGCATGTTATACCCAGCAGCTGTAGATGTCACATACACCAAGATCCTAAAAAAACATACAAAAATTCCTAATTCAAGATCATGGTATATATTTCCACATAAAATGTAAGAACAAACAAATAAAGGAGAACTTTACTTGAGAGCATCCAAATCCTTGTAGGTAGCTTTCTTCTTAATCATTAATATGACAACCTTTGTTTCAGTGTCAAAAGCAACTATACAAGCTGTTGATACTAAGAACAATATTGCTGAAACTCTTAGCAAAACTTCTCCTCTAGCCATTCGAAATTCCATTTCTTCAGAGATGAAAATTGTCTAGTACTCCTCCTATATCCTTTAAGAAAAGAAAAAAAAGTCTAGTATTCTAAATTTTAGTGCCAATTGGAGATCATTTATGGAATGTAAGAAATAGCATATACAGTGCCTCCAAAATGGGTGACACCACACTACTGGTTAGAATTAATCCACGGGTATGGTCATGGTGGATATATATCAATATTCTCACCAGCTACCTAATCCCTATTAATGATGTTTAATTGCTTACACGTTTCATTGAATGTACAACTCTGAAAGTAGCCTAGAGATGTGAGAGCTTAAAGAGATTGACAGAGATTTTTTTTTTTTTACTCTTGATTAATTGTTTTTAAAAAACAGGCGCTTGTTAACATTTTCTTTTAAAAAGTTTGTATTTAAAAAAATAGTTTTTGTACTTTTAAAAATTTAATTAATCTGTTCCAAATTAATGTTGTTTTGGAATAAAAAATATTAATGATATTTTTTCTATTATACTATTAACTATGCATTACCTTACTTTTTATTTTTTAAATTTATATTTCTCATATTATTTATTACAGATAATTTTGTAAAACAATTCATAATATCTTTTTCCCATAAAAAAATTAATTGCATATTTTAATAGATATGAAATGGTACTTACTCTGACGCTCTATCGTTAGCATTTTCAAAAAGAAAAAACTACTACTTCATCCGTCTTATATTATAAGTCTAATTTGAAAAAAAAAGTTTTGTTTCTTAATATGTATACACTTATACAAATTACTAGATGTATTTATTATTTTTCTAAACGTACCTCTAATTAATACTTTTAATTTACTTTAAAATATAAAAAATTAAATTAAATACACTTACAAACAAATGAATGATGCAAGAACCCACAAATATGAGAAGGATGGATGGTTTTCTTGGGTATTTTGATGCATATAAGCTAGGAGCTGAAGGAAGCTTGGATTTGGAGTATGGGTATTCAGTTTAAGGAATTGGAAGCTTCAAAGAGTTTAGAGAATCCAAGCGAGTTTCTTGTAAGGCCCTCAATTTCATTAAATTTGTTGCTGGAATTAAGAGTGTAGTTATATGTAGTGGATAGTTTGTGTTGTTTTTTTTTAATGTACGAACGTGAATTGTTGTATATGATATTCATTTGAAGAAATTATGTTGTCAACTTTAATGCATCCAGTACTAAAGATAATGCACATGCTAAACTTTCTAGATACGTTTAGTGTGGGCGTTACATTTGGTATCAGAGTCTGGTTTCGATCCAGAGACATGTGGGTAATGGGCCCACATGGTAGCATCCGGGTTAACATCTTCCTCCTCAACATTCCGGTTAGTTCTCGGTCTGCCACGTCCTCTTCGTTCTCCGGACATTTTCTCTAACTGTCATATTTATACACAAATTAGACACGTTAATTATACCATCAACTTTTTTTAATATCTGTGAAATTAATCAAATAAATAAGTTTAAAATAGAGGACGGAATGCCGAATGCGTATAATTTTGAATGGTGGGAGTCCACATGGTTGCATTTTCTAGAACAAAGTATAGATATGTGATACAACTAATTTCAGTTGACTTCAAAAATAGTTCGTCTCCCCATTAAGTTCGTCTCTAGGCTCTAGCTTGGGAAATGTCTTGGAATTGTCGTTTCTAAGAAGCGCAACAAATACTAATACATTACTCCTTCCATCTCAAAATATAAATATAAATGGGTTAACATAATTTGATACATATTTTGAATCAAATATATTAAATTTAAAGGAAAATACATCTGCCCCTCAAAAAAAAGGGAAAATACATATTTAAATATTTTCCTTAAAAAAAACATATGTTAAATATTTAAATTAATAAATGTAAGGGAAAATACTAAGGGATTTGCTAGAACACGCCAACTATTTTTTATATGAGCGTGTTTTAGCAAGCTAGACCTTAAGGTGTATTTAACCACTTTTAGTTATCACTTATTAAAATACTCCTTATAAAGAATAAGTGAGTGTATTCTAGTAAATGCTTATGGGAGTTGCTAACATTATTTTTTTGAACAAGCAAAAATTGATTATATTAACAATGCAGTAGCAGTCTCCTCAGCACAAGGTGTGCCGAAAAAACTACTAAAAAGAAGCAGTTCACACAAGGTACAATAATAGTTTATCCAATGCTTAAACACGACAAAGGACTTGACCACTACATATGTTCATCGAATACAAAAGTAGCCTTTTCGACTTTCAACCACCACAAAGAATAATATTTTACTTTGTCTAGCAGCTGAACTATAGAGCATTCTTTTTGTTTAAATAATCTAGCATTTCTTTCATTCCATAAAATTCAAACAGTCAGAAGCCAAATAAGCTGAAGAAAGGACCTCCGCGATTTCAAACCACCTATATAGTAAGTAAACTGAATAAAGTGATCAGAAATCTCTTGATGGTTTACACCATTGAAACCAATCCACGAACGCACTAAAGGCCATAGTGACCCAAAGCAAGAGCACGACATAAACAAGCGACATGCATCCTCCACCTAGTCGCATCCAGAAACACACATCTGCATCAATAACACCTCGCGATGCCAAATTTGATTTAGTAGGAAGGCGATCACGGAGCAACCGCCAAGCAAAAATAGACACCTTTAGGGAAACCTGTTTATGCTAAATTAAATCGACATCCTGCAAAAACATGTGGAGTCTCTTGAGTTGTGAGCATAACACGCCACGAACAGAGTAACATCCTTAAGGGTCCGGTAACCACTGCCACACATCATAAGAATATGAGTTGCTAACATACACTCACTTATTTTGTAGAATGTGTGTTATAGCAACATACACCTCAATATGTATTAATCAACTTTTTAGTTATAACTTGCTAAAACACTTTCACATAAAAACTAGTGGGTGTGTTCTAGCAAATCCTTATATTACTAAATTCTATTAATTTATGTAAATTTTATTATGAAATTAAAATATCATTTTATGTTATTTTACATTCATCAACTAGTTCAACCGCTAAATTAACTAAACACTATTTTCTCCACTCAAATTTATAAACAAGCAAATATTTTTTTGATTCATTCTATAAATAATATATTTGATCTATGTATAAACCAAATACATTAGATATTAAATGAATTTAAGATATACTTATTTTATTTATAAATAGGGTCGAAAAAGTACAATTAATTCGTAAGTTATCCGTCATCAAATCCAAACTATCATCTTAGCTATAACCTATTAGTCACTTGTCAACAAAAAAACTCAATTTTATGTCTAACCACGTCGTAGCTTTTCAATTTCATCCATCCACTCTTGTCAACAACAAAAAAATTCAAAAGATTACTGATTCCACTTTTGGTTTTGCTAAAAAATTCACCCGACGACAATTAACTGTCGAAATTTCTTTCTTGTTCTACGATAGTTAACTACCGAAGTTTCATTTTCAAGTGTAAATTCAACGGCAGTTAACGACCGATGTTGATAAATATATAATTTCCATATGTTTTATAGCCAAAGATGGAGTAGGAACAACAAGATTCAAAATCAATCCAGCCACTTATGCTCAAGGTAATCTCCGAGGGTAAGGCCTTATTCGCTATATCTCATCTGACCATCCATGTAAAGGGAAATTTATACTAGTGAATAGTGAGAAAGTGAGTTGACATAACATTTTTTTATGGAAAATATTTAAAATTAAATATTTATAATAGATTAAACGAGTATGAGTATGGTTTGCCAGAAATTAGTGTAGATTCAAAGACAATAATTCTTTTTGGAAAGCCTCAATATCTTCCATCATTTCAATATATCTCTTTCGGGAAATAATTCTTATGTTGCATACTTTTCTTCATTGTCATTTTTTTATTTTGAAAATGTTCACTGCGAACATTCACTCTCCTTAGCCTCAAATCATCAAAGTTGTGATTTGGCTTCTTCCTATCACTGGTTAGTTGAATTATAATACAAACGAATCATCTGCTGCCATTAACTCCTCATGTGGAGGCATTTTTAAAAATCCAGATGCAAGTTTCATTTGCTGCTTTGCTAAGAATACTGGCTAGGAAACTACTTTTCATGCAGAGATTTCAAAGTAATTGAAATAGATTTACACAATCATTGGCACAATTTGTGGATAGAAACCGATTCTACTTTGGATAACAAACGAAAATAAACTACTTTCCTAATATCAATGGATAGTAACAATTTTGTCAATCTTATCGTTACCGGCTAGTAATGTAGTCCCTTCAATTTAGCATCGTTTGTTATTGTTATCCCAATCTACTTCCTCTTGGTTAATGCCATCAGCTTTTAAGAATGCTGCTAACATTCCTTGGAACCTAGAAAACTGTTCGAATAAATGTAGTATGTTATAGGAGTGTTCAAATATAAACCGATCCAAATTAAAATCGCAAACTAATTCAAAAAACCAAAAATCGAACAAAACCGAATATTATTGGATGTATTTAGATGATATTTTGTGAAAACCGCTTGGATTAGATCGAATTTTTGATTGATTTTTCAAAACTGAACCAAACCAAATCAAACAACATACAAATATTTTAATATATATTTCCAATTTTTTAAGTATAATATATTATATTAAGCTGTTATTTTTTCTTTTTAATTCTTTTAATACTATGTATGAGTTAAATTTAATCAAATTTGTTTCTATTTCGTATGTTTTAAAGATAATCAGTCATTATTATTCCGCATTATTAATTTTTCATAAATCATGTTATATTTTGTATCGAACCTATTATTTTATCATATTTTTATAAGATTATTATTAATAAAAAAGTTACAATTGTAATTTGGACATCCAAAAACCGATCCAAATTAAACCGCATTAATTTGGATCGAATCGGATCGGTTTTTAAAACTAATCATTCAAAATAGAACCGAACTGCATTTTATTTAAGGAAGGAATCTATTTAACATATCTAATGGGCTTATGAATTGCATCCTTGAAAAGATGCACCACCACACATGAATGCAGAGAATTAATATGGTTAAGACAAATCCAATTTACCCGATCATTTACATTAAAAACCTTATGATTTGGTGCTTTCCATAAAACCCAAAATGCTTTTAAGAATGCTACTAACATTCCTTGGAACCTAGGATGCTAACTGCATATATGAACTTCTTTCGACCGACTCTCGTATGTATAAGGAAGGAAACTAAAGTGTTGATATTTTAGTTAATATAGGACTAATGTTCGTTTATATTTGCTTATTTTTGAATTATGTAAATAGATTTTATGTAAATAAATAAATTAATAAAGCATTTTATGAAAAATCATTTTATGAAGTTATAATTTTTGTTAGTGAAAATTTATACTCCCTCCGTCTCACAATAATTGTCTCTTTATCTATTTTTCTTTTTCTTAAAATAATTGTCACTTTAGAATACCAATGCAGCATTTATTATTATTTTTTCCATTATTATACCCCTATTTATTGAATTTCATCCAACTTAACTACTCCACTAACTACAATTAATAAAGGTTTTTTAGTAAATGATATTAATTTTACCATCAAAATCAACACGATTAATCATTTCCTTAATAATCGTGCATAAATCTTAAACGACTATTTTTTAGAGACGGAGGGAATATTTAACATAAAAATTTGCTTATTTGTATGAACATATTTTTATAAGTTTAAAAATAATTTAATCTAAACGGACTCTTAAGGTTTGAGCTCCATGTGGCTATATAACATGGTTTTGTAAAGAACAAATTAGGAATGCCTAATTTTAGGTGTTTGTAGTCTTCGTGCTACAGCTTCTTTGATACAAAAAAATGTTCATGTACTTTTAACGAAGAAAATCTTGTTTGTTTGAAACTTTAAATTGAGTTTATTAATTTGAGTAATTGTTCAAATGCTGCTACTGCTTATGCAAATGTCAATGTTTCCAATAAGTTCCCCTCCTTGCTTGTTCACATATATGAACTAAAAATTGAATTTATGGGTCTTGTTAACGAGTGTCCTAAGTATACTTTTTAATGTTTCTTAATAAGAAATTATTCTTTGAAAAAATTTAACACTTCAATTTCCGATGCATTAAATGCATAATTTTTTTATAAAAATTACTATTTAAAGTTCTTAAAGAATGCTCTAAGAGCACTCGGTAACATTTCCGAAACTTTATTTATATTAACAAGTTATAAAGATTTTTTAACATAATAATAACTCAAATGACATAGTAGCTTAAAGAATGATGACAAACGAAAGATGGTTAAAAAAATGCACACATATGTTACAAGTAATAAACTACTAAAGGCTGTATTCCTCTTAATTCTTATGACTTGGTACGGACAGTGCATTCCAAAGGGAAACCCTGAGGGAATCGTTTAAGGTCATTGCAGTAATTGTAAATCATGTAATTCTTCTGCGCCCATTTGAGCCTTTTCTGATTTGTAGAATCCAGTTGTGGATACAACCAAGCATTGTCGGAAGAAGAGTTGGATTTGCAAGAAGAAATTCCATTGGACAAAACACAACCATTGGCTTTGAAGTTCCTAAAAGAAGCAGTAAATGGAGCTTGACTCCAATCTGTTTTCACAAGTCCACCTCTTGTTGCCCAATCATCAGCATTCCATAGACTTGAATATAATCTCATTGGCTGCTTCTTTGGATATGGAACACCTTCACTCTCCATGTTTTTGAATTCTCTAATTGGTCTGCCATCAATAGAAAATCTGAAAAGCAAAGACAAATCACATAAGTCAAGTTGATCAAGAGGATTATGAGATTATGTAACTTTAGACTAAAAAAAATAAACTCTTATGTCCAATTGGTCCATATATATAATTTGTTCATCCTATGTGTTTCAAATTTTGCATAGTTATCTATTAATTTATCAAATTTAAGGATTGGTCCCTACATACTTTCAAATTTTAAAATTGATCCCTCAACTTCCTTGAAATTTGATATTTGCCCAAAAATTTTAAAATTTTCATTTGATCCACTCTCTTTTTATATTTAAATTTTTACCTCAAGATTTTTGAAATTTATAAAAATGGTACAATAAATAAGCTCTATCTTAATATTGACGTGTGTGCTATTTGATTCCATTATCCAAACAAAGAATTTGAAAATAAACATTTTGAAATTTAGAAACTTACACAACATGTGCAGGATTCCAGAGAAAAGAATAGGTATGAAAATCTGTAGTTGGGTCAAACCATAAATAGAATTGTTGCTCTCTGTCTCCTTTGCCTTGGGTGTACACATTGGTATGAACTATGTAAGGATCACCACTCAAATTTCCCAAGAATTCAAAATCTATTTCATCCCACAATGACCCTTCTGAACGTAACTGCGATGCATGATGCAGAAATTCAATTAATTATAATTAAACTCCATAAAAAACATTAGACATATTAATAAGGATTAAATTAATTAAACTCACATAATAAGCAGTAACTGTGCCAGCTGAATTTCCAGGAACAAGTTTAATTTGCATGTCAATCTTTCCATAAAGATATTGATTATTGGATTGAAAGCCAGAGCCAGAAGTTCTGTCTAGAGACAAAGTAAGAAGCTGACCGTTGTTCACAATCTTACCTCTCCCATCTCCCCAAGTGATACCAACATCTTGATATAAGTTTCCAGCAGCAAAAGCTACCATGAAATGTGTACATATTAAAAAAGTTATGACATGCACAAAAAATGCATAATTAGAAGCCATTGGACAGTGTAATTTGTGTTGTGTACGTGAGACAAGTTTAATATTGCTTTCACCGTCTTTGTGTGAGAACTTGTGAAAGAGAAAATTAGTGTACCCCAATTTATAGTAATCTATAAGGTTTGTGGTTTATGGGAATGTTGTCTGAATAATCATAAAATAAAATAAAAGTTGGTTGGTGAGAATGAGATGAAGTGGGACTTGACAGCTTGACAGCAAATCGGTTTCAAATCAATTGCATAATGTTAAATTGTTAATGGTAGTTTAAGACTTGAATTAAGTGGTGCATTACGTGGTGCTTGTTAAGGTAGACACTATTTTAGTTTTACACATGCATACGGCGCAGAGTGATAAGTGATTAGGACTTCCTAGGATTCATCCAAAGTGGTACAACTTGATCAGTTTAAAAATTAAGTAGCTTCTAGTAGGGTCTACAGCACATTCTTGGCTTTCCAGGTCAGCGGCACTTTCTTACTTTCATTATCCTTTTATTACAACTGTGTAAATTCTAGAAACATGAAACATTAACCTTTTTTTTTGTGGTCAAATTATGGTGATGAAAACCGATAGAAATTTCACCGACTCTTGGGTAAATAGTTGTGGATAAATGTTGGTCAAATTCTCCCTTTGAAGTCCAACCATATCACCACGTCTGAATTTTTAAACCGCCTTAATTCTGCAATGCCATCTGTATTCCAAAATCTCATATGATCATTTTTCTTTTCTGACAAGCAAACTCTAAATCATCCTAATTCCTGTCTATCCTACCATTTAGAATTGGACAAAATGTTTTCCCACACGAGTGGGAAATAGTGAGTATGAAAGGAAAGGAATGTTCCTGAAACATTATAAAACAAACAATTTTTTTTAATTTATTTTTAGATTTTCAATGCATTACTTACACGTTTTTTTAATACTTACATCCTTAAAAGTTTCTAATACTTAACATTTCAAAAAAAATAAAAATGCCTTAAAGATAAATGTCGAAAACTTGTCTATCACATATTTTGGTAATACACCAATATTTATGAAGTAAGTTGTAATTTTTAAACTCATATTAAATTCACCTTATGTTAAATAGGAAAACTAACTTTAGGTATCCTTAACATTTTGCGTAAATTTGGTTCTTGTCCTCATAATTTTTTTTTATCTTTTTCCATTGATGATCATAGTTTTATTTTTGTTTAATACTATGTAATCCATGCAGGTCCGTTCCTACGAATCTAGAGATTCAGCTCTGTAAGGGAAAAAAGATCCGTAATAAAATAAAAATGTATTTTTTTAAAGAGGAAAAAGAAGAGAATTTTAAAGTGAAAATATGTATTATCTATTAAAGATAGCCATATAATCTATGTTATCTATTGAATATGTATTGAGAATTTGTGGTTGTCTAGTCGGAAATCGAATTGGAGAAGAAGAAAACGGAAGTATGATGAAGTGGTGGTGTGATGGAACGCGTGGTACTGATATCAGAAGAGAAAAAGAGAATAAGGAAAAACATTACATGTTATATTAGAGTTTTTATAAGATTTTTTTTTAATAAGGTATTCCCTCCGTTTCAAAATACATGTCCGTGTCAACCATTTCACATATGTCAATGCACAACTTTGACTGTTAATATCTTTAATTATCTAAAGTAAAAAATTATAAAAATTTAATTTTTTGAAAATATTTGTCAGACAAATTAAACAACATCTTACATGATAATAATTGTATTTATACTTAGTAGTACTAAACTATAATTTTTTTTTGAAACTCATACCTTAGGAGGCTCAGCTCCATTAAGCAGTTTACACACCCAAAGTCCGGCTCCGAGTCCATGTAATTGGAAAGAAGGGAGATAGAACCTGATCAAAGGCGGTGAACGTTTTACACATTAAATGTGTGGCGGGCTAATGGGTATGCAGCATTTCATTTCATGCACAAACGCGTGTGATGATATCATTCAGGTAGGCATTATACCAAACAAAACCATGTATTTACTTTACCCATTCCTAATTTATGACCAACTTCTCAACACCTATACTATACGTATCTTCAATCTCAAGTGAATCTTCTTGTTACTTTCCTCTCTTATGAACCCTATAAATATTTGCCATTCCATCTTTGCAATATCACATTCTCAACTACAACAAAAAATAAATCCATTCTATTCTTTTAGTATTTGAACTTTGATAACCTTATAAAATATTCAATGGGTTTTTCAAATTTTGTTACATTCCTAGTCATTTTTATTTCTACGGTTGCAATTGCCTTTGCTGGCAATTTTTATCAAGACTTTGATATAACATGGGGGGATGGTCGTGCTAAAATACTCAACAGTGGCCAACTTCTTACTCTATCTCTTGATAAATTTTCTGGCTCTGGCTTTCAATCCAAAAATGAATACCTTTTTGGCAAAATTGATATGCAACTTAAACTTGTTCCCGGCAACTCTGCTGGCACTGTCACTGCCTATTATGTAAGTATATATATATTTGAAATTCAATATTTACTTTATTGTTAAATTAAATATCATGCATATTCTTTAGCTTTGATAACTAATTTTTTGGTGCTCAATTAACTAATTCAGCTATCATCAAAAGGAGGTGCATGGGATGAGATAGACTTTGAATTCTTAGGAAATTTGAGCGGCGATCCTTACATAGTTCATACCAATGTGTTTAGCCAAGGCAAAGGTGACAAAGAGCAACAATTTTACCTCTGGTTTGACCCAACTGCAGATTTTCACACATACTCAATTCTATGGAATCCACAACGTATTATGTAAGTACTAAATCAATTTCCTCAATACAATCTTAAAATAAAATCAATAAAAAAACATTACTTGTGTTGGAAGCAACTAAATTAGACTATTTTATGTGTATTTTTCAGTTTCTCAGTGGATGGAACTCCAATTAGGGAGTTCAAGAACATGGAATCAAATGGTGTTCCATTCCCCAAAAACCAACCAATGAGAATCTATTCTAGCCTTTGGAATGCTGATGATTGGGCAACAAGAGGTGGACTTGTTAAGACAGATTGGTCCAAAGCTCCCTTCACTGCTTCATACAGAAACTTCAACGCTAATGCATGCACTGTGTCTTCTGGAATATCATCTTGTAATAAGAATGATTGGTTCTCTGAGGAGCTAGATTCTACAAGTCTTGAGAGGCTCCAGTGGGTTCAAAAATATTACATGATCTATAATTACTGCAGTGATAACAAAAGATTTCCTCAGGGTCTTCCTCAAGAATGCAGGATGGCTTAGGGGATTTGAGTATTTAGTCTACCTCAACATGTTGTATAATTGTATATAAGAAGCTTGCTAATAAGGAGATAGAAAATATACTTGTAAAAAAAAAAGGAGATAGAAAATATTATTTATTTTTTTTCAAAAAGAAAAAGATAAATTAAGCTCTTTAACACAAAAGATCTATAAATAAGTCAAATGATTAAACTCAAATTGTTAATGAAGAAACAATTATTAATTATACTTTACATTCCTTCCGACCAAATTTCGAATACTAGTGCACATTATCCTAAGAACCCGAGGGTTCAACAACAAAATCTATAAAAAAAATTATTCTTCAATAAATTCTTATTTTTGTTTATTTTCTTATTTAGCATTCAAGCAACCTTTACGTACGTATATATACCAGTCTACGTGTGTGTGTATATCATTTTATTTTAACTATATAAACAATGAGACAAGTTATTTGTTTTTGGTACACTATTTGTACCATTTCTTGGGTATGTTATAACCTTTCTTTTTAGAATAGATTGACAAGTATATATTGTGGATCTTTCTAAAATTTTCATTGTTGAAGTTAATACCATGAGTCTATTTTAAACTTTTTGATACGTTAGTGGATTTTTTTAGAATTTTCAAATATTATTGATATATTATTGAATAATCTTTGTTTTTGAATCAAAGGGGCATGAGTTCGTGTCATAAACATAGAAAGTGAACAACATTATTGATCTTCTTTACGAAGCAACAAATGAAACAAAAATAATTTTTTTTAAGAAGCCAAAATAAAATTTATTAAAATCACAATGAATTATAATCAACACAAGGAATGTTATACTAGAAGTCGTAAAGTAGCAACATACAAAGAAAAACAAAAGTTGTACTAAAACCTTCACCCAACATACATAAAAAAAAAAAAAAAAACTTCAACCAACGTCACAAGCTGCCACAAAAACAACTTCCACCACCTACATTCTGCTCGCACACAACCCCAAACAGCAACGTCAAGAACCAACACAACAACCAACATCCTTTGAAAAACAACAACAACTACCTTCGCCACAACAACAATCGTTAACACATTAAAGAATCCACCTTTGCAACAACAACAACAACAATCAGCGCAACAACAAAATCCACCTTCAAAGCAGCAACACCATCAATCCACATCGACAAACCACCAGATAAACAGAGTAGTCGAACCAGATGAGAAGGTTATGATCGAACCCAACCGCTGAAGACCCACTGGCACCTCCTCACACTACAAAAAATGTGGCCTACATCACCGCCTCACACCACCATCACCTCCTTCACATAGATATGGATCGAAAGGAAATAGCCACCACACAAAAACACCAGACAACCTGTGTTTTCCTAACAATCGCAAACTCAACACCTGCAAGGAAGAAAATCACAAAACCCTCAACACAACCCACAAGCTCCTCCTCATCATCATCACCACACCCTCGAACTCACCGCCACACAAGAAAGAGACGGCGAACATTCCGCCTCCCAAATTAACACCAAACACCACCACTTTTGATACCCATTGTAACGCCCTATTTAAAATCGGGTTGTTACATCCATCACCAACAACCACCAAAATCACCATCAACTCAATAAACCATGACCTTAGATCTGAAGATCACCACACGTAGACTGCATCACCACCACTTGGACATCACCCAAGATAGCATCACCACTCCCTGCATCACCTCCATTCGAAACTTCACCAAAAAAAATAGCACACTAACAACACCACCACTCCGACATCACCAACTGAAATGTTTTCCTTGGTCACCAATTCAAAAAACAACGCAGATCTAGATATGGTTTCAAATTCATATCCGGATTCGCATCCACCACCACTAACACCTCCACGGAAACCACCACCCACAAAAACCTCCCTGAAAGCCACCACGAATAGCAAACCATCACCCCCTAAAAACCAGCCACCAGGAACAAATTATGAAAACTCACCGCGATTTGTGTTGCTAAAACCTCCCAAAGTCACCGACAACTAGGCATGGCAATGAGCCGGAGTGGGGACGGGCTTTACCTTCCTCGTCCCCATCCTCTACTCCTATATACTTACATGTTACCCTACCCATACTCAACGGGGATGAGAAATTGAATCTCATCCCCGTCCCAATGGGTATGGGTATTCTCGCCCTATCCCCGTCCCCGCAAGGAATCAATTTTTTTAATACCACATTGGGGACGCTGAAGGTGAGGTGATGCGGAGGCCGCGCCTCGTCGCACCACCATCAATTGGATCTACATCGAGATGAATTGTGGTTGGGTCTGAGTGAAAGGGGAAACGACGGTGTGGTTTTTCAAAATACAAACGGCGGTGACCGCAGGGTTTTTGTTTGATGAAACAAAAAACAAAAAATAATCTTTGTTATTGAATGTCTTTGTTTTTTGTTACAATGGAAAAAACAAGAAAACACCACACACACAAAAAAAGTCAACTACTCTCGAAGGAACAGAGAGACAACATCATCACTTATGAGGAGATTGATAAGACTAATAGGAGGCGTCTCATGGAGAAGAAGATCAACATCAGAAGAAGCTCCAAGCTTTGCCATGAAGTTAGCACATTGGTTTCTCTCGCTAAGAGTGTGAGAAACCGTTAAATTGATATGGTGAAGCAAATGTTTTATGTCTTGGATGAAGACAACATAGATATGATACCTCTCAGTGAAACCATTGATAAGATTAACGCATACAAGAGAATCAGACTAGCAAAAAAGCTATATAACTCTTTTTCTACTTCAAAAAATATTATGTATTTTTAATTGTTGTAGTGGACCAAGTTGTCTTTTTAAATTATTGTTAAGGAAATAAATAACCCTTTTAAAATGAAATAGCACATTTCCCAGATACGTTGAGTCAGTGCACATTAACATACAAAATAAACTAATTTACTAGTAGAAGTTCCGATCAGAACTAAATTTATCACAATTTTTTCTATGTAATGTTTGTATTATTTTTTTTAAAGGATGTATCGTTTGTATTTATTGTAAGATTTAGTCTTATCTTCAGCATCAGTGGTATGATGGCGGTGTTGATATATATTGGGTAGGACGTGCCTGCCCAGGACAAAAGATATGAGATTTGAGACCCCACATTCTCATTGGAACCAACTCTGTAGTTTTAAATAGCCATAAAATATGCGAATGCGCGTCTTCGAAGCCGCAAGTAGTAAACCATTACTAGTAGTACGTAGTATTTTGAGTCTCAAATGTTGGCTTGGCCGCAAAAAACCGAGTGACACCCACTTGCAAATATTTTATTTTAGTTTTAGACATGTAGTTTTTATTTCAACCTTTTATTAATCGAAGACTACTTTGTAACCAACAAAAAAATCAAAGACTACTTTTTTTATCAAGGATTAATATTATTTTTTTGAGAGAATCAAGGATTAATATATTTACGAAGTTAATTTAAACCAATCTAAAAATATTAAAGTTTAAGTTAGTAAGCGCGTACATTTTTTAGTTGGACGAAAATACTTATTTATTATTATTCAAACAAATTTTAAACTTAATGTTATTTTTGTAAATTTAGAAAACTGTTTTAAGAATGGTTTATTGAAAAATAAAAGTTGAGTGCAGTTTACTAAATTATCTTTTACTTTTAAATTGGTTTGATTGAGAGTAATTGAATTTTTTGTACAAATAAAAATGTGCACACTTGCTAACTTGGACTTTAACTCACATTAAATTTTCCATCATTGATCTAACTTTGTCTTTCTAGATTTTTTTTGCTTTGTCCTCTCTCTAAACCACCGGTGACACACCTTCCTTTCCAACGGTTTCTAGGACATGTCTTTGTCGAATCCGTCACCGGAGTCCCACTTTGTGGTTGATTGTTGCGGTCTACGTGTGGTAGGCAGTGGTGTCTTCCGCCTCGTCGGAGGGTCAAGGGTGTTACAGAGAGGCGCCGCCGCTGGGCACTGCAGTTGGTGGGTCGCGCTGCCGACTTTATGTCCGTTTTCACCTGTCTTTCAACCCCTGTTGGTTTTCTGTGTCCGGCTGTTTCGTTTTGTGTCCAGATCTGAGGTTTCAAATTTGGTCTGTCCAGATATGTGTGTATGTTTGGTTTCAGCTGCGGTGGTGATGCGTAGTGGTGGTGATGCGCGGTGACGTGGTGGTAGTGGTGTGATGGTGGTGGTGCCTTTTCCTTGTCACCGACGACCGCTTTTATAGGATCAGGGTTGTGTTTTCACTTCAAACTGGCGTCACTGCCCATGTTTTGTTGTTGGTTTTCGTCTTCCTCTTGATCAGTGTTTGTGTGGCCGTCTGTTTCTTGGTGAGGCGGTTTGGCGGGTTAGTTTGGTGGTGGTGATGGGGAGGAGTGGTGGTGGTGGCATTGTCGTGTAGTGGTGGTGGTGATTCGTTTTGAGGTGGTGGTGACGGTGATGTTGGGTGGTTGTGGGGGTGTTTCGGTTTGCATGGGTGTTGGTGGGGGTTGCCTTGGTGTAGTTTTGATGGATGGTCGCGGATCTGGTGACGAAACGCTTTGCGGACGGGAGCTTTTTCAGGAGGTGGGTGCTTGTGTGCTGGTGGTTGTGGGTGATTCCTTGTGGAGACCATCTTTGTTATTCGGGTCTATATTCGTTGTTGCTTACTCAGGTTTGTGATTAGGGTGCTTTGAAGATGAATGTCATTCGAGTTAAGCAACTTCCTTTTATTGATTTGATTGACGTTTTGCACACCTGCAAATCATGCCGACTGTCTTACTTTCTGTGTGCTGGATGTTGGTGGGGCGGTTATTTTGCTTCGAGATCTGGAGTTGGTGTCCTTCTGCAATCTTGTTTTGACTGGCTTGGTGTTTCTCTGGTGGATCGTGGGTGACGTGATCTTCTGATTTGGTCCTGAACTCCGGTGGACCGATAGCTTTTGATTCGAGATCGGGAGTCAGATCTTTGGTTTCAAGTTTGGTGTTGGGCTTTTTTAGGTGTTCTTTCGGTGGACAAAAGGTTGTGTGGTGGTGGAGGCTGATTGATCTTTAAAAAGGTGGATGTGGCTCAGTTTGGATGATGAGGACTGGGTTTCCTGTTACAAGGGGTTTCTTTTGGAGGTGAGTAGTGTCGATGGATGTTATGGATGTTGTTTTTCAGTGGTCGGTTGTATAGGAGTCTTTTTTAGGTGGGGTTGTTTATTTTGGTCAGTGATGTACTTCTGAGTGTTGATCGCTAGGGTGTGTTTGTTGGTGTTTTGTTTTCAGGATTTCCGCCTATATACATCGCCTTTTATTTGTACTTCACCAGTCTATGTTCGTCTTGTGTAGGAATCAGGTTTTTAATAAACTTTTGCTGATTAAAAAAATGACTTTTTTTAGGTTGGTTTAAGTTAGCAACTCCATTAATAATTGGAGTTAATTTAGTAAGACGACTACTTCTGACAAAAGATGACTACTTCTATTAAGCAAACTATTGTTTCTTATTAGTACGTGACTTTTTTCTTTCTTTCAGGAATTGCTAAAAATAACACTAATATATTTACATAATTTTATGTAAAAATTTAAACAACATAATCTAGACCTTCATTAGAATTTTGAATGATATTTTAAGTATGGGTATTATTAGGTGGAGCACCTATTAGAAAACTTGGCTCAATTTAATTAATATTAGTGCCAACTCATGAACAACTGCAGCTGTACACGGCAACATGATCCGAGTGCACTTTCCTCTGTTCCTTCCTTCCTTCCTCACATATATGTATAAATACCAATCCCATTTCTCTTACACAATCATCCCTTCAACATTTCATCTCCACTACGAACTACTATCAACCTATATATACATACACCTTCAAATCAACCATGGCATATACTCATAATTGCTCAGTGATCACTGTCCTCTTATCTCTAGTGGTTTTTGCCACTTTCATGACTACATATGCAGCAGGAAACTTCTATCAGAACTTTGATATAACATGGGGAGATGGTCGTGCTAAGATACTCGACAACGGTCAACTTCTCACTCTTTCCTTGGACAAAGCCTCTGGCTCTGGATTCCAATCCAAGAATGAATATCTCTTCGGCAACATTGATATGCAACTCAAGCTTGTACCAGGAAACTCTGCAGGCACCGTCACTGCTTACTATGTAAGTTATTACTAATTGTTATTGTCTTAATGCTAATACTACAATATAATTAAAACTTTCAAATTCTTGATCAATGATCATTTGTTAATTATTTTTACTATCTATGGCATGCAGTTGTCATCAAAAGGATCAAATTGGGATGAAATTGACTTTGAATTCTTGGGGAATGTAAGTGGAGAACCATACACTCTTCACACAAATGTGTTTAGTCAAGGAAAAGGCAACCGAGAGCAACAATTTCATCTTTGGTTTGATCCAACTGCTGATTTTCACACATACTCCATTCTTTGGAATCCCCAACGCATTGTGTAAGCACTTTTACAAATATAATACACCAGATATGATACTGACACTAATATATAAACACGTGTCGGTGTTTGATAGATATAGAATTCTTTATAAAAAATCAATTGGACACAATGAATTGATTATTGATGAACATGTGTTTAATTGAATGCAGTTTCTCAGTGGATGGAACACCAATAAGAGAATTCAAGAACATGGAATCAAAAGGAGTTGCATTTCCAAAGAATCAAGCAATGAGGATATACTCAAGTCTATGGAATGCTGATGATTGGGCAACAAGAGGTGGTCTTGTCAAGACAGATTGGACAAATGCTCCATTTACTGCATCTTATAGGAATTTCAATGCAGATTCTGCTTCATCTAATGCATGGTTCTCTCAAGAGTTGGATTCAACAAGTCAACAAAGATTGAGTGAGGTTCAGAAGAATTACATGATTTATAATTATTGCAGTGACATCAAAAGATTTCCTCAAGGCCTTCCAACAGAGTGCACTGCATCCTAATTAATAATTCTATATTCCAATGGCAACCATATAGTTGTAGATTTATTCTTTCTTAGGCCTATTCAATTTATTTTACTTGTAACATGCTTCATCTTAATTCATTTATTCTTTGATACACTATAATAAAAATTCAGATTTCTTTTCTTCCAAGCTTAATATAATTTGCTGAACTCATTCTATATCTGTTAAAGGTGTGTATAAATATGTCAATTTTGCCCAATATGTCTTGACATTTTAAAGATGCAACAAAAAAAATCTTTGATACAATAAATAAATAAGTAAATATTCAGATTTATTTTCTTCCAAGCTTAATATAATCTGCTAATTAACTGATCCTATATTTTTTTGAAAGGAGCCCAAAATTCGGCTCTAATTCATCTCGAACTTTTTTTTAAGCTCAAACTCGACTCGATAAAAACTCGCAAACAACTCGGTTCGGCTCGAAACAAATGAACCAAACAATAAAAATCAAAGTTAAACTCATGAACTAAGCAATTCCACGTTAAACTAAAAAATTCAAGTAGAATTGTTACACGAGAGAGAAAAATTAAGAGACAAAGTCAACCTTGCTTTTAATGAGAACACTACTCTCAAGACCATTGAAAAGGATAGCAATTACACCACCATGGAATTTTTATAGTTTTATTGAGTCGTTCCCAATGTACGTTCAAGCAAACTCAAGCTACTCCATTTTATAAACAAATTATCTCTATATTGTTCTCAAAATATCCGATGTGGGACTAAATTGATCCACACAACTGTTTTCTTTGACAACTTTACTACCTCACTCTTGCAAACGTGATAGTAAATCTGTAAATGGATGGATAATTTTCGGTATGGTTTTTTTAGCGGAGGAATTTTGCATTATGTAATATATATATATTAATATATATATATATATATATATATATATATATATCGAGCTGACTCGTAAACCAAAAAAGTCGATCTATACATAGTTTAAGTTCAGCTCATTTATTTAACGAGCTTAATTCTCAACTCAAGTTCGACTCATTAGGTTCGTGAACCAAGTTCAACGAACTGATTACCGAATCGAGTCTCGAACTTTTTTCGAGTTGGTTCGGTTCATTGTCAGCCCTAGTGCCTACAAATATATCAATTTTGGCCCATGTGACTTGACAATATTAGGATGCAAGGAATTGAAATTGAAACATAAAATATAGTATGTAACTCGCTTAAAAAAGGTACTCCCTCCGTCCCTATATGTAACCCCCCTTTGTTTTTTTCACATTTCTTAAGAAAAGTTGTCAGTGTAATTAATGTGTCTGTTTTGTGTGTTAATATTACCAAATTGTCCTTTGTTTGTATGTGTATTAAATTTGACTTTTCAAATTTCAAGACAAGTTAATAGTATTAATTAAGGGTATGTTTAGGAAAAATGTAATAAATGTTTCTAGTAATTTGAAAAGGGGTTTACAATTAGGGACAAAAATAAAATCAAATGGGTACTTAGATATAGGGACAGAGGGAGTATTTTTTAGTCCCTAAAAAAATTAGGACAATTAGTCTTCAAACCAAAGTTTATCCACAAATTAAGTGATTAGACCTTCCACAATAGAGGTCTCCTATTTGGATGTTTAAGTGGGTCCCACATGTACATATCATTCATTTTATAATTTTTTAATGTCAATGCTTAATAAGCACTCAATTCTTCCAACCCTACGCCACAACAAAATTCATTAATAGGTCCCACTAATAACTCTAGATTATTACATTTCTAAAACACTCATTTATTTCATTAGAAAAATATTAAATGAAATTCACACAAAAAATGAACAGAGAGAAGGTCCTTCTATAAACACCCTTCTCTGTAAGCCCCAATAAATATCACTCTATAATGGGGGTGTCTATTTAACTCGGTGCTAAATAGGTGAAGCACCCACCAATATAGATGATCTTAGACACACCGTTAAACTGAGTATGTGGTATTAATGGTGTTTAGCAGCAGACATGTTAAGAACATACCGCAAAGTATTTTCTATGATCATCAACTTTAAGAGCAATAAGAACAAAGAAAGTACAGAGAGTAGAGTACCTCATAACTAGAGCTGTCAAAACAAGTTATCCAACCTGTTTAAGGCCAACCCTAATGAGTTTCGGGTTTTATCGGGTCGGGCTAAAAAACTCGGTTTAAATACGGCTTGAAAAATATTGGAATAATTAAAAGGGTGTAATTTATTGTTTCGCCCAGGGCACCAAAAATCTTAGGGTCGGCCTTGCTCACTAGCTCTCCTACTAACTAACAACCATAAATCCCAAGTATCTATTAACAATTTAAAATATTTTTTCGGGAATTCTCTTTAAAAAATTGTGTGGTGTGGATTTGATGATCTGGATCAACACACTCATAACTTATTCGATGACCGAAAAATATGATCAACTATGATATTGTTTATCTAAAGGAAAATGTTATTTATCTAGAAAAATAGCATCAAGAATTTTTCAAGAAACAGTTGGTAAGTTTTAATTGCATGATTTATTTGTTTACTTCCTATTTTTCAGTCACACCTCCTTGAATTGTGGTAAATAGCGCATTGTGATTGGTTGTTCTTTATTCTTGAAGAATTCTTGATGTTATTTTTCTAGAGATATAGCATTGCTCTTATCTAAAACCGTATTCCCCAACGACCAAAATGACTAATAAATGAAATATTTGTTGATGTGTTTGTTATTTTGATACATTAAAATACTATAGGGTGTGTTTGATGAGTTGAGATCCTCTGCATTTCCTATAATAGATGACATTACTATAGTTTTAGTGTATAAATATTCAATTAATGTCATATATTATAGAAATGTGTGCATTTATATCATGTATTTACTACAAATATATGATTATTGTGTTGTGTGTGAAATTTACCACGGTTTAGGGGTTTTTTTGTTGAGAGAAACACGGTTTAGGACTTTGGTATATATAGTTAAGTTTACATCGAGTTTGCATGTAAATTAGGGTATTCTGTTTGTAAACATATTAAATAAGTGTACAAAATATTCTCAAAGGAAAAAAAACAACAGGATACGAATGAAATTGGTGCGATGCATTTTTTTAGTATTAAATAAGTGTACAAAATATTGTCAAAAAAAGGCATAAGTGTACGAAATATTGTAAAAAAGGGAAAGAAAAAAAAAGGAATAAGTATACAAAATATTGTCAAAAAAAAATGCAACATGATAGGAATGAAATTGGTGCGATGCATTTTTTTAGTATTAAATAAGTGTATATAATATTGTTAAAAAAAGGCAAGAAAATATGAATGAAATTGGTGCGATACATTTTTTTTAGAAGGAAGAGAGAAAGGTTTAATGGGAACGAACCTCAAGAAAAATCATGGATAGATGATCACAAACTAATGATGTAAATTTAGAGTCAAAATTTTAGAGTTGAGGATTAGCATTTAATGATGCAAATTTATATCCAAAATTTTAGGATTGAGTTGTTGCAAACCTAATAAAGATTACTGGAGAGAAAAAATTAGATTAAGCTGCTATAGACTTAACAAAATTAATAAATAAGGATTTATTGTTTGTAATTTATAAGCATGAAAAAAAAAGACAAGACGGAAACGCCAATTATAATCAATGCATGATTAAAATTTAAAAGAGATCATATAAACAGAAACCACCAAAAATCAAAAGAGTATTTTGCTTGCTAGATTAGGTCATACCCTCCTGAGGGTGAGCTGTCTTATGGCGGTGTTGATATATTGGCTGGGACGTGCCTGCCCATGACAAATAAGTATAATGACTATGAGATGACATTTGAGACCCCACATTCTCATTGGAACCAACTTTGCATTTTCAATAGCCATAAAATATGTGAATACGCGTCTCATTGGAACCATTTTTTTTTTGAGTCTCAGATGTTGGGTTAGCAGCTGCAAGAAACGAGTGACACCCACTTGCAAATATTTTTATTATGGTCACTATATTATATTCAGCTGTCCAATGACAATAAAAGCCGAGTGCACTTTCCTCTGTTCCTTCCTTCCTTCCTTCTAAACATATATGTATAAATACCACTCCCACTTCTCTTCCACAATCATCCCTTCAACATTTTAGCACCATTACCATTACATTAACAACTAGCAGAAACTACTACCAATATATTAATCTACAATGTGTTGTTCAACCATGACTCTCCTTCTATCTCTATTGGCATTTGCCACTTTTCTTACAACATATGCAGCAGGAAACTTCTATCAGAACTTTGATATAACATGGGGAGATGGCCGTGCCAAGATACTCGACAACGGTCAACTTCTCACTCTTTCCCTTGACAAAGCTTCTGGTTCTGGATTCCAATCTAAGAATGAATATCTCTTTGGCAACATTGATATGCAACTCAAGCTTGTACCAGGAAACTCTGCAGGCACCGTCACTGCTTACTATGTAAGTTGTAACTAATTGTTACTGTTTTAATGCTAATGCCACAATAATATATCTAGTCTAGTCTAGTAATAATTTGAACCTTCAAATACTTAATCATGTGTTAATTATTGTTGCTATGGCATGCAGTTGTCATCAAAAGGATCAAATTGGGATGAGATTGACTTTGAATTCTTGGGGAATGTGAGTGGAGAACCATACACTCTTCACACAAATGTGTTTAGTCAAGGAAAAGGAAACAGAGAACAACAATTCCATTTATGGTTTGATCCAACTGCTGATTTTCACACCTACTCCATTCTTTGGAATCCTCAACGCATTGTGTAAGCACCTTTTCAAATACCATGTAGGTAAAAACACCGGACACGATACTGACACTGATATATAAACATGTGTCGGTGTTTAAAAGAGATAGAATTCTTTTAAAAAAATCAATTGAACACAATGAATTGATTATTGATGAACATGTTTTCAATTGAATGCAGTTTTTCTGTGGATGGAACACCAATAAGAGAATTCAAGAACATGGAATCAAAAGGAGTTGCATTTCCAAAGAATCAAGCAATGAGGATATACTCAAGTCTATGGAATGCTGATGATTGGGCAACAAGAGGTGGTCTCATTAAGACAGATTGGACAAATGCTCCATTTACTGCATCATATAGAAATTTCAATGCAGAAACTACTTCATCTAATGCATGGTTTTCCCAAGAGTTGGATTCAACAAGTCAACAAAGATTGAGTGAGGTTCAGAAGAATTACATGATTTACAATTATTGCAGTGACACCAAAAGATTTTCCCAAGGCCTTCCAAAAGAGTGCACTGCATCCTAATTAATAATTCTATATTCCAATAGCAACTATATTGTTGTAGATTTATTCTTTCTTAGGCCTATTCAATTTATTTTACTTGTAACGTTCTTCATCTTAATATATTCATTTATTCTTTGACACTATAATAAATATTCAGATTCTTTTCTTACAAGCTTAATATAATTTGCTTAACTCATTCTATATTTGTTAAAGGTGTGTATAAATATGTCAATTTTGCCCAATATTTCAATTTTACCATAAGAGTTAAGTTTTATTCTGGCCTCTAGCAAAGAACATGAATTCAAGCTAGTCCCTCATAAAAAAAAAAGGAGGAACTTAATTTTTAATCTCTAACCAAAAAATATTGGAGCAGTTAGTCTCTAAACAAAAATTCATAGACAAATTCAGTGATTACGTGGACATTTAAATCGATTATGTTGCATTAACAATATTTAGTAGGAGAAGTTGTGGCACTGTGACAAAAAAAAATGAAAGGATAAGTTAGTCCCTCAAAAAATATCATAAAAACCCAGTATGTCCTCTTGATCCACCTTCGACAGTGAAACAAAAACCAGTTTGGTCTTAAAAACCAGTCTGGTATAGCAGACCGCAGTCCGCAGGCAGCATGAAATAGGCGCTGCAGCACGGGCGCTTACATAATACAGCAGGCCGAGGAACTGACAACAGAATTGCAGCGTGTGGGCTAAACTTGTCCCGGCTGAGCTGAAATGTAACGTAGACGTAGCAATTTTCAATAAATACAGATTTTATGGAGTAGGCATGTAAGCCCTGGAATTATATCAAATGATTCACATAAATGTTAAAATTAGCAAGTCAATCATAACTTCTATTTCCTTCATACCAGTTATGGTTGATTTGCACATGTCAATCCATTTTCAGTAGCTTCGTGATACGACGAACTAAAACAGGGATATTTCCATTAAACTTGAAATTGTCAGAAATCATGTCATGTCTATACCCAAATACAAACCTCACATCTCAGCATGTAAGGCATCACAAGCTCCAATCTTCTTAGTGGAGCCTTTAATCCATTTACCATCTACATCACGAAAAATACCATCACAACTGGAAATATGACCCATATCCTTGCAGGCACCATCGTTGTTGAACTTGATCCAACCTTCCTATGGTGGTTTCCATCCTATGTAGATAAAAGGAGACCATTTACATCGGTTGGAAGGATCCGTATTGAGAATGGATCAAACTCAACTGTGCAGAGCTTACAAGGGTTCAATAAACATTGCGGGATAAGGAGGTCTTTTTCAAAACTCGGATGGTCAAGGGCTACAAGGGTATATGCAAAGGACTAGAGCTTGTAACGCCCTTAATGCTAAAATGTGGGGAATGTATACATGAATGCAAGTGGCGAGAAGACAATGATATACAAATCTTATTGTGGAAATGTGACTCTATGTTTTTGATTGATATGGTAATAGGGAGATGTAAGCTTAATGGCAACACCTCTTTTTGATTCGTTTGTATCCAAGACCTATCAAAGTTAATGTGGCATGTTATTTTAAACACACCTAGCGTGAAGAAAACAAATGTGTTGATTGGCTAGCTAACTTTAATCTCAATCATAATTCGTATGATGTAAGAACTCTTGAGTTTCCATTTAGGGAGATCCAAAATCTCATCTTATTGACTTGTCGAGGGCTCGCATGTCTAGAAATGTTTGTGTAGTTTTGTAGTTTTTTGTTTCTATTGGGATTTGGCCCTCTTTCTTCACACACAACAAAAATCATGTGCAACTCCCTATTAACATGTCTATTATAAAGATACTTAAAAAAAAATCTCTATTATAAAGATTTCCAAAAATGTTATAATATTAACTAAATATTTTTTTTTCAAATACTTTAGAATAAAATTCTTATCCTTATATTTTAAAGAAAGTAATTCTTATGAATAAATTTAATAAACATAAAACAAAAATCTATTTTGCTTGCAAGATTAGGTCATATCCTCCTATGGGTGAGCTGTCATGGCGGTGTTGATACATTGGCCAGGACGTTCCTGCCCATGGCAAATAAATATATTGATATTTGAGACTTAACATTTTCAAATAAAATTATATGTGAGTGCGCGTCTCTTATATGACACAACCAAACCATTACTCGAAGTACGTTTGAGTAAAGGTGGCAATTGGATCCATCAAATTCATATCCATCCGATTCATCCACTATAAAATTCATCTAATCCATCTATCAAACAATTTTTTTTTTTGAAGAAATCAAAATGGAATTATATTAAACCAACAAACCAGCAGTTCTCAAGCACAAGGAGTGCCTAAGAGACCACTACAAGATACAAGAGTTCATCTATCAAACAATTTATTTTTGATGGATTGATTCAATCCATCGATTAAAAAAAAATGTGCAGATCCAATCCATCCAACTTATATTAAAGATCCAAGGGATCATTTTTATTATAAAAAAAACAAAAAAAAATTAAAAGTTGAATAACTTATTTATGCAAAACAACTTATTACGTTTTTATTTTTAAAAAAAAGCTTATCTTATGCAAAACGGCTTATTATTATCACTTTTTAAAAAACAGCTTATTCAAAACAGCTCATCTTATGAAAAATGACTTATTACGATCTATTTAAAAAAACAACTTATTCAAAACAACTTAATTTATGCAAAACAACTTATTACGATCTCTTTTTAAAAAACAACTTATTCAAAACAACTTATCTTATGAAAAACGACTTATTACTATCTTTTTTTTTTAAAACAACTTATTCAAAACAACTTAATTTATGCAAAACAAATTAATACGACCTTTTTTTCAAAAACGGCTTATTCAAAACAACTTATCTTATGAAAAAAGACCTATTACTATCTATTATTTTAAAAAAACAACTTATTCAAAACAGCTTAATTTATACAAAACAGCTTAATACGATCTCTTTTTCAAAAACGGTTTATTCAAAACAACTTATCTTATAAAAAAATGACTTATTAAGATCTATTTTTTTTTTTAAAAATAACTTATTCAAAACAGCTTAGTTTATGATAAACAACTTAATACGATCTCTTTTTAAAAAATAGCTTATTTAAAACAGCTTATCTTATGAAAAACGACTTATTACGTTCTCTTTATAAAAAAATAGCTTATTCAAAACTGCTTAATTTATGCAAGACAGCTTATTACTAACTCTTTTAAAAAAACAGCTTATTAAGTTGTTTTGCATAAATTAAGTTGTTTTTAAAAAAGAGATCGTATTAAGCTGTTTTGCATAAATTAAGCTGTTTTGAATAACTTATTTCTTTTTGAAATAGATCGTAATAGGTCGTTTTTCATAAGATAAGCTGTTTTGAATAAGCTATTTTTTAAAAAGAGATCATATTAAGCTGTTTTGCATAAGATAAGATGTTTTGTTTAAGCGTTTAAAAAGATATTGTATTAAGTTGTTTGTCATAAATTAAGCTTTTTGAATGAGTTTTTTTTTTAAAATAGATCGTAATAAGTCGTTTTTCATTAGATAAGCTATTTTTTAAAAAGAGATTGTATCTTTTACATAACTTAAGTTGTTTTGTATAAGTTTTTTTATAAAAAAAAAAAAAAAAAAAAAAAAGAGATCGCAATAAGTTGTTTTGCATAAAATAAGCTGTTTTGTATAAGTTGTTTTTTAAAAAAGAGATTGTAATAAGTTGTTTTGTATAAGTTGTTTTTCAAAAAGAGATCGCAATCAGTTGTTTTGCATAAAATAAATTGTTTTGTATAAGTTGTTTTTTTCAAAGAGATCGTAATCAGCTGTTTTGCATAAAATACGATGTTTTGTATAAGTTGGTTTTTTTAAAAAGAGATCGTAATCAGTTGTTTTGCATAAAATAAGATGTTTTGTATAAGTTGTTTTCTAAAAAGATATCGTAATAAGCTGTTTTGCATAAATAAGTTGTTTTGTATAAGTTTTTATTTAAAAAAAGATATCGCAATAAGCTGTTTTGCATAAAATAAGTTGTTTTTTAAAAAGAAATTGTAATAAGTTATTTTGTATAAAATAAGTTGATTTTGAATAAACTGTTTTTTTAATAAACAATTGATAAAGATAAGTTATTTTTCTTAAAAAAATGATTCGTTTTGGTATTTTCTTTTATCAAATTAAAAAACATATGGATGGATTGGACATCCATTCATGAAAACTGAAAATGGATGGATTTGATGGATTTTATTTTTAATGGATTGGATTGAATTGGATTGTTTTAAATAAATTTAGTAGATTGTAAATGGTTAATGGATTTTTTTTATCCAACCATTTCCATCCAAATCTATATTCATCCAAATTATCTATTTGTCACCTCTACTTTGAGAAGTTTTAATATGGTTAACGTTTGGTCACACACATAAACAAATATTTTTTTAATGATAAAAAGATAATTGATAAAAAAATAATTAAATATTTTGAAGATAATCTCTTCATGTAAGTGTGTCTAAAGACTGTTTATTTGAACGATCGAAGAATAGGCGACGGTGATTACAAGAAACAAATGAAACCAACTTGCAAATATTTTATTTTATTCAAGATAGGTTTTATATTCAATCATCTACGACAGCTGAAGCCAAATAAAAGTGCAGCTGTCCATGACAAAAGCCGAGTGCACTTTCCTCTGTCCTTTCCTTCCTTACACACATCTATGTATAAACAGCACTCCCACTTCTCTTTCACAATCATCCCTTCAACATTTCATCACCACCAGCAGCAACTACTACCAATATATTAATCTACTTGTACTATGCATTGTTCAAGGATGATTGTCCTCCTATCTCTATTGGCATTTGCCACTTTCGTTACAACATATGGGGCAGGAAACTTCTATCAGAACTTTGATATAACATGGGGAGATGGTCGTGCTAAGATACTCGACAACGGTCAACTTCTCACTCTTTCCTTGGACAAAGCCTCTGGCTCTGGATTCCAATCCAAGAATGAATATCTCTTCGGCAACATTGATATGCAACTCAAGCTTGTACCAGGAAACTCTGCAGGCACCGTCACTGCTTACTATGTAAGTTATTACTAATTGTTATTGTCTTAATGCTAATACTACAATATAATTAAAACTTTCAAATTCTTGATCAATGATCATTTGTTAATTATTTTTACTATCTATGGCATGCAGTTGTCATCAAAAGGATCAAATTGGGATGAAATTGACTTTGAATTCTTGGGGAATGTAAGTGGAGAACCATACACTCTTCACACAAATGTGTTTAGTCAAGGAAAAGGCAACCGAGAGCAACAATTTCATCTTTGGTTTGATCCAACTGCTGATTTTCACACATACTCCATTCTTTGGAATCCCCAACGCATTGTGTAAGCACTTTTACAAATATAATACACCAGATATGATACTGACACTAATATATAAACACGTGTCGGTGTTTGATAGATATAGAATTCTTTATAAAAAATCAATTGGACACAATGAATTGATTATTGATGAACATGTGTTTAATTGAATGCAGTTTCTCAGTGGATGGAACACCAATAAGAGAATTCAAGAACATGGAATCAAAAGGAGTTGCATTTCCAAAGAATCAAGCAATGAGGATATACTCAAGTCTATGGAATGCTGATGATTGGGCAACAAGAGGTGGTCTTGTCAAGACAGATTGGACAAATGCTCCATTTACTGCATCTTATAGGAATTTCAATGCAGATTCTGCTTCATCTAATGCATGGTTCTCTCAAGAGTTGGATTCAACAAGTCAACAAAGATTGAGTGAGGTTCAGAAGAATTACATGATTTATAATTATTGCAGTGACATCAAAAGATTTCCTCAAGGCCTTCCAACAGAGTGCACTGCATCCTAATTAATAATTCTATATTCCAATGGCAACCATATAGTTGTAGATTTATTCTTTCTTAGGCCTATTCAATTTATTTTACTTGTAACATGCTTCATCTTAATTCATTTATTCTTTGATACACTATAATAAAAATTCAGATTTCTTTTCTTCCAAGCTTAATATAATTTGCTGAACTCATTCTATATCTGTTAAAGGTGTGTATAAATATGTCAATTTTCTTCTTGACATTTTAAAGATGCAACAAAAAAAATCAGTGATTAGATGGACAGTTAAATCGACTATGTTGCACTAGCAATATTTAGGAGACATTGACACATTGTGGCACTGTAAAAAAAAACGAAAGGATAAGTTAGTCCCTCACAAAATATCATAAAAACCCTGTATGGTCCCTCTTGATCCACTTCCGATAGTGAAACAAAAACCGGTTTGGTCTTAAAAACCACGTAGGCGGTATGAAATAGGCGCTGCAGCAGCAGGACACATACATAATACAGCAGACCGAGGAACTGACAACAGAATTGCAGCATGTGGACTAAACTTGTCCCGGCTGAGCTGAAATGCAACGCAGACGCGGCAATTTTAGAGATGTATATTCGGAATGAGAAAGGGGAATTTGTCAAAGCCAAAACTATTTGGAAGGAGGCATCTGTTCCATCTCTGTAGGCTGATGCTTTACGACTATATGAAGCCATACAGTCCAATTTGATTGCAAATCGGTGGTGGATGGTGTTATTGGAAATCTCACAAATATAGCCGAATTTGACACTGTCATTAAAAAGTGAAAAGCCTTCTTAAATTTGTTGCAAAACTTTAAGGTTAATTTCATTAGGAAGAAATAAACCTTGTTGCTCAGACATCCTTGCAAGAACTTCAAGGTCGTATGCTAGTTTCTAAGTTTTTTATTTTAGTCTAACCTATATTATGAATACTTTCTTGAATGGAATATATTATGACTACTCTTTTAATTGAAATGAAATAACTTTGTTATTGTCAAAAAGATTGTGTTTGTAGATTATACGAAAAGACAAACTATGGATCAAATCTTACAACTCTTTAACTTTTGGAGATTGTAATGACTCTTTGATTGAGATAAAAGGCTAGCATTTCCCTGACGGTTTTTCACCATCATTCAACATATAAACTACTAAGGATTGAGTAATAAAAGCAGTTCACTAAGGCCGAGACAGAAAAGATAACTCTTCCCGGCATCCGTCAACGTCTTCAGACTCCCTAACGTTGTTGTCAGCCACCACATCTTGGTTCAGGAATTTTAACATCATTCCCTTTCGGTGTACGCGCTTAGAGTGCTATCAGGCGGGCTTCCCCCATCCCTTAGGATCGACTAACTGATGTGAAAGTGTCGTTCACATGGAATCTTTCCTCTCTTCGGCCTTCAAAGTTCTCATTTGAATATTTGCTACTACCACCAAGATTTGCACCGACGACCGCGCGTGCTCATGCCAAACCACGTTGGGAGGGATCTCGTAGACAAAAATCTCTCGCTTGCGCGCGCCCGTATTATAAAAGTCATACCGATTGAAATTTTTGTTCACGACTGAAACTCGACCTTCCCGTGCCCAGGCCAAAACATGATTTTACCTGAAAAGGAAAACAATGAAGAAAATAACAACTGTTTTATTATTGAATGACAGTTATTTTCTTAAAAAATTAATGACATATGTATAATTAGTTGTTAAATTAATATTTACTCATTCATCAAAATTGAATTTACGATCTGCAACTCATTATCCCTTAACTATTGTGATAAATTAATAGTATGTTTGGATGAAGAAGTTTTATGAAGTGATAAATTTTTAGAAAATAACTTAAATTATTCAATGCAAATTGATTAATAAGTTGAGTAATTGAAAATTAAGAAATTAATTTATGAAATATTTTATTAAAGTTAAATTTTCAATCTAAAAATTAAGAATATGAAATTTCTTCTTTGTTTAAATGTAAATCTATATATTTCAAACTTTACACACTAGTGTCTTTTATTTTGAATTTCAAAATGTGTTCCTATATTTGTCAAAATTTTCACATTAGTCCCTATATGTTTCAAACTTTGTAGATTAGTCCTATATTTTTGAAAATTTACAAATTTGACCCTATATTTCAATTATACTAAAATTTGCAATTTTACCCCTCATGTTTTTCTAAAACTTCAAATTTTACCCGATTTGAAAATTCCATTATGGCCACTTTTCTAACTTATTATTTATTAGTTAACGAAGTAAAGATAGTGGTATAATTGAGAAAACTTAATGACTAATGTTAATTTTTGGACTTTTAAAAGGACAAATTCATGATTTTCAATAAAAACAAAATTCAAATTTCCAAACTATGTGTCAATTTTTGGTTTGGGAGCAGAACATACTACATAGTATCAATCCAGAAGCATTTGGATATACTCTTCTAACAAGTGAAAAAGCAAAAATTTACAGCTAGCTGCTGCCTCTTGCCTGGAGATAGGGTCCAAGTATTATTCAAAGGTGGCGACGGTGACCGTGGCCTTATCCATCCACTAACTAAGATATTCATTCATTCATTCATCACATTTTTCTTTTGGTTAATATTCATTCATTACATACATATCATACTTTATTTACCTGATGATAGTGACCTCTTCCTTATTTAATACCTCGTGCTCATCCAATTGTAACATATATATATATATATATATATATATATATATACATCCTCCACCAGTATTACCTTTACTTTATAATAATAACTTGTTACTTTTATTTATCCATGGTTTCATTAATTAAATACGACAAAGTTTATTGGCTATGCTATGCTCTCATTTGAGCTTTTGACAGCTATTTTCTTACCATTCAATACTATACAACTATCCACAGCTTAGCTCATAGTTTGACCTTCCTATCTTTTTCCTCTCCAAGCTACTTGCTTCAAACTTCAAATCACACACGCTCATTTTCTACTATATATATCATAACAACTCTTCAACCTTCATAACACATCCAACATTACCACTAGCATTCACTTCTTGAAACCACATCTTCATTAGTTTTCATACATTAGTAAATTGATGGCTTCTACTACTGCTTTGCTAGTGCTTCTTACTCCGTTGCTTTGGATTAATGTAGCATGTGTTGCTGGTAACTTCAACCAAGATTTTCAGATTACATGGGGAGATGGTCGTGCAAAAATACTCAACAACGCCAATCTCCTTACTCTGTCTCTTGACAAAGCCTCTGGCTCAGGCTTTCAATCCAAAAATGAATACTTATTTGGCAAAATTGATATGCAGATTAAGCTTGTTCCAGGAAACTCTGCTGGCACTGTCACTGCTTATTATGTAAGCTCATCAAATATTCATACTTTACTTTATAACTACATATTTTTGTATAAGCTCGTATTGATTAAATTACTGATTGGAATTTTTTATGCTCACTTCAGCTATCATCAAAAGGAGGTGCATGGGATGAGATAGACTTTGAATTCTTGGGAAATTTGAGTGGTGATCCTTACATCCTTCACACCAATGTATTTAGCCAAGGCAAAGGTAACAGAGAGCAACAATTTTACCTTTGGTTTGACCCAACTGCAGATTTTCACACATACTCAATTCTATGGAATCCACAACGTATTGTGTAAGTGCTAAATCAATATATTCTATAAATAAAAAAACATTACTTGTGTTGGAAGCAACTAAATTAGACTATTTGTGTGTATATTTCAGTTTCTCTGTGGATGAAACTCCAATTAGGGAATTCAAGAACATGGAATCAAGTGGTGTTCCATTCCCCAAAAACCAACCAATGAGAATCTATTCTAGCCTTTGGAATGCTGATGATTGGGCTACAAGAGGAGGACTTGTTAAGACAGATTGGTCCAAAGCTCCTTTCACTGCTTCATACAGAAACTTCAATGCCAACAATGCTTGTATATGGAACAGTGGAAAATCATCATGCAAATCATCATCAAAACCCTCTGCTTCATGGCTATCACAACAGCTTGACTCAACTGGTCAGCAGAGGCTGAGGTGGGTGCAAAAGAACTATATGATTTATAATTACTGCTCAGATAAGAAGAGGTTTCCACAAGGCCTTCCAGTTGAATGCACTCGCTCTTAGACATATACTATTGGCCTATGTAGTATATCATCATTCTTTTTTTTTTTGCCTATGCTTGTTCCTTCTTTGTTTGTACTTCTATTTTATATTTATTTACCATGTAAAATATCATATGTAGTCGTAGCTAGATCACCTTTGTAACTAGATATATATGAATGGTATGTATAACAGTTATCCCATAATTCTCATGTCAAATTTTCACATTATTCGCATATTGCAATTTGCAAGTTTGCAACAAATTTGACTACTACAATTTCATCGCCGAAAATAGGAAATGACGACTTATAGGTTCGATCATGACATGTATCTAACGTTCCAAAAGAAAGAATGAAATTACGTGGGGTGGCAACCCTTCCATTTCTATGTGATTTCTTTAATTTATCTAAACATAAAATGAATGATTCAATTCAATTGTTTTTAAAAGTTAAACTAACATATACAAATTGGTATATGAAAGAATAGAAAATGCGATTTTAAGGATGTGCACACTTCAATGTCACAAAGCAAAACCACTAGATAAATTTCAAGTGAAATCTCCAATTCAAATTAAATATATCAAACAGGTCAAATTCTTAGAATTGGTAAAATATGGAAACATATTTGGCCCTCATAAATGAAAAACACTAATTCTATTTAAAAAAGTTAAATCTGCCATGAGTCTGAAATAGGCTTAGATGGTAGATCATTGTCGTTCAATCTAGCCTGTTATTAGGAGCGTTCAAATTCAAAGCAATCAAAATTAAAATTGTAAATCGATAAAAGACATCAAAAATAGTAAAAAAAATGAATTATTTTTGTATTTGGATGTTGTTTTATAAAAACAGCTCGGATCAGATTGAATTTCAAATCATTTTTTTCAACCAAGCTGAAGCAACTCGAAAAAGTAATTTTTAATACTTATTTATTCACTTATGTTGTTTTATAATTTCATAAATTGCATTCATTTAATCTATATTAGTATTATTGTTACATAAGTTTCGAACATGATCGATCATTTTCATTCTATAATGTTAATTTTTTAATATATTATCATATTTCGCATCGACCCTATTATTTGATTGTGTATGTGTGTGATATTAATATTAATAAAAAATTATATATTACTTTTTGGATATTCAAGGAAGAACTGATCCAAATTAAACTTAATATATTTAGATCGATTTTTTTTAATAAGTCATTAAAACGAACTGTTTTTGGTTTTTATTTTAGAGGGTGACATTTTACTTCAAACTCCATCCAAAATGCACCGCAAATATCCATATTTATGACCACCCCTAAATGTTGCATCCAATTAGTGTTGGTAAACAAATTGTTCATAATTGTTTGAAGTATATCCTTAAGCAATCGTTAAAGAACTAAAAGTATTAACTTTTATGATTTTTATATGTGTAACTTATATGCTCAAACTAATATGTCTTTTTTAAACAATGTCTTTAATACAATTGCTAACATAATCTTTGTTAATTAAAGAAAAAGTAACATGTGACTTAAATCCAGACAGATACACCGAAGTGAATACTTGTGACTTAAGTGTAGGACAGTGTTGTTCAATATGCAGTGGCGGTGGTGAAACGTCTTAAAGTTTAGGGAGTTATTACCTTAGCTGGAATTGTTTGGTGCTTGGTTGGCACTATCACCCAATAGATGGAGTTGGAGTGACTTTTTACTACTTGACCACACTTGACACCAACTTTCAACTCAAACTCTGTTCAAAATTAATGAAAAGACAACAACCGCGTCAAAGATTTTATGTCTTTTTGACAATACCACCTGTTAATTGGACACATTTTTATTGATGTGCATAAATAAACGCGGCAACTGTGTCCAGCTTCTTAGCTCTTTCAAATTTCTCATAGTTATTATCATCACTAACGGTTCAATATTCATATTATAAATAGCACCATTCACCCTTCTTCATCATTCACTTCTAATCAACAAAGATTATCACTCCCTATTACTTTCAACTTTCAAACACTTCATTATAGAGATGACTTCTTCAAATGATTTCAACATGTTAATTCTAATTCCTCTTCTTGTTAGCTCCCTAATGGTAATGAATGTCTTTGCTGCTGGTAACTTGAACCAACACTTTGATATAACATGGGGAGATGGCCGAGCAAAGATACTAAACAATGGTGAGTTACTCACTCTATCACTTGACAAAGCATCTGGTTCAGGATTCCAATCAAAGAATGAATATCTCTTTGGGAAGATTGATATGCAGCTCAAACTTGTTCCTGGAAACTCTGCTGGCACTGTCACTGCATATTACGTAAGTACTTCTTTAACTTATTAAAGTTTTTTTTTTCCTGCTTTATTTTGATTGCATACATTGTATTAACAAATAAAATGATTCTTTGTTTGCAGCTATCTTCAAAAGGATCAGCTTGGGATGAGATAGACTATGAATTTCTAGGAAATGTAAGTGGTGAACCATACATCCTTCACACTAATGTTTTCAGCCAAGGCAAAGGAAATAGGGAACAACAATTCTATCTATGGTTTGACCCAACAGCTGATTTTCACACTTATTCTATCATATGGAACCCCCAGAGGGTTATGTAAGTTTCTCATATACCCTGTGTTTCCTTATCCTACATCTTAAATACCCTGCAAGCATAGACTTATATAATTTCCTTTTAATTCTTCGTTCAGATTCTCAGTTGATGGCACTCCCATTAGAGAGTTCAAGAACTCAGAGACTATTGGTGTGCCCTTCCTAAAGAACCAACCAATGAGAATATATTCAAGTTTGTGGAATGCAGATAACTGGGCAACAAGAGGTGGACTAGTCAAGACAGATTGGACAAAGGCTCCATTCACAGCTTCCTACAGAAATTTTAATGCTCAGGCTTGCATCTGGTCTTCTGGAGCATCATCCTGTGATTCAACTAGTTCGGCATCAAAGGACTCTGCCAGAGGTTCATGGCTTTCACAAGAGTTGGATGCTACTGGTCAAGGGAGGTTGAAATGGGTGCAGAAGAATTACATGATATACAATTACTGCAAAGATACAAAACGATTTCCACAGGGTTTACCTCCAGAGTGCAACCACTCGTAAAGAGAAAACTATGCAACCACTCTTAAAGAGAAAACTATGCAACCCTCTGTAATATTTCCCCATTATCAGTACAATTCTAGCATTATTTTGTAGCTTAGTATGATTCTTTCATTCGTTTTGATCTCTGTCATCTCTAGGAAACATTTGTAGCCATTCATCATATGTGTAACATCTTTTTATAATAAAAACAGATTCTTTTCTTATTACCATTTTCCTGTCACTTTTAATTTCACAATTTCTAGATGTTGTGGTGACTGGTGAGCAATGGCAAGCAAGACCCATGATTCCTTGAATGGGATTATAATTTTCATTCTACAGTCTTCAATTTCAATAATTATTATCGGCATGACTAAAGTGACACACGCACGGTGATACATTCTAATACTTCACATACAGAGTCAACTAAGAATACCAACACCATTGTTTAAATATATCATTAACCAGAAACTGCTAAGGAAGTCGATGTACTAGTGCAATCCACAATAAAAATGAGATAACATAGCTAAAAAATTAAGTAACTCAGCAATTAATATACACATTTAGTCAATTGAGATAACAAAGATGAGTTATATCTCAAATCTGACAGGTGTTCGGCAAATAATATCACCCCCTAAACCCAGAACAAATGGAAAGGTGATAGAGAAGAGTATTAACAGGAAAGTCAAAAACAGATTACAATCGCGGTTTTTCCTAAGCTTGAACAAACTGTACAGAAGATTCAACAAATATGCAGTAAAATCAGATACACGGGCATAAACCAAGAATGTCGATACGATGAACTGCACAATTTGGTTGGCAGTGAAGAAGACAACTAAATTCGCAGAACATCTGAAAAATCTTAAGGCCATCTAGTAAGCCTACTATCATTTGTCCAAACAACCTATTCATCTAACTCCTCTATCTGAGCCCGCTTCTCAGCTGCTATCTTTCTGATAAAGAAGCCCCACCTCATTGCTGCCTTGATCTTCAGCCATCCCACAACAGCTTTGCCAGGACGAGAGCGATCCTCATCGAAGTTCGGCATAGGAGATGGCATGAATGATGGTAATGAATAACCATCCTCAGTATTCATGGAAGGATGACCTCCCATGCTGAAAAGGCGAAGCAAGTGCTGCATGTCTTCATTCTCTAGTATCTCATTACTTCTAACGCGTATTTCATCCTCTGAAAAGAAGTCATCAACACCCTTGTCCCTGTTGTTAGACCAGTCATCAAAAGGATTTGGGGCAGATGGTTGCATGGAAGAGCTACCAGCATGGAAACCTGAAGTTGATGATTGAGGAGGACCAAGAGCCAACCCTACTGTGCTATGATCATTTCTAGAGCTTTGGGATTGGTGAGCATTGCCTAATAAATGGTCGTTAGAGAGATATAAAGAGTCTTCAAAATGACTCCGAGAGCTGGAATTTCCAATCAAGGCCTGGCTTGGATACCTCGTCACCATGCTATTGTTATAACCTGAAAGGAGAATGTATATGGACAAATTGGTATAGTAAGAACAGCATACACAATCAGCAAAGGTGCATTAAACAATGCAAATAAACAAATGTATTCATGTATATGCAAATTTCTCTTGGACGGGGGATTTATTTTAAAATATTTTTTTGTATTTGGAAATTTATTCATCAAAAAATTAAAGAAAACGTCTAAATCATTTCATTATAATCTGAAAGTTGTATTGGGAAACCAAATTTGAGACACAGGTGACTGACAATGTGACATCGCCCAAAAGAAAAGGAGAGGGAGGTGAGGAATAATAAAAAATAAAAAAAATAAAAAAAACGATACATCAAATTAGGATTCAAGGAAACAGAAACGCTGTTAGGATATAGAATAATGGGAAATTAGCGCACTAAAGTAGTTACGAGTCGCTAGAGAAGTTAGTTACTTAGTTAATTGTTTAGTTAGAGATGTATTTGTATAAATAGCGGAATACAATGATAAAAAAGGGGATCGATTGTGAAGGGGAAGCCCTTGGAGGAGTGATTCTCCCTTGTTCTATCATATTTCTTAAATAAAGTGTTTTTTCTATTCCATTCAATTATTTGGTTCCTGACAAATGCTTACCTCCGACTGGCATCGCTGAATTAATCTGCTGTTCAGAAGTAACAGACATGGGGAGGGATGGCATTAGCAGTTGATGATCTAAACCACCATCATAATCAATTGACTCCACGTGAAGTTCATTTTCAGATTCAACAGTGTTGTTATTTTGCTCAGCATCCACAAGTGATTTGCCATCGTACTCTACAACCTGCTCCCAATTATCGTATGCCTTTTTCACCAATGAATCTACGTACACCTGGACTTTCCCAAAAAAGTTAAAGGTATCACAAGCTTACCCAATTCCTAATAGAGAGCTTCAAAGGAAACTACAAGCACTAAACATTGGTAAACCATAGTATGCACTTTCTGATTGTGATCAATATCTGTGTTCATGCAAGTGTGAGGAAAAAAAACATACAGCTAAGATTACCATATCAATTATATTAATTGGAGCATGCCAGCAACATAAACACATGCTCGACTTTCAAGGGAAAAAATGCAGGATGCAGACTAACCTTCTGATTTTCGCTAAGAGAATCAGCAGAAAAGAATTGCTCTCCTGTTATAAGGCCACGCAGCTCATAGACGTGGTTAAAAATAACACCAACATTTCTTGTATCTTCTGGATAATAAACATAAAGCTTCCCGCTTAGAACACATGTCTTTGCATGGTCTAAGAGAGCTTCCCACATCTTGTTTGACATACCGCTCCCAAGGATCTACATTAAAATAAAATATAAGAAAATGGGTGGAAGGACCTACATTCAAGATAAAGATGCAAAACCTAAACTTACATTCCGCAATCTCTGCTGATCCTTAACCACAAGTCGAAGAAAGTCTTCAACGGTGAATATTCCAGCATTATTCAACTTTTTGTGAAATGACCCATCCTTGCCTATTTTCTCCAATCTCCATACATCATCACCCAATGCAGGAGGATAATGTTTCTTATACACTGTAAAAAGGGCAAAATATAAAGTATTAAAAGATGGTGTTGCAGTTTACAAGAAGGGAGAGCATTGAAGTTAGAGAAAAACTAAGAATATAACCCTACATTCTCCTCTATGATCTTTAACAGTAAAAGCCACAGTCTTGGCTTCACGAATGCGTATAGACTCGCCAAAACCAGATGCAACCTTCATGCCAAGCCTGAATTTACGGCTCCTTATCCAGCTTGAATTATCTGTAAATATCAGTTCCCCTAATGTTCCAACTCCCTCCTTGAGTGCCACTTGCAGTTCCCCGTTCAACAAAGGTCTCTTTCCCTGGCGTTCTTTCACCACATGGCTTTCAAATTTCTCTTGGCTCCAATCTTCATCATCTTCATTGTTAAAATCGCCTTCAAGGACAACGACATCAAGTTTTATACATGATTCAGGTCCAGATGTTACCACATTTCCACTATTGGCATCAACCAGAACAACATGAATTGGAGCCCCCTGCTCGCCTTCCACTTTTCCTCCTGTGAATAGAGGAAGAGCCAGTCGGGACCTAAATTGAAGCCGCAAGTTTCTGCCATCAGGACCTTCAATCCTTTTAGGCGAAGACCTGGAATTTTAACCTATTAGAAGAGAGTACTAGACTCGCCAATGAATTGAATTTAAATGATATTTAACTATGATGGTGGCATTAATTGAAGTGGTCATAGTTACATTTTGTACATAGAGATATTGACTTCACATCTTAACCCGTAGTTTCTTCTTAATATAAATAGCCAATGACTTACTGTACACTTTGAGCTAGGCAGGTAGGCTCAAATCGGAGAATAATGTTTTGTTTTTTATCATTTAGAAAGTTACATTCTAAAAATTCTATTGGTTGTTTGCATCCAATGTCCATCCTTTCAAAGATATACATGTAAATTGTTTGCAAATTAATGTCATATGCAAGAACCTAAATTAGCTGGTTTAAAATATTTCTATTTAATGTCTCAAGGAAATCAGGGAGGCAGTATTAGAGAAATGAATGCAATTCAACTCTAACTATTTGAGTCAACTAACTATCTATTAGCTACTAATCAATTGCATTTGCCAAGTTTTTTAGTAAAAGAAAGTAGCAGGGTCTTGTGGAAGTACGCCGAGAAAGAAAGAATGAGGTGTGTTTGATAAGAGCTCAATAGTAGAGCTTGATTGTAGCAATATATTCTCTCTACCACATCATCCTTTGAAATAGAAATGCCTTTGTAATTTCATTGTTGGTTGGCCTCTTTTTACAGGATACCTACCTCTCTAACTTAATATTCTCTTCTCCTTTCAAGCTAGCTTTAAGGGTTGAACTACACCTTGAATCTAAATCTAATAGAGGGAGAAAAAATGCCTCAAAAACACAAAGATATAAGGGCCGATCATAGTTAACACTTAACATAGTTACGATAAAAAAACTCAATTACAACCTTGCTTAGTCTATGGACAAATACAATAAAAATGCATGGAGATAACACATAATTTAAGGGAAGTCAAGAAAACTAGAAATATTTTGAAATTGGTTTCCAACTTGTAGGTAATAAATTTCTCAGACCTTCCACTAAGTCTTGCAGGACCTAACTTCGCCAAAGCACGCTCCACTTCTTCACTCACCTGTTTCAATCAGTACCATTCATTTATTTGAGCATCAAATGCAGAAACTTACGAATTTAACAAAACAAATCATGTTAGTCTTATTTCTTCTATGAATCAGATCAAATGCATTTTCCATACAAATTATCAAATGAATGATGTCATACCAAGATTGGAAATAAAAGAACTAAATAGAGCACTGAAATCAAAATGTATATGCAATATACTGTCATGCTGTGAAAAATAGGTCTAATTTAACAAACAAAATTGTTGTGATTTTGATTCATTTATTAAAACAATAGGACTTTATAAAAAAACAAGAAGCAAGTACACACTCAAGTAAAAAAGTACAACACTATCAAATTGCACAGAAGACCACAATATGACATGGCGTTTAAGAAGGGACGTTATGTGGAAAAATGACTTTTTAGTTGGAGTAAAAAGGCAAATAATTTCATAAAAATGTACATCTCCAGTCCCCCACCCCCAAACCAAAATATTACTGAATCAAAAAAGAAAACAAATAGCAGAAATCAGGGTGAAGACAAGTATCTTACAACTCTACGAAGAATAGGTTCTAAAGATGAGCAAAGCTTCTGCAAACTGTCCACCTTGAGAGCTTCAACAATTACACTGCAAACACACATGCATCAGTCACAGTAAGTAAACTAAGAAAATAAATAAGTTACAACCATTAAGAATGAAAATTCAAATTAAAAAGGAATAAAATTAGTGATGAGAAAGAGTGATGTACACGATCAAATATCAAGATTTTCTCTTAGAAAAAAGCAACTCGAGTAAAGCAGATAAACCCAAAAAAAAAACTAAAGCTAGCCAAATGCAGAATTCCTTAGTTAACCATGTTATGCCATTAAAATAGCTATTACAATCTTCAGATGAATTTTGAAATATCAGAAACAATCTCACTAGGTGCATTATACAACGATGATCAAAATGGAATCACAATCATTAAGAAGAACAATTCGTATGTGCTTCAACAAAAAAGATAAAGAAGGGTTTCTCCAACACCAATAACGAGTTATTAAAAATTGACAGCGGACAACAAAAGGTTTGACCATGGTAATCCAACTGATTAGTCATTAAAAACTACAAATAAAGATAAAATGAACACGACAAAACATCTCCGGAAGCAAACAGATTGATTAATTGCAATAACGACATTTTTTTCACCAACTTCCAACTGGGAAACGATAGAATCACTTGAAAACTCACACACACACAGGGAAGATCTTAGGTTCGACCCCGGGTAACCACAACAAATGTCCAACCTAATAATCTCGGTATTGTCAGCTGAGCTAGGTATTTCAGACTAATTTTCTCATAATTACTAACTAGTGTAAAATAGTGATAAAATTTGAAAATAAAATAATAACTAGAGTAAAAAGGTTAATTAAACAAAGTAAATTGATAGAATCATATAATTGAATGAAGAGCTGCAAATGAATTACTACCTAGCAAGAGCAGGTCTCTTTCGTTCAGGCTGATCATCATCTCCACCACCCTCAAGGGCCCTTTTCCCCATACTAGCTCCGTCGGTAGTACTTGGTCTCTGCATATACACTCTCTAACAGTAAAACCCTACAAAACAAAATTACACAAATTAAATAATTAAATCACCATCATCACCTACTCTAATCTTTAAAAAATAATAATAAAAAATTAAATATCAATAAACAAAGAAATAAACCCTAATAGATCTAGAAAACATGAAGAATTAATAACAAAGAAATTAAACACGAATTAGATGAAAACCTTGAAATTAAAGAGTCAAGAAAAGTCCAATAAGCAAGAAATTAGAGGTAAAAGAAACCAAGTGTAACGGAGTGAGACGGAGATATTTTATGGTGGAAGTGAAGAATTGAAGAGTAAAGGAAAAATAACAGAAAGCGGGAAAGTAACGGGGATTTTAACGGTGTTAAGAGTACCTGAGAAAGATAACTTAGCAGAGTGTTTGGTGAGAGAAAGAGAAGAGAGACAAAATCGATTATGTGTAATGGATTTTTTGCCTGAGTTGGAAAGTCATTGAGTTTCTCTTTGTATTATTTGTGGTCTACTCCGGCGACTTTAGCCATTTTTTATTTTTATTTTTATTTTTATTTTTCATTTTTTAAATCGAATATCTTTCCACGTAAATATGGAGTCTGATCAATCAAGCTCGTAAGACACTGATGAATGGTAAACATGTTCATTAGTTTTATCAAAGTTGAATGTCCAAACTCAACTAAAATAAGATAGAAGTATCTCATCTAAACGTTTTTGGATCCAACACTTAAAATAATACAACGGAGTAATAATTATCGCATGTGTGAGGGAGCACCGTTGTCTGTTGTTGTGTTGACCAATGAAATGAAACAAGAGAAACGGTTTTGTTGTATTGTTAGTACATGATAGGTAAACAAAAGAATTATTGTTTGGATCTGGAGGGTGATCTTGGCCGTACGTTTTATTGAGTATATTGGATACTTGACATGTCACTAGAGTAGAGACACCTTGTACAACACGATCACGTCACTTGGCTATTAACAGCTGACGACATCACTCCACTATTTTATTTTGTCCTTAGTTAATCAAATAAACACGGAAATCATTTGCTACTCTCAATTTATCTATTCTGTACTATATATATAAAAAAAAAAACTACCCATTTTAATACGTTGCACTTTTCTTTTCAAAAATACTTTTAATTTTTAATTTTAATTTTAAATACAAGTAACACATGTAGCAAATATATAATAACAATTTTTGTTTTAAAAAAAATATGTATATATAATAACAAATTTAATTTAAGGAGAAAATTAACACACAATTCCTTATGAATTGTTTTTATTGTTAGCCAATTATAAAATAACACGTGGATTACTAATTCATGTCACTAATCGTCCTCGTTAACCCTCTTTTACCTCCGTTAACCACAGATCAAACTCACAAAAAACTAACACAAAACAAAAACTCATGTTACTTTTTTATCAGCCGATTTTATATTGCACATCTGTGTTGTTCCCCTCGATATAACCGACAAAGATTGCCAAGTATTTTCATATATCTTCTACAAAAAACAATATTTCCATATTATTTTATTACTTTCACAAAAACCAGTATTTCTATATTATTTTATTAAGTTACTCTTCCTTATCCTTTGATCAATTGTAACAAACGTGAGCAAAAAATAATGGTAAAGATATGACTTTAAATCATCTAAAAAAAAGATTAGTAACAAACGTGAGCAAAAAATAATGTTAAAAATTGAACTTTAAATCCTCTAAAAAATATATTAGTAACAAACGTGAGCAAAAAATAATGTTAAAGATTGGACTTTAAATCCTCTAAAAAAAGATTAGTAACAAATGTGAGCATAAAATAATAATGTTAAAAATTGAACTTTAAATACCCTGAAAAAATTAGTAACAAATGTGAGCAAAAAATAATGTTAAAGGTTGGACTTTAAATCTTCTGGAAAAAATATTAGTAACAAACGTGGGCACAATATAATGTTAAAGATTGAACTTTAAATCCTCTAAAAAAAATTAGTATCAAAGTGAGCAAAAAATAATGTTAAAGATTGGACTTTAAATTCTTTAAAAAAAGATTATGACTCAAAATATTTTAGAAAAAGATTTGTTTGCACTATATTAAATATTAATTATCAATCAGTTTCAGAAGAACATAATTTGTTGTCATTTGACGAGGTTGAAGAGAATACTCATAACTTATTTCAACATGAATTCTTAAACTCAATTGTTCAAGGAAGTATCTCACCACATATTTTAAAGATAAAAAAGATGACACTTTGATGTTGTTGCGAAACAGACCCTATATATAATTTGTGTAATGGGACATGACTGTTGTTATGTTGTGGTTTATTTAAAAATATGTTGGACAAGAAGCAATGTTGGAAAAAGAGCATTCTTACCCAGAATTAAATTAAAAACAAATGTGAATTCATGACTTCCCTTTGTGTTTAGTAGAAAACAGTTTTCCGTTAAGTTAAGTTTTGTTATTACCATAAATAAGTCACAAGGGCAAATCATTCACAATGCTGGAATCTATCTTCCACGGTCAATTATACGTCAATTATATGTAGCTTTATCAAGATGAGTTTCTCAAAATTCAACAAAAGTTTTCATTAAAGAAGGAAAAAATAGAAGGAGAAGATGAAGACTTTACGAAAAATATAGTTTTTAAAGATATTTTTTTATCGTAATCACAACAATGTTTCTTTAACATAACATATCATTTATACATTTATGTTTATGATGTTACTAATTACTATTAGAATAAACAATAAATGATAATTATTTTATCTTAATTTTTTATGCAGACAAACTAAAATATGTTCAAAAATAATTTTGTTATATGCCTTGACAATATTTTGTTTATAAATCAATATATCAATAATTTTCATTAATATTTTAAAATTTTAGTCAAAATTATACAAACAAACATAGTAAAATAATCACATGCGACAACACAGTAGAAAGAGCGGACAGACGGGCACGATAGTGCCCGTTTTTCCGCTAGTTAATATTAAATACTCTTATTTTTTTGGTACAATTATGAATTAATATATTATTTTTTTACATCAGTTCACTATTTCCTTTTTGTCATGTTGATGGGTGGATGAAATAAATATTTTTTTTTGTCTAGTAGTTTAGTGGCTAGAGCTCACACAATTAAACGTGTAGAAATGAGGTGTCCAGGATTTGAACTTCGACCCCTGCATAAATTATGCTATGTCCCTACCAAATAGATTATAAAATAAATATCCTTTTAAATCAGGGATAAAGAGAGTATCTTGTGTATATTAATTATTTTGGTGATAGCTATAAGCCCTTGGACTAAATGAAAGGATTTGATAAGATTTAATGTCAAACCAATTTTGAAACTTGTGTCATTTAATCGTGTGTGTGTATATAGAGTTACGAGCATTATGTTAAAAGTCGATGCATCAAAAGTGTGTGTTTTGATTAAATAACTGTTACATTGTTTCAAAAAAAAAATAACTAAAAGGTTACATCTAATACAGCTAAAAAACATAATAGTTGATAAATGTCCACTTTCATAAATAAATTTCAATTGCATGTTGGTACTTGTTCACCCGTTCAAAAAATAAATAAAAATGCAGCTTGCAAGTATACATATAGAATAGGTTGATTTTAGAATGAATTAAATTAAACCTAATATGCTGGAGGTGGGGGCTGGGATGAATATTTGTTTGTTGAGAGGTTGAGAAAAATAGTTAGTTATTTTAGACGCCATTGCCCATAGATGCAATTTGATAGCTAAGGACGGACGCAGCTGACAAAAAGAGAGTATGCCCACTTGAACAAGATTGTGAAACATAACCATTGTTTTTGCAATACAACAGTCTAGTATTGAAAGACCCAAGTTTCTTAGCAACATTACAATCAACAACTTGCGTGAAGAAGATGAAATAAAGGAATCACAATCGCCACTGACCCCAATGCAACCTCCTCCACTACCAAAAAAGTTTCAAACATTTGCATATAACCATAATAATGTCCTTGTCTTCCCCTTTTGTGCTCCCATTTGTCTTCTACTAAGGAGCTGTGAGCTGCCGCACATCTCAAGTTACATTGTCATGTGCGGTCATCAGATCCATTGATTTACATGTCTACAATTTGAACTTAATTAATCATTGGATTTATTGTTAAAACTTTACGTCAAATTTGTGTGTCAAAATAAACAAAAAAATTGTAGTTAAATTATTAAGTGTATCAAAAAATTGTTATGAAATATTTGAACTTAACCAAGCTCAAATCGTAGACATGTAATGCAAGTTAACTTTATTTAATTTAATAAATAACTACGCTCCAATGTTTTCAGTTAGAATAACTCAATAAGTAACACCTAAGCTATCCAACAACAAAATGAAAAGCCTAAGCTACAGCCAATAGTAGACATGTTACATTTTTTCATTAGGCAACTCACAGAATTCTCACTTCTTGCATACATCAAATTCTTCAAGCCTCTCATAAAGTTTGACGAGCAATTGATTGCAAACTTCTGGAGATGTGCAGGGTCCACACAAAAGATAAATAACGTTACCGAGTGGTCGCATGTACACACCATCTTCCCGAAGTTTTTGAAGAAGGGGCCTTGCATACAATGATCCATACCTGTACAAGACAATAATTTAGATGAAAACCTCTTCAAGAGTGAAATGCACTGTTTTTCAACTTTGGCACCCCTTCATCCCCAACGAACCAAGAAATGCATCAACAAAATGATCGAAAATAAAGTTTTAATTGCACATTTTTCAACTATAGGTAAAGAAGTATGCATAATTGTCTAGTGAGAAATGTTAGCAACACTCTAACATCCACTCTCTTATTGGGTGAGACTCATGTCGCTCTCACACTTTCAAAATAGATCCCACATAAAGTGGTGAGTGAGTGTTAGAGAGTGTCTATAGCACTCCTCTTGTCTAGTAAGTCATCTAGTACAAGAGGTACGTCAATCTACAAGTAGCCAACATATATATGGGTTTTGCTAGAAGCCACCCATGAAGGTGTCTTTTAGCAACCCACACCTCAAGGTGAGATTATCCACTTTTTAGTTATAAACTTGCTAAAAGACACCTTCATAAAAGGTGTCTTCTAGCAAAACCCTATATATATATATATATATATATATATATATATATATATATATATATATACACATATTGTTACCAAAAGCTTCCTTTTAGTTCACTTATAATAATTTTATAGGGAAAAGGAAAATGGACATCACAATTAACAAAACAACATTTTTCCAGTAGAGTTACCAAAACTAGTATTAGAGGTTCCAGCAAGCAAAGCAGTGTATACAACACTTAAGGTATCAAATATGCAAATATAAGAAAATCACTTGCAACCGCCCCTTAATATAAAAGTTTTTTGTTTAAGTTAATTTGGAAGTTTCTACCAAATTCAACATGACAATTACGCATATTGCTGATCAAGCTGCTTAAGAATGGAACTCAGAGTATTATTAGGTGCAGAAAATTATCAAAAAAGAGGATAAAGGGAGAAAGTGGCGAAATATTACCCAGCATTATCGCCTTCTGCTTTTAATTCCAAGGCAAACAGAGTTCCTAAAACCACTATTCTTTGAACAGCAGAGTGTGACGAAATCTTTTGAACCATTTTATCATCCCATAACTGAAAATCCACAACAAAAATTAAATTTAATGAATATTGCTGCTGTATATTGAAAAACCACAAACTCTACTAAGGTGGCAACACAGCATTAAATATTAACATTCACAACAATAATTTTGTTAGACCCTGTCATTATATATCAAATTATGATTGAACCTAGAAAGATATATCTTATGTTTGGGGTAACAACTAGCGCAAAATAATTAATAGAACAGGTATATCTTGAGTTTGGGGTAACAACCTGCGCGAAAAATTATTTATTGTAAAAAAAGAAGAAAAAAAACCTTTCATTTGTGTAAGATGTTTACTTTTATTAATTCCTTGAACTGTACTTTTTCGTTGAATACAAGGGGAAAACAAGAGTTAAGTGAAGAACCAAGATGGAAAGCACTGCACATTGGTTCAATTTGTAAGAGCAAAATACTGCACTTGTAAATATAGAAGCGGATGACATTTTGTAACAACAATTAAAGAACAGATTTTTTAATGCATAATAAAAGACAAAAACGGAAAAAATGGCTGCTATAGTCGACCCTTATCCCTTATAGAGCTAAGAAGGACATTCCTTGAACCCTACAATACTATGACAAAATATAGATTAAATATATGTTCTTATGGATTTTGATATATTATGAATTGAGAAACTAAAGAGTTAAGGGAAAAATAAAAAAGACAGCAGTCATATCCATACCTCCCTGAGTAATCTTCCTTCTGAAGTGATGTTAGGGTTGGAAAACGGGTCTTTAAACCATTGGATTGATTTTACAGCGGCCATGCAGCCCATAGCATGTGCAGAGTAAGAATGTCCGTGCAAAAGGGCCTTGAGCTAACCAGAATAAGAGGATAATCACTTTATTATGCCATCAAAGAACTGTTTAGGAACTTTGCTTTGCATAAACATAAAATACAAGTAGGGTCAAAATGGAATATCAAATATCCAAATACAGTTGAAACTAAAAAGAGTGGAACAATCATGATCGGCTGCATTTCTTTCTACTACAACAGACAAAAATAATATGGGTCCGCTCAATCTCAAAAAAAGTATGATTTGCAAAAATATGAGAGGTAAAAGAAAATCACATTATGTGTCACGAGAAATAGGGGAGTATACTCTTACTTCTTCGCCATTATTTTTAACATTTGTTAATCCAACCAATGCCAGATGCTTAACAGTCGATATGGGTTATTTATCAACAAAAAAAGAAATAGTATATATGGTTTTATGAACAAATCAAGAAGTCGGAGATTAACAAACGAATTATATCAAAGCAACTGGCAGAAGCAGATGAAACCAACAGCAGTTTCTGTGTCTATCAACTTAAAGAATGAAAACAATCCAAAAATTATTTATATACCTTTGAGTCTCCAATAAATGAATCAAATACGGCATCTGTTGCTAAGGTGGCAGCCAAAGGTATTATCCCACCAGTCATCAGCTTCCCATAGCAGGCTATGTCAGGTTCACAATGGATTAGATCCACCGCAGTCTGAGAAGAAATATCATAATCAAACAAATGAAGAAAACAAAATGCAGTTCTTTTTGTAAATTAGAAAAGAGAAAAGTCATTAGAGGAAATTACCTCTACTCCCAAACGCCAAAAACCAGTAAAAACCTCGTCAAAAATAACTGGAATTTTTCTACTTCGACACTCATTAACAAGTATGCGCTGAAAAAGTGGATCCACCATATGCATTCCACCAGAACCTTGTATGACTGCAAAACAGCTCAAGCCCCACACTAGATGATCAATCTCATGAAAAGGTGCATCAGTTAAATTAAATTAGAATATAATATTGCTGAAACAACTTCAGAAAGAAGTGTCTGTGATGAAGTGAGTTAAGTAGGAAAAAATTTCTTCAGCTTCAAGCACAGGATGAATAACATACAAGACCGTATTATTAGGGTACAGGAGGAGATAGTAAAAGTCAAAATGGCACGATTTAATCTACAAAAAAGGGACCACATAAAATATCTTGCCTGGCTCCATAATCAACGCAGCAATCTTGCTTGACCCTCTAAATCCAGATAGCACTTTTGATATGTAAGATGAATAAACTGGAGCAAGCTTAGAATTGTCTCTGCGCCTGTGAAATATTTCATCACGTGAAACAAAGGCTGTGAAACAGTCAGCAAATAAAATGATGATATTCTAAACGGTAACCAACCAAAGAATTAAAATTGAACATTTTGAACTTACTGATACTTTCGAGTTTCTGATTTTCCTGCTGAAACTCTTCAGGAATGGAAATGTTCCATTTCTTGTTGTACATAGAGACAGAAGGAGGATTCAGAAAGAGACCTCTACCGGTGTACCTATGAATTTGAAAATGAAGCTTAGAACGGTTACATGAGTATTAGCTAGGTTCTAGAATTCATTCCTGAACATTAGAATTCAAATGAAGGGTAGTCAAATCACTAGAGGCAGAGGAAGACTTAGAAAAACTATAAGAGAAACTATTGAAAAAGAACTAGAGATTAATGATAGACAATATGGTGTCGTTTAATCCATGTATCCAACCCCACTTAGTGGGATAAGGCTTGGTTGTTGAAAAACTGTCAATCTGACAGAAATTGAACAGAAGTTTACAAACAAAAAACTGTTTGTATCTATTTTTGTCCATTTCCGACACCCTTTATGTTGTTTCACAAGTATACAGTAGAAGATGTCCATACCATGGTTGCTGCAGGAAGCCTGTATAAGCTGACGGTGCCTGTGCTTCCATAGCACCCAAGGTGTCGCCATGATAAGATCTCTGAAGTGCAAGAACCTGAAATAATTGAATCAACACAGCACAAACATCAACAAGTGTGTATTTCTTAAGATAAAATTATCTCCTTAAAAGGTTATATGGATTTATATCTCACATATACTAGATGATTGAAGAATTATAGTTAAAATACACAATAACTACTTGGACAGTGAAGTTTAAATGTGAATGACATGATAATGTTGCAGTCTGCCATCAATTAAAAAGAACAAGGTCAACTAAGAAAAATACACAACACTATTTCCCCGATATAAAAGACATGAAAGCCTTGCAGTTAAACCATTACAATATTTGTAAGACACCTTAAACAGCAACAACAACCAAGCCTTATCCCACTAAGTGGGGTGAGCTACATGGATCAAATTACGCCGTAGTGTTCTATCATAAACCATATTTAGATCAAACTCATTAACCTCTAAATCTTTCCTAATAGTTTTTCTAGGCCTTCCTCTACCTCTTTTGATCTGACTCTCCTCCATTTGATCTACTCTTCGTACTACAGCATCCACAGGTCTTCTCTCTACATGCCAAAACCACCTAAGCCTATTTTATACCATCTTTTCTACTATAGGTGCTACCCCAACTCTCTCTCTCTCTCTCTAATGGTGACATTCCTAATCCCATCTAGTCTTACCACTCATCCAACGCAACATCCTCATCTCCGCTACACCTTATAGGAGGCATCAAATTTGCCCAACATAGGTAACGTGAAAAATGCAGACAGATTACTATCAACATGAGCATAATACTGAGATTTCATATCAGGTTAGAAGAAAACTAAAATTTTGTGAAAATTAATAAACCTAATTTAGGAATAATTAACCAATCAGATCAGAAAACAATTATCAAAGAGTGGTCAGTAAGTAACTAATTATAAGCAAAAATTGGTCAAAGAAAGTTGATGCATGTGGTTCAAAATTTGGACCAAATACATCCACTTTCTTTGACCGAGTTTTGCTTATAATTAGGGACGGAGTACTTAAGAGCATAAACATTTCAATAAAAAATTGTTTATCAACCACTTGAGAAAATAATTGTTTCTAAACTAATAACATTTCAATAAAAAATTCTTAAACCCCCTTTTAATGTTTAATATTCTATGAAAAGAACTAAACTGTTGGAGAGAAAATGAGTGTGTATTTAACATCCTGAAAAGAAAGACAACACACAGTAGAATATAAAACAAATATGTTCATCAAATCATTGGAGGTACAAAAGCAACTGTATGAAATAATAAATCTAAACAATGACATTAGTTCTTTAAAACAAAGACATTTTCTTCAAGCCAAACACACCATAAAACAGCATAAACACTTAAACAGCACATAGACTTCGAGTCTTCCACTCTCATGCTAAGACAGTGAAAACTGAGCAAAAGAAATGACATCAAACAGAAAAGCATCACCAATACACAGCAAAACCTATTATAAACAGAAAGTCAGCTAGAGAATGTCACAACGATAAGCAGCCATCTTGGCCTCGATCATAGGTAGTTATTAGAGCCTGAACAAAATTATTGCATAGAAATTTACATAAATAGGAATGGCTAGATTTAACGTTAGCCCAGTTTGCAAAAGAAACCAACACTACAATAACTAAAAGCTTGAGAAATACGTGTGCCTGGATGAAGGAATGGCTTTTACATGACATGTTTGAAATGTTATGAATAGATAGATAGCAGTTCTAAGTTACAACCCAATTTACTTATCTTCAGTTCTGCATAAGCCACAGCCATAACAAAAATCGAAAACTAAATATTCAATATGTTATATTATTATGTGTTGATCTATTATCTCAACTTTCAACGCCTCATGCAAATAATCAAAAAGTATTATATCAAAAATGAAAAATTTCAGCCTAGACAACAATTTAGTAGATTTTGTTTCCAACTGTCACTTTGATCTCCGATGGGATAAAAAGAACTTGACTATTAATATTTTATTTACTACTGAATGCTAGTTTTCCTCTTCTTTTGCTTTTTAAAAGAAAACAACAGCATTGCTTTATAGAATACCAGCTTCGTCTGAAGATTGAAATCTATACAACGAGGCAGAAAAGATTAAATAAAGGACCATGGGTACCAACCATTAGCTCAGTAGATCTTTCATTTGTAGCGTCGTTGTGACAGTCAGGAATAAGCCCATGTTCAACCGAAAATTTACGAAATGCCATCTTTAGAGCAATTTCAATTGCTGTAGATCCATTGTCTGAAAAATATACTCGAGAAGCCCAGCCTGCACAAACTTTAGTGTGGTAAAACATCAAACTGAAATTGAAATTAACATAAACTGAGCAATGATACAAAGAATCAGGGATAGAACCAATACCCCTTATTGAACTACAAATGGTAAAATTATTTAGAGTTTGATGTTAACTTGACCAACGCCTAAAGTTTGGAAAACTATTTAAACGTCATTATGTTCCCTTTTATAAGTTGGAATGAATCATTAATCATATTTATTACCCCTTCTAGTCCTATTTATAAAAAAAAAAAAAAAAATATTATAAATCACAAAAGGCAATGAAGCACATTCAAGGATTTAATGCTAACTTTGTTTTCTAAAAATATTTTTAAATCTAATTAAATGAAATTCAATTGATAGGTTTAGGTAAAATGAAATTCACTGTAAAATAGGAGCATAAAGAGAATTTCAATAATTAACTGTTAATGTAAAAACGGGTAGTGTATTTCTTATATTTTGGCCAAAAAATAACTTAATTTTCTGCGATAAACATGTGTGGAGGCAGTAAATCATACTACCTTCATCACTAAATATTGAACCTTAATGATTAATGCAGATGTTTTTTAATAAAGCAGTTGAAAATTTGGAAGTTATAATAAGGCACAATGAAATTTGTCAAGACTGTCTTATATTTAGAAACAGAGATAGCAATATAATGGTTTAAATTTTCCAAAGGTTTTGAGCAGTGAAGGGTTAAGTAATGGAGAAAAATTGGCCCTGCAGAGTATGTCGTATGCCTCCGCCACAGAAAAGAACTGCAAACTGCTCACAAATATAACATAGCAATAACATCATGTCCTTAAAGAAGTAGCCCAGTGTTTTGGGTTGGGACACTGAAGGATTTATATGCAGGAGACTCGTGGTTCAATCCCTGCTACTAACATTTTCCCCTCCCACTAACAAACTAATTACTAACATTTGCCGATAAAAAATAATATTAATTACATCATCATGTAGCAGTAGGAATTGGAATAAAAGGAAAAGCAAATTTGCAACCAAAGCATTCAAAGATCAAATAGCCCTAAGATTAGAACTTAGATCAAACATTAAAACTATTTAAAATGGGAACCATTTGATAAATTCCTATTAGATAAAAAAATTAATGGTTCAAATATGAGAGTAATAAAACAGGAAACTAACCTTTCCCCACACCTTGAAGCAAAAGCTCAGCACTATCCAAGGCTGGCTCATGAACATTTTCGGGGAACATAACATGCCCAAATCTTGCAGCAGTGTATCCCATCTCCCTAGCAAGCTCCGCCTGAAATCACCTAAATGGAAAGATAGCATTAAAGGAAATCATCAGAGATGTTGTCATGAAGGGATGAAGGGGCATCCACAAAACAACTAAATATGCAATCTATAATGTGATACAAAATAACATTATATTATGTAGCGTTGATACATGCCATAAAGATCTATTAAAATATTTGTTGCATTGGCTACTAATTTCTAAACGCAATCCTTTTTTTTTATTTCAGTTTGGAACCAGCTGCATAAGTTTTTAGTGTAAAAAGGCAGTATATGGGTTTAATAGGACAGACCATAAACCAAACCAACTCGAAAATAGTTTGAGACTCAGCTTGAAAATTTAATTTATAAAACTTGGTTCATGAATCGGCTCGATATATATGGGTTTTGCTAGAAGACACCTTTTATGAAGGTGTCTTTTAGCAAGTTATTCTATGGGCATTTGCTAAAACACACCAACTAATTTTTATGAAGGTGTCTTTTAGCAAGTTATAAAGTGGATAATCACACCTTGAGGTGTGGATTGCTAAAAGACACCTTCATGGGTGTCTTCTAACAAAACCCTATACATATACATACATATATATATATATATATATATATATAAATTAATGATACTGTCATTTTATCTAAAAACAAAGTAAATTTCTATTGAGCTGAATTGAGCTAGAGTGGAAAGCTACTTTTAGTTTGACTTTATCTATGTGATTCAAGCTAACAAGTTCAACAAAGTTCTTTGAAAACGGATCATATCAAAGTCAAGTTCGAAGTTGAACTCATTCTTATCGAGTCAAGCTTAACCAAGTTTACTCACTCATTTTCAGCCCTGTTAAGCATTGAAAGCTAAAAAAATTGAGAATTTTTGTTAACCATATTCAACAGTTGAAGAAAGGAAGAATGGCATACTTTAGTATACGGCCCTTAATCAAACAGTTGATATGATTATTAATAGTTTGAATATCAGAATTAAATACTCAAAAACAAATAATGAGGATGACCTGCAATAGAGCATCAGGTCCTTGAGTCCACCAACTAGCACATCCATCAAACAGTGGTGCTATGACTTCTGTCTTCTGAGCCTTATAAAAAAATCATGTGACGTTGCATCTAAGTATTAGCATATAAAAAAACATGAATAAAGTAATCTAAACTCTTGAATGTAATTCCAAAGTAAACACCAATACAGTGCTCAACATATCCCTAATATTTGTATTGCAATGCGTTCAGAATATTATTATTTTTTAAATAAAATAAAATATGTAACAACTTTACTCAAAACAAACCTTGAAGACTGCAAAATTTTCACCGCAGCGTGAATCGATCACTGTAACCCGTCCTTCTGGTACAAGTTTATGTTGAGTGAAAGGCCACCAAATGATATCCCTTGCTTTAGTTGGCATTTCATGCAACTTCTTAATTCTCTCAAAATAAGCAGATAGCATTATTTCCTTTAGATTATTAAATACATTAAAAGAACCTTCAAACCATTCCATTAGATCATTTGATGAATCTTTTGGAACAGGTGGAAGCACTAAAACAGGAACCCTACATGAAGGCAACAGTAATATATATAAGCATGAAGAGCAAACATATTCCAAAACTGCAGAAAAGTCTAAACTAAAAAGATAACTGATTGACTGGATCGTAAATGCAGCTATGAAGGAACATTATATGTATGTATGCGTGAAAATATGGGATGATTCTTTGTTCTATGCTATTGTGCAATTACGGTAATTAGGATTATCGTAAAGTCTTGTATTTAATATTTGGCATATATTATAATAATATTCTTCGCTATCCACTATGCTATTGGCACGCATGAATTTATTGCATGCCATTTTTTTTGACAAATTATTGCATGCCTTTTGTTTCTCCTATTCTTCGACATTGTATCTACATCTAATTAAAGGCGACCTTGATCCATGCTTACCCGCTTGCAGGGTGTGTGTTTACTTTTTTCTATATACCAACAACATTGTCATAACAGGTAGTTATGCAGAAGGCCCAACAAGATTTTAGTGGAACTTGCTCAATGCCTGCCAAAAATTAATTTAACTAAAAACAAAAACTGGTGAAACCATTCAGCTTGCATGAGGTGACTAAACATCGGGCATAAACCTTCAACCCTTTTCTTATTTAATGAAGTAAATTACAACATTTACTTTAATGAATACTTTACTAATATTAGTTAATTCAATTCCAATGCTTTGCTTAGTGCTTGGATGTTATTTTAAAAACTCCTCGTTAATACAAATATTATTACAAATTTTTCAGTTCCACCAAAAACACACAGAGAAAAGGAATGTGGGTATTGTAATCCTTTGGGTAAACAGAATTCTGTATTCACAAGCAGAAATAGAAAATACTAATACTAATAAGTACGATCCGCTTACTTGTTTCGCACGTAAGACAATAAGGGACCCTCATTTAGAAGGCCGTGATCTTCAAAAACAATAGCAACAACATCATAACCACGAAGCGTCAAGCTCTCATAAGCCGATATTGTTCCAGAAATACCTCCTAGCCGGCCATCTCCAACAAGAATGGCAGGAATACGGAATGGCCTGATATAAAGTGTCAGAAGGAAGATATTTAACATCGAGGATCAAAATCAAATGGATCAAACTTTATATATTATATAATTAAAGATATATATATCAAATTTATAACATAGTTATTTATTTACACTAAATTTGAGTGATTTGATTTAGTCCTTTTCTTTTGATAGAAAATTTTATTTAGTCCGTTATTAACAAAATATAAACAAAAAAGTATCTATATCTGATTCAAATTCAAACCAGATGCATATACATTTTTTTTTCTTGTATTTTATCATGGGGTAAATTGTATAACCTAAATTATTGACAGCCTGACATTATAGATTCTAAAACTGTTGAGAATCTGAATACGTGGGGCCTTACCATCTAAATAGGGGTTCATAGTTCATACTCAAGAAAGACATTTGGGGTCATATAGATGGTGTGATTTGCATAGTACTGGTAATGTGCTTTTGTCAATGCCTATTTGCCTTATTTGGTGCTTTCACTTTATTACATAATGAAATATTAACTTGTAAGATCTTAGCCTCTAAGGAATCCCTTTTTCACCCACATAGTACGATATATGTATATATACTATTATATATGTACATGCATGTATATACACTCATATGGACACACATATTGTGATGTTTGGGGTGAGATATTGGCACAAATAGCTGCCACTCTTCTACCGTCATTTCCCTTATAATGTATATATTATATGTTAGCTTCCTTCGCCCAAATAGCTAGATATTTGAATTTAAGCACGAAATTCTCATGATTACACTCTAACAAAGATTAACATTAATCAAACAGCAGATGAATAGTTAAAAGAAGAAAATCCAACTTAAACAAACTGGCAAGAACCTTCATTATCATTGATAATTAACATTAATCTTCACTAAAAACGTCAAAACCCAACAAAATTATAGGTACCTGGATACATAGAGGCGGCGTGTTAATATTGTCTTATTTGAGTTTATCTAATTCTACTGACATAAGCACAAGTGAGACTGTTTGCAAGAACTCGAAGAAATAACTTACAACATGTCCATCAGCTTATTTCTATAAACTCTCCGAGATAGCTTAGGAAAATAGCTTATAAGTCATAACTTTTATGAAAAGACAGAGTCTGGCTTCATTTTATCTTTTGCTATAGAAATAGATTCTAAATTAGCACTTAATTATAAGTGTTTATTCTATATATAAGTGCTTTATTGGGGGTCATTGTCCATTTGTCCTACAAATTTCGATGAAAACACTATCCACATTTGATTTAAACAAAATTGGAGGGATAAAGTACAAACCTATACAAGTCACATTGAAGTGAACCAGAAGGACCTGGACTGGCAACTCCACCGGCAGTTTCCACAATGCACAGAACCTCTGACCTCTCCTTCCCAACACCGCTTTCAACCACCTCGCGAAAACATGTATGCAAAGTTTCCAGCACCGCCGAATCCTCAACAAGGAAACTTTCCCTCCCAGCAGCCAAATGCGGCGACACAGCCTCTTCCCATGCATACAACGTCTTACATAACAACTCCGAAGAGTCAGAACCATCTTCACCGACGAAACCGTTAATTTCCTTCACCTGGTTCGTCGATGCAGCTGGAGAGACATTAAGAACGCGGTTAGATAGGGAAATTGAAATGCGAGAGTTGTAAGGATTGCGGTTATGGAGGTGGCGGAGTTTATTGAAGATGAAGCGGGAATCTGAGTCGGAAGGGAAACCTGTTTGAAGAGGTTTGAGGTAGTGGAATTTGATAGGGGAGGGAGAAGAGAGGAGAGAAGAGGCGGCGATACCGGCGGAGACAAGGGTTTTACCAACGGCGGTGTTGGAGCCCCATATGGTGTAGATAGGGTGAGATAAGGGGAGTTCGAGTGGTTGGGAGGTGGTAGAGGATAATATGCGGCGGTGGAGGTGGCGAGAGAAAATGACGGTGGGAAAACGATACATTTTGCGGCTAAGTGGAAGAGATCAGTGAAGTGTCAGGGTTAGTGTGGAGAAAGAAAGTGTTCCGTACAACACATCAACTTTGGGTACAGCAAATAAAAACCAGAAACAGAATGGGAGGAGGAGAACGGTGAGTTCGAAATCGAATGGTGGTGTGGGAGTGGATTCAGATCCTCGTTGGTGGTGATAACTGATAAATGAATTATTCCATCACAAATATTTGGTTAGACACGATAAATATTACAGGTTAGACGTACAAATGAAATTAAAGTCACAACACTAAATATTACTTCTACTCACATCACACAAAACACAAGTTACACCCTAAAATGACTAATATATCTTTTAACTAAAATAAAAATATCAAATTAATCTAAAATCTTTTCATCCTTCGCTTAATCATTGAAAAACCTGGAAACGTAATCCTAATTCACGTACTCCTCCTTCCAAACACTCGCACCGCGTTTTTGAAAGCTATCGCTCTTTCTCATCAAACTTGCGTGCACAGATTGAAAGTACATAAACTATATTTACATTAACCTAGATTGAAAGTACGTAAACTAAATTTACATTAACCTGAATTGAACATAAGTAAACTTAATTTACATTAACCTAGATTGAACGTAAGTAAATTGAATTTACACTAACCTCTTATATACATACGTAAACTAAATTTACAGTAACCTAGATTGAACATGTACGTAAACTGAATTTATTTTAACCTAGATTGAACATACGTAAACTAAATTTACACTGACATTTTATATACATATTGAATTTACATTAACCTAAACTGAACACACGTAAATTGAATTTACATTAACCTAGATTGAACATACGTAAATTAAATTTACATTAACCTTTTGTATACATACGTAAACTTAATTTACACTAACATCTCACTTAAAATCAAATTAATAGGCATATCTCATACCAAAACAAACAACAAACAAATAGAAACTCATTGAAAATGAAATTCATGAAATTCATGAAATTCACAAACATTTATGAATATAGTACAGATCAATGACAAAGATGTTGATTCATATCTTGGTTGCACGTCTATGGTGATCTGTGGATGAAAGGAGGTGAGGGTTCAGAATAATCATAAAAGATGGGTTTTTAGAAATTTACATAAAGAGGATAATTTTGGTATTATTGTAAAATTTTAAATAAATCTGGGTGTAACTAGAATTATATGGGATGAGACTAGCAAGAGTCTTACTTGTTAGGCGCGCACACATGAAATTCAAAAAATTAAAAAGAAAATGATTAAAGTGATATTGATTGATGTGACTATGTTATTTATCTTTTAATCTCTTTGATTTATGTGTGCGCCTAAATTTTGTGTCTAAATGATTGTGCATATGCAAGACTATCTCTAAAAAGAAAAGGAGCAAAGTGATATTAATTGATGTGACTATTTTATTCATCTTTTAATTTTATTTATTTATGTGGGTGCCTAAATTTGTGTCAGAATGATTGTGCCAAGACTATCTCTTATTCCACTCAAGTAGAAATATAGCATCTATAATAGAGTCCTTACTTAACAAGGACCACTTTTTGTTAAGAATTCTCCATTGTACCTATGTAAATCTGTTTATTTTTCTTTTATCATTTAAAAAGTATAACAAACTAGATTGATATATTTATACTTACTTTTTTATTATTTCAATTATACTCAATAAAGATTATTATTCGTGTCATTAAAAAAAATAAACATTTATATTTTTACTTTTAATCAAAACCAAAATTTTATAAAAAAAAATATCGTTCATGATTTTTAAACGTTAGCACAATAAAAAGAGTGGCAAGACAGGCACGGAGCGGCAAGACGGGCACCGTGCCCGTCTTTTCGCTAGTTGTATAGAAAGAAAACAACTCTTTTGGACTATTTTGGGCTGGATTTTTCTTTCCAAAACTGCCTTTAATTTTCAATACAAATAACACATGTAACAAATAGATAAAAATAAATTTAAATATTAAAATAAAAGTGTAACAAACTTAAATGTCAAGTTTTTTTCATTTATCATTCAAAAAGTGTAACAAACTAGATGAGTGTATCTATACTTACTTTTTTATTTGTTTCAATTATACTCTTAAATAACAATTTTTTCTTTAATACATATTTTTGTTAGTGTCATTAAAAAAATAAGAATTTAGATTATATTTTTTTTGTTATATTGTTGGTTTCATTGAATTAGATAATCCTAATTAGTTTGATCAGTTATAATTTGAAACCAAAAAATATTTATATTTTTACTTTTAATCAAAATTAAAATTTCATAAAAAACATTTATTTAATTTTCAAACATTAGCGCAATAAAAAGAACGGAAATACGGGCAAGTGAGTGTTTGTCTTTTCGCTATGAATACAATAAGTGGATGTCCACAAACTTATCTATAAGTGACATCGTATTACTTGTCTTCTAAGTCACACTTTGTGCGTATCCCTTAAGTAAAATCTTAAGTCATATCATTTTACTTCTCTCTAAATAGAGACCACATGTAACATAATTGTATATCACAGGAGAATAATATAACCTTATTTCTTCTCTCTCCATTCTCTCTTCTTCTCTTTAATCCATTCTCTCTTCTTCTCTTTAATCTTGTTCTTCTTGTTATCATTACACTAGTTTTATAATAACATTTTAATTATAATTCTTCACTGGTGTAAACATAACATGTTTGTGTGAGCTTAACTCAGTTAATAAGAACAATGCATAATATATGCAAGGTTTGGGGTTCGAATCCGGACACCGAAAAAAAAACATAACATGATGTTCTCCATTCTAATATTGGTCTTGTATCATTGTTGATTTTGTGTAGTTTTTATAAATTGTAGGATATAATTTATAAAACAATTTATTCCTAACTTACATATAGTTTATCTCTATTCCATCTTTGGTTATAGAAATAACATAAAAACACGTCTCACTTGAACAACATTTTACTGCATAACATAAAAACACATCTACCGCACAATAAACAACAGAAGATCATATCATAAATTATTAGTTTACTCAAATTGACTAAGCCTTAGTTATAACAAATCGGTAAATTTATTCCTTTTGTTTGCGTGAAACAACTTAAATGTAAACAACTCAAAGATGTACATTTTGTTGATAAGAAACTAGTTATTATTTATAATACTTAATTTTGTTGTGAATTTATTCACAACTTACTTGAATCAACTAACAATAATATAATATTTTATCAATTAAAATAAAAGGATAAAAATGCAGTTAAAATACATTAATTTTTAATTAAAAAAATATTTTGAAAATATTAGATGAACCGCGTCTCCCATTCTCATATATTAAACATGTCTCATATACTAATATAAACCGTAAACAATATATGTTTTTCTCGTTCTTCAATTAAATATGATTTTTGAAGTCATACATTCTATTTAGTTGTTCAATAAATGTATAAAGTAGCTTCTTGTTGTTAAGTGATGGACAAAAACACGTGGGTCATTGTACTGTATGTATTTGTGGTAGAAATGCTAATTATCTTATATAGTTTATCTTCTTAGCTTTGCATTTTGACTTCACAGCAAGAGAACATGATACAAATGTAGTAGATGTTGCGGCATCAAACACAAGTGCATTTCTACTAAATAAGAGCCACCAACGCAACTAATACGTGGATTGGAGTCAATCTCATTTGTTACCGTTGTGTTTATAATGTGGTAATCATATTTGTGCCCGGTGTAATGTCATTTTCTTCCAGCAAAGAAGTGACAATGTGAGCATTCCATAGATAAAAGCAAATCACATGCTTATTCCATTCACCTCTATGAAAATCCTATCATTTCCATAAATATTTGATCAAACAGTTTTAAGGTCCAACCTCATCATATCGATATGTGTTGAGACACATGCGACATATGGGCAACCTTAAGGTTGAGGTTGAAGCCACACTTGGTTTGAAGGTCGTAAACCATGAATGGTAAATATTTCGGAACTACCCTAGATGCGCATATTCTTTTGCCAGATATCTTCCTCGATACCCATTGCAATGCAAATTTGTAATGGTCAAATGGAGGTTGTGCCAATGACGTCGTAAACAGTAGAAAAACGACAACGAGGATGTCCATGACGATTGTTCGCTCTCTATCTTGATGCGGTTATGGTGTTTGCTCTTCTTGAGCAATTGATGACGCTTATTCTATCTGAGCAGCGTATGACACTTTACTTCCTTAACAGTGAAAGATTGTTAATATTTTTCGAAGTCATACATTTAATTGCAATGACACCAAATACATACACACCACCAATATACCTTACAAAATATATACATATCCTCAATTTTAAAGTGTTATATATGACTTTTGAGTTATGCATGTATTTGTGAGAATAAATATTATATATGAGTAAAATACAAAGTGGTTTAACATTTTAACACATGTTACATCGGTGTATTAGTATACTTTGTTTATTAAATAACTAAACTTTATTTTGTATAGATTGTCACATAAATGACATACGAAAGATTGTATTTACACAAAAGTATTGGGTTATATACGACGCATAAGACACATAACCATGACAGTAAGTTCAAGAAAAGATACGAAGTCGAACCGCTTTGCTAATGAGCTGATTAAGCTGTTTAGCAGAGAAAAAAAAATGAAGGTAACTATAAAAGCGTAAGAAAAATTTCATTTTAAGGTATGATCGAGTCTGCCTTAGTGTATCACTCGTCTATTCGCGTTCGACTGAGCGCAGACATTTTTTATTTTCTATTATTATCAAACCAACCTAAAATGTTCGGTGGGATGGTAAAAAAACAAAAAGGATGGAGTCGTATTTTATAATTTGTTTGTAATCTAGACTTTAACATGCATTATTAGACATGTAAGTTCGCATTGTAAAAAGACTCTCATAATAACAATTGGTATTAGAGTTCAACTGAGTCCTGAATGTCATAAAACAAATAATTGTTGTTTACTTTTTGGTTTCAAAGTTAGTTTTTTGCGCACAATCTTAAAGAAAACTACTTCAACTACTTTAATATGTTTATCACTCAATAATGGTAAAGTTGAGCAACTTTACGCAAAAAGTAATTTCAAGATCCAATGATTTCTATGATCACTAGGTAATATTGATCGAAAATTTGTTTTTAATCCTAACAATATTATAGTTTAATTGATAATGATGTAGTTGTTGATTCAATAGGACCAACCGAATAACATTAAAAGGCTATATATGATAGCAAGTTGAAAGATTTGAAGGGAATTCGGTCAAGACAAATTTCAAAGATTGCTCCAATTTTTCCAACGAGTATTTTTATAAGGCTTAGAGTGATAAGAGAATTTCATCATCGACTTAACAAATGTCAACAATCAATAAACACAACAAAGTAAAATAAGAAATTTTCAACATCAACAATTTCTTGAAAACTCAACCATGAAATGAAATTCACACTAGAAAGCTCAAAAACAAAAATAGAAGACAAATTTAAAATTTACAAAAATCTTAAATCTACTATTTGCAACAAAATACCTTCAACCTAGTTGGAATGTCGGTGTTTCCTCTTGATGCATGTCCACTCTCCCGATTTATCCAAAAAACTACTTTCAAACACATAACCCTTGGTTCCATAATTATTACAATATTATAGTAACACTATAGTCATAAATCACATCAACTCCTTTTCCCTTGCTTTCGAGTAAACCACACAAAACTATCACCAAAAACCTATGGGAATATTCTCACTTAATTAAATAATTGAACTCCCTCTCGGCATGCCATAGAGAAAAATTATCCGGTCCATACACGGCGATACCAAAAAACATAAAAGTCTCGTTAGTTCATAAGTAGACATAAACTATACAAAAACATGTTTACCCAACTATGCAACATGTTTTTTAAAGACTTTTAAAGTTGAATACCACATGAGTCAAACTATTTATCATGTAACCAAATAAATTTACTTCCTAAACAATTATCGCAAGGTTCATTGAGGATAAATGTTTTTTTCTATAAGTTATAATCAATTTTTTTACACAGGAACGAAAGATAAACAATAGATAAATTGCGACGTTAATCCTTTTTAAACGGTTAAAATCAGTCTTAAAAGTGAAATAAATTTCATATTTACGTGAGAGTGAGGAGAGGTTTATTTGAGAAAAACATAACTTAATTAACAATTAATTGATTGGGGAAAGTTAGAATTGTGGGAGTGAGATACATTGCTCGTATTTAATATAATAAATTAATTATTTAATTGAAAAAAGTGAATTATTACAAAGTTATAATTATACCTTTTTAGTTAAAAATATTATTATATTTTCTTATATTTAATTAATCAATTAACAGAAAGAGAGTTTTGAACGGAAAATTCATCGATGAATTTCTAAGATTAAAATCATAATAATTATAGTATATAAATTATGACAATGGTGATGATGTCGTCTTCCTAAGCAAAAAGGTACTCACTCAATCTATGCCTAATTATAAACATTTTTTAGAAAAAAATAATGGAGATCTTATGATTATATATATTATAAAATAAAGAAATACTTACCACTCCATCGCAAATTTTAAATAGTTTTGAAGAAAAAAAAATTATCACAACTTTTTTTACTTACCACTCCATCCCAAATTTTAAATAGTTTTGAAGAAAAAAAATTATTACAATTTTTTTTTCTTATGCCATTTAATTTCATGATTATATCAACCACATTTCTTTAACACATATGAAATAAATGTTCTTTCGTATTTTATTTTTATACCATTTAATTTCATGATTATACCAATTACTTTCTTTGACACATATGAGAACATACTTTGGCTTTGGATATGAAGTGAATATACTCATAATATTTTTTTCTTTTTAATGGATGTACTTATAATATTTTAATTACCATTTTGTTATCATGCTCTCTCAAACACTAGATTATCTATTTTTCACCATCTCTCATGCCCCCACACGCTCACACCACCACCGCAACACCACACCCACTGTAGTTGTTGCCGGAAAACTCAAAATTCCAAGTTTTATATAGGTGTTGTTCTAGAAAATAACAAGTTGAATTGCCTTTGTTCCGATATCATTAAATCTCACGAATTTCTTATGGTGTGTATTGGATTGAGGTTTTCTTTTTTGAACAATAAAAAATGGAATATATATTAACCACAAAAAGCAACTCCTGTGGCACAAGATGTGCCAGAAGAATTACTGAAAGAACATAGTGTCAGTCAATCAACCAAAAACAAACTATTAAGCTATGCCCAAACATTCAGACGGGCTTAAGCACCACCTATCCGTGTCAAACCTAAAGGCAGCCTTTTTGGCTTTCAACCAGGCTAAAGACATACATTTCACTTTTATCTAACAACCTGGAATAGAAGTTACAACATTATCGAAGAGCCTGTTATTGCGTTCATTCCATAAGACCCACACACACAATAGCCAAAAAAGCTGAAGGAATGACCGAGGTGCTTTACCACCACCTGTTAAGTGCACAAACTGAAGGAAATGATCGGGTAAATATTGGATTGAGATTTTAAAAGACTATTTTGGTAAAAAAAAAATCTTTAAGATTTTAATAGACTTTGTAGGATCGTATTGATTTGTGAGATTTTAAAAGACATTTTTTAAATGGCTTTTTACACTCAAGATTTATAACACAAATTTCAATGGATTTACAACATTAATATTTTTTTTTGTAAACCAGGTATCCTCTACACGCAACTTCAGAGACTAATTCCTCGAGCATAACACTAACATATACACTAAAGACTTTTAAGATTTTATTTAGACTAAAATATGGTTTCGATCCCTGAAAATATAACAAGTTTGGGTTTTGGTCCCTGGTAAAACAAAATTTGAAAAATATCCCTGCAATTTTTGTTTGTTTTTTAAAGTAGTCCCTGGATCCACTATTTTGTTGACTTGTCTCATTTCTGCATATGTGGCAGATGCTCATTGTCGTAACTTGTACATATGGCATCCAACTGGCAATTATTTTATTTAACTAATTAATAAACATTAAAAAAAATCCAAAAATATATTTTTAGAATTTAAAAACCCCAATTAATTTTAAATAAACAATTTTCATTAATAAAATTCCATGCTGCCTAATAGAAATCCATAAATTCATCCTGAATTTCATCCCAAACTAGGAAAAAGTTCATCCTTAAACCCGAAATTTCATTTTAATGAAAATTTTAAAAATTCATCCCAAATTCATCCACTAATTCATCTTCATGTTAAACAAATAAATTCATTTGCAGTAAATCACAAAGAGAGAAGCAATGGTAACAAAAAGAAATTATTTCAGATATGATACTATCCATCTCTTGAATCTCCAACAACAGTAACAACAAAAACCTCATTCAGCAAATCCAAATTTTTACTCAGACCAATTTTTCCTAAATTGATTTCTTTTGTAGTTGGGGAAGCTTTCTTACGAAATCTATCTTTAAAATTGAATCATGAACAACAACAAAAAACAAAAAAAAGAGAGAAACATATGCAAACACAAGAAACAAATCAACCAAGAACAACATAATCTGCAGCGGCATAGAACAACGACGACACAAGAGACATCGACAACGCTGAGAGAGGATGATAGAACAATGACATGTACTGACCCACAATTTTGATTTGGATGAATTTCAGTCTAGATTTTCACCCAGGTCGTTTTCCAGAATTTTGATTTGGATGAAGGTTTCGATTTTGAATGAAACGTCGAAGAAAAAGGGGAACAAAGAAGAAGAGGTTCTATGAAGAAGAAGAAGTGAAACGAAGAAGAGAAAAAAAATTATATGTGAAGAAGAAAAAGTGGAACGCAAAATTTGTGAAGAAGAAGAATGATGGAGGTCAAATGAAGAAGGTCCATCGAAGAAGATGAAGAATGATGGAGGGATTGGGATGGATGAAGAATAGGAGGAAATTGAAACCCTTAAAATTTTCTTCCTTTTCTGATTATGTGTATTTAATTTAATTAAATGTTTTTTTTTTAAAATTTTGAAAAACAATTTAATTATTATTAATTAATTTATAAATGTTTAAAAAAACTTGAAATGCCACGTGGATGAATTCATATAGTCAGCAAGTAACACCTAAGCAAAATGATGTCAAATCAGCAAGAAAATGGGGCCAATGACTTTTTTAAAAAACAAAATATGTTGCAGGGATTGATTTCATAATTTTTTTTACCAGACCAAAACCAAACTCGCTATATTTGCAGGGACTAAAAAGCATATTTTAGCCTTTTTTTTTTATATAATTTGATTCAAGAAAAATAAAACCTATACAAAATTCTCACTGACCAAGTGATTATTGCTTTTTCGTAAAAAAAGAAGTGATTATTGCGTAAAAATCTGCTCTACATTTTGTTTGTTGAGCGACTCATTGATATCACACAGTCCCACAAGGAGGTGCAACAACTCAAGGAGTTTCATCCATGGTCCAAGACTCCAAGCTACACAATTATCTCTGTCTTTACCCTTTTCTCGGTTATTTTCTTGTTGTGAATCTTCCATCCAATCACTGATATGTATAAGGAAGGTACTAGTTATTTCACTCAAACAATTGTCGTTTCTTAATTTCCAAAAGCATGGTGACAATATCTTTTATTCTTCTGGACCACGAAAACTTACTCCTTTCAGCACTTTTGAGTTGGATACCTTTAATTGAACACTTTTGGGTTGGATACCCTTAATTTTCAATACAAATAGCACATGTAACAAATAGATAAGAATAAATTTAAATATTAAAAACAAATGTAACAAACACGATATGAATATATGTATATCTGTTTTTTCCTTTATCATTTAAAAAATATAACAAACTAAACGAGTATATTTATACTCACTTTTTGATTATCTCAATTATACCCTTAAACAACTTTTTCTATAATAAAGATTTATTGTTCGTGTCATTAAAAAAACTACAAACATTTATATTTTTCCTCTTAATCAAATTCAAAATTTCATAAAAAAAATACCTTTCATAATTTTCAAATGTTAGCACAAAAAAAAGAACGGAAAGACGGGCACAAAGTGCCCGTTTTTTCGCCGGTACCAAATAATATATATTCAATAAAAATAAAGAAAAAACTACCCAATAATAAAAATAATACTCACTTATTATATCAATGAAAAGATAATAATTAATCAATATAAGCAAATAATATAAGTGAAACAATTGTCAAAAGAAAAAATAACAACAAATCATAAAATAAAATAAGAACCATGAATCGCTGTTCCTTCATAAAAAAAAAAGAACAGGAAATTGGAATGAAAAAAACATGGCATAGAAATAATCAGAAAATAAATAACAACAAATCATTAAAAAAAATCGATAAAATAAACAAGAAATCGGAATATAAAATCATGACATACAAAATGACAAGAAATCATACATAAAGAAGATGAAAAATCGGTTAAAAAGACAAGAAATCATAACAAATATCTACATATCTTTGAAGAATTTGAAAGAGAATAAAGAAGAAGAAAAATGGCATGTAACAGACGACGACGACAAACAAGAGTTTGAAAGAGAATAACAAAATCTCAAGGGTTTGTGTGAGATTGTTTGATGAGGGCTGTATTTATATTTTTAACTAAAAAGTTTCATAAAATCCACTCGATCAAAAGTCCATCTAAATCTAAACTTTTAAAATTTACAAGTCATGAAAAATCTCAATTGAATACCAACATATTTTGTTGTCTTGAAAATCACAATCCAATACACCTCTTTAAAATGTGAAACACGGATCCACCACCCAATCTGCCATGTATCTTCAAAATTCATTTCACTTTAAATGTGTTAATATTCATCGATCCACCACCCTCTCCATCTCTTTTCAATAGTTTGAAAATAATGATTTTTTTTTTACTAATAAAACAAAGACAACGTTGGGCTATGCTTCACTGCTCCATCTCTTTTCAATCCACAAATATCAATCTAAATTATCTTTTGCACTTTAAATCCATACTCAAATTAAAAAAGATGCAGCAACTTGCACCGCTCCAGAGCATGAAGAAGGGGAAAATGAAAATGAAAAAGGGGGAAAATGGCAATAATATCACAGTTTGTATCAACAAAGTGGCAGTTCAGTGCGGCGGGATTGTGTGGTATCATGGCAGTCGCCACCGAACATTGCAAAACAAAACTCAACTGACCCATGTTTCTAAAAAAAGAGGCTTAATGCATCCCCTGTCCCTTAACTTATCTTATTTTTTCAGTTTGGTCCCTTAACTATTAAGTGTCTTAATTTGGTCCCATAACTCTTACACCGTTTACTATTTTAATCATCTCCGTTAGTTTTTAACCTTAAATGTCTAAGGTGAACCAACTTTATAGGTGGTCCACCATAGACCTTATTAAATCTTTTATTTTTAACAGTTTGATCGTTTTTTTAAATGAAGACCGTTGGATCAATGAGAGATCTATTGTAGCTTATAATGAACCACAAATACCTAGTTTTTTCCTCCATCTTCTTCCCCAAATCATCCCCAAATAAAACTTTGAACTTTATTCATCATCTTAAAAAAAAGAAAAAAAACCAAAAAAATCAAAAATACTACATAATCATCATCTTCGTTTCATTTTCCTTAACATTCTAAAAAGAAAAAATTACCATTAGAATCATCATCATCATCTTCGTTTCATTTGTTGAGGGGTTAACAACAGAATAGTAAACGACAGAAGAGTTATGAGACCAAATGAAAACACTTAATAATTAAGGACCAAATTGAAAAATAAAATAAGTCAACTGACCTATGCTGTCACCCTTGAATCAAGGGTCAGGTTAACTTGTGCCCTTAGGGCACAAGATAAAATAACCTAAACAGGACAAATATTACCTTAGATTTTATGCATTTTATTTATTATAAATTCAAAAATTAAGTTGAATCAATCAGATGTTGATGAATAAAGGGATTATCTCTTTTTCTTTATTTCTCCCTCGTTTTGCAGCAGAAATTGAAATAGGAAAATAAAATCCGATATGTAAATAAGAAAGATATAAACAAAAAACGAGAATAGATTAATCGATTACACACACGGACACAGTCATCGATGGCCTCTCCCACCGAACCTTCTCCTTCTCGCTCTGTCTTCCTCGGCGTCGACGTCGGCACAGGCAGCGCTCGCGCTGGTCCATTTCTTCTTCCAATTCATTTTCAACGGTTTCATTTCATTTTTCGTTAAATTGGATTATGAATTGTGTTGCATTTTATGCAGGCTTGTTTGACGAGGAAGGGAAGCTTCTCGGTTCGTCTAGCAGCCCGATACAGATATGGAAAGATGGTGCCTTTGTTGAGGTAACTTGATGTTGGAAATGTGTTGGTGATTTCCACTTTCATTGCCATAATAATAAATAATGTTGATTCATCCTTTTGTTCTAAACAGCAATCCTCTACAGATATATGGCTTGCAGTTTGTGTTGCTGTAAAAGCAGCTTGTTCCAAAGCTAACGTTGCACCTACAGAAGTAATGAGTCTGGGATTTGCAGCTACTTGTTCACTTGGTATGTGTGTGTGTGTGTGTGTGTGTATATATATATATATATATATATATATTTTAAATTGATGTACTTATTCATGGAAGATTTAATTTTACGTAAAATAACTGTTATTGATTGTTTATGAATTAGTTGCGGTGGATTCTGACAGCTCACCTGTTTCGGTTTCTCGGAGTGGTGATTCAAGAAGAAATGTGATAGTATGGATGGATCATAGAGCTGTAGACCAAGCTGAAAGGATCAATACAAGTAAATCACCTGTATTGGAATACTGTGGTGGAGCTGTTTCACCAGAAATGCAACCACCAAAGGTACCATCAGAACTAGCCCCATTATTTCATCTCCGGTTACCATTGTAACGTGGTATCTGTTCAAGGCAGTTTTAGACTTTTATGGTAATGGATGTTCAAAGGTTAATGGAATGATCCACAAAAGCGTTAATTACTACATCTGCAAGCAAATGGGACATGGAATCATAATCTGTATTGGATAAAGTTAAGGACATCATAGTTTATTTGAGTAGGTGACCAGTTAAACACAATTGATAGGATTTGTAGAGATACCTATTGACCAATTATTCTTTCACAAAAAAAGAGTTTTTGCTCTTTATGATTTTTTTTTCTTGACTTGTGTGCCATTATATTCTTATTTTAACTTTTGGAGTGTAGTGTCTACATAAACCTGTCTATCAGAAAATTATATTCCCTACGAATTTCCTTTGAAACTACTAGACTCGTTAGGTGCTGCATGACATAGTTCATATAATGTTCTGTACTTTTATTTTAAATTGAGTATTATACTCCTTTATGGATTCAATCAAGGCTTTAGCTAATCTTTGCCGATACAATCTAACTTTCCAGCTTCTATGGGTTAAAGAAAATTTGCAAGAATCCTGGTCAATGGTTTTCAGGTGGATGGATTTGAGTGACTGGTTGTCATACAGGTACTCTATGTTGCTCAAGTCTTCTTGATGTTCAGGAGCAGTTTGGTGTTCGAGTCTTGTTGTATTTGGATTAATTTGTGGCTGTTTTTTAGGGCTACTGGAGATGATACTCGCAGTCTTTGCACCACAGTTTGTAAATGGACATATCTTGGCCATGCTCACATGCAGTATGTCAATGATACAGATTCCCGAGATATGGAAGCTTGTGGCTGGGATGATGAGTTTTGGGAGGAAATTGGTTTGGGTGATCTTGTTGAAGGACATCATGCTAAAATAGGTATTCATTTATTAGAATCGTCCATGTCAAGAACCATCTATCAAAAGCTTAATTGTATGGTGCTGGGACTTGAATGAATTTATATTACTTCTCAACACACTGTCTGTGCCGGATGAAAGTGCCTCTTGAACTTGAAATGTTTGTAGCACAAGAGCTGACGTGGGTAGAAATTCAATTTCTTTATGAGAACAATGGGTTTGGAGGGGGGTGGGGGTGGGGTCAAACTGTAGATTATTGGTCCATAGAGATTTTGATACAAACTATCTCAAGAGTTTAAGTTGAAGATTGGAGTGCTTTTATATTTCATCTCCAGCATCTACTTATATTTATCATTAATGATAAACTTTGGAACACCTACGCGAGCATGCATCTGCACACTGCTAAATTAATAATTTGAGTCATGACCGTTTTTGTAATAAAATGCAAATTTCTTGTTAAGTAGGTGATTTGTACTGGGACTGAATTGCAAAATGTGTAAATGAATTTCTTCAACTTGCAATTATTGATATGGAATAGAAACTGTGAAAAAACAACCTTGTTGACTAGTTTATATCAAATTTTTGTTCCTTGTCTAGCAATATTCTTTACTCCCTATGGAAAGTCCATGTCTTAAAACAAATGTCATGGAGCAAAATGATTAGTTATGATTATTTCTTAATGAAGAATATATATATAGATTATAGACACACACACACACTCTTTTCATGCTTGACCGGTCGAAACTTGGGGCAGGCTTATATTTATCTGCGTTGCCTTCCATTCTTTGCTATTTATTTCTGTCTCCCACTTCTTATCTTGATACTCAATCAATTATAATAACAGGGCGAAGTGTCGCTTTCCCTGGCCATCCTTTGGGTTCTGGTCTTACTCCTACTGCAGCGAAGGCAAGAATTTTGTGATGAAGATTATGCATTATTTTGAAGTTTGAACTGCTGCTTTCCTGAGGTTCATTAGAAAATCAAACATGTATTTGAGTGGAACAACTTTTTTTCCATTTATGGAGACTGTTTCACTTTGATGGGGCAAATTCCTGTTATGCGGCTGGTTTTAATACTATTAATGGGTTGAAATTTTCAGGAACTGGGTCTTGTGCCAGGAATTCCTGTTGGGACATCATTGATTGATGCTCATGCTGGTGGTGTGGGGGTAATTGAAAGTGTGCCCCCATCAGAAATTGAAGGTTGTCATGACTTACCTTGTATTTATGCTCGTAAGTCAATCTGATAAAGGAATAGTATTCTTAACTTGAAGAGCTTATGTATCCTCAGAGAATGACAAAGAAGCAATTTGCAACCGTATGGTGTTAGTTTGTGGTACTTCTACATGTCATATGGCTGTATCCCGGAGCAAATTGTTCATTCCTGGGATTTGGGGGCCGTTTTGGTCAGGTAGACTACTATTTTATCAATTAAATCTAAATTCTGGATGTCATTGTACTTCTTTCTTTTGTGACATTTGAAGTTATTTTAGCCCATGTACTATTTACTCTGGGTAGCTACCATGGAAAGTTATGCAGTTTAGACGTCAGTACGACGATGGTTGAAAATTGGAGCTTCAACTTTCAATTGATAATTGTAATTTTCCTTTTCGATAATAACTTTAAGTCAGATCACTAGAGGCAGAGGAAGACCTAGAAAAACTATAAGAGAAACTATTAGGAAAGACTTGGAGATTAACGAGTTGGACAAAAATATGGTTTATGATAGAATATTATGGCGTAATTTGATCCATATAGCCAACCCCACTTAGTGGGATAAGGCTTGGTTGTTGTTGCTGTTTGTGGTTGATAATTCATCAATAGATCTTGCTATGGTTGGAACTTGTATCTGAAAGGTATTCATCTGGGCTGAATATGTTTCATTTTGCATTGATTCTTTTGTAATTTTTTGACTTTATTATCACAAATGTCATCCATATGGGCCTCTTTGTGAACATATTTTGCATGGTTACTTATTGTTTATCCTTTATGGAACATTGACATTGGCATAGAAAGTAGGAGGTATCTGACACCGGAGTTTACATTCAACCTGATAACCTGTTCAGTTTCCATCCTCCTCTATTGGATTTAATATCAATTAAAATATTCATAATTGTTTATGTTGGATCTGCTATGTTGTGATGCATTTTTGTTTATCTGAATTTTCAGCAATGGTACCAGAATATTGGCTTACTGAAGGCGGCCAGAGTGCTACTGGTGCATTATTGGATCATATAATTGAAAACCATGCCGGTTCTATACACCTTGCAAATAGAGCTGCTTCCCAAAGTAAGGTTTTTTCCCCATCATTTGGATTTGGAATATACTAAATCTACATTAACGACTCTGTGACTAATGTTTTGACAAGGTTAATTTAATATTTCAGAGATCTCAGTGTTTGAACTTCTGAACAAGCTCTTGGAAACAATAATGACTGAGCAGAACCAATCCTTTATAGGCGCCCTGACTGAAGATTTACATATTCTTCCTGACTTTCATGGGAACAGGTAATTTGGTAACCAGCATCTTTCCTCTGTTTTATGCAATATTTACTTGTGAATAATATGCTGCTATATATGTTGTCACAGGTCTCCCATTGCAGACCCAAAATCAAAAGGAGTTATCTATGGTTTGACACTTGACACAAGTGATCAACAATTGGCTCTTCTATACCTAGCAACTGTGCAGGGCATTGCGTATGGCACGCGTCACATTGTAGAGCATTGTAATGCCCATGGTCACAAAGTAAGGATGCACAATGCCATGACACATATTTAAGATTATTCCCAGTTCTTTGGTCGGCTATTTTTTAACATCCATTACACATATTTGAGATTATTACCAGTTCTTTGGGTTGGCTATTTTTTAACATCCATTTCACGTTTACACCCACTGAAATGTACCTTACTGTGAAGGCGAGGATGTGCTAATTAAAGCCCCCAAAGTTACTTGTATAATTGTTGTATATTCTTGTTATGTTGCCAAGTCATTACTCTTGGCTGTTGATGCAGCATTGATGGGTTTTGATATCATAATAATTTTTCTTTGCTCACAGATCAACACATTACTTGCATGTGGAGGCCTATCAAAGAACCCTATCTACATTCAGGAACATGCTGATATTATTGGTATGTATTGAGGAGGGGTGGGGGCAGCGAGCAAGTGTATATGCATGCACAGTTCAGTGTATAGAATGTCATGGTGTACAATTCAGTTTAAAATATTAACAAAATTATGCTAGTATACGTTATATAGGGTTGCATGGGATCAGTCCTGTCTAGTTTGGTCTGATAGTCAACAACCAAGCCTTAACTCCCTAGGTGGGGTTGGCTACATGTATCAAACAATACCATCACGCTCTACACTGATTCTTCTCTCATGATGACATTTTTCCGGCCAACGCTCCGTCCCATGCAACATTGCTTACAGTTGAAATAAAACTTTCCCTTTATCTTGAGTGGTACCTTTTTATCACATAAAACCCCCAAGGGGCTCCTTCATTTCATCAACCTTGCTTGAATCCAATGGCTTACATCTCTCTGTTTCTGTCATTTTTGTATAACGGACCCAAGATAGTCAACCTATAAATAAATCATACTTCATTCTTCCGTGTATTTTACAAGCCAATCCACAGTTCAAGGTTGAAAAACCTAAAGTCAAGAAAATATTTGAACACCCTTGTTAACATTTCAGTCTTTATACATGGCACAAGTATTTGAGAACTTGGTTCCCTGCAAAATATAGCTTGAAATTGTTCCATGATTTGGATTCCATCTTAATCTATTTTGTTTTAATTCATCAATAAAAATCGCTGTAACTTCCTATGCATCCAAATGATGAGGAATCACCGTGGACGGTCAAACGAGTCTATGTTATGCTTTTTATTAGTATGGTATTGTTTAAAAAAGAAAGAGTATGATATTGTGTGTGATCAGCTTTTTGAAAATAATGAATCACATTTACAATTTTTTCCAGGCTGCCCTATAATTCTTCCAAGGGAAAGTGAATCTGTGCTCTTGGGTGCTGCTATTCTGGGTGCTGTCGCTACAAAGAAATATAATAGCCTTAGGGAGGCCATGAAAGCCCTGAATGCAGCTGGTCAGGTGTGGACCCCTTTCTTTCCTTCTATCTTTATTTATACTTCATATAAAAAGATATTATTTTATGATTAGAAATTAAGGCTATTGCCATAAAGTTACTCTTACCAGTAATGGCATAAAGTGACAAGTTAGGATGGGGTTTTCAAATAGTTCTTAATGCCGTTTCATCAACATTTGCAGTAAAGTGAGAATGAAGTTGGAACTACCAAACTAGTAGGATCTGAAATATGTAGTAAATCTGCCTAAATAACGTAGTATCAGTTCATATAGGGATAAAGAAATTAAGAAACAACCAATTGTTACAGACTCTGCACATTCTTGGCCAAATTCATTGTGAATCTATTACCAATTTGCATTGTTTTGTGAAGCATGTCCATAAAATAGTTTGGGATGTGATACTTCCTAGTTACTAGTTAAAAAAACATATGATTTGTTATACTCCATAGTTTTATAAATTCGCCACCAGGCAGTGCAAGCCTGAGAGGCTGCATTAATTAATCATCTTGTACGCGTCTTAACTTATTAACCGTGTGTATAGATGATTAGGTGAGTTCCGAGCTAGTAAACTCAATTGCCCATGCACTATCGACATATTTTGCATTCTAACGGCTTCCTTTAAATGCTTTCTCTACAAGTCAGGTGCATCAGTTCATGAAATGAAACTCTTCTACTCCCAGTTTTCCCTGAACGACTAATAAGGTGCATGGATTGTTGCAGGTTATTCATCCATCTAATGATCCAAAAGTGAAAAAGTACCATGATGCCAAATACAAGATATTCCGTGGCCTTTATGAACAACAGCTCTCTAATCGTTCTGTGATGGCTCAGGCGTTGGCATAGCAAAGAAGAATGCTTGGACAGTTGGACTGAACTTTCAATTACGATTAGACGCTCTTTATGATTTACAAAGCTTATATTAATGCTTTGTGGATGGATGCAAAGATTTACAAAGCCGATGTTTAATTTTTTTTTTTTGTAAAAAAAAAAGATAATGTTTCATGACTTGTACATTTTCGGTTAATGGTTTATTTTATGGATTAATCAGTTGTTAACGTCGTTAGAGAAATGCTAATAAGAGGACGCTTGTTAAATAAATCTAACAATGAATTGTGCATTGACATTGAAACTTTGAAAATTGACTTTTGCTTGATTAAACTCGTCAATTATTTCCTTTTTTTTTTTTTGTCTTTTTAACAAGTGTTTTTAAACACTTGGTTTAACAAATTAACACTATCAGTATTCAATACAAAGTTAAATCTAGTTAGCTAGATAATGTAATTTTTAGTTAATAATTATGTAATAAACTGAGTTTTTTTAGGGGAACTAAGTTATTAGTCATAGTATTCTTCTATATATTCTCCCATATTTAATAGTTAATAATTTTTTTTATAAGATTAGTATAATCATTCATCTATTGGAACAGATGGAGTAGATTGCCATATCTAATATCAAATCATGTTAGATCAAGAGTTGAAAATGATAGAGTAGGTAGATTGCACTTGTTACATACATAAAGTTAAAAAGAAAATGATAGAGTTATATTAATGAACGGTGCCAGTAGTATAACATGTCAATTCATAATAACATCATCAAATCAAGAACATGAATTTACCAACGCAATTTATGCCAGGGAGAATCTATCTACCGAAGACAATGTAGCTAAGGATTCCTTAGATTGTACCATAAAAGATGACATGAACAGCAAAAGTTGATAAAATTTTAATTTGTTTCAAGGGTTTAATTTTCATTATCAATACAAAAACTTCATCGATAATAAAAATGGCATATGCGAGGAAGATAATATAATATTCGAAAAAATTGCCGTTACGAGAACGTGCCACGTGTGACTCTACATGGCAACTTGCCATAGCATCTTGGAACCATCCATACACATCCATCGCCACAACCCCACTCTTCTCTTCTCCCATGGTGCTTCTTCATCATCATCATCATCATCATCATCACCATCTTCTTCTTCCTATTCAATTCAATGATCCATGTTAAGATTCCATCTTCAATCTCTTTCATTTTCCATCTCTCAGCTCAAACTAATAACAGCCACTTCCACAATCTCAAATAATTAATAATAAGTGTGTCTCTTTGGGATAGAACAAACCCATCAAATATTTTTTCATTGGGTCATTTTTCCACTAATAAATTTCAAATTTTGATATCTGGGTCATTTCATATTCCCTTTATCAGGTATCACTAGTTGTTCCCTCAAAATTTGGATCTGTTTCTCATAGGAGCTTTTTTTTGTTCCTATTTACTATTAATATAAATATTATTATTATTATTATTGGTTTGTGGTTAATCTTGGAATTTTTGTTTTATCATGTTAACGTAATTTGAAATCATAAACTTACAAAGAAAAAACACTGTGTGTGTGTTTGTGGATTGTGTGAAAACATTTGAGAGTTGTGTATGATGTGATGTGTAATAAAGCGTTTCAATGTTTGAGCGAGTCTGAGAATACTGTTATTGATCATAGACAACAACACTTTATGATGATGGATAGTCCCACGGCCACTAGGTCACCGGCCACCACTGGTTCGGGTCCCGGTTCAAACGATGATGGCCGGCGTGTTAAATTTTTATGTAGCTTTCTAGGTAGCATAATGCCACGTCCACAAGATGGGAAGTTACGTTATGTGGGTGGAGAGACACGAATTGTGAGTGTTTCTAGGGATATTTGTTTTGAGGAGTTGATGGGGAAAATGAGGGAGTTGTATGAAGGTGTGGCTGTGTTGAAGTATCAACAACCTGATGAAGATCTTGATGCACTTGTTTCTGTTGTTAATGATGATGATGTGGTTAATATGATGGAAGAGTATGATAAGTTGGGTTCTGGAGATGGGTTCACCAGGCTTAGGATTTTCTTGTTTTCGCAATCCGAGCAAGATGGTTCGGCACATTTTATTGATGGGGATGATCCTGAGAGGAGGTATGTGGATGCATTGAATAGTTTGAATGATGCTTCTGAGTTAAGGAGGTTGCAACAAATGGAGTTTCCGTTGATTGGTACTGTTGAGGATATCCATGTGGGTGATCAGTACATTAGTCCGGTCGGTATGGAAAATGGGATTCTTAGTCAGAGAAGTGGGGAGCTAGCTATGTCACAATATGGTTTGCATCATATGCCTATTCAGCACCAGCAACCTATGGGCCAGAGGTATAATGAAATTGATGCTCCGTGGAATTCTGGTTATTACTCTCCTAGGCATCAAGGTCAGTGTCACCACGATTCTAGAACATCATTGGTTGAGTATCCGTCTTCACCTTCTGGTGCAAGGTACCGAATGCCGTTTCCTGAGATGCCAGATAAAGGAATTGATAGAGTGTCGGATGAGTATGCTCGACATCACGTAAACCACCATCCTGTGTATGATAATCAACCGCAGTATCCGGAAAACGTTGTTTGGTTGCCGACTGGACCAGCACATGGTGGCGATAAGTCTGGTTTTCCAGGCAACGTTCTTCATGGTTCCCATGCTCTTGATGGGAATAATATATGCGAGCACTGTCGTATGAGTTTTCAGAGGCCTCAACCACATTTGGAGCATCCTAACATGCTTCCACCTGTTGCCATTCCATGTCCAGAATGTCCTTCAAGCAGGGATGCTCTCATAGTGAATGCTGATGCCAAGTTACAACCTCCTATGTATCCCAATGATACTCAGAATCATGAGAGAGGATGTGGTTTGCAGCATCAGAATTCTGGAAGAGTGGGTGATCATTATGTTGGTGATGTTCCTATCATTAGTTTCTCTCCTGGACATGGCAGTATGATTGATGGACATGCTCTTCCTTCCAATCATGTTCATCAACCGGTTGGACCTGAATTGGGGGTTGAACTGTTCCCTGACCAAACAATGGCTGCTATACCACATCTAAAAATTCCTCCATTGGAGGAATCCAGTGTGCAGTATGGACATCCACCTTCTCCTTATGGAGTAGATAATAACTATGCCATGCCTCGTGGACAAGCACCTGGTTATACACTCTGGAGAAACGGGCCGACTCCGGTTCACATTGGACCACCGCATGAGGCAACTACGCTACGTCAGCCGGTTGATGGTGTGATAAATGCTGGAATAATTAGGGGAGAGGGCAGTCCAGGATTTTTTGTTGGACCAGATAGTCAAAGTCTTTGGGTTGATTCGTCACAGAAATTTTCAGGTCATGATGGGTCAGCCACCCCAGAATACCCTCACACAAATGCTCCAAAGTTGAATCCAATGGCTATTGGTCTGGAAAATCCACACCCGATTATTGTAGATGCCATTCTTCCTCCACAGGACGTAAACGCTAGTACCTACTTGGAACCTGTGCAGCTGCAAAAATCTTCATTTCATATGGTTCACAACAACGGGGTTTTAAAAAATGATGCTCATTTGACTGAAGGGATTAGTTTGCAATCTATAAGTTTGCTTGGAGAAAGACAAGAAGCAAAAAAAGAGGATACAGTTGAAAAATCTAATGTGCAAAGTATATCTTTTCCAAAACAAAATCAAATTGTTGGAGATGTATCCAACACCGCTGCTTCTGTTGAATGTAATAATTCATTTTTGAAACCTGCATCAGGATGTGAACATGGCGAGAAAGTGGCTGATAAGGATTGTTCTGCCCCTGAAGATTCTAAAGGTTTAGGTGATCAATTTAATATCTTGCCTGAGTTGATTGCTTCTGTTAAAAAGGCTGCGTTAGAATGCCACGACGAGGTGAAACTTACAGGTAAAGAGAATGCCAATTGTCAGATGGACAATTCAAATACTAAAGAAGAAAAGGCAAATGAAGTTGAACCAGTGGTGAGAAAGTGATTTTGTTTTCTTCTTTCAAAAGTAAAATGTGGTTATTTTTTTTCCTGAGAAGTGTGGTGTGTCACATTGGTTTATATGTTATTTCTGTTTATTTGTTATGCAGAATGTTCATGGTGATTTAGAATTGGACTCTCAAAACGACCGTGTTGATACTTCTAAAATCGAGCCTACGAAGGCTGAGGCAGAAGCAATTGCCAGGGGATTGCAGGTTTTCATCCCATCTCCCCATAACCATTATGTTCATATCACTTTTTGTTTGAGGTCTTTTATGGTCATCCCACGTGACTCAGTTTTGATGGTTGGCTGATATTTTTTCAGACGATTAAAAATGATGATTTGGAGGAGATCCGTGAGCTAGGTTCTGGAACTTATGGAGCTGTTTATCATGGGAAGTGGAAAGGTTCTGATGTCGCCATTAAGAGAATAAAAGCTAGTTGTTTTGCTGGAAGACCATCCGAAAGAGCAAGATTGGTAATATTTAGTATCTAATAGCTTTTCATATTGTTTAAGTAACTGTTGACCGGTGATATAAGAATGCTTAATATTTTGTTCTAAATAGAAATGCACTCAATTTGTGTTGGATGAAAAAAAAATAAATCTGAATTTCCCCATTTTTAAGTATATTAAAAATAGGGAAATGATAAAACAAGTAAAAATACTTGCAAGTAGTTTTGTCTATATTAAAACATTCAGTGGATCCCCAACTCTGTAGTGACTTAATTTTGGTTGTTGTCCCAGATTGCCGATTTCTGGAAGGAGGCATTGATGCTTAGTTCATTGCATCATCCAAATGTTGTCTCTTTCTATGGTATTGTTCGTGATGGCCCTGATGGCTCTTTAGCAACAGTGACAGAATTCATGGTTAATGGATCTTTGAAACAGTTCTTGCATAAGAAGGACAGGTAATGCGATTCATGCGTGCGCTTACATTTCATCCATACTTGAAAATATTTTCAAGCACTGTAGTATGTATGTAACCTCCCATCTGAGAATTTTATGGACTGGTGATGTTATTTACGTTGTTTTTCTCTGAGGGATTTAACAGAACGATAGATCGACGGAAGAGGCTCATTATAGCCATGGATGCTGCTTTTGGGATGGAGTATTTGCATGGAAAGAATATTGTTCATTTTGATTTGAAATGCGAGAATTTATTGGTAAATATGAGAGATCCACAGAGGCCTGTCTGCAAGGTACTCACAAGCATTGCAATAAAATAATTCATTATCTACTCTAAATAGACAAATTTCATATGGAGGTACACACACAGACAACAACCTGCTAGAAGAGATTGAGACAATGTCTGTGTTTTTTCAGATTGGTGATTTGGGTCTATCAAAGGTTAAACAACACACTCTAGTGTCAGGAGGGGTACGCGGAACTTTGCCGTGGATGGCACCTGAACTTCTTAGCGGGAAAAGCAATATGGTGTCAGAAAAGGTATTATCAGCATAGCTGTTTGACTTTGCGTTTCTAATATCCCTTTCATCTTTTCAAATGATCTTCTTACACATATACTTGCTTGTGCTGTAGATTGATGTTTACTCGTTCGGGATAGTCATGTGGGAATTACTCACCGGCGATGAACCTTATGCTGATATGCATTGTGCTTCAATAATAGGTGAGAACCAAGTAACAAACTAAATGCACATAGAAGTTTGTTTTGTTGCATGTTATGAGTTATCTTCCTCTTTAGGCCTTAAATTGATTCGACCATATATTCTGAAATTTCGAACCTTTTCCGGGTCAGAAGATCATACTGCCTATCAATGTTTACTATTGTCTTTATTTTAAAGGAGGAATTGTGAACAACACTTTACGTCCACAAATCCCGACATGGTGTGATCCTGAGTGGAAATCTCTCATGGAAAGTTCTTGGGCCTCCGATCCTGTAGAAAGGCCATCATTTTCAGAAATTTCCAAGAAGCTGAGGAGTATGGCTGCTTCAGTGAATGTGAAATAATCAATTGATCTTGAAACAGTCAACCACGCTTCTTACATTATACATAGTCTATGATTCGTAATCAACGGGAAATAAGGGGAAGCGTGGTTCTTCCCGTTCAAGGCGCCAACAAGCTTATCTTTAAAAGGGAAAAATATATATTTAAAGGAGCATTCAACCTTATACAAGCTTGTGTTGTAATATCAAGTCATGCCTTGGTTTAGTCAAAACAGTCTTTTATATTATTGCCTTTAATGGTATTTACCTTAGTGCAGTTAAGTGCACTTTAGTATGGATTTTCTCCGGCAGTAGCAGCATGGTGGGAGTAACAGTATGTCACATTGTGAGTGATTTTGTTAATATGCAGTTTCAAATTACCGGCTCAAAATATTTTTCTTTTGGTAATGAAGGTAATTCTGATCGTCCTATGCTGGTTTTTTGTGTGCAGTTTTTCACGTGATAATCAACTGAGGAGGAACCATGCTTTCTGGAGGGATGTGTATATAATTAACCAACATGTCTCTTGTGTTTCATATGGAGAGGATAGTGATGAATTATGCTTTCCATGTGCAGATGGAACAAATTCATTTTGTCATCTTCATTTTATTGAATTGCTTCATTATATTTATATGATACATATTTTCAATCATATGAATCTGCATACTCAATTATGTGCATTGGCTCTTGAAGCTGTATAAATAAAGTTATTTTTTATACAAAGACTTGAGTATACAACTTTAGTGACGTTTGCTCGACTTGAGGTCTCTCTCTCTAAATCTAAAAGGTCCATACAGTAATTGCACCATACAGCAGATGCAGGGAATATACATTTCCAACTTGAGTGACTTCTATGCATTTTTTTTGTTTAAATAAGAAAATAAATTGGTCGTACCTGTTAGGACTATACGTATGCCTTTTTGTAGCTTGAGTACATGCTTTGAAAGTCTGTTTATTGAATCACTGGACATTTGAGAAATTTGGAGGATCAATTAATGTGTTTAGCTGGGTGTTTATAAATTTGATTTTGGATGAATATTATTTTAACAGCACTTAAGCTTTTTTCCCCATGATTGTGGTTTTGTGATGCTATAATGCTCTATCATGTATTGAGTTTAAAGATAAATTATTTACCTTTTCAATTATTTTTATAGTTTTTATCTCTCTACTTTTTTTATTGTATATGTCTAGAGTGGATATGATCTATCTGGCCTTGAACAACCAAGGACAATTTTATATCTTAAAATCTCAATTATGTATTTTAAAATTAAAATAATAATATATCCAACAGCTGAGTAAATCTTTTTTATAGGTCTCCTTATTGCTGGATGGTTGGACTCTCTCATTATTATTTTGTAGTTAGTGTAAAGTTTTATGTTCAAGTCTTTTTGTGATAAATGAATTCAATTTGAGTATGCAATCTCACCCTTGTTTGTTATATACATTAATATGTTTGATAAAATAAATTTTTAATTCAAATGTGTTTGAGATTTAACTTTAATAATAAGCTTAGGATTTTTTTTTGAAAGAAATAATAAGCTTAGGAGAAAAAGTAGGCATCGTTTATTTGACATATTTTTTCTCTTTATGAAATGGGAAAGTCTAGCTCATTTCATTAGCAATAATATAATGGTTCTCGTGAGCTTAGCTCAGTGGGTAGGGACAATGTATAATATATGCAAGGATCGGATTCAAACCCCGACCACCACAAAAAAAAAATCAATATAAGATGGTGATTCGATAGAAGGGCGAGCACTAGCTACACATGTGGTAACCCCTTTCACACTGCAATATAAAAAATTTCCGCGATTCGAACCATTATTATACTTTGAAATAGCTATCGTAAACTCTAACTTAATTGTTTCACAAGTCACAACAAATTATGTCTGGAGGTAATTTTTTTATCGCTGGTACAATTTTTCGCAAAACCAAAGATCATCAACCATTAGTTTGACATCTTTCACAAAATTAAAGATCATCAACCATTAGTTTTAGTTTGACAACATCTTGTTTCAAATCAACTTAAAGATCTTTCATAATTGAAAATAGTATCACGAAATGGAAACAAAATTTAAAAACCATCAAACTTACCTACTGTATTGACCGATTTAAGCACACTTTTTTGATCGTATCGCAACGGTCCTTCCAAACATATACCATATATGTTTAGCAAAAAAAAATGCGTAAAAGATAACAATGACAAAGGTTTTAGTCACATATACGTGTATTGAAAATCAAATTTCGTGAAAATGGTCGAGTGATTTTGAGTTAGTGCTTTGAAGTTTTATGAATTTCAAAATTCTTATCAGAATAAATATACATAGCTACCAAATTCGTCAACCAAACAATCTCCATTCAAAAGGGTCATTTAAATAAGGGCGGGGAAAATTAAGGGCCTCTGAATATACTTTGGGGTAGGGGTGGTGAGTGGGTATATTGAATTTTTCTTCTTTAAATTCTTAGATAGAACAAGATAGAAATTTTCCTAACTCAATGGTAAGAGTTTAATATTGCAACTTCAAGACATTGTATTCAAATCCGTTTGAAGATAGTTATAAAATGATCATTATTGACACTTCAATAAAGAAAAAAAATCCACTTCACTATTTTTTAAAAGATAGAAGTCATAAAACTTCAAGTCTTTTGCAACCATGTTTTAGTATGAAGTATCCTTCCATTATTAATATTTGGTAGAAAATCTGATTGACCATCTTTAGTGAATGCCCCCTCAATCTCGACCACTTGTTTATTTCTATCCACAACATTCGAATTCAAGGTCTTGCTTAAATGATGCGAATTGAATTCTATTGGGACCAATGTAATGCAAGTAGTTTACTTATGTCTATAACTTCCTAGTGACAGTTTGGCAAGACAAAGTATCATAACACAATATACATGACAAAAATCACAAATTTAACATCTCGTTGACCTCCACTAATCAAAAGGTATAGATATAATCATTAATTTGTGTGTGGATGTAAGGTTTTCCAATGATTATATAATCAAAGTTTTAAGTAAGATGGATGCTGTCTGTAGCATCACCCACTCTGATACGTGAAGAAAATCCACAAGGTCAATTTGCGTGACACAATCATCAATATCTACTCCTCTGCCCCTCTATTAGTACTGCTTACTTCATACCTAACACACGCAGTAGACCTTTGTTTTAAAGTCAAACTAATTCAGCTGACTTTACAAACATATCTATTACTATTAGTATTATTCTATCAAGTTGAATCACCAACAAAAGCATTCACCTTCCCCACAAAAAAAAAACCCTTACATTTTACGTTTTACAAAAGAAAATAGTTAATATGACTATCAAATATACCCGAATTTTGAATAAATGTTGTGAATGTGATATGAAGAAACTCTAAAATAACAACTATTGATATTGATACAATCGCATTACAGCTAAAATCGTGGTCGCAACAACCATATTTGACCGTGATTTTTTACAATATCAAAGATTATGATGCAACCACGGCAATTGTTAAAAAATATAGGATATATACTACTAATTTTTGTTTACAAGGATATATACTACTAATTGTTCACCAAATATTTGTTATGCAAAATGTTTAAATTATAAAATGTAAATGTGATCCATTTAGTAATTGTAAAGTTTACCAATATTACTAAAACAAGTCACTTAGTTAGGCATTTGACATTTGTTGGGAATTTATACCTATGTTGATAATATTCTACAAAAAGTGCTTGAAACATAGATAATATAACAATTTGTTTTTTTTTATATGTTTAGTCCTTTATACATACGTGTTCGTTGGACTCCCAGCAATTAGTGGTGATTAGTGTCATGTTAAATAAGAATTAATATCAAACTATGTTAATGGAGTTTCAAGTCTCCTTGCAGCATCTTTGTCAACCCTGGTGACGACATACACAAGAGTGTGATCTTCTTGCTTAATCCTTGCCTTTTTTATTTTTTTTATTTTTTATAATTAAAACGACTTTATTTCACCAATGCTTATCTTAATTCTTCTAATTAAATGAATAAATTACACTAAGTGAATTACAGGTGTTATGATAGGAATGTTATCCTTGCTTGAATTGATCACCACATACCTAAAATTTAATTAATCATGTGTGCACTTCCTCAATTTTTTTTTTAATCATGTGTGTACCAAAAGCAGATATCAAGTAATTTGGAATAAACCATTAATTTTTGTCATACCATGTAAAACGACTTATCCCTTAAATTTTTTTTTTTGTAAAATGAGTTATAATTTGAGAATTTTTTTTTCCTCAAAATAACTTAAAATTTGGAATGGAGGGAGTATAATTTTTGGTTTATGTTCTTCATGTTTATCCTCTCATCAAAACTGTGTTTACTAACTCTTTTTGGTCTACTAGATGATGCAATTTTTTTTTTGACTACAAAAATATGTACTGTTCTTTTTCCTAATAGTCACTTTTTTTGTTTAATATGAAAATTAAATTGAGTGTCAATGCAAAGATTCTTAGTTAAGGAGAAAGACAAGAAGAAGTATGATATCTTCTTCCCAAAGATCAGAGACTATTCGTTGATAAAGATATTAATGTTTATAAACTTGGGAGCCAAGTGCTTTTTGAAATTTGATGGTTTCTCCTTGTTATATTTCTATGAGGGTGTGGTTCCAAACCTTTATTTTCCTGCTTCTTGATTAAAAAATTAATAAGGTAGAATATTTAATTAGGAAACCAAGGTCAATGAGTGGTGCCTCTTCTGAAAAAATATTGAATCTCAAAGACCTTTCTGTTTGGTTTTTACTCCTTTTTTAGTTTTGATACAGTTTCCTATATATTGTCTTTAACACGTCCTACCCAACTTGTCAAATAGGAACAAAGAAGAAAATAAAAAATTTAAATTAATTGGGGGTGTTTTGTTTGATGATAATAACCCAACTAATTCTTTGCGAGAGAAAAAAAAAAGTTAATGATCAATATTGTAACAAATGTTTGACTTTTACGTTTAATAATTTTATAATCTCTTAGCTACATTATTGTACAATCAAGCCCGAATGCGCCAAGGCCTTTAAGATATTTTCTAGGGATTAATTATGATATAATAACATGTTAGAGAGCTAGTAGTTTTTTATCTCTCTCTTTTCTTATGGAATGTTTAAAGAGCTAGCTAGAGTATGTTTTATTTTTTAGAACTTGGGATAAATGAGGATCAATGCATATTTTCACAAGTGATAGTTACTTAGAAATAGAGATGGAGATGAGATAGACCAAACCGGATTTTGTAATGCCTAAGTCTGACCTATTTCAAAAATTATAGGTTTAAACGTGACATATTACTCGTCATAGGATCATTTTTAAGGTATAGTCAGACCTTTTTAAAGGTTTTGATAAAGCCTGAAAACCTATTTTAACGTCTATTTCACACTAAGGTCTAACAACACATATAAGTCTATTGATAAATAGGCTGAATCTTATGAAAACCTAAAGTACACAAATAGATATACAACTAAATAATGAAATCTTACGAAAGTCTAATCACAACAATATACCTGCTACTTTTGTCAAAAAAAAAACAATATACCTGCTACTAAATAACCAAATCATATGAAAGTTTGAGTTAAAAAAGAACTTCAACAATATCAACAATTAAAGAGATATATTATATATGTAAAGCTTAATAAGCCGGTTTGACGGGCTTAATATGCTTTTTTGTAAGTATTGAACTGACATATTTGATTAAAGAGACTTTATAAAAAGTTTGAGCCTAGCCTTCTTATTAAACGAGTTGGGCCAGATTAGGTTTTAAATATGCTAGGTCGTAGGCCCCTGTCGAATGGTCTGACATGTTTTCATCCCTACTTGAAAATCATATTATTGATTTTTAATAATTTTCTTAAGTATTAGTTTTAATTTTGTTAATGGAAAGTACTATAGGTCAAACCGCAACTTAAATACCCGCTTATTAGTACGAGTGCGATATGAAACAAATACGTGGATACACAATTTTAACAAAAATTAAAATATGATACAAGAAAGATACGTTAACAAATTGTTTTTACAATAAATTTTGAAGGTATTGAATAATTTTTGATCTTATACGAATTTTTGTGAACATAATGTTATTTTGGTATTTTACATAACTTGTATGTGAGACAAAAAGTTGTGTCGTGGTTTGGTGAGAGACATGAATTTCAGTTTTTCTCCTGACCATTACCTCAAGTTTTGTCATGTCCTCAGTTTTACAAATCAAATACGGTACAAATTGTCTTGTCAAATCTTTCATTTTTTAGCAAATCAAAGTACCCTCGATTTTCGATGTTTTCTCAATTAGCAAGGGAAGAAATATAATAAAATGTGAATCTTTCTTGAAGCTAAATTATAATACGCGTGTGTGTGATGTCAAGAATTCTAGCCAAATTATAACCTTGGTTTCTAAGGTCGGAAGAGAAGGTACATGACTCTTGACAACATAAGAATATGAACTTATTTTCGTACAATTTAGTCATGACGAATAAGATGCTAGATTTCAATGGTGTCGTGTTGTTTCAAATAAGAATCAGTTGGTTATGATTTTGTGCTGACTGAAAACAAAAAAAGGACAGACACAATTTCAAGGCATTGACTCTAAGCTAGTTTTTCTTGCTTTCATCACCTGCTGAACGTTAGTCAAACACACATCCAAACACAAACGCATGTTTCTAATATTGTTCATTTTCATGGATATTAACTAGCTATTTTGTGGAGCTTGATCTTTCCCATTGTATCATGTGAATCTTCCATTATTTTCCTGAGAGAAAAATGTATGTCCGTACAAGGCCATGATGAACCAATTCATCACATTATTATTTCAGTTTCAAAGACAATGGTCATACTCATATGGAAATGGAATATATGAATCAATTCACTCCTAAGTTATAAAGGAAAATATGTCCCACTATTTTAATAAAGGGGAAGAGCAAAAACCACGCAATAAGCACATGGATATGCGTAATACAATATATTTTTACTTTGACTAAATGCAAGAGTGTGGTAACTAAGGTTGATCCAATATTAATAGGTAATTATGCAGCTCTATTTTAGAGGGTAAGTTTCAAATCTCTTTGAACCTTTAGACGTTAATGTCTAAGACCTAACTCACATAAGTTTTTCCATTAAGTCGTACATTTTCTATCAATTAAAAAAATGTATAACTAATTAAAATGGAACATTTTCAAGGATAATAGCGACAAAGTAAGAGGATGGAGGGTTCTTTTGATCAAATACTATTGTAGCATCATGTTCACCAAGTATTAAACTAATGGAGCTTGTGAAAAAGCAGTGTATTATTTTAATGAAAGAAGAAGAAAAGAAATTTATGTTACGTTTGTCTCGTTGCATGCATAATAATTAAACGCAAACTAATCCAAAAAGGAAGACATATAGAAAGAGATAGATGAATAAAACCCTAGCTATATTAGAAGAAAAACATAAGTTGAATTAATATATCTAATGAAGCAAAGGAAAGGGTGAGGTGTGCAAGACTTTTTGTCCTTTTAAGCATCACATCAGCCATTCTTCTTACCTATAAATCATTCTCTTCCTTCCAAGTAGTTTCCCAACAATCTTACAAAGCCATCATCATCATCATCTCAAGGAGAGAAAGAGAGAGAGAGAGATCTTAAAAATACAAAAAAGATGGGTAGAGCTCCTTGTTGTGACAAGGCTAACGTGAAGAAAGGACCTTGGTCTCCTGAAGAAGATGCTACACTCAAATCCTACATTGAAACAAATGGAACTGGAGGAAATTGGATTGCTCTTCCTCAAAAAATTGGTAATTATTATTTTTCTTAATTTTTTTTTACTAAATTCTTCTTAGATTATATGTATGTATTGATCACAAGGGGATTATTATTTTTTCTTAGTGGACAGTGGTTGTAGTACCTCTTGTACTTTTTTCATCGAGGTTTGAATATTTATTTGGCGATCAAAAAAGAAAATTGTATACTACTAGAAAAAGTTAATTTAGAAACGAAAAAACGGGAAATATATCTCTAGTTTTGTAGTATTTGGAAACTTGAAACTATTTTGATTATTAAAGTAATCATCGATAATTAACGGATAATTACAAAAAATTCACAGGGCTCAAGAGATGTGGAAAGAGTTGCAGACTTAGGTGGTTAAATTACTTGAGACCTAATATCAAACATGGTGGATTTACTGAAGAAGAAGACAACATCATTTGCAGCCTTTACATTAGCATTGGAAGCAGGTCCTTGTCTATCCTCAAATTCCTCCATCTCTACAACATACTACTGTTTGTCTTTTTTCTTTGTCATAGAATCTCACCATGTTAGAATCCTTTCTTCTCAACTAATTAAATTAATTGTATCTATATAACTATAGGTGGTCCATTATTGCTGCTCAGTTACCTGGAAGAACAGACAATGACATCAAAAACTATTGGAACACAAGATTGAAGAAGAAATTACTCGGAAAGCGAAAACAATCGAATAACAACAACAGCTTGATGAACCAAAAGGATACAAATGGAATAGATGAGAATTCTTATTCAAATTCATTAAGTAGCTCAGCTCTTGAGAGACTTCAACTTCATATGCAACTTCAAAGCCTTCAAAACCCTTTGTCTTTTTACAATAATAACCCTGCTGCATTACTTTGGCCAAAGTTGCATCCTTCTCAAGAAAAAATGATCCAAATTAGCCTTCAAAACTCTAATAACAACCCTATGATGCAAAATGCTTTCTCTTCACCACAGGTTGATCTTTTGGAGAATATTATTCCTTTGGAGAATAATAATAATAATAATTCAGTTACCTTCAATGCTTCTGGAAATAGTAGTAATAATAATAATTCAATCATGCATTCAAGTGTTGCACCAAGAGGAGAAGTTGTTGAGAAGAGTACTAACAATGAAGGAATTCAGGAACTGGAAAATGAACTAGATGAAATTCTCAAAAACAGAAAGATAATTACAATGGATGATGAATATCGTGTGGCTGAATTTGATTGTTTCAGAGATATGAATAATAATGGTTCAAAGGATCAAAACTTGATATGGTGGTCAAATGATTCAGGTGATACTAAATCAGGATCCTCAAACTCATGGGATTCATCAACTAATCTTATGCAAGAAGGGATGTTCCTAGATTATGAACTAGGTTATGGTCTGTAGTACTAAATTAAACATATGTATTTAACTTTCTGGTTATTCTAATTTGTTGCCTTGTTTGATCATAAGAATATGAGTTGTAACTGCAGGTCTTGTAAACAATGTCATGAATATATATTATATAATAATGTACATTGATGCTTGAGTAATATTGTTTTATATGCAAATGTTAGTAAATTAGTTACCTTTGAATCTCTTGTTCTTGGAGTGTATGAGTATGAGGTAGCTCCTCTAAAGTGGTTATGGTTGATAAATAAGAACATGCATGAGCTTTTTGAAATTTCAATGAAAGTATTAAGAAATCTTTAAAAATACTACTCAAAGATAAAACCATATTGAAACTCAAAGATCAATGTTAAAATAGAAAGTAGGAAAAAGATATCTAGTAAGAACACGCATGTTGAGGTAATCTAAATAAAAAATTACAAAAAAACATAAGTCTTAATTACACTCTTCAACCTCAAGTTTCGCAATTGTGCGATTTTGTTTCAACAAATTTAAAATAAGTGATTCAAGTCCTTTAATTTTAACCTCTTTTATATTTATTAGTTCCCATGCACATTTTGAGTAATTTATACTATATAAAAAGAAAACCATCCTTTTCAACATACTTTTGGGTGGAAATTTTCTTTCAAAAAATACCCTTAATTTTCAATACAAATAGCACATGTAACAAATAGATAAGAATAAATTTAAATATTAAAACAAATGTAACAAACACGATATGAATATATGTATATCTGTTTTTTTTCCTTCCTTTATCATTTAAAAAATATAACAAACTAAATGAGTATATTTATACTTGCTTTTTTATCATCCCAATTATACCCTTAAACAACTTTTTTTATAATAAAGATTGTTGTTCGTGTCATTAAAAAAAGCAACCAACATTCATATTTTTACTTTTAATCAAAACCAAAATTTCATAAAAAAAATACCGTTTATAATTTACAAACGTTAGCGCAATAAAAAGAACGGAAAGACGGTGCCCGTCTTTCCGCTAGTATTAATAAAAAACGCTGACATGATTAATTTTAATAATGTGACATCTTAACCCACTTGAGTTGACCTGATGATATTGACTTGAGAACTGAGAGTTTGTTCCTCCTGAAGGTCTCATGTTCGATTTCCTCCGGTGCCAATTTAGGTGAGCTAATTTACGGTATCTTTATGTGTTTGCTAACATGCAAGTTAACATTAAAAAAAAACCAAAAAAGAAGGGGAAACCACACGACCACTCCACCCCAAATCCTCATTCAACCTCTACATCAAACCTCCACTCTTTTCACTCTCACACTTTCATCTTTGCTCTTGTGTACTTGCCATGGTGAATGAGACAGGGCTACATCCAATGTTTTTGCAATTGATGACACCGATATATTTTTGAGGAAGTGTTAGAAACACTCTCTTTTCAACATTCTTTGTAACACTCACTTATTTATTGGGTACAAAAAATACAAGTCATACACTTTTAAATTGGGTCTCACATAAAATAGTGGCACCCTTATGAATGTTACCTAATAAATGAATGAATGTTAGAGAGAATGTTGAAAAGAGAGTATTCCTAACATATATATATATTTTTTAAAACTTGACCTTTAGTTAACCTCTCTTCCAATTTCTACAACATGTTCTATTCAGTTTATATATCGGTGATCGTTGACCTTATCCCCTGTTTCAATTAAAGATTCTCAATACTATACTAATATGTTTTCTTGAATTAATTTATGATCATTAATAATGGTCGTGGTCTAAAGTGTATGAAGTATGATGACGAGGAGGAGTGGTTTCGTTCGGTATTTGCCAAGTCTGAGAAAGACAAAGCAATTCCAAATGCGAACAAATTTTTCTTCTCACTTTTTACAGAAACTCTTTTACTTGAAAAGAATGGAGATTTAATGTGAATAGAGTGTGATTTTGAAAAAGATTAGAGGTTTGATGTGGAGTTGAAAGGAGGAAGAAGAAGGATGATGATTTGGATGGGCAGTCATGTGATTTTATTATCTTTCAAATATGTTAATTTTCATGTTCGCGAACGCATGAAGAAGCAGTATCGTTAAAATTAGCCACGTAAATATTTTTTAGTCACAATTCGTTAAAATGTGCATGAGAGACTAATAAGTACAACTGTACAAAAAAGTAACGTTGAGGGGTCAGAATCGTTCATTTTAAACTTGGATTTAAAAGTAGCACAATTGCGAAAATTGTGAGCCAACAATACAATTAAATCAAAACATAAATATTAGTTAACAAATATATTAAAAATTAAGAAAAACTCTTAGAGTTTGTTTGGATGAGGGAATGTTTGGAGAGAATCTAATGTTTTGAAGGAATTGAAATACTTTGAGGTGAATTCCATTGTCTGGGTAATAATTTGAAGAATTTTCAAAATGATGGAAATTTATGAAGTATTTTGTTCAAGTTAAATTTAGAGAATTTCAAATGACACTTAAAAGCTAGAAATTTCAAATTTCTCCATTTTTATAATTTTTTAAATTTTGCATTTTGGTCCTTAAATTTTTCCAAAATTTTCAAATTGACCCCTCAAAATTTTAATTTGACCCCTTAATATTTTTGAAATTTACAAATTGACCCATAATATCAATTTTTAAATTTGGCCCAAAAAAATTAAAATTTACAAAAGTTGTCCCAAAATAATGATAATGAAATTTTTTATTACTCCATCAAAACAAAAGTATTGAGAAATAAAATCATTTTAATTGAATCATTTGAATTGTCTAAAATTCTAAATTCTTTATAATTTCCCAATTACCTCATCCAAACACACTCTTAGACCTTTGTTTAAATGAATTTTCAACCGTGCATGTTGCTAGAACCATTTCAGTTTCGCCCACTCTCTTATTTGTTTAGATGAAGCTCAATTTTTAAATGATAAGTTTTCTCAGTCAAATGCTCCAAAAATATACAGAAACAATCAATTTATGTCTTCTATGGAATGAGCTAAGTTACAATGCTTCCATCACTCCGTGCATCAGTGACTCTCTGCCATGCAAACCAATGCAGTGAACTTTTCACATAGTCTCACAATTAGTGAACAATAAAAAAAAAAACGTGATTCACTTTTTAAAATAAGAAAAAGAGACAAAAACAAATTGATAGATATTAGATAGTATTGAGATGTAGAAACTATAGGCATTACGTAAATAGCAACGTTAGAAACAAATTGATAGATATTAGATAGCATTGAAATGTAGAAACAATCATTTAGGGCAGTCAATGTACCATTTAATGGCAATAGAGGACTACAAATATCATGTCATAAAAAATGTTATTATAATGGTTGTTGTGAATCCCGTCTCGAACCTCACACCAATGAATAACAAGGATGTGTGGAGCAAAGGAAATGAGTAACCACACTATCAATGTGAACACAAGCAACAACAACAACAGACTTAAAAAGTACTAAGTGTAGAACTAAAGACAATGACACAAACACTAACAAAGCATAAATAAATATGAAAGCTTAAAAAGATAAACAAACACACAAGAGATGATAACCCAGTTCAGTCCATATGACCTACTCTGAGGGAGAGAGCAGCTCTCCAATCCACTATGAAAGATGTTACAAAAGGTTACAAGAAATTAGACTTTGTTCTTAATCTCTACCCTTTGCTTGACTCAACACCCTCATATGATTTTCCCTCACCCAAGGTGATTACAATGTTTATCCCAACCCAAGAGACTCTCCTTACAAAGGTACTCAACCCTCAAGTTCCCCCCTTTTGTAAATCCTAGACCTCTTGCTTCAACTCTCCTTCAAAAACTGCAGAAAACACTTATATACTAGTCACAAACGTCCAAAATCGTGTCACGATTTGGTTCAACCGTGTCACGATTTTGCTTATCCAGCCGTTGTGACCAGTCCCTTTCAGGCAAATTTGTTGAGGAAGTTGTTGAATCGTGTCACGATTTTCTATCTCAGAAACATGCTCACTGCCAAGCCAAATCGTGCCACGATGCCCAAATCGTGTCACGATTTCTGGGCTTTTTGCATTCACAATTTGAAGCCAATTTTCAACATTCTCCACCTTGACTTCTAATTGGTGATGATGCTAGTTTAACCATCAACCACCATGCTGCTCTCTCCTCTGCTTTCCTTGCATCCAACTACTCCAAGTAGCTCCACAAGCTTCCACCCTTTGCCTCTTCAATCCTCGAAATGCCTTTCTCTCTCTTGAAGATCCTTGCATCCAACTACACTAGGATTTTAGGTAGTTCCACAAGACTACACCATAACCTCTTCGGCCCCCAGAGTGATCAGACCCGTCCTCCCGAAGATTCACTTGCCTCCAATTACCCTTGGTCTTTTCCGGTAATCCCACAAGTCATGTCAAACATTCTTCAACCCCCGGAATGCCTTCCGTCCTCTTGAAGAATTCACATGCTCACAACTAGAGCATAACACCCAAGGCCTCCATAGTCGTACCATTCCCGGTGTCACTAACTCCACCTCAAGTTGAGCTTTCTCTACCTCAACTTTTGAATGCGTACCCACACTATGCCTTTCGCCTTGCAACTCCACCTCAAAGGTTGATCACGAGTATTCTTACCACCGCCTCTCCAGGCTGATGTTGAGTGTTTAACGTCTCTCCAGACGATCACCGCTCTACAAGGCATCAATAGCAAGGTGAGAAACCTCACCTTCATCCTCCTTATAGCACACCACCAAAGCACCCGCATCCCCATACTCCTCAGACACAACTTGTGCGGAGTCGTCATTGTTCTCTGGACAATCCCTCTTGAAGTGACCAAACTTGTGACACTTAAAGCACTCATACCTCGAGTTGTTACTGCCCTTTGAGTTTCTTCGGTTACCTCTACCACCACCTCTTGAGACACTAAGGCCTTCACTGTTTTCATCCGCTCTCAAGTCCTTGGACTTGGTCAACTCTTTGGTTCTCAAAGCCGCTTGAACTTCTTCCAAGGTGACAGTACCTTCTTTGCCATAGAGCATGGTATCCTTAAAGGATTTAAATGATCTCGGTAGAGCACACAACAAGAGTATAGCTTTGTCTTTGTCCTCAATTTGCACCTCAATGTTCTCCAAATCATCAAGGATTTTGTTGAACTTCGTTAAATGCTCCATCACGGTCTTTGACTCCACCATCTTGAATGAGTAGAGTTTTTGCTTAAGGAATTGCCTATGTGCCAAAGATTTGGTCATATACAATGACTCCAACTTTGACCACATCGATGCCGCGGTTGGTTCCTTCGCGACATCCCTCAAAACTTTGTCCCCGAGGCACAAGACAATGACACTCCTAGCCTTGTCCACCATCTCGGTCTTCTCCGCTTGTGTCATGGTGACCGGCAACGCACCTTCACCCTTCAAAGCTTTCTCACACTTTTGTTGTATCAACACCGCTTGCATCTTCACCTTCCATAACCCAAAGTCATTACTCCCGGTGAACTTCTCGATGTCCCACTTTGAACCCATGGTACTCACTAAACCAATTTACTCCTTTGCCCCACGGTGGGCGCCGATTGTTGTGAATCCCGTCTCGAACCTCACACCAATGAATAACAAGGATGTGTGGAGCAAAGAAAAGGAGTAACCACACTATCAATGTGAACACAAGCAACAACAACAACAGACCTAAAAGGTACTAAGTGTAGAACTAAAGACAATGACACAAACACTAACAAAGCATAAAGAGATATGGAAGCTTAAAGAGATAAACAAACACACAAGAGATGGTAACCTAGTTCAGTCCATATGACCTACTCTAGGGGAGAGAACAGCTCTCCAATCCACTATGAAAGATGTTACAAAAGGTTACAAGAAATTAGACTTTGTTCTTAATCTCTACCCTTTGCTTGACTCAACACCCTCATATGATTTTCCCTCACCCAAGGTGATTACAATGTTTATCCCAACCCAAGAGACTCTCCTTACAAAGGTACTCAACCCTCAAGTTCCCCCCTTTTGTAAATCCTAGACCTCTTGCTTCAGCTCTCCTTCAAAAACTGCAGAAAACACTTATATACTAGTCACAAACGTCCAAAATCGTGTCACGATTTGGTCCAATCGTGTCACGATTCTGCTTATCCAGCCGTTGTGACCAGTCTCTTTCAGACAAACTTATTGAGGAAGTTGTTGAATCGTGTCACGATTTCCCAAATCGTGTCACGATTTTCCATCTCAGAAACATGCTCACTGCCAAGCCAAATCGTGCCACGATGCCCAAATCGTGTCACGATTTCTGGGCTTTCTGCATTCACAATTTGAAGCCAATTTTCAACAATGGTAAATTTAACATGTGATGTAACTTTGTTTTCTTTCATGGGAAATTTTTTCATGTTCTGTTTATTAAAAGTTGCTTATATAGTCTAGCACAAACAGATTCAATTAACATTTATATCTTATTCAATTTTTATTAACCAAATGGTTGGGATGTGGTTAATGAGCCCCCACTCTCCTACAAAAGACAAATCTTTCTGAATAACTAAATTTGAACTCCGGGTTATCGGGGTCTATTTCTCCTCAAAATCGGAAGGTTAACAAAAAAAAATCTTGTCAAATCTGTATGAGATTCATAACAATTTCCTTTGTCACGTCAAAAAGGTTCAAATAATGACAGGATGATCCACATAATTGTTGTCCACAAAAACATTTACCAATCGCAATAAATTTGAAATAATTTGGAACCAAGTTTAAAACATGAGGTTCAAAGAAATTCTTTAATTCCAAGTCTTCCCTACCTATTCAAAGTCTTGTAGTTTTGGAGTTATTTCATTTTTCTAACAATCAGACCCCATTTGAATGTTTTACACATACTTTCTTATCAAACATTTTCCAATTAATGTTTTTTCAAGCTTTCTTGTAACCCAACATCTTATATAAAACCACATTAAATCCCATTTGAATTAGATCTTTTTCTCTGATTCAAACAATTATTCATGATGACCATTCTTACTTCACAAATATCACTTATTTTGCTTCTACTTTTATTTATAACCACATTCCACCAAAGCACGTGCAGCAATCACACCATGGTTCAATGCAATGACAAAGATCACGAGAAACTGTTAACCTTCAAACAAGGCATCAATGATAGTCTTGGTATAATTTTAACGTGGTCAACTAAAAAAGATTGATGTGCTTGGAAAGGTGTCCAGTGTAACAACATTACCGGAAGAGTTACAAAACTTGATCTCAAACCTAATTTAGAAGATGAGATGAATCTTTGTATTCTAGAACTTGAGTTTCAGCAATAAATTTGATGTGGTAAGAATTCCATCCATTCAACACAACATCACACATTCATCTAACCTTTTGCACCTTGACTTATCCTTAAACTACCATCATGGATAATCTTCATTGGCTTTCTTCACTTTCTTCCTTGAAATATCTCAACCTTAGTGGAATTGATCTTCATAAGGAAACCAATTGGCTTCAAGCAGTGAGTACACTTCTTTCACTATCAGAATTACAGTTGAGTGATTGTAACCTGAACAATTTCCCATCTATTGAGTATTTGAATTTCACTTCACTTGCAACTCTTGATCTTTTTTGGAACAAATTCACCTCTCATTTGCCAAATGGGCTTTTAAATCTTACATATATGGTGAGATACCTTCAAGTTTGCTAAACCTTCCAAATTTGAGATATCTTCATCCCGCTTATAACCAACTACAGGGACCAATTCCAAATGGAATTGGCCAACTAGCACTTATTCAAGACCTTGATCTTTCCATGAACATGTTAACAGGTTTCATTCCTTCAACTATAGGAAACCTCACATCCTTAAATTCCTTATGGATTGGCACTGATAACTTCTCTGGTGCAATTTCAAAATCAACTTTTTTCAAATTCTCTAGTTTACATGAGCTCTCAAGGTCCAAACTTTCCATCTTGGATATATACACAAAAATCACTGCAATTTCTCCACTTATCAAGTTCGGGAATTTCGTTGGTAGATAGAAATAAGTTCTTGAGCCTTATAGAAATACCCGATGAACTTATTTTGTCAAACAATTCGATTGGTGTAGACATATCTAACCTAACACTAAATTGTTCCTTATTATGGTTGAATAAAATAATTTCACAGGAGGACTCCCAAACATATCACAAATGGCCCAGTTTGTTGATTTGTCTTACAACTCCTTCTCATGATCAATTCCACATAGTTGGAAGAACTTGAAAGAACTGATAATATGTTGTTTGGGGAAGTTCCATTAAACCTCTCTGATTGGAAACAGTTGCGGATCATAAATTTGGGAAAAAATAAATTTTCTGGAAACATACCAGACCTTGCACACAACATACTTTCAGGATCTTTGCCACACCGTGTCAACAACTTGACTCATATGGTTACTTTTCATTTGCATTCATGGTATTCTACCGAAATTGATTTATTTACCAAAGGTCAAGAATATGTGTATGCAGTTCGTCCGGTAAGACGAACTATTGACCTTTCAGCCAATAACTTGTCTGGAGAAGTGACATTGGAATTATTTCGACTTGTTCAAGTTCAAACATTGAACTTATCTCACAATAATTTGACTGGAACAATACCAGAGATGATTGGAAGCATGAAAAATATGGAATCTCTCGATCTCTCAAATAATAAGTTTTTTGGTGAGATTCCTCGTAGCATGGCTCTCTTAAACTTTTTAGAGGTTTTGAATTTATCTTGCAATAATTTTACCGGAAAAATTCCAGTTGGAACTCAACTTCAAAGTTTTGATGTATCGACCTACATTGGGAATCTAAAATTATGTGGAGCTGTACTACAAAAGAAGAAAAACCTAAAACTGCAACACTCTCTACAGAGAATGAAGATGGTGACTCTATAAAAGAATCATTGTATCTAGACATGGGAGTTGGATTTGCAGTTGGTTTCTGGGGAATTTTTGGTTCTTTGTTTCTTTTTAGAAAATGGAGGCATGCAATAGAGTGGGTGACAAGCTCTATGTTACTTTAATCGTAAAGTTAAATAGCTTTCGCCGAAATTAAGCTCCTGCTAGTTAAGGTTAGTGAAACCTACTTCATGTTTTATTAATCAAACTATAGAGTATTTGTTCATTATGTAATTCTATTTGAAACTTACATCCATTTCATTTGTTTCATATTTTGTCAGGTGATTGTGGACGTGACAGATCATGTATTGTTATGCAAATTGTGTATATTATTTTTCAAACAGAGTCAATACTTGAGTTGTATGAGATGAGATCATATCTGATACCACTGTGGCTGCTGAATTTATGTTTCACTTGTTGTAATGTTTTTGCTTCCTTACTCTAATTCTAAATTATGATCTCACACTAGCATCAAGCTATAATTTACATTTGGCTCTAAGTAACTTCAGAATCTTAAACAGACAGTATAGGCAATATCCATCACAACAGTTTTACAAGTTTAGGCATTCACTAATTCACTGTAATGCTAAAAGCATTATTGATCAATATAATCAAGATCATTCCATAGAAATTCTTCAAAATGTTCATGATGCACCATTTTCATTCTATTCAACGTAACAATTTGGTTTGTTAAAAAGAAAAACAAGAGATTAATTTTCGATTCACTACCGTTGTTGAATATGTAGTGCTCCAAGCATCTTAACTTAGATTGACAGATGTCAAGTTTTGATGTAAAAAACATTTCTGATACACGCCTCAAATTCTGCCTCGGATCCAAATGCCAATGCCAATTGTGCACATTCATTCAGTAGGCTATTGTTTAGAAATTTAAAACCAATTGCAAAAAGTGCAAGTATATGAGACAAGATAGCTAGTGATCTTATGTGTGTAAATGAGTTTAGTTGGCTGGTTTTGGTCAAATATAAAATGAATCAATTGAACAACTTTATGAGCAAGTTATTTTGGGTTGGAGCATTGAGTCATTGTTTGAACTAAATTGAAATATTTCTAGATTAACCACAAAATTTTAAATTACAACGCCTACAAAATTTAAATTTTATTTCAACAGAACGGGTTCCCAAGTTCGATGGTTCAAAATCATAAACATGTGACTCGAACCAAACCAAACGTTTCCAGATGAGTTGGGTTATTGAATTGATTGGGTAGTCTCGTACCCATGAACACCCCTGTGTTTTTTAAAACTTCAACTAGTGACAATTTGTATCAAAGTAGTGAAATCCATTGCAGAGGTACCACTTTGTTCAACAACAGCTTTGAATGCCGACTCCTTGAGTTTCACAATCTTCTGGCGCATTATCCCTCCTTTCTCACCTGACATGGTCAATTCCAAAGCTTTCTTAGTTGATTCTTTAGTCAAAACTCCATTGTCAACACCCACACCAATCTCCAAAACACTTTCTGTAAGTATTGTATTCAACCTTTGATCTCCGAAAAAAGGTCTACTAATCATTGGCACACCACCAACAATGCATTCCAACACAGAATTCCACCCAGAATGTGTCAAAAACACACCAACTGATGAATGTTTAAGGATTTCAACTTGAGGAGCCCATGCAACAATTTTACCTTTTGTTTTTGTTCTTTCCAAAAACCCTTTTGGCAATTTTTCCTTAGGATCACCCCTAAAGGACCAAATAAATGGAAATCCACATTCTTCTAAGGACTCTGCCAATGCAGTGAGCTCATGAGGTGGGGGTGTAACCACACTTCCAAAGCTTATATACACCACTGAAGAATTCTCATGCTGGTTCAACCATGCTAAGCACCCGTGTTCATCGGAAACCTTTAGCTGTGGTGTAGTCAAGTTGAATGGACCAACATTTAGTAATAATTTGAACTTGGAATTTAACTCATTCTCAATAAGAGGGTGTATTGTAGCAAATGAGTTTATGGCAACTGCATTCGCTCGTGGTAACTCTAGTCCCATTTTGTGTAACATTGTTGCAAATGGTACATCTATATCTTTTATTACTCCTTCAGGCAAATCAGAAGCCTTTAGCTCGGGAAAACCAGGAAGAACATCGATACTTTTGACATCATGGACTACAAGACAAGAACAATCAAATCAAATTCTTAAAAATTGAAGATTAACTAGCCAGCTGGTCAAATAACTTTACATTGAAGTTGAAGTTCATGTATTAGTACATACTCCATTAATTTGTACAGTAAATTATTATTATTATTATTATTTTAAATGTCTAACTAGTCGCAAGATTTGTTAAGTAATAGTATAAGAAATTAATCAATTCAAATTTTCTGTTTCGTAAGTAATTTTACTACTAGAAAAATTGAATTATAGAAAAAAATAGAAATGTATACATACAATTTAATTTAAATATACTCAGGATATATAATTTGTTTATAAACACATTTAATCAAATCATACCATATAGATATTTATTAATAAATTTCAAACACACTTCCTTTGACCTTTTATATAAGAGAAATATAGATTAACAAAAATTGAGGTATTAATATATGCTACCATATACCAAATACACAACTTTTATCGACTCTTGTAAAAAGGACAAAAATGAGTATAAGATAGAGTTGCGAAAATGAGTTAGCCCGTATAGACTAGCCCGCCAACCAAGCCCGGTGAGTTGCAGAATAATTTAGGTCAAAGATGTCTCATGGTCTTTTTAGTTAAATGTTTGCAATAAGTTAGTCTTTTAAATATTTTTATGTAACAAATTGGTGTTTCAAGTCATAAAATGTCAGCAACATTACTCCATTAAGTCATAAAATGTGTGCACCATTACCCTCTTCTCATTAAACTCGATTAAAAAGTGATTATATATCTGTTTAATGTTAAGTTGGTATGTTCAAATTATCCCTCTTAATGTTAAGTTGGTTAGTAGTCATGTTTAATGTTGTAATTTTTTTTCTTCTGAATTTGTCACCTCAATGTTGAAAGGTCTCATAAACGGTTTTTAACGGAATTGAATGAAAAAAAGGTTAACAATATAAACATGTAATGAGTTCAAATACCAATCTGTTCTATAAAAAATTTGATAGATTTCTCCCTTTGTCTCAAAATAAGTGGCATTGTTGACCATTACATAATATATTCATTGATGCAAATCGAACATTATTTTATACGCTATCATTTATTTTATATATAATAGTAAAAAATATGATTAAAATATATTATGTGAATAATACAATGACTTATATTAAAAAGACGGAGTAATTTGTTACAAATATCTTAGAGGATCCTCATAGATATTGGACCTATAATTTAATTTGATGTATGTACATGAATGATTGTGAACCGCACACACTGTAATTTGTTTGCACTGGATCCAAAGAGTACCGGACTAACGTGCCTATGTGACTTTTTGCTTTTAAGTGTAGTTATATCATTTGGCAGTGCCAATGGTTGAAAATTTGAAATCGTGGCCTGAAGTTTGTGATTAATGCACAACATGATTAGTACTACTTTTCTCATGTCATGTCCTTCTATTTTTGTTTCCAATTCCTTTTCTGTTGTATATAAAAATTAAGGTTAATTAAATAAATCATCATTGTAAATATTTATAATTTTCTTTTTAGTTCTGACAAAATAAAATCACATTTTTTAATCTTTATAAAAATTTTCGTCATTATTTTTAGTCTTTGTAAAATTTTCCATATTTTTAGTTCGTGTAAAAATTCTGCGTCATCATTTTTGGTCCTTAAAATACTAAATGAAAATGTAACAGAAACTAAAAAGTATGATTTTATTTTGTAGAGATTAAAAACAAAATTCTAAATATTTATAAAGACCATTTTAATTAACCTATGACTATGATTAACTTTGTACTGATAGTACTTTTCTTTTAAACTCCTAGTGATGATCATAGTACTAACATTGCCAATTTGTCAAAAATAGTGAAAGTTTTACAAAATGAATGGCCAGTTTTATACTACACCCAAGTTTGGAATTCCATATATGTATAATTTTAATTTTTTATTTGTAGTATAATTATAATTAATTGGTAATAATATAAAAACAATTAGAACCTCTTACTCAGGTTCTGAATCTCTGTCACTGTCTATATGTATAAAGTAAAGGTACATATAAACTAATTTCATAAGAAATATAAAATCTATTTCTAATTTTATCACTAAATATTGTGACGAATTAGAATGTTTTTCTTCTTCTAATTATAGCTAATTCAAATTCCATGTAGTAATTTCTTAAAAAGCACAAGAGTCCAAGATATAAATAGTTAAACACCCTCTGCCAAAAAATAAATAAATAAATAGTTAAATACCAATAACTTTAATTAAGAAAATCAAGAAGATTTGTTGATCAAATTAACAATTTGTGTACCTTCCTTGGAACCTGTCTTTTCTCTGATAAGATCTGTGTAAACATGTGTAAGAAGAGAGTGAGGCCCTGCAGTCCAAAGAGGAACCCATTTGGCATGCATTTCCTTAGCTAGGTCAGCACCAAACCAATAAAATGCATCAGTAACCAAACAAGTAATGTTCTTCCCTGTCTCTGCCACAGCTTCATCAATAACATGCTTAAAATTCTCTTGCATGGCCTTAATGAAAAGATAAATTGGTTCACGTGGATTCCCAGAAGGTACGTAACCTTCTGGTAACCCATCATGAACACTATAATGCTTTATGTTAGGAAGAAACTCATTTGACCTAGAAAATAAAGTTTGATTTGTTGTGGTTGTGCAGAAGAATGAAAATGTAACTTTAGGAGTCTCTGTAGCAATTCTTTTCACTAAGCTAAGGAGTGGAGCAGCATGTGTGCCAAATGGGAATGCCAAAACAGCCACATGTAATAAGTTGTTACCATTGATTTCACCTTTCAAGATAGACATTTAGTAGAAGAAATTGAGAGAAGAGAAGAAGTGAATGTAAGAAAAAAATTAAGTTGGAAAGCACAATTTAAGGAAGAAGAAAATGCCAGGGCAGTGGGAAGTGAGAAAGAAGACGTGCCCCAAACAGAGCCTTATACTAGCTAGTGGTATGTTTACGGTCTATTTTATCCCCACAACAATAAATGTTTGCATGGAAATGCTAATGATATAAAATTTCTATTTTGAAAATTGTTCGTTCAATTTTTAAAATTTTGTTTTCTTTAATGTTTTAGATATTTAAAATTGGTTTTCTTTACATATTTTTAATATTCTTAATAGTACTTTCTCTGAAATAAAATATAAACAAAAGAGGTAATTAAAAAAATCAATGTATATAATTGAAAATTTAGTCCACATACAACAACTTTTCATACATATTTTGTTTATACTTCATTTTGAAGAGAGTATATGTCCCTATACTTCTTCCGTCTCAAATTAAGTGTACCTTTTGATTTTTATACGATTATTAAAAATTTATTAATAATGTTGATTTCAATGATAAAATATGTTTATTTATTAAAATATTTTTATTAATTATAATTAATAAAATAATTAGATGATTGAAATTTGATAAATATATACTCCCTCCATTTTTAAATAAAAACAAAATTGATTTTTAGGTTCATTCATTTAATGATGTATGTGGTCCATATTCTGAACCACATACATCATTAAATGAATGAACCTAAGAAATCAATTTTGTTTATATTTAAAAACGGTGAGGATATATGTTAGTGTAAGAAAAATTATAATTATGAGAAGGGACAATATTTAGGACAGATATTAGGCTAGTAAGAGCGCAATTTCACCGAGGCTCTCCACAACAATCTGTGTCCACAAGTTTATTTTTGAAAAATTGTGTCCTCCAATTTTACCAACCAACGAAAGAGAGTGAGTACTGGTACTTTCCTTATGTTTTTGATAAATTGAGTCCCCCAATTTAACCAACTAACGATGGTAAAAAGTTTCCACGTAACACGTTGTATAATAATGATGATCTTTTGACTAAGAATATGTGAGCCACACAAAAAAAAAGTTACTTTTATTCAACTAATTCTTTTTATTTATATTAAAAATGTTAACTAATGTCTATAAAGTGCTAGTTAAGAGAAACAAATATAGTACAAGTATCTTAAAATTTAGGTAGTTGAAGTTTAAAAAATTATATTTTTAATACAATTTTTTTTTCCCTTAACTTATACCCTGAAGCCCTAAAACACTAGTTAATAAAACCCTATTTATATTGATCAAAATCATACCCTTACCGTACTTAAGAGGTCTAAATCTATACCACTTAAACCAATTCATTTTGGTTAACTTCAATATTTTAGATGCAACAAAACATTTATTTTGCTTGGAACTTCAAGGCTCGAAATTCACATTTGTGGCAATAAAATAGAAATTCATAGGTGTTTATTAAAATTTACATTATTTTATTTTTTTTCACTTATTTGTCTTTCCAAATCATTTTGATTTTTACGATAAAAAGATCATTTTGATATGAGATTGTGATCAAATAAGTCTTACTCTTCCTACTCTATTCAAGAGAGGGTTTAAGACTAATTTTTTAACGTGGTTAAAATAATTGTTAATATTTTTTTCACAAGACAAAATAAATTATATTAACAACAAAAAATGTTCATAATAACACGAAATGTACTAAAGAAAACCACCAGAGTTTAATTAAAAGAGAAAAGTCAACTCAAAAAAGATAAAAAGAAAGAGGGTTGTTAATCAATGCCCAAATAAAAGGGTTGTTAGACCAATATTAGTTTAAAATATGAGTAATTTTTGCATGGTCTCGAACATAACACGTCATTCTTGATCCTGACAAATAAAATGTGACACGTGCTATTTAAATAAATAAAAAATGCTAAAACTCTGGAGTGCACAACACAGCCACGGTGGAAGCCAATCTCTTTCAGCCAACCACGACCCAATATCACCACCATCAATGAAATCAACGGAAACAATTTTAACAGAGGACAAGATGGAGGAAAAATAAATATATTAACAAACCCAAACATATGTCTAAGTTATTGTTTATGATACCAATTTACTCCTATAATTTTGAGAATTTATTCTTCACCACCTATTAGCTATTCAATTGTATCTCAAAGAATGTTATGGATATTCTTTCTATTCCATAGCATGATTTAATTTCAAAATTTAATTTGATTAAATTTCTGACACAAACCGCCTCACTGCTCCCCACAAGCTTGATGATTGCTTCACAGAACCATAATTGTTCTTATTCTTCTTCCAAATGATTGGATGAAGGTTAATTAGGTCGGTGATAAGCACCGAGAGGTTTATCTTTTCGACAAAGTTGTTCTTGGATAAACAAACAACATAATTGTTGGAGGCTGAGCTTAAACTTCTGGCGGTGGAGATCCGACGCATGAAGGAGAAAGAGAGCGAGGTTTCTAAATTCTTTCTTTTAATTTAATGAGATGATGTGTCACGCTTCTATTTGTTGAGACCAAGAATGACGTGTTATGTTCGAGACCATGCAATTATCAGCGTTGATGATAATTTAAGAGTGATTTATATATACATGAACAAATTTGATGGTTTAGTCCGTTAACATGTGTCTATTGAAATTTATATTATGTTATATTTTATTTTTTTTCCTTCCACTTATGTGTATTTTCAAGTCTTTTGATTCGTGATTGTGATCAAATAAGCCTTACTCTTCGTAGGAAATAAAATAATTGTAAATTTTTTTACTAATAATCACTCCCTCTGTCTCAATTTATAAATAACAAAAAAATCAATTCAGACTTATTAAAAAACTAAAATGTAGTAATTTAAGATATAATTTTTTGTGTTCTCCTTAAAATAAGTTTATGGATAGATGTAAAAAAAATTCTGATTGGTTATTCATCATGGAGAAAACATAAAGGATAACAAATTGAATGAAATTTGCATTTAATTTTACTTTGGAAAAAATAATTTTTTTAAACAACATAATTAAATATGATAAAAGTTGGTAATTTTTATTATATTTTAGGACCAAAAAAATGTGTTTTTTCCTATAATTTAGGACGGAGTGACTATGTGCTATTTTATCCGATATGATAGTTTTATTAGTTTATTTATAAAAAAAATAGTTTTAGTAGCTTTGTTTGGATAGTAGTTTTATGGTGGATCGTAAGGTGAGAGTTCAATTAAGTCCCCTACCGGTGGACCACCATGAATAATAACTGAGAGTCATTAGATTAATCAAGATCACACACCTTATTATACATTCTTTGTACGATATCACACCTCCCTTGTTTTCCTCTATCCTCCCACCACCACTCTTCAATTTACGGTCTATCTTTATCAGTTTTAATATCTTTTCTCTCATTCAAGGAATGCAACTGTTGGCTTCGATTCCGACCACTACATGCCGTGTTTCAACAAAATAATCATTAAAAATATTTGTCATGTTAAATGTAACATCCTGATATTTTCTTATACACATTGGATATATTTTCGTAGTAAATTTTCTTAACCTACTATGTAATCAACAACTTATAAGCTGTGTAAAGAATTTAAGAAAACTATAACACTTCATATTCATTTATTAATGGATTAAAATCCTAAATTTTATTTATTTTATTTACTTATTTTAATTGATCAATGTAACTATTATAAAATAACCATTCCATATATGATTTATTTTATATTAATTATTGGGTGAATAATTTATCTAAAGTGTGATGAATTAAGTGGTATGCTGACTTGTCTTAAGAAACATGGGCGGGTATTCACATGTGAAAAACAATTAAAATTCAATACATGCACACATATGAGGTAATTGTAATTAACCAAAACTGTTTTCCCTAATTTCAGTAGCTTCGTTCTCTCATTCTTATCCTTATCACGAATTTTAGTACTTGAGGAATGATTGTATCCTCTTCCCTCATTTATACAGTACACACAATCTTCTTTACAATGCACAACCCTAACCTAGAAAGACTATGTATTCCCTCTTAATCTAACTCCCCTCTTAGTTGAAAGGGAGGTCTGTTGTACCTCTTTTCATTTGCCTCAAATCTCATTCATTATCACGAATTGGTTCTAATTTAATTAGGAGCAATGTTCAGTTTATTATCCTATTACCAATAAGAAGTATTCAGCCTCTCAACCATATCAGCAAACTCACGCCTCTTTCATTGAGTTTACGCATTGTTTGTACCATTTAGATTCCTATGCCTCCACCACTTGGTCCATCCAAAAGACTTGTTAAGTATCTCACAAGTATTCATCTAGCAATCTTTTTCTAAAAATTCATCATGTCTGTACCACGCTATTTCTTGGTTTCTACGGATCAATCTTCAAAATAATTACTGGGGTGTGAGAAATTATACTTAGACTGCAAATTTGAGGTATAGAGCTGTGGCTTAGGAAGGGAAGCAGTCCAAGGTAAGGGCTTTTCCCCATATGTTCGTACTAAGTGTCAGGGCTATTGTTAATAATAACATAGTGGTAGCAATTTTTATCTTTTGAAAAGAGAAATAATTAATTTTTTTATAACAAAAGAAATGAAAAGGAGGAAAATGTGAGTATTATGAAAAAGAGAAAAATTTGTATTATATGTATAACTAATCAATCCTTGAAGTAAACATATGCACTAATCAATCCTTGAAGTAAACATATGCATCGGTGTGGTGCCTTAGTGACGGGTTACAATTATATTATGTGTGGATGCGTTAGTGGCAGAAATTATATCCGAATCATATAGTTATTTTATATTTTATGTGTAAAAAATTTAAAAAGAAAAATTGTAACACTCTCTATTTACAATTAAATAATTAATTAATTAAAACCGTTATTTATTTATTTATTTTTTCATCTTATTATCTGCTTTGATTGATAAATTTGGTGTGACCTAATAGATAATCTCCTACTTGTTGGCCTTATGTCTTTGACTTACTATATCATATTTTTGTTAGTGATTATTGAGTCTATCTATTTAAAGTAATAATATGCTAGTTAGATTGCTCCAAAGTTGATGGACTGTTGTACTGTAGTTAAAATAAATTGTTAAGGAAATAATAGTGGATTAATTGATAACTAATGAAATTATTAGTAGAATAAAACAATAGTACCACACAAACACTAACAAAGCATAATGAGATAAGAAAGCTTAAAGGAAAACAAACACACACAAGATGGTGGTAACTCAGTTCAGCCAATATGACCTACTATGGGGGAGAGCCTTTGTTCCTAATTTCCACCCTTTGTCTTGACCCACCGCACTCATAAGAACTTACAAGAGATTACACTAAAGGAAACTTATGATCCTTCCAATGTTGTAATCTCACTAGCCAAGATGATTACAATGTCTATCTCACCCCAAGAGACTCTCCTTACAAAGGTACTCAACCCTCAAGTTCCCCCTTTGTAAACCCTAGACCTCTTGCTTCAGCTCTTCTTCAAAGAATGCAGAAACCACTTAAATATTAGACACAAAAGTACCAAATTGCGTCACAATTTGCTCCCACCGTGCTGCGATTTTGCCTTTCCAACCGTTGTGAACAGTCACTATCAGGTAAACTTGCTCAAGAAGTTGTTTTAATCGTGTCACGATTTTCCTTTAGCAGAAACCATCCGTTCTGCCAACCAAATCGCGGTACGGCTCCTCAAAATCGTGTCACGATTTTGAGCATCCTCAGAATCATAATTTGAAGTCAAAAACAACATTCTCCACCATGACTTCTAATTGGTGATGATGTTAGTTTAACCATCAACCACCATGCTGCTCTCTCCAAAAGTGAATTACTCTTCAACAAACTTGATCAAGTCCAAGCAATGCTTGAACCTTGATCTAGGTAATGACTTGGTAAACACATTCGCCAGATTCTCTTCCGATGCCACTTTTTCCACCACAATCTCTTTTGATTCAATCATGTCTCTAACAAAGTGCAGGCGAATGTCAATGTGCTTTGTCCTCTCATGATACACTTGATGATTTGCTAAGTGAATCGCACTTTGTCTATCACAATGTATCTTCACACATTCTTGAGTAATTCCTAACTCACCAATCATCCTTTTCAATCATATGGCATCTTTCACCCCTTCAACAACGGTAATGTACTCCGCTTGAGTTGTAGATAATGCCACCACGGATTGTTGATTTGCCTTCCAACTAATAGTTGTGCCATAAAGAGTAAACACAAAACCCGATAAAGATTTTCTTGTATCCACATTGCCCGCATCTACATACCCCTCCAAAGCGTCTTCTTCTTGAGCTGCTCTTGTGTACTTCAAATCTCCCTTCAAAGATCCATTCAAATACCTCACCACCCACTTCAAAGCTTGCCAATGCACAATATCCGGTTTTGCCATAAACGGACTCACAATGCTAACCACATAAGCTAAGTCCGGTCTACTACAAACCATTCCATACATGATGCTTCCAACCCCACTTGCATAGGGAGTACTTTTCATCTCTTGCTTCTCATCCTCGGATTGAGGACATTGTTTTATGGACAGCTTTGTGTGGTGACCCAAGGGAGTGCTCACGACTTTAGAGTTTGACATTCTAAAACGCTCTACCACCTTATTCAAATAACTAAGTTGAGATAAGAAAAGTTCACCTTTGTCACGATTCCTCAAGATATCAATTCCAAGAACTCGCTTTGCCGGACCAAGATCTTTCATCTCAAATTCTTCATTTAACTTTTCTTTGAGCTTCATAATCTCATCCTTGCTAGAACTTGCCATCAAGATATCATCCACATATAAAAGAAGATAGAGAATGACTTTCTCACCATTCTTCAACATGTACACACATGAATCATATCCGCTTCTCACAAAACCGGTCTTCAAAAGAAATTCATCAAACCGACGATACCATTGCCTAGGGATTTGTTTCAACCCATACAAAGATTTCTTCAAAAGACATACCTTAAACCTGTCCTCCACAAAACCTTCCGGTTGTTGCATGTAGATTGTCTCTTCAAGGTCACCATGTAAGAAAGCGGTCTTTACATCAATTTGTTCCAACTCAAGATTGAAATAATTCACAATAGCCATGAGAATCCTTATGGACCAATGTTTCACCATCGGTGAGAAGATCTCATTGTAGTCAATCCCCTCCACTTGAGTGAAACCCTTTGCCACAAGTCTTGCTTTGTACCTAGGACCCTCAACTCCCGGGATACCTTCCTTTTTCTTAAAGATCCACTTGCATCCAACTACCCTTTGGTGTTTAGGTAGCTTCACAAGTTTCCAAGTTTGGTTCTTTTCCAATGACTCCATTTCTTCATTCACCGCCTTCAACCAATACTTGCTTTCTTTGCTCTCAAATGCCTCCTTGAAGTTTCTAGGCTCCGAGTCTTGCACATCTTCATCCGCATTTAGAGCAAAACACACCAAGTCCGCATAACCATATCTACTAGGTGCCGTAATGGTCCTCCTTTCTCTATCTCTAGCCAAAAGATAATCAGGATCCACTACCGGTTGAGTTCCACTTTGCTCCGATGTTGAAGCTTCATCTTACACATTGTCTTATTCTTCACTTCGAAGCTCCACCTCAAACTGAGTTTCCTCCACCTTGTTTCCGTTACTAAAATCTCTAGTTTCCTCCACCCAGCTCTTCTCCGGTTCCCAACTTGTGACCGCTAGTGCACCCGCACTTTCATAACCATCTTCATCGGATGCCACCGCAACTTGAACGAAAGAACTACCATTGACCTCCTTATCCGGACAATCCTTCTTGAAGTGACCTTGTTTGTGACAAAGAAAACATTTGTACTTTGATTTGTCAAAAACCTTGGACCTAGACTTGGACCTTGACTTTTCCTCTATGTTCATTCCTCCCTCTTGAAACATTCAAACCTTCACCGCTATCATCAACCTTCAAGTCCTTGAACTTGGTCAATTCCTTGGTTCTCAAAGCCGCTTGGACTTCCTCCAAAGTAGTGGTGCCTCAAAAGACTTTGGTAATGAACAAAGTAATAACAATGCCTTGTCCTCATCCTCCACATTAACTTCAATGTTGGCCAAATCATCAAGAATCTTGTTAAATTCCGCTAATTGCTCCGAGATCGATTTAAACTCCACCATCTTGAATGAATAAAGCTGCTGCTTCAAGAGTTGCCTATGAGCCAACGATTTCGTCATATACAATGACTCCATCTTAGCCCATATCGATGTCGCGGTTGGTTCCCTCGCGACATCCCTTAAAACCTTATCTCCGATATATAAAACAATGACACTCTTTGCCTTGTCTATCATCTCACACTTCTCCGCTTGTGTCAAATGTGTCGGCATCGCCGCTTCACCCTTCAATGCTTCTACACACTTTTGTTGTGTCAAAACCGCTTGCATCTTAACCTTCCACAACCCGAAATCATTACTTCCGGTGAACATCTCGATGTCCCACTTTGAACCCATGATACCAACTATACTACTTTATGCCTTAGCCCCACGGTGGGCGCTAATTGTTGTGAAATGCGGTTCGAAATCACACCAATGAAAACAAAGATGTGTGGAGCAAAAGGTAGTGGTAATCTTAGGTCTAAGTGTCTCCAAGCAACAACAACAAAACAGACCTAAAGCCTAAGTGTGGAGCTAATAACAATAACACAAACACTAACAAAGCATAATGAGATAAGAAAGCTTAAAGGAAAACAAACACACACAAGATAGTAACCCAGTTCAGCCAATATGACCTACTCTGGGGGATAGAGCAGCTCTCCAATCCACTATGATAAGATGTTACAAAAGGTTATAAGAAATCAGTCTTTGTTCCTAATTTTTACCCTTTGTCTTGACCCACCTCACTCATAAGAACTTACAAGAGATTACACTAAAGGAAGCTTATGATCCTTCCAATGTTGTAATCTCACTACCCAAGGTGATTACAATGTTTATCCCACCCCAAGAGACTCTCCTTACAAAGGTACTCAACCCTCAAGTTCCCCCATTTGTAAACCCTATACCTCTTGCTTCAGCTCTTTTTCAAAGAATTGTCAATTGAATTAATAAATACATTTATCATCTGGGAGATGAAAATATTTTGAAATAAATTTAAACATTGAAAAAGAAATACATTAAGTAATAAAAATTGTATATATGATTTATAATGAAAAACACAAACATGTCCTTTTACGTCATTTTATATTTATCAGCTACTTCAACAACTAATTTTACCAAACACTTTTTATTTTAATCAGCTAACTTTTCAGCTATAAGCTATCATCTATCAGCTATAAGCTAACTTTTCAGCTATCAGCTAGCTTATAGCTTCTTTTTACCAAACACACCCTTAGAGTTTTTAGATAATAAACAAATTATTTTTTTGTTCTTAAACGGGTATCCTCGTGTGGTTATCCAACAAAAAAATTACCATAAATTCATACATCTATTTGCATCTTTAAAAGAATTATTTAATAAATAAAAATACTTTTATTTATCATATTTTTGGTAGTGTACTTTTATTTATCATTTAAAAACAGGTTTTCATCCTCTTTTGTACCAAAAAGAAAAAACAAATTTTCATTAATTTTTTGTTGGTAATAGTTGTGGCGGTAAAAGGGTAAATAGTAGTTTTATTTTTATTTTTATTAGAGACTTAATCAAACAACAAGAAAATTGTGAAAGGACAACTTAAATTACACTCATTTACTTAATATATAAATATAAATCCCCTTTAACAAGTACTACTGTACTAGCGCAAGGGATATCAAAAGTCAAAACATTAGAAAGGATCGATATGCTACCAATCAACAACCGGAATGGTGAGTATAGTATAGGACGAACACCAAACAACAAGAATGGTGAATAGAGGATGAACATCAGCTACCAATCCACAACCGGAATGGTGAGTATAGTATAGGACGAACACCAAACAACAAGAATGGTGAATAGAGGATGAACATCAAGCAACAAGTACAATTAGGGTTGATCCGAATTTATCCGACCAATTCGATGTGAATTTACACATTCGGTTCAGGTTAAAATGGGTAATGGGTTGATCGGATGAATTTTACGGATTGTTACGGGTATACTCGATTTGGGTGGTTATTTTGGATCCGTCAGAACCCGAACTAACACAACCTGTTATCCTAAACCCGAGGGTTGGTTCAAATTGGGGATTTGCATAACCCGGATGTTCGGATGGTTATTTTGTTAGGGTCTTTGTCTATAACTCGGAGGTTGGTTCAGATTGGGGTTTTGCATATTGACCCCTATTTTTGGAAATTACAAATTTACCTCTAAGTTTTTAAAAAAAATTATAAGTTGATCTTTAAAATTTGAAATTTACAAATTGATCCCTAGTTTCAATTAGGCCCAAAAAATTTTAAAATTTATAAAAGTCGAAAAAAAATGATGACAATGAATTTTTTTAAGGTTAATAGTGTTTTACCCCTGTAATATAGGTCATTTTCGGTTTTCCTCTGTAAAACTTTATTTTTTTGGATTCTGTCTTTGTAATTTGAAGATTTTTTTTGTTTTAGACCTTCATGACAAATTTTGCCCATGTAATTTAAGGAAATTTCGGTTTACCTCCTGTAATTTGAGCAAATTTCAGTTTACCCCATGTTAATTTGAGCAAATTTCGGTTTACCCCCTACCATATCATTGATTTGGTACAGTTAAAATGCACTATATTACAGGAAGTAAATCACTATGTTACTGAGGGGTAAAATACTATTAATCGAAAATGACCTATTTTACAAGCCACAAATAAGTAATTACAATGGAATTAAAACATTTCTATGAAAAAGCACAGTATATATGAATTTGTTAGTACACAATTTCAACAATGCAATCAATCATAACCCTTCTCGAATTTTGCTTAGGACCCAATAGCATACATTTTTTTTTTTAACAACCACAAGTGGTAATTATGACATCTCAACTATAGATCACATTCATTAAGCTATTTTTAAAAAACTGAAAATAAATCAATGAAAATGTATAAGTAAGTATACTTGATAAGGTTCTAAAAAACTAACTAGTGACAATCTTAATCAACGTATCGAAATTATTTGCAGAGGAGCCATTTCGTTCAACAGCTTTCAATGCAGAATCCTTGAGTTTCACAATTTTCTCACGCATTATCTTCCCTTCCTCAGTTGACATTATCAAATTCAAAGCTTTCTTAATTGATTCTTTAGTTAAAACTCCATTGTCAACACCCACACCAATCCCCCAAATGCTTTCTAACATTCTTGCATTCAACCTTTGATCTCCGAAAAATGGTCTACTAACCATTGGCACACCACCAACAATGCAATCCAACACTGAGTTCCAACCAGAATGTGTCAAACACACACCAATAGCTGAGTGTTTAAGGATTTCCATTTGAGGAGCCCATGCAACAAATTTTCCTTTTGTTTTCGTTCTTTCCGTAAATCCATTTGGTAATGTTTCCTCTGGATTACCCTTAAAGACCCAAATAAATGGAAATCCACATTCCTCTAAACACTCAGCCAATGCAGTGAGCTCATGCGGCGGGGGTACTATCTGACTTCCGAAGCTAATATACACAACTGAGAATTTCTCACATTGGTTCAACCATGCTAAGCACCCATGTTCATCGGAAACCATACGTTGCGGTGTTGTCAAGATGAATGGACCAACATTTAGTAGCAATTTGAACCTGGAATTTAACTCATTCTCAATAAGAGGGTGTACCGTAGCAAATGAGTTTATGGCAACTGCAGTTGCTCGTGGTAATTCTAGTCCCATTTTGTGTAACATTGTTGAAAATGGTCCCTCTATATCACCTATCACTCCTTCAGGCAAATCAGAAACATGAAGCTCAGGAAAACCAGGTAGGAAATCAACGGTTTTGGTATCATCGACTGTAAGACAAGAAAAAACAAATCAAATTCTTATAAATTGTAGATTAATGATCCAGCTACTCAAATGATTTTTAGCTATACATTTGGGGTAAAAAGAACATTCAATCATATTTGTATTGTAAAATTCATTTGTTTTAGGGTTAAATAAGTAAATGGTCGTCCTAAATATACTAACATTTGATTTTAGTCTCCATAAATTTTATATAGGAATTAATTTCATTAAAAACATATGAAATCTATAATTTTTTATTTATGAAAATCCCTAAATACTAAAAGCTTAAATGAGTAAATTAAAGAAGATCTGTTGATGAAAATAACAATTTGTGTACCTTCCTTGGAGCCTGTCTTTTCTCTGATAAGATCTGTGTAAACATGTGTAAGAAGAGAGTGAGGCCCTGCAGTCCAAAGAGGAACCCATTTGGCATGCATTTCCTTAGCTAGGTCAGCACCAAACCAATAAAATGCATCAGTAACCAAACAAGTAATGTTCTTCCCTGTCTCTGCCACAGCTTTATCCATAACACTCTTATAGTTCCCTGGCAATACCTTAATGAAGAATAAAATGGGTTCAAGTGGGTGTCCTGAAGGTACATATCCTTCTGGTAATCCATCATGAACATCATAATGCTTTATGTTAGGAAGAAACTCATCATGGTCATTTGATCCAGAAAATAAAGCAGCATTTGTTCTGTTTGTGCAGAAGAATGAAAATGTAACTTTATGAGCTTCTGCAGCAATCCTTCTTGCAAGGCTAAGGAGTGGACCTGCATGTGTTCCAAATGGGAATGCCAAAATGGCTACATGTTGTTTTTCAACATTAACTCCTTCACCTTTATCTCTAGACATCCAGTTTTTCAAACGTGCAATTGAAAACATGTATAACTAAGATCAATCTTTGGGTGCTCTTTATATGTGGTGAAGCTACAACAAAGGAGGTTGCAAGAAAGAAAGAAATTAGAGGAAAAGTTACACATATGTGGTTGGAAAATAATAGTAACAAATTATAAATGTTAATATAAAGAGGTGCAATGAGCGTGATGGTAGTTAGGTGTTTCATGAATAAATGTCAGTGCTCTATGGGATCTTGTTCTACCTCACTAACTTCTCAATGCTATATGGGAATGTACATAACTTCTTGCAACTAATCTATACAAATTTGATTTCTTTTGTTGAAGAGACAAAAATGATTTCTATGTTTGTTTTCCATGCTAGTGGTTTGGGAACAAGCAATACTATTTTTTCTCCGAATATGCATATAGTTGCGCATTTAACGATAATAGTCTAAATATAGCTTTAGCCATATTCACCATACAATACAATAATATAGTTGTAAATAGTACCTTAAAGTTATCTCGTTCTCAAGTATTTTATTTTATTTTTCCGTTTTTTTCTTTTATTTTCAAGTTATAAGGTTTCATGAGAATAACTGACACTAGTTTAATATTATCACTCGGGGAGCCATGAAATAACAACCACTTTCCCATTTGTTATCGTCCTTTTCTAGACGAGCCAATTCTTGTAACAACTATATATGTTGCTTCGGTAGGGACCTCAACAGGTTTAGTCGATACCTATACAACAAGTACCTTCTACTTTTTATAATTTTCAACCTCATACTTTTACCACGGCTAACCTTGGGGGTATATCCTCTTGCGAATGATACATATATATACCCAAGCTAACTTTTAAGTTGGACAAATACATGTGGGTGTGGCAACGAGACCACCTGACGCAAGTTTTGCCTTATGGTAACCCTATGCAATAATGCAACCCAACAAAAAATGATAAAATAATTTAAATGAAGGTAAAAATGGAGCAAGATATACAACACAAAAGGGTATATCCCCTTAATATATTGTTGTAGATGTATAGATAAACAAAGATGCTTTAGGAAGTTTTGATTGTTCAAAAAATAAAATGATGCTTTAGGAAGGAAATTACAATTTGGATCTTCAACCGTTAGATTAATCAAACAGTAGAGATATTAAAAGAAAAACATAGAAGAATGCAGGTGCTTTTTTACCAATGTTTTTTAATTAATCACCGTTAAAAATCACTTGTTAAGATGCATATAACAACACCCTAGTGCGATTTCCTATCACCCCTCCCCTTCTCTTGTCAAAATTCTAAATTTTAGCAAATGTTTTTATAATGTTCAAAACATATTTGAAAAAGAAAACATTAAAATACTTAAAAATTTAATGATAATTATAAAATTTGGTTTTATAGAGACATAAAACTATGCGCTGGACAATTTTGTAAGAATCGAGACATTTTTTAATGACGCTACGGTACTAATTAGGCATTTTTTTTATATCAATATTAAGTATAAGAGCATTTAAGGTGTGTTTCACATATTTAGCACCGGAATCAGTAAGCACCCCTATTGTGGAGACAAAACGTTTGGTGCTTATAGAGAATGGTGACTATGTAAGCACCTTCCCTCTCTTTAATTTTCGTGGGACATACTCTCTCTATCCTAAATTATAAGAAAAAAAACCTATTTTCTTTATCCCAAATTATAAGCAAAAAAGACCAATTTTTATCATATTTAACTATGTTGTTTCAAAATATTATCTTTTTCAAAGGAAAATTAAATGCAAAGTGCATTCAATTTGCTCTCTCTTTTATTTTTTCAATAACCAATAACCAATGAAAATTGTTTTTACATCTTCCTGTGAAACTTATTTCAAAAATAACACAAGAAACTATCTTACAAACTACCATGTTTTAGTTTTCTTAATAAATGTGTTTTTCCTCTTATAATATGGGACGTAGGGAGTACTTAATAAATTGTATATAAATCAAGAAACTTTGTTGAAATACAATGACATTGAGTTATTAACAAGTCCTATTTAATAATTTTTCTCTAAAGTGCTGGATTGGTGATATTAGATACTTATTATGTAACATCATTGAAAATTATAAAATAGATGACGTGTACGTGCATTACCCACTTAAGCATCCAAAATGGAGTGGTAGATTGTAGATGGTCTAACCATATAATATAATATAAGCTTGATAAAATCATTAATGAATAATAATATGTCACTTGAGTGGAAGAAAAAAAACTGAGTAGAATATTCAAAAAAGAAAAGAAATTGGAAGATAAAATAACGGTTTTTTAAATTGGGTATTCGGGAACCCAAACTTAATTCTTTCTGGAAAATAAGGAGATCAGACTTATTATATCCAAGCTTTATTTCCCTTCATTCCCTCTACATTGTTTCAAAATATTGAACCGACTAGCAAAGTTTTATTAAAATCAATGCCCTTTCTTTGCTTCCTTCTTTTTTCCTCGACCACCATATCATATCATGTACTGCTTATTGGAAATTGTTCTTCTCCCTTTTAAAGTTGCTCATCCTTTAATTTAACATTAATTAACTTACGCTGGATTAATTCATCGAGAAAGAGATCATTTCTAGGCCCACATCAAATTACCAAGTCCATGATTCCCTGGTTTTATCTCCATTCTAAACTGTACAATCTGATGTACTGTGAGGTGGGGTCTGTTTTCTTTCCTTGTGCGATAACTTAGGCGGGAATTAAGGTTTATTCCAGGGATCAAGACAATTCTCTGCTCTACGCTATTCACGTTAATCCTTATTCAGCTGTTACACATTAAATTACGAATTATTAGTTCTTAGTTTTCAATGTTTGGTTTGGAGTGTGGTGCTCCTCAAATGGAAATTATTAAATTAAATGAATGACAATGCCAAGATTGTTAAATTGAATATTTTCGATGGTTATCTCGGTTCTAATAATATCATATCAGATATCTTGTGTTAGTTTTTAAGTGGTGCTTGCCATTATTATTTACAAACAAAAAATAAATAAATTATACCATACCCCACCGTAGGTGGTGCCATATTTTAATTTTGTCTTGTGCTCATCAATCATCATCATTTTCTGATCTTCATATTGTCTAGGATTAGGACATTGACTTCAACTCATGACGGTGTGAATGTCTCGATTGCAGTTTGCAAATTACTAAATGTGATTTTTATCCTTTAAGCAAGTTATTATGAGCTTGATCTCTAATTGCGTTGTATGAAGAAAATTCGATTGGAAGGAAGAACTCAATTTATGTGTCTTACATATTCTCTAACAATTAATCACTCGTATACTAAGATAAAATTTCATATCAATAACTTGATTACCAATTTTTTTTCTTTCAAATGTGTGTATGAATCAACTTTATTTTGTAACTCTGATTATCAGAAATGTACTTGTGATTTTGATGTTAAACATATATATGATAACTAAAAGGGGGTTACAATAACCCAGAGTTCGATAAGAAGATAACTAAAATCTAACTAAGAATTGTTCCATTCAAAAATAGTGAGTTATGGATATAGAAACACGTGCTATTATTTATTTATTTTTGACAAAAGAAACACGTGCTATTTCTATGATATCGCTTCTGTCAGCGGAGGGAGAAACAATTAGGAGATGTTACAACATGAACATGGATCTTGGATCAACGAACTTGAGGAGCTAGAGGCAATGGTGGTTGATTATTATAAAAACACATTTTCTTCTAATCATGCTAATCACTAGGTGTGGTAGACAATCAAAAGTATGGCAAGTTTTAAAGCACAGGAGGCCAGATGACTTCTAAGTAAATTTTTACAAGAACCAAAGGGGTATCGCTGAGAAAGTTTTTTGTGATATTGTTAGGAAGATATTTGAACATCTGGAAAATATCCAGGACATCAATGATACATTTATTACCTTAATCCTAAAAAAGAAGACAGCTACTTGCATGAAAAAATTTCGCTTTACAAAGTGTCTTACAAGGCCATTAGAAAAATAGTTTAAAAATGACTAAAAAGATGAATGAAAAAAATTATAGGCCCTTGTCAAATTAGTTTTTTTTTTTCTTTCAAAAAGGAAGACACGTTGTGATAATGTTATAGTTTCTGAAGAGATTTTCCACTCTGAGGAAAATATGTGGAACTAAAGATTGATGGTAATAAAGATTAACTTGAGAAGGTATATGACAGATTAGAGTTGTTGGTATTCCAGATCATTTACTAAATCTTATATTCAATTGCATTTCATCTTCTAGAAAGGGAGGGGATACTTTGGATTGGTGAAGTTTTTGAAAAACTCTTGTTGAAATGTTTTCACCATATTTATTTGTCATTTGCATTGAAAGACTCTTTCACATGATATCTTTTATTGATAATCTTAAATTAATTCATCCTAGTCGAGGTGGTCCAAATTTCACCTAGCTTTGGTTGATGATTTCATCCACTGCATAAAAAAAATTAAAATCTTGCTTGAAAGAAAGTGAAATCCAAACTACTTCAATCACGGCCGGTATTCAGTTTGATAAAAAAAATGATAAAATTCACGGACATTATCCAATCAGAGAGTAGTAGAAAAAAGTAGCCCATCCCATGTGCTAAAAAAGGGGAATCTTAACATAATTGGCCTACAAATGTGGACATTTATAATACCCAACCAATAAGAATTTAAACAGAAAATAAAACCGATAACTGTTTCAATTAAATAATCATCACAAAAAAGTAAAAATAGCTATGATAATCGAACATGGATGCCACTAAGGCCAACCAAAAACAGTTGACAATGCAGGCTTTCACTCATTTCAAACTCTCCAACATTTTTGCTATTTATAGAGTCCCTACACACATCATTTTGTACAAGTAACAAAAAGCAATACCAATAAAAAAAAACATAGAACATCCTCAAAATGAGCCTTAGGTGTTTTAGTTTCGCCTTGTTTCTGTTACTTCTCACATTCATTTCCCATGTGAGTGCCAATTATATCCCAAACAGAAAAAGTTTCAAATCCAGAAGCTTCAAAAACCAATTTCTGATCCCCCAGAACATTGCTCGGGCCGCCGTGGGGTTACGACCATTAGTGTGGGATGATAAACTAACACATTATGCGCAATGGTACGCGAACCAAAGGCGTAACGACTGTGCTTTGGAACATTCTAATGGTCCATATGGTGAGAACATTTTCTGGGGTAGTGGTGTTGGGTGGAATCCAGCACAAGCAGTAAGTGCTTGGGTTGATGAGAAACAGTTTTATAATTATTGGCACAACTCTTGTGTTGATGGAGAAATGTGTGGACATTATACACAGGTTGTTTGGGGTAGCACTACAAAAGTTGGATGTGCTAGTGTTGTTTGTTCTGATGATAAAGGTACTTTCATGACATGTAACTATGATCCTCCTGGGAATTACTATGGAGAGAGACCTTATTGAAAGGAAATGCCTAAGAGGGGATTGGAGAAAGCATTAGCAACAAGACAGACACAGCTCAATAATGTGACTATAGGTTATTAGCCACACCCTCTTTGTCTGTTTGGCATGTGGTCTTATTGATTGGATACTGTCTGTTGTATTAAATTGTTTAACTCCTCTGTATCTGTATCTGTCTTTATTGATTTTGCTTAATGTATTAATTATACCTACTTCATCTATTGTTTGGCTTTTTACATTTTTTTTAGTTCCAAACCATAACTGCATTTTGAAGGTGTTTATGGTATGTTTTTCTAAGGATTTGTCCAATGGTAAAAAGATAGGTCTTTAAGGTTTCGAATTCAAGCCTTGTTAGATGTTTTACATGTGATTTTTAACTTAACCAGCAGTGATTTTAAATCCATAATTTTCCTTAAATTTGTGATAACCATAAAAAGTGTAAAACACAGAAGACCTACACTACCAAAAAAAAAGCACATAAGACCCTAAAAAAACACTTGCAAACTGAAGTGTCTTTGGGATTTAATTTATAGTTGTATTCAATATAAAAGGCTCGATTATTGCCCAATAAATCTATTGTTCAACTCATCTAGCTAATAATTTATGTGAGTGTTAAACATATCTACCCTATGCTCAATTGTTACAAAATCCTTTTAATGTCTAGATTATATATAGGGGATAGTATTATGGATGGTCAGCCACAACAATGTCAATGGGGGAGAGATAAATGGGCACATGAGACTATGAGAGGAAATAAAGGTATGCGAGCGTTGGCTTATGAATACTTGATCAATGATCTTGGAAGAATTTTGACTTGGTTTTTGAACAAATTTCGGAACTTTGTGATGATGAATGTCTGAAAATAAGCAATGTGAGATGATACCCACCTATTCTCTATCGCTTTTGGCACCTTTAAGAGAGAGAAAATAAGTTAGTCAAGTAAATGGTAAAACTTAAAAAGAGATAAGATAGATAGATTTGTTAAAATACATCCATAATTTTTTATGCAAAGAGTATTTTTAACAACAACTAACGGATCCATAATTTTTGTATAATGAGCACAAAATTTATTTATATATAATTTTTAGAATTTGGATTGGGTGAATTTTAGGATGAGGGATCAATCAAGTCTCTCATCAATGAAGCAGAAAGTACACACTGTTAAATTTTATTCAACGGTTAAGATTTGATAATAATAAAAATGAGAATATTTACACATTCGTACATATGATCTTGCCCCACCCTACCTCTCTCCAATGGTGTTTAATGGTAGAATTTCACAAATCTTTAATTTTCCTCTGATTTTTTTTTTTAAGAATAAACTACTTTTTTCGTTTTGTAGGATCATTGTTATGGAGTGAATTTATTTGACCAGCCATTGACGAATTGAGAATAGCAATTTGGACGGATCTTAATTTGTTCCTTGAGAACTAATCTATACATTCATATGATTGTTATTTTGTTAAGGAAACAATTCAGTTGTCTCAATTATTATAACTTTGAGATGGATGACAAACAAAAGAACAAAATTATGTTGGAAACACCATTATTATTGCTATTTTGTGAAAAAACTAATCCCTATTATTATAATAACATTGAGATGGTGGGTGGGTGATACAACTCCAGTACCATATACAGTTAATACTTGTTACCATGTATGGTTTGTTCATGTTAGTAATAGCAGTTTGGACGACCAGTAGAAGATATGGACTTCACTAAGTTCATCCTTGCAGTGCCATTTGAGAGAAAGCCGTTACACTTACACAGTGAGCGAGATGGGTAAGGGCTAGATTGTATACTACGTACGGAATATTACAGATGTTTTTATTTTTATTTTAATCGAATCTAAACTGTTGAACAAATTTAATGGTGGAATCTTTCTCTGCTTCACCGGTGAGAGACTTAATTGAGCTCTCACCTTAGAATTCACCTTTGGATCGAGTCTAATTTTACCTTATAAAATAAGTGGAATTTTTAACACACTCTCATGTCTAGGACTGCATATTTGAAGTGTGACTCGAGTGGTTCAATAGGAGAGTTAAGCAGTCCAACAAAAGAATAGATTAGTATCATCTTAAAATTTAAGTTGAATCTAATTTCATCTTATAAAACCGACTTGTCATACCATAATCATCAAATGTGAGACTCTTACCAATAATTTTAAAATATTAATTAAAAACATAACATTATATTTTGATATAGAAATACATGTAATATAATATATAGTATATATAATGATTTTGTGGTAGTTTGTTAACAACAAAAGGGCCGGAGGCGGTGCTAAATTTAGTGGGTAAATTACCTCTCATGATATTAATCAATCAAAATGTAAGATATATAGGAAACATTAAATATCAAATAAATGAGTCAATTTTTCTATAAAAAAAAATCAATTTTAATTCTAAGGTAACTTTTAATACTTTTAATTTTTATTTATTTATATTTAGGTGTTCAATCTTAATTAATTTACACTATAGGGTTTATAACAATTAAAATTTCACATCAAATTTCTTTCATCTAGGTGTTCTAGGTTCTGGAATTGAAGAAATTTTATGAATGTAACTGATGGATTGAAAGACATCCAAGTGAAAGAAATTTGATGTGAAATTTTAATTGTTATAAGTTTTATAATGTAAATTAATTAAGATTGAAAATCTAAATATAATTAAATAAAAATTAAGGGCTCGTTTGTTTTAGATGTAAAAAAAATAGATTTTTCTTTGTACTTTTAAAAATAGATTTTTTGAAAATTTACTCAAAAATGATAGAAGTTATTTCAAACTCATTTGATATAGGTTAAAAAAGAGATTTTAACATTCATTAAATTTTTTCCCTAAAAAATAACATTCACTAACTTTTTCTCAAAAAAAAAAATCACTAACTTAAATATTCATTGTTTGATATTTTACATAGTAAAAATCACATAATTTTTCAAAATGACATCTTTCAAAAATAGCTTTTATTTTAGTATAAAAAAATTATAACAAAATGATGAAATACTTAGAATGACATTTTAAGATAAGTTATTCAAACAAATTTTTCATTTGATGTTTTCCTTGAAAAAAAATTGTTAAAAAAGTTATAACAAAAACATATTAGACTACAAAAATCTATTTTAAAAAAAGTTATAGCAAACGGGACTTAAATATTAAAATAGACTTTTTTTTTTAAATTGACTCATTTATTTAACATTTAATGTTGTGTGTGTGTATATTACATTTTGATTACTTAATATCTTAAGGGGTAAATTACACCTTAATCAAGAGGGGATAACGTAAACCTCACCTAAATTTATGCACGAGAGGCATGTATAAGCAAGTTAAATGAGAAATTAAGTGGGGGCCATGGCCAGCATAGTTGCAAACGTAGGTCCGTTACTGTTAACAACATACATCTTAGGTTCAACTCAAATGAAGTGAGGGTCATAGATGAACCCAGATTTCTTCATCAAGTTGAACCATGCAATGTTTGATTTCTTCAAATCTGATGTGACAAATCAAACACGACTCAATAGCATGAATATAGTGAACACGATTCTCACATTGTCGTCGTTTTAAAGTTTCATTTTAGTGAACGAGACAAACTCATTCGAGTCGATTTATGGACGACGGTACTTAACACATATCATTCTTCTCATATTACCTTAATTGAAAAGACCATCCAATTGGTCCTTCAAATCACATAGTGTAAAAATATGGTTGATCCTAAGCAAATTTGACACCACTATAATAGTAAATTACGACTAAGTTAGAATTCATTTTAGTCCTTATATTTTGCACCCCTTTGAAAAATAGTCCCTACATTTCATTAAATGTTTTTAAAATCCTCACATTTTATCTTCGTTATCAAAATTAGTCTATGCTGTTAATTCTCTAACGGAATGTTGATGTGGTAGTTAGTGGGTCCCAATTATTCTAGGGTTAAATATGTTTTTTGGTCACTATATTTTGCGTGATTTTTAAGAATAGTCCTTACATTTTGGGATCCACTAACTGCCACATCAGCATTCCGTTAGAGAATTAACAATAGGGACTAATTTTGATAACGAGGATAAAATGTGAGGATTTTAAAAACATTTAATGAAATATATGGACTATTTTTCTAAGGGACGCAAAATGTAAGAACTAAAAACATATTTAACCCTTCATTTTAAATAGGTAAGGTGGTTTATGAATTATAATGAACCAAACAGACCAATTTATGTAAATTTATGTAAGTTTCAGTGCATTGTAAACCACATAAATTGTTGATGCAATATAGTATTTCACGCATTCAAATTCTACAATTGAGATTCATAGCTTATGTATTTATTACATCACCATTTTAAAATTCGGATGTGTAAAACACAATTTTAAAAGAAATCATTTTGTAAATATGGTGTTAAACAAAAGAAATAATTTCAAAATACTAAATCATTTTGAATGATAATAATATTCAGATAAATTTATCATCTCTCATTCATTTCTACACTTTCTTAGTGTCTGTTAAATAGTCATTTGAGTTTGAATTGAGAGACTAATACTTTTTTTCTATAACAGACTAATAATTTTGTATCTATAAATTAATATTTAAAAACAAATAAATAAAAATTTAATCAAATTTAGACCCAACTACTTGAAGAGAACCAGTACTGCTGCAATGCAAGCAAGGTTTCTTATATGTTTCCTTCTAAAATATAATACCAAACAAACATCTTTCATCTTGCCATCTACTTTTTCCAAATTGGTTATGTTTGATCACTTACAAGTTACAACAAACAAAAGTTACATCAAGTGTAGTTGGGTTGGGCATCCTATGCTTCTCTTTACAAAGGAGAATACACAAATAAAAGGGGCTCGTGGGAATTTCAAAACTCATTCTTAATTTCTTACTTTCTCTTGATAAAACCATCATAAGTTCCAACATGTAAGATACCATCTCAACCTCTCTAACAAACAACTTATCACCATAACTCACCTCCTTTACTAAAATCATTCACAAGCACACATGGTTTCATTTCCTTCATCCACTAAGGAACACCATTCTTGTACATTGAAACCAGCAGACGGTGCAAGCTCCTTTGTGGAAGATATACACGAAATGATTTGTTCTTTGTTTACCAATTTCTTATTTTTATCTTAAATTTTGTATTTTTTATAGTCGACTTATATAAGATCTATGTGTTTTTTTGGTAATTTTTGTTTTAACCGATTTCTTATTTTGTAGGAACGTTAGCATGCTAATAACCCAAAATCCAATTAATATTACCATATGAGCATAACATGTTAACGTTGAAATCGTAATTTCGGTCGAGAGGAGGATAACTATTCATAATTAACGTGTTTAGTTCGGACTGCAAGATTCATTTGATTTTAAGTGACTAATCATAAATTTATATGTGCATTAGCAGTCCACAAAATAAAAAAACCTTTAACAAAAATTTTCCAGAAAACCACATAGATCTTAAATAAAATTAACATGCCTTGCTCAAAAACTAAAATGAATTAGTTAGAATTTTTAAGATGATAAAATAAGAAATTGGGGGAAGAGGTAACACACAACCTCTTTGTTTTAAAAGAAAATTAAAAATAAAAGCCTGGAGGGATAAAAATAACTCGAATGTCTGATTCAAAGCTGGAAATATTAAACTAAAAAAATCTAAGTTTGTTTTTCTTCACAAATTCATGGTTACCATTAACAAATAAACTTTGTGACTTTATCTTATTATTTTACAATGTTGCAAGTCATATATAAACACTATAGTCATGATTAACTCGTTGAACTTGGTTCATAAACCAAATGAGAGCTGAACTTGAGTTAAAAATTAAATTCGATATATAAATAAGTTGAACTTAAAATTGGAGTGTCCAGTGTTCGAACCCTGGTTCGAGCATATTATATATCTCTACCAACTGAGCTAAGCTCATGGGGACAACTGTTATTATTTTTTATTCAAGTGGTTTTGAGACCAAATAATAATTTGTGGTTTTGAGACCAAATAATTATTATATGGGTTTAACTTTTACCCATTAAACTAAATTAGAAGGTCAAAAGATCTAAATAATATCCTTTTTTGTAAAATAAAAAATATTCACTTTTGAAATATGTGAATCGAGCTAAAGAGTTGAGCCTAACGAGCCGAACCAAGTTGTTCGTCAATTTTAAATGAGTCGAACTCGAACTACAAAAGAGGTTAATGTCAAACACGAGTCGAGTTTCGAGTCGAACTCAGACGAGTTCGACTTGACTCATTTTCAACACTAGGCATGGCAGGGGGGTGGGTCGTGTTTGAGCGTTATCAGCCCCGCCCCCGCTTCCATGTACCAGACCATCCCCAAACCCTATCAGAAGTAAGAAATGAAACCATTTCAAAAGAGCAAGACCATTCTAATAAACATGTTTTTATATAGTAACAATATATTAAAAGAACCCATTTGTGGTTGGTCTGGTGGTTGACTTGGTATCTTGGAGTGTTCTCTTCTCAAGGTCTCAGGTTCGATCCCCTCTAATGCCAATTTCGGTGGGCAAGTCCATATAGAGCAAAACTCAGGCTTAGAACGGGACCCCCGCAAGTCGGCGATGAGATTGGTCCCCTCAGATTAGTCGGTCATTGGATCGGATACCAAGTTTAAAAAAAACAATATATTAAAAGTGCTTGGTATTTATTTGACAGAAAATGAGAATAAGATTATAAAATATAATAAGATGAATTTTAATAAGCGGACGAGACAGGGTGAGTGTGGGGCGGGTATAAGCATACTCGACCCAATCTTTGTATTAAAAAATCAGATTTTCCCTGCACCTGTTACCCGTACCCACATTCAATTAAATCAACTTTTCCCGTTAAATTCGAGACGGGAGCAGCCGGGTCTGGACAGGACGATTTCTCAAGCAGTTGGACCAAACACACATTTTAGACAACACTAGAGCTTAGTCTCACTTGTATCTGCCCACCTTATCCAAATTAAACAATATTGTTTTTTAAATATTTTTTGAACAACAAACAATTTTATTAAATAAAAGAAAGTGGTGTACAAGTTATACACTTGTTTAAACAAAAACAATACATCTTTCCAATGTGAAAACACTGAGAGCTAAAACTTCCCAAACAACGTGAACAATAACCAATTCGTTCAAAAACAAAACTAAACCCCCAACGAAATTGCTCCTACACTAACCAACCGATACTCACTAAGGGTCCGTTTGATTCGAGAGTTTTGGAGAGGAGGGGAGGGGAAGATTTTTAATTTGATGTGTTTGGTTCAATTTGAAGAAGGGGGAGGGGAGGGGAGCAAATCTCTTTAAAATTTTATTACATTGTCATAATTATCCTTAAATTAATTTCAAATCTCAATAATAACCTTGTAACAACTTTTATTATTATTAGATTATATTATTTTGTAGCAATCATATTATTATTAGGTTATCTTATTCTTGTAACAAATTTTTATTTTGTTATATTTTCCTTATAACAACTTTGATTATATGTTAAAAGATGTGCTATTTTTATACGGAAGTAATTGACAAAATTGCAAGGATTACAAAGAATTGCTCTTATAAAAAAAATGATGCATGGAGTAAAATACATGAGTCAGTTTGAGATAAAATAAACAGCTTAGATATGAGCTACTCTTTCGTCGGTTTCTGAAATCGTAAAAACTAGCAGTTTCTTTTATTTATTAAGTTTAAGGGTAATATCTCCTTGCGAACCAAACCCGTTTTTAATTGAAAATATCTCCCCTCCTCTCCCCTCCGTTAAAATCCTCCACTCCCCTCCCCTCCCCTCCTCTTCTAATTCTCGAACCAAACGGACCCTGAGGCTATGCATTCCAAACTCCCTACACCTAGAATGCAGGAGCAGACCTCGTAGGATATAGTGTTACTTTGTAGGATATAATGACAATCAATATTAGTCCTTTGTCCTCTACTCTTAAATTATTATTGACATTGTTTCATCGTGTTCAGGCCTCGAGTGCACGAATTCAGACATGCAATTGTGTAAGTCTTGAGAAGCAAAATTGGATATTGAATTGCATCGGAGGTCCACCAAAAATTTGCTTTCAGGGCAGTGATTCTGACCATGGCACAACAACAACTCTTCTTCACTCTTTCCTAAATATCCAAAATCTATATCTTTTTAATATTTCCATTAATCTAAAAGAAAAATATTTTATTTTATATTTGGAAATATTAACTCTGTAATTTTTCTTTGTAACATCTTGCTTTGGATTACATGGAAATAATGATCATTTTGTTCCCTCGCCTAATGAAGGTAAAGAATAATGGATGACGGTTCAAATGAATCATCATCTGATTTGAGGTAAAGGGATGAACTTCGAGTGCCTTAAACTCTAAGATTTTTATGCATATAAAATTATGTATATATTTTTTCTACTGGTGAAAAAGTTGTGGAAAAAAGAAACGAAAAGAAAAGGAAGTTTATATTAAAGTGTCTACGATGGTAGTAAAAATTAGGCTTATTGAATCATCCGATCCCTTAACTTAATTGATTGTCTCAATTTGGTCCCTTAACTATAATTTGTACCAATTTTGTCCCTTATGTTTTGCTCTGTTACTGGTTTTTAGACTATAAGTGTTGGATTTTATGGATTTACCTTAGTCAATAATTAAAATAATATATTATTATATCAACTATTAATTTAATTATAATATTGCACTAAATAAAAGGATATTTATTAATGGGCTGTAATTAGAAACGGGCCGTGATGGGTTGGGCCGTTTCTCAAAGTAAGCCTGTTGAGAGATCCCTTTTCCCATTGGTGCTTATATATTTGAATACAACTCTTCACCCAGCAACATACACTCCCGTCCAGCCAAAAAGACGAATATACCCTTGCGTAAGTTAAGTCACGCTGCATGACTTAACTTGCACACGTTATATCTGTTGCACAGACACTGCGCAAGTTAACTTGCGCATGTGTTAAATCTGTGTGCAAGTTAACTTGCGCAGTATCTGGCTTAAGTCACGCAGCGTTAACACATGTGTGACTTAAGTCACGCAGCGCATGTTAACTAGCGCACAGTTTTACACGTGCGTTAGTTAACATGCGCAGGGGTAAAATCGTCATGCTTGCAGAGCGGGAGTGTATTTTACAAGGGGAGAGCAGGATTCTATATATTTGACTACCCCATTAGGTCCGATAACGAGAAGACTCTCTCAACCCTAATTTGACTCTCTCAACCCTAATTTCTTTCTCTAACGTTTTCTCTAACAGGATCTTGATGATCAATCACCAACCAATTAAACATCTATTTTAATTCTACAATATGCTATAATTTGTATTTATGAGTTTAAGTCTCTATTAAACACTTCTTTCAATTGGTATCAGAGCCAATTTTAGATACATGTTATGACTATCGTTAAATATCTAATACTAATCAGTTTTGGCTGTTGTGATTTTCATTAATTCTATTACATCACCATTCTCTTTTATTCTATGTATGCCAAAAACTATTTAGTCTCCCAGTCGCGATTTCAACACCAATTGAATCGTCGTAATTCGTACTCTAATGAGCAAAATCAAATCGGGTCAAATTGTGGGTCAAAACGACCCGCTTCTCTGCAATCCGGGTAAAGAAGATTTATATATTGAGAAAAACAAAACTGCCCATGCTGCCCACTCACGCATCATGTGCGAGCCAACACTTCAAAATTCCAAATTTAATTATTTATTTTATTTTACCAAATAATTAATATTTATTATTTTGGATATTTTGGTAGAATACTTGGAATTTTGGCATGTTTAAGTATTTATATTTGGGGATGAATTATAAGAAGATTTGATTTATTCTATACCCTTAAAGTTTGGGATGTTATTAAATATCTCTAAATATTTGATGTAGATTAATATGAGAATCATATATCCTTTTAAATCATATATTATCTAAATTTGAGTCTAAAATATCCTGTGTGAAAATAATTTTAAAGAAATAATACTTATGTAAAGTATTCTTTTAAAGTGGTAGTATTGTGAAGAATCTTTAGACTCAATCTTTTATTCTTGTCTCAAATACCATGTATAAACTCATATATAATTTGTTGATACCGTCGAAAACTATTTTTTAAGTCAAGAATAATTTAACTATTATAGTATATATATTCTTGAATAGTATATATATTCTTGATGCGTGGGCTTCAAAATTTTGTCAAATCTTAAAAAGATTGTATCAATTAAATTGTAAATACTCTATTTCCAAATCATGTATTCTCAATATTTGAGTCTAAGCTGTTTTGAAAATCCTCTCATATTAGTAACACTCAATCAATTAAAATGTTGCTATTGTGAATTTGTAGAAGACTCAATTTTATTAGTTTTAATGCCAAATATAATTAATTTAAATTTTACGATTTTAAATATTCTTGGCATTGTAAATATTCTAATATAATATATTCTTCAATTCATATTGTCTTAGCATAAAAATACAAGGTTTACTAATTGATCATTCTTTTGGCGACATATTTAAACTTAGACACGTGTCTCTGATTCTTGTCATAAATTGATTTTAAAGGGTCCTACTAATATTTTGTTTTCAAAATGAGTACAGTGAGTTGTATATTATATATGTCATTTATATTAATTGAATTTAAAATTGACATATTTCTCTTTAATATACATTCTTATAGTTTCTACTATACTCTCTAACTCTGTAATTTATTACTCTAAATTTTGTGACAAACACTACTAACTATCTAATTGTGTGTCTTGTCGTAATTAAAATTTGTACGCCTCATTGTTGTTTATCAACCAAAAGTTATTAAAACAACTTATTAAAAATTGGGGCAATTTTAAACCAAATATCATCCTTATGTCTAAATTCTTATATAAATAAATCATAATGATTTATAATTAAAGTCTCACATATGTTTATTTATAATTGTTTATTATGTATTCATGAATATTTTGATATGACTATATTATAAGATATTCTCATTAAGTCGTCAAAAGTCATTGACTCAAAGTATAAGGATGAATGTCACACATTGCGAGGTAAGTCGTGATTTAATTATTTTTATCCTCTTGTGACTTATCTTATCGTATATTATGCACATATGAAGACATTTATTCATTCTTCTCTTTTGTTGTGCAACTATAATATCCTATATTGAAGTGAAATCCTTTTTTCCAGAATATTCTATATAGAACTCTATAATTATTATATATTATTACTATAATACTCCATGTTGTATTTATATTTATATTTATATTTATATTTCTAATTCTAATTTATAGAGGGAGTATTTAAAAAAAAATTATTCTAAGAGTTCTACTCTGGATAAAATAGAAAACTAATTGACGCTCTTGTATTCTAAATAATAACTCTTGTTATTATACTATTTCATATAAGTAAATTCTAAAGTCATATTTATGATGTGCTAATTTAAAATATTAAGCATGTCTTTCTATTATTTGAATATGATCAAAGTTGAGTAAATTAAATACAATTGTTTATGCATGATATTATTTTATCATATTCTCTTAAGCATAAACATTATTGATTTGTATAGTTGTAATCTCGCCTATCGTGGATGCAACTATGCAATTTTGTTATATAGATTAGCATTATATCGGTGATAGTCATACCCTATCGGTGTGATGTTATTAATATAAATGTTATTATTCAATGTACCATAATTTTGATACTTATGTCAAATATAATTAGAGTACCCTATCAATATTTAATTTTTATTTTTTTTTTAGACATAAGAATTGTACATTATAGTGATATAGTTCTTACTTGTTATTCTTAAGATCCTTGAATTAGATTACAATAAGTAAGTTACTTTGTTAAAAGTCACGTAGAAAACTATATAAATTTTGCAATCCAATATTATTCTAATTTTGAATTAAATTTCTACTTAAATGTTATATATATATATATACACACACTTTGGGTTGCTCCTATCCTTTTGTTATGTGAGTGACGGACATATCTTATCGATGTGACGTTAGCTAACATATCATTTTGTGATAGAGATTTTATTTAAAATATCATTCAAACTTTTAATTCAACTATCATTATCTATTCTCTATCAAGTGGGAGAGAATCTTTGCTATGTATTGTGTAACGTGATGGACATACCCTATCGGTATGACATTACTTAACATAATCATCCTTTTGTGGGTAAAAAAATAAAAATACCTTATTAGTTTAACTATCATTCTACACCAAGTGGAGAAAATATAATTCTTCAACAAGCAAGAAAAATTCTATTCTACATGTCAATTAACTATATCTCATAAACAAATATATTTATGTATTATAACTCTAGATATAAAATTACTGTAGAGAATTATATTGAGGATATTAATTATATTTTTTTCTCATAAATTATTACAAACTTCCACATCCTTTTATATTATTGTAAACTTATTTTGTTAAAGCAACACGTCTACTAAAATTCTTAACAACTCCATTGAGAAAAATTTATTTATACCATTATTCTAAATAATTATAAATGGTATATTTTAGATATTTAATTTTACCATTTTCACTATATTCTGACATATCTTACGCTATTGCTATTCTTTAAAATTTATGCAAGTTTATGACTATTTTCTCTTATATCCTCAGTAATAATAAAATATAAGTCTTATGTATTTCCGCTGCGTGTAACCTGAACTTTTCTCAAATGTGTGTAAATATAATTGTAGCATTTGAGTTTTGAGTGAGTTACTAAAATTTTGAATAGAGTCTCATATTTACTTTATAATACTAGAGACTTATCTCACTCATATGATGATAAACCTTTTATACAATCATCATACTTTGACATATAAAGGTTACTGTATTTATAAAATTCTTTGAAATTTTAATTGTGAAAAGGAGATCTTGTGTTATAAAATTCTTAAATGAAAATTTACATTCTCCTTAATTCTAAATGCAGAATATGTGGTTAACTACGAAACTCAACTCTTGGTAATATCTGTCATTGATAAATTATATATTCATGGGGTTTCATACTATCATTATATTACCACTCATGTTAATAATTATGTTATACTCATGTGCAAAATATGTGGTTGAGTTATTGAAACTCTACTAGTTAAAATTACATAACCACTTATGTTAATCTTGTACTAGTAATCAGGTATCTCAGTGTTGAATTGAATATTACATTATTAAAATATTTCTATATATCAGTGATCACTAATGAGAATCCCACTTACTCTTCTATATACATATATATGTGGGATCAGTGGGAGTGTGTACACAACACTATATTCTATGAGCTCAAATGAGAAATCCCACTCTTATTTATATATATGTGAGATCAAGAGAAATGTGTACACAATATATTATAAATACACTTTAAAATTCTCGTCATTGCCATATACTCTTGTGCACACTATAAAATATGGCATAGCTTAAGAAACTTTAAACTTTATTCTCATTCTATTATATTGAGATATATATTAAAATTCTTTTAATCTCAATAAGTATCATAATTTGATGCTTAAGTCAATTTTGTTGAAATATGCACAATAACTTCTTAGCATGCAAATATATATATTGTGCTTCTCTTTTACCAACATTTCACATTTTATGAAGTCATAAATAATAAGTACAATGTACGACATCAATACTCCTATCGAGTATGATATTGTGTTCTTGAAGTACTTATAAACTGAAATAATCATAAATGTTCGTCCATTATAGACATTCTAGTGACATCAATATTCCACATTTTATTTTCTTTAAAACAAGTGTCTATGTTGATCCAATTTGGAGATTCTTGAATTTCCTATTTTCTTATGGATTTTCATAGTCACATTTTTTGCTAAAATTTGAATTAATTGACTGTCGTAGAACATTTATTGATTTTGACTAAATGTAATTACGATTTCTTAATAGGCTATCCCTATAAGTAATTACTATTCTTATACATATGTGGATGCTTTTTATAAAATTGAAAACTCAGAACCACTAACCACAAACTTGTATATATGAGTATTGTACCTCATAATGATTTGATTAAGTCTATAATATTATGGATTAGTGGGAGTTTGTTATAGCATTTTTAAATGCTTGGACCATTAATGGATTACATACTTTTAATTATATAATGTTAATCCATATTCATTATCCTTATTCTATGTAATATGCAAGTATTTAACGTGTATGATTTTGTTTTCCCTATCGAATTCAATTTCTGCATTGTTAAAACTTGAGTTTCCTATATTGTTATAATAGTTATAATAACAAGTGCTTTTATAAATAGTTGATACTTTAATAATTGATTAAAGTTATCCAAGTGGGAGATTGTTGGACTTTATGGATTTACCTTAGTCAATAATTAAAATAATATATTATTATATCAACTATTAATTTAATTATAATATTGCACTAAATAAAAGGATATTCATTAATTGACTGTAATTAGAAACAGGTCGTGATGGGTTGGGCCGTTTCTCAAAATTTATATATCTGACTATCCCATCAGGTCCGATAACGTTTTTTGAACGCACTTTAATTATCCAGGCATCAGGAATGGAGAGAAGACTCTCTCAACCCTAATTTCTTTCTCTAATGTTTTCTCTAACAGGATCTTGATGATCAATCACCAACCAATTAAATCAGGTACACATCTATTCTAATTCTACAATATGCTATAATTTGTATTTATGAGTTTGGATCTCTGTTATACTTCTTCAATAAAGTGATGGTTAAAAACCAAAGTAAAAGTATAAATGTGATTATGTATATGCATTTGGATGTCCATAAATATTTGGTAATCTATGGAGTGTGTTTGCATGTATGAACCCATCTATGAAGTAATTGGATTTTGTTGTATCACATGCTAGGAATCCTTGGAGTAAAATTGTTGATGAACTTATATGGTGATATACAATTTAAGTTTAATTTTCTCTCACATGTGGGGGAAAGATATATAAAATATAAATTAAATTAAAAATGTACAAAAAGTATTCTCAATTCCTAAATTACTTAAGATGTGGGGGTTATGAGAATATATTTGTATTATGTGAATGTTGTTATTTCTGCTTCTATACATATTATTTCTCAACATGTGCAAAATGTTGATAATACTAAGTTAAGAGGAAGTAAAAAAATAAAAATAAAAATTAGAGAAAAAAAATAACTTTGGCATATATGTTACTATATTCTATTTCAGTGGAAGTAGAGGATGTTAATAAAATTTATGAGATATATTCTGAAGAGAATTCCATAATCTATGAGAAAATTGGGGTGAACTATAATTCATGAGAAACTTGGTGTGATATAGGTGGATTTTCCTTAAGGTAGTAATCTCATGGATAGTAACTGGAATTTTAAAAGATAGTCTCTTAATTTTAGTGTGAGATGAATAATTGTGTTATGTACTTTATGAGTTATATTAGACATGACATTGCATGTGGTATCATGAATGTATTGGGTATATAATCTCATAATTTAACCATGATCATTGGAATGGTTAAATTTATTTTCTAAAATCTCTCTATGATGTTATCGATTGGAAATCATATATTTCCAATTGCACATTTTAGAAGGATTTTATAACGTAAATCGAATCTCAAATAAAGACGACGCAAGTTCAGCTATGATATATTTGTTTATTTCATGAAAATGATTTATCTCATGGAAATAAATTAAGCAAATATGTGTAGTCATATTTACTAATGAAATTAAAATTCATAATCTTGAATTTGTAGGTCAAGTATTATTCTTGAAAGACTCAATGTGAATGAGATATCTTTATGGAGGAGATCCGCACCATCTAAATTTTTTGTGATCGTAAGCTATAAGTTATGTGAGTAATAATAGTGTCTATGAGAGACGATACAAATTCTTTTGTGAAAGGAACTAAAAAAAATGTTATCTCACTAGATGAGAAGTGAGAAAAAGAAAAAGAAAAAAAAAATAAGATCCTTGTGTGAAAGGATAACCCAGGAAAGATGTCTTGGATACGTCGAGGGGGGATGAATTTAAAGCCTTGAGTGGAGGAAAATATGGTAGATACTCAATTTGTGGTCAAATAAAACCATATGAATACTCCTATATACACTACATTTTTCATCCCTACGCCGTGTGGTAGGTGCTTAATGTGAGGATGAACTTTTAGCTCTTAATAGAAGCATGGTGCTATAGATGTTGTGGACTCACACTTGCACACAATAGAGACGCACTTGATGCATCTACCTACGTTATTGTGAAGGCTTAGACCACATTCTATGAAAGACTTGGACAATCTTTCTAGAGCACTCATGAGCAACCCAAGGAAATAAAGTCTTAAATATTGTTGAAATATTTATCACGAGCTATCACAATTTAAAAGGTGAAAGTGTGTGGCGTGGCCTCGTGAGCTGTGGCGTTGCTAGGACCCTGGTCTAGGGGATGCAACTTTTTTTTTTTTTTGTTAACATTGATGGTTAAATCAGGCTCTAACATATGAGTGTAAACATTTTTTTTTTTGTCCAGTTTTAGTGACTAGAAATTCACATCTAAAAGTGAATAAGTGAAGAATATGAGGTTCAAACCTCACATACTGCAATACCTTTATCAGCTGAGTTAAACTCACGTGACTGTGTAAACTTTTTAACATCAATTAATAATTATCATAATGTATATAAATTAAGACATACATATTTAAATTATGAAATTTTAGTATATGTTTATTAAATTATCTAGAACATTATTTTAGAAGCAAAACTATCTAGTAGTGTAGAATTTGAATTATATATGTATGTCAAATTGCGGTAACCTTAGAATAGAATCATTTTTACAATTTTATAATAATAATTAAATAACATGCGAATGATGCCCAGCTCAATGGCACAATTCATTCAGTCAAATAAAATGTAATGCAAGGCAGTCATTTACACAGTTCAATGAGAGAGCAAAGACAGATGGTTCATAGTTAAATTTTCAGGGGGTTCATTCAAGAAAAAGTTATAAAATTAGGTGCAAATATAAAATTGGAGGGGATGCAGCTGCATTCCCTGAGCCCAACTTGGGTCCGCCACTGCCCGTGAGGGTCTTATCTTAAATCTATTAAGTTCAAGAGTAATTAACTATATAGATATTGTACTAGCGAAAAGTTGTGCCCGTCTTTCCGCTCTTTTAACTGCGCTAAAATTTGTAAATTATGAACTATTATGTTTTTTCTTTTTTATGAAATTTTGATTTTAATTAAAACTAAAAATATAAATGTTTGTTGCTTTCTTGTTATAACAAACCAAATTAAATATGATTATCTATTTCAATAACACCAACAACAATCTTTATTGTAGAAAAAGTTGTTTAAGGGTATAATTAAGATAATAAAAAATTAAGTATAAATATACTCATTTAGTTTGTTACATTTTTTAAATGATAAAAAAGAACAAACATATATATATATATTCATAATGTGTTTGTTACATTTTTTTAATATTTAAATTTATTCTTATCTATTTGTTACATGTGTTATTTATATTGAAAAATTGAGGGCATTTTTGAAAAGAAAAATCAAACCCAAAAGTGTTGAAATTGGTAGTTTTCTTTATATATAGTATAGATAAGTTGTTGCCTCACTTCACTACGTGTTAATGTAGTGAAAATTTAATCCTTAGGACAACATTTCCTTATTCAGAAATCAATATCTTTTCTTTATCTAGACTAGCGAAAAGACGGGCACTCCGTGCCCGTCTTTCCACTCTTTTTTTGCGCTAAAGTTTGAAAAATATGAACGGTTTCTTTATGAAATTTTGGTTTTGATTAAAAGTAAAAATATAAATGTTGTTGCTTTTTTTTAATGACACGAACAACAATCTTTATTATTATAGAAAAAAATTGTTTAAGAGTATAATTGAAATAATGAAAAAGTAAGTATAAATATACCCATCTATATTTTTTAAATGATAAAGGAAAAAACAGATATACATATATTCATATCGTGTTTGTTACATTTGTTTTAATATTTAAATTTATTCTTATCTATTTGCTACATGTATTATTTGTATTTAATATTAAGGGTATTTTTGGAAAGAAAATTTCAACCCAAAAATGTGCTAAAAGAGATGGTTTTCTTTTATATATAGTATATATTTCAATTCCTTTTCATTGATTGCCATTAGTGGAGGATTGTAGGATATAATGACAATCAATATTAATAAACTCTTCTTAAAACCATATAACCTGTTAATTTTCCTTGACGTTACAAAACCAACGGTCTCCTTTTGTTTTATGGCTATGCATCAGATAATAGTACATGCAGCCATTATATATATAAAAGAGATGGAGAAAGGGTTTTATCCTGGACATTGTTTGTGAAGCTCCATCGTGTAGGCTTTGAGTACACGAGTTTGGACACGCAATTGTGTAAACTTTGAGAAGCAAAACTGAATATTGAATTCCACCGAAGATCCATCGAAAATTTGCTTTCACGGCAGTGGTTTTGACCATGGCACAACAACAACTCTTAAATATCCAAAATCTATTTCTTTTTAATATTTCCAACACGGACCTCATAGGATAGACCTAGCTCTAGCGTTACTATGAAGTCTGGCCAAGCTCTACTAAGAAACTTTCCTACACCAGAGCTTAGTCATTTCTATGCACCTAACTAGCTCTAATCAAGATCGATTCTCCATTCTCAATTGACCCAAAATCTCCACCACTTATAAACCCTAATTTTTTCTTCTTTTGGACTTGTCCTCAACGAGGACAGACTGTTAGACTACTGTACAATCCTCTTTTTTCTTCTAGTTGTTGTTGAGTCTGAAGGACCAGTTCACTAGTTTTATTTTTTCTGGTGAACCTAGCTCTAATTATACAAGTTGGATTATTGCATAGGCTCAGTGGAGTGTGACACCGTAGAAAACTAGTTTGTGTTATTAAAGTGTAGAGGCTTATGCTCCAAAAGTTCGAATCAATGGACTCAAACCGTCTATCATGTATTATACTTTATGTAAATCTTCTTAGTTTCCAACAAATTTGACCAGAAATCCAAAGAACTCAAGTAATATACATGTTTGTGAAATTCACATTCTGTGTTACCAGAATATAGATAACTGCATACAAATCAACAGACAAATGGGCATATATACCCTTTCAGCTAATTTTTGTTTTTTTGTTTTGACTTATTGTCCCAAGCACTAATCAGATATCAAAGGCAAATTTTATAACTATTCACAAGTCACAACCATACACATTCGCTCAATTTATACCAACATATAATATACTCATATTGCTAGTTTAAAAGGATTAAAGAACTGAACTCACACTACCATGTATAACCAATATACATATTAATATGGTCGTTCTCCAACATAATTACCAACAGGATCATAGTTACAAGTCATGAACACATCTCCATCATCACACACAACTCTTGCACAACCAATTCTTCTAGTACTTTTCCACACAATCTGAGTATAATGTCCACACATTTGACCAGATACACATGAATTAGTCAAATACGTGTAATATTTCTCTTCATCAGCCCAAGCTTTTACAGCATCCGTTGGTGTCCAATCAGAGCCACTACCCCAATATATATTCTCTCCTAATTTGAAACCATCTTCAGGAAAAGAATGTTCCACTTTGCAATCTGGTTTCCTTTGACTAGCCCACCACCTTGCGTATTGTTCAAGCTGGTAATCCCACATCAATGGAAGTTCCCATTTGGATGCTCTTACTAAGTTGTGTCTGAACAAAAACTCTAGTGACTCTGCCATGCAGTTCCAACAAAGCTGTTTTGATACTTTGTATATGGTCTCATTGTCTGGTTTCTTCTGTTGGCTTAAATATTGGTTATATATTTGAGTAGGAGAAGAAGAAGAAGATTGGGGACTAGTTGAGAGAGTTTTTGTGGTGAAGGTGACAAAAATGAAGAAGCAGAGGAGGAGCAAATGGGATTTCATGATTTCTAGTGCTTGTGTGTAGAACACTGAATTTTAAGGTCTAATACCTTAACTTATATATGAATTTGGTTCAGGAATATGTGGTTCCAACCTGACTATGTGTTGTAAAATATTGAATCACATGCTTTAGTAGCTGTGAGGAACAATCGCCCGTGGATATGTTATTTATTTATGGGATTTATTTTGATCGAGTAGTTTAACGGCTATACTCACATTATAAATAGACAAGTAGAAAATCAATGTTCGAACCTCAATCCTACGTACCAATATCAATAGAGCCACCAACCAAATTGCATCTACATAATACGATTTTAATATTTTAAAACCGATAGAGTGATACTACTAATACTAATACTTCCAAATGCAAATAATATGCACAAGATTGTGGTTATTGTGGTGATGTAGTGATGTTGAGCTTTAGCAAACGCATGAGTGGGATGTGGGGATGAAAAATGAGCATGGCAACAACAGAGATTATACTTGTGTTGGATGATTGCATTGAAGGTACTCCCGTGAATCATACCTCTGTTTTGCCCGTGAGTTGTCTTGTCTGCATTATTGGACGAGTTCCCACCTTAGTATGTTCTAGAAATGACAACGTGTCATGTACAAGGAAGTCAATGAAGTTTAAAATCAATAGTTGTGCTTGTGCGACTCTAGTGTAACAAAATACTAATAACAATTGGGAAGTTTTCATGGACCAAAACAATCGATCCTTATAATTTTGAAAAGTAATTATGATACATCTTATGATTAAAAAAATAGTTATTTACAAAGGATCTGTTAAATTAAACAACAATGATTAAAGGAATTATGACACATCTTATCTGACACACAACTTGCACAAGATTAAAGTTTAGAAAATAAGAGTTATTGGGTTGATATGAAAGGCTGCATCCATGATCCATGTGCCATAGCGAATTTCAGATAGATTATTTGAGTATATGAAGATGTGGTTCGCAACAACGACATGAAAACTACATGTCATATAAGCATCTTTGAATTGTAACGAGACATACAACTTTCATTCAAAAATTTAACACTGCATCGATCTTGAGAGTCAGATTCAAACAAAAGACTTTTGTTTAATTTGAAAGAGATCTCCTTTATCATATCATCCAAATACTTTTGTATATGTATGTCTTTTTTTAAAACAAAAAGAGAACTAAACACAAAACAAGAATGAAAAAACAAACTAATCTATGGAGAACTCGATTCCCCACATATGCATATGCATATGACAAAGGCGGGTCCGACAATTGAACTAAAGAGATAGAAGAATGAGCCACTAGATTCCCGCCCACATATGCATATGACAAAGGCGGGTCCGATAATTGAACTAAAGAGATAGAAGAATGAGCCACTAGATTCCCGCCCACATATGCATATGACAAAGGTGGGTCCGACAATTGAACCAAAAAGATAGAAGAATGAGCCTCCATCTTTGCTACCTCATCACATATTACCTTCTCTAAGACTTTGCGAGTTTTGAGGGGAAAAGATGGGAAAGTTTTTGAAAAAAAAGTAATGAACAAGTGGAAGAAATAGATGATTTTAGAACCGGAGGGATTTGAGGTTTATTTTTCTTCATACTACCAAAGAAATCCTTCTAGTTTAGAGGAACAAAAATATTTTACTCTCGCTGTTTTAAAATATATGTCGCGGTCAACCACTTCACACATGCAAATGTGTGCCGTTAATGTTTTTAGTTATCTAAAATAAAAATTATAAAAATTAAATATTTTGTAAATATTTATAGAAAACAAATCGAACAACATCTTACATGTTAATATTTATTTATATTTGTATGTTAGTTAAAAAGTATAGTCAGAGTAATATTGCAAAAATGTGACATGTATTTTGAAACAAAATGGAATATTGAAAAAAGATATTGAAAGATTTTGGAGAATTTGTATGAATTTTGATGTAAAGTATATAATCATTAAGTAATATTTTACATTCCTTAATTAATATTTTGGGTAGTTTCCTTTCCCACAAAGCCACATTTTCGGAGTGAGTGACAATCCAATCCTTGGCGAGCAAATAGTTTCTTTTATTTATTTAAAAAGGGAAAAGAGAGAAAAAGCTGAGTTGTTGGTTTGAGAGAGATCAATAGAAAGAAGAAACGACAAGGGAATGAATTCGTTTCTGGTTTGGGCTCTGAGCTTTGCGATCATTATCGCGATTGTTCGCTTCAACTTCAACCTTACGCCATCATCATTATTATTCGGATCTCTTCTCATCGCTTTTTGGATTATCAAAATGAAATTTCATCATCGACGATTTGGAGGAATTTGTTTCAACAACCCCAAAGCAGATAATAGTGATGCTGATGCTGATGCTGATGCTAACAACCCCATTCCTCCTCACCTTGTCATCATGGTTAATGGCATTGTTGGCAGGTAATCTTCTTCACTTTCACTCTCGTAATCATAACCTATAAAACATGACACTGATATATGTAATACAACTAAATGCATTTGGTATTTTCAGTTCTGCTGATTGGAGATACGGTGCGGAGCAGTTTCTCAAGAGGCTTCCAGATAAAGTCATCGTCCACCGTAATCATTACTTTACTCACACTCAAAGAAAATATCTGTAGATAGATATCACTGTATATGTTATTCACAAGTTTTAATTCATTCAAACTTCTGTTCAGTTAAACTCAAGTGAGATGACGCGCCTCTCTTCTAGCTTAACCAATGTCGCTAGATCAAACCCAAGCTTGGACAGACAACGGCGTTAAAACTCTTACGGAGAGTTTTCCGCCTATTTGGGTACCACAAAACACGATAGAGTGGTCTATGCACTTGCGCGCGAAGGATACTTTCTTTTTTTTGAGAAAAAAATATTTGGAGAATCAAACCAGAGACTTAGAGGAAGAGCACACTCATAGGTCCCAAGCCAACACCACTCACATGGGGTGGTCTACCCAGTTGCACGTGAATGATACCTTGTTTTCACACCAAAAAAAAAACTTATGAATGTCTAAATGAGCTAATGTTTTGCATATATGGAGTTAGGCTAACTATTATTAGTTAATCCGGTCAGTTTATTAATATATGGATTTGGGGTAACTTATGAAGGTCTTAATGATGATTTTACATCCACTTTGTGTCTATTTAATTGTTGGTTATGAAAAAAACTCGTGAATTAACTTGGTTTGAGGTTTAGTTTTGGCGGTGTTGAATGCATCCTTTGCTATACCATAATTTGACAGTTTTTATTTTTGTTTTAAAAGAACCATAATTTGACAGTTGAATTGGTTAATTTAAATTCAACAAATTATTTTTTATAAATATAAATATTTTAAGTTTGTTGGCAACTGGGGTAAACAATATTATTGTGAATTTTCATATAAATGGTGACACGATGAAAATAGCTTCTCATTTTGGTGAATGGTGTACACAAATACAAGTGACAGTAACAGGTTGAAAAAATTTATCTACTGTGTACATCGATTGTTAACTTTGTCTTGTGAATTATTATAAAAGAACATAATCATCTGTGATTTTAATGATAATATTGTGGACAGGCAGTGAATGCAATTCTTCAAAATTGACATTTGATGGTGTTGATACAATGGGTGAGAGGCTAGCTGAAGAGGTATTTTGGTACTTGCAATTCGGTTCTTCTAGTCTCTTATACTCCCTTGAACTTTAAACTACTTTGGAAAATGATTTTGTTGTTGATGACCTTATGATAATTCATTCACAATTGAATCTCCAGTTTTAAACTTAATTCATGTTTATCTAGGTACTATCTATTGTCAGACGCTGGCCTGGGTTGCAGAAGATCTCTTTTGTGGCACATTCTTTGGGAGGCTTGGTGGCAAGATATGCTATTGCAAGACTTTTTGATTACTCTAAAACATTAGAAGCTGAAGTTACCTGCATAAATTGTGACTGCAAAGAGGAGACAGAATGTACGAAGAATTGCACTGAACAACGTTATGAAGCCAGAATCGCTGGTTTGGAGCCAATGAACTTTATAACCTTTGCAACGCCGCATCTTGGTTCAAGAGGACATAGACAGGTAGCTTTAAGTTTTCTATGAATAGTATTGTATGACATTTCAGCATCATGATATATCATACACCTACTTTTATTTTTGCCTGGCATCTGCTATTATTTCTTATTGTTGTTATTTTCTTTCGCTGAATTCCATCACAGTTTTGATTGGTCAATTTGTCTATCACAATCCAACTTTAAGTAAAATGTTTTAGCATTTGATTGTTGTTAGTTTAAAATTGCATACAAGAGGCAGCTCAGTGCAAACACAGTGGTATCAATGAAATCATTAATGAGTCCCTTGTTTCCTTAGAGATTTGTGTTATTAGTATGAGGAGAGAAAACCATAAATCATAGGGCTGGAAAAAGTACAAGCAAGACAAAAAAATTGAATAATATCCTTCGCAATTAAACTTTGATACGAAAGTTACAGACCGGTTTTCATGGCACGGAACATTATCCTTCTCAAAAACCACTTAATATGATACGATCCATATGATTCCAGAACCATCAACTGAAGATAAGTAATTAATATTCTAATATATATTAGCTTCTGAAAAAACTCTTAAATTGTTTGCGTTGTCAAATGAATTTTGCCAGATATCTTCATAGGCCTTCCTGTGCAGGTATGGACATTTGAAGACAAATTTGAAAGATTAATGCAAAATTGCAAAGCAAGCTCAATTTGTAGCCCAAAGATTTATTTTAGAAATTGCTATAATATCTTACATAGACTTTTCGGATGTCACTTTTTCATTTTATTAAAGGGAATCAACTTTCTTACCATCTGAAATTATACAAACAACGGAATTATATTCTATTTGCTGTACGAGCTAAAAATGGTTTGCATCTTTTTCATTCTCTGCAGAGTTTCCATCATAGTCAAGCTATTGGGATAGGTTTCCTACGTATATTTTGATTATTTCATTGGTAGTAGCTTGGGCACTTGTGTGTGCATACTGGAACACCGTCTCTTATTTATGCTCCTTAATTTTCCGGTTCTTGTAGCTTCCATTTCTTTGTGGAATTCCTTTCCTTGAAAGAAGAGCTTCTCAAACTGCACATTTAATTGTAGGGAGAACTGGTAAACATCTTTTCCTTATGGACAACGATGATGGAAAGCCTCCTCTTCTCCTCCAAATGACTGAGGATTCTGATGATTTAAAATTTATGTTAGTATTACCGAGTCATTTAAGTTTGTTATATCATATTAACATTCAATTCTTCACCAATTCAATTAAATTGTTAATGATTGTGCAGGTCCGCTTTATATGCGTTTAAGCGTCGAGTAGCATATGCAAATGCAAACTTTGACCGTATCCTCTTTTCAAATTAGATGTGTTATTGTTTATCAATTTCAAATTGTACAGAAGCTTAAGCCTAATGGATGATAATGATATAGTGTCAATGGCCCATGTCAAAGTCAGCACATGCAGCTTTTATGTGTATTATGAAGTGGATCTCGGACAAAGACATGATATTGAAATTATCTCAACTGAGGTTTACTATTATTATGCAAATCAGAGTTTATTGACTGCCCAGCAGGCCCATGCTCCTCTGCCACATGAGCTAATTATTTTCTTGAAACCATATATTGTTACAATGATGTAATCTAAATTTAAGATAGAGCAATACTTATTATATATTGTAAATTTCTTGACTTATGTTGAAGATATGGTTGGATGGAACACCTCATCAATTCGGCGTCAACATGAACTTCCAAAGGTAAAGACTTTCTGATGATTCTCAATCTTAATGTTTTACATGGTTTACGAAGAGTAAATTTACATCCCTTCTTTTGTGCTAGTCTAATCTTCTAGTAATTGATGAGAAATACCCACACATTGTACATGCCGGAGGTGGGACTGTTAATGATATTTCCAACGAAGAAACTATTAACGTTGGAGGCCAAAAAATTGACATGGAAGGTTTGTTTCGTTTTCCTGTAAGAAATAAAAATTGTCTGCTTTGCAATGTAAACCTCTTTTTTGTCTCTGGTATTTGTGAAAGAAGTATGGAGAAGAAGTTTACTTAAGATGAGGAAATTTTCATCTCTGGTTTTATTTTACTTTCCAGATAGTCGTGCATATTTTTGGTAGGATTAATAGTAGTGTCTAGTTAAAGAACATTCAGTAAGATAAAGAGAAAAAAATATAAAGTATAGGGCAATCTCCTTTCCTCTTTTTTACTTTGCTCTTCATGTTAATAACAGTTTGCACCTTATTATATGTTTCTAAAAATCGTACTACCCTTAACACTCAAAGTGCTTGTCTATTTAGACATACAAGAATATTTAAGCAGTAAGCACAAAAAATGAGTTATGATGATACTTTTTTTATAGAGAAAAGGATATTTTGTTAACAATGGCATAAGCTTTGTAAGATACAAGACAATGAAGTTTCAATTGAACCTTGGGTGGTTGGTATGGTACGTTCTTCTTGTAGGAGCTAGGAAAATTTGTTTTTCTTGGCAAGATTTTTAACCAAATGTTCTCCTACTATTATTTAAATTTATAGTAAGTAATGGTGATAGGCTGGTAGGAGAAAATTATCTTTGTATGATTTTAGTTTCTGATGCTGACTTATTCTGACAGCCTAACTCTGAAATAATTAACCTACTTCTGTGCCTTTCTTTGGAAGTTTATAGTGGTACAAATATGCAATTTAAATTGCAATTTTGGGTTTCTGGATGATGAACTGATTCTTGCCACGGACTGATTTGTAAAATCTCAATGAGTTCTTTTATTTTATTATATATGGTAGATTTATGATACTCTCACAAGCTTCCCATCTGAATTTGACTACCCAGGCAAATTTCAAATATAGCCACTTGGATTAGTCGTTCCTTGGGTCAGGATACCGAGTTTCCAAAAACAAAAATAACAACTTGGCAGTTCGTGAGTAAATTTTTGTATAAACCCGATAATTAAAAGTAAACAAAATCAATTTCGATAATTATTAATCTACTGGAGTATTATTGTATATTTGAATCGTACAAGCTACCCTAGCATACAATTTATAGTCTTCAACAGTATTTTGTCAAAGAATTTACCTAAGATTTCATTTTCAAAAGTTGAATGCATATGCTTTTTGTAGAGGAGATGATAAAGGGCCTCACTCAGGTTCATTGGGAGCGTGTGGATGTTAGCTTTCAGAAGAGTAAACAGCGGTATACTGCTCACAGTACAATCCAGGTAAAGTTTTTATCTTATTGTTTTCTGGCAAAATTTGTGGATATTATTTTAAACTAATTCATAACTCCAGCTATAGATGAAGGGCATTTGTTATACAAAAATAAATTTATAATACGAGATATTATTTGAAGATTGCCACAATTTCAGCTAGATGTTCCATGATATTTTATTTGTCTGTTGTTAACCTCAGGTGAAAACCTACTGGTTGCATTCGGATGGTTCTGACGTGATCTTTCACATGATAGATAACTTCCTTATCTAGTCTCTGGCAATGTCTTGTATTGCAAATTCTACGGTATTTTGTTATGTCTTAGCTAGTTGATTACTTCATTGTTGTGCAGCTTCATTTACATATGCACTCATTCCTAATAGTCCATATGTTCACACTATATATTGAGAATTTTACAGACCTACTGACAACAGATATATTGGGTTAATTGTTTCTTGCACTGGACAAAATGTATACACACCACTACTGAATTGATTATTTATGTTCCTTCGGAAGTCCTTGTAATTGCCTTATTTTTCTTGCAGACATATGATTTAGTAATTAGTAGGGATGTCTGAATGGAATCAACTCGGTACTTATCGCATAAATAAACCTCTAAAATCATTGTGCAACAATATTTACAGGAAAGAAAAAATATTTATCCCCTTGGGGAATGACGGGAAAGGAGACGAGAGTAACATACATGAACAACAGATAGATAAACACATTTTTTGCGTTTTTAATTTGTTTTGATGTGTTGTTTTTATTTTCTTTCTTTTTTTTTAAATGGGAGAGAAACTCATGAGTTTTGCTGAAGAATTTAGAAACCAGTAGTCTTGATATGCATGGATATAGTGGGTTAATTAAAAAATGTTGTTAGTTGCAAAATGTGAGGAAAATTTAAATAAGGTTTTGTTTGTTTAGTGGAAAGAGAAAGTATAGCTCTAGTTCAGTTATGAACAAATCTGCTAGCTTTGGTAAGTTAAATTTAAATTTAATACACATACAAACAAAAGACAATTTTGTAATATTAACACACAAAACAGACACATTAATTACACTGATAATTTTTCTTAAGAAATGTGAAAAGGACAATGAGTGCCTACATTAAGGGACGGAGGGAGTATTTGTAGTATCCCTAAATTTCATCGTCCACTAATGATGTTTCAATTGAAGTCAGAGTAAAGTTATGTATGGATTGACCCAACATATAAATTATTGACAAGTTCGAATATTAAACATATAAATAAGTACACTCTTAGATCTCAAATCTTCCCCACCAAATCAACCCCCGAGTAATACTCTTTTTTTTCTTTTTTCTTTTTTTTAATTTGGTAATAGTGTTGTATTGTGTTGTAAGTACACTGCTATTTTATCATTTGATTAAGAATAGATCAAACAGTTGAGATTCTAAGCTCTCAATTTGTTAATATCAAGATGTAAATTTTCCAATCTCTATCCATTAGCTTAGTTGAACTAACTAGCTAACTCTAAAATATAGTTTTGCAATCAATAAGGCTATTTAAGAGTGAACAATTGACTGAGTCATGATTTTAAATAAAATAATAAATGAATATAAGCATATGAATAAGTCGAAAATGGAAAAGTATTATCTAAAAATCAAAAGAACTAGGATAAAATAAATCTATGAAATAGATGTTATATAATGGTTTCTATGGTGGTGGTGGAGGTAGATTTTATGGTTTGTATTATCGTGTTTGATTGAAAATGGTATCAGTGTGAACACCACTGCCTATAGTGCTTGTGCTTGTTAAGGAAATTAAGGCAGCAACTAGTCCTGCATTCCCAACTAAGGTTGGCTCAGTATAGCTGTTATTGTTCCTTGAATCATAGAATTGGTCAAAACGATCTGGCCCTCCAACCATTGCTCCTGTAATATTGTTAGGATTTCGGTTAGGGTTGTCACGCCACTTCCAACCCTCAGTGCATGAGTACTGTTTGTCATCATTTGGAATTGATGCACCTCTATGATGAACATGTCTTGGAAATTTGTTGTCATACCCAACTATGTAGCTCATATTCATAGGATTTTTACCCATGATGTAATCCATCTGTTTTAAGGGAATATATATATAAAAAATAACAATATTATTATTTTCAACACGATAAGTTATAAAACTAAAATAGAGAAGTGATTTTTGAATAACTTAATTTAGATAAATTATGCGATAACATGCTAAGTGATTAATGCAGTTTAAATAGATGATTAATTGCGTTCATTAGATGGTTAATGAGTAAATCATGTGTAGAAATTCATTAATCAATAATGTAACTTCCATCAATCACAAATTTGGATGTCGATAATGAAGTTATGTTTGTTTATTCATTTAAACTACATTAACCACTACCTATAGTGTTGGTGTTGGTGCCCGAGGGAGTGTATAATGCGGTTGGTTTAGCGTGGCGGGGGCTGTTTCGGTCTATGTGGTATGGGGGATGCCGTTACTGTTTGTTGCTTCTGCTGGTTTTTTCAGCAGCTGTTGCGTTTTGGTGCTGCTGTGTCCGTTTTGGGTGTCTGACCTGCTGTTATGGTGCACCGGTTTAGGCCTGCTGCTGTTTTCTGTTTTGGTTTTGGCCTTGGGTGAGTTTCTGGTGTGTCTGTGGTCAGTTTGAGCTATAGCTGTGTATTTCGGTGGCATTTTAACCGGATTACAAGCTTATAGCTTGCTTCTGCCACTTTTTGGGTGTAGGTTGCGGGGTGTTTTAGCTTTGGCATCTTGTATTGAGGTGAGGTGTTCCGTCTATATGCGGCGTCCTTTGTTCTCTCTTTTCGTCCTCTTCTCGCGTCTTGCGAAGGTGGCGCTAATAAAGTTTTGCCTTTTAAAAAGAAAAACTACATTAACCACTTAAAAAGTTGTATAAACTTGCATGTTCAAATAATACAACTTACAAAAAAATTGAATCAAAAAGAGAATGAAGTGAAGAATAAGGTACCTGAGAGGTTGCGAATGCCTTTAGAACAGATATTGAAAAGTAATTATGACCACAATAACATCCAGGAACACCTTGGGCTTTCATATAATCAGCAAAAAGAGATGCCAGAAATGCTGCATTAACAACATATTGGAGAGAATTTGGTTGTCCATGGTTCAATTGTATCAATCCCCCTACATATTTTCATGTTAACATGCATATAATGATCTTGTTTAACATTAATTGTTTTAAATTGCGGTTCTGATTACACTGCAAATATTTACATTGCGGGAAAATGATGTAATGTGATTGAAATTGTGGTCACTTAGTCGTTGCACAAACTTCAAAAACTTTTTACATTGCAACCACAATTGTGGTTACATAACGCAATTTAAAACCCTCTCACAACCACAATTTTTAGTCCAAATAATAAAAAAAAAGACAAAATGATATGTTAATTATTTAATTACCATCAGTCCAGTTGAAGACATTGGATTGATGAAGATAAGAGCACATGGTAAGGCTAGTAGATTCATGGTACATGCTCAGCATTTCCTCGTAAGGGTAACCTGGATTAAGAAACATCCTCACCCTTGTTAGCAACAACATTGCAGCAGGTAACTTATTATTCCAGCTCAATACATTCAAATCAGTAAACTTATCAAATGCATTGGCATTCTTATGCACAGAAGGATCGGTCGCCAAGGAAAGGTAGGTGTTGTTACTAGTGGCCAAAAACAACCAAACACTACCCCACATGTACTCATCAAAGTAGTTAGATGAGTTATAATAAGGTTCTATGTAAGGTTGTCCACTACTGTAGGGTGCCCTTTTACTAGAGTCTCTTGCAAATGCAAAGACAATTTCCGCTCCCTTGACTAGCTTCTTAGAGTAAGCAATGTCATCATCAAAAACTATTGATGTTGCTGCTAAGGCTGCTGCCATTTCTCCTGCAAGATCAGGTCCTTCAGATATAGTCGTTGTTGGGCGAGGATATTCCATGTCTTCTGGTGTTTGCCAACAATAAGAATCATCTGGTGTTTCAGAACCTTTTAGAGATCCACCAACCTAAACATAAAATACATTAAAATGAAAACACATGGATAAATAAAATATATACAAACACAGTTAATTTACCTGAGCATGAATTTGGTTTATTTCAGAGGCAGAACTATCAAAGGTTAAGAGTAGGTAATCATGAGTTCACGGGCATGATCATACTCATTAATTTCCTTGTATTTTGCCTTATATTCAAGCACACTCCAACTTAGCATGGTAATAGCAAAGGACATGGGAAAATGGAACTTTATATTGTCTCCTGCATCATAATAACCACCAACAAGTCCTTCTTTATCATTGGTGGCTTTTCCATCTTGTAACCCTAAATCCCCTCTCCATGAAATGTTATTGCTCTTTGGTAATGTCCCAGCTTCACAAATCAAAGGTACATACTGTAAGTAGATCATAATAAATAATGAATTTATAGTTCTTAATTTTTCACTTGCATTTTACTCACTAGATGATTCAAATTTATTTATAAAATACTGCTAAACTTATAAACAGGTAGTGTAGTTGTTATCTCACAAGAGGATATGTATTGTCAATGTCGTGCATATACTTAATTTTATAATTGAGACAAATTTGTTAAAATTTCGAGTGTGTTTCTTTCTTATCTAAACAAAGAAAAAATAGAATGTTTCCCTTGAGAAAAATGACAATAAATTTTCCATAAGATTTTACTTAAATTCTAGCCGAATTCTAGATTACCAAGTTCTAGTTAAAAAAAATAAATATATGACACTATTTAACAATTGTCAAAACCTAGTGTTTTTTTCATAAACAACCCTAGTGGTTTGTTAATTCTAGATATAAAGTAATGAATAAGTTTTTTTTTTACAAAAGTATTTTTATTTATTAACATCTATCTATCAACTAAATACTTGTATTTCACCAAAAACCGTAATCATCAAACCATTTTTTGAAAGAATAATCATCAAACCATGTATGCTCCCTAAACAAACAAAAATAAAATAAAAAATCAAATATGTATATTGAAAAGCATGTGGATATGCATATGAAATATGGATGCAAACACCCTTTTCAAAGTTCTTACTACATATTTTTATATTTTTATAGAGTATATCAATCATCTAGTAATATATATGAATGTTGGTTACTAATTTACATGATCATGAGATGGTAAAAGATACATACATTTCTGAGCATTGAAGAAAAGCAGCGCTTTGTTCAAGGCAAGGGTGTAATCGTCCGGTGGTGTAGGCAAATGACGTTTGTAGAAATATTTAGGAATGATGATGGGAAGACCAACCAAACAATTTGGTTTTTGTTGTTTTATTTTGGTGTATGGGACTTTCATGGGACTTTTTACTCATTGAATAAACAATTCATGAATTACAAGTTAAGTGTTTTAAGTGATTTATGCTAAAGCATAAAAAATGTAGCAATCATGCATGTGATCGATGCATGTATGAAAAGGATGATGAAGCAATTACCAGGTTTCTAGAGAAATAAATGTGTCTTGAAGAAAACGAAGAAGAAGCCATGACGGAAGAGTAATGTAGGCTATGTAGCCATGCACACGAAATATCATCCAATTTTTCCATGATGTAATCTATAAGTCAACAAATATATCATCCAATTTTTCCATAATGTAATCTATAAGTCAACAAATATAACAGGCTTTTATACGTGTTTATTCCCGGTAAATAAGGGTCGTTTAAAAAATGGTTTATGTATTCCTTAATCCTTGCATTTTTCCGTCAAAATTTAATCACTTAAAAATTGGTCCCTCGGCTCAGTTAATTACGGTCACGTCACTATAATTACAAACGTGAAATTACAAAAATACCCTTGAAATTAATGATGTGACGGTGATTAAGTGAGAAGAGGGACAAAAATTTTAAGTGATTAAATTTTAGCAGATCAAAATACCATAATTAAAGAATACAATGACCAATTTTTAAATGACCCCTATTTGTAGAGACTAAAAACATATAAAAACCAATATAATATGATATCAGATCAATCACTAGCTTGTTTGTAGTGTAATTTTTAGATATGTGAGGTCAAAGAATCATTTGAAGTGGGGTTCAATACATTTAAAATATCAAATTATTGGTTTATTATTTTAAAGAGAAGTGGGGCCAATTGACCCCAATATGTGCTATGTGGATCTGGGTGACATTGGGGTGTCAATGTCACGTGATATTGGTAAACCACAATGTCACAAGTGTACAAAAAAATAAAAAAATGTGGTTTTCTTCTCTCACATTTACAATGATTTTTTGTATTTTTGTACACTTATGATATTGGCAACCCCGATGTCACTCAAGTGTTTTTTGCGGATCTGTGGTTGAATGTAGCCATGCTATAAATGTGAAAAATTGCTGATGACACATTTGAGAAGGCTGAGAAACACATGTAAAATACCAAAATACCCTTCGGCAGTTAACTGCCTAGGAATTCCAAAATCGGCTCTGCAGTTAACTGCCGAGGAAACTTCGGCCGTTAACTACCGCCGGTTTTGGAATTCATTGGCAGTTAACTACAAATATGTGTTTATATAGGAACAGAAGCATCATTTCACTTTTTCAGTTTCATTTTTCTTTCAACTTCTCTCCAATTCTCACCTAAGCCATTTTCACGAATTGTAAGCAAATCAACCACACATTATAACAAGTAAGTTGCATCAATCATTTTAATCATAATGTTAGTTTGTTTAGTTTATGTTTTTAAAAAAATATGAGTAGTTGCATGTGGTTAAGGTTTATGAATGAATTGACAATTTGAACATTGCATGTGTAGTTTATGCACTGATAAATGAATATAGTTGTTGCCTATGTTGTTTAAATGATGTTTAATGATAATGTGGTTTTGAATGGTGCCAAATGAACACAATTTGAATATGTTTTATACTTTGCACACAAAGTGTTTGATAAAATGCCTAAATGACAATTATATTGATTATTTAGTTATTTTAGGTTATGGAAATGATGTTAATTATAGATTTATAAAGTGTATATTGATTATTTAGTTAGTTTAGGTTATGAGAATTATATTGAATGATGTTTAGGTTATGATGGAAATGATGCACATAAATTATATTGAAATGATGATTATATTGAATTGTTTTAGGTATAGTTTAGTTATGTTTATGTTTATTGAAACGTGAATCTTTATGTTTATGCTGAAATGATGATTATAAAGATTATATTGAATGTTTATGTTTATAATTATGTTTATTGAAATGTGAAGGTTTAGTTTAGATTATATTGAAATGATGCACATAAAGTACTTATAATTTGTTTGATTATGTTTATGTTTAGTTTAGGTATAATGTGAATGTTTATGTTTAGTTTAGGTTTAATGTGTTTGATTAGGTCATGAAAATGATGTTAATTTTTTAATTTTTTTGTAGACATGTCTGATCAGGGGGAGCCCATTGATCCATCTAAGATGATTGGTGGTAGGTGTGCTATGACACAAAGCCACCGACGTGAGAGGAAAAACGCACATATACCGAAGAGGGGAAGAGGTTGGAGAGGGGATGGTTCAGGGTCTTCTCAGGCTTCTCAGGCTACACAGCCTGAAGAGTCATAGGTGGTTGACCCGACCCTGGAGTAGCTGAATTATCAGGATCATTTACACCACGATGTCACTGATGGTGGGTACGACGACCAGCATATTCCGGACAGTGCTGCGCCTGTGATGGACCATGATGACATTGCAGCAAAGGCTACCCCGACAGTTTTACCTGATCAACCTCCCTTTCCTGGAGGACCGGAAAATACATCTTTGCTGCACTCTTATGCCAACTATGTGGCATTACTGCTTTGGTATAATTCAAATGACGTAAGTGTTATTTTTAATTGTCTAAAATTATCATATGCAACACAATTAAAATGTTTTAATTTTGTTATGTGTTTTTTTAAATTTTACATGTGTTATGTCCTAAATTAAAAATACGTACGGCAATTTAAATTTGTGATTTTTATTTTTGCATGTGTTGAGTTTTATTTTGTTTAGTTAAATGTTTACATCGTTTAAGTTGCTGAAAATATTTTTATGTTTTTATTATTTCAGGTTCGTAACGTGCGTATTGTAAAACCGATTAATCATGGAGTTAAGATTTTAAGTCTACGTCGTCCAAACGATAATGCTAATTGGTTTTGGGGTCCACTTCAGGAGAGTGGGTTACATGATTTGATTTATCTGGGCTACGTCATTGTGCCTTATGCTTTGCTGATGACTCTATGCGAGAGGTGGCATCCTGAGACCAGCAGTTTTCACATGGTCTTGGGGGAGATGACAGTTACTCAGGATGATGTCGCATGTCTTACGCATCTTCAGATTGAAGGGCGGATGTTGAGCCATGGAAAAAAGATGTCTCGACAAGAGGGAGCGGACCTAATGGTGAGGCACTTAGGTGTGTCTCAGGCGGATGCAGAGAAAAATTGCAATGGAGAGTATGGTGGTTACATTAGTTATCTGAAGTTGAAGGAGTTATATATGAGGTACCTTGATATAGCTACCAGATTGGCGGATCCAGAGGACCCAGGGGATCAAGAGGAGCTTCAGAGGGTTAGGACTGCTTGTGTGAAGTGTTATCTCTTATATCTTGTTGGATGCTTGTTGTTTAGTGATAAAAGCAACAAACGCATCGAGTTGGTCTATCTGAAGACCATGGAGAACGGCTGCGTAATTATTCTTGGGGAGGGATGACAATGACATACTTATACCACTCTTTAGCTGAGGCCTGTTTGCCTGGAGACAGAGCTCTTGGGGGAAGCGTGACACTGCTCACTGTAAGAAATTGTCACTTTTGAACCTTAACTATTATTTTTTTGTTATATTTTTCGTGCGTAGTAACTTATAAATGTGATTTGTTTGGTTTGTGCAGGGATGACTTTTGGCGCATTTTCCTGACTTTTATGATGTTGATCGAAACCCCAATAATATCGAAAACTATCTGGTTGCAGCGAAGTGGACATTACAGAAGGGACATGGAGAGGGGGTGACGTATCGGGCATTGCTTGATAGTTTGCAGTTTGATAATGTATGTTGGAGGTTGTACGAAGCGCACAGGGAGATCCAGGCTTTTGAGGAGATTTTCTGGTATTCAGGTTGGATTATGTGCGGTGGTGTTAGGGTGTACTGTCGCTTGTCTAAGAGAGTTTTGCGGCAGTATGGATACGTCCAGAGCGTCCCTAGACATCCGACGGATGTTGTAGAGCTGCGACCGCCTCAGATTGTGCAGGCATTCCTTGACTTCCGCACTTACACGCTTAAGGAGCCCGTTTGGGGTGAGCAGGCAGGAGAGCAGACATGGCGGATGGCAGATGGCTATATGTTATGGGAAACTGAGGTGTCTCATCCTCAGATTTTGCCACTTCTTCCAGGAGATCTTCCGAGACCAGCAAATGAAGAGAAGATCATTGCACAACAGTTGGAGCGGTACGAGGCGAGAAGCTCCCCTGATACCTATGACATGGTTAGTGGTGTTGTTGCCTGCACTGATGCGCATATGGGTCAGGAGGAGGTGATGAGCCCTGAGCAATGGTCTGCAGCCATGCGCCATGTTAGGGAGCAGATCTTGCCGATATTGACCAGGAGGCGAGGCCAGAGGCCAAGGAGGCGGCAACAACAGCAACATCAACATTAGCAGGACCAGGACCATCAGTAGGATTACTCGTAGTTGTTGTTTAGGACTTGTTTTTTACTTTTGGTATTTTGATGACATTGATTTGTATGTTCATATTTTGATGACTTTAGTTTTCGTTGTGATATATTATGCTTTCTTTAATGGTTAAAATGTTGGTTTTATTACGTTGTGAATTTGCGCCAATTGTGTGTGAAAAAAAAACATGAAAATAGGTTGTGTTTTGTGTTTTAAACACATTACAGGTTCAAAATATGAAGCTTTTGCCTCTGCATTGGCTTCAGGGCGCATCGGCAGTTAACTGCCGAGAAAATAAGGGAACTGGCGGCAGTTAACTGCCGAGGAAAATGAAACCGGCGGCAGTTAACTGCCGAGAGACATTTTCGTATTTTAAATGTGTTTTTCAACCCTATTAGATGTGTCATCAACAATTTTCATAAATGTGTCCTTGCACCTATACATAATGGCTTCTACGAAACTAAATAACAAGCTATAAAACTTTTTTAGTATGAAGTTTCTCTAAGAAACTTAGTCTAAGTCTTTTGGCATTTAGTTTCGACACTTGGATGCTTTCTCTTGTAATCACTTTCGTACTAATATAAAGTTTTTATTCCACTTATTCTAAAATTTATCATCTCACTTACTTTCATATGTCCCATTCAACAATTATCTTACTCAAAGAAACGGAGGCAACGGTGAACCTAAACTTATTTAACATCATGTTAAATAGATACCTTCTTGTTGATATTTAAGGTAAAGTTTTTTTCTTATAGATTTAGGTTTAATATAAGCACTTTTGAAATTTGAACTCCAGCTCTAGATGAAGGGAATTTGTTATACAAAAACAAACGTATAAATATGAGTATTTTTTTGTTGAAGACCGTGTACTTATTTTAAGCTAAATTATTCAAAAAGATGGCCACCATGATAGATTGTTCTGGTGTGATCTTCCACATGATAGATAACTTCCTTATCTAGTCTCCAGCATTATTATAAACTTTGGTGTCACTAAATAAATGTTTTGAGCAATGGAAGTCTTCTACGCTGAATATATTGTATTGCAAATTTGCAACATATGATGTTTTCTTATGTGTTGGCTTGGAAAGCTGATTACCTCATTGGTCTGCACCTTCACTTACATTAGTATTCATTCCTAATAGCTTGTTCATATATTCATGGTATTGAGAATTTTACATCAAAACTGTTTAAATTGTGATCTCTTTTTAATTTTAAGTCAAAAGATGTTTAAATTACAGTAGATTCAGGCAGCTTGTTTAAAACTCAATGAACAAAATTTGACCTTGTGACAAATGATATGTTTGGTTAATTGTTTCTTGCATTGGTGGACAAAATGTTGCAGTGATATGACCAAGCTTATTATTCTGCAATTTCAGTATTATTTGGTTTTTTTAAAGCACATCTGAACATGTTTTTTACCTAAATGATTTCAATAATATAAAACCTTGGCAGCAGTATCAGCCAATAACATTTTCCATCACCTATATTGCTGACTTTTGTTTACATTGTTGTTCTAGCAGATTTATAAGCTAGTTAAAATGCGAAAAGAAGAGATACATCGGTCAAAAACAAGCAGATTAATCTTCATGCATATGAATTTCAATAAACTAATCTTCATGCAGATTTATAGCCATGAATATCTTCACTATTTGGCTTTTCATATCTGAAATAGACAAATGAAAACCACTTATAAGAAAATGATGGCTATCAAACAAATACCATCATCACCATTTAGTAATGTAATATAGGTTTTTACTACCATTCAGCATCTTTCTTTTCTACGATGCCAGTGTCGCATCAATCCACAGAGTCTTGGCCGTGTGGTGGAATACTAGATTTGTCTTTCAGCAGATTTGATAAACTTTCACAAAACTGATAATCAAAATTAAATCAGTAACCATATTTACGATCTTGATAATATTCAATTAACAGGATATGTTTTCTTACTTCATTATACATTCTTAGATCTCCTACAGATTTTGATACTTGTACAACACAATGAGCCGGAGCAACTTCTATCACCTGACAATTTCAACACATATCAGTACAGAAATGAACTTGGTTTAATAATAAAGCAAAATAAAAGGAAAAGAGGGAGAATATGTGATGATAAAATGAGTATGACCTCAGCGGATATGTCCAAGTATGATCTAGAACACCTCGTCATTGTCTCTTTCGAGTGCATTTTCATCTGATATGAAGAGTCAAAGTTCATTTGTGTTGCAAGACTCTAGAAAAGGTTAATATTTTCACCAAGCATTTAAGAATGAAATTATAAGCACTGTTTTAGACCTTAAAGTTGTTCAATTTCTCTACTGACAGTCTAACAACTGTTGCAGCAGCTTCTATTTTTTCGACGGTTTCAGTGATTGTATGTTGGGATCCAAGCCTTGTTGTCTGCTTCATCGGATCCTAAACATCAAAATCATAACATCAGCATTTGTAATTAAAGGATCTGTAGATAATTTAAATACCCTTTCAAATTTGTAGACTTGCCTGTTCTTCAAAAAGGGTGGATAAATCGAAGTCCTGAAACATGGCTATCAGTTGAAACGCGTTAATGAAGCTTGAGGACTTGGTCATCGTTGGCTTTGTAGTTTTCTCCTATAGCACATATAGTCAGACAATTTGGTCCATAACTCCGATTTAGTGTTTTCTATGACTGCTATTTGGTAACAAATTACCTCAATTGAATGGAAAGCACGACTACCATCATCCAAGTCAATGATCGGATCAAATTCATATGCGCAAATAGGCTTATAATCTGTTTGAAACCACTCATCATCAATAATACCCGAAATAGTTATCCGCTGTGAGAGATTTGGAAGGAAGTCAAGCAAATTAGTAACTATCAATTACACTTTTAAGTTTAAGCACAGTGCAATAGTTCTTGAATTTCTACCTTTTGAGGATGCGGTTCAAGTATTTTCGCAATTAGTTTCTTTTGACTTTGAGTAAACCATGGGGCACATACGTATTCCGCTCTGCATATCTTTTTTCACACATGAAAGTTACAAGAAAATGAGAATTAGTTGAATCAAACACTAGGTGTTTTCTTTGCTATCTTCATGATTATATGGTATAATATATTCGCATATATACCTTATGGTATAAATTCATCAAGTTCTGGTCATCAAATGGTAGAAAACCAGCAAGTAACTCAAAAAGAATCACCCCACATGACCAAACATCAGCAGCTGCTCCATCATACCCTTTGCTCATCAGAAGCTGCACATGAGGAACTATAAGGGTCACAAAATCAATAATAAATGTATCCCATAGTAAAAGTTGTCACTAGCACTCTTTCTATTGGGGAGTCTGGGGAGCTCTTTAGCACGTCATTGCTCTCAGGCGTTCCCTTGGACTCCCCAACACTTTCCCTCATTCGATCTTACCTCAGGAGCCACATAACATGGGGATCCACACTTTGTGTTTAGGACATCATTAGGCTGCCAATGTATAAAAAATGAATCAACAATTAAAAAGACTTAGAATTGTTGAACTAGAGGTTTGAACAAATTTTTACCTTATTCAGTGCACTTAATCCAAAATCAGACACTTTTAGATTTCCCTTGCTGTCTAGGAGCAAGTTTTCTGGCTGTATTGTCACATGTAAAAGGTATAAGGTTTCAAAACTTGTTTTTCTAAACAAAGAAATTACCAGGATTGATTTAACTTACCTTGAGATCCCGATGATAAACTCCCTTGTTATGGCAGTAGTCAACGGCATCAATAAGTTGATGGAATAGTTTTCTTGCCTCACATTCATTCAATTTGTTGGAATAGGACTACAAAAATAATATTATCAGAATTATAATTGTAAGTACACAAAATTTGAACAACAAGAGATTGTTGATATGATCCTCACAATTTTGTCCAATAGTTGACCTCCTGATACATATTCCATCACAATGTATATTTTTGTTTTTGTGCCAATAACCTGTTTTACGATGAAATTCATTCAAAAATTAATACTAGTGAGAAAGGGATTATGAATTAATCTTCAAGACTCACAAGAATTCCAACATCATGGTATAATATATACCTCATGAATTCTAACTATATTTGGATGATGTAGAAGTTTCATTGTTCTAATCTCACTTTGTACCTGAAACATGTTTTGGCCTTAATATTTGATTAACTGAAGTAAAATACTTACTTTTTGAAGAAGGACCAAAATGAGGTTTACCTGATGTTTTAGATTGTTTTTCAAGACCATTTGTTTGTCAATGACCTTGATTGCTACCTTCTCACCATTGTTACTATTGAGAGCAATCTTAACCTTAGAGAATGTACCTTCTCCTATGGTCCTGCCAAGTCTATATTTTCCTATGTTTTTGGGAGACACCATTATTCTCTGTTTGTGTCTGGTTTTTTTGGTTTTTACAAACAAGTTGTTTCTCAGTCTCACTTTGGTCTCTGTGTATGCAACCTATTTCTCACTTTTGCTTTTAATCTCAATCCATTTTATTTATAGAAGGATTTTTTTCCCCTTTTTTCAGAAAAAACTTGTTGGTCCTTTATTCATATAGATCAATTGTAACCAAAAAAAAAAAGTTATATGGTAGTTATGATTTTGTTAAAGATATATGATAAATAGAATGCCACGTGATAAATGCTATTCCATACATTAAGGAAGTGGTTTATTACAAATAAAATGTAATTATTGAAGGATTAATGTAAAAATTTACTGTTATGTAAGTCGATATTTAAACCTGTAGATTAATAAAAAAAAACATTCCACCTGTTTAGTGTCCACCGGCTATACTATTAGATATGGTTAGGTCTATGGACTAGGGTTCAATCTTCATAAAAACTAGCTTTCTTAGAGAAGTTTCACACTTGTTATTTCGTTGGTTTCAAACATGAATATATGTGAACTTTGTTAATAAATAAATAGAGATAATTACGCGATTACGTGTGTAAGAATGATAAATATATTTTAGCGGCATAAGGAAGTGATACTTATAGTGAAACAAACATGGAGGAAATGGATGCATGCATGCATGCTACGTGTTGCATGTGTACCAGACTGCAAACAAAAATGGAGGAAATAGTGGTACTGTATTTGTATTTTTATTTCCCTGAGCTTCAAAGCTCAAAAAAACAAAATGCTTTAGCATGTGATTAGCATCAAATTTTCATCGTCATATAGTTATAATCGATCTCCGCCGAATATAAGAGTCGAGAATCAAATTTATGCCCACTTACTTATAAGACACAAGTCTCTTATCAATTAAACTAGTATATTGTTATGTAGTTTTGGTATCTATCTATATGTGATATTATTATATTTTTGGTACAAAATGACTCATATTTTATTTTCTACATTATCAAAAGAAGTAAAATTATGGGCTTAGGTCCTCTTTTATTCCAAAAAATAAAAAATAATAGAAGTAGAATTATGATATACATTTTCAAATGATAGTGTTAAAAAGCACAACCAAACACAATTAACAACTAATCAGAACTAAAAATTATTTTTTGTCAAAAAAAACTTTAAATTATTAATTAAATTAAAAAAAAACGTTTAATTTCATGTTAATTTACATTGTGTGGTCAATCATAGTTGGTCCTCTCCAACCACAAAAAAAAATATTATTTTTTTTGGAAAAGTTTTCCATCCACAAAAAATGTCGAGCTGTGAGTTGACAAACTAAACAAAAATTTAGAATGTCGAAATTTGTGACAGTGTGCTATCAAAACTTCAAATATTATTATGGGAAGTAGTTAGAAGTTAGAACTACTGGTAGCTAGCCTTGTTTGCTGGTTGTTTAGAATGAAGAACGTGTGTTTTGACTGGAAGTTGGATAATTAGTTGTTGAAAAACAAAATTATTATTTGGATGTACTACGTATCACCACAAATGCTGGAATTATTAGGATATCGTTTCTAACGTTTAGATGGTGATCACATAATTTCACATTAGTGTGTTTGATCACCATATGCGGTGTGTATCAATTCAGCAAAAACAAGAAGAAAGAAAGGTACCCTTTTTTGCATTGGGATGGATGACTACGAAATTGTGGGTGCGTTGATTTGTTAAAGACGGATCTGGACAATTTTTTTCATCATGTTTGATTTAGAATTTGTCATGAAATTGAACAAAACAAGTAAATAAGGCTAGGTGAAATCATGAATTTTTGTCACTCACTAAATTATTGAAATATTTTTCATTCTGAGTACGCAAGTATACATTATCAAACATATTGAAATATTTTCTTTTTTTTATGTTCTGATTTGTTCAGTGAAGACGGATGGAGGCAACAGTAACGGTGCGGTGCTCTAGTGCGGTGGCGATGAAATGTGGAATGGAGGATGTTTGTAGTGACGTTAACATTCCAACGTTCAAGTCGGTGTGAGAAATGAGATTGAATGTGTAAAAAAGTGTGGGAAATGAATCGTTTCTTGAAAGTGACGCGTAGTCACTCTTATATAGAAGAAAGAGGCACTAACTGCTTCCGTGAAATGCGGCGCCTCGTTAGGAGGCCGTTGGAGGCCACATATATGGTGTAAGATGCAAGGGGGCGTTTCGGTAAGGTGGTGTGCATCAATACTACGTGTTTATTCAAGTGGTTCGACGGTCTGGTGGTCTTTTAGTCTACGTGTCATCATAGGATTGACCTTCTGTCGTCGAGAACAATATATTCAAACGTAAAATTATTATATATTCATCTCTCTAATAAAGTTACATCTTATCGTATTACATTGTTATGTCTTGTCATCTTTTACTTTTATTCTCAATATTTATTGTTTTGCGAATAAAACATACTCTTTGATTTTATATATAGGTCAAACACACACCACCACTCATCGAGATAACAAACTTTTGTTTAACTAATTATGATCTTATTTCATCTCTATTCAATTATGTTAAATGAATTAAATTTTAATTATGGTAAAGGTGACATATAATTGTGTCTAATGTTAAATTTGGTTTAGAAGTTCAATCTATAACCTTAACAAAAAGATGTAGATATTCTTTCTTTCAAAAAAAAATGTAGATATTGGACCTATGTGTATGAAAAAAATATGTTAGGACCAACAAGTAGTTGAAGGGAACTCTCCAAAAGAGAATGGAGTATACAAGTGTGTAACTTGATCCATTGATTGGAGCTTGGGCCGTGCAGAATGACTTGATCTTATCAGTCGCATTTGAATCTGAATGATTAATTTAGAGTTAGGCGTAAGATATCTTTGTTACAAAATATTTAATATTTTCTTTCAATTTTTTTTAATAATTTGTTTATAATCAAATGAAACAAAAAAAAAGAGAAAAAAAAGTAAGTTTTTTTCGATCAAATGAAAGCAAAAAAATATATATAATTTTTAGAAGGGAAAAAAGTATGAAATTGTTAAAGGAAAAAGAGATCATGTATTGAATAAAAGTCATATCTAAAAAAAAACTAACATTCCAATATCATCCATAGTTTTCCTGTTTTTAATGTCTTTTATGGTAATTTTATAATAAAAATACTCGATTTATGTAGTAGATAAACACATAATGGCTTTTGTTTCTTATAATAAATAATTTTGTTAGAGGATAATATATAAATTATTGAATACCAAAATCATTAATTTTTTAATCCATATCAAAATAACTCTAAGTGTGTGTATTATATGAACTCGAAGTCTTCGTGTTTTTTTATTACAAATTTGTTTTTTCTATAAACGGTTGATCTTATTAAAGCAAACCGGTGCAAGACGCACTTCGCTGCATAATCAACATACACTGATGTCGCTTATAGACGCGTAACATCAAACACCACATAAAAAAACAGACCAAGAAAAGCTGTCAAAAGGAAATGATAGGAGATCGCTAGCAACACCCCACCACTTAGCAAAAAAACACAAACTCCCCAGCTGTAGCAGGCTGCACAAATACAGTGATGTACTGTCTACAGCATAGACAAGAGACCCAACCAGCAGCTGCTAAACCGCGATCCCCAGCCTGCTCAGTGCACCACCTGTGAACATGACAACCCTACCTTACAAGGCAATCTCTCGTATTCCAATGTCATTCGTAATACAAGCCTCTTTTTTGTGTGTATCCATATAGTAGATAATTTACTTTGTTTGCAAATATTGAAAAAAAAAATTTACTTTGTTTGCATAATTATTAATTCTTGTACTTAAAAACAATTATGTGATATATTTTAAATGATGTTTTATATGATCATCAAGAATGATCAATACCTGCATAATTGTTTGAATTTTTGTTAAAGAATTCAATTCAAATATGATATATCACGATTTTTATGTTCAAAATTCTAAAATAGGGACCAATAGTGTGAGTGATCGAAAATATGATATATCATTTCTAAAATATGTTAGATTTATTTTTTATTTTTCACCTAGGTTTGGACCTAAGATCTCCAACTTCTAATTCATTAGTTTGAACTAGTTGAGCTATCCAACCATACGAGCTTATATTTTTCTACATGGTTTGTTCACATGGCTATTGTGTAACTCTTGACTCATATGTCTTTTTCTTAGCATATCTTGAACTAGATTAGACGTTTTAATCAATTTTAACGGATTTGGATATTTTTCTTTGCATAACTTGAACTAGATTATAAGTTTGGATCATTTCATGTTTGAAACGTACATGAGAAGATAATATTGATGATCTCATTGTTAAAGTAGTCCACTTGCATATTTATAAGTTCTAGATCCCAATAAATTGAAATGCTAAGATCATAAACACAACTACATTTCGTTAAATTTAAACATAAATAATCCAAATTAATTTGTCTAGCGGCAAAAAAATTCACTTTAAAGGAAATAAATGAGATGTTTGAGGGATGAGATTCGAACTCAATCTATACATATATTATACATTATCACTTGTCACAACTCACAAGGATGATAGGTCAACAATGTATTTTACCTTTCAAACATAGTATTATTACTTAGGAGGGTGTATTGAATTGAGATTTCATGAGATTTTAAAAGACTTTTTAAAATTAAAAACGTTCTTGTGGTATTCAATTAAGACTTTTATAAAATATAAATAAATCTTGTGGTATTCAATCAAGACAATCAAGACTTTTCATACGGCAACAAAATCCGTTGGTATTCAAACGAGATTTCGGCTAACTTATAAAATATCTGTTGGTATTCAAAAGTATACAGATTTTAATGGATTCTTGTATGGAATGGATTTTGTGAGACTTTTTATCTAAAAAATACACATAAGATGTTCATTCAACAATCTCACAAATATCCTTGAGATTTTTCGAGACTTCCATAATTCATTCTTATTTTGTTCTTGTCTCAAACCAGACTCATACCATTTTCTTGTTATTATTATTCATAAGTCATCATTGTTTCCCTGTTCACCATACATTTGAACCTTTTACCTTTACCTTGTTTTTTATTATCGAATTTTTCTTGTACGCGTTGCATACTTCCCCCCACTGTAAAATATTTTTCAGATTTTTTCCCCCACTGTTGTTTTTTATCCTTATTTGATTTTTTAGCAGATTTGTTTTGTTGTTGTTGTTAGCAGATTTGTTTCCCTCACTAGTAATATTTTTTTTTTTAAGAAATTAATATTTTGTTGTTGTTAAATAGTACACTGTTGTGCAACGTTTTGTGTTATGATTATTAGTATTATTTAAATATTATATTATATTTTTATTTTTATTTTGAGTAACTGGTTATTATTATAATTATTATTAGTTAGTTCCATATTGTAAAAGTTCATAATTTTTTTATTCACTCTTGTTATTTTGAATTTTTCTTAAGAACCCATGTGATTCTTTCAAATCTTAAAATCTCATAAAGTCTATTGAAATCTTAGCAAATCTGTGTTATAAATTCATTAAAATCCTGATTGTAAAATGTCATTTAAAAAAAAAGTCTTTTAAAATTCTATAGAATCAATACAATCTCACAAAATCTTTTAAAATCTGCAGGATTTTGTTTGTCAAAACAATCTTTTAAAATCTCAATCCAATACACCCCCTTAGTTTTGTAAAAAATAACGTTGTTTTATAATCTTAGGAATATCCACAGGAGTGTCGCAGTCCGACACTATGACACGTGATATCGTTCTTATCCAACACAACAGCAATACATTATCGTAGTCGTAGCAATCAAGAACTCAAATTCATAAATAAATTTTGGATATTTTGATCATAAATAAATGCACAAGAAACCGATTTAGAGGGATCACCATTTCATATCTGGATCGATCCTATTCATTCGCCAAACAAGGTTCCACTCTTCACTGCTTCTTATTCTCATTTTCACTCTTTTTAACTTATTTAATTTAATTCAAGTTTTGATTCACGATCGCAGGAATTACTAGTAAATCAACGATCATGAAATCTGGGAAATTATTACTGCTTCTTCTTTCTTTCAATGTCTTCTATTATTCAGCAGTACGTTTTTCTTATGTATTTTTGTTTATATTATTATTCATCATTCGCTTTTTTATGGTTTCATTTTGTTTGATGGCTATCAGAATTCCGCACCTCAGACATGCCCTGCTACCAATCATGCTAAATGTGCTGATTCGGATGATTGGAAAGGGGAATTTTTTCCTGGCATTTCCAAAATTAAATATGAGGTACTTTTTTTTATGGCCAAACACAACATGACATATTGACACAAATAATAATTTGAAATAATGACATAATCTAATGCAATCACACGTATCGGTGTTTTGTGCGATGTCTGACGGACACTGTCACACATTTTTTAAAGGGTATTGTTAACGAGTGTTAGTGCTTCATAGGGGGAGAAGGATCTAAATCTTTCTCAACTGAAATGACAAACACTGACACATTTGACACCAATAGTAGTTTGAAGAAAATGACATAATTGAATGCAATCATATGTGTCGGTGTTGTGTCCAACACTGATACAACACTAGCACGTTTTTAAAATTATCATCACTGTCAACATGTCATTGTTGTATCTAGTGTTTGCATCCGTGTTATTCCTTCGTAGGGGGGAGATGTAGATTCTTCTCAACTGAATTAGTTTTCAATTTTTGTTCTGGTGCAAGTTCTTGACAACATAGTACTGTTATCTAAGAAATGTTAACGAGTTTCGATCTCTTATTTTCATTTGTATTCCATAGTAATGTGTCGTGTGTTCATTTATTAATACATGATTTATGTAATTTTCAGGGGCCGTCCAGTAAGAATCCACTTTCATTTAAATGGTATAATCCAGAGGAGGAAATTCTTGGGAAGAAGATGAAGGTTGGTTTTCATTTATATTATAAGTGGTGCATTTTATTCGACCCAAACATGGATTTTGATTGAATTTACTCGTATGTAACTGCAGGATTGGTTCAGATTTAGTGTTGCATTTTGGCATACATTCCGTGGAACAGGTGTTGACCCATTCGGTGCACCTACCAAATATTGGCCATGGGAAGATGGTACCAATTCATTAAACATGGCTAAAAGAAGAAGTGGGTTAATTTTACACTCTCAAATTTGATATACTTGGATATTTTTATGTGCTACAAGATAAAATTGTTTTAATTAACACAGTGAGAGCAAATTTTGAGTTCATAAACAAACTTGGAGTCGATTTTTGGTGCTTCCACGATAGGGATATAGCTCCTGATGGGCAGACTCTTGAGGTGAGTCAATCTTTAAAATTTCTCAGCTTTACTTAATTGTAATTTTCAGAGAGGATTGAAGTACGAGAAATAGTGTGCATGCTTACTTATTTTTGTATCTGGAATATTGAAATTGAACAATGGTCATAGGCACAGTTTGATGGAATGTATTTTCTTGATTAATGCATTGCTGCTACATTTATTAAGGTCATTATATACTCTTTCTGAGCTATTGGATTTTGCACTTGCTGTCTTTTTCTTAGGAAGCAAATGCAAACCTAGATGAAGTTGTGGCCCTTGCTCATGAGCTTCAGAGTCAGGTAATTTGACATCAATGAATCTTTTAATATAAGTCTCTGCTTTGAAGTCAGTACAGAGTTCCTGTAATTATGCTTCGCTACAAATAAATGATATGAAATATTTGAAACTTGGAGAATGCATAAATTTAAGATTTTGTTTAGTGAATTGTGGTTTTGAAATGTTGATAACACGTGCTTTTATTTTCTCTTTTCCATATCATAGAGCAAAAAGAGAGTTTTGTGGGGAACAGCTCAGTTGTTCGTGCATCCTCGTTATATGCATGGTGCTGCTACTAGGTAATCTTTATACCAGAATCTCCTAGCTTATCAATACGCTCCTTATGCCCAGCGGGCTCATGACTTACAGAATGAACTGTTTTACAGCTCCGAGTTAGCAGTGTATGCGTATGCTGCGGCTCAAGTGAAGAAAGCCTTGGAGGTACACTTGTGTAGATATAGTACAGAAGTAGTGACAAGGTCGGTTGTATTTTCAGAATCATTGTTCATTTTGCTAAGAAAAAATAATATTGCAGGTGACACATTATTTGGGGGGAGAAAATTATGTGTTTTGGGGTGGTCGAGAGGGTTACCAATCTCTTTTGAACACAGATATGGAACGAGAGCTTAATCATTTGGTGCGTGAATCATTCTATCCTTGATTTAATTATCTGACTGTGCTCTCCTTTTGCCTTTTGTGTTAGTAAACAATATACATGAAAATAATATCCTTGAAAATAAAGAAATAACTATCAAATTGCGCACAACGTCAACAGTAATAACCAGGTCTCAATGTTAATGCTAAATTATTTACAATGCTACTTATTTATCTGATTACAGGCTAGATTTTTTGAAGCTGCTGTTGCACACAAAAAGAAGATCGGATTCAATGGTAACATTCTGTCGAATACCAACTAGCTGGATCATTGTATAGAACTAAACTATGAAACATAGGAGTAGAGCACAGCTATAATTTTATCTCTATGCAGACTACACCATAATTGTTTTCTTTTTCCTTAATAAACGAATTTTTCTTATGTTTTTCTTTTGCTATGTTTTTAGGGACATTTTTAATTGAACCAAAGCCACAAGAACCTACAAAACATCAGTGGGTATTTTACCTATTCAATCAATGATTTTACAGCGCCTATTATTGTATAATATTACAAACTTGTATTCCTCCAGGTATGATTGGGATGCTGCAACCGCAGCTAATTTCTTACGAAAATATGGACTTATAGGTAATATTTACTTGTATTCATCATTCAAATGTCTCCCCAGGAACCAAAAAATGGGTGTTGTGTCTTTCTAGAAAGAAGTTTTGATGTTGTCAAATAGTACACCATTAAATTTTGAACTGGATATAGCTTTCTAATCGTTCTTTATCTTTTTCTAAACCAATAATTTACTTTGCCCTAAAATATGAAGTCTTTTATGCAATTTTGACCTCTATGAAACTGTATATTCCCCCCTTTTCTTGAGAGTTAGAAAATTTTCTTTATACTTGAATTTAATGGCCACATATCCCTAGTATGAATGAATTTAGGCAAAACAATACCAACAAAAGCAGGATGAGTCGAAGATTTCTCTGATTTTCTTCATTATGAATTGCACTATTTCTCCCTTCCTCATTTTTGCTCCTTATGTAGGGGAATTCAAACTCAACATTGAGTGCAACCATGCCACTCTATCTGGTCACAGGTGAATCTTTTATTATGTACTGTTTCACATGTGAAGTTATTGATCATACTTTCCATTTCAATTTTGATGTTCATTACTGAAACTATACTTTTCAATGCCTGTCATAGTTGCCATCATGAGCTTGAAACTGCAAGGATCAATGGATTGTTGGGTAATATCGATGCAAATACTGGTGATCCTCAAGTTGGTATGTACAAATTCTCTGTTATGTAATAAATAATGTAACGTCTAATGTGGAGGACTTTGTGTTAACTTGTCATGAGATAGGAAGTTGTAATATGAAGCTCTTATCATTATTGCAGGTTGGGACACAGATCAATTTCTCGTAGATATCCAAGAGGCAACAATGATTATGCTCAGCGTTATCAGAAATGTATGAAAGTGCTTGTTTCTTGACTAGTGTCTCGAAGTGGAACACTCCTCGCCGAAGAAACACAATCTTATCTGATAGGGTTTTTTTTCTTTTCAGGGTGGAATTGCACCAGGTGGATTCAACTTTGATGCCAAATTGTGAGTCCTTCACTATCTTTTTGTATAATATTCTTTTTCTGGCTTGCAATTTTTTACTGAGTGATATTTTAGGCGGAGAGAGAGCACAGATGTTGAAGACCTGTTCATAGCTCATATTGTTGGAATGGATACAATGGCCCGAGGTCTCAAGAATGCTGCCAAGTTAGTTGAGGTGATACATTCTATCCTCCCTTACATCAACCTTTATCCTCAAAATAATTCAGATCTGTAAAGTCAATCTGAAAACAATCCGTAATGACAATCAAACTAATAATTTCTCATTATGTTTGACCAAAAGGATGGTTCTCTGGGCGAGCTTGTCCGCAAGCGATATCAGAGTTTTGACACAGAAATTGGGGCTCAAATAGAGGTAAAATTGTATCGATTTTTTGTTCTCTTCATTTATATTTAATGCTTTTTTCTGTTTAAATTGATTGGTATGTATGTTGCCACAGGCCGGAAAAGCTGACTTTGATTTTCTTGAGAAGAAGGTCAAGGAATGGGGAGAACCAAAGGTTGCTTCTGCAAAACAGGTAACTAAACCTTTATATCCCTTGTAACAACAAGGGATGGCATTACCTTGTAATGTATATAACACATGAATTTTCACTTTCCCTACTCACATGGAACAGATTTAGATATATGATTTTTGATTATTCAGCTTTAAGAATAAATCTTGACCCCAGGATGAGGATCCGATCACTTCGTGTATCATCTAAGATACCTACACACTCTGTTTGGATAAACATCTTAATTAAACACTTACAGCATAAACACTTATCGTATAAGTTATGTTTCTATAACAAAAGATAAAATAAATTCAAAATGTTTTCATATAAGCTATAAGCTGTTCTAAGAAGCTATTATGGACAACTTATGGTCATATCATTAGCTGTTTCTATTAACTCTCCTAAACAGTCTCACAAGTGTTTGTGCCAGTTGATAAGCTTGAATAAGCCAATCCGAACAAGCCCTAATTGTTGGATAGCATGCAGAAACTAGTTGTATTCTTATTGTAAGACAACCATTAGAGGAAACTATGTTCTCTAGTGTGTAAGACACGTTTCCATAAGGGCATTTTACCTTATGAGTATACAATAAAGATGAAGATCATGAAAGAGATTTGTCTCTTACCTTATGAGTATACAATAAAGATGAAGATCATGAAAGAGATTTGTTTCTTAAGCAAGCTGTTATTATATTTTATACCAGTTGAAGTTTTAGTCCGCTGTCAGTATTTTCTTAAGCAACTAACTTAGATTCTAATAAATGTCTCTGTTTTATGTTTTACAGGAGCTAGCCGAGATGATATTCCAGAATGCTATGTAGAAAGCAACATCAAGCTCTGCGTGGAAGTTATATTTCTTCTTTTTTTATGTTAGGAGTAGTCTACCATCATAGCTTTAGTAGTATAATAAATGGAAATCCAGATTAAATAGTACTTAGCTGCTTAATTTTGCTTGTGATAAATAATGTATGTGTGGAGCCAATATCGGCTGGCTTCCTTGGTGCATTCGAAGTCCGGTGAAGTGCATGTTAACTTTTGTACAAAAAACGATGCGGCGCATACCTTCCCTGGCCATGAAAGACCGTTTATCAGGCAGAGTTAATAATTATTTTTACTTTCATTTTTTTTTATTCTATTTACCTTTATTTATGGTCGACGCGGAATACCTATGGATGAAGAGGTGCTCTAAGCGATCGTACTACAAGAATATTAAAAGTTTTCCTTAAAAAAAATAGTAATAGTTTATTTACAGACATGTGAAGGAATCAATGGGCTATTCATCTTTTCATTTGCTGGATTAAGCAACTTTAAAGAATTAAAAGAACATTAAACAATAGAGAAAGGAATCAATTGAAGGAATAGATCTCATCTCCCCTCCGCCAAGGGAAAACTACTACGGCGGACGACAAAACCGCTACGCTACGGATGCAGCGATGGATCTCATCTCCCCTCCATTTGAACTTGTGTTTGTGGGTTTCACAAAAAATGAGAAATACACTATAAATTATGTTTGATAGTTCAAATGATTACTGGAAAATCTATGCATATTGTGAAATCAATATTCCTCTTTAATCTAATAGCTAAAATTAGCTGATCTATGATGGAAAATCTATGCATATTGTGAAATCAATTCAGCATATAGTACACAATGCAACCACCCCATAATAGTTGGATCTAATTGCAATTGAATTTGAATCCAAAAAATTGCTTTTTTAACATCAAAAACTTTCTAAAAACACAAGTAAAATACTTAAATACCCCAACAATAGTTTGGGGTAGTTAACCACCGCTGAGGACCGACAACAGTTAACTACCGCTAGTCCCAACTGTACCTTGAATTCATTTCTTCAATTCACTACTATACAACACTTGTTTGATTGATCCTTGTCTCTAATTAATTAATTTATTTATCACACTTTGATTCTTCTTCCCCTCTCTTTCATCGTCTTTTTCCTTCCTCACACATGGGTTCCAACATATGATTCTTCTCCTGTAAAATTAATTAAATTGTGTAGCTTCTTCTTCAAATATTTTTGTTTTAAATTTCAAAACCTTGACATAAAATTAGTGACCCAGGTGCTGAATAGATTATCAAGATCTGCCATTCATGGTGAGAAATTCATCGAAACTTTGTTAGCAAGGGTGAGAACAATGAAACAAAACAAAATACCATATGCACCATACCGTTGTAGAACATGGAGTTACTCAAATTCCATTAACCCTTACTCAAATTAAAATCTAAAAGCACCAAATCTAAAACCAAGCTGAAGAATTGGGAGACATGTTGGAACTATTGAAAGAGTTGTTAATATTTAATTAAATACTATTCAACAAACAAACAAAAACAGAGGGAAAAAACATGTTGGTATGGTACAGGGGTGTATAGGCATAAATTGAAATAAATTCAGCTGTAGTTAAATACCGTCGGGGCCAGCGATAGTTAACCGTTGTTGGGTCCTCAATGGTAGTTAATTACCGTTGGGGGCATTTAAGTATTTTACTTGTGTTCTTGTTCAAAAAAAAGTATTTACTTATGTTTTTAGGTAGTTTTTTACGTAAAAAACAACTGTCTTACTCCATATATCCAACAGTTTTGCAGGGCTTCATCATGTACGGTGCTCAAGATGAACTAGACTTTCTCGAAAATACATTGCATGTATTATTGTTAATGATACCAATTTTATTTTTTTGAAGTTTTACAAAATTGTTACTCCATGTACAACTGCATGAGTTAATTGGCGTAGAGGGTATTTTTGTCAAGTTTAGCGAATACGGTAGTCTAAAAGCAATTTTCGAAAAGAAGTAACAATAGATCCCAAAACTGAAAGGTTGAGGAGAGGAGGGTGGGTGAATCCAAATCCGAATCCAAATCCTGATAGTTTCGTTCTTCCCTCTTCCATTCGATTCTTCTATCTTCCGAAACCTAACCTTAATTCTTCAATCGCATCACATGCACTTCTGCTTTGAGATCCGATCCGATTTCAGAATAATCGAAGAATTCTCAATTCAAGTCGTTTGCATCTGATTCATTCATGTTCTAATCGTAATCCCTCTGCCGCCGAATCGGAAGATGGGATTAGTATTTACAAGATTGTTTTCATCTGTTTTCGGTAACAAAGAAGCTCGAATTCTCGTTCTCGGTCTCGACAATGCCGGAAAAACCACTATTCTCTGTATGATTCTTCGTACTCTCTGCATCTTACTCATTCAATTCCATATTTTTCTTATTAATTTCTTTCATTTTTTCTTCAGATCGGCTTCAGATGGGGGAAGTTGTCTCTACCATTCCAAGTTCGTACTCGATCTCGTTTTACATTGTTTTGAATCTTCATTTTGCTGAATTTTTTAGTTTTAGATTTTCAATTCAAGTTATTAGCAATGCTATTTTGTTCAAAAAAATTGTTACAGCCTGCATATTTTATTTTTGATACCTGCATGTATGGATGACTTGTTTATTTGATTATTTGATTCAGCGATCGGGTTTAATGTTGAAACTGTGCAGTATAACAACATTAAATTTCAAGTCTGGGATTTAGGTAATTACTTCAATTCATTAGCTTGGTTCACATGAATTCTTTTTGTATTTTATGTATGTTTTACTGTGTACGAGCAGCCAAACATTTTTAAAACTGAATACAGAGTCATTGAGATGACCATATTATCTTTCATTGTTGAGATTACCATTTTATCTTTACATATCTTTTGACCATGATTTAGTATAGGGATGACAAAGAGTAAGGTACATTCGCACATGTGGTTGTACTAGCTAACTGTGTTTAAGAAATAATAAATCCAATATGTTTTTCCCTTTATTTTATTTCAAAGTTGTGAAACAAAGCACTATTTTAAAGTTTAAACATGTAAAAACCAGCAATAGAGAAATTATTTATAAAAAATGTAATATCTAACTCAATGTGAAATTTTTCAAAAGGTCTTGCAAATTCTAATTATCAAACATAATAGATAACGATTTTTTAAAAGGTCTTGCAATTCCTAATTATTAAATACAATAGATAACCATAGTGTGGTAAATTACCTCTGTCCTTACATGTTTAGTGGTAAAAACTCTACCTTTAGTGGGCAATTTTTGTAGGTAGTTACTGTGTCCTGCGTTTTAGTCCAATTTCTATCCCTTTGTAAACTAGGTGACTTACATATCTTAATGACTTGTGGGTTGCAAACAAAACAGAGTTTGATGTCACACCAAGTTAAGTTTTATTAGTTTTTCCCGGACAAACTAAGGCCTTTTTTAGGTAGGAATGAAATTTGAACCAGCGTAGCTCAGGTTTGGCTTAAACATGAACAAGCAGTACTTTTTAAGAAAGTTAGCCTATTTTTTTTCTCAAGCTCAGATAACTTGCTCACAACAAGTTGCTTGAGCTTGATGAGCCAGGTTAAAATCCTGTACAACAACCACTGTTTTTCCTCACTAAAATTCTGTACTCAATATTTTGAATTAACGTGTGAACCTGGCTTGACTTACCTCCACCCCTACACATAGGACTGTGTGAACTGTCATGACATTTCTGTCTCATGTTAAATACTAGAAAGCATACATGGGCTCGTGTTTTAAACTTAAAGTTTGCTGGTCTCATTTTTGGGTACTGTAGTGATAAGTGAAACATGTAACAAAGCGAGTTTGAATAATTTTGTCCTCTTCTGGCTGGTAGTTATTTTTTTACCTATATGTGGTTTTTGAATTTTGATATAGTGCAAAGGAAGATAAAAATAAGCTGAAAACTTTGACAATAACATTTATTATATTTTCCTGTGTCAAGCTATTTTCTTAGTATGCATGAAAAAAAATAAACAGGCATCAAACCTTAAAATATAGTTTATTACTTACAGTCGTTTGAGTTTATAGTTACACGAAACTTAATATGATATAACATAGTGCTACTGTAATAAGTCCTGGCCTGTTTAAATTTATAATTTCTAATATGCAACTTTTTTTTTATACAGGTGGGCAAACAAGTATCAGGTAAGCCTTATGGTTTCATTCTTGCATTTTTGACTGATGGAAAATGTGTATTTTTTATTTTATTTTTTAAAATTTACTTTTAACAAATAGCCGGTGACTTCTTGTGTGTTACAATGTCATACCAATAGTATTTTTTTCTATCCCCTATTCGATAGATATTATGATCTAATTCAATTGCGGCTACTCCACTCATCATGCAATTCATTTTCTTTAATCCTTTAACTCTTCCATATTTCTGTTTAGCTGTAAATGGACCTACTATAAAGTCCTTGATGTGTGTATTTCTAGTAAGAAGATACCAAATCCTTCTGCAGTTAATTAGTGTGAGTATATTTGTGTGTGTGTGTGTGTGTGTAGATTTCGAATAATAGAATTTAGAAATATACATGCCTAAAATCTAAAAGAATAAAATGTAATTGAAGAAAACCAATGCATAATGACAATCTCATGCGATATTGTTGGTTAAGGACCAAATATAATGAGAAGTTTCAATATGCCGTTTAATCTGTGAAGAAACCTGGTATTTTATTAGGAAAAAAAAGACTCGCCCAACAACATAAAGATGCCGCAGAACTTAGAGGGTCTGCACCTCTTTATGGCCAAAGTTCTTAATTCTCTCTCAAAATGACAAGGGTTCTCTCTTTCAACCCCTCCTTTTGTTTATAGGCAACATTTCTTATTTCTTCTGACCATCTTGGTCCAACAACTAACCTAAGTCACTCACTCTTATCTTAGATATTATCAAACGCCCAACACAATCTTATTCATTTTTGAAACTGCGGTAGCTCGTATTGTGGAAAGAAATGCTTGTGGATTCAAAGATGAATTTCTCTTGTACTAATTTATTTATAGTGTTAGACCCAAGCAGTCTTGCTCAATTCGAATGTGTCCCCCTATGATTTGAGTTTTTTAAATTTCCTTTAAGGATCGTTTTGCTATCATACACTTGTCTCTGTCTAGTTTAAACAAAACTGCATGTTATAAGCATGTGCAGCACAAAAATATGCCATTTGAAAAAATTTCAACACCCAGAAAATATCACGTACATTACTTCTCAGTTCTGACATGTCATTTCACTTGTAAATGTGGGAAAAAATTATATGTTAATAGCATGATTAAAAGAACAATCACGGGAAAATCGAAAACCAGGTGGGACCGAACCACAAGATAGGAAAATAAATTCATCCCTAATATATGTATAGTAAATTTCTATAACCTTTTACTGTCTTTGATTATTTTTTTTTGTCCATAGGCCATATTGGAGGTGTTACTTTCCAAATACTCAAGCAATAATCTATGTTGTTGATTCAAGTGACACCGATAGGCTTGTGATAGCTAGGGAGGAGTTCCATGCAATTCTGGAGGTATATGTTCCTGATACCACACACACACACACACACTTCATTTAGAACTTTGGTACAAGAATTCAGTTTGTTACTCTTAAAATTCTCTTGTAGCTTATATTACAGTTGACAAGGGATTGGCGGCTCTAAGTTGTATTTCTAAAGTATATAGATTACGTGAAGCTTGAACGTTTTGAAAGAGTACTATAGAAGAATGATGTAGGTGTTATTTGTGATTATAGGCGTCTCATAAGCTAAGAGGAATTAGTTTTCGACTGAATCTAATTCTGGTGTTTGATTCATCCTAGTTGGAATAGGCTTTGATTGTTGTTTTGAATGATTGGGGGCCTGTTTTGTTTGATCAATAATTTTGTATTTTTTATTCCTTATTTTTACTGGTAATTATAAAAATGCTGCTTTGTTGCAAGTGTATTTAATGTTCTAAATGATTTGTTTACAAAATGGTGACTACATTTTTGCGTTTTCATCATTTCATGCACTCCTTGATAGTCGGAAACAAATTAAAACTATGGTGACGTTTTGTATTTATCAATAAAACAAACTGAGATAGTGTTTTCTCAAAAAAAAAATGAATCCTTAGCAATTGTAATTTTATTGTGGAGGGGTTTTCATGAATCAGAAATTTGATTAAAAAATATGCATGTGCCTACTTGTCAATTTCATTTCTTGAATCATTATCTTCTAATGCATTTTTTAATTTATTTGTGTTTGTGTGTTAAAATCTGATGCCTAATTGATTTTTATCCGTTTCTCCTTTGACTAGATTTTATTTAACTATTCCGCTTTGACTATGGTTTTGTTGTCTGATGTGATTGTGATTTCAGTTTTACAAAAAAAAAAACTGACACTAATTATTTTCTCTGAACCTTTTTTTTAGGAAGAAGAACTAAAAGGTGCAGTTGTTCTCATTTTTGCAAACAAACAGGTCAGAATTTGATTCATAATGGTTGGATGCTCATATTTTCACTAGGGGGATAAGAAGTAAGGGCTGTATATATAAGAGTTGTGAAGCTGATATGATCGGGCTTAACTAATTATATGCACATGTACATAGATAAAATGGCAAATATAGTGTAAAACTAAATTTTGAAGTTTATTTATGTATATGTCTCATGTGTCTCCCGTTCCATTATGCAGGACCTACCAGGTGCCCTTGATGATGCTGCAGTGACGGAGTCTCTTGAGTTGCACAAGATTAAAAATCGCCAATGGGCTATTTTTAAAACTTCTGCTATAAAAGGCGAAGGACTTTTTGAGGGCCTTGACTGGTAAGTCTAATAAAATTCAATGCTATTTCAAGGTAGTTAGGATATCAAATATCGTAAATAAGTAGTGAATAGTGATGCTGTTTTGTTAATTTATACTTTTTCAGTATTTAAAGGATATTCTTTCCAATGTTATCAATCATCAACTCAGTTAGGACTTAGGATACTGATTCAATAGTATATATTAAACAATTTAAAATAAAAAAAAATCATAACCTGTAAATATTATTTTTTATTTTTTTTAAAAAAATATCAATGATTTTATAATTCGTACCATATGCACAAGTAGAAATTTGTAAATTTATTTAACATTATGAATATCAGTTATAATGTTTAGCAATTTTTAGAGAATAAATAACCATTAACAAAACTAGTATCCACTATCCATAACAGATAATTTTAATATCATATATCTAATATATCAATTCATTTGATATAGTATAAGAATGATGCAAACTTGAATAAAAATAAAAAACGCAAAAGGGAAAAAAAATGACTTGGCCAGATCAATGTTGAATTGGGTAATCACTGTTTTTTTAAATGGGAATTAGACTTGGTCAAACTGATTATGATGGTTTTGATGCATTTCCAATCCAATTAGTGGCTGCTACTAGTCATTTGACTTTAAAGTTTTTATAGGATTAAATATGTTTGTAGTCCATGTGGAATTCCAACTTGTAAAGTTTAGCCCCTACATAAGTTTAGTCCTTATATTTGAAATGGGTGCTTCCAGTTCTTATAGTCTACTAAAATATAGCCCCTATAAAAGCAAATTAGAGACAATTTTCATAAAATTTATGCGGGGACAAAACTTGAAATGTTGTGCTTTTATAAGGACTAAAAATACATTTAACCCTTTTTTATATCTCAAACAAAAATTAAGGGCAGTTATTCTTATGGCTACCTTACATAAGTATGAATGTGCAGCTATCTTGGTAGTTTGGAATAGTTACCTAGTGACATATATGCAAAATGTAGAAATTATTATGGTTTGCTGATAGAAACCCTATGTAACAGAAAAAGATTTAACCTTACTTATGCTCGTTTGAAATGTGAGGGGAGGTATATCTTTGTCTACGAAATATGCCTATGGACTTTTACGGTTGTCCAGTTATTAATTGGTCTTTATTGTTGCTAGTTTGATATTTGCCGGTGTTGATATCTCTTTGAGATGTTAAGTTACACTGCTTTGAGCTGAAAGTTTGATATAACTTTGCACTTCCTTTTTGTTTCACTGGGGTTACCTGATGCCAAATGTTAATATGTAGGTTGAGCAATACACTCAAATCTGGAGGTGGCTGAGGTGCAAGCTTCAGCGAATTAGATATATTTAGATCGATTGGTGAATTCAGAAGGATGGTCGACATTTGTTTTTTGGTATCACTTTCACTAAGACGTTATAATGATTATTGTTATTGGGCTCTCCTATTTTATTCCTTTTTTTTGTTTTCTAAGATTAACTATGAATGTTTGACTTTTTGTTGCTGCTGTTTTTTTTAAAGTTCATTTATTGACCCCTCTGCATAGAGTAGTTTCGAAAGAAAAAATTGTCGTAAAATACTGTGTAATCGAGCTACATGGGGTTTATATTTGAGTTCTTTGTTTTCAACGTAACCTTATATAGCAGTTTAGTAAATGACAATGGTTATTGATGATGGTGGATTTTAGTTTCTCCCAATTGAGAGATTGCATATTATCAAGCGACAACACCGCTGCTAGCAATTGCTATATATATTTATATCACCTCTAACGTGTCTTTAGCAGATAAATCTATGTAATTTCTTGTATAAATTATATAGAATTAACGGTTAACCGCTTCAAGTGTTTACCCAAAGTAGACATGTTAACAATTCGATTTTAAGCAACTAGAAACATATTTGGAAAGAAAGTATCCAAGTTTTATTCGGATTGAAATTACGAATTCAAGTAAACACTGTGTCTCGATCCTTCAATTTCTTGTTCATTCTTGATGAATGAGCCTCGGCTAATAACAACAGTCAGTATTCTAGCTACTTATCGGGTCATTGGTGCAGCAAATCCGATTAATTTTACCTCTGCGTTAAGAATATATTCATTCAGTCGTACTTGGCAGCTGTCATGTAGGATTGGGGTAAAATTGGGAGACAGGCGATCACTGATAAGTAGAAATTAGAGATAGTGGAAGATGAAATAGTTGAAAGGTTATTTAGAGATAGTCATTTAATGCCGAAAGGTATGCCCTTTGGGGAAGGGAAGAGCTTCCAACTAGCAAGGTAAGGTTGTCACAAAAAGACGAGCGCAGCCTTTTGGAGTCTCATCACGTTTTAACCCACTCACAATCACACTCGCAATCGTGATGCGTTTTTGCCACCAATTTTTCCTCTCTCTATTGTCGTTTTCTACGCATTTTCCTTTTCACCATGCCTTATTGCCACCGCCCAGCAAAGTCTGAAAGGGGACCAAACTAGGACACGGATTTCTTGCTGATAACAAAACATGCAGCAAAGCAATCCCAGCTGCCAAATGAAAATTGGACGATCAAGATTTGTTACGATATCCTGTAGTCTAACCCTCCATTATAGAGTACATATACAGTGACGAAGCTAGTCACAATTTTAAGAGTCGTGCCAAGATTGTTGTGCATGTGCAGAGTGGACACTATCACCTTAGCGTAGGGACGCCTTGTACCCTGGGTCTAGCCAAAATGTTTTGGATATTCTTGAATCTTGCCTACCTAATCCTTAGTTTTTTTTTTTTTTTGGGTTAAACCTAACAGGCTAACTAAAAGAAACACAAATCACTAGTTAAGCAACTAAAAATGGAAAGAAAAAACAAAGACAGCATTAAAAGCAACACTTTTTCAAGTTTCAAGAAGTAAAATACACAATTTTCGAAAAAACATTTCCTTTTATACTTCCTTAACTAGTACCCCCGTTGATATTTCCCATGAAAAAAAAAATATTGAATTAATATATTTAGGCAGAGAAATTTAAAATACACGTTGATTACGAGATTTGCCTAAAAATAAACGTTGAATACTCCCTCGGTTTCAAAATACATGTCCAAGTCAACCATTTCACAATTTTGACCATCAATATCATATCTAAAGTAAAAAATCATAAAAATTTAATATTTTGAAAATATTTATCGAGACAAATCAAACAACATCTTACATGTTAATATTTGTATTTATACATTAGTTAAAAAGTATGGTTAAAGTAAGTCAAGTGAATAGTGCACATTGCAAAAATTAGACATGTATTTTGAAACGGAGAGAGTACTAGATTATTATGTAGTATTTAATTATCGTGACACTAATATGAAGTTTTCACTGCCGCAGCTTAATAGTGAGTAGTGATTAATCTTCATGGAAGAATTTCTGAGGCATATAAGGTGAGTTTTTTTTCCTTTCAACCAGATTTTTTTATACACATTATTCAAAAATCGAATCCCTGACCACATGATTAACGGGTCGATGTCTCTTACAATCTGGACCAATCTAAGGTTGGTTATTAACGTAGTATTTTATTAATTTTTCTAGTTAAATATATGATGCAATCAATATAAGAGATAAACTAATAGATAAAAAATTTAAAATGAAACTTTTTTTTCTCAATTTTGTACTTTGCTCATTGATTGGGGCTAATTTTAGTTCACGATAACTTTTTCCTGTTTATGGAAAACAGGAAAAATGAGAATTAATTTATGGTTTTTTTTAGATTACCTTTAAAAAATGGTTGGTACTTTATTAATTAATCAATGAAAATGAGCAATTTATTGATAGAATCAAAATAACTCATGAATATCACTTAAAAATATGTTTATGTGGCTAATGTTTATTGGTCGGTGTAAATTATCTATCATTCTTCTATGGGTACCCTAATTGTCACCTTAATTTATATTCATTCGATACTTATGCAAATCATAACCTCATGGGACTTACAATGAGCCGAAAATAAATACTATAAAATAACAACAAACTAATTTAAAGATGCAATCAAGTTAATCAGCAAATATTCTACTTGTTGATCATATTAGATATATTTGGATAATAATTAGAATTAGTTGAATACTCCATCCATCTGTTTCATAATACTTGTCTATTTTGAAGAATAATTTTGTTTCACAGTACTTGTCACTTTTAAGTTTCAATGTAACATTAATTATTGTCTTGTTAATAATACACTTACATATTTATTGTAGAGAGAAAAAATAGAATGAAATAATAAATTGTTAAGGGTATTATAGAAAACACACATATAATTTCATCAAAAATAACAAAATTTATTTGATTTCTTGGTTATGCAATTTCTCCAAAATGTACATGTATTTTGAAAAGGGAGAGTACTATGTAAGGTACTAGTTAGCTATAAGGCTAAAATGCTCTTTTGGTCCCTTAACAACATTTATAGTATCGTTTTGGTCCCGTAAGTAATAAAAACTCTGTTAGGTCTTTTAACTTGATTTAAAGTATCAGTTTGGTCCTTTCTGTTATTTTAATTCAAAAAAACGTTAAATTTAGGGACCAGACTAATACTAATTAAATAAGCTAAAGGACCAAACTAATATTAATTAAATAAGTTAAGGGACCAAAATTTAACGTTTTTTTGAATTAAATTAACAGAAAGACCAAACTGATACTTTAAATAAAGTTACGGGACCTAAACGGAGTTTTTATTACTTATGGGATCAAAGCGATACTAAAAATGTTGTTAAGGGACCAAAAGAACATTTTAGCCTTGCTATAATTAGTTACAAGTTGATTATATTAGTTACATGTTATGGTAATTTATATTTTTATAAGGTTCATTCTACACTCGTTGTATCGATTTTTTTCATTCAATCAATTCTAAAATCAATCAATCATTTTATCATTCATTTTGCTGGCCTCTATCTTCTCAACATATCATCCCCATCAAACTCATGAAGGTGTAAATAGAACCAATTTGAGATTGGATACTAAGGATTAAAATATTATTGGATGATGTCGCTTGATAAAATTAGACTAGCAATTTCAGAACAATATGCTCGTAAATGAGATGACAGTTCCTCTCTACATGCTTTATATGCTTAAAAAAAAGTATGATTGTGTGCTATATACATTACGGATAACACTTATACCGTACTAGTACTAATTAATCATAGGTTAGTGGATTAACCGTTGAGTAAAGACCAATTCAAGTAGACATTGAATGTAAATGATTTTAAATGTATCATCAAAGAATTTGTTGAAATATTGGTAGATAGTTAAACCCCTTTAACACGTGATTATGGATTCAATTCAGGTTTCCTCATTGTTAAACGTCGGTGGAAATTCATACCAAAAACATGTTTAAAAAATGATTTCAGATGTAGTTTTAACATAGGAACGCTACTCGGATTAAGAACTAGATTTGATTTCTTACTTATACCAAAAAATGTTTATTACTTAATTCTTACAACATCATCTGAATAAATTATGTCAGCCATGCACATCAAAGAAATAGTTCAAATCTTGGTCATTGCGAATGAGTGATAATCCAAGATTAATAGTGATATTTATGTCATTATATATATACTTCTTTATATATATTTTTCATTATTTTCTTCATTTTCTATTAAACTAAACCACTAAATCAAGCTCAATGTGCTGTTTTCCAACATGAACAAATTCTGTGGATGAAATTTTAACAACAAAATTTATAAGACTAAAATAAAATAATAAAGATTAAAAGGAAAAAGTGATATATTTATAAAGGATAAAAACATACAAAAAATTTCATATGGACTATTTGGAAGATAAAAAACACATTTAAATCTATTTATTTATATTTATGTGATTATATCTAAGCCGTGAACTTCAAATTCCATGTTAAGCTTGTGCTATTTTACATTCTAACATGGCCAGATGGCTACACAGTCCTTCAATTTGTTTCTCCAAAGGCAATGAAAATTATCGGTCCCCACTATCCCAAGCAGATCATTTCCTATCCCCCTTGCATCATTTGACTTTTCCTTATAGGTCCCTCGATCTCATTTGATGGGGACACCCACCATTTCACATTTACTATGTGTCTCTTCCTATAATTAGTTAATAATACTCCCTCTTGTGTAGAATACATGCACATGTAACTATGTTTATTTCCATTTTATTTGATATTTTCACAAATACTTAAAGTGAATCATCGTCATTTTGAAAGGAAATATTTGAAAATCGGGAAAAAGATAAATTTCATGTCACAAGTAAAAGCAACAAATAACTATACCAAAACACACAAATAAAATATATCAATTGGAAGTGCAAATAATAGAACACTGTTTACCAAAATCAATAGTGTTGTATCAAACTTGGAATATAGGAACCAAATTGAGCGTTCTTTCTTCAACCTTTCCTCTTGATATTTGATGTCAACTTTATCGCTATGATATACAACATTTGTACAAGTTTAATGCGAAGACGACTCTTGCATATGCTTTATATCTTGGTCCTGATTTGTATGTATAAGATCCTCCTTAATGTGATTAATCTTTATGCTTTTGGATGAGTTAAGATCCACTCTATTATCAAAGATTTGAGAAAATAAATACAATAGTTTGATACTTTGCGAGTTCATGATTATTTAATATACACTTTAAAATTCTTTAAAACTATAATAATAATAAATAAAAAATAGAGAGATTTTTAGGACGGAGTTGATGCATGATATCCTTTTTTATGTTTACGTATTGAGTGATGATATCCTAAGAAATGAAAAAAATTATTTAGTTATTTTATATCATAAATCCCTTATATATTTCGTTTTCATAAATGCTATTTTCACATATTTTTACACTTTTTTTGTCAAGTTTTTACACCTTTTTTATATCGTACAAAATTAAATACTTACAAAAACTTTTAGCATGCAATGATTAAATAAATAAATAATTTTAGGTATTAATGAACAAACTTTTAATTTAATTTATGAGAATAATAATATCTGTTGTGTTTCATTTTATCCCATGTGGGCTGGTTGTTAGCTCTCAGTGCCAGCTTGAGCGTGTCGCCTCTTCTCAATCGTGTCTCCTGATCAATGTTTTGGTCTATGATTGATAGAAATAAATGTTCATTAGGTAACGTGAAGAAAATATTAATTATTTTTTGCTATCATGTAATATTTGTTTTGTTTGATAGAGAATACAGTAATAATCATTTGAGAACTCGCTTATATAAGTAGAAAAGTCGGAATTTAAATTAGATCATGACGTTCAATTTAATCATTTTTATATTTTTATCGGTTTAAATGTGTTAAGTTTTTTTTTTTTTTAAAAGAATTCCATGTACAATTTCTTTCAATATAAAAAAATGGCATCAGATTTTGTGTATACAAAAGAAATCCGCTTTAAGATAGAATTCTAACGATAATTGACAACATTCTTTATTGTTATTTACTTTTTAAGACTTAACTCAGTTGTCAATGTTGATATTGTTAAGTTTGATATTTAAGTTATAATTCAAGAGTTTATTGTTATATATTTTAATTTTTAGTGATGTTTGTCATCTTGTCTAAAAAAAATCTCATATGTTTTACAATTAAGATATATATTGTTATGACAAAAACAACAAAATTGAAACAATGTTGAATATTGATATGGGATATGCACGATGGGTTGATCGGTGCCAAGCCAATTTTTAAATGAACCTAGTAAAGTTAATTCATAAGAAAAAATATCAGTGAATAGGAAAATTGTAACTTTCGTAAAAAATCCCCTTAATTTTTAAGAAACTTCAAAAAATCTCGTAAAATTATCAAACGTTAGGCAATTACCCCCACCGTTTGTTTTGGCTCTTAAATTTTTTATTTTTTATTTTGCTTTCTTCATTTTATTTCTTCCACTTTTTTCATCATCTTCATCAATATTCATAAAAAATGCAGAAAAAATTAAGAAACAACAACCATTAACAACATCATCATCATCATCTCATTACCACACCTCTGCCACCATCAACAACAATAACACCACTTAAGTTAAAGCTATAAATCTAAAGCTGTTTTCTCATAGAAAATTTGTTTTTCAAAGGTATTAAAGTTGAATGCAAGGGACATGTTCACTCATAAGAATTTTAAAATTTTCATCGTAATCCTATTTTTTGAAGTTACCATATATCAAATTAGGAGTATTCTTTAAATTAGAGTTGGAATGTGACTCTAGTCCAGTGTTGTTAGATATAGAAGCATATTCAATTTTTGCAGAAATAACATAATTAGGTCTTTAAATTAACACATTTATAATTAGTTTTGGATGTATAATAATGAGATGATGATGTTGTTAATGGTTGTTTCTTAAAAAAAATCTGGATTTTTTTATGAATATTGATGAAGATGATGAAAAAAGTGGAAGGAAGAAAGCAAAAAAAAATAAAAAAATAATCATTTAACAGCCAAAACAAACGAAGTGGGGTAATTAACCAACGTTATACAATTTCAAGAAGATTTTTGAAGTTTCTTAAAAATCAAGGAGAAATTGTGGAAATGGGACAACATAAATCTATTAAACAAGTAATAATATTTTATGTCTTATTTCTCATAACTATGCATTTACCCATTTTCTTTGGATCATTTCTTTTCTCTCATTCTCTCCTTCACCCTTCTTCCACTTCATCTTCTCTCTTTCTTAGTTTTTTTATATTATTTTTTCTCTTTTCTGAGCTTCTCTCTAAATTTTAGAGATAAATAAATATAATTTTTGAAAATATGAAGAAAAGGAGGATTCAAATTTTATTTTAATGAACTACTGTAGTTTTGTCAACTCAACTCGTTGAGATCAAACATGCATTAAAACTTTTTTTTTTTGGTCCCTTTTACTCCTTTCCTCTTACTCATCACTTGATAGTTGAAGATAAGAAGATGAAGTTGATATTCCCGTCCTTTATGTTTACTTTGTTATTTTTAAGGTCGTGTTAACTTGTTTCCAAATAACATATGTTAAACAATTTTAAAAGAACAACTTTACATTAAAAAATATAATATATTAACCTTTAAGAAGTTGAATGCATAATTCTTTATATATATTTCTTTTATAAGTTTCTTAACACGTATCATTGAGGACATAAGTTAACATTTCGCTTATTTTAATTCCTGCCGATCTCTTAAACAAATAAAAAAAAGCATAGCTTAGGTTGATTGCATCTAATGTACATCCGTGGAGGTCCCACGTCGGCACAGACAAAACACTATGACAACTACTACTCCCCAATACATATCTAATATTTTAATACTTTGTTGTTTTGAGCGAACCATTTACATGGCTAATACTCACCCACGTGTCCCCTTTTCATTCGTCATTACCTAGATTTCCTCTCTATGACCAGTCACTTGACTATACATATTACAAAAACCGCACCCTAAGTAATCAAACTCACCCAACTTCATTCAAATAAGCGAAGAAGCGCGTTTGTAACAAAATAAATAAGCGATTTCATTAGTGGTAGTAGCAGTAGCATAACTTAACATGGGTATTGAAAGAGGAGCACTAAAGAGTTTTCGAAGCGGATGGAGTGTACCACCTAAGCTATGTGATTCTTGCAAGCTTACTCCCGCCGCGCTTTTTTGCCGTTCTGATTCTGCGTTTCTATGCATCAACTGTGATTCCACCATTCACTCTGCTAACAAACTCTCTTCCCGCCACGAGCGCGTTTGGATGTGTGAAGTTTGTGAACAAGCACCAGCTTCCGTCACGTGCAAAGCTGACGCCGCTGCTCTCTGCGTCACGTGCGATTCCGACATCCACTCTGCCAATCCACTTGCTCGCCGTCACGAGCGTGTTCCCGTCGAACCTTTCTATGACTCCGCTGAATCCGTAGTCAAATCCTCCACCGCCGCCGCTTCAGCCGCCGCGTCTTTCAATTTCGTCGTTCCTAATGACGACGGTTACGGTCAAGATGATGCTGAAGCAGCTGCGTGGCTTATTCCGAATCCTAATTTTGGATCCAAACTCAATGAAACTCAAGATATCAAAACTAGAGAGATGTTCTTCTCTGATATGGATCCGTTTCTTGATTTTGATTACTCAAACAATTTCCAGAACAATAACTGCAGCAACGCGATGAACGATAGCGTTGTTCCTGTTCAAACTAAACCTACTCCAGCGCCGATGATGAATCATAACTCAGAAGGTTGCTTTGACATCGATTTTTGCAGATCGAAGCTATCTTCATTTAACTATCCATCACATTCCATTAGCCATAGCGTAAGTATTGTTTAGTCAACTAATTAATTAATTAATTAAAAGTAATAAGTACTTAATTAATAATGATTTGATTTGTCATTAGCAGGTTTCGTCATCTTCACTTGACGTAGGAGTGGTGCCAGACGCAAACACCGTGTCAGAGATATCATACAATTTCGGATCGGAATCGATGGTTTCAGGGGGTGTGAATAGTAACCAAGGGGTGCAAGGAGCAACACAATTATGTGGAATGGATCGTGAAGCGAGGGTTATGAGGTACAGAGAGAAAAGGAAGAACCGAAAATTCGAGAAGACTATTCGTTACGCTTCGCGAAAAGCTTATGCAGAAACCCGGCCTAGAATTAAAGGCCGGTTCGCAAAACGAACCGAAATAGACTCGGATGTGGACCGTCTCTATAACTCTGCTGATCCTCTCGCAGTTCCTGCATCTATGCTAATGGACTGTCCATACGGTGTCGTTCCCACGTTTTAGTAAAAAAGGATGACAGAGGAGTATGAATCTCCTATACTATCGTTTCAATGTGTTAGAATAATACTAATGATGGAACCGTTGATTATTTTGTTTTTATTGATAATTTTGAGTCCATCAGATCAAGATCAGAGCATACATCGACTAATCAGGTCTTTATCAGTCGACTAATTACCATTGTTGATTATGATTATTATTATTAGGATGAAAAGTGGTGAATTGGTTAGATTTGGCGCGGTTGTACGGTGTAGGGGGCATAGCATGGACTTAAATTGAAGATTTGTCTGGAGTAAAAAAAGCCGGTTTTCACTTTTGCTTGTTAAAGAAAGGAGAACTACTTTAGTTGATAGTATTATTAATCTGGTGTAGAAATAGAATCTGTACTGTAAAATGAATGAATCATATTTCACTGTTTGATAAAAAAAAAAAAAACAAGTGTCTTTTTCTAACGGGATCACGGATCTCTTTCCCCATTCCCATTGGATTGGATTGGATGGGGTGCCAGTACTCCTTTTATCCAGCTGTATCTGTATCCGTGTTTTTCTTTTTTTTTTGTCAAGTATATATATTAACTTTTCCAGTCAACTTGTTTTTGTCTGCTTATATTATATATTTCCTCTCTTCCCATCATTTTATCTATTTTATACTATATTCCACCGGTATGAATACTATTTTTTTTCACATTCATTAATTATCTAATGAATCTGAAAAAGAAAATATGGGAGTATACCATAAGAATTTTTAGAATAACTTTTTCATTCTTTGCTATACTTTTAAATTAGGAAAAATACTAACAAATATCCTCTAGATATTGTTTATCCAAACAAAAATTGTAATTTTTGCATAAAAAGTTGTAGAAAATGTACTTAGAGATTTTCCTTATAATTTTTAAACAAAATTTCTTACAGTAGATTATTTAAACAACGTACTTAGGGAACTTGTTACTCTTAGCATGACTTTTAAACTAATTTGTCTATAGCAATGTTACATTATTGATGTAATTAAAAGTATAAGAATTTTACTCAAAATAATAAATTTTATATTATATTTGTTATATTATTGATGTAATTGAAAAAGATAAACATGGTTAGTTACAATTTGAAAGTCACAAACATTTATACTTATAATTTTAATCAAAATTAAAAGTTCATTAAAAGAACCGTTCATAATCTACATGTATTTGAACAGTAAAAGAACGAACGTGAAGACTAACACAACGCTATTTAAAGTAATAATAATTGTAAAACTTAAGCAACGATCTTTTTTCACACTCTTATTTGTATTTTTACTCTCTCCATATTGTTTTTGTCCTAATTCAAAAGAAAAGAGTGATTGTTATAAAATTGTCAGAAAATAATTTGCTCAAATTGCACCAATATTATTATCCTATTATTAGGAAGGTCATTCGAGATTTGTACACATTTAGAAAAAAATTACTTTCAGATTTTAATATAAAATGATATATTTACTTGTTAGGAATAATAGAATGAAAACAATATGTTAATTGAATGCATGAAAATAGAAAGGATCAGGTCAATGATCGTGTTTGGGTTTCCCTTCTCCCCATCATGAATTTTTTTAGGACAATAAAGTAGAAATGTCATATTTGTTAATCCATCCACTCTACGATTAAGCTAAGGAAGTTGAGTTGTTAATAAAAATAAGGATTTTATTAATGAGTATCATAAATATAATATTTAATGATTTTCGGTTAAAATATTATTTATTATAAAGTTAAATACTTCAATATAAAATGTATTGAATATACAAATTTTAAAATTTTAAGATCATTAACTTACTATATTAGACCTTAAAGAATGTTATTAGAACATTCGTTAGCATTTTCTTAAAAATAATTTATAATATTTAAAAACATTATACACAATTAGCTAGTTCAATCAATTGAATTAGAAATCAGTCTAATCGCCCAATTTCTGTTTCCTTTAAATTGTAGTCACCCATACCTAATTGTTTCTTTTTTTTTTGCTACAAAACCTACTTGAATTGAACAAGTTGAAATCAATTAATTTATTTTTTTCATAAAGAAAGGGGCTAAGTTCAAACCAAGCTAAAAAACCTTTAGAAAACTCATTTCTATCGGAGTTAGTTCAACTAGTTGTTATGTTTTTTCTTTATCTAGTAGTCGTTATTCAATTGTCGATTTTCTTTAAAAAAAAATTGTTGAACTGATTAAATCAATTCAAATTTGATGGTTTCACCATCATTATAAATCTTGTTTGGTATTATTGTTTTTGTTCTAAAGAGCATGCCGACAAAATTCGCAATCATTAAGAGTTTTTTAGAGAGCAATCATTAAGTATTAATAGGTGAAAAATTGCGTTTTTCAACTCACATCTCAATATATCAAATATATTACACTCTATTTTTTAATTATTTTTTTATATTGATAATAATGTTAATGCAGTGAATATAAAAAAAGCTCGTCTACTAAACTCATCAACAATGATTAGTCCATATTTTTTTCCCTCGACAGAGGCCCTACTAACTTACTTAAATAATTCAATGTTAAAAAGTTCCAATGGTCTCGAGATAAAAACTATGTTTTTAGGTTTAAAAGAAGTTTTAACAATCTTCTCTTTTTAGCATGTCTCACCAAGAGCATCTTCGTTAAAAAACCTAAGGCATTAAATATATGGACATGTTTACGTATATGTAACCCAACATCAACTTTTCATTTTCTATGAGTCTTCGAAGTCACACATGATACATCCATCAATCTCTCTTCCAAGTGTGACACAATTCACTTCAAGAATCAAGCTTTGACACTATTATTGGGACTTATAAGAGAGCCCTAAAATACTTTGGTGAATCATCATATTGAACTAATAGCCTTGGGTCATGACGGGATCTTGAGAGATCATGCACATTGGAGTAAGAGCAACCACACAAATGAGTTAAACACAATACATTAACCTAAAATCTTAAGGCATCAAGTATATGAGTCGTCTCACTATTGTCGGCCTTCATTTTTTCAAGCAATGTGGGACTTCTAAATCATCTTACAATTGCCACAACAATCCCCTCTCAAGTGTGAGTCATTTCATTCATTATGCTCTCCCCAAGAGATTTTTTTTATCCACATATACTTGTACCACCGTCTGAGAACCCACGAGTATGAAGATGTGTTATACAAGGAGCTAGTCACTTTAGTCAACCTTTGACACTGATACATTGTTGGGTCGTGATTGGAGCTTATATGATCACCACACTAGACAAGAGTAACCACATAAGTGAGTTGCCGTCACATCTTAACCCGAAACCTTAATGCAGTAGGGTTAATTACGGGTTTTCTCACTTATATGTGGTTGAACATCCATTTTTCTAAGCAATATGATATTTTTAACTTATCTCACACTTGCCACCACAAAGAGCATCTACACAGGTGAATTTGTGCACCGCATTATCACCCAAATCTTAAGACATTAGAGATATACATTTTATCTTCTCTCTCATATGTTTCTCAACGTCCACTTTGCAATTCGTTGTGGGTTCAGACCAATTGTCTGCCCAATGGGAAGGCTGCTAATGAACATTGCAACGTAGCATGGGAAAGACCAGCATACATATAGCTTAAGTGCAATGTGGATGTGGCTATCTAACATGAAGACATGTCCACTTCTTTTGGATGATGTGTTCGTGATTCTGATAGTCGATTCATGACGGCACACACACACACACACAATGGAGACATGGTCATACGTCGTTGCTTGAATGTGAGACTTTCACTCTTATTGAAGCAATATGGTTCACTCGTACCAAAGGGTGTGAGCGTGTGATTTTTGAATGAGATTCTCAAGCGATGGTGGTATCTCTAAAAGACAAGCATCATGGAGCTTCTGAATTTTTTGTTATTGTCTCTAATATTATTTATGAGTTAGTTTTACATTCCAACTTTGAGGTAAAATTTATTAGGCGTCAAGCGAACATGACTGCTCATACTTAGCACATGCGACTTAGGCGTCACCATACTTTTTTAGATTTAGCCTACTTGTACTAAATATTTGTTTAATGATATCAGTTTCGTTAATTTTTTTTTACGCGAGTTTGTTTTTAAAGTAATATTATCCCTACGTGTATATGTTAATGAATATATTTTTAATGAAATTAAATAAAAAATAATTAGAGTTAAATATATTTTCAGTCCATATAAAATTATAATATTTTTAAAGTCAAATCATTTAAGAAATATTATTCACATTTAGTCTCTTCTTTCCTTAAATCTGTTCAAAAAAATAAACAATGAATTGGTTTAAATAATAAAAAATTTGAAATTCTAAATCAAATGGTTAGAGTTAGATAAATGACTCATGTGAAAAAGTTAGGCCGAGAGACACCCAACTCACTTTAGATGCCCTGCAAACTTTTTTGACGGGGATTAGTAATCATTAACATCGATAAAAATTTGATAAAATTTATGTAGAGATTAAAGATAAAAAAGTGAGTTTTATTGGAACTAAAATATATTTATTTAACCTAAATAATTACACCCTTCATAAATCTAAAGACATAAACGATTTTTATAGGCACATTTGACCCATGGAAGATGCAAATGTTTGTTGATATACGAGATACAATTGTGTCTCATTCAATTATAAGCATCAAAACAACCAAACTGTCTAAATATTATCTGATTTAAGAAAACAGAAAAACTGACATGGATAGAATTGGTGTTGTTTATCTTCTTTATGCGACGCAACACGGAAACGCGAAAAAGATGTCGATTGTTTTGTATCACGCGCTGTCATAATCAAACGGGCTACAAAGTGGGCCCAAGCCCATACTCACTTCACGTGTCCAACCATCTCATGGTGGGCTCGGGTTGTTGTCGTGTAGCACTGCTGTCTCGTGGCTGTGTGGTCCATTCCAGTTATGTCCAATCCATTATCAGTCTATTTACCCCCACTATGGAAGGAGCCCACCAAAGTTAAGGTATGAGTGAATAGTCAACACAACACTTCAAGGTCATTCACCACCAATACAGTGGTAATAATACTATACTATAAAATAAAAACATGTAAAACAAAATACACTCAGAATAGATTGGATCGACTTAACTTTCACATAAATAAATAGGTCATCAATAAGTCTAATTTGGTTAAAATTTTCAAAGGCCAAATTTTGATATAAGAAATAAGGTTGATTATGTGTGAAAATGAGTCATATCTTAAGAGTGACATCGAATCACCCTTATATAAAGGGTGGAAGGCGTTAACGACTTCCGTGAAACGCATCGTCTCACGAGGAAGCCGTTGGAGGCCATGTGGGTGCTGATGAGACGCATGCACATTCGAGTGTGGTGATCCGCACCGGAGTTAGCGTGTTTCATCAAGACGTTATGCTCATTTCTCCGGATTCGTCCACATGGCTTGGTGTGATTGTGCATCTAGCCGGTCCATAACATGTTATATCTATGAATTTTTACACCGTTAGTGGTGAGTAATACCGTTAAAGAATTTGAACCCATGACCATCCGTGGTTCAACTTCTTTACTATTTAGATCAATTCATTGTTAATAATTTAAATCCTTTTAACAATAATAGTTTTAAATAAATTATATAAAAAGTTAACAAATTTATGATTTAACATAAAATCTAAATCCAATATAACAACATTGATATAAAATATTATTTAAATTTACTTAACTAGGTTAGCCTTAGACTTAAAATGCTTTTTGGTGACATGTAACTTGAGCTTTTGAGCTAAATAGTCTTATACACAAGGATTGGAATTGACTATTTACAACAAAAATATTATCTAGGCCTATCTAGACTATGCCATAGAGGCAACCTTTTCTAGCTATTGCTCATATAAATGATATTAAACAGTTTTCAACGTATGACGCCCTAACACTTTAAAACCGAAAACATATTCATATTGATAATGATATTGTATGGGTATCTACCTTAGAAATATTAAAAAAAAAAAAATTACATTTAAAAAAATATTTTACCATAAGATACTTTGTGAATACACACAAAATATGTATCTTAGGAACGATGAAATATATGAAAAAGTGAGATAATTAAGGTTGATAGAGTTGTCTTTCAATAAACTGAATCTATTAACAATAAACATAACTTTATTTGAGTTCTTTTATGCATATCATCTCTCACTTAAATATAAGAAAATATAATTCATGTTTAGTGGGTTCAAATTCAAGCAATTTTAACCAACTTCACTATATTTAATATTAACATTTTGGAAACGATATTTACTTAATGTTCCCCAAAAACATATTATAAAAACAATGTTATCATCAAATAAGTTTTCATGTAAAATTAAATTAAAAAAAAGCTAATATGATCAATTTTTTGATGACATAAAAAATAACTAATATTCTTAATTTACATGCAATTGAATATTCTGTTTATACGACAGTCAGGATTCTAGAGGATGGTACTGTATCCATGTTCAGATTTTTGTGTTAATAAATATACATGTTTAGATTTGGGAACTGGGGAGTGGGACTGGACAAATTTAGTGAAAGAGAACGTGTTAGGGGTTGGTCCTCCCCTCTTGGTATAAATGATTACTCTCAATTTAGAATGGTCATTCTTCCATATCCCACAACTGAATGAGAATTTGGAAAATAAGTTGTTGTAAGAAAATAGCAAGTCAAGTTTGAGGGGCATGGATTGCAGAGATTGTTTGTTTATAGAAGTATTTGGATCCATCTGTGCCTATCCTTTTCAACCTTACAATAAGGTAGCCTACTTTGATTCATAAACCTACCATGTGGCTGGTGGTCCTGTTCTTTGTTCTATGCATGCTTGCATTATTTTATTTCTAAGTTTGTTATTTTTCTGTCCAAAAAAATGTTTATCAATTTTTTCTTTGAGGAAAAAATATTCTACTACACTGATAGAAAATGATGCGGTTTGTCCTAAATGAACATAGTCTGCCTTTGTAAATCATACAAGCGAAAATGCGTTCTCATATATGGAACAAAATTTGGAGAATATTAAAAACTAATAATCGGGGATGAGAGAATTATTATTAATAATGGTGGCGCTAATTTCTTTTTTTGAATAAATGGCGACTCTAATTATCATTTTAGATGAATTGTAAATTATATCTCTTAAAATTACATAGTCAAACTCTTACCGTTTGGTTAATATTTTAGACTAGAGAATATGTTTATAAAAAAAAATTATAATTTTGAAAAATACTGAAGCTATACATAGTGTGAAAGAACAAAAGTTTATAATAACGTGCCATTTTCCATTAGGAAGGGGTGTTCATATTATGAGATACTCTTGCATGAACTCTCATCCAAAACATTATTTTTAGACCCAACCAATAAAAATATGACACATGTTATTAACTTTAAAAAAAAGTGTGGTTTTAATTAAGAAAATGGAAACATAAATGGTGGTGGGTGGTTCTTGTCGGTTAAATAAAGTGGAAAAAGGAGAGAGAAATATTAAAAATAATGAGAAAAAATTCTGATATTAATTCTTTTTATTATTTTAATGAGGTGTTTGATTTTAATTGGTTGGGTGTAAGAAAGATATGTTGAGTAAGAGTTCACGTAAAAATTTCTCTCCATATTAGATATCAAATTACTTTCACAAATTTGTTGTCTAATTTAAAGCCTCGTTTATAGGTTTAAGAGACTAATTCTTTTTTTTTTATTTATTTAAGGAAAGAGACTAATTCTTTTGTGAACTTCTTTTTCCATCCTACATGTTTCTCGTGTGTCCTTTGAAATACCTATTTTACTCTAGTTCAGATTTTATAATCCGTAGAGTATTTGAGATATTTTGGATTATGAGATCCGAAATGTATATATCTCCCATTTGTTCATCTCATAAGATAATCCACCTTTCTTTAAAAAAAAAAAAAAACTCACTTTGAATTATATACTCTGAAGCGTGTTGCGCCGCTTTTGGATTCCGTAATCCTAAATACACCAATTTCTATGCTGTCCAAAATCAGACATCACCTCACTACATTTCTCACCTTCCACTCCAAACCCTTCCCAAAAACACCATCATATGGCGAAACATGATTTCTTGACACAATCTGAGCATCAATAGACTCCATTCACACTATTTTTGTCTAAATACAAAGATAACGTGGCTCAAACCTTCCTATTTAATTCCTAAGCATTTTCATTTCAATCATATCACCAAACATATACGGGTACCGCTTAGATTATGTAATATGAAAATTTAGAAAACCCTACATTTGCATAAACATACCAGTTTTATGATTATCGTTTCATATATGGATGCTCTCATTCATCCCATCTCTGATTCTACTCCTCACATTACATCTCCAAGCGTGGATTCTTATGTAATGTTAAGCCTTACCCCACATACACTTACACTTGTACCTCTGTTTACACCTACCACATATATGGGACACATCGCCTGAACACCATAGTCAGGAAGACTTTCAACACAAGGAGTCGATCGAACCTATCGTTGAATCTGGACTCTGATACCATTATTAGATCACGAGGGAAGCCCAAAAAATCATCTACATCGTACTCAAAGCAACAACACAAGTTAGTTGGACACCACACTTTAACCTAAAACTTTAATACATTAGATTTATGGGTTTTATCACTTATAAAGTTTTCATCTTCCAATTTTCTAAACAATATGAAACTTCTAATTCGCACTTATTAAACAACAGTTTGATTGTTATATGCAAAGTTTATAGTTGGTGGATTATTTGGAGGTGTCATTGTAACTTGTAATGTAAGGCCTTTTTTCTGTGTGCAAGTAAAGCCTTTTTATTCTACCAAAAGATAATGCAAGGCCTTCTTAGAAACTTGTCCTCGTAGTGAAGGGTAGGCTTTTATTGATTCTCAACTTTTTAATAAGAGATAGACTAGATATGTCCGAAATCTTTTAAGTTTAACGTTTATATCATATTAGTCATTTATTTTTTTAATTTTAAATTGGTCATTTATGTCATCATAAATGAACAAGTCAGTCCTTTAATTTTTTTTAACAAATTGATCCCTTTTCACATCGAACTTTGTTAAAAAGTTCATACATAAAATTAAGACCAATTTGCGTATATCCCAAGAGGATTATATCGAACTGTTCACGAAACAATAGTTAGCCTATTCAATTTGCTTATTTCTGGAATACAGGGGGTCATGGGTAAGTTTTTTTTTGTTTGACTGTAGCTTGCAGACTAGGATGCTTTCGCGAGATTTTTTTGGCTATAAGTAGCAATTTCCTTGATCCTAATTCTTAACTATGCAGTTAAACACAGATGGTTAATTTGTTTTTGTTTGAGTATAATGTTAACCATCCAATATGATTATCATTGTAGAAATTTACAGTTCTCATGCTTTCATATTCTCACACTCCCCATATGTTATTAAGTTACAAAAAGAGTTAAATATGTTTCTAATCCATATAAATATATCAACTTTTCATTTTAGTTTTTTAAAAAATTTCTTCAACTTTTAGTCCCTATAAATTTTTCAATCTAGTATATGTCATGCTTGAGGCTCTAGTGCTAAATGTATCATCTTTTGTGCTGTTGAATTCATTTCTGAGATGAAAGCAAGCAAGGTACATTATTTATTTAAGCAATGGAATATGTTGCCTCGAGGGATGAACACTGAATATGATATTTGGCTTGTATTCCATCAACACTACCTCCACCCCTCTGAAAATGATACATTGAAATTCCAATTAGAGAAGACCACTTATGATTCCATAAACATATAAAGTGTGTAATTAATCACATAAGATTCAGAGACAGAGAAATGCAAATATGCAAATCACAAAACATGCCACTAAAACATTACACAAAATTATTTATATGGACTACAAATGACGTGTGTAGTATAAGCCACATCTAAGTAAAAACCACACCAAAAGTATAAGTTACACATTTAAATTGTGCAGGAAGCGAATATATGGAAACAAAACGTACCACTTTGACAGCATATGATGACTCATGGAGCTGCCATAGTCCAACCTTGCAAGCTTCTAACGCCTCATGCTCGATGTCTCATTACTTTCGAAACTTCAGAGTATACTTCAAGAGTAGGCACACATATGGAAACCCAAAATCGTTAATCAATTATCAATCTAAAACACAATTTAAAATAGTAACTCATCGACAAGAGATAACAACATAACAGGATTAATGAAAGCTGTAGCTAACTGTCAAACACTTCATAAGATTGTCGACCAAATGAAGCAAAACTCTTGATATTTTTCTTTAAACAAACGTAACGACATACATGGATAAATTTTTAAGACAGCCAGATAAAACAATTCAAGAATGTACTGAACTTCAAAAATGAATAAGAGACTGATCTTGCTGGAGATTTGGATTTGAAGTCAGAGGATCGTTTTGATAAATACTGCCCAGCGGTTATAAATTGTATGCAGTTGTGGATTTTGTTTTTCAATGAGGTGATGACATCATGTGGATGGTTTTCTTTTTTCCTTTCTTTAGCCTTTCTTTTTTCCAACAATAAAATCTCCCCCTCTCACTGTACCAATACTAGTTTTAGATTTTCTCCCTGTTATATTTCCCAGTTGTTGAAATGGTGTAACATGGATATTCATCCAAATTCTCAAATATGGTTTGAATTTCATCACTCTCCCCGAAACTCCAAAAAAATGTGCTACCTCTCCTCCTCCTCCTCTAGTAGTTCATAAAATGGTCGGTCTTCTCCAACATCGAGCAAAGTTGGATGCGGTCTTGAGAGCTCCATAAGAGTAACCTCACTGTTTTGAGGTATATTAGACAATAGCTCCTGCTCCCATTTCTATGTAGTATCCTGCACTTGCTGCCACATTAGACATTGAAGCAATGACAGGTTATTCGGCAGCAAGATATCTGATTTCTCTCCACATTGAATCAGATGCATGAAAATCACCTCCTGGACAGTTAATTCCGACAATTACAGCCTTGAATTTTGTTGACGCTTCGAGACTCGAATGATGGCAATTAGTTTTTAACCCCTTTTGATATTCAAGAGTCCATTTTCTAACCAGAGAGTATTTTCTGAAATCAACAAAAGGCAGTGATTTCACCCCAAGCCTTTCCTCCAAGCTAGTGAAAATCTTGTCATCATAGAGTACATTTGATATGAAACCCTCTTCTTTGAGTTTATCTACTTGATCGACACCTTCATTTACAAGGTTTTCGACATTTTCTCTTTTCTTTTCTCTAGAAGAGGAGACTATATCTAGCCAATTTGAGAGGATATTATCCAGTACTGCAGTCGATTCCTCATTGCTATATTTGGAGTTGTCAAAAACATAGAATGAGGGCATAAATTTCTTCACATGCACAAGCAATGTAATATTCTTTTACTCCAATTGTAGGGACAAAAGCCACAACAATTTTTCCTGATTTTTTGAAATTTAATATTTGGCTTCAAATCTCATCGACTTTAGCCCAACCACATTTCAAAGCATTGATATGAAGATATGAAACAGAAATACGAGGATCATAAGCTGTTTTCAACAAATTATCGCGCAATTGAGGCAGAGATAACTTTGACTTGGAGTGCATAATCTCGTCGGATATTTGGCCATGTAAATTGAGTTGAAGAACACTGCTGTCTTGCACACGCTCCTAGGGATAGTGCTAATATAGTCTTGAGTTTGATGATATATTTGTTGAAGCCAGTGAGGGGTACACAATCGAATTCATGGTGGGATAAACAATATCATTGACAGATGAAGATGAGAAGTGGAATTGGAAGGGTTTGTTAATCGGACCAGGACATACAAAGCAATGGGTGATCGGATATGATGCTTAGGTACGGTACACTACTTGGTACGGGTACGTAATACAACAATTTTTTTTATAAATTAAGGTACAGGTACGTTGATATAAAACATAAAAAAAAAATAGTATAATACTAATCGTATGTTGGTCATATGTTTATAGTGCTACCCGTGTTTAACCACACTTCCATCATCATGTTGCAGGAGAGGGAATTGAAATACAATAAAAAAGCAAAATAATTGTGGTTATTTTTCTACCTCCCGTGTATTTTTGCTGCACCAACTACAACGAAACAACCAAGTAAAAATGGGGTTCAGTACGTAAGTTACGAGTACAGTATATGTACCCGGTATGGTGCATATACCCAGTCCGGTACTTCTCTATGTTTGGAGTACCTATGTTTCAGAGGTGATTGGAAATGATGGTCGTGGTGATATTGCGCTTGTGCGGTAGAATTGGAAGGTTTGTGAACTGGAGCAGAAGAGATAAAGCGATAGGATGATGGCGGCGGTAAAAATGTGCGGTAGATGTAACGGAAGCGGTGGTGAATTGCGGCAGCACGGGCAGAGATTGTCATTTTCACTGTGATAGCTGATAGGTACTTGGGTGGTGATTTTGGTTTTTATGAGTTTGCTGACTTTCTTATTGTCTCTTTCTTGTGTTGCAATTGTGTTGTTTTAATATATCATCTTCTGCCTTTTCAATTTTCATATAAAAAAGAAAATCATCTTAACTATCCATTATGATTGCATTGTGAAGATTAATTGTTCTTATGCTTTCATATTCTCACATTCACCATATGTTATTAAGTTACAAAAATAATGGGCCAACTTCTAATATACAACTTCATTACAACATACTCCTATCACAAACCTCAAATATTGTATATGACCAACAAACTTTGAAACTAATCTACTTTTCATCCTCACAAATAATCCTCTAGAGATATGTCTGAGGGGACATCATACCCAAAAATCATAGAGTAATCATCCAATTCATCAGAAGTGAACTTTGGGATTCTCCAACTCTTTCCAACCTCATAGTCTTGGCCATTGGTTAGCAGCTCTAACACCTGTGTATAATCAAAAAGAAGAAAACACAAGAATAATTTAGTGAAGTGTGATTTTGTTGAGACACAAATAAATCTTAAGGTCTGTTTGATGTTTGAAAAAATGTTTTTTATTTTTATTTTTTCACTTTTAATTGCGATAATTAAAATGAAAATAGAAAGCGTTTTCTCAAACCAAACAGAACCACTAAAGATGAAAATATATAGGTTGTTATCTGTTAGTTCACCTCGGTCATTGCGGGACGCCAAATGGCAGTTTGTCTAACACAGTATGAAGCTGTTAGGACTACCCTATACAGTTGCTCTACATCATATCTACCTTCCATTCTTGGATCTGCAAGCTCAGCAATATTCCCTGATTCCATCAGAGGCTTTGCCTGTATGTTACCAACACTTTACTATTATTATCCATAATTAAAATGTCTTTGTTAACAAATTTATGGAGACATGTTTTAGAGGATCATCATTTGATAACTCCTGAAAAGTAGTTAGCAGCACTTGCACGACAAAGACATAAACACATATATAGACACCTGACATGACACCGACACTGAAGTTTAGATGCTACATTGGTATCATGAATGAAATGAAAGGTGTATTTACCCATAGGAGAATGTTTTGCTTTGACGAATCAACAGGTCTTCTTCCAGTTACAATCTCAAGAAGAAGAACACCAAATGCAAAAATATCAGTTTTCTCATCCACAATACCATGCATAAAGACCTCCGGAGCTAAATATCCAAATGTTCCCTCCACTGGGATTACAGCATGGTGAGTCCATTTGTTAGGAAGCCACTTTGCTAGTCCAAAATCAGTAATCTAATATATGCAACAGCAACAAAAATTGTTAATTTTTCAAGTTGTGTGAATTGAATTAGGTAAAACAAAACAATGTTGTTTGAACATTTCTATTCTATAGTATCTACCTGTGGTTCATAATCAGGACCAAGAAGAACATTGGAGGCTTTGATGTCACGATGAATTATTCTGTGTTTGCAACATTTATGAAGATAATGGAGACCCCTTGCAACTCCAATAGCTATTTTGTATCTTATTGGCCAGTCAAGTGAATTTCCTGCTTTACCTGATATATTCATTTCAGTGCATTTAAATTTCACATGACACAAACATTGATTCTTGATCGAACTGATTTTAGCTTATCTAATGACATAAATACAAGTGAGACTATTTAAATGAGTTTATGGAAACAACTTATCATATGTCCATAAGTTGTTTTCAGCTTATTTATATAAGCTCTCCAGGATAGCATATATAAAAACATTTGATTTGATTTTATCTTTTGTTATAGATATAGTTTATACATGAGCACTGATATGATTAGTGCTTATACTATAAACGCTTAATTAAGCTATTTATCCACACATGTAGTAAACATTGAGAGTTGAGGGTACAAGGCTTCCTCACCATAACCATGCAATGCAGTTGACAAGTTTCCATTTTGAGAGTAATTGAAAATCAGATAAAGCCCATTTTCAAAGCAGTAGCCCAATAAAGATGCAGTATTAGGATGACAAACATGTCCAATAATACCCAATTCCATAAGGAATTCTTTTTCCTTGTTTGGATCTTTGTTATCTTTGGCTAACCTCTTCACAGCAATGGTTTCTCCATTAGAAAGATCACCTTTGTATACTTCTGAGTACCCTCCTCTTCCAACCAAATTATCTAATTTCAAAAAACCAAAAAGTAAATATATAAGAACATGAATTCAATGTTTCCTATGACATTAAAATAAAAATAACATTAGTTATATACCTTGGTGAAAGTCATTAGTAGCATTTGATATATTTTCATAGCTGAAGCACTTCAACAAGGGTTGATGCTTTTCAATTTTGGACATGTTGAAGGTTTTTATTCTGAATGGTGAACCAAGGAATGATATAATGAACCTGAATGAGAATTGCGATTTTCTCTTAATCATAGAACCAGATGAAGGTGTATATGTCATGCTTGATGCTCTAGTGCTAAATGTGTCATCTTCTGTGCTGTTGGATTGTCCCTCTAGTAGTCCATCTAGTAGTACTGTTCTTGGTGAACTATTCTGTTGATTCATTTCTGAGATAAAAAAGAAAATATCAAGGAACATTATTTTTCAGTAATTTCTGTTATCTAATTTGATTTGTATTTTGTTAACATTATTTTAGAAAAATTGAATTACCTTGAAAATCTGTTGAATTTGAATTGATATTCTGTTCTGTTTTTGTGTTCCTTCCAACTGAGACCATTGTGCAGCCTTCATGCACATGCTCAAAGCAATACTTGGTAATTCCTTTAGAGGTTCCAATTCTATGAACATAATATAAACAATGATAAAGGAGGGTTGTCAAATACTTGATCTTTAGTAAATGTTACACTGATGAGTTCTTACTTGTTTGTTTTGTTTTTGTTTCTTGTTCCGCGAAGAAGAAGAAGAAGAAAATCAGCAGAAATTGACTTGGCTTCTTCCACTAAACCACCACCTACTGTGGAACTCAATGCCACTTTTGCCTCCAAATTTACCTGATAATCATGTTTTCATCAGCATTATTTGACTCTAATTGCAACCATATTAAAGCCTAACCATTATATGACAGGGTCAAATATATTTTTGATTCCCTCTAAAATACTCTTCATCTTACTAAAATCTTCTTTTAAATTTGGTCCCCACCATGTCTCTAGAATCCATCCCTATTGATTTTTGTTTTTTGCGGACTAAATAGAAGGAAAGCAAACTATAGTTTGTAACTTTTTAAATTATGTGGTATTTAACTAAATTTTTAAAAGTTCACGTAGCAAATGTTGATGCATTCCTTCTATCCATCCAACAACAAATATTAAGCAGTAACAGTAACAGTAAAATTTAAATTTAAGAATTTTTTTAATAGAAACTAAATTAAATAAGAAGTATTTTGTTGGGACCAAAAATGTGATTGATTAAAATTGAACATTATTGATGGAGACACATATATACTTGTATGATTTGATTCACGTGTGTTTGAAAATAATTACCTGTTTGGACCAACAAGTCTGTGCAAATTCTCCAAGCACAGATATAACATATGCTTTTGCCTGCCTAAGTTGTGACTGTCTTCTTCTAACTGACACACGTTTCTTCATATTCTCAGCAACTAAAATTCAACAAATTTCATGCTATTAAAACACTAATAATTCACAGTATAAAAAAAGCGTTGAATAAATTGAACAAGCATTGAGGTAGAAAAGTATTGACTAACCAAGAACATGCACAGCAACAATGGTATCATTTGGATTAGCTAGAACTCTTATTGCCCATGATAGAAGCTCTTTGCTATCATTTGGGTCTAAAGAGAGTCCAATTAGTATTCTAGAAGAGGAAGGAAGTTCCATTTTCAAATGCAAAAGTGCAGAGAAAATATTGGAATTATTTGCTATGTTGATTCTGGCTCAGCTAGCATATAAGAATAAGTGGTGTATATATGTAAAGAAGAGTATGATTAAATTTCAGTTAGGGTGTGAGGCCAACCATATAGTTGAATTTCATTATACTTGTTTGAGAAGCATAAATAGCCTTTATTGTTAATAATAATAATAATATAATATAGTGGCAAAATAGGAAATTAAAGAGCCTATATGTGGTGGTGACAATTAAGTGTTGTAGTTGGGTGCTTTGGGGTATAAGCAAAGGTGGTGGGCATGTATATCATTTTATCTTGTCTTGTTATATAAGCCAAAAATGAACCTCCCTTTTACAAAATTTTGTGACTTTATTATTTTTGGTTTTTTTCTTTTTCTTTTTTTACTTCCAGTTGGTAGGAAAGCATGTTGGAGTATTTGCAATTCTTGAGAAAAATAGTTACAGTCATCACTTTATCATCAATGAAACTTTGAGAGGACACTAACTGTTTTCTCTTTTCTGATGGATAAAGTGGAAAATATTTCTGTCTCTAACTACCTCCCCTGTTTCATTATCAAAGCTTGCAAGGTTGCCACATAGCCTTCATTATTTTTGACATACACAACAGCATTTTATTTATTTTTTCTTTAAACAAAGGAACTTCTTCTCTTGATTGTGTGTTTCTTAGCTTCTACAAAGAGTGTTAAGTGTGATAAAGGATATTTTAAGACTACAATGCTAAGAAAACATAAGTAAAGACCAGAAGCAAAAAAACATGGAAAAAATGCGAGTAAAATAAGTTATTTGATTCATTGAGTCTCTCTAGCTAATACGAAGTTTGCAGATTACAAGTGATATTTACATACAAATGTCTTTGAGCCTAAATCCTATTAGCCATGATTATGACCTACAAAGATCGTGTCCTAATTGTGTGAAAATGTGACCGTTATTTTGTTTATGTGACGTCCATGTCTTGTGTTGGTCTCTATGTTATGTGTCTCGATCAAGCTCCTTACGCTTCCTAGATTCTAGTTGTGTTTGTTATTCCTTGGCTTGAAAACAAGAAGTGGACTCTTTAGGCTAAATTATCCACTTACATTGAGTTTGATTCATTATGACTATCTTGAGACCCTCTCCACATAAGAATGACTCGACTAAACAATCTTCGACTTGATTATTTACTCAGCTATAGAAAGTGATTTACCCTAAATTCCGCTACATGTCGTTCCCGACTCACAATTTAGAATATTTTTAAGTGTAAACAAATGTCCCTGATTGTAGCACGAGCCGAAAATCCATTGAATGTTACTTTTAACGTTTATAAAATTGGCTTTTACTATTGTATTGGTGAAGTAAACTTCAAATTAAAGAATATTCTCACGAACTAAATGGCTTCCAAATGTAGCATTTAAGTATTTTAAAAATGTTTATCAAAGAAATCAATAATGGATAAATACTCTGTTTGTTCCTTGAAATTGAAAGTCTATATCAATTTAATCCTAGCTTATATAAAAATTTAATCATTCACATTATCAATAATATTTCAAAATGATCTACAGAATTATAAAATGTTAATCAAATTTGTTATTTTGTTGGTATTAGTGGAGACTATAATGACATTAAATTGGTAATATCGGAAATGATTTCAAAACTAAGTTAATCAAGTTCAGAAGAAGAAACAAAATGATTAATATTTTGCAATTTCAGATGTCATGTCAAAATATTAAAATGTGGTTACTTATTAGTTTGAAACATTCTTATAATTTCTTATTTACTCTATTTTAAAACAGATGGCCTTCCTAACATGGTATAAAAAGAATGGATTCCTTTTTTATTTTATTTTTCCTCTCTTCAAAGAATATTCAAAATCCAATTATAGCTTCCTGAATAAGAATTGCCTTATGAGCATGTGCGACTTTCACTTCAAGATCTGTTAAATTATTATGCTGATTTTTCAATTCAGAGTATATATATATATATATATAAAAAAACATGAACATGTGCTGCCATGGCTGGCATGAGATGAGATAGTAGGGATTGCTACCAAAAAATGAAAAGTGGACTACATTTTACTGTATAGAAGTAACATTTATGAGTCAATAAATGATTTGACAAAAAAATAAATGAATCAATAAATAATATGTTTACACCCATCCATCCATATAAGCAGTATTGAAGGGACACTTCAATATTTGCAACGAAGTTGTCATTTTATTGATTTGACAAAACTTTATGAAGTTTAAGCTATAACGACATAAGTTTCATAATTCATCAACTAGCTTCCAAATATGTTTACACAAGACATGACAACGTATTGCCACACCTAATGAATGGTGGAGTTGAGAAAACAAGGGATTTGGATTAGGGAACTGCCAAGACATGGATAATTCATCTTTCCTCAAACCCCACACAGCTTAAAAAATTTCAACATATTCCACTTTATATGGTTTACTGTCTAGAAAATTTTAATATATAACGATGCCTTAGTTTTAAGCAAAAAAAAGTGAGATACAGTTCAAGCTTGTTGACACCTCTTCTTCATTTAAAAAATCAAACCTGTAATTTATCTATAACCATATTAGGTACAATTTTTATGAATATATAACTAGAAAAGTAAGAGGACAATTTACTATTTAGAAATTCAACATCTGTGCCCGTTTAATGATTTTTTTTTTTTTTGGGTACAATCCGTTTAATGAAATTTTAAATGTGATACGCTTGATTTAATGTGAACAAAAGCCCTCAATCTAAACCAACATCATTATTTAATACAATCGACATATAATCGAGTTTTTAAGTCAATCTTACCGCAATAACAAACACACACAAAGTATATAGTGAGTGGTTCAATCTATGTCACATGGTTAAAGATGAACAAATGTTTCATAAAGTTGGTCTCTTAAATGGATAAACCTATACTTGGAAAACTTAGGGTTTTGAATCCTCCATTGCAATATTCGAGGTTCGCTCCACAACTATCTATCTGACTCGATACTCCTCATCTATTCGAAACATGTGACACTTGAGCTATTGTCCACAAAAAACACTCCATCGACTATTTCAAGAACCTCTACAGTAAGAAATATTTAAAAAAGTTGTTACAATTTTTTCTAATTATTTTAATCTTATTGTTTGGAAAGGATTTTCAAAAGTCGTACATTGTGAATTGTGTGATTACTACTTCTATTTCTTCTTAGTATTATTTCAAAATCAAGTAATATTGATATTATCTTCTAACTTCTTATTAGGTTTTTTTTGTAATATATTCTATCTCCTCGATCTTTTAATTGATTATTTCTTTTCGTAACATAGTGTAATCCACAATCAAGAGAATTTTTTTTTTTTAATAAAACATTGATCACATGTTTAAAAGAGACTAAATTATCTACAACTAGTCTACATCATGTTGATAATGTAGTCAACTTTTAGTTAATTTAGTAAAGATAAATGTGTAGCGGAAAAAATAACTCTGAAGCTTAGAGGGCAAGTCAAATTCAATTGATAACCCTGGCAAGTTTGTTAAAAGGTGTTCATGGCCTGAAACTGGCTTTGAGTTGGAAATGGAAAGGTGTTTTGTGAAGCATACTCTCAAATAGCACTAATCTTAATTGAAGAGTAGTTGATCACATTTGGTTTAACCTTATGCTCCATGGTTATATGTTTTCTCATTCAGATTTATTACATGTTTTGGTAATTTTATTTATTAAGATATGGTAAATACCCTTGTATGCCAATCCTTTTGGATGATTGGATCATTTTGTCTTGTAACTCTTGCTTGGGTATGATTACTGGTTCAACTTGTGCCTTCGACCCTTTCCCCCCTTCTATATTAATATTAGTGAATGTTAAGACAAAGTAGTGGCCACCCTAGACTTAGTAATTGGAAATACAATTTCACAGTGAAGCTGAAGCTACAAATTGGAGCTTCTGGTTTTCATTGGAATGCAACAATTACAAACATAGGTATATTCATATTCACATGCAATTTGAGTGAACAAATGTGATTCCTTGGCCTATTTTGGTATCAATAAGTTTCAAGTTCAACAAGGAAATATCTCAAGAAAATGGAGACATAAATCTAATGAAATTTTCAAATAGTACTAATACTAACCATAAGAGGGATGTGGAATTATCATACCATATTTTTTTCTATCTGCTAATTAAATACTAGCAGCACAAAAACAGTTGACTCAAATTTTGTGTACTCATCCTTGTTGCAATTTGATCAGCTTCACAATTTAGTTAGTGTTCTGACTCAGATATCGAAAGTGCTCATATGAAAAACACATAAATAATATCAATTTCAAGATTCTACAAAACAAGAGTTGGTCTAAGATGAATGAACCTATTAGTCATTACAAAAGAGTTCTACTTCCAAATGGAATCAATTACCAATACATAAAAAAGGTTTCACAAAGCATTTAAGTTGGTTACATTACATAAATTTAGCCAATTTTCTTGTAAGGATCTTTCATCTTTTGGACATCAATAGCACTAAAAACACCATAGCTACTGTTTCCATCATAATCATCATCATCACTAGGTTGATCAAGAGCCAGTAATTCCTCATTATATCTGACACTATCAATTCTCATCTTAGTCGCTTTCCCTTGATCAGGTTCTTGTCCTTTCAAAAGACTAACAACTTGCTTCATGTTTGGTCGTTTCTCAGGTTCACTTTGCACACAAAGAGCAGCTACATTAACTGTTTGTTTAACTTGATTTTCATCAAAGTTTCCTCTGAGTTTTGGATCAACCATATCCCTAAACCTTCCTTTAGTTATCAAAGGCTCAGCCCATTCAGTTAATGTTCTCTTAAGCCCACCAGGTAGTTTTTCTATGGGCTTTCTACCAGTTACTAGCTCTAACAGAAGAATTCCAAAACTATAGACATCACAGCTTTCAGAAACTTTTCCCCACATAGCATACTCAGGTGCTAAGTATCCTAAGGTACCCTTAACACGGGTTGTCATGTGGCTTACTCCTTCAGGGATTAGCTTTGCAAAACCAAAATCAGCAACTAGAGGCACAAAATCTGAATCAAGCAAAACATTACTAGCTTTGATGTCCCTATGGATGATGTGAGGTGTGACCTCATGGTGCAAGTACCTAGCAACAACATGAGAGATTAGAAAGTAATACAAATATTAAAAATTGGAAACCTGCATAATATCTTGTTAGTCAAATGCGACAAATATTTTATGACGGATGGAAGAATTATGTTTAATAAGGCCAATTGGACACATATTTGAGGATGAAAGATTATAATTTTCAACATGATTTAATTTATTGTTTACTGATGGAAGATAAAAAATTGATGGCTGAAAAGTGAAGGTGAAAGCTTACAAAATGCCTTCAGCAGAGCCAATTGCAATGCTCATTCTTTTTTGCCAGTTGAGTTGCACTTCACCAGCATATTGACCATGGAGATGAGAAAGCAGACTTAGATTTGGCATGTAATCATAGACAATAAGCCTTTGATCATCGCCAACACAATAGCCCCTTAGACCCAATAAATTTTTGTGCCTAACCCTTCCAAGCACTTCAACTTCTACAGCAAATTCCATCTCTGCCTTTGAGTTCATTGCTTTCAGTTTCTTCACTGCTATCTGCAATTTCCAATGAAGAGAGTTACTAGCAAAGACAAGGACGTTGTTTGCACCGACACTTCATATTAAAGACATGTCCAGTGTCCGATATGTGTCAGTGTATAACACGACACCAACACATGTCGATTCCATTTTCTAACATTATTACCGATGTCAATGTTGTGTCTACATCACGAAATTAGTGTCCTAATGATTTTTAATTTTTTACCTGGAGACCATCACTGGTTCTTCCCCAATAGACACTCCCAAACCCACCTTCACCAAGCTTATAATCATCACTGAACCCGTTTGTAGCTGTATGCAACTCCTTGTATGTGAAAATTCTCCAAGAATTGTTAGCTACACCATATGATGTTGGGCTACATACATGCACAATTAAAACATTGATGATCATGCTAAATTAATGAGATCTTATAATCAATTAATTAAACAACATAGCATTTGATTAGAATGAAAATCAATAATTAGAAAAAGAGAGGTGATTAAGTATACATACACTTCATCAACCTTCTCTGAGCCACAACAACTCAAAGAGGATCCCATAATTGGTAGTACTATGTTACTATGTTGTTATGTTATGGGATATATTGAAGTGTAGAACAACTTTAAGGAACATGTCTCCAAATGAAATATTTTCTTTTAAAGAAAGAATGGTAACTGGTCATCACAAAAATATCTCACTTTCAAATGCCGGCAAGGCCAATCGACCTTGGCCGGCTAACTCAACTTGTCACATCGAATTTGCTTCAACACTATAGCATAGCCAAAGGGTCATAATAATATGTATAATACTCATATAATATATGCTTTTTAAAACCATAGATAGATTGGTAGACATAAGTGCTAATATGCCATTAATATTCCTTTCTCAGCCCTTGGCCTTGAATTTGTCTACAAGGACCTAACCTACCAAACTGTCTTGAACAAAAATCCCATATTTTTCCTCCTCTTCAGATATTTGGATTTAAAATTTTGCATTTTTATTTTGGTTTATGTTTTCTTATTAACACATTGACTAAAAAATATTGTTGTAACAACGCACCGATGTAGTGCAAAATTAAATAAATTATTTATTATTTTAAGGAGCGCTAGCAACACAATCTTTAACACGCTAATTTTTATTGGTTAAAATTTATGATGTAGGTCACGTCGAAATTATGGATTCCTATATAAATTTAGCGAGACATCGAGACTATGAATTCTAACCAATGAAAAAAAAGTGTGTTCGTTAGAGAGTGTGTTGGTTATCTTCTAAGAATTTGAGTTTGGTTTGTAACAGTTTTTCTTGTTTATATTTTGCAATATACACCAATTTTGAAACCTGACGTGGCTTATAGAAGGTGTGAAAACCAGCTCAACCCTTGATAGCAACAATAGAAATCAAATGTATAAAAAAAAATACAATACTATTTCCAACAAATAAAATTATAAACACTAAAATATATTAAAAAAACTGGTAAGTATTTTACATGAAACACAAACATATATATAAGCAAGAAACAATATAAGGTTCTAAAACATTTTACTTGATTCTTTAAAAAAAAAACATTTTACTTGATAGTTTTTTTTAGGGAATTTTACTTAACAGTATAAGGTTTTAAAACATTTTACTTGATTCTTTTAAAAAAACATTTTACTTGATAGTTTTTTTAGGGAACTTTACTTGATAGTTATAAAGTAATTGTAATTTTTCAACATATTAGAGAAAAAAATGCTATAATTTTGTCACTTTTTGTTTTTGTTTTTGTGTGCGCATAAATTCTTAGCTTCTCTAGTTGATAGGTAGGAATGTTCGACTTATAAAAATATTTGTTAACGAAGCATCAGTGATGTTGAGACAAATATAAACATTTCACTGTAATTACCAGAGACCAGAGTAATGCTGCTGGAACACATATATGGAACATCGAATTTGGGACATCTTCATTGTTCATCATATTTAACCGGTGAACAATTTTTTTGTTAACCAGTTTTCGTAACACAATTTTTTTTGTTAAAATGCACTTGGAAGCTGTAACGTAAAACCACCCGTAATGTCTACTTTGGTTACCATTATTGCTGAATGAGTAGTTCAAGGTCATGTTGAATATTAAAAATTTAGACACTTGAAGCATGCCAATTGGACAAATTACAGGTTCTAGATGTTGAATATTTTTCTAGAAAGAAAAAAAAAAGATGTGGAATTTTTCAACTTGAAACTGAATAGACCATAATTTTTTTTTATAGGAAGAATAGACCATAAATATTAAAACATTAGTTAATTTGATGTGATGATGTCATTTCTCATCTTCAATTTTTTTGACGTCATTTCTGTTCTGTTACGGTTGCGAAATGATTTTAATTAAAAAACTTTGAGATATACGGTGACACGTAGGGGTGGACATGGTTCGGTTAACCATCAAAACTGAACTGAACCGAACAAAATTGTTGAAATGGTTTGGAAAAACTGAACCGAACCGTTTAAAGTTTGGAAGTAACCAAACTGAACCAAAGTTATGGTTCGGTTAACCATTTGATTACCTATTAACCGAACCGAACCAAAACAAATATTTTTTATCCAATAAATGAAACCACTTTTATTAAAAAAATAACAAATTAAAATTAAAAGCTAGAATAATTTATTTCTTCAAAACAATTTATCTCATGCAAAACAACTTATTACTATCTCTTTTTTAAAAATCAACTTATTCAAAACAACTTATTTTAAAACAACTTATTTTAAGCAAAACAACTTATTTTAAAAAACACCTCATTTTTGCAAAATAGCTTATTTTATGAAAAACAATTTATGACGATCTCTTTTTTAAAAAGCAGTTTATTTTATGCAAAACAACTTATTTTAAAATCCAACTTATTCAAAACAATTTATTTTATGAAAAACAACTTATTTTAAAAACTACTTAGTTTGGAACAATATTTAATTGAATTTAGCACAATGGTGCAATTTAAACTCTTAACAAATATTTTGACGTTTTTAATGAGTGATGTTCTCTTATCTTAAGAGTGGAAACTACAGATGCAGATCACGACAAAGCTAAGCTTATACTCAAAGTTTAGCTTGTGAAGCAGCAATAATAAATTCAACGGAAAGAAAATAATCTTTTTTTTTTTTTTGGAGACAAAAAAACATAATCTTTAAATTCTACAATTACTGCAACTGCACATTATAATGCTAATCAAATTGACATACAAAATGACACATTTCATAATAATCTTTAAGTTTTGAAACATTATTTAATAAATTGATTTGAATAAGTTGTTTTTTAAAATAAGTTGTTTTGCATAAAATAAGCTGTTTTTATAGCTGTTTTGAATAAGTTGTGTTTTTTTAAATAAGCTGTTTTAAAATAAGTTTTTTTTTGCATAAAATAAGTTGTTTTCATAAAACAAGTTGTTTCGAATAAGCTGTTTTTAAAATAAGTTGTTTTGCATAAAATAAGCAGTTTTAAAATAAGTTATTTTTTAAAATAAGTTGTTTTTAAAATAGATATGGTTAATGGTTCGGTATGGTTCAGTTCGGATAATTGTGGTTACTAACAGTTCGGTTCAGTTAGTGAATTGTTATCAAAATAATGGTTCGGTTCGAGAATTGGTTAAATGATTCAGTTAATTTTGATACGGTTCGGTTAACCGGTTCGAATTGATTTTTGGTTATTTTTCCCCACCCCTAATGACACGTACCGTTAGTTGGAGTAGTAAGAAACTTAAATGCTTTAAATAAGTGGTTAAAAGTTCAACTCTTAAATAGTGAAGAACACTTCATCTTGTAACAATATATAAAAGGATATATGTTGTGGACAATGCATTGTCCTTCGGATCATTCAAACCACACAATGTTATATGTAGGGGTTGAGATTCAAATCTCATACCTTATTTATTCACCTTGAAACGTAAATTCGAGTCACCATATTGCTTTACAAAAAAGAAAAAATATAATTGTAGTCTCTGTGAGCTTAATCCTGACGGACTTTACCTATCACTGTAATTAAAAAAGTCCTAGCTCAGCTGGTAAAATGCCGAAATTGTTAGGTCAGATGCCATAATCGGGGTTCGAACCCCGATACCTCCACTTGTGTGTGTGAGTTTATAACGGCTTTGCCATTTCGTTTATTTACAAAAAAAAAATCAATAAAATTTTATAGTAAGAATATTTATAGTTAATTTTTTTTTTAAATTTCTAATAAAAATAATAGAAAAATTTACTTTTAGTGATAGAAAAACCCATCACAAAAATTCAATTTAATTGCACTGCCCAAATATTCATCATGTCTAAAAGTTGACTTCTAGTGGCAAATTTTACATTTCGTTAGAAGTCAAATTTTATTTTCAAATTTTTTAACCGAATGTTTCTCAAAACAAAAATTTTGGTATGAATATTCATATACTGGATCTTTTGTTTTTTTAAAACTTCCTGTATCCTGTAAATTGAAATATGTTACATTTTTTTCTTCCGAATCTTTGGTATTCACTTCGGGAGTGAATTTCCTCCTGTGTAGAATGAAGTGTGTATTTTAGTGTGTGTTGGGGTATGTCTAGGTATAATTGTTGGGTTATGAAGTAAAATTATCAACACTAAAATACATCTAAATGACCGGACTTGGCTTGCATTTTTACCAATCAAAGTGACTATATTTTATGATAATTGCTATTTTCACATTGTTGTTTCCTAGAAACATATGAAAATGATCAAAAAATCTTCAACCGTAATTAATTATCGCTATAAACAGAAACCCGGCGGTAGTTAACGACATACTAATTAGACTGCGAAAAAATGACCAGACTTTCGGATTTTCAATTAAGGACCCAACTTAGTTTAAGACATTGGTATGTATATGTGGAGTCGGGACGAAATCGATAGCTATGCACATTTTATTATGGGAATTAATTTTTAGACAATTTTTGTTATTTTATGGATGGATCAACAAGGTGAGGAAAAACACAATTCAAAATACAGTAAAAAAACCTTCTATTTTATCGGATTTGATAACCGGAATAGAGTGTGCGAGAAGGTCTGAGGGTCGGAAAAGAAACAACAAAATATTGTTGGCCATGGGCTTGTGTCATTGACTAAATAGGCTAGGCCCAAAGTGGAGGATAAAAAAAGCCAATACTTTTTCCACCCTATGAGTTTCTCACCATCCTATTTGGATTCTAAAATTCAATATGTTTTTGGAGATTTTATGGGATGTTTATGCTACTCAGATTCTATAATCCGAAATACATAAGGTGCGTGAGAAACTCGTAGGTAGAAAAAGAAGTCATCTAATCAAAATACTTACGATTTGTTGTAGGTGTCCTCAAAGTTTACGTAAATATAATCTAAAACTCCCTCAGATTCAAGTAAACAAAAGAATTAAAGAAGTTAAAGTTAAAACAATGATAGCCAATGTGAAACAATAATTGATGAAATAAAGAAAGAAGAGACGAAATCATGTAAACCGATGATTAGTGTTTGAATCCTCTACATCAAGTTGATAACAATGTACTAGCTTGTTGCATTTGATGTGGATCAATTATACTTATGACCTTATGCATTGAGTTGTAGCTTTAACATGTTTTAGCGTTCTTAGAGCATAACCAAGAATAATACCTCAAGGCAGTCAACTAGTTATTCAATCAATTATGACCAGTGACTTGCGACGACAATAGAAGTTCATGTGGAGAATTTGAAGGCAAAAATTCACATTGCAACCATCGAGGAAATTAAGAAAATGCTCAGGATTTCATGAAAGAGAAGGAAATTAATCATAGGGAGTTGCACAACTTCTCAGACCCAGAGAAGCATCACGAAAAGTGCGTTAGTAACCCTAGGTGGTTCAAGAGATTACAGTGGAGCTACCAGTATGTTCAACGCAACGGACCTCGCTTGATGGCTTGCGAGTGTAGATTTTTTTCCCTCTAAATGCAAAAAACTCAGTAGACAAAAATTACAATTGGATTCATTAGCATAGATGGCATAACATTGCATTTTTCCAAGTTCTGGAGACCAAATAAGTGAATAACCCAAGTGGTTCTTAGGAAGAACTCACGATGGCTTAATTAGATTATGCATTTTGGGGATAAACCGGAAGCATAGTCGGGAGGCTCGTAATGATCAGACATGACGAGGGACTTAAGGAGTATGTTTTTGAAATTAAAGCACGAATGGCATTGGCGGCCGGGTTTGATTGGAGTGTGTCGCCCCAAACTGCACGGTAAGGTATGTATTCATGGGAATCGGCTAAACTTGTTGATCTTGCATGTCTTTTGGCTGAAGATTTTAGGATTTTAAATTTATAAGTCTACGACCCTAATTAACCTACTATTTGTGAGCGGAATTTTCCTTATTAATACTTAGCATTTGTTTGGATTTGAGTTTTCTTGTCAAGACTCACATTTATCTTGTCAACTAAGTTATTCTTGGAGAAACTTTCAGCCCATTTTATGGTAGAAAAAGAAATAATTCATCAAATTATTATTGCATACAGTGCCGTCATCATTAATTTAGGAATGTTTGATTTGACGTCAAGTAGATAACTATGTATAGTAGCAAGCAATATAATACACCTTCGATTGTTTAAAATTAAATTCGTCAAAGATTGAATATGGGTTAATTTTTTAAAGATATTAATTTCCATGCACCCATAGTACTATAATTTTTATTTAAACATGCACTCTGTTAAATTACACAAAGTATTGGGTAGAGATATATTAGGAACTAGCCTAAAAAATCAATTTATTTTATATTCATATTATATAAAATATCAAAGATTAATTTGAAATATGCCATTCAATGGTGGACTGGTGGTGGTAGCACACAGGTCAATTCTATCAAAAGAAATATTATAAATAATTGGATACTAAGTTGCTTTGCTAACCCATATGGAGGTTGCTATAATGGCTTTTTTTGATTTGAACTGTTAAGGCGTATGCAGATGGAGCATATAGTTATTGCTCTTTGTCACATTTGGGTCATTATTAAAAGATGACCACATATCTCAATTTTCTTACACGTTTGACGGAGGCATTAAATTGTGGTAGCTAAAGTTGGTGCACCTCATAGTTTCATATATCAATCCAATCATAAATTAATCAACATTGATGAAACTTGTTAATTACATGTACGGATGTTGATGTATAGAGTTGAAATAAAAATGAAGTAGTTACATGATGACATCAATGATAGATAAAGGAACAGAAAGTATTGATTGTCCTAAATTTTTTAGAGAAATTTCCTGAATTTTCGTTTTCTTTCTTTTTATGATCATACAGTTTTTGTTTTCTTTTGATAGATATCATAGCGCTTTCTTTAATAATGCAAGGGTTTAATAATACAGACAATTTTCGTTACATCAATGTCAATAAAGCCTTAACAAGGACAACGAGAGCATTATAGTTCATATTTATCCCACTCATTTATATATGAATGAATGAATATGAATAATGTGCAAGCTAAACAGCTAGCCGTATAGTTCATATTTATCCCACTATAAATTGTCCTTGTCATTTTATCAAAATAGTTGTTACTTCTTCTTATGAAGTTTTGCTTTATTAATCTTCCTTATTTCTAGAAATTGCAATTACTTCTATTTACTTGCTAGAATGCTAGCTTTTATTATTGGTAGATGTCAGCTGCTTCCACTTAAACTTATAACTTCAATTGAAAAATGTTTTATATTTTTCCTTAAATAGTCTTACTCTAATTGTGTATTTTATGATTCATGGAACCTAAAAAAATTATGAATTTAATAAAAAAAATTAATTGGACCGTCAATATATTTCTAAGGGCTCAAACGCCCTCCAAAAGGGTTTAGGCGTCCCCCGTAAAGACTCCTTATAAAGTCTAGGCACGCCCTTCCAGATGCGCCACCTCAGCTAGCTTCTAGAAGTATCTTGAGCTTAGTAAAAAAACTTAAAATTCAACTTACTTGGGGTTTAAGTCACGCAGAAACAAGCCCACTGAAGGCTATAAATATCCCTCTTGAAATCACTTTCAAGGTATCAAATAAACAATCTAACCCCTAAAATATTCTACTAATGGAAAAGTTTTTTTAGTCTATTTGTTACAAGATATAGAAAGTAATTTTAATATTCAATAATTCAAAAATATTTTTTGTAAAATATCATAAATTACTTTGAGTTTCTTTATCATAATAAAATCATATTTAAAAATGTTATAAGAATGATTTACAAGAGTAATTATAATTATTGAAAGCAGTTTTTCAAAGTTATTACAAAACGGATGAAATTTTTAAAAATGATTATTTGATACTCTGATTGATTATATTTTTAAAACTAAATCATATGAAGTTTTTTATAATTTATAAAACACCTCGTACAACAAAGCATACTAACTTAATTTTGATAAACATGTGCCTGCAGCATGCCATATTGCGTTGAAAGTTGAAACCCCAATCAAGATGATTTAGAAGCCAACTAGAAAATCTTACCCTCACGTTTTGTTGTATCTTGAAAATTGAAGTTCGTGGGAGATGCATACACATTATACAAACACAAGAGTAGATTGTGAAGATTATATAATATTTGAACATAATTTTGGGGTACAAAGTACAAACGTCCTAAAACGGGCAAATGGTGCGCTACACTAAGCAATTTAAAGGACGCATTGTATATATTTAAAGTTATAGAAGTACAAGTCAAAGAGCAAAAGGAAGGGTCATCTTCATCTTTTTATCCTTCTTCATTCACGAATTATTTGAGAAAATGATGTCTACTCCCATAGTTGTCGTTTAAAATATATATTTTAGAAAACTTTCGCTTGTGGCGTTACTTTTCACGAAAGCAATTTCAAATAATTGCCCACACACACTTAGCGAGGATTAGATTAATTTGCTTAAAAAGGGAACTAATATTACAAACAATGGGCTCAACCCACCTATATTCAACATTAGTTAGTGTACGAAAATTCCTTTATATTTTCCTTTTGCCTTAGGTCGAAAACTACAAGTTTTGTTGCAAAAAAAGGATTAAATTTATCTAAACCATTTTTGTGAAGTACTTGTCATATTTAATTAGGGTCATGTTAACTTGTGCTCTAATGACACATGTTAAGCAACCCAAAAATAGAATTATTCCCTTAAGATTTATGCATTCAATTAATTAAAAGTTAAAAAGTTAAATTCAATGTGCAAATTCCAACAAATTTTTTTTACATTTGACTCATTAACTTGTGCCTTGAGGGCATAAATTACGATTTCCCATTTAATTATCATATACTTGTGATCCCCTTAAAAAAAATCATATTCTTGTAATTTGTCACTTAGTCCTCAATATCACTACTAATATCACGGAGCTACATTGAGTTATTTTTTCAGCAAGAATACTGAAATATTAAAAGAAAAAGTACAAAAAGGGTATTTCAATAGAAGGCTAGCTACTTCCTAAGCATACAATCTAGAGTTAATTAACACACCACTTATAGAAATAATTACTTCAAAGGAGGCCTAAAAAATGATTATTGAAGGCGCAAAGTCATTGATTTTGCATTTGGCGTATGTGTTACCATTGTTAATTTGTTTTTTTTTTTTTTTGGGAAACCATTGTTAATTTGTTATGAAGCAGAAAATTACGTGTTCCCCACTTAAAAAAACACAAAATGGAAAGCTATATCTATTTTAGTGGTGTTGATTTTACTTATATTATTTTGTTGTGGATGTATTAAAAATCCCACCAATAAAATATTTGATGTGTGAAACAAATTAATCAAACAACCAAAATAACGTGGATGACAATTATAAACACAAACAAAAGATATAACAACAAAGGAGAAAGAGAACGCACGAAAATTTGTTTACCCAGTTCGGTCAAATACCGACTTATCTGGAGGAGAGAGCAGATCCCCGTTCCACCGTAATAATGAGTAAATTTACAAAGAGATATAAGAGGGTTACAATAACCGGTCTTCAAACCTAATTCTACCCAAAGTCTTGAATCTCTTCCCGTGACCAAGAGACTCAATCCTAATAATATTTCACCAAGGTGAATAAATGATGATTCAATCCCAACCCTAGTGTTTCTTGCCAAAAGAATTCTCTACAAACCCTAGTTTTAGTGTTGGCTTCTAATCCTTATTTCTTATACTCTCTACTTTTGATCTGATACAAGGTTCATATTTATAGTAAAAGCATCCTTAAAAATTGAAACAAATCTCATGCGGAAAATATGTTTTAGTTTTGTTTGCATCAACAAAAATTAGGAGCCGATTTTCTCACTTCGGGTGCCGATTTTTTACGAGACAAAAGTCTCAAAACATCACCCAAAATCGAGCCCCGATTTCTCCAAATCGACCAACAATTTTGGCAGATTCGAAAACACCAATTTTGAGTCATACTACACCAACTTTTACCACTATAACTTTAAATTTTCACACATATGTAATTAAACCTTTCCCTTATCAAATTATTTAACCAGGAGATAATTAGTTTCTAAATAAATTCGCATGGAATATTGCTACTGATATAAAAAAAAATAAAAAAATCCTCGGCAGAAGAAGCTGGCTCCTTCTGTAGGGTGTGGCAGTGCTATACCAAAATTCCCACTATGATACTACCAATAACAAACAATTATTCTGTTAATTGTTGAACATGATTCAAGGAGACACACTATCGACATACATTAAACTTACAATACCGTCATCCTTACCCCACCACTTTAATGCTTCAAAGAATATCATCAACTCCAAAAACAGTCAATAGAAGAAGAATATATTTTAACATCGGAACATTCATATATACCAACTAGCTAGTACATTTTATTCACAATAGAAGTAAAAAAAAAAAAAGTATTTTAACTAGAGAAAGAGTTAAATATTTTATGCCTAACTTATTATTTGTAAAGTAAACATTAAGATAAAAAAAAGTCATGTATATATTATTGTTATTTCATGTGGCTAATAAATTTACACTTGTGGTGAATACATGGACAGAATAAAACAGAATCAGATAGAGAGCAGAATCTGGTTTAGACACAACGCGTTGAGAATTCCCACCCAGATGTTGTTTTCATACCGGAAATTCAGAATACTATGTAAAAACATAGAAACCCATAAAACTAATTAGAGCAATAAATAAAGTGAAATTGAAGCAAATTAGTATAGATAGTGGCACGAGGAACAGTTCCATGGTGCATTCTGGCTGCATCATACACATAACAACAGTTTTTCTTATCTATTCTTTTCGTATAGCCTTCTCATTACAATGGCAGCTCTCCACATCTAAACTCAATTCCCAAAAATAACTAAAAGTTTGTCAAATTTCCTATAATATCTATCTCTTGTAGAATTTAATTTCTTCCAAAAATTATTTCCAACATTAAAATTTCCAGTGACAAATCTTATCTAGATCTTGGGTTCGAATGTCAATTTTCAACTAAATGCATGCGAAAAAAGATAGTAAAAATTGAGAATTAGTACACTAGCAAACCTTCCATTCCACCTCATCAAATTTACATTCCCGAAATATCAATGTACAGTTGTACTTTGTAGATATTGAAAATTACACATGTCCCATAAAAAGAAGAGAAGGATCTAAAATTCTAAACCCATATCATCTCATCTCAATAACCAATCACGGAACATGCAAAAACTCCAACATCATTAATCAAACGTTCTGATCTGAAGATGTGTCTGTTGTTGGTGTTTCCACACTTTCTGTTCTTCTTACATGATTTTCACCACCACCGCTTCCTTGTTTCACATCATCATTCATATTTTCCATCGATTTCTGGTCCTTGTCATGGTCACAAGTACAAGTACTAGTGTTGTCACCAAAAGAAGAAGATCTACTAGTACTTGTACTTGAAGACATGCTTGGTGTGGCTAAGAATGTTGGTTTATCTTGTCCAGCCATAATCACCAATATTTTTTCTTCATAAGGTTTTTGTGGTTTCTGATCTGTGTCGTTGTTTCTTTCTCCAGCTTCAAGGTCTCTTTCTGATTCACCGTTACCTTCAAGGTAACCTGAAAGCTTCCAATAAGAACATGCAAGGATTAATAGAGCAAAAGCTATTAAACCTAACATGGCTGCTAAACCACCGAACAAGTATGGAACTGGTGAATGCCATGGTGAGTGTGGTACTTGTGATGAAATTGGTGCTCTTTCACTTACGTTCATGGGTTCTCTGTATGCAGCCATTTTTGTTTTTTGTTTTGGTGTATAACAGAACAGAACAGAGAGAAAACAGAGGAGAAGTTGGTAAGAAAGAAGAGAAGAGGTGAATTATTAAGAGAGGATTTAAAAATGAAGATTGGGTTGTGAAGTGGGTGATGGGGTGGAAAGGTATTTATAGAGTGAGTTAACTAATGGGTTTCATTGTTTTTTTTTTTAGATTATGGTTATGGTTTGTGTTGTGTGTGAGTGAAAGAAAAAAAGAGGTGATTTTTGTTGTCATAACAAGTGGGGCCAGTGGGGTTTAAAATTTTGAGAGTTTGTAATTTTTAATTTATGTAGTAATTTTATTTGATTTTTGAGTTACTCCATTTAGGATAGGATTAGAGCCTGGGATGCGCACTCAGGGTCATATCAAAATCATTTCCAATAGGAAGATGGGAATATGATCCTCTTGTATTGCATGTTTGGCAACAAGCATACTCAATAATTATGAGTAATATCCTTTGTGGTCACAATCCCAAATTTAAATTAAACGATATATAATACTCCCTCCGGTTACTATTACATATGTTGTTGTTTATTGAATAAATTTAAAAAATAAATTTTTACTTATAATAGTGACCGGAGAAAGTATAACCGTAAAAAAGAATCGATTATTTTATTATTGTATAATAAAATTATATGATTTTGTTTCGTGGTTATGACTACACAAGAATGAATTTGTTACGATACATCAACAAAGTCTAAATTTTATTTGCTTTTTTATTTATTTATAAAAAAGACAAAACCGTGAAAGTTTACCCATAGGTCCAGCCAACTTGAGTTCCTAACAAAATTAGATAGAAATTCCTGCGGATAAATTCTCAAATCTCAAATTCACAATGTCAGACTCAAAGAATCTACTGATTCTGGTGGCCTTTACTGTATTATATCATTATGTAAGTTCTAAAATCATAGCAACAAATTTCCATTTTCTATTGTTTATCTAAACCAAGCAAAATGCATGTGTGGCCACATTCTAATTTTAAATTAATAAGCGAAATATGCATGCATCATTCATGAGATTGGATTAATGGAATCTATAAAGATTTATGTATATATGTTCTTTACAATTGCGAAAATGCCCTGGTGGCTGGCTTTGTATCATTTATCTAACTTTTGTTAACTTTCATCATATCTTTAATTGTAAATTGTAAACTCAATTACAAACCGGATAAGAGATACCGACTAGCTAATCATCTGATTTGTTCATCTACTATTAAGTATTTTAGTTGGAATAATAATATAGAAAAAGAGATTCTCCTCCTAGAATGCTTGGGATTGAGATTTGTTATGAATTAACATATTCTATAATATGATGCAGCTTTGGATGCCCCTCTCCTCTTACTTTAGTTCCCATGATATCTTTGTTTGTTTGTTTTAATAAAATACAAAAAATATACAATGTAACATAGGACCATGTGACATCATATTTAGACTGGGGGTCCATTCTGTGTAGACCACCTGATGAGCACAAGATATTATAACTCATATATATGTACTCTACTGAAAACTATGAGGACATTCCGTTACAACCGTTTGATTAGATAACTAACATTCATACTGTAATTGCATGCATGTCGTGACGGCGTCCAAGGTATGCTCATTTCTCACGGCATCTTTACCTTCCCTATCCTTTTTTTTTTTTTTTTTAATTTGTTGCTTAGTGAAGAGAAGGAGAATATATGTGTATATCAATAAATTAATAATGAATTGGGTGGAAAGATGGTGGAAACCATTTTTTTTCAAAAAGCTACGGAATTAAAACACATACAAAAATAAACAGAAGGTATGGCATACGCTTGAAAATTGCAATGATTAGGGTTCTCTTTTTTTAGTTAGCTAAATTATGTTCATTTAGGACGGAAATTTTTTTGGCCTCGTGTTTTTTAGTAGGTATTATTAGTATTTGGTCGTAAGCTAACAAATACTTTTAAATAAAGTATGTGTGTATATTTTAGAACTTAATTTGTTATAAAGAAAACAAAATAGACCCACGTGTATGCTATACTATTAAATAAAAAAAAGTGTTTTGAACATAAAAGAATCTCACATTATTTGATAATGAGGTTAAGAGCAGTTTATAAATAACAAATGTACTCTTCAATTTAACGGAACACGGTTTATAAAGGACAAAATCGGAAAAGCTCACGGTATATTTAAAGTGGATAGTATCTCATAAACATGATGTTTTAGACTTGAAGTCGGAACATTAACATGCTAAGTAGGGGTTTAACCTATATCACACTTGAGAGATGACAATTCCTTTAGCTCCTTAGCCATTCTTCACAACAAATCAAGTTACATAATTCATTCCACTATGTTTTAACACTTTATACCTATCATTTTTTCTCTTTTACGGGCTTGTGTGTCAAAATGTCTGTAGATACTACCCTTCAACATTCTTCTTGACAAACATTGTTCAAACTCGATTGTTCATTTTCGATCACATCAGTTCACTAATATTTTTGGTTCAAAAAGGATATAAAGATGACATATGATAACAAAATTTAAAAGCATCACATAAAATTAAACCCCACTTAAATTGACCTAGTAATTTAACTTCTTAAAAAAGCACATAAAATTAATACAACAAGTGTTGAAAATAATGGGTCCTTTGCCTTATACTCCCTCCGTTTCAAAATACATGTCCAATTTTTGCAATGTGCACTATTCACTTGACTTACTTTGACCATACTTTTTAACTAATGTATAAATACAAATATTAGCATGTAAGATGTTGTTTGATTTGTCTCGACAAATATTTTCAAAATATTAATTTTTTATAATTTCTTTACTTTAGATAATTAAAGATATTAACGGTCAAAATTGTGCATTGGCATATGCGAAGTGGTTGACTTGGACATGTATTTTGAAACGGAGGGAGTAACATTTTTTTCTTTTCTTTTTCAAGTATGATGTTGAAGAGGTCGGAGAAAGTTGACATACCTCGGATTTAGGTTGATTTTAAAATGGATCAATAACAATATTTTTTCACACACACATATATACTCCATTAATTTAAAAAAAAAATTGTTATAACTTGATCATTATATAAAAATGATTACTAATTTTTTTTATCGATTCTCTACACTAAAAGTAATTACTTTCAGGTTACTCTCATGAATATTAAATATTGGCACATCTTTCAATTATAATTCAAACTTTCATTGTCTATGTTGTGAGAGATCACCTCTTTCGTGATATCCAACTACGACAATGACTCATATTGATGGTGGATTAGTGGAAGGAATGTTTCATAAATGGAGGTGCGTAGAGACCAAAATCTAATTTACGAAGATGATGAAGATAAAGGAGGTGTATCTGCAAATACTCTTACACCCAAACAAATATAAGCTTAAGGTGGGTGAAAGCATAGGCGGAGCAAGACATTTTGAACAGTGGGGGCACCGTATATAATTTGTAGCATTAAATATATATTAAATCCAATTGTTCTCTACGATTGTCATTTTTTTTAAATATCGAATTATTTTCTAATTTTCATTCCCAATAAAAAAACATCTCATTTAACCATTGATCTCCCATGCGATTCCACAACTCATTATTGATAATCTTCATAGTTGAGAAAACTCTTTCAATTATTCCAATTTTCATAAGTAATATCAAATATAACTCTAAAAACAAATATATCAACGAATAAACAATATATTTTATTATCTTCGTCATGTTTATACTAAGATCACCAATTCCCTCTAATTTTGTCTATCAATATCTAGTATTAAAAAAATGTCAAAATTTTGTAAAGGCAAGAACCCACACAACCTTGTGTGTGGCTCGGCCCATGGGTGAGGTTGAAAATAATGCATACCTTATAAGGTTATAGTGGGTTAGGATCCTTTTTATTTATAATCCTCATCATTTCTTTCATTTGGGAAAGAGATACAAATAAAAAGATTTGATAAAGTTATAAAATAATTAATTGTAGTAGTATTATTAAATTGTAAAACACTATATATATTTTTTGTGTCTATATCTCTATAAATACGACCTTTCATTTATAATATAAAATGGTGCGGTTAGCAACTATTAATATGAATTTAAATTTAACAAAATTGCAATTGTGGGTGTGTGACTGATATGGTTTCTTTGTCTCCACGCAGATTTGGTCTTTGGATTCTGTCTACATAACGAGCCTTCTGATTTATCGGGATTGTGCTTGGTTTACTTGTTGCGCACGTATGAAATCAGAGCTAGTTTAGTTTTTTTTTTTGTCAAGAGAGCTAGTTTAGTTATTAGCAACATACCTAATGAAATGACTTGTGCCAATATATTGTGGATATTTTATTTCATGACATTAATTCCTGCTGTTAACTGTGTATTCGTTATTTATTTTTAATTCTTGTTGACTTGAAATAAAATTATTATTCTCAATGTAGAGTAAATTTTTTTACTTTGTTTCCTTAACTAATATTTTTAGGACATCTGCTAGTAGGTCCTTTATTCACATCCATATAACCGAAATCTAACATCAGCGGTGATTTCTTTTTCAGTCATTTATTTAAAAAAAAAAGCTTAGGCAAGAATACATTTAAATTCAATTAGCTAGGAAGAGTAGTCCAAATAGTGCAAACAATTATGACTTTGATATTGAAAGGTCCTTCACAAGGAGCACCACACGCCCTAAAATGGTTGGCGACAAAGACCTCTTGGAGAGAATTAGTAAAAAACCATCTGAAACAATATTGAAGTGCGTCCTTTCACTCTACTCATCCACTATGTATAATTATACATGCTTTACTTCTCCAACATTTTGCACTAGCTTTCTCCTCATACAGTCTCTTCAAACTTAAGTAGATTCTATGGTTAATCACTTTAATAAATAGTCTATTATTATAAACTAATATTTAAAAAGAATTTTTTTAAGTAAATTTGAAGTACAAAGACATCATTAAATTAAAAGCATTTGTATAAACAAAGAAAGAGAATAAGGATGTGGTAAAAGCTTGAGACACACCCAAACTTAAACCTTGTCCATTGTCCGAGCAGGAAATTAGTAGAAAATTTAAGACTGTTTCTTTTTCCATTTTATGAGCTCCTCACGCGTTTTATGGAGTTCAGATTTTATAATATGAATTGCACAAAAACTCCATAAAATCTTCAAAAATACGTTGAAGTATTTTGGATTTTAGAATCCAAATAGGATGCACGAGAAGCTTATGGAGTGAGAAAAGTAATGACCAACACTTAAACAAAAGGAGGTAGTGAGTGAAACAAATGAAAATGTATATGGACCCCAAAGGCTCAAACCATGTTCAAAGTTTGGGTCCCAAGCATTCCATTGCCCTCTCAGTCGTCACCTTCCACCACCCAACGTACACGCCAAGGACAGTAGGTCTACTACGATATTCATTTCCCATATAGAAAACCACATCTCTTAGACACATCAAACATTTTTATTTTAATTTTATGTGTAGGATCCACACATTCACTCCTTTATTTTTATTTAATTACTTACTCACTTCCCACTAAGATTATTCTTTGCTTGTCATTACGAATAAGATATCAAGACAAAGAAACAAATGCGTTGAGAATAGATTTAGATTTCATAAATAAACAAATCCAAACCAAATCCCACTTATTAACATTTTAAAATTCATGATTAAGTGAACTACTCGTATGTCAATTTCCTGGAAAATGGTTTGTCGTTTGTTTTTACAATATTTTTTAATCATTGTTTGTAATCTACAACTATATGTCTATAATTTTGTTGTAAAAAAAAAAACTATAAATTTGTTACATTGATCGTACTTATTTCCAAAGTCACCCTAAATAAGCTACAATTCAATCATCATGTCAATTTTTTTTTACAAATTAGTACTATATATTGATTCAATAGTTTCAAAGCAAAACCTTTACATTAATTGGAAATGATATGTTGGGACCGCAAATTGGTGGCTTGCAGTTTCAGTGCTTTAATCCAATTATTATATTTGGTTAAATGTATTTCATACATAAGTGGAGTTTAAGACGTACAGATGTTCAATTTGATAGATTAATTGGATTGAATTGTACAATGAGACGATGGTTGCATTGCAGGGTCATGAGAAATACACACGTCATCCAATTGTTATTATAAGTAAACATTTATATTTTAGATTCATTCAATTAATAATGTTTGTGATATTTATTATAGACCATATTCATTGTTTAATGAATAAATCTAAAATATTGATTTTTGCTTATAATAGTGATCGGACGACGATGTATATACCAAAATATTTTTTATTTTTTTTATCAAATTCCTATAAAATTAAGTTAAAAATTTCACTAAAAAAGCTTGAAAGGAACCTGGAAATGGCAAGTGTCCAATAATACATATGCTTTACAGCTTTCATTATCTTTGATGAGGATAATAAGCGATGTCGATTTTTTTTTTCTTTCTAATTAGTTCAGTTTGCTTAATTTCTCTATTACGACAAAAAAAAAAAAAAAAGATGAACACGTAGTAGACCTGTCAGTTTTTCCTTTTCTATATCAATGCATGTAACACAAGCTATTATCATCATATCATATTCATACTTCAGGTGTTTATGTCAATCACGCATTTTCTTCACCTAAAATCGTTTATCAAACAAACAGCGGACACAGATAGATAGCCTCAATCGGGGTTGCACCAAATGATCCCTTTTTAAATAAGAAAAACAAAAAATATCGATTTGTGTTAAAGAGTCTTATATCGGTTGAAAAATAGTCTGAATGAGACAATTTCAATCTCATAAGTCGATATGTGCGGTTGTGTTAAATTCAACCACAATTTTTAAAATGATATTAGATTCTCTAATATCCGTTGACTCATCTGCTATTAAGTTTTCACTATAAATCACCCACCATTCATATTTATATGAGAGGACAATTCTTATAAATCACCCACCATTCATATTTATATGAGAGGACAATTCTTAGTTCACAAGGAGCACCAATCTAAAACACTTAATATTTTCCACACTATTACTATGAAAGTTGCATTTATGTACGCTATCCAAAAGAGATAATTAAATTAGTGATGGGAGTTACAACACAAATTTGATTAATAGTAGTAGTATACGAGAGGTATTCTAGCATAGGCACAAACATAAATGAATAGTGTTTGGATACATACATAAAAAACCTTTTTCTCAAAATATTAAATCATTTTATTAGTAATTTTTTTTTATTAGAAACAATCTTTTGATGTGTATTTCTAAACACTTTTCATTTATGTTTGTGACCACAATCTTTTGATGTGTATTAGAAACAATCCTTTGATGTGTATTTCGAAACACTTTTCATTTATGTTTGTGACCACAGTAGACTTTCCCAAGTATATAAATTGTTCATGCTTAATTCCTTGGGATCATAGGATTCCACAAATATGCAGTAGTTGCAAATTATTGGATTAATTATTTTAACAGTGGGATTAAACCAAAAACAGATGCCTTCGTGTCACATCATCTTTACTTTTATTTTAACCAATAATGAATTCTAATTAGTAGTATAGCTTTAGTGTCCAAATCCATGGTTTAATAAAGTTTAAACAAAGAAACTGGACCACAAGTATATATTTGTTTTATATTTTCTTTTGGTAAACATATACATTAGTATTAAATTAACTATGCTTTTTACGATTATATTAAAAAATAAAAAATGATTAGCGATAAGGCAGCTGGGTGTGGAAGCTCCTGAGAAGAGGTTAATTAGGGGTGGGCCATAATTAGAAATTAAGAGTTAGTAATTAAGTGCTACAAGCCTAACTAATAAAGGTGGAGCTACCAGCTGAGTATTGAGATTTGAGTGGAAAATTGTTGGAATCTTTCATCACAACATAAACACGAATAAAATGGCATGAAGGAATGAATACTTTGTTCCCTTCTCGGAAGAAAAACTTATTTTAGGTCTTTCCCATAAACTGCTACTAATATACTCTCTCTCAAATGTATGTGATGTATAATGTATAATATATAGAATACATCAATGATGAAATTCTCATACATGATGTATAATATATAGTTAAAAAAAAAAAAATTTACAATGTCAATTAATTATAACGACGGGACTATTATAATCATTTGACTTTTACCTTAATCACCGATAAAATCTCATACATGATTGTTTGTGTTAGACTAATATTGTAATTTTTTTTACACTAAAGGTGTATAAAAATGAAATGCATACATACATACATACATACATACATACATACATACATACATACATATATATATATATATATATAAGTAGCGTTGTCTGAACGAAATGTGGACGTAAAACATCAAATGGAAGCGTTGATCTTGATGTAATATGTAAGATGCTAGCGGTCTAATTTGGGTAAACAGATGACAAGGTTATAATAGGTAGGCTTCTATCTGATAGGGTTTGATGGCTGATATCAGATAGAAAGAGAGAGATGAGATTGAGAAGTAAACCATGATATCGATGAGCTCTGTTTGCTTCGATGTAAATATTCTCATTTTTTTTCAAAATCTAACTGTGTATACTTTAGAGAAAATAAATTAAACTTCATCTTTTTTTAAGATACCAAACACTAAGACAATTGCTTTACTATTGTTGCACTGCGACCAATATATTTTCAATATGCAAAACCTTTAATATATAATCAAAATATGGAGGTCTACATTTAAATGTCCAAATGATTAAAAAAATTAGAGGCTTATATTCCTAGGTTGAGTAGCTTTGGGCTAATATGGACTTTGGAGAGAGCTAAGATTAACAACTTATGACATGTATATAAGTCATTTTCAAACCTATTTTGTAAGATCACGAAAATAAATAAAAACAACGGTTTGGAAACAATTGAATTCATTAATTATCTTTTGTGAATAAATTATGCATAAACACTTATACGATAAACATTTATAATTGTTTAATTAATTTTCAACTAGGTTGATGATTCTTCTTAACATTTCATATTGTGTGTTTCTTAATCTAAATATCTTTTTATTCAATAAAAAAGAGATTGTTTTTACATACAATTCAATAGATAGCTTCATTGACATTGACACGGTAGAGGTGGAGTTTAAATTCTGAATTCTCCATTTTTTCATATTGTGCAAGTCTAGTCACAAAATTACATGATAAGAAAATAGATTTTAAAAACAAAAATTGTGACCAAAGTGTAGGAAAAACTAAAAACTCTATCTTAGATGTGTACTTGTTGAAGCTTAGCTACATATGGTGCTAAAGTAAGGTCCACATTCCGTGTAGACCGGTCTATCATCCTTTTGGACTAACCCCACACATTTATTTGGATTTTCATTAATGATCCAATTTATTAAAGCAGAAAAGGATAATATTTCAACAAAAAGTAGAAAAATTTCAAAGAGAAGAAAAACCAGCTAAACATCTTCCATTTGCCACATTATGATTTCGACAGAACCCATCTTAAAAAAGTATGAATATGAAAGACATACTTGAGTCTTGAGTTGAGATACAAAGCAAGGGTTGTCCTGCTGTCATGTTCTATAAACATGCTTTATTGACTATCATATAATTCATAGTGAAATTAAACACCAGAACACATAAAGTGTACATTACAAGCCGTACACCTTGTTCTGGCCTCGTCCTTTTGGTAAATCAGTTCTACCTTAAAGTGAAGAAATAAAAGTTGATAGATCATTCCTCCACCCCGGTCCCTATCTTTAATAAGAAAAAAATAAAAAGAGTGAAGATTAAGAAATATTTGGGTGTTGGAGAGAAGGAAGTAATTTATAGTCTACTTCTTTCTTGTTCAAGACTTCTTCATGCTACTTAGGTCACACACCAGATGTCTAGTCCTGGACGTGCTATCTGAGGACTCGGATCACACACCGATTGTCTAGTTCTGAATGTGAAGATGTATTAAGAGTTTCGCATTAAATGAGATACGATTTACCAATATATTTATAAGTGAAGAAAATCATCATCCTAAAACTATTTGTAAATTTGAGTTAAACACGACCTAAATTCTAAAAAAATACATGATCATACCTTATATTTCAACTCAAGATTTTACCACCTTGATAGTATCACAAGATAAATCCAAGGAAAATGTCACTGGGATACTAGTTGAAAGTTACCTATTGATGTTGAAAAGAGTGGTTATCAAAAAATTACGCATTATAAGTAATTTCAATTGATTTAATATCATTGTATTCAGTTTTAACGTTATTTTACAACTCGGGTAGAGTGCTCAAGAGCTTTAATATACCCGAGTTATCCGCCACAAAAATGATATTTTACTACTATTTATGAAAGATAAAAATTGTTTAATCAGAGTAATATTGCCACGAGGGATAAAATATTTTACTATAAAATTGTCGATGTATTTAGACCGTCAAACCACATTAAATGTGTAAGTTGTCTTTTATTTCTTTATTTGGGTCTTGTATATGTGTGCTTCTTGTGTTGAGATTTTCTCTTGTTCTCCCGAAGTTGATATCGAAGTTGAAGTTATGATCAAAGGAAGAAGAGAAGCATTATAGTGTGTTGTGCTGATCATTTGAAAAGATTAATGGCAGTTCACATCTTATCGTGTTTTTAGGATACATGTTATCATAGCTATATTCACTAGAAAAAGTCATATAATGACCGATTTAGAGATTAATCTGAAAACTGAAGGTTTAAAATCGATCACTAATTTGCTATTATTAGTGACTAGTAGTTTAACAATATTTTGCAAACCAATCTCTAAATTGATCAAAATGTATTTAGAGATTCATTCGTGTCCAAATCTCTTTAAAATAATTTGTTTTTGATTTCTAAATTTCTCCTGAATGAAGAATGAGAAAATCCTTAATCAGGGGTTCACACTAGGTTCAAAACACTTTAAAATAATTGCAATGTCAGCAGTGGCCACCTTTAAAACCATGTTGGCAAGGAAAAACTCTTACATCATTAGACACAAATTTAAATAAAATTCATTTGGACATACATATAGATGATAAAATTTTAAAGTGAAATAATATTAAGTGATATGACTAAATTATTTCTCTTTTAAATTTTACTATTTATATGTGTGTATCCAAATACTTTTGATTTAAGGTTGTGTTCAACTAATTAATATTTCTTGTTGGCAAGTATATGAAAGGAGTTTTTGTCCGGTAAAATTTCATGCGGCTTAATTTTTTTTTTTGAAGAAGCATGTGGCTCTAAATTAAAAGAGCCAAACACTTTATAGTAGATTAGCAGTCTTGGTTTATCCTTGCCCAAATGGAGGTATAAATAAAGGTATACACAGCCAGAGTAAAGCATAATTACATGGGTGCAAAAGTCCAATACCATGGCTAAAACATTGATCTACACGATGCTTGCGTACTTTGTCTGCCCACAAGATTGCAACAAAAAATCACAATCAGTTTAAAACGTAAGCAAAATGATGATTGCTATCAAATTAATTGGGTAGCAAGGTCCATATTTGGGCCAATCGAAACAATTATTTACTTAGTTATAAGCTGAGTATGAAGAGCACTAATATTTCCATTGGTAGCACCTTGGCCACGTCAATGATTCCAGATTTGACTATATAGGTCATGGGAGTTAGGTGGGGTCGACAGATCATAGGGCTCTCCTCTACACTTATCTTTTTTTAACTTTGTATAGCACATAAATCTAATCACATAATGCATCATGATTCATTTATAACTTCATCTTCAATTTTGTAGCATTTCATGTTACTGTTTAGGTAAAAGGTTTCAAACTCCAATTGGTTGTGTTGGGTTGGCTAATCCAAACATGGAAGCGGCGAGTGGATACGAAACAATACTGATGTTGTTGTTACAAACTACTGCTTCATCTGTCTCTAAATTATAGTCGTTTAGGGTCCGTTTGATGGTCAGAATAAGGAGACAGGATATGATACATTAATCATATCCTGCTTAAATCTTATGTTTGATGCACCAGAAGGATAGGATAAAATAAACCATTTTCTTATCATATCCTGACTTTCCTTTGTAATTTCTATCCTGAGTATAGGCTGGGTTAGGAATTATCCTGACAGGATTAGAAGATCATTCCTTATTTATTATCTTGATATTCTGCTATTTTTAAAATATTGTCATTTTTAAAATAATGATAGCATGTATTTTCCATAATAATTAATAACATGCCATTTTTATAATATTTAATTAATTATGAGAGCAATTTTTCATTTAATTATAATGATATCTTGTTTGTTATCATGTGCGCATCAAACACATCATAGGATTAATGTTTATCATGTCCTTATCATATCTTATCTCTATCCAACTTTATATTATATCCTGCATCTATCCTGTCCTGACCATCAAACGGACCCTTAAGGTTTGTGCACGATTATTGGAGAAATGATTGATTGTGTTGATTTCAATGGTAAAATTAATATCATTTACTAAAATATCTTTATTAATTGTAGTTAGTGGAGTAGTTAAGTTGGATGAAATTCAATAAATAAGGGTATAAAAATGGAGAAAAAAAATGCTGCATTTGTATTCTAAAGTGACAATTATTTTGACAAAAAGAAAAAATGTTAAAAAGATTATTATTGTGAGACGGATGGAGAAAAATTCTCCTGAATGAATCATGAGAATAATAATCAACAGAAACAACCAAGTTATTGCTTCTACCACCTGAGACTATGAGTGATTTTTATTTTTTTTAAGTGCCCTATATGGAAATCAAAAATCAAAATATGCCCTAATTGAAAAGAAAATACCAAAAGTGCTATACTTTTTCAGAGTTGACCACTATGTCACAAGTTGGACTTGAAACATACCCTATGTCACAAGACCCAATTGCGACCTACCCCCCATTCTCAAAGTTTTAAAATTGTTTGTCCTTATTGTATGTCACAAGTGAGACTTGTGACGTGTTTAATTTTTTTTTCCTAGTAATTTAATAAAATTAGTTTTAAAATAATTGAAATAAATATTTATTATTTAAGATGACACATTTAAAGGTAACATACATTCAAATGAAGAATAAATATTTAATAAAATACAAACCAAATGCAATAAAAAAAATGCATAGATTGTTACTGATGTTCAGTATTAATGCAATTTTTTCGAGAATGACCAGTCATTCTACAAATGCCACATTTTCTCCCCTCATTTTCCACAACGTCCATCTCGGTCCGAATGCGAGTAATTGCCTGACGACCTTTCTTTGTTCTACGCATCGCTGAATCGGGAACCACCTTTGAGCCTACATAAGTTGGCCAATACTGTTGGTGGTGAACCACGTCGAAATGAATATTGTATACAGAGGATACACATTCATTCGTAAATTTTTGATCGACAAATGTTTTATAGTCGTAGCTAAAACTAGAACATGCAACAATGACATGTGACCAAGGTAGGTGTAACGCCCTGAATTTTCCACAGTCGCACCATTTACTTCGCAGCTCGACCTTGTATTCTCCCATCGGCAATCCTTCTCTATGGTCGATAGTTTCACGGACGGAGAAGGTATACTTATCTCGGTCTAACTGAGTGACTTGGTGACTATTGGATTTGATGACCTCTTCCTTCAGAAAATTCATGATGTTTTATGATAATGGTTCACCAAAATTTACCCTTGTCGATGCCTCGTGTCCTCTTTTAGCAAACAAAGCCCCCAACCTATAGTAGGAGGCTTTCACAATAGCTGTGATCGAGAGTCCGCGAATACCTTTATACACGTTGTTTTGCGACTCTACTAGGTTGCTGGTCATGTGGCCCCAATGTCGACCATCATCATGTGATTGAGTCCACTTTTCGACGGGAATTTTGTCGACCCAAGCTAATGCCAGTTGTAACGCCCGTTTTGATTATTTAAATTATTTTATATAGTATAGAGAATATTTATATGATTTTATGTGATTTATATGATTTATGTAATATGTTGTGGTTTTATTAAGTGGCTTATTTTATTATTTAATAGAATAAGATTTGAAAATAAAATAAATATTAAGTTGTGGGGCTGTTTTTGAATTAGATAGAGTTATGAGGGATTAAGTGAAAATAAGATAAAATAGATAGAAGTGATATAAAAAGGAAAACTAGGTTAGAATTGTACAGAACATACAATTCAGTTTTTGGGAGAAAAGGGAGAAAACTAGAAATGAATAACCAAGAGGCTGCTGCTCCAATTTTCTTAAGGTAAGGGTGAGCCTAGCATTACAATTTCATTAAAGCATGTAATTCATGATTATAGTTAACAGATTTTAGGATTAATTCATGTAAATTAAGAATTTGGGAATTAGGTCAAAAGTGATGAATTGATGATTAGATGATGAGAAACAATATCATTGTTGTAGAAAAATGTTTACAGACCATAGGGTAACCCTTAAACATCTTTATAGTCGAAATTGGGGAGGAACATGATGAAAATTGGGATTTTTGGTGAAAATTGTCGTAATCCCGTAACTGTTCTGTCATAGCTCGCCACAGCGAGCAACCAGCTCGCCACGGCGAGTGTTCTTCAACAGCTTGCGAGGCGAGAAACCCACTCGCCACAGTGAGTAACCTCTAGCTGACTCGCGAGGCGAGCAACCCCACTCGCCATAACGAGTATTACCCATGATGCTCGCAAGGCGAGCAACCCAACTCGCCACTGTGAGTGACCCCTGATGGCTCGCAAGGCGAGATATCCTACTCGCCATAGCGAGCAGTTATGTATCAGACTGCCTTTTAGAATTATGCGACTCCTGTCGCACGAATTGTTATGAGATGACCCCTGAGTTAGAATTAAGCATTACTGCAATATTAAAGATAACCTGGAGAGTTGTTAATTAATGTTTGATTTTGTTAGTAGTGACATATATAATTGTGTATGCTTTATTTATGAACTATAAGTGATGAAATATGTGACTGTTTTATGATATGGTTATATCTTGAACTATTTGGTGTGCTGCCATGCTGCCATTTGTTATTGATTAAAAACTGCATGTGTCATTCTAAGTTTATGAGTTGTGATCCAAATTATTGGAGTCATTTATGTTGTCTAAGTTATAAGATGTGGAGTCCATGCATAATCATTCAGAGACGAGGGCTCATGCCCTAGGAGCTTTTGCTCAACAGAGACGAGAGATCATGCTCTAGGAGTATTTTTATGCTCAAACAGCGACGAGGGCTTATGACCTAGATTGGTACCACATGCATGAATAAGATGTCTAAGTTGCATAAGTCGAGTTGAAGTTGCATTGTCGAGTCAAACTGTTAAGTTGAACTATGATGCTGAATTACGATGATGATTATGTTGTCGATTAAGATGTTATATGATTATTGTTGTGAATGTACTTGATGTTTATATTGTTAAATATAATTATTGAATTATATGTTTGATGTCATTGTTTTGTGAATCTCACCCATTCTGCTTGAAAATGTTGCTCTTCATATGAGTAACTTGCAGGTAATCAAGATTATGTGTTGTCGTTGATGATTTCTCTCGTTGTGTCTTAGGAGCTCTGATACCTAACGGGATGGGAACCTTTATAGCTATTTTATATTCCTTACGTAATGTTTATGAATTGATATTAATAAGTTTTCAGCTGAATTTATGTTGAGAAGTTTTGATGAGGCCTGCACGCCCAAACTATTTTGTTAATTTGAATTTTAATCCGCTGCAAAGTTTGAACCATTACGATTATTATTTTACGAAGGATAAATCGTTGTTTGTTCTATTTTGAGATTTTAGAAATGTAGCATTCCGTTTGTTGAGAAACTCTGATTATTTATAAAGAAATTTTTACTTTGGGAAAACGGGGTGTTACACCTGTCGATCTGCTCTTGCAATTTCATTGCGGTAGTAATTGAACGTGGGGTTGTTCATGGCATATCCTGCATTGTTTGAAATAAAAGTTAGATATGTCTACGCTAAAGAAAACATATGTGTAATTTAGAAGGAAAGATATATGATTTTTACCCATGCTTTATTGCTCACATAAAGTTTTGTGCAATGTGTCGGACACAAAACACATGGCTTGTCGGAGTATTGTGTCATCCATTTTGTGGATCATCGTAAGCGCTCTTTATCGACACATGTCTATCAGAAATAAGACATATGTTCGGCTGTGGGGTGACATGCTGCCTTAGATTTTTCAGAAAGAAACTCAATGCCTCTTTGGTCTCACCTTCGACGATTGCAAAAGCAATGGGAAATATCTTGTTGTTTCCATCTTGCGCAACAGCTAACAACAATGTTCCTTTGTATTTACCATACAATCATGTTGCGTCAATTTGTACTATTGGTTTGCAGAATTCAAAACCCAAGATGCAAGGACGGAAAGCCCAAAAGATACGCTTGAAGATGACCTCACCAATTTTTTCTGTTGAAGGGGTAGTCTGAAAATCTATAATTGTTCCTGGTAAATCTTGTTCCATAACCAACAACCACTGTGGAAGTTCCTTATATAACTCCTCTCAGTTACCATAAATAGATTCAATTGCCTTATTTTTTGCTCTCCATACCTTTCTGTACGAAATTGTATAATTGAACTTCTCTCGAATGTATGCAATTATAACCTTCACACGCACTGATGTGTCCATATGCAGAAGTGATTTAACACTTTCACATATGACGTTAGCGCTAAGTTTACGATGATCTTATTTCAATTATTTTAAAAAAATTTAAAACTAATTTTATTAAATTACTAGGAAAAAAAATTAAACATGTCACAAGTCCCACTTGTGACATACAATAAAGACAAACAATTTGCAAACTTTGAGAATGGAGGGTAGGTCGCAATTGGGTCTTGTGACATAGAGGGTATGTCGCAAGTTGGAATTGTGACATAAAGTATGTCTCAAGTCCAACTTGTGACATAGTGGTCAACTCTGAAAAATAGGGCACTTTTGGTATTTTCTTTTCAATTAGGGCATATTTTGATTTTTGATTTCCTTAGGGCACTTAAAAAAAAATCACTATGAGTAGAGTAACCGTGATAGGACATTTTGTCAAACATGATGAGACAAATTAATAAGACTCGGAAAGGAAGAAAAATAATAAAAATTGAAGGATGGTTTAGTTAGTGGTGACTTTTTTATTTCCACTTTTGACCACTTACCCAAATCCTGAAAGACCTTTTTATGGAAAACATTTTAAAAAAGAGGGTCGTAAGGTGAACCAATTTGATAAATAGTTTACCATAGATTAATATTTAAAATATCATCCATGATGATCCATAGCAATTATTGAAAGTAGAAATCCACGATCAAGATTGTTCTTTTGACCAGCGAGACGAATGTTGATTGAAGTTGGTTTGACAAAAATAAATTAGAGAAAGAAATATAAATTGAGTTTTGAGCTATTCTATTCATATTCATATTCGTTTTCATTTTCTTCGAATTGATATTAATCAAGTCACTGAACTCGCTTGTCAGGACAATTAGAATTGTGAAATTCTACTATACTATAAGGTGTCCGTTAGAGTTTCATATTATTTTCAAGTGTTGGTCCATTAGTGATATAACATCAAACACAACTCATCATAAAATTTTCCTTTCTAAAAACAAATAAAATGCTAACAAGTGCCCTAACAGCAATTATTAAAAAGTTTAAAGTTGAAATTTTATCTTAAAAATCGTACATTTAACACATTAAAATAACAAAAAATAATTTTTTCTATATGAAATTTATCAATTATTTATATTTTTGAATCCTTAACAAGTTAGCATCACGCTTAAAAAAACACAATTCCTCAAAATAATTACTTTCAAATAAGCATGCATTCCTTTCATTTTCATTCACATTAATTAAACACATAAATCTGAATGATTATTGTTCCGATGGCCTTATTTTGGTGGAGCCACATAAAAATATCAAGAATCACTAACGTAAATATCAAGAATCACTAACTTATATTGAACAATTGCAAACACTGGTGATCAATAGCAAATACTACTAACTAATCTCTGAAGAATATTGATAAATTTTATTAAAATTAACATATAAATTTTAAAATTAATATATTCAACATCAATAACATGATCATATCATTTTAGACTAGAATTAGAAATTGCAGACCCAGGCGTGAGTTGCCTAAGAGGACGATCGGATTAATTTAAGTGGGAAGAGGAGGGGTTATAGAAAACGGGGGAACGGCAGGCACAAAGGTGCGGCCGAGGAGGGGTCCAAGGAAACCTAATCAAGGATTAGGCCAACGAAGGTGGCCCAAAGAGTGGGGTGGTGGCGACGAAACAAACGTGCACCCAAGTTTTCGGTGTGTACTTTTTTATGTGTCAAATGTAAAGAGTATAGTAACAAAACTCACACGCAATCGGTGTGCACAAGTATTCTAGCCCTATGTTAGGATGTGCGGCATCTAAGTATATCAAATGTTCATGCAACCTTTTATGATTTAAAGTGCACCAACTGCACCTTGCTGTGTACGTTAACTAGTAACATCACAACTAATGCATTCCACTTTTGAGTTGAATTAAATTTCCTCTGTAATCATTCAACAGGCGGTAAGCAAAAAAGCAGAACAGTGACATCAACATCTCAATAGTAAGTGTAGCACTGAAAAAGCTCACCCAGATGCAACTTGTAACCTCAAGGGAATTTGTACTAAGATGGATTATCAACTTGTAAGTTCAATGATATGATACTATTGGAATGCATGATTACGTTACAAATGTTCAAATGTGAAATGATTTTTCGATATCAAAATATTGATTACATATACAATGTTCTTTAATTTCTATAAATAAACACATAACATGTGTATTATAAAGTTCAAATGACAACTATTTTTATATAGCCACTCAGAGGTTGTTTTCAAACATGGACTTGACGGTACCCTATAGCTTTCCTGATCTTACTAAATCCTATGTATAATATTTCATGAATCATAAAGGAATAATTACAACATAGTAAACAAACAAACATACAGATGCAATAGACAAAGGCATATATTGATATGCTGAAGTAGTGAGGCACAGGATATGATATGTGTGGATTATGAGTGGATCATCAGTAAAGAAGTAGTGGGTAGAAAATAACAAAGATTGAACAGCACACATGTTTGCTAATAAGGGAACATTTTGCTCACTTTTAAGACAATGGTGCATCAAGGGCCTTAACCAAGGGACCCTTCATTACTACCTTTTTTAACTCCAACTCCAAGTTGAAAATTGAAATGCCCTTCGAATTTGTCCAAGGATAATATCTACCCTACTCATACCGAGATGTCTTAGTCATACCATTCTCATGTCATCATCATCATCATCTCATGAAAGCTCTATTTCTCCAACTCATCTTCATTACCATAGCTAGTAACGATTATATATATATCACATACCCTTATTTCTCTTTGTTTTGACTGCACTTCACTTTTATTATCCTTTGTTTTTGGCAACACCTTTTACTTATTTTACATTAGTAATAATGACATGTGTCCATTACCTAAGTGTCGTTCGGATGGTACAAGACTCCAGCAGATTCGAATTCGCAATATACGTCTTCTTCACATTTTGTGAGTGAATTTCGTTGCTAGACTCGTTGAAACTAAGAAAACTATTTTTGTTTAATTTTTTGTAGGTCATGTAGCTAGTATCTCTACATAAGCCCCTTCTTCTATATATTCACAATTAAGTATGACAAAAAACAAGGGGTTTCCCTCAACAACAAAAAAAAAGACTATGGGTTTGAATAGTTGAATTAGTTTGAGTTAAAGATTAAAATAGTTAAAATATAATAGTTCAAAGTTTAGTGAATGAGAAAATACGAAGATAACAATTAGTTTGCTGGATGGATGTGTGTTTGGTATGCTTATTATTTATTTCTTTGGAAAACAATTTCAAGTTTTTTTTATTTGCATGATGCATCTTCTGATCTGTTGCATGATGCATCTTATGGCTGCTAACCAGTATTCTTAGGGCTTTGATTAGAAGTTTAAAGTGGAAGTTTTGTTTTAAAAATTGTGTATTCATTATTCAATATATTAAAATATTAAAAAGTAAATTTTTTAACGTAAAATTTATCAATTGCTTCTTTTTTTTTAATCCTTAACAAGTGTCATAATAGTGTTTTTTTTAAAACAAGAATAAAACGAAATAATAAAATTATTTTAAAAGAAATGAAATAATAAAATTATAACAGATTTTTGACCAAATTTTTATAACCGATTCAATTTTTCAAATGATGAAATGGAAATCTTGTTTTATTATATCATATAAAACGTCCAAATAATAAAATGAAATCTTTATTTCTTTTTGTTCCTATATGTTCGATTCTACTATGTTCATTTGAAAGCATTTAAACGGTCTTAGAGAAGTAGTTAAAGGGAGGGTTGCGGTTCAAATTTGGTCTTTGCCCTTTTCCAATTAATTATAGGAATATATGAGAGTTTGTTATCCATAAAAAAAATAAAAATAGAGTTTGTTAAAATTTTTGCATGTAAAAACCCAAGTAGATGCATGAGCAATTCTTATTACAACTAATTTTAGAATCAATTTTATCTAATGTAGAAGCTACTCAACCTAGCTTCAGTTCGAGTCGATTTTGGTTTGAAAATCACAGTGAACAAAAAAAGAGCCAAACATATAAATTGACATTAGAATTGCTTCGGGCAGCACTAGACTCTCACGTTTGATACATTTGGACTTGCATCCAAACGAGCACTAATCCAGCCAGAAGCACACATAATTGTTGGTGTGTTTAGACATTATATTTTTCATATTGAAAAAAATTATATATCATTTATTAGTTATAATTGTGAAAATTGGTAGTGTACGACTTGATGGGTTGGTGTCGGTCTTTCTCGATGAAAAGAGACATCTCCCCGTATTGGTTCGTGCGGCGGTACTTCCTTGTATTGGTTTGGTCAAATTCATGAAGAAATTCACGAAAACAAGCATACCAAAAAATTCCAAAACAAAAAACTTACCAGTAAATTCACACTTTATTTTATGAAGATGACGAGAAAAATTAGATCTAGATCTAGAGTGTTAGTGATGATGAGAGTTTAAAAGTTTTTCGAAAGTGATGAAAATGGGTTGAAGAAAGGGAGGTGGTGGTTGTTCTGGTAGCAGGAGGAAGATGTTGAAATTAGGGTTTCTCTTTGGAAATTTTGCTCTTTACTCGACGCATTTTGCTCATTTCCAACTAAAAAAAACAAAATACCTCTGCGTGAGTTAACTCACGTTAGTGTTAAATTTGTGTGAGTTAACTCACGCAGAGTGAGTTAAGTCACGCTGCGTGCTGTTTTAAGGCCAGACAGAACATCATTTCCAATCTCAAATCTTTCAAATTACCAAAATCCAAAATTTCTTCAACTTCAAATCAAACAACACTCCAATAACAATAAAACTATATCCACTTCATTTTACCCCCAAGAAGGCTGCTCACCAATCATTGTTACCCCAAGAAGGCTGCTCTCCAATCTTTAAAGATGCCTATTTTTATGAAAGGTCAAGGATGAAAATCATTGTTGTAGAAAGAAGAGGAGGGAGGAGAGTGAGGATGAGAGAATGTGAGAAATGGTGTGAGAAATAGTGAAGAGGAGGAGGGTATTTATAGGTGGTTTAAGGTAACATATCACTTAATGAGGTAAAAAAAAACGTGTAATGACCATTAAAATGCATTGACGACCTTCCAAAAAATGTGTTCTTGGTGCATGAACAACCGGTCAACCTGCGTGAGTTAACTCACGCAGAGTTTAACACGAGCGTGAGTTAACTCACGTTGCATGCATGGGCCACCGTGAGTTAACTCACGTTGCTGTGGCCGGTTGTTCATGCACCAAGAACAAGTTTTTTGGACGGTGGTTAAGTTATTTTAAATGGTTTTGCACGTTTTTTTACAAAGTTTTACACGTTTTTGGACTATATTTATGGTAGATACTACCTATGTTACAATCTGCCCCTATAAATACACCTCCAAACTTCATAATTTCCTCACACCATCATCTCATATTCTCCTCCTATAAATCTTCTTTTTTTTTTAGTTTTTCTCTTTTTACATTTTGGGGTAAAAAGAGGCCAATCGAGGGGTAAGAATATGTCAATTGACTTGGGGTAAAAACACGTCAACCCTTTGGGGTAAAATTAAATCCGCTTCTTTTTACCCCAAAAACTTTTTACTGTGGGTAAAAAGAATCTTCTTGGGGTATAAAAAAGAACCTGATTTAGATTTACCCTTAGGGTTGATGTCTTTTTGCTCCAAGAAGGTTGGTCTCTTATTACCCCAAAGAAGTAGATTTAGTAAATTCGAATAAAATGTACCAATTATTGTAAATGTATCAATTATTAATAAAATGAAATTGTATATGTTTTATTTATGTTCCTTTCTTCCTTTCTTTTTATTTATATTTGTATTTATTTTATGATTTTGTCATCTAAATAATATAATGTCTTCAAACACTAATCAAATCCGACGTGAATTTGCATATTTAAATTGCGTATTAAATAAATTCAAAAAAAAAAGTTGCATATTAATAAATGTGAGTTAACTCACGTTGGAATTTTAAAATTACACTAGCGTGAGTTGACTCACATTGCGTGTTTTAACTCACACAAAGTTAACAGTAGCGTGTTTTAACTCATGCAAAATGGTCTTTTCAGTTGGGAATGGTAAAGAGCAGAATTCTTCTCTTGGATATATTTTTATATTGGGCTTGAGTTAGTTTGGCCCACAATGAATTTTTAAAATTACTCTTCTCTTATACAAAATTGTTCATTTCCACGTGAACTGACCAAAATAATCACAACTACGTTCGGTATCACCAACGCAATTTAACTCACATTGATTCAACGTGAGTTAACTCACACTAAACCTCAACGTAAGTTAACTCACGTTGGTTTACTCATGTGATTTATTTATCTCAATAGTCATATGATTCTTGTCCATTGCTTGGTGTAGTACTAGTTCTTTCTCATGCTTTGTATTGCTGGCTGGTAAAAGTGAAAAGTATTTCATTAACTTCTGAAGCCAAAAATTACATCTGAATTATATTACATGTACTAGTATTTTGTCTATTTCAACGTTGTTGCAAATTTATCAAAAATAATTCCTAAGGATACGGAAGTTCTTCCTGGTGGAGCTAGATATCAATTGAATAAAATATATGCATGTCTTTCTTCCCTTTGATGCCATAAGATCCAATGAAGTTAATCAATGTAGAAATTGTTACCTATATTCTTAATTTCGATAGCAGACTTATATCGGAAACATTCTAATTGCAATAAATCCATATCAAAGGCTGCCATTGAGTTTCAAATCCAAGCCATTGAGTTTTTAGTTGCCACATGTCATTCATCGGTGAAGAGAACCGGGTAAATGGACATATGCATAAATGGAGCAGATCTGGACTCCATATTTATGATATGTACATTATGCAACGATATAAGAGATAGTCACTTGGAGAATTAAGCCCTCGTGTATTTGCGGTAAAAGAGAAGAATCATAAGACTATTGTAATAAATAAATCATATAAGTAAACCACACGTTAACTCACGGTAAGTTTCAACGTGAGTTAACTCACGTTGGCTCAACGTGAATTACTCATGTTTGTGATATCGAACGTGAGTTAACTTACGTTGGCGTTATTTTGGTCCGTTCACGTGGAAGTAAACAATCTTGTATGTGAGAAGAGCAATTCCAATGAATTTTAATAGAGATTTACTTTTCCCACCCTGCTGCCTTCTCGCGCGCCCTGCAAATATGCCAATAATACCCTTGGTTTGGATTTCGTTTTCCGAACCAGATTGTTAGTGTTTCCGGAAAATAAAATCCAGACGCATACGCTATGAAATTTTGTGTCTTTCTTTGATGTCAAGGGTCTCTGTTGACCGTTATACGACCCCCGCATAAGCTGAAATGCAATTGCAGAGGTCGTATGAGCGGTCAACAATGACCATCACACCACAAAGACTCCTAAAAGCTACCTAAAAAACTAATTTTTTTTGAAGAAAATGTAAGAAAGGAGGTGAAGAAGAATGAAGGAAAATGTTGAAGATCCAAGCCTCTTTATAGCCTTAAATAAGTCATAGGTCTTAATTACAGTCAAATAAAACGTGTTCCACATTCAAAACCGTCAAAAAATGCATTCAAACTTCACTAACCGGCCTAACCTTTGGTGAAACGTTACCGGCCAAAATGTTACTGAGGGTTTCCGCATTTTATAATCTGGAATTCATGAAGTTATTCCGGATTATAAAATCGGAACTGCATCAGACCCTTTATTTGGTTCGTTTTTGTTGCGAATGCCTTGTAAAAAAATAGAACAAATAAACAGTTAAAAAAAACCATAATAACAGAAATGATGAATCTTTTGGGAAGGTGTTTTCAAGAGGATTTCTTTGAGTTAGATCATGTTGTCTTGCCAAATGACATATTCATCTAGCAGGCAGCAAGATCTAACTCATAGTAACCTCTTGGTATTTTTGAGTTATCTATCTATCAAGGAGGCAACAAGGAGATCTAACCAACGAAGCGTCCAACTCGATCGGTCCTCTAGTACTATGCTGACCAAAGACAGAGAACATGGTTCTTACGTCGTCGTCGTTTGTGAGTTTCATCCGGCTGAACTGAAGAGATCTGGTTGAGTCGGAAAATGGATATCGATATTTAACACCGACCACCCTCCTAGTGTCTCTATGGTTGAGTTGACGGTTGACTTGATCCAGCTCATCCTTCAGGCTAGAGAGGGTGACATCGTTGCGAATCCTAAGCAGATGGGGTGATGTTCCACCGTTGTAGTAGACTGCCGCTAGCTTGATGTTCGGATCAAAGCCAGGAAATTCCATGATTTTTTTTCTGTTGTAGTTTACTTGTAATGAAAACAGGGATCCGTATTTATAGAGGTATATGAGAGTTGTGGACCACATAAACTGTCGGTGCATTGTGGACCACATAAACTGTCGATGCATTGTGGACCACAAAAAAGAATCCTATGATGAGGCTGCCCGAATTAGAAAATCTGAACCATCATTCACCCTACAGAAAGTACCAAGTTTCGTTTGTTTCAACCATGATCGTATATTTCCGGATTATAAAATCCGGACTGCATCAGAATCTTTTGGCCGGTGGTCTGCACCACACAGAAAACGTTTGTCAAATGTTTTGGACTTTGGTCAAGTCAAGAAAACGTGTTTTGACAACATTAAGGCTTTGTTTGGATTGATGAAATCCGACGGAATGGAGCGGAATGGAGTGATATTTAATAATGTTCCATTGTTTGGATTCTTAAAATATGGATGGAATGGAGTGGTATAGGATGGAATACATTCCATCCCATTCCATCATTCTCTCTTATTTTTCTTCCCTCCCAATTTGGGGTGTATGAGATGGAATGAAACCTTCTATCACATAATTATCTTTTTAACCCTGTTTTTTAATTTCACAATTGTAGCATTTCTTCTTCTTCCCCCTTTGCGCTGTTTCTGCACTTTCATTTTTATTTTTATAAATAGCCAAATATATTATTGCAAGCAAAACCAACTTCTTTAAGACAAGAAAGAAGGTGCTAGGAGAACATACAATCACCCCAGCTTATATGCAGCACAGGGCCACCCAATTGGAACACATAATAACACCACACAAATTGAAAAGAAAAAAAAAACCATGCCACTGTATCGCCCAAACACACACTCAAAAGCACCACACTGCTGTCACAAACCTGCTATCAAAAACAGCAATAATTTGAAGTTATTTTTGAGACAAATTCTACATCATTTCATTTTTGCACATAAGAGTAACTAACTGCAACTCTTTGGTTTAATAATTTTTTAAACGGTCTCTTGGTTGCATAATTGATTTTGAGGTATTTCATTTATCTACTTCAATAATAGAATTCTATTGTTGAATAATGATGATTTTCTTCTGTAATTATTTTTTCTTATAACAAAAGTTGTTAGAAAAGTGATAAAATTTTAATCATTTTGATAAAAGGTGATAAGGGTAAAAATGGAATAAAGAATCATAACATAATCCGTTCCGTTCACTTTCCAAACAACGGAATGAAAACGTTGTTCCATCATATATAAAATATCCAAACAATGGAATGGAATATGTGTTCCGTTCCGCTCCATTCCACTCCGCTCCGTTCTCTTCCATCAATCCAAACAGAGCCTAAGTGTAGATACAGTCTATGCAACCACTCTTTCCCTATAAATAGCCTTCCAGACCACATTCTCTCCCACTCTTTCCTCCTCTTCCTTCTACAACCATGTTTTCCATCGTTGGCCTTTCATAGAAACATGCCTCTTTGAAAAATTTCAAGGATTGTATGAACAATCAATGGGGTTCAGGGGAATTTGTTTCTTCTTCCCGCCCTCCTCTTTCCTCCTCTCCTATCTCCCCACCAACAGTGAAGCTATGGTATGTCCTATCAGCCGGAGCGACTGGTATAGCTTACCCTCACACCCCCCCGCCCCCCTTAGAAATAGTTTTAGGTTCTTATGTAAAAAGCTTCAACATTATTGTAACGTATTATTCAAAAATCAATAAAATGAGTTGTTTTTATCTTTGTCTTTTTATTTTTGTTTTATATATTTTTTTGCATTTATTTTACGAATTTGAAAGCTTAAAATTGAAAAAGTTCTGGAAAAAGACATTTCCGGATTTTAAATTCCGGATAAATCTGCAAAATTCTAAAAACTCGTTTCGAAAAACTAAATCCGGACCAGGAGTATTTTTGAAAAAAATAGGGTGCGAGAGGAAAGCCATAGGGTAGGAAAAGTAAATCTCATTTTAATATGCTATTCTAAAAGAAAAATGAATATCATAAGCATGGCCCAGTAATTTGGCCCAGATTTTATATTGGTTTTTCAAAAGAAATATAACTTAAAAATTTCACTTTATACCCATGTACCGACTCGTACCAAAACTATATACCCTCACAAGTATTTAATTTTTCTCATGTTACATACCGATACCTGTACCCCGTACCGAACGAATTACGAATTATGTGATTATGATGGGGAATACTAGTTAGCATGACATTTTCTTTAAATTATTATAGGGTATGGTTATTAAACTCTTATAATATGTAACAAAATAAAAACTCTTATAATATTAATTTGATCAATTTAAATTGTGATGGTGATAAATTCTCCGACGCCAATCTTATATTCAAATGTAAGGAAAATGTTGCAAGCAAACCTTAGAAAAATCCTAGGTTTGGCCTTCTTTTCCTACTAAAATACCTTCACACGTGCTTCAAAATGCAAAGGCAATGTGACATTTCTATCCATTAATAATATCCAACAATCAAACCATGCCATTTGTATCATAGTTTCTTCTATGAAGCTACATCTATTCATAGGTTCAATTGGTTCAATATTGCATGTTTCCTTCTACATCAAAATCATTATGCAAATCTAATTATTACCAAATTTTATGATGCATTCTTAAGCAACAATAAAAAGATTTTGTTAGCCTATCTAACAAAACAATGAGTTTGTTGCCACCCTATACATTAATGCTACATTCTAGGTAAAGAAGTTGCAATTATATATAAAGGCTACATCTTGATTAGAGATAGGTGCACTGTTCTATGCACATTTATCGCCACCCTATACATAAAGGCTACATCGTAGGCTTTGACTTTAGTTAGGAAAATGACAATATTTCAAATTAACAGAAAAGACTATACATCTAGAAATAGAAGATGCAATTATTAATAACAAGAGATCTAATTATTATCAAATCTTATTAAGTATTCTTAAGCAATGATAAAAAGATTTTGTTAGCCTAGACAAAAAAAAAACAATAATTTTGTTGCCTCCCTATACATAAAGGCTACATCTAGGTATAGATAGGTGCACGGTTTTATGCACCTTTATTGCCACCTTATGCATAAAAGCTACATGGTAGACTTTCACTTTAGTTAGAAAAATGACAATATGTCAAGTTAACAAAAAAGGATATACATAAAGACATAGAAGTTGCAATCAAACTATGCAATTTGTATCAAAGTTTGTTATATGAAATTCATTATGCAAATCTTATTATCATACCAATATTTGATGCATTCTTATGCAACCATAAAAAGATTTTGTTAACCTAGATAAAAAAACAATGATTTTGTTGCTACCCTATACATAAAGGTTACATCTAAACATAAATATATGCACCGTTCTATGCATTTTTATCGCCACTCTACATACATAGATGCTACAGGGTAGACTTTGACTTTAATTAGAAAAGTGATGATATTTCAAATTTAAACTGCTTTTAATTTATTGTGCTCATCATTGACACGGAAGCGCAATCTAGTTCAAACAAAGTATAGGAAAATCACGAGTGTTAACTTCTATTTGTCTCAAATCTCAAATCTCAATCTAGCTTCGCTAATGAAAGCGAGACAGTTTTCAGTTCATGAATCATGAACATTAAGAGGAATTACCTCGTAATTAACTGGATGCTTCCCAGAAGGTGGAAACATAAGTCAGAGGTTTTTGATTCGATAGAATAATTCTTTAGACGTAATAATACAATTTTTATTAGTGTAATATGAAGTAAGCATGGTCCACTGGGGATGCCCCATGCATAGGATAATCTGTTACGCCCAAAGAAGTTGAGCACACCATTCAATTCCAGTCTTTATCAACTGATTGCTTGAAGTCGTTTGTCAAGTTCATTTGGAACATCTTTTACTAGCTTAGCTACAGATCAATTCTACAATACCACGTTTGCAATGCTAGACTCAGCTACTTTTTTTTATTTGAATAAATTCTCAAATAAGTTATGAATTAATATCCAAGAATGTTCGTTGGTCGGTGTCGGTTAGTCTAGTATTCAAGAATACTTGATAATGTATTAACGTTTCTTTTAAGTTTGATTATTAATGTATTTTTTTTTCAGGGGAAATTCTTCTTCCTGAAAATATTTGACTGGGGATATAGACGGTGTTTAAATAACTTTTAACTAGTTTTTTAATTAAAAAAATGCTGTTGAATAAGATTCAGTTTTCGGGGATCTTAAAATATGGTTCATCAGCATGATTGCAACCTTAAAATTGACTTGAGAGATACCGTAAGAGTTGTACTTTTTCAAATATAAAACGAAATATTTAATTTATTAAAAATTCTCAAGGATAGATCCTAGAAATATGCAGAGACAGAGAAAGGTTAGAAATCTTGTCTTACTCATCTCAGTGTCTTTGGATGAGTTAATTAAAAAATTTAACAAAATTAAGATTTTAGACATTTTAAATACTTCAATTAAATCCCCTTCATCTTTTTCTTTGCATAGAATAATAAAATTCTTCAATCTTAAAATTTGTTGGGCTATTATTATGAGATATTAAATAGTTGAGGGATTATTTTAAACCATGATAAATTAGAAACCGATTTACAATTCTTGAAAAATTATAGGAACCAATTTGCAATTCTTTGAAAATGTATATATAGAGACCAATTTGAGAAATTTGAATGATAAGTATGGACTAATTAATGATGGTCGATTCAGCAAGTGTACTAAATTGCCATCATATGATAAAATTTATCAATTCATCTCTAGGAATTGTAAAATTTCTATTCAACTACTACGATTATAATTAGGATGTGTAAATTGGGGGTCAATGACTTATTCACAATTAACAAAGTGAAAAAAGATAAAAGAGAGATAAAGTCATGTTTGATTCCCTTCTATTTCGCTGTGTGATAATCACGTTCAGAGCCTACAATTATTTACTTAGTTTTACGACATTCTAACAAAATACTCCCTCCGTCTTACAATAATAGTCTTTTTAGCATTTTTTTTTTCTCAAAATAATTGTCACTTTAGAATACCAATGCAGCATTTATTTATTTTTTCCATGATTATACCCTTATTTATTGAATTTCATCCAACTTAACTATTCCACTAACTACAATTAATAAGTGTATTTTAGTAAATGATATTAATTTTACCATTGAAATCAACACAATCAATCATTTTCTTAATAATCGTGCACAAATCTTAAACGACTATAATTTAGAGACGAAGAGAGTAGTTAAGTCGCATGCCTTGGCACATGACTCGCTTCTTTGATCACAATCCCCTTACCTCTTAGGTGAGTCTATAACCATTAAATGTTTGGTGCGTGTTAAAATTCTTGTCACAAATACAATACGTCGTAAAAACTACGTATTAAAATTCTTGGGTGCGTGTTAAAACTATTACAAATTGAACAATTAATATTAGGTCGAGTCCCAAAAGCTATGGTTAATAGCGTACAAGTTCAAGATCAATTTTTGAACATTTATAAACGCATATAAATGATGAAGAACACATGTTAACTAAATAAAACTAATCAATTCAATTGTATTCAAAGGTGCTCAAAAAATTACATGGTTTAAGTAGCTATGGAGAAGGTCATATACATCACCTAACCTATAAAACTAGCTGCTCATCAAAACTGAACATAAACAAGAACTTATGTAAAGAAATATATGAATAAGGGATCACAGTGTGATGGTTCCACGCCTCCGATATCTACTCATGAAAACTAAACTTAAACAAGAACTTATGTAAAGAAATATATGAATAAGGGGATTACAGTGTGATGATTCCACGCTTCCGAAATGTTTCAGTTATTCCTAGCCTTTCAAAATTGCATTTCGTCGCTTTCTAATCGTCAAAGATGCTTTTTCAATGAAATAAGGTGTCAATAACCTCATGTTCCCTCAATTTTCAGAAACGTCTCTACGTGACACATACAACCTTGCACGCATTGCACATGATATTGTGCTTGCACACTTCATTTCCCTTCCAAGTTGAGTGTTGTGGAACTTATAGTACCCTTCGCGCATGATTTAATAGCCAACTTCTATGATTTTCTTCATTCATTTGTCTCATTTCTCCTCATCGAAACATCCGTAGCGACTATACTCCAAAAGATCACTTGACACATTCTATGAAAAGTATAGCACAATCACATAGTTGTTTCGTTTGGGTGATCTTTCATGGTTCCAAGGTCTTGTCTCCATAGTTACTTCCATGATCCTTCTTTGATTTATTTACTAACTCAGCTAAAACATATTGAAACTTGCTAAAATGACTTTGAATAGATGCTAAAAACATGAAATGAGGGTCTCTCATCAACTCATATATAATGAACCAATCTGCATAATTCAAAACTATTATAAAGGTCAACTTGAGATTCAAATATTATACAGTTGGAAAGAGATTTCAAATTCATAGCTACCAAAGTATTATTTACAATTCCATAACAAACTTATATAACTACCAAACTAATCTCCAACTGATTTAGTTGTTGTGTGTTTCATATCATCTTGAGATTGAATATTCTTCTATAGTAAGAAGATGTTGGAGAAAAGAATGATTGAAATGGAGAAGTAATACCTTTATTTTTAATTTTAATCAATTTCCACGTATGTGCATGCTTGACTTTTGCAGAAGGGCTAAAATTAAGAGTAAAAAAATGCAAATTTGAAAATAGGAGGTCAAAATCGTCATATTGTAAAAATTGAGGGTACAGGTACAATTTAGTCAAAGATTAATATTTTTTGACTTTTTATGGATTGATATTCAATTTTCAATGCAATAACAACTATATTTGTTTTCTTAACGGTCATGGGCATACGTTAGCATTTTCCATATCATGTAATACCAAAGATGTTTTTTTCGTAGTTAGTAAATAATTCTCCAAAATAAAATCTATATTATTGATTAATTAACTTAAGCAAGAACCATTCAAACACAGGTTGTATATATAAAGAGGAGCAAAAGGATCCAATTTCCATCAGTAATTATCAATCACTTGCATAATCACAAGATGGCCAAGTCCTTGTGGTTTTCTTGGTTTCTAACGTTTTTCCTTTTGGTGGTACAGATGCAAACGGTAAATAGTTCTGATGATCAGTCAAAGGCAACATCGATTGGAGTGATCAATTTGAGGGTCGGGGTCCCTAAGAAAGAAGGTTTCGCCCAATTTGTGAAAGTAGTTTGGGACTCACATGGAAACAACTACAATGTCTCTGGATATTGCATGGATATTTTCATTGCCGTTGTAAACCACTTACCTTTTAAAGTTTCTCTACAAATTAAACCTTATGTTAATGAATCAAAAGTCAGTGCTGGATCATATGATTCACTTATCCAACAGGTCTCAAAAAAGGTATAGCTCGTGTAATTAACTTTGTGAAATCTTGACTCTCCCAATATTTTACTATCCCATTATAATTTTTTATTTTTTTTTGTTACAACTCTAGTATGATGTTGTAGTTGGGGACATAACAATCGTGGCGAATCGTACACAATTTGTAGATTTCACACTTCCATATACAGTATCAGGAGTTAGAATGTTAGTTTCAGTTCAACATGGGAGGCACCAAACCATGTGGATTTTTGTGAAACCCTTCAGCTGGCAACTTTGGTTGAGCATACTCATAATATCCATGCTCATAGGGTCTGTCATACTCATCATGGAAAGGAATGTACATACCCTTCCTAATGATCATCAGGAGGAGCGTTCGCCATTTAAAAAACAGCTCAGTGCAATAACCATCTTATGGTTTCCGATATCACAAGCCGTCCTACCCGAAAGTAATCAATTTAACACTCTTTTGTCCCTATTTATTATAGGCAAATGTTAACTAGTGTCCCTGTGACACTAGTTAAAAGACTAATATAGTAAAAAATTATTGGAACTTGTATAGACAAACTCATAAAAGTGTAAAGAGTTCTCTTTTCAATGCAAAATTCTCTACTTTTGTTTTCCTTGACCAAAAACAAAATTAAACTTTGTTTTGTAGGACAAGTGGTTGCCAAGAACTGCTCAAGATTTGTGTTAATGGTTTGGCTTCTGTTGGCGTTCGTCCTAATGCAAAGTTACACAGCAAACTTGACTTCAATATTGACCTTAGATAAGATGCAACCTAGTTTTCTCAGCGTGAATGATCTAAGGAAAGGGGATCATTATGTTGGATATCAAGCAGGTTCTTTCGTTTGTGATCTGTTGGCACATCAATTGAAGTTTAATCCATCGAAATTGAAGGCATACAGCGATGTTTCGAGCTATCACCGTGCTTTAAAGCTTGGAAGCCAGCGTGGTGGCGTCACGGCTATATTTGATGAAGTGCCCTACCTTAATGTCTACCTTCAAAAGTTTAGATCCAATTATATAATATCCGGCCCCACCTATCGAACTGATGGATTTGGTTTTGTAAGTACTTTTTCTATTTTTGTCCAATCATTTAGTCGTTGAATCTTGCTATGGCAAGGGATCCAAAAAAAATAAAAAATATTTGGTATGAGATTGTACACTAAAGGATAAATCTATTGCTTTATTACATATTTTGCAGGCATTCCCTTTGAACTCGAATCTTACAGCTCACTTTTCAAGAGCAATATTGAACGTGACTCAAAATCATGAATTTATGGACAAGATTGAGAAAAAATATTTTGGGAAGAGTATTGAAGGGCTACAACAGCAGTCTTCGCAAATATCTTCACCTTCACCAAGTCTTACCTTTCACAGCTTTGCAGGGCTCTTCTTAATCACCGGCATTTCTACCTTATTGGCATTGTTTGTCTCTGAAACACTTATTTTTTGGCAAAATACCATTTCGAAGGTTAAAGAATGCATTCAAAGATACTTAATACGCTTACCACCTTCCACAGAAACACGTGTTCATCCAACCCAAGGAACCGATCAACCAAGCCTCCCTTCGGACATGGTGTGATATAATAGCATGGACAATTCTAATGGTGGATAGATGTTACCATTTTGAGTTGGCATCGATCAAAACTATTAATTTCTCTTCCATTATTTATATTATAAATAGTTGAAGTCAAATGAATGATTTTACTGTGTCAACTCATATATAACCTCTTCCCCATTTTTATTGACGGATAATGTAGTTGTCATTTATCAGTATACCAGCTAGCTAGTTAATTAAGAGGTTTATGTAAAGAGCATAATATATAATTTTGTAAATACTGTTTGTGTTTGATCTTCATTACTTTTACCTCAAATTGAATGGCCTTCAGTCTTATAGTCTACTCTTGCTATAGCACTGCATATATGCTTTGTACAAGAGAAACTATTGTAGACTTTTTTTTTTTTCTCTCTTCATAATGTATATACTCCATTGTTTTTCACACAAGTGTTGTATCTTTCATATATGGCATGGAATACGAAAAAGATGATAAGATACATGTTCCTCTGTTTGATAATTTATTACTTGAATTTCATTAATACAATTATCAGATTATTAGTTGTTATTGAGTACTATTGACCAAGTTTATGAAATTTGCTAAAATCTAAGGTTATTAAATCCTGATCTAACATTGAACCGGCTGAAGCAAGGCTTCCAGGCTTAAAGGTTCAATTGAAGTTGGACCGGGGATGAAATGTAAGTATTAATTTTTTTATCTAATATATGAGGTTTTTCTAACCGGTGCAACATTGTGCAACTTAAGTTTTTTAGGGATATTAAAAAATAATTATTCAGATTTTTTTGTTAACGTGATATTTGTACGAAGTTTCCACCGTCGTTTAGCGGTAACTAATCTTCATTGGAGTACATGTGGAGTACACAAGATGAGTTCTCCCCTTTAAACTAGTATATGACTGACTATCCTTCCTTCGTTGTTATTTATTTTCTAATTAAATCTTTTAAGTTGAATATGATTATGATTGTTAAGGTTATAATTCATCTTTAGAGGAAGTCAAAAGTATAGCCGTTGTCTAGACACTTAGAACTTCCCACCATCACGGGGTCATATGAGAACTTTCGTTTATCAAGGATAAGTCATAACTAATAGGAACTCGAATTAATTCCAACAAAAAAGGTAGAAGAGATTTTAGGAAACCCTAATCACTTTTAATCTTCTATGTCAAACAAATTTAATCTCGCATTGTGCAAAATAATTCAAAACTTGCAAAACCCTATTTATCTATCTTTTAATTGATTTTTAATCAAATAAATTCCGTTAATTGCTTCGTTGAACGACAATACCTATGAAGACAATAACTTAATACTTTATTACTTGTTACGATTTGGTACACTTTCCCATCCATCCATCAACGACGATGTGATAACTATGTTCTCTATACTTGATCAGTATAGTTCTAAGGGATCGACCGAGTTAGACGCTACCTTGGTAAAATTTGTTAATGCTATTCGGGAAAATTCGATTCGACCCACCCAGGATATACAAAGAAATTAAGGTGTGCATGAATGAACTCAATGAAGAAATTAGTTTGTTTTATCCATGATATTGTTTGTATTTAATTTTGCTGGCACATTTATTATTGTTGTCGAGTTACATTGTTTTATCATTTTGTTGAATTATGGTGTTGAAATTGTCGTGGTTGAAATATGAGTTTACTTTAAAAGAGAGACTAAAAGTGAAGATGTAGAATTTTTGAGGGACCAAAAGTCGAAGGAAAATTTTAGATGGACTAAAACGAAAAGTTGGTATATTTATAGGGACCAAAAATATATTTAACCTTATAATTTATCTCTAATGACAAGTAGGATTTGATTATAAAACGAATGAGATGGAGATCACATGTTGAATAAAGGAGATGAAGAAGTTTGATGTTCTTGAAAATGATAACTGATTGTAAGAATACCGATAAATAAAATGAGATTTTGTGAAGAAGATTTCCTTCTTAGACTTGGCTGGGTTTTGATGATAGCAAACACACATCACAAAAGAAGAAAAACTATAGAGACACAAGATGAAGATTAAGAATGAAGATTAGTGCATAAGTTTCTTGGTTATACTCTTTGTAAGTATGACACTTATCTTTTGATTTATCATTCTTTAACTTATGGAATAACTTAAAATGCTCAGAAAATAATGACAAACATTTTTTCTAAGTCCGCATATGAAGCAATGCCTAAAGCTCTCTTAAAAATAAATCACACACTCACGATGATTTTAATATAAATGTGATTTTGGATAAAAATATTTTTTACCAGAAAAACCATAGTTTATTATGAAAATTGCATTATTAAATTTACCATTAAAAATATGGTTTTTGCATGAATAATTTTAGCATGGTCTAACTATGCATTATGATTGAAATTTAATTTGTACCTGCCATGTCTTTCATAATGAAATGTATCGTTTAATTTTAAAATGGCTAACGGTTATTTTCTAAGTTATTTTGCCAACAGCCATATTTGTTTTAAATGCATTTCATACGAATGTCTTTTCAAATATGTGTCTATTCATTGATAAAACTTTTTGAAAAGTAGTGTTGCTTCATAAACATCTTTTTAGCCTCTATAAATCCAATTGAGAATCAAAACATTTGAAAATACACAACAACTTTCATTATCTCAATTGACATTTTCAATATCACTTGCTTTTAAACTTTCATTCAAATTGTTTGGAAAACTTTGCATACACTTTAACATTTATGAAAAAGTTTTATGAGCACTAAGTTCATTTGTTAGAGTGATATTGATAACGATATACAGCCATACATTCATTATTCTTCAATTGCTTTTGTAAAAAGCTTCTTACCATTGTTGGTGAATCATTGTAAAAGATAGTGGAATGTTATCTTGGTGTGTAGAGAAATACTGTTAGGGGGGCTTTGGGATTAAGGTTGCTTTGTAACAAAGATTCTTTACATAGTGAAATCCTTCGCGGGGTGTGAAGGGAGTGGAGTACCCTAAGGTTTAGAAGGGAACCACTATAATTCTTTTGTGTCTTTTCTTTCTCCCTTACTCTTTTATTTTTCCGCATTCATACATTCATCATTATTTACCGGTAAAATTATCAACAACGCTAAACTAAGAAAAATTAACCAAAATTCCTAGAAACCTAATTCACCCCCCCCCCCCCCCCCCCCCCCCCCCCCCCCCCTCCTAGGTTAATTTGAACTTACAATTGACATCAGAGCAAGAGTAAAGATAACTTGCTTCTTTAATCTAGAAAATGGCTTCCGCTAAACTCTTTTTAGGAGAAGGTCATGATTCAAACCAACCACCATATTTCGTTGGAGAACATTATGATTTTTAGAAAATTAGGATGACAACGTTTCTAGAAGCCCAAGGTGAAGAAATTTGGGATGCTGACAAGAATGGTCCTTATGTTCCTACTACAATTGTGAATGGTGTGACTGGTGTCAAACCACAAACATCATGGAATGATGATGACCGTAAAAAGGTGTTATTTGACAAAAAGGCGAAGAACATTCTTCAATCCTCTCTTGAGATGGATGAGTTTTTCAGAATTTCTAAATGCAAAACGGCCAAAGAAATATGGGACACTTTGGAAACAACACATGAAGAAAATGAAGAATGTGTAAACTTGACACTAATGGCGTCTCATCATTCTGATGATGAAGAAAATGAGGTTAGTGATTCGGAATTAAATTATAAATATTCTTATGATGAATTGCAAAATGCATTTAATGAATTGTATGACCAAAGATTCTTAGGGGGGGCCTTTGGGATTAAGGTTGTTTTGTAACAAAGATTCTTTACATAGTGAAATCCTTCGCGGGGTGTGAAGGGAGTGGAGTAGCCTAAGGTTTAAAGGGGAACCACTATAATTCTGTTGTGTCTTTTGTTCGTCCCTTACTCTTTTATTTTTCCGCATTCATACCTTCATCATTATCAAAAACGCTAAACTAAGAAAAATTAATCAATATTCCTAGAAATCTAATTCCACCCCCCCAAAAAAAAAAATTAAAAAATAATCATTTTTAAGAGTTTTGCATCTGTTTGTTACAGCTAAATAAATCATAATCTAAAAACAGCTTCAAATGAGAAACTGTTATGAGCAGCTTCTCGAAAAATAGATTTTTTTAGAGGAGAGAGAAAATATGGTTTAAAAGATTAAACTAATTTTGTAACAAAAAATCTCTTTTATATAGTTGTATTCAAACAAACTAAATTATTTGTTTTAAAAAAATGATTTTTATTACGGTAAACAAACACAAAATAGATTATGATTTTTCATAAAATCTCCAAAACATTTTATGTCAAAATCATTTTTATTTTAACATGTAACGAACGGACCATAAAGTAACCCCAATTCATCAAAAAGTAACATAGAAAAAACCTTAAACAATTACACTTTATCCTGTGAACTTATACACTATAAACTATCTACTAATAATAGTAATAGCTAGCCTTACCAAACAAAGCAAAATCCACGGATATATATAGTAACAACCACTTAAGTTCTCTTTGAAAGACCATGATGTCTTTCATTTTGATGCCTTCCTCAGAAGCAGCAAATACAAGGCTCAATTGTTTGTTGTGATAGGTAACTAATTTGTGGCTGTTATAGGCAAATGAAAGACTTACAAACTGGGCACCAACAACATCAAGAATAGTACCACTGTGATTTACAACAGAGGCACACATCCAAGGCCTAGGGAGAAGAAGTGATTCACTAATTTTTAGGAGGAAACGTGCAAAAGAAGGAAACTAGAAAGGAAATTCGATTTTCATTTTCTTTTTTATACCAACAGAGGGGTGTGATTGACAACGTAAACATTCTTTAAAAGAGATCAATGTAATTTGCCCTTTAATTTTCAGTCAATTCCACAAATAACTTAATATAACTCGCCCCATAGATGATGAAAACAAATGCTTTAACAGAACAAAAGAAAAAGATCTTTTTACAATAATAATTAATTCCGTAAAAAATAATAATTGAGCTCCAATACCCATCTAAGGAAACCATACCATCAAAGAATTGCTCTCCCTAATTCATAAACTATAATTTTCATATTCTATTGTGTAAGCGATTCTAAGAAGCAGTTCGATGTGAGAGGGTAGTGTGAAATGAAAAATAGATCTTTTTTGACAATAAAATAAATTCATTCAAATATGAAAATAACAAGAGTACAATCAAATGAGATATGAGTTGAGACATTTTTCATCCATATTTTGAAATTCAAATACATCTTATCAATACTCGTAGGAATTTCAGAAGCTAAAGGTAAATTAACAAACCAAACTCCCAATTCTAACAACCAAACTAAACTCTTCCACATGTGGCTTGTGGCCGATAATAATGAAAGATCTAGAGTCTTTAATTGCATCCATCCTTGGGAAAAATTGTTGCAGGTGTTCACTCGTTTTGACTATATATAGGTGGTCTTTGAAAATAACCAATTCAAACATATGTTGACAAGTCATTTATTTGTAAGGCCGAACTAATGTTAAGCACCGACAAAAAGAATAACTCTCAAGCATTTCAACAAACACTTGGAGGAGTGATTTGAAACAAATTAAACATAACAATAAAATATAAGGAAAGTAACAAAACGTAAAGTTTTCAAACTCTAACACTATTATTAGATCTCAAACTAAAAAGTGACGGACTGACCAAAACGTAAAATTTTCAAGGTGTTTTTTAAATGGACGCTTGGAGATGAAAACAAACCAACCACTAGATGATAAAAACAAAGACCACAAACAGAAATGAAAAGAAAAAGGCAATCAAGAGATGGGATTCATGCCACAATACACAACTAATAGATGGGAAAAGGCACCAACAAAGGGGATTATTCAAGCACTATACACCAAAACCTACCAAGGAAAAAACCCTAACAAGCGGCGCAAGGATTAGAATTTTTTTACTACATGTGTTTTTTCTTTTCCTTCAAACTATACTAGAGAATAATGTCCCTCGAAATGAAAAATATATCTGAAATGAAAAGATAAAAATAAAGAAAATAAAAGAGTTGAAAAGTAAAAATAAAATAAATAAAGTGTATTAAAAATAAAAACCTTCTCTGATTATTATTACTCCCAATGTGCATTATTCACTTGACTTACTTTGACCATACTTTTAACTTTTAACTAATGTATAAATACAAATATTAGCATGTAAAATGTTGTTTGATTCGTCTCAACAAATATTTTCAAAATATTAGATTTTTATAATTTTTTAGTTTTGATAATTAAAGATATTAACGGTCAAAAAATTGCATTAACATATGTACGTGAAGTGGTTGACTTGGACATGTATTCTGTAAATAAAAAAAAATAAAAAAAGGATGGAGTACTATTTACCGAATACAATACAACTAATAAAGTGGGGTTGCAGAGTACATTATTATTGTTGTAGTGCTACTGCCTTCATTCTTCTGTAATCTACCGCCGCCTGCATTCGTACAAAGGGAATACAAGAAACTCTTTCTCTGTTTCCTTTTTATGTTTGTTGCACACTGCTCTTTCCATTAAAAAATGACCGACTTGTAACAATGTTTCCTCTTTTTCTGAAATATCTCTCGTTTCTCCCTTCTTCATCATCGCAGTCTCGCAAGGTTTTTACTAGGTTTAAAGTTTCATCATCTTCTTCTTTTCATGAGGTTTCAGTATGGTGGCACCTTGACAGCTGTCCTGTGCCTTCTGGGGTTAGCTATTCCGAGGTGGCACCTTCAATTTCGGCTGCCCTTAGAGCTAACGGGATTATAGGTAATATTCATAGTCGCGCTTATGGCGATTTTAATAATTCTGAGGTTAACAAAGTCTCCATCACTGATTTATCTTTTCCCAAACAAAAAATAAATACAGGTGAGTTAGTTTTCCTTCTCTTCATTTTCTTTATTATTACAACAGTGACCACATTGTTGCAGTTGAAAACTACAATACCTATAAGCATTTTCTTATGGATTTTAATAATTGGGTTTCAACAAATCCTCCACCCGTACACCTCTTTTTGATATTTGGTAATGAAGAATTCTCTAGCAGTGGCATATTGCACCGGCTAAGAATGTGCAACTATATCTTGCTTGCATGTCCAAGAATGCCTCGTGTTGCTCTCTGCAAATGCAGCAACTATAATGTGGGAATGGTCTTCGTTGCTGCTCAACGGGGAAGACATTTTCATATTGACGGTTTTGGCAATGTTTCTCAATTTTCAAAGATTGAACAAGAAGCACTTTTGTTGTCCGGCATTGATCTCCACCACATTCCAGGTTCTTTTTTATTACCTTATAACTAAAACTATTACCCTTTCAAAAAAAAAACTAAAACTATTACCATCTTCTATGTTTTTCTATATTTATTAGAAATTAAGGGCTGTATTGGTTTTAGATTTTAAGTGACTATTTTATTAAGAAAAAAGTGCAATAGATTTTAAAAGAGTAATTTCATGACTTTTAAGGCTCTGCAGGGCTTTCAAAGAGCTTTCAAAACTTTTTTGTTTCGATTTTAATGGATTTGTATCCTAACTAAGACTTTATAAGATTTAAAAGAAAGCTTAACAGCAGTTTTGGCCTCCTAACTTTCCTAAAGTTGCGATTTTAGCTCCTTAAGAAAAAAAACTACAAAACCGCCTCCTAAGTTTTGCACCTCTGGCAGTTGGCAGTTTTGGCAGGCAGTTTTGGCCCCAAGGCCAATTTTAACTCGGTCTACGCTGACGTGGCATCCTAAATGAGGTGCCACGTGTTATTTTTTTATTTTATTTTTTGCCTTGGGGGACTAAACTACTACGGTTACAAAACTTAACGGACGGTTTTGTAGTTTTTTTTTCTTATGGGGCCAAAATCGCAACTTCGTGAAAGTTAGGGGGCCAAAACTGCTATTAAACCTTAAAAGAATTGTCGACTTTATGAGATTTGACAAGACTTTGATGATTGTTAGCATCCGTTCAAAATTTATGAGAATCAAAGACAAAAATAACCAATGAAAAAACGATAACTTTGAAATAAAGAAAAGTAAAATTAGTACAATTATTATTGAATTCACTACAAATTCATAGTCTCAAAATCAAACATAGAAAGATTATGGCATAAACCAATTAGATCAAAAGAAACTTCATCAAAAAAAAATTAATAAGAGAGAACTTAATAAGATTATTATTGCGATAGAATTTTACTTTTTTTTATTCAATTACCATATTATTTTTTGTTTTTCAATTTTTTTATCAACATCGCTATATGATTATAGTACCAAGAGTAAATATAATGAGAGCACCTAACAAAGTTGGCTGATAGCAAGATCAAGAAATTGAGAGCAGAATCAAGAGCAACAGTTAGCAGCAAGTTGATCACATTATTTGCAATACATAGGATAGGAACAATGGTAATGATGGATGAACTCTAAGGAGAAAAAGGAAGAGAGAGATAGAAATACTCACTTGAAGAGGTCTAAAAGGAGGAAATGAGAGATTTAAAAAGTCCCATGAACATTGGTGATTGCATAGGATTTTTGTATATTACATAAAAGTCCTGATTATTCAGTCTAATTTTTATTTTTTTTTAAGAATCAATTTTTGAAATGTTGAACATTGCTCTTTATTTATCACAATTAGGTAGACGGCTCTTTTGGAGTTTGAATGTAGTGCCCTTGTTTGTTATGGAGCTTAGTTCTTATGGTTTGAGATGGATGTGCAACTAACAAATCAGTCCTAGAATTATCCATATGAGGACTTACTGAAATGTTTCATTCAATCTTGTCTTCTTCTTTATCTTTTAAAATAATAATGACCTTTAACTACTTTGTTTTAGGTGGAAAGAACAAGAACAAATGCTTTGTGGATTGGCGCTCTCAAATTCTATCACGCGAAATTCATTCATGGAGACACTGCCTCTTTTGATATCTGGTGATGATGACTTCGACTTCTCCGGCATAGTGCATCAAAAATACAAGAGGATTGACGACTTCTTTCTTGCATGTCCAGGAAAGGCTGATGGTTATGTCTGCAAAGCAGCAACTATAGTGTGGCAGTGGTCTTCAGTGCTTAAGGGGAAATATCTTACTGGAAAATATTTCAACTGTCTTCGGTATATGGACTCTCTTAAATATCCTCCCGAGTGGTTTAGAAACTCGAAGGTGCCTCATCATGAAAACCCCTTCTCAGCTGCTGAGGAATCCACATCTTCACAAAATGCAAAGATCCTCCAACCTTCGTTGTACAAGAAGTTAATTTATGTTCCAAAGGAGGTTTCTTGGAAGGTTGTGAAGGTATTGAGTTCGTACCGGAATGGGATCTCCATTGAAGATCTTAAATTCCAGTTGAGATATTATTGTTGTTTTGGTGGAGGCTTAGCTGATTGTAAAAAGCTTTCCAACATTCTAGCATCTATACCAGATGTACAACTCTTGTATATAGGAGATGATAATTTTTGTGTTCGTTTGATCCCATCAACAACATCTAATGTTAAGAAGAAGAATGAGCAGAGGGTTATTAATCACTCAGGAACGCGTATGTTATTTTATCGTGGTTTCTTGTGGGGTGATATGGAATCTTTTGTTTTCTCGTCTAGAGGATCACGTCTTCTTTCCCGATCAAGAAGCAGGTTTGCTAGTTTTGTACTACTTTCTTCATAAGTATGATGATCATTATGCAGCTACTTGTTGAAGGAATAATTCATTACTAATATTTTGCTACATCTTATTTGTGTTGTTAGGGAGGATCTGGCTCATAGATTACAAAAGCATAGACCCCTATTTTTTGGGTTTCTCCGTAAAAATGAAATCTTTCAAGTGGTTAAATTATTGATAGAAGAGAAGAAATGGTTGGAGGAAAGCCCCTCGCAAGCATTTCCTTTTAGGGTAACTAAATCAGTTCGGAAGCCTTGATATCTCTCTTTCTAAATAAAACAAGAGTTGTCGAGACAAAATGCAAAATTCAATTCAAGAGTTCCTAATGTAAACCGAACATGAGTTTTACTTGCTTCACTCATCTATATTTGTTTGTGTTTCTCTTTTCATTGTGTATTATATTTTTTATAGTTCAATTCTTATTTCATGGGTATAGTTGAATAAATTGAGAAGATATTTATTTTATGTATTATTATTTTTTTGTTGGTTGCTCAGTGCCTCGGTGCTATTTTTGTTAGTGTGTTTACAATTCTAAGTCTACACAAAATCTTTTATTGTGTTAGGCTGCAAATATACGCAATTCTTTGTTGTCTGCAATTGTGTTGTAGCCAACTCAAATAAATATTTATTCTTATTTTTGAGTCTGTAAGACGTATTTGATTCATTGGTGGTGATAGTGGCAAGTTTACATGTTACAAAGTGCTATAACTTTTTGTGACTTGATCCTTCTCTCAAGACAAAAAGTGAATGGCATTAATTTTGGAGCCAACTTTTTCTGTAAATCATCTTTTGCCTACCGATAATTTTTTCAGCTTGTATGTTTCATGTATGCCATAACCAAAAATTGCAGCATGGGATGTTGCTACATCGAGGTTGTATTGTGTGTATTTATAGAAAACCCAACTCTATGAAGGAAAAGACACTGCTACTAGAAATGGTTACTACCTCCGGACCATTCTATTGGTTGTTTTAGCAAAATCAATTTGTCTCAAACTGATTGTTGTTTTACATTTTCAAGAAAGCAGTGTAATATTCTTAAGGTTACTACTCCCATTTTATAAGAGTAGTAATATTCTTTTCCATTAATGCCCTTCTTAATTGTGACAATTTTTAAATTTAAAATAAATGATAAGCCTATAGAATATCAAAGAACGAAGATTGGAGAGCTAAGTTGCTAAGACAAGCAAGTTTGCTTATATGAGATGAGGCTCCAATGTATAGATTATGTTTTGAGGCATTTGATCGTACGATGCACGATTTGATGAGAGTCGAAGGGGAGGAAAACTTGGATAAACCATTTGAAGGTAAAGGCGTCATTTTGGGTGAATATTTTAGACAAATTTTACATGTGGTTAGAAAGGGTTCTAAACTTGATATCATGAAGTCAACTATCAACTCTTCCATCCTTTGGGATAGATGAAGGTTTTAAAGCTTACATGAAACATGAGATTGAGTGGTGATAGGACAAGTCAAAGTTTAATTGAGTTAAAAAAATTGGATTTTGAAAATTAATGATGGTCAAATGGAAGCGGATAAGATGGAGAGTGTCACCCCGATATACTAGAAGATTTGTGCATTACTCAGTGTGATAATCCTTTGCAATCTTTATGGCAAATGATCTTGCCAATCAAAGCATATTTGAGAAAAAAGCAATTCTTGTTCCTACTCTTGATTGTGTTGAACAAATCAATGACTATGTTTTGCCTTTGATAAAAGGTGATGAAAAACAATATCTAAGTTCTGATACTCCTCGCAAATATGATGAAATTATGACTTTCAAGGTGAGTGGTTTACTTCCTAGTTTCTAAATGATATAAAATATTCTGGTATAACAAACCATCATTTGACTTTGAAGGTTGGTGATCCTATTATGTTGTTAAGAAATATTGATCAATTGAATGGTTTATGTAATGGGACAAGGTTGCAAATATCTCACCTTAAAAAAATGTCATTACTGCTACTGTCATTACATGCAAGAGTATTGATCAAAGGATCTTAACTCAAAGGATGGATTTGGTTTTCTATGATTCTGGATTTTCATTCAATTGTTCAAGACAATTTCCTATCTCACTGTATTTTGCTACGACGATAAATAAAAATCAAGACCAATTATTGTCTAATATAGGGTTGTATCTACCTCAGTCAATATTTACATATAGTCAATTATATGTTGCCGTTTCTAAAGTAACCATTAAAATATGATTAAATTAAAATTGTTGATTTTGGATAAAGATGACAAAACTTACACTTCAACTATCAATATTGTTTATCCATAAATATTTTGATAACCTTTACAACGATTATACACCAAGTAATAATAGTTTTTATTAACAATTACTTTAATTCTATATCATATCCTTCATGCTTTACTTTATTAATGTGGTCTATTTACAATTTTTTAGTTAGTTACATTGGAGCTATCCAAAAACTTTCATGGTATTACTGCCAAGGAATTTTTAAATTTTTTGCTTCATTTCTTTTTAATCTATGGAATATTTGAGTTGTCATTGTTGTTTTCCTATTGTCATTTAATGCATGATTGAATGATGTTTTTTTTTTGGGTGATAATAATTGAATGATGTTTTATGTAATGGAAGTAACTTATATAACACAGAATGTTATGTTGCTTTATTTTTGCTTGCCAATGAATATTTATGTCCACGTCATATCTCATATATATATATATATATATATATATATATTACATATCTTTAATACACGTGTTACACAACCAAAAAAATTCAGATTCTCCCGTGCATTTCACACGGGTCTCTTGACTAGTTAATCGCATGCATTTTGGATTCTCTCTTAACTTTATTTCTCTTTTAATCTTACTCTCTCGTTATTATTATTTTATTTTTCAATGAAGAGATAGAATATGATATGATTAAGAGGGTGATAGAAAGTCTTGACTAGTTTATACAATATAAGGCATCTAATAATAGTTAAGCCTCATCAAACATAGCTTAATCTACGGGTATAGTCGTAACAATGTAAGACCATCGACAATAGAGCACTTCAAATTGGATGCTTAAATGGGTCTCCTATGTCGACATCACTCATTTTACAGTAATACTTAATAAGCACCAATTTTTTTCAACTCAGCACCTCAGAAGAAATTATTAAATAGGTCCCACAAATAATTCTACTATATCATTAGATTTCAACAAAATTTCTTTATTTTATTAAGATTTATTAAATGAGACCCGCAAAAAATGAAGAGAGAGGGTGCTTCCATAGCCACCCTTCTCCATAGGCACCCGTATATTATACTCCACAACAGGGGTGCCTATTTAATATGGTATGAAATAGGTTAAGCATCCATCATTATGGATGGTCTAAGCCCTCATTGAACAGAGCTTAATCCACGGATATAGTCATAAACATGTAAGCTCTCTTCAACCGTTTCATTTTAAGTCAATTCCACGAATAGCTGGTAATGTAACTCGCTCCAAAGATGATGAAAACAAGATTTCCATTACAAAGTAAAAGAATAAGATCTTTTTACAATAATAATTAATTCCGTAAAAAAAAAAATGAGCACCAATACCCAGGATAACATATAATACACATGCCTTCCACGAAAACCATCTATGGAAACCATCAAAGAATTACTCTCCCCTATTCATAAACTGCTACTATAATTTTCACAATAACGCAGCAAAAGGGGAAGATTCGTAGTTTCAAATTTTTCATGTAAAGGTGAGCTAATACCTAAGATCCATCAACCACAAGTGACTGGAAAGGCTCCCTCTTTATCTCCACGAATGTCGAGAAGTCCTTGCTTAATGGCTGTTTCCAGGGTTCTCCATCCATTTGCAAATAGGCATTTTTCCACCCTCCACCTCTGAGTTCCAATCGAATAGCTGCTGCCTGAAAGATGTAAACAGAAGTTCAGCATTCAGAGATAGTTATTTCACAAAGCCAAGTGTTTGCGATAGGATACTAGACATAGTCCATATCTTTAACAGAAGTTCATCTTTATTACATATTTCAAATATCTTTACTAAGGCCCATATCTAGTATCCTATCATAATCTATCAGCATCTACAAGAAAGTGAAGATGAACAACACAAACGCTAATTGGAAAGAATTTTAAATCAAAAATTGAGAAATAAGAGTGTAGTATTTTTAAATAGGCAAAATTGTCCATGCGGTCCTTAACTTAATTTCAGATAATGTTTTCGTCCTTTATCTTCTTTTTTTTCTTCCCATTTTGCTCCTTTATGTTTTTAAATGTTGGCATTGTTATCCTTTTATACATAAAAAATCTAAATAAAAACCTAGCAAACTCATCCCGAAACCCAGAAAACTCATAAATAAACATAGACCTTCATACAAAATCCAGATTTCATTCCTTGTGGGTAATAACAGAACCCCAAAATTGTAAGATTCACACATATTAGCTCTCAATTGCTTCTGCTCTCTCTATTGGTCCCACAATCTACACACCCAGTCTCAATGGGGTTCTACTTTAATTTTCCCCTTCCCACTGATTTCTTTGAAGTGTTAGAAGTAGGGCGGAAAATAAAAAAGGATAACATTGTGTGGTTGGATTAAAAGCTATTGGTGAAAACTAGGACAGGAAATAAACCAAAGAGTAGAGGCTGGATTTGAGAAAATTACTTTAGTTGTTGGGGCCGATCGACTGTGCTCGGTATAAGATGAAGACATTTTTTTGGAATTTTTTCAGGTTGAAGATTTTAGTTTATGGGTTGTTGGAAAACCAAGTGTTGGTGCCAAAGGAATTCTAGAAACCAAGTGTTGGTACCAAAGCTCTCTGATTCGGTATTAGATCGTATCTGAGGATTGAACCAAAGGGGTACCACAATTGTTTGTTTTCCTTTGCCTAACATAACGGAAATAACAAAGATCGAGATTGGAGACAATGAAGAAGAAGAAGTTTCTGCATTTCTGGGATTTTTTATGATGATAAGAGTTTTTTGATAAATTTTGTGGGGTTTTAGATTTTTTTTTTTTTTTAAAAAAGGACAACGACATTGACATTTTAAAACGTAAAGGATCAAATCGGGGAAAAAAAAAGACAAAAGGACTGAAACATTACCTGAAATTAAGTTAAAGTGAAATTAACTTAAGGGATCACATGAGCAATTTTACCTTTAAGTAATTATTAAGAAGTGTCCACTCTCATACACCAGCAGTGATGGAATCATCGGAGCATTTGAGAATCAAGCAATCTACCTTATAACACAATCAATAAATTATGGTACCTGAGCAATGTGCTTTGCAGTGATCAAATCAACCATGACAAACGATGCATGCCATCCTTGCTTTAGACCAAATATTTCCAAGCGCCCATCGGCGACATCAGCTTCAACAAAGCCTTTCTGGAAGTAGATCAAAAAGCTTATTCAGTCAAACATCGTTAAATTTGAATAACACTATAAATGTCACTGAGTAACACATTATACATGTATACAATAATTGGATATTCCTAGAAATTTAAAAAGAGTAGAAATAGCACTGAGTAGCGCAAAGAGAAGGTAGTTGAAACTTGAATATCCACATTCATACACCTGAATTTCTGTGTGCAGACAGACAGAAACCCATTGTCTACGTTTTTTAGTTAAATAAAATAATAAAACGTATTTTTCATTGACTAGACATTGTTAAAATATTGCCAAAGCTTGTGTAAGATTTTGTTTACAAATAGAGTGAATTGATATTTGAATGCATGTGTCTTTGCTCTTTTTGTTTTAATTTAGGTGTTTTATGCTTGTTCTCTTTATAGCTATATTATTTTAGCCTAATGTCTCCCCATACATTGCACAGATATCTATTACAAGTTTTTTTACAAACTAAAATCTTAATACTAAATTAACTATAAAATAAACAACATTCACTAGAGTGTAAACTTAAATTTGAACATTATTAAAAAAATCATTTAAATCTTAAATATAAACGAATTAAACATACTGTTTGGGCCGGGAAATTAGTAAATTAGTACTCAGACTCAGACCAGCATATATACCCACAAAAGTTTGTGGAAAATAACTCAAGCATAGACTGTAGGACCCATTTGATGGGTAAGAATCCTAGTAATCATGAGTAATTTTAACAGGTATCCCTTTATATGGGTTCAATTATCATCCCCACATAGTAGGATAGCTTTCAAATGACCACTTCAACCAGTATTATCTCAAGCTACACAAATACAATACCTTCTCCAAATATTCGGGTTTCGGTTTACCCCATGGGTTTCTTCCACTTCCATAGCTATGAAGATTCAAAGCAACTATTGCCCTTACACTGAAAGGAATCAACAAACATTATAAAACCAAAAACTCCACAAAAGATATTGCCACTCTATTACATTCATTAGGCAGTAAACTAAAAAATTTAGAATTGCAGAATTAAAACAGGAAGCGAAAACCATGAGTAATGAAGAAATGCACAATTTCTAATAACTATAACATGGTACAAAGGTAATAATGCTAGTTTGGAAAATTAATTTGTTTACCAGTCGATAATAAAGAACAGAAACTATGCTTTAGGATAAGAAACATACCTTTTAGGAATTGCAACTTGCTCCCACTCTGAGCTACTAACCCTTTTGATATGCATCCGCAAAATATTTCTTAGTCCCCTAATATCAGAAAGGATGTTTATGAATATAGTGAGGATATTCTAAGTAAAGTAAGTACAGCCATTGTCCTTATTATCCAAAATACAGAAATCATCCATATAGGAAAAGGTTTTTTTAAGGCCAAAGATACACGTTTTAAAAAGCAAGATGGCATGCAAAGGCAAATGAGAGTCATCCCAACTATGTTGGCACCACTCTCATTAACCTGCAAATGTACCACAATTTATACATAAAAAAAATTAGAAAAGGTACAAAAAGTATGGGGACATGAACCCAAACCACAAGAAAAAGAAAATACTTAAAATCTATAATTAGACAAATCATTCCTAATTCTTGAAGCAAAAATACACATCAAAAAAGTGAAAACACACATTATGAGGAACCGTATAAAGGATAAAATGAAAGCAGAGGAAGGCTAAATTCATATTCATATTAGGGAGATGCTAACAAGTGCTCCCGAGGCACTCTTTAAGAACTATAAGTGGCAAGTATTTTTTAAAACGTGTGTATTCAATGCATTGGAAATCGAAATATTTGACTTTTTTAAAGAATAATTTCTTATTTTGGAACGCTTAAAAAGTGCCTTGGGGGCACTCGTTAACAAGACTCTTCATATTAAATGGTAAATCCATGTCATTTAGAAGCATACCAAAAGTTTTATGACAACTATCATCCCGGTTACTATATCCCAAATCCTCTTACAAGAAGAAAATGAACAATTTCCCTGGAGGTAAATTTGATCTTCTCTAATGACGACAAACATCATCATTCTGGATTTAACCATATAATTTTCTCTATTAAGGTTTGAGGCACTCTTTAAGAACTATAAGTGGCAAGTATTTTTGAAAACGTGTGTATTCAATGCATTGGAAACCGAAATATTTGACTATGACAACTATCATTCTGGATTTAACCATATAATTTTCTCTATTAAGGTTTGCTGTGAATTTACCAACAATGAGACTGCACGCAATATGCTAAAGAACCCATCTGTCAATTCACATAATGTTGAAATTTGGGGCTTAACTCATCCTTACAAAACCGGCTTGTAAGGTGAGAAGTGCCTCCTCGTTATAAACTCTTCTCAAGAGTCCTATCTATTCGATGTGGGACTAAATCAACCCACCTCAAAGCCAGCACAATGAAGGTGTTGGAGGCTGCAATGAAGGCAAACCAAAGGCCGCAATTTAGGCGACTAGGGGTGGACCGCAATAAAGGCGGAATTACCAACACAGAGAAATGGGTTTCAACATATCTCAAATCCTCTTAAAAGAAGAAAATGAAAGATTTCCCTGAAGATAAATTTGATAATGATAACATATGTCATCTTTCTGGACTTGAACCATATCATTTTCACAATTAAGACTTTATGTGAATCCTACCATAAACGGCATAACACTTCATGCTATATGCTAAAGAAACCATCTCTTTAGCCACTTGGAAATGAGTTTCAACATAAACTAATCTTTCTGCAGGCTAACACTAAATCATTTGCCGTTAGAACACTGGAAAGAAAAACGCTATGGGAGATGCAGACCCCACAGGTCAAACTGCAAAGATGACAATGTACATCTCAATTATTTTTGGAAACCTAGTCAACTACTTACAATGCTTATTATTTTTTGCAGATTATCAAACCCAAGTTGCTGAGAATTATATTAATATCCAGCCAGGTACAAATCCTCTGAAAAGAAGCAAAGTGATCAAATGGCTAGAAAGTAAATTTGATCTTCTCTGATAACTACATAGTACACAAGTCATCTTTCTTGATTTAACCATAAATATCTCTCAATTAAAACTTTCTTTGAAACTACCGTAAAAAGCACTGCATGCTATATTTTAAAGAAACCATTTCTTCAGTCACATGCTATATTGAAAATCCAAGTTAATCTTTCACATCTACAGATGAAGATAACTTGTACTGCGTCCAACCATGCTGAAATCCCTAGTGAGAAACTGCAGATCACTGGTTTGTTGCCATAACTTTAACAGTGTCTTAGTTTCTTCGTCACAAACTAAGAAACAATGATCGTGTAGGATACAGAAGAGGATATAAGTCAAATTGACAATACTAGAAGACTATAATGGGTCGATTCAATTTGGACAGGAAATACTAATTTACCAGTCCAAAGTGGATACCATTAGTCACAAGTTTGTTGTCCCGTGCTTAATAGTGTAGATATTTATATAGCACTGTAAGTTCAAATCATGTGAAGTTAAACAGATGATCCATAACTACTTAATGTGTCATTAAAAAAAGTTATTTCAGAGATATAAGATTGCTAGAAAGAAGAGACCTTTTCTCGCCTCATATTTCTGATTCTTATGAAATAAGAAAAGGAGACCGTTCTAGGTGCACAATTTACATAATCTTTTTTTTTATTACAAGCAACATCTGGTACAATCCCTTATCGAGCAAGCAAAAAGCTCTCCCACGAAATTGGGGAAGAAATGAAACCCCTTTTCGAGCAAGCCAAATGCTCCCCCAAGAAATTGAGGGAGTGAAATGGAAAAATTAAACTGTATCAATTCTTCTCTGCCATTATTAATTATCAACACCGATGTTAAATATCTACAAGGTATTCCTATGATTGTGGATCATGACCCAAGCGAACGGATTGACAGATTGAAAGGGGAATCTAATGACAAAATACGTAAATTGACAGATTGGCATATCCCCCAAGAAATTGAGGGAGTGAAATGGAAAAATTGAACTGTATCAATTCTTCTCGGCCATTATTAATTATCAACACCGATGTTAAATATCTACAAGGTATTCCTATGATTGTGGATCATGACCCAAGCGGCTGCATCACATATTGACATATTGAAAGGGGAATCTAATGACAAAATTCGTAAATTGACAGATTGGCATATCCCCCAAGAAATTGAGGGAGTGAAATGGAAAAATTGAACTGTATCAATTCTTCTCGGCCATTATTAATTATCAACACCGATGTTAAATATCTACAAGGTATTCCTATGATTGTGGATCATGACCCAAGCGGCTGCATCACATATTGACATATTGAAAGGGGAATCTAATGACAAAATTCGTAAATTGACAGATTGGCATATCCCCCAAGAAATTGAGGGAGGGAAATGGAAAAATTAAACTGTATCAATTCTTCTCTGCCATTATTAATTATCAACACCGATGTTAGATATCTACAAGGTATTCCTATGATTGTGGATCATGACCCAAGCGACTGCATCACGGATTGACAGATTGAAAGGAGAATCTAATGACAAAATACGTAAATTGACAGATTGGCATATCCTAGCAGAATGGAAATGTTCAAGAATTTGGCATATCCTTTCAAAAGAAAAAAAAGAATTTGGCATGTGTCATTCAAGTGTGTATCAATATCTACTTCACATAAGGTGAAAAAACAAGCAAAATTCATCACAATAACTTTTTTTTTTTTTCAGATTTATCGCAAGGATAAAACTACTTTAGTTGGCAGGTCTTACCTTAGACCTGGATCACTTGTACAAGGTGTGAAAAACCAGCCCTGAGTACAACTGTAACCAGAATAAATAATCTGCAGCCAAAAAGAAATCTTTTATTGAATAAAATTATATCATTTGAGGAGACTTCATAGCTATTTGACTTTTAACACCAATATTAAAACGTTTGTGGTAACCAAGTTCACTGAAAAATATAAAGATGGTAAATTCCTAGGTACCTTGGAGTTTGGTTGGGTACCGGTACCCCGTAGGCAAAATTTGATTAACTTCTGAATTTATTTTAATATAATATAAATTAATATAAAAATATGACATGGCGTTCAATGATTGGATGATGGGTACATACCCAACCAAACTCCATTGTGTTCACCTATAAAGATTGCTGGCTCAAAAATTTAACATTAAATAAACTAAAGCAACAGTGATCAAATACCTTGTTTGCAATTGGCCCACTTGCAAGGTAGGGTTTTTCATCGCGTAGACGATGGAAGCCATAAGCCACTTGTGCATCCATTCCTGTAAAATATAGCGAGAAATTCCAAGACTGCTCAGAAATACAGATTGAAGATATACATTTGAGGCATCTGAATAGATTTCCATCCAAAATTGATACCCTAGCCTAGAAAACTTGTCACATTCTAAGCGTCTTCATGATACATACACACTCACTTATACACAAAAGCAGGAGAGGGAAACCAAAATAACAAAATCTAAGGTACAAGGAATCCCCATTTCAATTCAATGAGGAAATCCCAAAGGCCGTCATGCCACAGCTTGCTTGAACTTCTGAAGCTGATGTTGCAAAAAATATTTTAGGCCCCAAAAGCTAAACACAGGAGATGAAAAAATATATCGTGTAAAAAAAAGGATGAAAAATATGTGCAGCAAGTATGATAAACCAGTAACTCCATTCTTGAAGTACTCTCCACGATACATGATTACCAGGCATAGAGTAATTTGTCTTCAAAACAATGTTTTATGGAATTAACATACGATATACTCATCATGTATAGAAACTTCATTCTCGAATCTCTATGATTATTCTCAACTACCATCTAAGGCATCAAAATAGACATGATGATATCAACTCACTGATATCCATTTTAGGCAACAACACTGAATTTATAGATCAAAGTACCTATGCTGAAGTAATTATAGTACACGCCTTCATAACTTTTAACTTTATCAGGCAGTTCTCCCTCAATTTCTATGCCCTGTGTACAACAGATACAAAAAAAACAAAAACAAAAAAACTCCATATAAAATAGTCCAACACAAAAGGCAAATAATTGAATGAATTATTTTAAAACTAATTGTAAAAGCGGCATATAGACTCAAATATTTTGACGCCTGTTACAAACTAAACACTGCATTTTAGCAAGTTGAGTGTACTGGAAACAACAATTCAGAACCCAAAAATGAAATGCGCAAGAATTTAATATACACGGGTAAATAAACAAATAAATAAATATATAAATAAAATTAAGTGTGATTACCAATCTATTCCATAGTCAATATGTCAACTTAAATTGCACAAACCATAACAAAGTGTTGCGTATTAATTTATTATTTTTTCAAGTTAGCGCTTGCTTTGAAAATGGCATATGTGTATCAAAGAAACTGATGAGTTATCCCACAATGGATCAGTTCATGACTTGAACTGAAACCTCAGGAACAAATGTCTTAAAATAACTTCGTAACAGTTCAACATCGTTGTGCTTATAGCCAGACACTATATTTTACATTTTAACTTGTATAACTATGAGATAATAATTTTCAGTAAAAAGAAGAAGCCCAAACACAACCATGGCACTCCAAAAAAACATGACAAGGCCAGTTATATGAATATAGGGCAAAGTGCATTATAAATATACAATAATTATAATTTATAGGTATATGCATTTAGACCCAAATTTCAAGGCTCAAGGATACGCTGCCATTACAAAAGAATTCTAACCAGTTCATACTACAGTGCTAAAATAAATTAATGATATTAAAACCAAACCCAAAACCTGATCAAGAGTGAACTCTTCTGCTTGCTTCAAACAATATGGTGGTTTAACGGTTGTGCTTTCAGGCATTGAAATGGAAAGTCGCCAACTACATTAAAAAGAAAGAAAAAAAAATACACAGGATTTATATATGAATTGCATAGCAACCAGAACTAATTATATCCCCTTATAAATCAAAATTCTATAAATATATAGAGGCCTATCTATGTGGACATGGAAATTGCAAAAAGAATTTTTAATTTACTATCCTCATATTTTCCATGAAACTACTAAGGACTAACGCCGAACGCCAAATCCATTTAATAAACTCGGTAAACAAAAAACACATACCATACCTATCCAACCGATGAACTGACCCAGCACTAGCCTTTTGAAGAGTTCTTTTGATTGCTGACTTCCAAGCAAAAGGAAATGAACCACCCTGATAAAGATCAAAAAAAGATAATGAGCATAGTAGATGCAACATGCATTTAACCACCATTTCCAAGCATATGCATGCTTACCCAGTTAAAACTCCTAGACAGATCATTTCCTGTCCCAAGTGGTACGATCCCGACCGGAGGAACTGGCTCTCGGCCTAACTGGCGAAGTTCTGTAAGACATCCTAACACCCAACCAACTGTACCATCACCTCCAGCAACCTGTCAAATCAGCCAGTTTCCTTCATCCAATCTAACTTCTACAATAGTTATAGATGTTTGATATCTAATATTTGAACTCATCATATACTAAACAGAGTAACGCATGTTGCAGCTAACTATCATCTCTCACATACTTCATCTTTATAATTATAATAACTACCCTTTGTCAAAAAAAAAATATAATAACTACCCATTTTTTCTTAATTAAGCATGCACAACAAACAGGAAGAGATCAGACTCATAAACAAAGTTTTGTCGCTTAAATTACTGATAACTCGATGAACAAGAATAACAGTAACTTATGCAATGCAACTATATATATACTGTACAGTGTAAAATGTATTTTACACTGCCAGTGCTCCTATAAACATACCATAACCCTGAGTTTTTCACGAGTTTCTTTAGCACAAGAATCGCCTAGACCAGCCAACATCTCCAAACAAGCCAATCCATACAATACAAATTCATGAGGCTTCACATCAGCTAGATCAAAAACCTGCAAATTTCAACATAACATAAATACAAAAATGAAACAACAAAAACACATGCACATGAAGCAGCAATTCACAAATTCAACTCACTACCAGAATCCTTCAAAACAACTAATTTCAAAATCTCCTTAGCTAGATCCAATAACAACAACTACAATTTAATGATCAACTCTGTTCAGTAAAATTCAATTCAATTCAAACAAAACATGAAGAAGTACCTGTTCTTCACTCATGAGTTGCTGGAGTCTTTCTTTAAGAGCAGGACCATGCCGGCCGCCGCTACGAGCATTGATGAAAACGACCATAGGTGAAGTCGGAGCAGTGGAGTCTTCTCCTTCAGCGCGATTCCGGTAACGAATTTCGCCGGCAGAAGGATCTTGGAGACGAATGGAATCACGCATTGCGAAGCGAAGATACTGTGGCAAAGTAAGCTGCTTCTTCAAGTCTTGTTTGTCAATACGCATACCGGAGAGACCGCAGCCGCGAATTGATTGAACGAGTGAGGAACGAACTGCTATCTTCTTTGAATCTTCCGTCGTTGGTGATGGCGTTGATTCCATTTTTTTGAAGATGATTCTTCTGTGGTGGTTGGTTGGTTCTTTTCTGCGGGAGAAAGCAAATAAAACCACTTGGAGACAAAAATGAGAAATAAAAAATTAATACTAATAATGAATGAAGGAAGGAATCAAGGAACAATATGTGTGGGTCTGAACTGGAAAGAGTCCCCCCGTCTGACTCTGACTATTAATTTTATAAGACTGCTATGCACTTGGAGAATATGGAAGTCGTCCAATCGGATACAACTATATAAAATAGAATTTTTTTTTTTAATTTACATTCTGATTTTTTTTAAAAGTTGTAATAAACAAATGCAAAACTCTTAAAAGTGATTTTTTTTCTTAAAATAAGTGATTTTTTCTTAAAAAACTATAACAAACGGGTCTTAGTAGGAGATTGCTATATAGTGCGAAAAATTTAAACACGACTTGCGCACGTAAGGACAGTGGTATTATATTTTTTTAAATAAATAAAAGTGAACATAAGTTACCATCCGGAGCACATCTTAGGGTTAATATTCATTCGTTGTTTTTGGTGCATTGGTTTGTCGCATTTAAAAGTTTTTCCCTATTTAGTATAGTAAATGATAAAAACATATAGTAAAAGAATGGTAAAAGAAAAAATACAGTAAATTTCAACGGAAACATTGTAATTGAAAACTCGAAGATTGGTAAATAATGACCATAAATATTTTTTGGGGTTAATTTGGTTCATCAAATCGGTTCAAATTAAATTTATAAAAGCAAAAATTTAGAAGGAAAGTGATTGAGTTTACGGATAAAGATAATGGAACTTGGGTATGTAACAAAAGGGAAGGAGAGTTGATGAAGGGCAGTAAAAGAAAATAATGGGTTGTAATAACCAAAATACAAAATTTAATGCATAATTGATTCAATTAGAATTGATTTTGGAGATGAAAATTGATTACGAGAAGATAAACCAAACATATTGAACCCTAGTTGGGTTTGTTTAACATGTGCAATATTGCAAATGTCAAGGCAACTAAAAGTAGTAATTTTTCATTGAAAACCAACAATTATTGATTAAAAGCTACATATTCTATATAAAAAACGCAAGTTCCAAGTTAAAGTTGCTACTTTAAACTTCTAAATATGTGCAAATTTGCACATGATAGAAAAACTCTTATCAGTTTTATCTTTTAAGATTACTAGAATTATTTTTAATGGTGTAAAAAGAGGAGAAGATGGAAGTCCAATTGAAGAAGGAATTTTGGCAATTAAATGGAGTTAGATCAAGGATTTTTACTTGCTTTAAAATTTATCCAAGCACAAATAAATATGTAGTCTAAGTAAAAGATGGATTATAAATTACAACAAAAAGATAGTTTATAAATTACAACAACAACTCAACAAGTCTATCAAAATCACTTGCTATTTTTTTATCTTCAAATAAAAGGACAAACATCAATTGAAACTGAGATCCACATCTATGTTTTCGAACTCATGAAAATGATTAGTATAGAGCAAGGTTTTATCATCCAGCTGCAAAATTTTATATTTTCATTGATAAATTATTGATAATTCTTTTTTTAAAAGAAAACTATTAATAATTCTTAAAAGGCAATATTTCATTTTCTTTCAAAAAGGATATCATGACGTATATACGAAAATGAAATTGATTGCTACCCTAAACGCCCCACCACCGCACCGTTCTAGTGATTCAGTACCACCAACTCATTATTATTGTTGCTTTTATTAAATCCCCACGTTGTACTTCATCTATTTCGTTATAAATCATAATCGAAATAAAAAATATGTTCGTTATAAATGTTTTAGAGAAATGTCCTTTTACACGAAATCTAACAACATTCATAGCTGCTCCTTAATTCAAAAAGAAAAGGCTACCTCCTTATTAGGGGAAGAAAAAAAACGTTCATATACATTATGGCGATTCGCTATCATGTATATATGGGTACATGATGTCGGTTACTTCTCTTTCTTTGTATTTGAGGTCCACACTATTTATATGCTGTGTGAAAATAACACATTTTTTATATCATAAGAAAACAGCTTATGTATCTAAGTGCTACAAAGTGTTGTGAATTTGATAACATAAAATTACACTATAAACTTAAGGCTAAAATGTTCTTTTGGTCCCTTAACTATATTGTTGGTATCGGATTGGTCCCTTAAATGATAAAAATTATGTTTGAGTCCCTTAATTATAGCTCTGTTATCTGTTTTGGTCCCTACCGTCAGTTCAATTAAAAAAACGTTAGGTTTAATATAAAAAGTTAACTGTTTATACACGTGTCATCATGGCAACGGTTGAAAACTTAATTTTATTTTTTTCATCTTCTCCATCTCAATTTCTGGAAAAACCACAAATTTTCTTCATCTCAAATTTTTTTCTACTCATTTTTTTTACCTCTCAATCACTTTCAGACCTGCAACTCAACACAACAATATCACACACATACACTCCTCTTTGTATCTCATAAATTCCTTTCCTATCAAAAAACAATCAATTCAAATTACTTTTCATTTCCATCATTTGAACATATAAATCAAATCCCTTCATTCCCTAAACATATATCAAACAAACAAATCCTTTATTCCATCCTTTTGTAATTTCGTATTTGTTGTTCCCTGGATTTTTCACTACAACAACAAATAAATTCAATCACTACAACAATGATTTTGTTCACTGGATTTTTCAACAATAGTTGTGCATTGGGTAGAGAATTGTTGTTCTATGAGAGGATGATGTTGGTGCCGAAATTGTTGTTGTTGTAGAAATTACGAGTTTTCTTTTTAATGGGTTATTTCATGAGAATTGAAAGGATTTATGGGTTTTTTGTATGAGAGGATGATGAGAAGATTTAAGTTGTTGTTGTTGTTGTTGTTGCAGAAATTAAGTTGTTGTTGTTTGTTGTTGCTATTTGATTTTGTTGTTGTTGTTGTATGAGAAGAATTATGGGTTACTTCATGATGTTGATGTCAAAATTGTTGTTGTTGCTGCTTGATTTTGTTGTTGCTGCCATAGATGTTCTTTTTATTTTCCAGAAATTGATGAAGGGGATGAAGGATTGAGATAGAGAAGATGATGGAAATAACTTCAGTTTTCAGCCAATTCTAAATAGACATGTGTACATGAGTTAACAGTTTTTTCAAAAATCTGACGGTAGGGATCAAAACAAATAACGGGGCTATAATTAAGGGACTCAAACGGAGCTTTCATCATTTAAAGGACCAATCCGATACCAACAATATAGTTAAGGGACCAAAAAAGCATTTTAGCCTAAACTTAAACATGTGGGGTAGGTATCAATGTCAATCAATGATCAAAATAACCACAAACAACAACATATTTAGATATAAAGCAAAACTACAATTAAACAAAAACAAAATAACAACAAAGAGTAGATTATATTATAGTGAAAAATATACTCCATATCATGATAAGGTGCCCATAATAGTTAGTTGGTTGTTGCATTAAAAAAATAAGTAGTTGGTGGTTAAACCTTAAGGAATTGAAACTGAAAATTCAATTCCACCTTCAATATAGTTATTAGTTTAATAAATGTGTAATGTTGAAGTTTTAACCATTTTTGTTTAAACATTAAAATAGTCCTTCATTTATTTATTTTTTGTTTGTTTTTTAATGAAAAATGTTACTAATTAGCTGTTAGTTTAATATTTAATTTTAGTCCGAGTTTGAATTAAGGACATTTATCTTCTTATCCCTTAATTCAAATCAATTAAGTTATCCAACCCCTCGTATATTTTCTTTTTTCACTCAAATTTGTGAATTGATGAATGTTTGGACAAATTATTTTTAAAATAAAGATGACAAAATATGGTGAGATGATGAAATTTATTATATTTCTAAGTGTAAAATATGGGGATGGGTTTGAAATGAGATCTTTTTATTATGAAATATTCCCTCCGATATCAAATGTAAGAAACAAAACAAACAAAAAAATGTTCTCTAAAAAAAATGTAATCTCAAATGTAAGCAAAAGTATAATTAAATCATCCTATTAAATGTCACTATTTCAATTTTACCCATATTAATTTATATTCAATTTGTTTCACATTTCTATGTTGAGTTCAAAAATTACATTCGTAACTTAAATGTATAATTTCAAAGGCAATGACAAAATTGAAAAGGTATAATTTTATATCATAACTTAAATGTAGTCCATCTGCTTTCTTAATAGATGATTTTTTGTTATTTCTTACATTCAAGACCGAATGGAGTATGATCTTTTGAAAATAGTTAGGATTTGATTTATACACACCATGGGTTTAAAGAGTTTTTATAGTATCGAATTTGAACTTGAAATCATCTTCAAATTGGCCCCTCGATACATTGAAATCATTTATATTAGTCATAGATGTTCTTAAGAGGGACGAGTCAAACTCAATTGTGACGGATCTTGCAAAGAAAATGGAAATCATGTGGGTTGTGGCGGTCATCTGCAGGATAGGTACTTGTGATGCTCTTAATTTAGAATTATGAGGTATGAACATAGTTTTGAACTGACTTCAAATTGCTCATTGACATTGTTACAAATAAGTACAAGATTTATGTGACTATCCATTCGTTGATTCGGCATATTCAAAATTTCTTGAATCGTATTTAACGCACTCAAGTTCGTCATACTTAGCTAGAAGAAAATAGATGCGTTGATTGACTTACTAGTTTTAGTCTTACCTTAAATTTTAGAATTTAATTGTATTGGAGACCCTTTATAGTGAGCTTAATAGTCTCCTTTTTATGACATTTTCACCCTCTTTTTGTACAAAAAAAAAAAAAAAATTAGAATTTTGACATTATCAATCGATTATATATGCACCAGCTCAATTAGAGAGAGAGAACTCATCTTTATTTTGTCCCTCGACCTACCTTTCACCTTGAAATAAATTAGCGAATGTGATGCAGGTAATGGGGCACTGCACGAGCCATGACCATTTATTTCATCAAACCCCCATGATTTAGATATATCCCACAAATTAGTAACATGCAGCCATAAAGGGCTTCTTTGTAGTTTGGTTGAAAACTCAAGGGCGATTCGGTGACGGTATAAGCTGTTTCCACTATAGCATTGTTTAGAAAGAACGTAAATTGAATTAAATATGTCAAAACAATTTTGAATCAAGGAAAACAGCTAACTTTTTTGGGTTGGAGAAATAGAGATAAGATAAAAATGATTTCCTACTTAATTGTGTCGTTATTGTTAGTTTAATGTAACGATCCTTAGGACTTTCTTCATAACCAACATTAATTTGATGAGATTAGAGAATATGGATCCTCATTTTCCTCTAGCCATTGTCCACATGTTAGTTTTTGTGCTTAAGTGATCATTTTACATACATGTCACGTATTCATTTCATTTTTTATTTTAATGTTTAATAAATATTTATTCAGTTCAACACAACAAATCTTAAAAAGTCATTTCAATTTTAATATTGAATTCATGCATTAGTTTTTAGGAAATACCATTTCCCACGAATATCAATCCATAATAAACACGAATTACACAAGTAATAGCCGTGTTTTCCACCAAACACTAGCTTTTTCTTGTATTAAAAAAAGATGACGTGTTAAGGGAAAAACCATGCAAGAATTTCTCGTCACGTCATCCTTGAACCCATCCAATCAAATAATTTCATTTCAATTAATTAATAAAATAAAAAATGAAATACAACACGTTCCATTAAAATTGGGAAATAGTTTTCTTCCCTCAAAATGTGTTTCCTTCCCCCAAAATCCTAGTTCCTAAGGTGCAGTTCTCTTGTCCATCTCTTTCATTATACCAATAATAATTCCAGTTTCATTATTTAGATATATCCCACAAATTACAATGCATGTTTGAACAGTTTCTTGGGTGATGCTCAATAAGAAAAACAGATAACAAACATGTTTCAGTTTGGAGAATGCAGTTTCATGGACAAAGAGAGTTTTGAAAGGGAGGTTGAATTTTTAGCATGCAAGGATGAAATTTTATTTTTTAGCATGCAAGGATGAAATTTTATTTGTTTCTCAAGTTAAAGAAACAAAGCAATGATCATAATTGTTGTGTCAAGCAAGGCTGCAGAAATAAAACGGCACAATGGAATGCGAGGGAAGAAAACTGCATTTCAATTTTAATAGATTGTGTTGTATTTTTCCGGATAACCCATTTCAATTATTTATTTTATTAATTAATTGAAATGAAATTATTTGATTGGACGAGCTCAAAGATGACGTGTTAAGAGAAAGACCATGCAAGAATTTCTCTTGTGGTTTTTCGTTTGTTTTGTTTTTGTAGTAAATAGCATTGCTCTTAATTATACAAGTCTTGCTTTTCTCAATAGATCCTTCTTCTTTCTTCTTAGACATTTGATTTTGGTTTGATAGTGTTGTTCTTATTTTCTAATGAAACTCTGTGTTCTTGTGGTAATGTGTGGAAAAGGAATGCCTCATCACAAACTTCTCAGTATAATTAAATAGAACTGTTTTGTTGACAGTTCTGATACTGGCTTTAGTGCTTAACCAAGTACAAATGTAGAAAACAGTCCTCTTTCAAACACTTTTTTGGTTAAATACAAGTACAATTACTAAACATTTGATTTGAAGTTGAACCCTTTCCGTAGGTTGGTACCCACCCCACCTTGCGACTGCTATGTGCACTATTCTTCGTCTTGTCCCTATTTGCGGACAACAACGGTGACTTTATCAATGCCCCACCGTCGTCAATTTGACCTTATAGAGTTATCCCAAAAAAATATTGACCCTCTAGAATTCTATCAATAAAATACTAGTAATATCAATTCTATCAAAATAAATTGAACTTCTAGAATATGTGATGGTTTTCAAAAATATAATTGTAATTATTCATTTTAAAACGTTCTTAAAAATAGACCTTCTAGTATTAGGATAAATGACTCAATTAAGAAGTTCTTGTGTTACACCTCATGTATAATTTATATTAGTTTAAGTTGATCTAGACTTACGTTTCTTAAGCAATGTCATGTGTTTGAGGATTATCGATGAAAAATTGTAGTTGAAAAATGAGATTTTATTAAAGGTGGTCATACATGTTCTCCAAAATACTATTTCACCTCCACATGTATAATTACACTGTCATGCTCTTTTAGCCATGTATTCTTCCACCCCACAATCAGATATATTGAACCCAACATTTAGGAGAGTCATATTCAAGCACACGAGTCATCTTTTTAATAAGGTTTCATCTATTCGTTCTACAAGATTGGGTTTTATTGATGACATAGAGTCTGATACTAAATCAACAAGTATATTTCCTTAGCAAAAAAAACATATTTTTTTAGAACACTTTATCAAATATCCAATGTATTCTAAAATTCAAGCTTTTATTTTATTAATGGCTCATTTTTATTATTAGAGTCAGGCTTCCAAGTTGATTGGGATAAACGTGATTTTGACAAGTGTCGGATATCAACGTGTATCTAACACGAAACACTTATAATTCGATGAGTGTTCGTCCTACGCAACTCTCGAGTAATGAATAAAGTTGCTCCTCTATTTTATAGAGTTTCTTTTTCCTATCCTTCTCACCTTATTCAGATTATGAAATTTAAGATGTGTAGATTTGGAAAGTTATTTTCTACATGTTTTTACTATGTTAGAATTGTAAAATAAAAAATATTGTAGGACACACAAAAAACCCAGAATAAATTGACAAAAGAAAATCTCTTTGGTTTTATATGTTCAAAAACAACAGGGTGGTCCAATGAAAACATCCAACACAAACCAACTTAATGAAGATTGTTCAATTATTTCCTCTAAAAAAAGATTGTTCAATTATTTAATTCCAATAAAAAAAATATTTATTTCCAAAAAAAAAAGGTAAAAAAAAATTTGAATCTTGACCAAGAAGTAATAGAAGTTTAAGCAAAAGGATGGTATAAAAACGTAACAAAGAAAAACATAAGGAATTCTAAAATCATCACTGAAACCCTAGACAAGTTTCACCATCGTCTTTCTCCAAAATAATCAACTTCAATCTTTCTTCAATTTATCCAAGTCACCTTTTTTTTTATATCTTTTCAATTTTCACTCACCGAAGCTTCATTCAACTTCTGAATTAGCGGTTCCTTAAATTTTCACGTCTTTGCAAAACCCTAATTTCATGGATTTGAAACCCTACAAAGTTTAACCTAAACCCTGAAATTCACAATGAAAAGGAAGAAATCATCACAACAACCGGTTTCAGCAACACATTCAGATTTACCTGATGAGTTCTGGGAATCTATCTTCAAATTTGTCATCAACAACAAGGACGAAAACAACAACAGTCACAACTTGAATTCTCTCTCCGTCGTCTCCAAACAGTTTCTCTCCATTAGCTACGGTCTCCGATTCTCACTCAATATCTACGATCCAACACAACTAAGTCGTCTCCTCAAAAGATGTACCAGCTCGATATATATATAAATACATACATATAGAGTCAGGATCCGTTGACACCAGATGTGAAAAAACTTACACCAAATCAAACAAAGAGAGAGACACATGATTTCATCTTCTCTCCCTGTTGAATCAGATGCCGCTTACTTCTGAATTCCCCCTATTTCTTCGATTCTACCCTCTCCTTGATTACATCAATTGTTATTAATTAGATTTTTCCATAAGAAGGTAGCGACAAGGAGGATTTCGGATGGATCTCTGGAAACTTGAAGTTGGAATTTAACAAATCAAGTCACCGACAATGTTATTATTTCATAAGCCCCAATTATATCCTACACAACTCAATTGATCGATAAATACAGGCAATCGGAGAGACAAAATAAAAGATTCATGAGATATAGTTATCAATATGTTTGTAAATCTGGAATATGGAATATTGTATGTAGTTAGATTAAATTATTTACAATTTCTCATCCTTCACCCAAAGACGTGCTTCATATGAGAAAGGGGACGAACCATAGCGAGTGCTGTTGTTTGCATGTCAGCGGCCAATACTTTCAAGAAAGAAAGGTAATCATGTGGAATTCATAAAAATAGATCTGATGTTGCTTATTTGTGAAATGTTTTTAACCATAAGATTCATCTAATTAAATGGTTGAGATTTGTTACATCTCTTTTATATATATATATATATATATATATATATATATATATATAAAATTGAATTAAAAAAGAGTTCTATTTATCCATTCCATATTTGCATGAGTGAATTCACAAAAATAAAAAGAAAAGACTGCATGAGTGAGCGTAGCTATCATAGTAATATATTAGTCCCACATCGACCATTTTATTGAACAACAAAGAGCAAGATGGCTATAAAAGAGCAGCTAGAAAGAGTATTTAATATGTTGTGGGAATTGATCAATTGGGTAATGATTAGTTCATAGTGCTGCATTTATTTAAGTGGCTTTAAGATCGTTTGACTTTATTTTTTTGTTCATTTGAGGATTTTTTTTAATTTTTTTGTCTTTTCTTTTGTTTGATTTATGCTTATTGAGTCGAACCGAGTTTTTTTATTCGAGTTATCGAGTCGAGCCGAGTTTTTTTCGAGTTTGAATCGAATTGAGTTTGAGTTTTTTTTCTTTTTCTTTTATTTGATTTGAGCTATCTAGTCAAAAAAATTCGTGACAAACTTGAGTCGAGTTTTGAGCCGATTTAATTTTTATCGAGTCGAGTCGAGCTCAAACAAGTTCGACTCGATTCGATTCATATCCAGTCCTAATGTATACCCTCGATTAAAGTCTCTCTATTTGTGTAGTAATTCATGGTTAAGTGATGAAAACATCACAATGTTTGCATCAATTTTCCCTAATTTGCAGCTACTTGATTTGAGTTATTGCGATCGAATATCTAAAGTTATTTGTCAAGTTTTAAGGAGATGTTGTAATATTAGGCATTTGAACTTAGCCGAGTTTTAATTGGAATGAACTTTGTAGTTCCCAAACTAGAGGTGTTGAACTTGTCATTTACAAAAGTTAACGATAAAACACTCTTTGTGATCTCGAAGAACTGTCATGGGCTTTTGCAACTAATACTGAAACATTGTTAATGCCTTCTTGGCTAGTAATTTAAAAGTATGTAATGAAAGTTTGAACTATGTAAGTTTTTTTTTCTCGATTAGCGTGCAAACTCTAATTTTGCCATTTTGGAATGGTGATTTTGCGTTATGTAACTCTGGTTTTTATTCCGCCACTACTATACTATGGCAGACTTGATGTAATTCTGGTTTTTATTCAGCCAATACTATGGCAGACTTGATGTAGAATAATGCTGGTTTGATCAATAAATACTGGTTTGATCAAGTGTATAAAATTTTGGTTTGATCATGTCTATAAAAAAAATTGGTTTAACCAGGTCTAAAAGTTCTGGTTTGTTCATGTCTATAAAGTTCTGGTTTGTTCATGTCTAAAAAATTCTTTAGCAAGGGTTAAGGCCTCTTCTTTGCTCACAGCCCTTACAGAATCCTAAAAATAGATAAATAAACAATAACAAAAATTAGAGAAATGCATAAAGAGGGACAATACCAGCAATCTTGCAAAACCTCATATGATAAGATCCATTCCTAGGAGCCCTGGAAAGCTAAGGGAGGTATCATGATCTTAACCTCTGCTATTACAATGTGCATTTGTAAATGACATTTATGCTAATTGAGGTTTTAATAGTCAAATTCATCTATATCCACAAGGTTCTTAAATGGTTTGAAAGTATCCAGTGGAACTGTAAATCATTGGCTTAAGTCGGTTGCTTGGACAAAATGATGCCCCCTAAAGTGTATGCATGTAATAATTTGCATATTCACTGAATTGTCATTCATTTCAAAAGCAAATTCTACATGGATGCAATGGAAGTGTGTTAATATATCAAGCAGGCGACATATAAACAGGGCTCTAATTGCATTTAATCTGACTGGTTATACAAGGATCCAACATTCCAATAGATGCATCTGAATATCATGATGACAATAGCAGATAACTTAGAATGTTCGACTTTCTATGCACCTTACACTTAGGACTAGACATTTAGAGCGCGATCCAATAACATATGCCCCAAAACATCTTAGATAGACTCTAATACCATCTTAATAGACTCTAATACCATCTTAATATTTGGGTTTGTCTAACTCAACCATATAAAATTCACTTGTAAGGCGAGAATTGCATCTCACCTTCGAGTCTGATTATCCGTCTTCTGAAATGGAATTGCTTTAGTTCCTATAGTCAAGCTAAGGTTCTCACTCAGTCATAAGCTATCATCCAGTTGTCCCCCCTCCCCTTTGTTCTCTAGTGCTATAGCTTGTTCGCGAGATTCCTTCGCGATACCCCTTCATCACGTCTTCGGCAACCAAAAACCTAGCCTTGAAAGATTCTATCACTTCACCGGATGAATAGATTAACTCTCTTTTCAGTTTCAGTGAGGACAGTCCTTACTATCCTAGAATCGGTTCCTTTTCATATCCCGCTTTGAATCAACTACACTCACTGTGGTTAGCATATCTGGCTTTTGTCCTGCTTCAGTATCTAATTTTACCTGCCTGTCATGACAAGCTAATACTAACTCTGGGTGATTACTGCTTCCTTTTTATTGATTAATTAGCCTATTATTTTACATATAAATTTTGTTTATACGTCATTTTTATTGTATCTGGTGGAGAAGTTCCCAACCAATGTATGATGCAAGTAAACCAGCCTTTTCAAGTGTCAGCTCAATCGACTGGCTCATTTCTTATTGCTAATTTGAACACGTTATCATTCATATGAGTTGAAAACACTACTATTTGAATCTTGTGCATTATTAGCCCCTTATTCTTTTCATGCAGCATTCAAATGCCGACATGAAATTAAAATAAATGATTAATCAAATAATACTTTAACATTTTGCACGTGTGTAAGGAGTACTACATACCTATATCTATAACTATTCAAACCAGAAGAAAATAAACTATCTTCCTCACAGTTGAAAGCCTGAAATATAATCATAATTAATTATGATGAAACTTGATTCACTATGATGATTGATGAATCTCGGTTCATTCTGATGAATCAGAAAATTAGTGATGTACCATGCACACTTTTTTCTTGTGTCCACTTTCTATTGCCAATCATACTTGTCTTATCATGTAATTTTTGACTTGAATACTGAATTATTTTGTGTTCATATATGATATATTAGCTTAATTTTTGTTATGTATTCTTTTTAGTTAACAATGCTATGATTTTATTGGTAAATACTAAGATTCCCAATAAGATTTGTTTCACGATTTGAAAAATAAGTGTTCTTATTCACGAAGGTAAATTTACACGTAATAGTACAACGCCAGGAGAATCGCCAAAAGGAATACAAGATCTTCTATCGGTCCAATCAACATGTCGGAAAATAGCATCCGTCCAAATTACTATAACATTTTGAAATCAAGATCCTGCATCATTCATTTATTGTGGACAACCCTAACGTGAGTAGACGATGACATTAAACCCGACATAAATCTTGGACATGCAACTATAATGTTATAAGAGAGGAGTCTGGGGTTGGCAGCCACCAACCTTAAATGCTTGGAAATAGGATGTTGGGGGATCATCAAAAGGAAAACATGGTCAAGTTGTTGTTGGATGAGTGCTACGAGATAAATCTGGTCTAACGTTAGATCAATTAGAAGTTTCAATTGGCCATATCCACCATATGTTTTCCTAAATTGATAAAATTGGTGAATACTTCGCACCAACAACTTAGTTAATTTCCCCCTAATCCTTATTATCATAATTGTTGGTTTGACCAACTCGAGAATGTATTCCTATTACTCTGAACTCAATATAAGCAAAATAATAATTGAATTTGTTGGTAAAAAATATAAGAAAATGTCAACTAATCTATCCATATTTAATGTTATTATTTAAAATACACCCTTAACTTAATTCTTAATATTGTATGGACGTGATCATTATAATAAGGAGGAATTGAATTTTCCATATTTACAGACAAGATGTAATTGGTTTAGGTGTGATTGAGATTTATTTTACTGCATAAATCCGAGTTTAAAATCTAGACTATTTGATCTAAAATAAACAACTGAGATCCATTACAGTGTAAAACTGATCGAAATTTCCAACAAAAGAAATCTATGTCCATAATTAGGGGTAGGTTGCATGTATTTATTTTTTACATGAAATCAAGAAAACTAAATCACTAAATTAGTGTCTAACTTTGCATAAAGTTCTCCTCAAACAAAAACAAAAAAATGAAAAAACTTCACCTTCAAAAAGGTCTGTAACATTATCAATATTTCAAAAATGTCCCTAACTCTATTAAATTATCAATGCTCTTTTTTCCATTGGGACTAAAATCCTTCAAAGAGAGAACTCAAAACATGCATTGGAGAATTTTGCAGAATTTAAAATAAATATCTAAAATTTCTTTTCTCTACTGTATTCACAAAAGTCGAAACAAATAGAATAGTACTAGTGAGTATTTTACTCTACCCTTTCCAAAAACACTCCCCGATTAGGTGAGGGATCCTCCACCCTTTCTCATCCTCCCCTCTCCTCCAAAACTCTCCACTCGTATCCCCGTAAGTAACTTTCAAATAAAACCTTTAGGATGGTGTTTGGTGTTCCTTCACAAATTTTTTAAATTAAAAAAATTGAATTTTTTTTTCAATTAAAATGAAAACACATTAACTAAATGAAAGCACAACAAACCAACACCATCTAAACTTACGCTTCTGATTTTTTATAAAAGAGGGACACAAATTATCAAAAAAGAAAATCAAATTCAACAAGGTTTAAAACGTAATCAGGTAATTTTGGTAATAAAAAAAAAGTAATCAGGTAATTGTCAAAATAAATAAAGTAATCAGGTACAACAATAGAAATCACTGCAGCTTGTCTTTCCATGTCAAGTAATTGTAGGAATCAAGCTTATTGTTCAAGACAGCAGAGGTTGATACCTTTTCTACAATGACATTACCATCATGATCAATTCTATATGAGACATCAAGTCCCTCCAAAATGAGGTGATAAACTACTTCCATAGAATTTAGAGAATCCGGTTCTCTTTCATGAACAATAGCTGTTTCACCAAGGTGTTCATCATCTACATCAGAAGTATCACACAAAAGTTGATCTTTTTCTTTCTTCCTGAGAGCATCATGAGGCCTATTCCGCTGACTCAATGATCGAATATCCCATGATAGAACCTGCATTATTAAGCTTTGGAATTCACCCGGTGATGCATAGAGTGACTTCTTTTCCTAAAACAGTAAAACAAGAAGATTGAGAAAAAGAAAACTAACCAGATGTTTGATAACATACACTCATTTTAAAACATGACACAACAATTCAAGTCTTTTCACAACAGGTGGGGCTGGCCAAATAGACCGAGTGATACTTACATGTACTGTTGAGAACTATATCTTCGGAGAGTTCATTAGTCATATTTATTAGTTTTACTGAGCATATTTTAGTCATTCTCTACCTTTATTTAATGGGCTTTCCAGCATCGGAGCAACTCTTCTAACTAGGAATTCTATTGGTGATTTAGTCTTCTTCTAATTCCTTACTCAAAAACTAATATTGGACTAGAAATATTGTAAGATTTATACAATACTATTAAGAATATTTAAAGAGCTCTGGAGCTAAAACAATAGTTTCAAATACAGTACGCTGCCGACTTGAATATAAGCAAGTGAAATCAGCACCAAATGATTAAGGTTTAACAAAAAGCAATTAAACCTATGAAATATGTACACCGGAAGGAAGTTATAGCCATGAAGAGTTCAATTACACAGTAAAGCCCAATGGGGTGCATGCATGTCTTCTGGTTTACTAACTAAAGTTTCAAACAAATAATTAATCAAAACTTGATTAATTTTAGTTCCTATAATTTAGGTTTTGTTCATTACAGTCCCTGATTTTTGAACTATTTAATTGAGACACTTAATTTATCAATCTTTTCAATGAGACACTTACTTTCAGGGCTTGCTTCGCTAATGTTCTGAATGCATCAATGAAAAAAAGACCCTTTTGGGGGTCAGGAGAAAGATGGATATGATGCAGAAACTCAATATGTCAAGCAAGACATTAACAACTTACTGCCATTATCCAGCAAATTTCAAGTGATGAAGTGAATTCCTCTGAAAAGCTGACAGAAGCTACTGAAAGTAAGTTATCCTCCTGAAGAAATAAAAGTATTTTTCTTAGAATGAGATAATCATTTTTTAACCTTCTACAAAGATGAGGAAGAAAATACAATACAACTCATTCATTTCTTTGTAGACTTTTGGTATGGGCCGTGTATAAAGATTTTAGAGTCAGGAAATCAGAATAATAAAGTTTCTGGAACTAGTGGCAAGTAATTATGATCAGTTACTTGATTATATTTCCTTCTTCGCATGTGGGATGATTATATTAGATATTCTGGTAAGAATTGCTTGATGTTAGCAATAATCATTGAAGAATCAAAATGATAAAATCTGTTTTTTATTATTATTTTTAAAAAAGAGCTTGCACATTCAGATATAGCTAAAAGATAATGGAGCATTACCTTAAGCCAATTTGGCACTGCAGCTTCTTGGATGCTGTCACAATATGGTACATAAGGCTTGACATCAAGAACCGGCTGTTGATGAGAATCAGTCAATAAGTATAAGTCCTCGTAAAGCATCATACTTTCAGATTCACAGAAAAAACATCCAATTCATAGTTAAAGCAAATAAACAATAACCAAAAAGGCACATGATTCCAGTACATTTAGCAGAAGCAGAGATTAGAAAATGGAGACTTACAGTTCCATCAACCAGGTCCACACCAGAAAGCAAAATCATATTTCCCTGGACAGCCTCTACCTATAGTACACAGTTAAACCAAACAAAAGTTACATTACACAGTCCATCATTTGAATTTTGGTTGATTCTGCGACAAAAAAGTTGAAACTCTAGGGACCGGTTGGAGAACGCAACAGAGATAACACAAAAAAATATTCACCGATGAAATTCATAGTAGCGGGACACAACTTCTTTGTGAGGATAAGGGGTTGATTTTTCTTTTGAGGAGACATAGTTAGTTTACAAAACATTGGTTTAATGGTTTATATATATTATTTCTAATTTCTAAAGGGTTGTCTCAAAACATCATAATTCTATGTTGGATGTGATTAACACATGCATTTCACAATAAAAAGTATTTGATAGTTTATTGATAACTGTATAACAATAATTTATACTAACCCGTACTTTCTGTAGGGGGAGAGAGTTTAATTAATGCATATAACTATCATAAACCTTGAAACTAAAATTACTTACTTAAAAAGTACTGGATTGCATCTTTCAGGAAATAAAATGAAACCTATAGTTCGTAACAATCTAGCCCTGCTAAGAGATAATAGCATAGCACTCTAGGGAGAATAAAGGATAAAGTGATATTTTCTGAAACATTAAAGGCATGTTTGCCTTTAAACACTTCTAAGGTTCGATTTTGCTTTCATCATGCCACAGATGGAAGATTACTGCATCGAATAACTGTGACAGAGAGAAGATGGATGGCTAACTAGGGAGAGTGTATTTAAAAATGTGTAAAATGCATTCTTTGATGCTTAGTATTTTCAATGAAACTGAAAACAGGAACCAATGGAAGTAAGCATGGCCTAAGTTATTTGTAGTTCGTTGATTTCAATGTTGTCAATCGTAGTTTGCGGAAAATAGTGGTTTGTTCAAATTCCACTATGCTACAGTGCTATAGTGTCGCCATAGCCGCTATTTGACAACACTTTGTACTAAATAGCAGATTGTGGAACAATAGCGGGTTGTTCAAATTACTGGTAAGTCTCAAAAATGAATAATATGAATTGAAACAGAGTGATACATATCACAAGCTGTACAAAAATACTGTCCCTTCTGAGGGCATATCAGACCACGAGGCCAACATGTGTGTTTACCTTTGCAACTGTGAGTCCAATGGGGCATGGACGATGTGGAGATCTCGTACCAAACACTCCCATTTTTCCACCTTTAAGTCTTGGGACCCTCACCTATAAACCCACTGATCCATAAGTAAAAATTACTAGTAAACAAATATCAATTAACAACGGAGTCACACTCACTCACACACCTTTGCTTTGAACCCTGATTGAGATGGATGCTTCCACAGCTTTTCAAGATCCGTATTTAAATGAAACACATATATAATCCAGCAATGAGAATATTCTGCTAAACCCTCAAGCGATGCTGGAGGAACACGAGATGTATTGAAAACCAAACATGCTCTGGCAAGAGGTACAAGTAATGGTTGCCTTGGCGTTCCATTCCTACACTAATATGAAACAAAGGTTCGTGATCATGAATCAAAGGTACAAGTGACACAGTGTTACCAAGGACCAAAATGATAATTAATTTACTGGTTTTAATTATGAAATTTGATAAAATCAATGATGAATAAACATTGAACCTGGTAGAGAAGCAAGAGTGAATGGTACCAATAGGAACCATAGGATAGTAAGTGAGGTTATGGTTTTGGGATTGATTAGGTTGAGTTAGTTGTTTTCTCAACAACTGCAAACATTCGGATTATTAATCAGTAGCACAAAAAATAAGATTAAGAAGTAAGGAAGGAAGGAAGGAAGGAAGGAAGAGACCTGTTGAGCCCTGATTCGGCCTTGTCTTTCGGAGGCGCATTTATCGGAGCAAGACTTGAGAGAAGACTCTAACTCATGAATTTTGGATTTGAGAACGTTACATTTACGCTTGAATATGTAAGCTGCTGCAAAGTTGAATAGCATGTGAGTTAGTTAGTGAGGTTGAAGAAAGAAATTAAGTATAAAAGAAGAGAAGTGTGGATAGTTAGTTACCGGAGATGGAGATGGAGATGGCTGCGGAGAGTGTTGTTAATGTAATGGTCGTCACTGCCAACCATCTTGCTTCTGAAATCATGTTAGTGTTACTGCGCATCGATATCTCGGCTTCGCCTTAAATTCAACTTCAATAGGACTTACACCAAAAGTTTTTAAGTTATTAAAGGAGTAAAATAGTCATTTAGTCCCCAACTCAAGTGCAATGGGATAGTTGAAAGCCAACCTCAACATGTTGAACCATTGTAAGAGGGTGTTAAAAATGATAGAAAAATGAGGTGGAGGAAAGATGTGATAAAGCAAATCAACACGTTGATTTCTGACCTGACCAGGCCACGTGGCGCGTTGCCATTTGCTGAAGCTGGCGTGTGAGATGCACGCGCCGACAGGGAGCGTGAGTTGACAGAACACGCGGAGAGAGAAAGACAATTGGATAAAGATGGGACATTTGACAGACCCTTATTGCTGTCTAGATTTTTATCATTTTAATAATTTAAACTCAATTATTTCATTGCAAATAATTTTTTTTTACTCTATAAATAGAAACTTTGATCATTTGATTTAGACACAGAAAAAAAAAACTCAAATTTTTCACTATCTTAATCTTATTATTAGCTTTCTATTATCTTCTCTTTTGAAGTTTTAATCTTTTTTTAGTGAAATGGATCACAATAATAATAATTTCAATACCCAACAATTATCAACATCTAAATCAATTTTCCAACCAACGTCCTCAAAACATGCCTAATTTTGGTTTTGCACCAAATTTCAACAAGTCATCCTCTATTCCAAACTTTAATCCATATTATTGATCTATGATGGGATATCCATCTCAAACACCCCATTTAATGGTTTTATGCCAATGGTGAATGAAAATTTTCAAGAGTGTTGGTGCACCTGAATTCCCTAAATTTTCAACACAAATAAATCGTGGTGGAATGACAAGAGCTAATGAAGTCACTCCAAATCCATAGGATTCAACTCCTAAAAGTGAACCCGATAAGTTATTTGCAAAACATCAGGAGGGATGTCGGAAGAACATTGAACGTGCATTTGGAGTACTTCAAGTTCGATTTAAAATTATATGTGAACCAGCTCGCTTGTGGGACATAGCCGATTTGGGTATCATCATGAGGTCATGCATCATATTACATAATATGATTTTTGAGGATGAACGAGATACATATGCTCAACGTTGGACCGATTTTGAGCAACCTGGGGGAAGTGGATCTAGCACACCGCAACCATACTCGATCGAGGTTTTACCCGCTTTTGCAAATCATGTGCGTGCTAGATCTGAATTGCGTGATCCAAGGTTTCATCGCGAATCGCAAACAGATCTAGTAAAACATATATGAACAAAGTTTGGAATGATTCATGATTGAAGGTGATCTGTATCGTACTAAATAAATTACTTGTGTGTTGTGTGCTTAGTTTGTTGTCTTGCATTTTAAGTTATTTATGTGCCGCGTGCTTAGTTTGTTGTATTGCATTTTAAATTATTTGTGTGTCGCGTGCTTAGTTTGTTGTATTGCATTTTAAGTTAAGAAAATAAAAATAAATTATTTTACAAAATTTTGTTTTTCCAAAAAAACTAAAAAAAAAAATTAAGTGTTTATTATTTTAATTTAATTATAACTGATAATTGTAATTTTATGTAATAAAAAAAACAAAAATATAAAATTAAATAAGAATGTGAAATAAAAAGTGGTGGGGTAGAGTGTTGAAAGAAAAAATCATTGGAGAGGGTAAAAGTTGAATGAGTGTTGAATAAGAAAGAGAAAATGATGCAGAGTGTTGAGAATTGAAAAAGTGGGTGTTGAGTGTTGATAAATGGTTTTAACCATTGTATATGGTCTTACAAGGTAGTCTTTGAATGTACTTTTTGGTCTAACGTTAAAAAAAATTGTTGATTGATGAGATGGCAAATGTTTTAAGCCGACAAGGTACTTGAGGTGTCACGGAGCCTAAAGTGGAAAGTAGAAAATGATCACTTTGGTCCATGAACTTAAAATCAATATCCCCAACTTGAATCTCAAATCCCTAAATCCCAAATTCATTCCTCAAATCCCTAAATCTCATTTAATCCCCTCTTTTGTTCAAAATCAAATCTTTCATTAAACATCAAAATTGAATCACATGATGGATGCTGCAGCAAACTCGTCCTAACGAAGTGTTGCTCATTAGTAAGAACTTGGTCATCTTCCTATATGAAATTGTCTCGAGCATATAGAATAAACAAACAAAAACTATTAAAATGGTCATTAAGGTCATTAACTATGATACTTACTATCAATTAGGACACTGACAATAAACACTTACGGGCAAAAAGTGGCAGCATCAGAGGCACATATAAAAATAATCACTACTATAAAAAGTGCGTACAATTTGCAGCATTGATTAGCATTCTTCATTCTTGCATATAGCTCCTAACATTTGTTTGATTTTTCAACCATTTTATATCTCTTCCATGGTATACCATGTAGTTCCTCGTGGCTTCTTTGAATATATCCAAAAGTTTCAAATTTCACCTCTAGCTCCAAGTGAACCTCACAAACATTGCATTTGAATTAAACAGAGGGAATACTTGTCTTCCATTTCCATCACATTCATCATTGGTACTAATAGGGCTCCTAAGCTCTTCATAACGGTAACTGTCATTGTAGTTAGGAAAATCATTCTCAGCAACATTAATACCCATGGTTTGTGAAGGACCTTAGCGATAGTAATTGTTCATTGTCAGAGACCTAACTGATAGTAAGTATGCATTGTTAGGGACCTTAATGACTATTTTAATGGTTTATGTTTGTTTATTCTATATGCTCGGGACAACTTCACTGAGGAAGATGAGCAGTTCTTGACGAATGAGCAACACTTCGTTATGACGAGTTTGCACCAACACCCATCATCACGTGATTCGATTTTGGTGTTTAATGGAAGATTTGATTTTGAACAAGAGAGTAAATCCGATGAGATTTAGTTACTTGGGGATTAAATTCAGGGTTTAGGGAATTAAGGATTTGAGATTTAATTTGGGGATATTGATTTTTGGTTCAGGGTCAAAGTGATCATATTCTACTTTCACTTTAGTCCCTATTTTCTACTTCCATACCGCCACTTGAAATTCGAATAAGACCTTGATAGCATAGCGTTTCAGCTTAAATGTGGTCTCTATTTCCCTTCTTCTGAAGTTTTCTATGTTGGTTCGCTTAAAACAGAGACCGAAATTGAAATAGAACCATCACATCATGCTCGTTTTATGTCTCAACTATTATTTGAACAGTTTCGTTGTGTTCCAACTTTTTTGTCTTTAGATACTGACAACCATTACTATCATGGTTTTTGCAAGCACTACCTTTGCCTTTATTACCTCTCTCAAAAGGTCAAAGTACACATTTTGATCATTCTCACCGGAACGCAAACGAAAAAGCCAACAATATCTTCGTTGACAAGGTTTTTGAGGTTCTTAACCCTAACTTGGACTATATTTCGATTCACGATTATCATTTAATGATGTTACCAATTTACTTGAGGAAACGTTTTCTGACAAGCCGCAGGTGTACGACTATGTCGGTTTTAGTATAAAAAGTATCGTATCTACGTAGACCAATTTAATAAGTACCGCTTCTTGTTGTTTCTATGTTTGTCCAAGGCAAAATTCAAAATAGTTGGGTTTAGTGCGTAAAATAAATATTGATTTTTATTAATTAATTGACAGGTAGAGACCAAAACGACGGTTTCCGTCGATCTCCGTCACTCGAGTAATTTTGTGCTAATTAAATAGTAACGAGAAAAATAAAACTTTTGTAGAAAATATTGAACAAGAGACATCATTTTCCTTTCACAATACGTCGTCACAATTTTTAGATGCGTAGCTCCCTACTTTCGTAGTCCCTATTTGTTGGAATTTTTAGACGCGTAGCTCCCTACTTTAGGGTTTAGGGAGTAGTGTACAGTTACAGGCTTAAAAATTCCATTTTATTAATTCAATAAATTCTTAAGTAAAAGAAAAGAAATAATTTTGCTTTAACCTTTTCAATTAAAAATCTGATTTTTTTTTGTTTTAAGTTGGATGTCGTTTTTGCTCTATCGATGTGTAAACGATATCTCATTGTCTCTACTTTCATAGTAGACTTTTTAAATAGCAAAACATAATTTTTTAAAACAAATATTTAAATTCTCGTTACAATAAAAGAGACGCGCAAGTCAATTTCGTCGATATTGTCCTTCGTTTTGGACTCAAATACATGATTAAATCATTCTCAATACATGCCTTTGACAAATTCATGCTAAAAAAGTAAAGAATAAAACATGTTTAAGTGATGGTCACTTTAATTAAGGAGAATAGCTAGCAATTACAACTAAAAGAAATTGAAAGGAAATAGACCACGCAGCAGCAGCAAACAATATGACCCACAATCACAATTCTCAATTGAAATTACAATTGTGCAGCCACAAGAAAAGATTGGAATATACATATATGAAAAATGCTGAATCTCGCGAGAGCAACATTCCCGAAATTGTCCCGAATGACGTCACCAGCAATTTTGGGTTTATCTCTCCAAAGAAAACGAACATCTAAGACTGTTTGTTTCTCTCTTTTTGTTTACTTTTCTCATTTCCCTTCACTGATTTCCTCTTCGTCGGTTCATCAGATACAAATTCTTCTTCCACGAATATTTTTCATTCCCTTCATTGATTTCCTTTTCATGTGAAGATACCGACCCTTCTTCTATTAATGTAATAAATTAACAAAAAAAAACTTATGTAAATCGACTAATAAAGATAAACAAGTGATATAGGACTAAGCTGCTTCAAGATTTAAATAGAAATCTGGTTAATTCATATCTGTTTCAATGTCAAATTTCAAAATAATAATTGATTTAAGCATAAAGTTAGTTTGATAACGTGAGGAGAGATGTCTATAAGCCAGTTTATGAAGTGAATTTAATTTGGATTTGATATTGTTTTGAAGGCAAAAGTCAGAGAGAATATAACAAAGCTTTTAAGATAGGAACCCATTCCTGAAGTTTGCCAACCGTTCTTTTATTGTGCCATAGGGAATATCTAACGGTGCATAGTTTTCGGGAAGCATTCGTGAAATTGATGTCGCGGTATATAGCATCACTAATATTTATATTTAGCATACGACCGAACAACGTCCCCATTCAACTGTAGTTAAAAAGATACGTGTAGCAGCTACCTAACAATGACAATGGAATATAACAAGAGCTGGAAAATAAATATGAAACTACGTTTTGGATTATAAAATTTGACAATGGTTCAAAGATCCTTTGCAACTGAATATTTTGTGGGCTCTTATATTGTAATTCCTGAAACACATCAACCACTAATCGTGTAAAACACAATAATTGACTCTAAAATTGATAATAGTTAAACTATTAAGACATTGTATTTTTGTGTATTTTCCTAAAGTTAAAATCGGTTTTTTTTTTCTTTTCTTCACAACACTTTTTCACCATTTGCAATTTGCCAAACAATGCTGTTGGTGAAGAGATTCTTGGGCTTTGTTGAATTGTGACTTGGTTAGTATGCTAGAGAGTTTTTGTCATGTTACAATAGGAGGATTTTAGTTTTGGACCGTGAGTGTAAAAGAGATTATATTGGTGTTGATTCCTTTGATAGAAATGTTACTGTCAAAATTATTCCTATGTGGATCGACACATATAATCTTGAATGGGTTTAATCGTTGATAAAGTAAAGTGGGTGAAGGAATTGGATGAAATTTTGGAAGAGAAGGTTGTGATTTTGGGGGTTGATGAAGTATATTTGTTCAAATGTACTAGGTTGAAGTTTTTGGCATTGGAAAAGCTTTTTAAAGATATTTCAGATTTGGTGTTGGTTCAGATTTTGAATCCAACGAGAGTAGTGGAGAAAACATTCTGGATGTGAAGCTTGAAATTGAAGATATTTCTAAACAGATTAATGCAGAATATGGTGATGAGCAATATGAGTATAGGCCAATTGTTTGCATATGGTCTGGTTTCTAGTCCAGAGAAGGTTGCATACTATGTTATACCAAAATGTTGTATTGTGAATGTTGTTAGGGATGAGATGAATTTGATTCCTTATAGGTACATCGTTTGTAGCCAATGAACTGTATTGGACAAAGCACTTGAGAGACCAAATAGAATTATGTTGAAGCAGTACATGTAATAGAGCAGTACAGGTTATAGAAGGAAAAGCTTCTATTGTGGAACCGTATGTTTAGTGTGTAACTAATTTTAATAGTTTGATTAGATTTGAAACAGGGTAAATTGGTAACCTTGCAGGTATATTTCATTAATTAGTAGTTAGTTGATTTCGTAAAAGATTTCATAAAAATTGAGGAATAAAACTGTCGAAAAAAATCTGAATTTTTTCTAAATTTAAAATTTTCGAAAAAAAAATCATTAGTTAAGATTTAAAAATTTAAATAAAATATATATTTTTTGGACAAAACTTAAAAACAGTAGCTTATGTAATGTTTTTACTGTTCCCCTGTAATAACATGACAAGTGGATTAAAATTCTAGATCAGACTTGGGACCCTTGGTATCACGTTAGTCCTGTGTCTGGATCCTCTCCATTTCCTCTGAAAATGGGGATCGACATTTCCTTTTCTTGCGGAATGACACGTGGCATAAGTGGAAACCAATGGTTGAGATCTATTCTTCTTTTAAAACCAATTAAAATTATTAAATTATAAAAGAATATTAAACAAAATCAGTTGAGAAATTTGCGGGGGAACACTTGTTTCATGCCTTTCATGAATTAAAATTATTCTTTCTGTAAACATGCCTTTCATGAATTTCTTCATGTCACATGAGTTAGTGATGGTTGTAGGACACTTGTTTTTAAAGCATAACAACACAGTTTGAATTTCTTCGTGAATTATATGCTTAATAATCATGTCAAATGAGTTTGTGATGGTATCCAATTCAACACAGAGGTGAGACCCTCAACGGTAAGCATCTAAAGGAGGAGAGATTATGGTTAGATGTGGTGGATTGATAGAAAGGAACAAATGTGAAGGATATTGAAAGAGGTTTTGTCACTTGCAGTTTGCCCGTCAATTTGGCAACTGATTTTGTTTAATATAAATTGAATTCTTTTATTATTTAATAATTTTAATTTGTTTTAAAGAAATAATATATCTCAACCGCTGGTTTTCACTTATGCCACATGTCGTTCCGCAAGGAAAGGAAATGTCGATCCCCATTTTCAGAGAAAATGGTGAGGATCCGGACGCGTTAGTCCTTGTTTCGGCTCCGTTAACCTTCTGTGACACGACATTCGCAACGACCACCGCTCTGTTAGAGCTAACCACCAATGGCCGCCACCCTCACTTTCAATACTTGGTATGTTGTTGTTGTTATTATTATATTCTAACAGCATTAGAGGCACTTGTGTGCTCTTTAGGCTTGTTGTGGCTGATGAATCCTTCCCCATCCAATATGTATTTTATATGACGATTTCGATTTCCGAAAGATAGATTATGGAACAAAAGCTGATAATTATAAAACATGTCTTCGAGAGGCCATTAGAAAGCGGGCAAAGAACACTGATAATATACTCTGGAAGCTCATCAAATGAGAAGAAGGAATATAAGATATCAAGATCTTAAAGTATAGTATTCATGGACCACCAACAAACCTAGACAAAGTGACCTTCTTATCAAAGAACACCGATAATTTTGGTTTGTTTTGTTTAATGAGAGTTTTATCAGGAACGTCAAACTCATGCAGAAGTTAACGATGGTTAACGTGATAACAAGGGTTTGAGTCTGACGTGGAATTTTAATCCACCTGTCGTGTTATTACAGGGAAACAGTAAAAACAGGACATAAGGTATTGTTTCTAAGTTTTGTCCTTTTTTTTAGATTATATAATTGGAATTTATATCCATTTTTTTAAAAATTAAAATATTTTCTAGAATAATTTTTTTTTTGTAGAAAAAATTAAAAATCTTTTTTATTACGAAAATATTTGAATTTTGTTTTGATTTTGATTTTTTTTCTTTTGAAAATTAAATTTCATAATTTTTAAACATCTTCTTAATTTCGAAAAAGATAAGAACTTTTTTCTATTTTTTTAAATTTCGTAAAACAAATCTAAATGTTTTTTAATTTTTGAAAAAAATATCTGATTTTTTTAATTTTAAAAAATAATTTGAATTTTTTCAGATTTTTAAAAAAATTGAAAATTAATTTTCATATTTTTTTAAAAAAGATTTTTGTTTTTCAAATTTTATTTTATATTTTAATTTTTTTAATATAAATGACGTGTAAACTATTTTTTACGCGTGGCAAGCAAAAAAAATTAAAAAGAAAAAGAAAAAGCCATGTAAGTGTCACATCAGAGATTTTGCTGAGTCAATAGGCTTAGGGGGCAGTCGTGAAGAATCTTTATTTTACAAAGACAGAATCTATAAATAAAAGTAAAAATTATAGGGTGCAAAACCAAAAGTACCCTTTATAATAACAACGCACCTGCTAGTTTATACTTTTAGGCGATGTGGGACAAAAAAAAAAGTGCAATTTTGTACTTGCTTTGTTTCTTTCCTTTTGCTCTTCTTTTTGACACATTTTTTATTTCAAAATGATATTTATAACTTAAATATTGTCAACCACACAAATTAATTATAGGAATTTGATGATATATATATATATATATATATATATATATATATATATATATATATATATATATCGAGCTGACTCATGAATCAGACGAGTCGAACTATACATATCTCAAGTTCAACTCATTTGTTTAATAAGCTTAATTTTAAACTCAAGTTCGACTCATTTGGTTCATGAACCAAGTTCAACGAATTAATTATTGAATTGAGTCTCGAACTATTTTCGAGTTGGTTCGGTTCATTGTCAGCTCTATTGATTGATAAATGCATGTTTTCTTAATTAAGGAAAATATAAAAACACAATTAATATATCATTAATTTTAAATTAAAAATCAATTTTATATATCATTAATTTTAAGTTAAAAATCAATTTTATATATTGGATGAATCATGCATAATTGATTTTCTTTCATTCTCATGAATTAAACATGACTCTTAAAAGTCATGAATTTCAATCACAAATAATAACATCAACTACATGCATGAACCACCACTATATCTTTGATCATGTATTAAATACTACTATTTGAGTCTCAGATGTCATTTGAAAAAGAATAATATATATGTTAAAAATACAAATTGATTGTGAATTTTAACCATTTTACATTTATGAAACATGTATCTATTATGAATCTGTTTAGGATATCTTTTGAACTAGCAGAACACTACCTCTAAAATTTTCATTATCCTTCAAAAGTTTTTACAATGACAAGAACTTCAACCCAATACCTTTGAACAAATTCACGTCATCAACCCCCAAAATCACAACCTTCCTTTCATACTCTTCCTTCAAGAAGTTTTACCATATACCCTATGTTTGTACCTTCACTCCTACAAATCATACACAATTTCATTTTATCCCTTTTTTTCCTTTACCGTGCAATTTCTTTTTGTTTATAATCCAAATTTTTATTCTTTTGGAAATCCGAACACTTTGTGAAAAGTTTCCAAAATAATTTGAAGTTGCACCTATTACCTAATCCAGTTTTTTTCCTTCTCTCAATATTCTTTTCTTTCTCTTTGTAACTATTATTTTCTCACTACAACAACCTTAAACAAATTTTCAACCAACTCTCAACAACAAAATAAAAAACATTGACATAGTACAACAACTCTCTACAACATCTATAGGGAATCATGAACCCTACAAAAAGCGGGATCAACTCTACAACAACTCAAATTTCCCGATCACAGAAACATCATCAATGTTCCACGAATTTACCCGAATCGCACACAAACAACAAATGAACTCAGAGACAACAAAAACACTTTTTTTATCCCATCTTTTGCCAATTCTCTCTTTCTGTTCTTCTATAAACAAAGGTATGTTCTATCCTCACTTCATCTCTCTTCCTGTTCTTCTTACAAACAAAGTATCATTCATTTAAGATTTTTAAGTTTCAAGTGTAAGGTTCTTATACTTATTTGTTTCATCCAATTAATTATTTAATTTTCGTTTTTCATCTAAATCATATCCTATATTAAACTCCTGATTGGGTTATTCATTAAAATTGGATTGAATTGAATATTTTTCTGAAATTGAATATAAATATGTATTTTCGATGAAATGCACTATAGGTGTTTGACAAAATGATTGTGTAAAAAGTACTTACAATTTGAAGTAAAATTGGAGTGCATTTAGAGTTGTACTCATTTCATTCATTCCCTATATTCATTGATCATATTGTTGAAACAAAATTTGGAATGCAATATAATTGTTTGATTAAATGTTTGTTTATAAAGTTATGGAGTAGTTTTGCCAATGAATTTTGATTGAAATGCACTATAGTTGTTTGATTAAATGTTTGTTTATAAAGTTATGGAGTATATTTGGCAATGATCCATATTTTAACTCATATTTCATTCATATTCCTTAATATAACCTTCGTTTATAATTTACATCTATTTTGTTCTTATAATCACTCTACACATTTTGACATAAATTTTATTTTTATTGTTTAGGGCTGAACAATGTCTAGAGACTTTGAGTTCATTAACAATTTGAATAAGGGCAAATCTACTTGGAAAATTGCTGTAAGAATCATAGACAAGTGGATTGTGACATCAAAAAAAGGAGATCAACATATTGAACTCATTATGTAGGATTCTAAGGTCTATTATATACAATTTTGATTTTTTTAGTTTATTTTTCTTTTAATAGTCTGTTTTTTTTATTTTGTATATTCTTATGTTTACTTTCATAGAATATAATTATCATGTGTAATATCTTTTGATCAATTCCATTTAATATAGTTTTCATGTCATCATAGGGAGATCGTGTTCGCGCTCTTGCCTATAGTGATGATCTAAACCACTGGAAGGAAAATATCATAGAGCATCAAACATATACAATGTACAACTGTGCTGTGTTTGACAATAATGGTCCAAATAAATGTTGTGATCACCCATTCAAGATCCAACTCACTAGAGGTACAAAACTCATTGCTACCAATTACCAAGACATTCCTCAACATAGTTTTCGATTCAAATCTTTTGGTGAAATACTCAAAGGGAAAATTGATTTTGGATTATTATATGGTAAGTCATCAAAGTATGACCTCAAAATTTTAATTAGTTTATTTAAGAGTATCTTCTTCAAAATAGTTGTTGTTAGTTATTAATATAATACTATTTTCCATTTAGATGTTATTGGAGTTCTTCATGAAATTGGTAAAACACAATCTGGTGGATCAGGAAAGAAAGCATGTGCTAACATAGTCTTGACTGATGAGAGGTCTACTTAACAAACATAATTTGTTTACACGACATGTTCATTCTTTTATTCATTACTTCAAATTCTATGTATCTTAATATATAATTTATTTTTAATTGTCGTAGTGGAAATTTAGTTGATGTTACTTTATGGGAAGATTTCGCTACAAATTTTCTCAAATATATAAGCGATAGAAAACAGAAAGGTCCAATTGTCATCGTTCTAACTCATGCCATGTATAAACTAGCAGGTAGGGTCCAAAATGTCAAAGTCACTACATTACTACAATATATAATACATAAACTTCAATTAAATTTTTATTCTTTCTAACATGTAGACAATGGGAACCCAAATTTATCAAATGCATGGTCAGGATCAAAGCTTCTCATTGATTTACATCATCCACAGGTTGACAAGTTTATGAAAGGGTAATAATAAGATACTATATGTCTCATCTAATTATAAGTCTTTATTTATGTATGTTTCTCAGTCTTAACAATCTTGATTTTTTATTTTAAATGCCACACAGATTTGACCAAATTGATAAGTCTCATGCTGCAACACATGACTTTAGTCAAGTTTCAAGTTCATCCCACCAATCATCCAAAGAATCAATCTCAAATATGAACGAGGTTATGGCCATTGCCGACATCAAACATATGCATAAGGTTTGTTCATTATTTAATTTTCCTTTATTAATCATTAAAAATTCCCATTCATACCCAACAAGAATTTTAAGACTAAGAAATAAAATTCCCAATGTTAGGACACATACTTCAATACTGTGGGAACACCTACATAATTCAATTCAAACAAATATGGGTGGTATTACGAGGGGTGTAGTAAGTGCAACAAATCATCTAAGTCAAAAGGAATGAGTTATACATGTGGATGTGGAGAAAAAGTCGAAGCTGGAACAACATGGTCAGTCATGGTCCATATAAAAATAATCGTCTTTATTTGTTGTCACAATTTGATTATAACCCTTAAATATTGGTCAATAAATTCACAGGTACAAAGTTATTATCGGTGTGGAACATCAACAGCACAAATCTGAGTTTGTTTTTTGGGACTCAGTTTGCCTATCTATGGTTGGGATGACTGCTACTGATCTGAGGAAAACAATGATAGCGGTTAACTTAATTACAACAATCTTCCATTTTTTTGTTGCAAGTGAAAGACACTTTAAATATCTATAATTACAACATGTTTTCTTTTTATAATAGGTAGGTGAGGATGACCCTAAAATCTATCCAAAAAATCTCGACAAAATGTTGCATGAAGAACTTGCTTTCCGCGTTAAATATCAGTCTTACTATCATCAATGTTATGTTTTGAAAATATCTAAGGATCCTATTGTTATCCAGAACATTAAAGATCAAATCAAAGATGAGGTATGTCTCAATCAATCTACATTTCATGTACATATTTACATTAAATAAATATAATATTTTTTTCTTAAATTTATATTCTGTTCATTAATTATTTTCTCATTCATAACATATATTTTGTAGAACACATCTAAATTCAATGATGATAAGCATGATCTTGACAAAAATTCAAATCTACAAAGTCTAAATGACAAAGGGAAGTCAAATACTTCTAATGAACTAAATACTCCAACGGTATGAACTAAAACTATTATTACATGCTGAAACTAATTTTTTTATTAATTGATTATAATGTTTGTGTAATTGCTTTAAAACTCATGCTATTACTCTTTATTTTGTAGCAATCAGTCTCTGCATATGGTGAAACGGATCCAGATGCCACCACATCGGTTATTCCTGCAAAGCGTTTCTCCACTAATGTTGATACCAATTTGGAAGAACAGTTCATCACTCCACAAGCATCATCAACTAAGTACGCAAAACACATTAGGAGGAATGAAGATTATACAATTCTTTAAATGGTTCTACTCCATTTTTCTTGCCAATTATAATTTTTCCCCTTATGCTCTTAATATCTATGTTCATACCCTAACAAGTTTTTTTTCTTCATGTTCTCTATGTGGGTTGAAGAACGACATATCATGCTTATGAGGGTCCCCCTTCACTCTGTATTCGTTAGGTGGGTTTGATTTTTTTTGAAAATTAATTGTTGCCTCCTTTACATTGCCAATTCAGATTATCTAATTACACAGAAAGTTATTTTTTCCCAAAACTTTTACATTGCACACCATGTGTTTGATGAATTTATGTTGCCGCATTTATGTTTCATCTTATTATAATTTGCATATTTTTATTCTTCATCCTATCTTAATTAATTTCACACGTGTAGATATTTGAGATCACATTATAAATTATTCTCTAAATTAAGGAGATTAGGCAAAAGAATACTATTACCAGCAATTCAATTTACATGTTAATTCAGAGTTTAACACCAACAAATCTAAACAATTGAGAAATAATATCAATTTAGTTTTTTACGACGAACATGAAATTCTATAATCATTTATTGAGTTTAAATAAGAATTGTAGTTTACTCTCTCCGATTACTGATAGCATAATATGGTTTAACTTCCCTTTTACCTATGTTCAAAGAGGTTTTCAACAACTTCCGTTAGGTAATTTACTCATTAAATTTCACTCCATTTTGCATAGATATTTTTATTGTCTTTCAAAACATATAAAATATATCGTTTCATATTATCTTCCATATCTTTCTAACCAATACATCATACAGATATATTTTGAATTTTACTGTCTAATGAGTATACTATATTTTCAGTCATATCAACCTATCTCTCCTTAATGGGTGCAAGAATTTTTTCAAGTCTTCAGAGCAAATTGAAATCCAGGAGAAAGATGGTAATAAACATATCACATTTGTAAATGAAAAATTACTTCTATTACAAGAGTTGTGGCAAGTAGAGAATTAATGATGATGTAATATCCATATATGTAGCAAACATGTAAGAATGATAACTCAATATTTTTTCTTTCTTTCATAGAATGATGTTATACTCACTTGTTTAGTATATTACATGATATTAGATCTACGCATTTTAATTTAAGTTACTTCCAACACACTTATATATATTCTTCATTATTTTTATGTTACAAAATTTATGTATATAACAAATTTATGTGATAAGAACATCGTTAAAACTAAATTTTATTGACTTTTATTAATTATTCTAAAATCTTTTAATATAAATAACAATTTTCAAAATATAACAATAAATTTAAACAAAACATTATTTTAATTACGTTTAATATAAGATTTACAAATGCCCCAGACCCGTGCGAATGCACGGGTTTGTAACTAGTTAATAAATGAAAAAAATTCAATTTTTTTTTGAAATTAGAAATATTTAAAAAAAATTCAGGAACTTAATTTTCAAAATAATTTTTTTTAGATAATATTATATTTTTCGAAGTTTTTTTTATTTTAATTTATATTTGGATATTTTAGAATCTTTTTCGTAATTATTTTATAATTTTTCGAAAATTTTGAAATATATTAAATTTGAGATTTTTTTATAATTTTTTTCTGAAATTAAAAAAAGAAATCCTAATTAATTCGTTTTTTTTTATAATTTTTGAAAACTAATTTTCATTTTTTTTTAATTTTTTAATAATTAATGACGTATACATTGTTTTTTACGCATGACAATAAAAAAAATTAAAAAAGAAAAAGCGACATAGTTGCCACGTCAAAGATTCTGCTGACTCAAATGGCTCGGGGGGCAATTCTGAAAAATCTTTATTTTACAAGGACGAAATCTAAAAAAAAAATACAGAGGGCAAAACCAAAAGTGTCCTATATTAAAGAGGGTAAAGACTTATTAACCCTATAAACAATTGATAACTTTTATGTAGAAAAAGTTACTTTGTGAGTTTTCAATGTGTTGAATATACAAGTCCCAAGACAAAGTTTCCATCTAAAACTTCTTATCAAGTATCTTAAGGGCACTTGTTAACCTTTCTCTTATTACAAAAGAAGAAGAGTTCCTCCCATGAAAGAATGTATTTATTAACAACAATGATATTTGTACTTATTTTCCCTAAGCGTGGAAAGAAATGAAAAAATGCAACCCAAAGCGTTTTTTCTTTGTTTTGTTTTGATTACCTTGCTAAGCTAATGTAGTTTTTTCCTTTCTTGTTTGGTTCATTTGATTTGAGGTATTGAGATGAACCTATTGAGTCAAACCGAGTTGTTTGTGAGTTTGAATCGATCGAGTTTGAGCTTAAAAAAAAAATTCGTCACAAACTTAAATCAAATTTCAAACCGAACTAAATTTTATCGAGTCAAACCAAGCTGAATCAAGTTCAACTCAGCTCGACACATTTCATGCCCTAATCATGAATGTAGTAAAATATAATGTTTGCAAAAAAAATAGTCATTAACTATTTCCACACCTCTTTGTAACAGATTTGTTTGAGTTTGAACCGGCAACCTATATCACCGGATCCGTCTCCTACTTCGCTATTCCGTGTGGTTAGTTTAGTTACACTCTTCTCCATTGTTTTCGCATTTCACTTTCTTGTCTTTTCAATGTTTTTCACTTTTCGCTACTTTTTTTCTTTGAAATCAATGCATTTCAACACTATGTAAATTGATTCTAATTTGAAGCTAGGATTTGTAGATTTTTGATTTCAAACATAATTTTTGCTCTCAAATATATCATTCAATTTTCGTATTGGAAGCGGTTTTGGTCTCCCTATCAAACAAGAAGGAATGCAAATCAAAATCAAAACATTTCTATCTCACTCAATTTTCGTATATGGCTTAAAACTAGAAGCAATATTTTTTGCAGGAGGTTGTTTAACTTTTAGGGATGGAGAATAAATGTTCAATAGAGGGACCACTGATAGAGGAGCTAACTTTCCTTGAAGGCTCAGCTCCCTTCAATAGTTGTCATGCTTCTACCATTGTTGAGGTTATGGCTTAAAAAATTAAATTTTCCCCTTCAAGAAATATGTTATGTATTTTTAATATTAATACAATGTTGTTTGATTTCTGCAGGTTGATAAGGACCATTTTTTGATTGCTTATTTTGGGGGTACATCAGAGGGGGCACCTGATGTCAAGATATGGTTGCAGACTTACAAAGTAAATAAATTTATATGTCTTTAAAATCATGGGAAAGTTGACATTCTCATACCTCTATATTAAGTTGTGAATAGTTTTATAAATGTCAAATGTGCCTTGAGATAAATTTTGATTTTTGTCTAACCATATAAACTACATTGTCTTTGTACTTTCAATATCTATAGGAGGAGTGTACTAAGCTCTGACATTTTGAATGCTGCATTAACTTTTTTGAACACATTTGGTGGCTAGAATGGAAGATGGGAATCACCTGTAATTGCTGATGAACAACCAAATGTTCCTATGTGGAACCCTGTACTATTCAAACTTCCGTCAGATGAGCTACTTCTATTTTACAAGATAGGCCAAGAAGTTCAGAAGTAAAGTTTACATTTTTGGTCCTCTTATTACATCTATTTTTCTCTTGTGCAAAACTTTTATGTTCCAAGGCTTTTATGTATGGTAGTTGAGACAGCTGGGCTGGGTTTGCTCTATTTCCTTTGTCATGCATTTATGATATTTTTTGTTCAATTTCACTATCCTGCATTGCATTAAAGACTTGAATCCATATGTGAGATTTCTATCTGTAGCTTTCTTCATTAGACCATTTTCTTCCAAATATTTTTATATTTATTTGAGGTTTCATGAAAACATGCATATTTATAAATTATGAATCAGCTAGCAAATCTTGTCATATGACAAAGGTAATTTGGTCACCTGAGTGAAATTATTAATTGTTGTAAATAGTTTATTTTAATAATTATTAGTAATTATTTGTATTGGGCCCATTAGTTTATTAGTCTTGCCCATCAAGTTACATTAGCCTATATAAACACATTAGTGGTTGTAAATTATTTAGAACTTTGAAATATATTCAGTTTTCACATTAATGATGCTGGCTTTGGCTCTAGATAAAACTCTGCAATACTGTATCTTATTAGCTTTCTCAGTTCACGGGTTACTTGCCTCTTATTACTTCTACTTACCGAAATGTGGTTAACTGAGCAGTTAGAATGCTAATATTCATAGAATACTGATATCAGAACAGTTTCGGCACGTAATTTCATCTTTGTAAGTAAAATACACCTCAATTTGAATAAGGGCTTTGTCTAGAATGAAGTTGTTTATCTCTAAAAGCCATCTTACCTCCCTCCCCACACCCGCTGTAATTACCATGTTATTTTGAGTCTGTTATTTGTCTCCCTTTCGCATCAGCATACTTAGTTTTGTTCAATTTCAGATGGAGTGGATTCGTCAAACGCTCGTATGATAAAGGAACTACTTGGACAGAAAGAGAGCAACTTCCTCCTGGTATATTAGGACCTATAAAGAATAAGGTACACCAGAATCTATTTCCTTCTATTTTATGTATAGCAAGAGTTTTGGAATTTATAGCAATACTTACTAGTTCTGAATTTAATTACTATTTCTCAGCCCATTTTGTTAGACAATGGCCATTTAATTTGTGGATCGTCTGTTGAAAGCTGGAACTCTTGGGGCGCCTGGGTTGAGGTTGTAACTTTACTGATCCTAACTGAGCGGTTGTTCCAAAGATCCTCTGAAATATTAGCGGGGTGACATTTTTTGTTTTTGGTGTGCTATAGGTCACATCAGATTTTGGCAGGTCATGGAGCAAGCATGGCCCGATTTACATTGAAAATGAACCTCTAAGTGTGATTCAACCAGTACCTTATCAGACTGCAGACGGGAAACTACGTGTCTTACTACGATCCTTTGATGGCATTGGTAGAGTATGTATATCAGAATCATCAGATGGTGGCCAGACTTGGGGACATGCGGAACCTACTCAGCTTCCTAACCCAAATTCAGGTCAATTTTGCTAGCTGTATATTACATGCTATTTTTGCTGCATAATTATGACAGTTGTATTTTAACTATACTATAAGAACTAGGTTGATCATGGATTTGATTAATTTTGACGTTCTTTACTTCACCATATGTATCCCTTTATAGTTCTTTGCTACTTAATCTGTTTCGAGTATTAATGGCGCATCCACCTACTCTTGCTTACTAGGTATTGATGGGGTTAAGCTTCGAGATGGCCGTATATTGCTTGTTTATAATACTAAATCGAGGAGCGTGCTTAAAGTTGCACTTTCTAATGATGATGGTGATTCTTGGTATGAGGCTCTCACATTGGAGGATTCTTCTGGAATGGAATTCTCATATCCTGCTGTTATCCAAACTAGTGATGGGCTAATACATGTCACCTATACATATAAAAGGACACAAATTAAGGTACACGCTTAAAATTTATGTAGTAGCTGTCTTTAAATTGTAGGTTTCAGTTTGGAGATAGTTGAGTGTTTTTCTATAAATTAATGTGAGATTCCTTTCATGTATTTCATGATAATATTAACCCCCTAATCTTTTCTTTAGCAGCATGTTATTCTTCGGCCAAATTGATGTGGAGTAAATTTTCTCAAGCAGAGACAAGTAATGTTGTCTGTCTCTAATTACATGGCTTTTTATTTCTTCAGTATTTTAATTCATTATCAGAACTATCCTACTGGTACCGTCTGTTTACTACAAACTCTTAAATTTATGTTATATTTTCAGAACATTTGTGCATCATTCTTCACATATTTTTGTTTCTAATATTTCATAGGGAAGCGAAAAATTATCCTTACACAGAACACACTAGACAGCTATAGACATGGATATAGTTGCAAAAGTGTTAACTTTATTTATATTCTGAAAGAGTTATGATTGGAAAACTAACGTGTTTGAGAATAATTTAAAGTGAGTTTAGAAGAGTTTTTTTTTTTACTGTCAGATTAGAAGAGCCGATTCTGATTAAATGATAAAATAGTACTCCATCGATTCCTATTTGCAAATTCACAAATACTAAAAGAGTACTTTCAAATGAGTTCATGCTAATTATTTTCACCAAATGAAACTCACTTACATAAGAATGTGGATTTTTTTTTTTCATTTTTCTTTTTGACAAAAGGAAGATGGATATCCAGAGTAAATTAGGCCTAAAAAATAAAGTAGTATAAAAAGAATTTCAATAATTATACATTTGTATTATGTTTTTCTTATAAATAGAAATAGAACTACTGGTATTATCATTTTTAAAATGTAACTCAAAGGTTTCAAGTAAAAAAACAAAAATAAAACAGTAGCAGCTCTTGTATAATTCGCAAGCAAAGCAAGACAAGTCTCCTCATAACTCATAAGCTATGTTACCAATATCGCACTCCGTGGCATTGACTCTATTAGATTTAGTTGACCAATATGAAGTTGACTTTGGTGTTTGTTTAACCGACTCTACTTGATTTGGTTGATACGTTGGATTTATTAGCCTTGGTTGGACGTAGAGTCGGGTTTAAACTTGGCCTAACCGACGCTACTGTAGCGTTTAAACTTGGCCTAACCGACGCTACTGTAGCCACAAATGCCGGGAAGCCAACGCTACATGTCAGCCTCGATTTTTTAGCCTTCCCAGCCCGACGCTAGTCTAACACTAAATCACTATTAACATCCGTTTTTACCTTGTTAGCGTGGGTTTTTAACCGAAGCTAAAATGCAATTTTCTTGTAGTGCGTGATTTTATAATAGTATCATTGATATAATTTTTTAGAATTGTGATTTAGATAATAACAAACCGATCTCATTTAAACGGTATCAAATCGGATAAGAAGTTTTTATTTGAAATCATCCAAATCAAGAACCACAATTATTTTAATTTTTGGATCATAAATGTGTTTTTATCTTATAACCGAATCAAATCACCCCGAATGCTCCTAATAACTAGGGATGACAAGAAATTCCACACCCGTGGATATCCGCGGATAAAATCGCAACAAACATGGAGCAGATACCTTAATAGATATCCATGTATAATATAAATGGATATTTTAACTACTCGCTAATTAATGGATAGGATGCGGATTTAATGGTATCCACACCCGCGGATATACATACCGGCTATTAAACGGAGTAAATTACATAAGTAACCTTAATACTTTTAACTTTCTAAGCAAAAATCATCGCTAATGTGAGTGTTATTAGTTATTACATGATTATTCAAATATGTATCACGTTCCTTTAAAAAGAAATGAAAGTGGTCGGGATTTTTGAAGCAAAAAACTTTGTTTTTGTTGAATATGATGAGCTTTATTTATGTTTTTGTTAAATTAAATAACTTTATATTTATTAAATGTAAGAAACTTTATTTATGTTTTTGTCAAGTCAATGATCTTTGCTGTTATTGTAATGTATTAATATTATTTTTGCTAAAAATAATAGAAAATGCATGTGGTGAACTTTTGTTTTTAGTTTTCCGGTAAAAAAAAAATTAACAAATTTTTTAATATATGTTATCCACGGATATCTGTATAAACCCGTGAATACCTCAAAATATGTGGATTACCCACTAAACGGATATCTGCGCGGATATGGATTTCATATTTATCTAACGGAGCGGATACGGATATCACACTATCCGCATCCATGAATATCCATTTACATCCCTACTAATAACCCAGCAAAATATAACTAATAATGAACTTTTTACGAAATGGACTGTATACTATGCGTTTTTCTTTTTAGTCCCCTCGATATCTCTTTCTGGTAAAAAAATGTCTTCCAAGAATTATCTCTTTGAAGTGATAAAATTGAAAAGAAAAAAAAAAAAAAACTTCAAGAATTATCTTTTAGATTTGTTGGAATAGCTTAGAGAATGGTGTGTTTGTTTCAAGTTTACCAAATTTATTTCTGGGAATAACATAACATAAAGATGATGATTTTATTTCAAGGTATTTAGAAAAAATATGTTTGTTTAACATTATATTATTTTCAAGAACCATAAAAATAGAGATTATAATAGATAATTACATTGTTTCCATCTCCGTGAGAACTTTATTCCCGCCCTTATCTTTCGGAAAAGTTTTATATCCCCAAGTCATTGGTTCCTGCCATGGCTTGATCTGTTTGCTCATTAAGTCTTGCACATCTGACCATACAAACATTCATTTCCGTTTCTGGAACCCAGCCACAAGGGTAATATCAAAAGAATTATGATCTTTTCAACAATCTAACTATCATGCACACGATAGATATAGGTACACATTTGGTTATGATAACTTAACTGGATCTTATAAGGTAGTGGTAATGTGTTCTAGCAAGGTGAAAATTTTCAATTTAGGTGATAACATTTGGACTGAAATTTCAAGTTTTCCTCGTTTTGACCACGATGTTTCTCTTGGCTCTGATCGTGTGAATAATGGAGTGTATTTGAATGGAACTGTTAACTGGATTGCCTTTCAAGATGATTTGAGTTGTAGTAGTTATTCTAGTATGCAGAGGATAACTCCTCTTAGCAATATATGATTATCTCGTTTGATCTTGGTACGGAGACATACAAACAAAACAATTGCAGCCTCCTCGTGGGGATGGTGTTGATGTAGTAGTGCCACGTTATGAGCCAACTATTGTTGTGTTAATGGATTGTTTGTGTTTTTTTCACTATGTTAAGAGAACTCATTTTATTATATGGAAGATGACAAAATTTGAAGTTGAACAATCTTGGACTCAATTTCTTAAAACTAGTTTTCAGAGTCTTCAAGTAGACAATAAGTTCAGTGACTGAAATAAGTATCAGACGTTTATGTTCCCTTGTGTCTTTCTGAGAATGGTTAGACGCTGATATTGGCAAGCTCTCTGTCAGGCCTAAGCCAAGTAATTCTCTATAATTTGAGACGTAATAGAGTAGAGCAAACTAAAGATCATGAAAGGATATGGTCTTTCGTCAAGGATTATGTTGAAAGTTTGGCTTCAATCCATTGAAAGGAAGTTCCTTTATGATGATTTACTTGTAAGTGTGGTGGACTTGACTTTGAGCATTCAAACGTGTAACCAAACACTCACCTCTAAGTGTGAATCTCAATTGTTTGGGGATCTGGTTTGTAGTTATCTCAGAATGACGTTTTGGAGTAGTGGACTGGAGGGGATTACTATCATTGCTTAATTGTTTGCATATATACATTGCAACATTATGAAAAGTACAGATTATCATGATTCATACTAGGAGTAGTCAGGTTTAAGTCACCATGCTTCTTTTCTTGTATTCATGTCTTTTAGAGGAAGTCTAGATGGTATCTTGATTCTAGAATGCGTCGTTGGAAGTTTGCAGCAGAATTTGGAGGTGGTGCCTAGTTGCTTTTATTGTATTGGTGTTCTACCTTTTTTAGGTGTCTTGGGTTACTTTAATAAACTAAACAAATGTTCATCCTAATAGTGTTATTTATGGTCTGTACAATAATAGTATTATCTTACAAATAATTGTTTGACCCAGGCATTCAACTAAGTAGTTCTCTTTAATAATGTGTCATTTACAATTCGTCTTTTATGAGACTCATTATCCAAGGTTGAATTTGAGCTACCAATGTTAAACCAGCCAGTAACTTGTCTACAATTCTTGAGCTGGATGGATTATAAAAAAATTATTTAATGAAGTTTAGAATGAAATTTGGTCGTATAGTAATTTGTGAGTTGGTTTTTTAGTATTGCTTTTAAGCATAAAATTAGAGATATTAATTTGGTCTTGCTAGTTACTTTATTTTCTTTGTAAAAAATCTCATTTTGGAGAATTTAAAACCTTGTGGGTATAAGTATAACTCATTTGTACTTCAACCCATTTAGTTAAAAAAACGTGAAGACTTTGGTGTTCTTCACCCCGAAAATAATAATTCACTGATCTTAAGCATATCCTTTATATTTTGGCTAATTGAGCTATGTTGCAAAGAATTGTTCATCTTTATGCTTCATTTGATTGCAGAGTCAGCGTGATAGTATATGACTGAATTTTCGGCCTTAATTTTTTTTTAATCAGTCAAATTTTATTAAAAATCAGGTCTCTGCGTAAGACGAACAAAGACTAGTGTTACATAAAGTACAAACTAAAGGCGCCATATAAAAGCGAAACACCCGAAAACAAACCTCAACAAAAACACCCATGTGATCAACACCCATCTAAATAAACATCATCCCTAAAACTGTCTCCTATACTTACCGACCACTAAAAAAACGACATCCATAACACTCGTCGCCGCTACTCACCCCAAAAGAACGCCCTTGTAAAAGAGAACCCAATCCTCATCACAAACACCGAGCCACATCCGAAGAACTCTTTTCTAAAGATCATTCAGCTTCCACCACCGCGCAACCTTCGGTCCACCGAAAGAACACCAAAAAAGCCCAAAATCAATCTTGAACCAAAGAACTGCCTTCCGATCTCGAATCAAAAGTGATCGGCCCATCCGACTTCAGAACCATATCAGAAGGGCACCCCTTACCCCCGGTCCACCGATGAAACACCGAAGTCAACCAAACAAGATTGTTGTTAGACGCCAACTCTCGATCTCGAAGCAAAATAATCGGCCCATCAGAATCCAGCACACAATAAGTAAGATAGACAACATGATTTGCGATGGAGCAAACATCAATCAAAAAAGGAAAAAAAAATCCAGCTCGGAGGACACGCACCCTCAAAACACCCTAAACACCTTAACAACTCAAAGCTCAAACAAGAGCTAGCGACAACGAGTATACGAGAATGAACCCGAATAACAGAGGCGGTCTCCAAAAGAAATCACCCACAACAAAACAACCACCACAAAAAACACCCACCTCATCACCCCACCACACCTCATCACCACCCCACCATCACCACACATGAACACCGGGCGCTTCACCACCACCACACACCACCAACACCACCACCACAACTGAAAATCTCTGTAACGCCCTATTTTATTATTTAGTTATTTCATCGAGTTTAGTGTCTTTTTGTATATTTTATTTGAATAATTGTGATGTGTGATTTTTGGTAATTATTAGTTGGTAATTAGTAGCAGTTTATTACGACATTAATAGTGAATGAATATAATTAATTAGGTTAATGATGCATAAGGGCAATTTAGGAATAAAGGGAATTTGTTAGGTTAAGAATAGGAGAGGTTAGGAATAGAAAGTCAAAACACGTAAAACAATTTTGGGAGAAAACAGAGAAAACTTGTAGAAACGGTTTTTGGGAGAAAAAAAGGAAGCTTGTAGAATTCAAAAATTCAACCACCCTAAGGTAAGGGTGGGACTAACCTTCTTTAATCATAAGTATATAATTCTGAAAAGAAAGAGGTTTAATCTTATTGTTGTTGAATTTTTGATGTTACAGAAGTTAGGTTTTGAATTCAATTAGATTGTTGAAAGTATAGGTAATCCCATGAATTAATGTGAAGAAATTGATGTTCAGGTTGTAGAATAACAATAGGTAATGTTTCCTATCAATTTTGGGATTTGGGTTGTCGAAAATGGGGTTTTTGGGTGAAAATTGATGTCTGTTCGTAGAGCTGTTTGTCATCGCTTGCCACAACGAGTGTTTTTCTTCGCTTAGCGAATAAAGGTCAACTCGACACAACGAGTGTTTTTCCCCACCTAGCGAGTGGCTCAGACGTCAACTCGCCACAACGAGTATTTTCCTCGCCATAACGAGTTGTTCAGTAGTAAATTAATGTTTTTGTAGAAATGATGTTTTGGGTCAAGCTTTATATGAATTCGAGTGCCTTTCATTGTTTAGAAACGATTAGAAAACTTTTGGAATCAAATTTGGGCATTGGGGAGTCAAAATTGGGATTTTTGGGTGAAAAATGTTTAGTTTCCGAGAGCTACCTGTTTTAGCTCGCCACGGTAAGTAACTGCGCTCACCTTGCGAATTGTTCAGTGGCAGACTGCCCTGTTTCGCGTTCTTATGTCTTTTTCACATGTTTATGTTTTGAGTTGGTCTTTGGTTTAAATATGAAAGTTGTTGATAATTGTGTTATCTCTCCAATAGTTTTGGTTTGACGTAAAAATCTTTTGTGGATGATTTAACGTGTTTATATGATGTTACTGTTGTTGCATTTTAAATTGTGTCATTGCATAAGCATTGTTAAGCGAATGGGGTTGTAGCCTGTCAAGCCGATTTACGACATTAGCGAAGGGAGCTGTAGCTCTGTTGATTCTTAAGTGAAGGGGGTTGCAGCCTGTCAAGCTGAATTACGGCATTAGCGAAGGGAGCTGTAGCTCTGTTGGTACCACATGCATAACTACATTGCATTTGTTGAGTCGTTGTTGTTGCATTGTTGAACGAAGTTAATTGATGATTGTAGTTGGAATTATATGAAACATTGTTGATGATAAATTGTTGTTGTTTTATGTTGATCAATTCTTTTATATGAATCGTTGCTTATTATTACTGAATGTGAAATATCACCCCTTCTGTTTGAATGTTGCCTCTACGTGGGTAACATGCGGATATCTAGGAGTAACCGCTAATGTGAGTTGAATTCTCGTGTCGTCATAGGAGTCATGCTCTGATACGTAACGAGATGAGGATGTTTATGTGTTTTGTTTTCCTTTGTTACGTATCTTTTTATAAATTAATGTTGGACCACTTTTAGGTGGATTTTATTTATGTTGTTGATGTTGAGGCCTTAGTGCCAAGTATGGTTTAAACATTGAATATTTTCCGCTGCGACATTGTTTTGATTATTGGAGGTAGTTGTTTTGAATAAATAGTGGATTTTAACTCTATTCGTGTTAAATGATGTTTTGAAGAACGAAATGTGACATCATGTTTATGATGAACTCTGTTTTATTTTATATTATTTATATGTTGGGAAAACGGGGTGTTACAACATCCACCACCACTGCATCACCACCGTGCATCACCACCACTACCACTACATCACTATGCAGTCAAACAACCTCACCAAGAAACAAGCAGCAACACAAACACATATTTAGAGGAAGATGAAAACCAACAACAAAATATGGGCAGCGATGCCGGTTTGAAGCGGAAAACATAACCCCAGATCATAAAAAGGCGGCCGCTAGTGACACGGTGAAAGCATTTGACGTTGGAGTAAAAGAGAAACCTATGGTGGAGCAAAACAACAGATTTGACCAGCACTTCTTGAAACTCGTATCCTCCTCACACCGCATCACCACCGCCACACAACCTAATCCGCCACCCCGCCAAGCTCTACACCAGAACAGCCTACATTTAATACCAGTTACATATATGTTTCTCTATGCTGTTGTATAGTTTTATAAGGGTATAAGAGTAGCCATAATTTGCATATATTATTATAACCATCAACTTTAAGTGGTTTTATAGTAATGAGATTCAACAACAATCAACATGCATTGTCTTCTATCAATTTATAAAAATAAAAAAAATTATAAAAAAAACATGTCTTGTATTAAAAGAAAATAAATTCAGCAACATGTTAGTAGAATCCATTTACTCGAACCTTCTTCGTATTGGAGTGTGTATTTTCTCAATTGTATGAGAGAATTGTTTGTGGTACATCAATTTAATCATTGTGATTAGGGGTGGGCAAAAATATCCAAAAATTGAACCGAACTAAAATTAACTGAACCATTACATTGGTTATTGAACCGAACCGTTATTTTAAAAACAGTTCATTAACTGAACCAAACGGTTAACCGAACCGAACCAAACTCAAATAACTGAACCGTTATTTCCGTTTCTGGAAACCATCCTCAAGGGTAATATCAAAAGAATTAGGATATTTTCAACAATCTAACTATCATGCACATGATAGACATATGTACACATTTGGTTAGGATAACTTCACTGGATCGTATAAGGTAGTGGTAATGTGTTCTAGCAAGGTGAAAATTTTCATTTTAGGTGATAATATTTGGAGTGAAATTTCAAGTTTTCCTGGATTTGACCATGATGTTTCTCTTGGCTCTGATCGTGTGAATAATGGAGTGTATTTGAATAAAGAGGGATACTCCTCTTGACGAATACATGATTATCTCGCTTGATCTTGTTACGGAGACATACAACCAATTGCAGCCTTCTCGTGGCGATGGTGTTGATATAGTAGTGCCACGTTATGAGCCAACTATTGTTGTGTTCATGGGTGGCCCTGAGGGTGTGCGCAAGGGGCGGCAGTCCAGAGCACCATTTTTTTCGAGGCATCAAAATTATTATTTTTACTTAATAGTTAGTACTATATAAATATATATATTTTTAATTCGCTTTGATTAAATCTATTAAAAATATATTTTTAGATAACTTTGACTATAAATGAATATTTTGTAACAAAAAATACGAAGAAAAATATTGGAATAATTAAAAGGGCATAATTTATTGTTTCGCCCAGGGCACTAAAAATCTTAAGGCCGGCTCTCACTGTGTTAATGGATTGTTTGTGTTTTTCTCACTATGTTAAGAGAACACATTTTATTATATGGAAGATGACAAAATTTGAAGTTGAACAATCTTGGACTCAATTTCTTAAAATTACTTTTCAGAATCTTCAAGTAGATAATAAGTTTAGTGACTGGAATAAGTATTAGACGTTTATGTTCTCATTGTGTCTTTTTGAGAATGGTGAGACACTGATATTGGCAAGCTCTCTGTCAGGCCTATGCCAAGTAATTCTCTATAATTTGAGACATAATAGAGTAGAGCGAACTAAAGATCTTGGAAGGATATGGTCTTTCGCCAAGGATTATGTTGAAAGTTTGGCTTCAATTCGTTGAAAGGAAGTTCCTTTATGATGATTTACATGTAAGTGTGGTAGACTTGACTTTGAGCATTCAAACGTGTAACCAAACACTCACCTCTAAGTGTGAATCTCAATTGTTTGGGGATCTGGTATGTAGTTATCTCAGAATGGCGTTTTGAAATAGTGGAGTGGAGGGGGTCACTATCATTGCTCAATTGTTTGCATATATACATTGCAACACTGGCATGATTCATACTAGGAGAAGTCAGGTTTAAGTCACTATGCTTCTTTTCTTGTATTCATGTCTTTTAGAGGAAGTCTAGATGGTATCTTGATTCTTGAATGTGTCGTTGGTATGTTGGTAGTTTGCAGCAGAATTTGGAGGTGGTGCCTAGTTGCTTTTATTGTATTGGTGTTCTACCTGTTTTAGGTGTCTTGGGGTTGTTTTAATAAACTAAACAAATGTTTACCCTAGTAGTTTTATTTATGGTCTGTACAATAGAGTAGTGATATATGAACATCTAAAAATCAACAACTTTTAAACAACTAGTATTAAAATACATTAATTATAACTATTGATGTGAATATAAGAGAGAGAGAAACAACTAATTAAAGAATGATATAGTATCTATACAATATAGATATAGGATGTTGGACAATCAAAAGGTTATCAATATATCATTTCTCGTACAATAATCTTATCTTACAAATAATTGTTTGACCCAGGCATTCAACTAAGTAGTTCTCTTCTGTCAAAAAAAAACTAAGTAGTTCTCTTTAATAATGTGTCATTTACAATATATGTTCAATAATATTATCTTGATTGCAGAGTCACCATGATAGTGGATGACTGAATTTTCGGCCTACATTTAATACCAGTTACATATACGTTTCTCTATGCTGTTGTATAGTTTTATAAGGGTATAAGAGTACCCATAATTTGCCTATATTATTATAGCTATCAACTTTAAGTGGTTTTATAGTAATGAAATTCAGCAACAATCAACATGCATTGTCTTCTATCAGTTTATAAAAATAAAAATAAATAAATAAAAAAAAAACATGTCTTGTATCAAAAGAAAATAAATTCAGCAACATGTCAGTAGAATCCATTTACTTGAACCTTCATCGTATTGGAGTGTGTATTTTCTCAATTGTATGAGAGAATTGTTTGTGGAATTGTGGTACATCAATTTAATCATTGTGGCATAGGGTGTATTTTGAGAAATGATACTTTGAGATCAAAATTTTGATGTAAAATAGAGTGTTTTTTGTTTTGGTTAATTCTTTGACAAGGGTTTATAGATTTGAAGAGTTGCTTCACATTTTGGGACCATGTTGGTATGCCACAATAATTCTAATTTTAATTCCGCTTGTGTTAGGTAAGTTAATATATCTCTAATAAATATCTTATCTTATCTTACAATATAAAAAATAATAGAGAGTAAAGATTCATTGTAGCCTTTTAAAAGAAAAAGGCCCGCCAATAATGTTGGTCTATATGGTTAGATAGTAACCAAATTAGAGGGGATGAATAGTTTTTCAATTTTTTTTTGGGAGATTTGATAAAAATTGATTTTAATGAAATTGACTATGGGAATTTGCTTGAACTTTCACAATCAATGATTCAACAAAAAGCAAATATATGTGCTATAAGATTTTATCTTAGAATTGAGAGATTCACGATACAAATCTTATTAACACAATCAGATATTAATAAACTTTGAACAAAGTGTAAAACAATATACAATTTCAAACCAAACTTATATGAACAAAAATACTATGCTAACAAATCAAATCACAATGCAAGTGTAATTTGAATAATTGACTAGACCTTGCAATCAATTGATCTAAGAGAATAATGTGAAACCTAACTCAATGAATTAGGTTAATTTTCAATGAAAGCCTACTTAGATCAACATTAGCAATTAACCTATCAATTATTCAATGGGTTAATAGGTCTTTACCCACTGTAATATAGGTCATTTCCAATTTTACGCCTTGTAATTTTTTATTTATTTACCCCTGTAAAAAAAATTTGTTTTGATTTACCCCCCTAATAGGCCAAACAAAAACGAAAATTTCTTTAAAAAAAATAAAATTGATTTTTGTTTGACCTATTAGGGCGTAAATAAAAAAAAATACAAGGGGTGAATCAAAAATAATATTTTACAGGAGGAAAACCGGAAATGACCTATATTACAGGGGGTAAACACCTATTAACCCTTATTCAATTTAAACACAAGCAATATCAAAAGTAAAAAGGATAGTGAAAGAGATAGAACATCGGTGTTTATAGTAGTTCACCATTTTTCGTCCTCGTTAAGGGCTACGTCTACTCTACTTGATGAAGTACACCTTCACCAAGGTCATCCACTATGAAAAAAATGTAGATTACAATGTTTACAAGAGTTCCTTCAAATTAAAACCCTAATTCTTCAACTCCTATGTAAAACACTCCCCCAAACTTCAAGTACCCCTTGAATTTGATGCTTCTTGAATCTTCGGATCCTAGAGTTGCTCGTGCACTCCTTCAAACTCTTCACTCGAGTCTTCAATGCTACGTCCGACAAACGAAACGAACCCTCTTCGACTTCAAGAACAGTTAGAAAGACCCCAAGTCCTTTGGAGGTGGAATGAGATTATTCACTTCCTTTGAAGCCTTGATTAAGCTCAATCAATGTTCTTGAGAGAACCAACTTACAATCTCTACTAGCACCTAGAGAATCTATACACTAAAAGACAAAGTGATTCTAAGAAAAAGCGTTCAATCTTGAAGAATGTATGAGCAATGAGTTTTTGAGACCTAGAGAGAATAGATGCAAATGATTCAATACTTTGGGTGTTATGAGGTAGGGAGTATATATAGAAAAGGATGGCAAGAACAAGATTTTGACCAAAAACAACATTTTGAATCGATTCAATTAATGTCTGAATCGATTCAGTCAGTTAAGAGACAAGGTAGATGAGCTATGAAGATTGAATAGATTCAGACAGAATTTGAATAGATTCAAAAATTCTCAGATGAAGTTTGAATCTATTCAACCAGAGTCCGAGAGAATTCTGAATCGATTCAAATAAATTTGAATCTATTCACTATGATGCTAGTCATAAAAATTTGAATAGATTCAACCAAAGTAAGAGAGGTGATTGAATAATTTGAATCTATTCATTGAGTAGCTAGTCATGAAAATTTGAATAGATTCAACCAAAGTCAGAGAGGTTCATGAATCGATTCAAATTAATTTGAATCGATTCAATCATCACAAAGAAGGATATTGACACACAAAAATGAAGATTGCTAAACAAGATACCGCGCAAGACATCAAGGAGATCACATGACACAATGAGACAAGATTAGCTAGGGTGCTTTAACAAATTTCTAAGCTAGAACTAGTCAACATAAAGAGCAACAATGAACAAAGAATTAATCAACCTAGCTTCTAATCATCAAACCATAAACTTAAGAAATAACCAATATCAACATCAAATAACCTAACCCTCTTAAACATCATCAAAACAAGCTAAAGCAATAAGCAATATTATCTTCACCAACTTGGAACACATTAGTCCTTACTTCAAGAAATAATGTTTGTGTCTCCTAAAAAATTACTTCAATATAAACAAAAAGCGCAAAGCCAGGTATAATGTTTAATACTATATGTTATATTTTCTGGAAATGTGTCTTTATATGCATACCGAAACGAACTTTATTTCACTTCCATGTTGTACACGTTGCACATGTTTGTCTCACGGTTGCTGAGTTTTTCAGTGAGCTGAACTGTGAAACCAAACCAATCATCAACCATGTTTCTGTTTCTTTCCTTTCTCCATACAGCCTTCTTAATCTCTTCAATTATTCACACAGCTTACTCATTTTCTGGGTATATATTTCTTCTTTTTCATATTCATTTTTTTGTTCATATTCACTAACCTAGGTGCTTGACACTGTCTATAAGAAAGAAGCAATTAAACTCATCTAAATTAAGTTGCAAATTTCTGCAGGCTAAACTCTACTAAAGCGCATGGTAAAGGCTACATACAAGGGTTTGTTGTGGAAGAATTCACTTTTCCTGCAAAATCAGTTCCCTTCAATAGTTGTCATGCTTCTACCATTGTTGAGGTCCGTCATACATTACAAAGTGTTTTTTTTTTTCCTTCCATTTTCAATCATTTTTAAGGTAAATAATATAAAAAAAAACCTATTTTTTATTTCACTAGGTTGGGAAGGGTCATTTTTTGGTTGCCTATTTTGGAGGCACATCAGAGGGTGCACCTGATGTGAAAATATGGTTGCAGACTTGCAAGGTACATATAAACAGTTAAACTTACATGATTGTGTTTCTACACGTATATACGCATGTAATTCAACCAACATTTGGTTGGTCAAAGTGGTAACGGACTCGAGCAACTTAAGCAATTAGTCATAGATTCGAATTCTGACTCTTTGTGTGTGGAAAAAACTTGGTTGAGTTGAGAGGGGAGGACTCTCAGTGTGTGCTCAACAAATTCCCCGATAGAGATTTGACAATGGCCCTGTTTCGACAAATAACTTAATTTGCAGCTTATAGGATAAAAGCTTATCGTGATAAGCACTTATGTACAAACTATCTTGGAGCGTTTATGAAAATAAGCTGAAAACAACTTATCATGTGTCAAACTGTTTTCATAAGTTCTCCCAACAGAGTCTCACAAATACTTATGTTAGTGGATAAGCTCGGATGAGCCACATCGAGCAGGTCCAATATCATCTCATCTCATCTCTATATTATATTTGTTTCATGTTCATGTCTTTGGAGTTTAGAACATTGGAGGGAGGAATTGTTACTTTAATCTAAGTTTTTGACCGCTTGTTTGAATATTGTGAATGGAAATTTGGTTGGCAGAATGGAATATGGCAAGCACCTGTAATTGGTGATGAAGAACCAAATGTTCCTATGTGGAATCCTGTACTGTTCAAACTTCCATCAAATGTGTTACTCTTGTTCTACAAAATAGGCCAAGATTTTCAAAAGTAATGCTTCTATCCTTACATTCTTCATATATGTATGCATGCGTGTGTGTGTGTGTGTGTATTTTGCAATTTATGTTGGTGAGGTTCGTTTGAATTAAAGCAATTGAGGATTCAATATGAACTAAGAAATTGGCTTATTTTATTTTAGATGGAGTGGATTCATAAAACGCTCATATGATAAAGGAGTTACCTGGACAGAAAGAGAACAACTTCCACCTGGTATATTAGGACCTATAAAGAATAAGGTATAACAAAAACCACACTCTGAATAGTAATTTTTAGCTAGGAGTATTGAATTGATTGTCATGAAAAAATTTATGATCTTAGTAGTGAATTCAATTTGTTTTTGTTTAGCCTATCTTGCTGGAAAATGGTGACTTACTTTGTGGATCTTCTGTTGAAAGCTGGAACTCATGGGGATCATGGGCAGAGGTTCCTAATTGAACTGATCTTAGACATGTAGTTAATATTGATATAAGCTCGTAGGATATGTAGTTAATATTCACTAGCTGTTGCATTATAACAGGTGACAACAGATTCTGGAAAGACATGGAGAAAGTATGGTCCAATTTATATTAAGAATAATCCTCTAGGTGTGATTCAACCTGTACCATACCAGACTGCAAAGGGGACGCTGCGCTTCTTGCTTCGAACCTTTACTGGAATTGGTAAAGTTTATGTTTCAGAATCCTTTGATGGAGGCAAAACTTGGGGGTATGCAGAACCTGCGCAGCTCCCCAACCCAAACTCAGGTTAAGTTTTTCCCTATATATTTATGTTGCTTGAACTATATCTCGAAAGTTATCATATGACAGGGTGAGTTTTTTAACTGAGTTTTCCTATCTGTAATCTGCTACAGCTAGATGTGTATTTTTTATATCCTGGTGTGTTGGAAAATGTGAATAGTCAGTCGTGAACAGTCAGTCTTACATAGTCGACTAAGAATTGACTAAACAAATGATATATAAGAGAGATGATTTACAAATAACAAAGTAGATGTGATTCGTATACTTGGTATCTTAACTCTTAAGGTTTGTTTGGCGTTGGCGTCGGATGACGTAGTTAGGCCCACATTTTAACTAAGAATGACGTAAATGAAAGATATATAAGAGGGACTCGCTCGTGGTTTCTACTGACCGACTTGCATTAATAGCTTATGATATAAATCTCCTTTTATTGTATTAGGTATTGATGGGATTAAGCTTAAAGATGGTCGTCTATTGATTGCATATAATACAATTTCAAGGGGTGTGCTTAAACTTGCTCTCTCAGAGGATGATGGTGATTCATGGCACCAGGCACTTACATTGGAGGATACTGTGGGAATGGAATTTTCATATCCTGCTATTATCCAAGCTAGTGATGGTAGAGTCCATGTCACCTATACATATAATAGGACTCAAATTAAGGTATATATATTATGCATATGGCAGTTACACTTTCTTCTTTTGATTGCATTAACATCATTCAGTAAAGATGACTAACAGCACGTTGTTTTTATTTTAACAGCACGTTGTTGTTAGGCCAAGGTGATGCAGACCAACTTGTTTTTTCAGACAGGGAAGCATAGAAAACTAGAAAATTTATGCATGCAATTCATATATGTCCTTTTTTTTGTGAATGAAAAGAGGGTAAGCCCTATCAAAAAGAAAAACGAAAAACTAGAAGCCTATAGGAAAGAAAGGTTACAAAACTATGATCAGCCAACAAGGCTTGCGACACAATGCTAGGAACAACGGGAAATTTTCTAAAATTTCCAGACGGCCTCAAATCAAACTTTGCAAAAGCATCTGCAACTTGGTTAGCCTTGTGAAAATTATGTTGCACCTTATAACTCGACAAATATCTAAGGCAACCAGTGATTTTGAGAAATCAACAAGCAAGGACGACTTATTCCACACCCTTTCAAAATGAGCGAAAGAACAGCTTTAGAATCCGATGAATCTGATTCAACCACTACCTTTCTAAATTTATACTCCAGAGCGCTTATAGCCAAAATGAATAGCTCAAAGTTCAGCCACTGTGATAGCACAAGCACCAAAATTAGATGACAAACCACACAGGTAATTTTCGTCTTGATCAAGGACAATCCCCACCACACGTTGCACGATCTCCAAAATCGGTAAGCCAACATTCTTACAGAACCAACCACACACTGCTACTTAGACCGATTCAACTAGAGCTATTATGCAAAAGCACATGTTGACAATGCAACCCTTGAAGGATTGATTAAGCTAAGGCTAGCTTGAGACCTGGAAATAATTTGCTGCATTGGAGTACATAAATCGGTGAACACCTTATCAACAATTATATATGGTCTTTCTATCGGCAATTATATACATATAAATAACACAATGACTATAATTGAAGTGATTCAATTTAAATGCCATGTGTAGTTGCTGCATTTGATAAACACATCGACTATTTTTTTTTTAAGAAGCCAAACTAAAATATATATTTTTGAAAACTGTAAACTAAAACATATCGACTAAAGTTTATGAATTGGAAGCTTCTATGGTGCAGTCAGGAAACTGACTTTTTTGATAAAGTTAATTTTGATCCTAATGTTTGATTCATTTTTAAATTGTTGATTACTGAATAATGATCAATAGTAATTCATCTACTGATGCTTGCAACATCTTGGACTTACGGGTACTATTTTATTTTTGGCGTCTTTAACATGCAAGCAGTTAATGATATTATGTGATAGTTTTAAGTGTTACACTTTGTGGGGTGTTACACCTAAAACAAGGTAGGATAAAATTAGATTAAGTATAGTCTTGTTAATCTGATGAATTGATGATACGGTGGGGATTGAACTTTTGATGCCACCGTACAAAGAGTGGGGTGTTATTCTCTAAACTTTTGATGTTATAGTGTTAACTTCATCAGAAAAGTCATTCTCATGACTTCACCGTAAAATTTTCCTTATGAATTTAGGTACTTATCTCATCTCACAAATTAGTCAATAAATTACTAGGCGCAAAATACTATAAATAACAACAGTTGAATAGATCCGCTTTTACGGTTATTGCCAACAAAATCTATAAATAAAACTATTATTTGGAAAAGTAATTTTTACAACTCACTCAAAATTAGCAAATTAAGTATTACTATCATTAGTTAGTTTATTTTATAGATAAAAAAAATATTTTTATGTAGTTTTTGTTCACGAAAAGTAATTATATTTAAGACATTGTCAAACACTAAAAATGTAAACACATCTTACCCATAAGTCAAGTATTATTTCTTGCATATGCATGCATAGTTAGATTAATTTCAGACTAGTAATCATATTCTTAAAGAAAATAAAAGCTGCTGGCCATATCCTGTCTGGTGATGCAGAAACAAATAAACATTTCAAATCAGTAGCATTGTAGTTAAAAGTTAAAATTAAAATTCGTTGAATGTGAACGCAACATGTGATCAATCATCCATGTGCTAATCACAGTCGTGACATGATATAGTACGCTCAAACAACAGTTACGAGTGGATTTTGATTTAGGTCCCAACATTTCAACATAACCGGTGCATTTTTGGGGGATCAAATCAATTTTGCTTTCTTCTATTTGTCTTTTTCTTTCTTTTTTCACATTTACACCAGCAACCCCCATCACGTTTTTGCATTAACTAAAACCTACTTTACTTTCTCTTTGATTGGTGAACATTTGAGATGTAAAAGTTAGTTACGTATTAGTTAGATTAGTTAGAAGTTAATTGATTTAATTGGTTTTATTCAAAGAGTTGGTCTAATTGGTTATATAAACCTTAATGTACTATGAATCAAAAAAAAAAACTTAATGTACTACTACTTGATGTAATAATTCTCTTCTAATCAATATTGTTTTCATTTCACTTTTGGATATATTTCTCGCATAGGTGAATTGCATAATGCTATGTATCACGAGAACTGTTGTCCCGATTTGAGAGAATATTCACTCAGTATCTGCCAAAATTAAGTCCCATCACCTCCCATGATTTATGGACAGGAAGAAAATTGATTTGAGGACGAGTTTTCGCTAGCAATTCGGGACGTATTTTGTCTAGAGAAATAGCATTACTCATTCTAACAAGAATTTTTTAATACCTTGAATACTACTTTACTTAACATGGAAAGGAAAAGTGATTCAAGGTATGTTTGGTTATGCCATAACATAATTCTCGTATATGTTTAGATATGATTTACGTAAAAATGGATTTAATAATAAATTTAAAGTCAAATTCATTAAACTACCCTACATGAAAACATTGAATTAGGTTGCTTTCATTTCAATTATAAAGATAATGATAGATAAAGACAAGTTTAAATATTTTAATTGCTTTTAAGTTCTTAGATAAATTAAAGCAAAACAAAATTGTGAGTGACAAATATTTGCAAATGAAAAATATATATAATAAGTATAAGTAACATCACAAAACCAGAAAGAAAGTTTAGACAAGTACATTATATTAATGGTGACCTATATTAATATGTGAGGACGTGTGGAAATATCGTGAATCAAAAGATAAAGTTAGTGATGTAGGCACGAACAATGACATACTATTATTTTTTGTTAACCTTGGATTTTTTTAATCAATTAACCTTCTATTTTTTAAAGATAATGAATCTATCTAGTAACTTAGAATTCGATTATAAGATAAATATAACATGATCAAGAATTGTTCTACTCTCCCTAACAATTCAAATAGCAATTGTAACTTGTTTGCAATATATTATATCTATAGTGAACATTCATATATATATATATATATATATATATATATATATTTAAAGTAACTAATAGCTTTGTTAGTACAAGCGTAGTCTATCATTAAAATAGGTTTTTTTTTTTAAAAAAAAGGTTGTTAAAAAAGGTTAGAAGCAAGAAAATGCGACACATTAGTATTATTTGTAATTAAAAAATAAATAATTGTTGATTATAAAGCAAAAATTTGTTTCGCTCTAAAAGACGCAGTTAACTAAAGGTGAAAGATATAAATTGGATTAAAAATTCCGTATTATATCGTACTTTATATTTACATGTAAACAAAAATATCATATAATATTTTTAAAAATCATAGTATAAAATTTAAGTTTGCAAATACTCTTCACCGAAAAACAAAAGTTTACAAATACTCTTCTAAACATTAGTTAGATTTAAATATACAACATTGGATGCTCATTGCGACCCCTTAACTAATTTAATTCCAATCATCTGCGTTGAGAGACAAAGGCATCAAATTGTATATATACCTTCAGCCTTAAGGACAAAGTACAATGATGAAGAGGAGTATCAAAGAAGAAACCAAAGAATGTCAGACTTGAAAGTGAGATGAATTAATCACGAAAACGCTGACGCCATAGGGTTATATGAAATACTAGATTATTAATTTCAATAACCATAAAAAAAAAAACGGTGTTAATTATCAGGCTATAAAAGTACAAAATATGTCGAAAACTGAGCTTGGTATGCTTAGTTTAGAAAAATAATGATTTAATTTTAAGTACAAAATATACTACAATAATAATAGTAATAAAAAAAATTATGGCATATATTTACTTAAGTATGACAGACTGATAAATCTAGATTTTTTAGTTAAATAGACTTTTAAAGAAATCATTGATCTATTTTATTTAAAGAAGCTGATCTCACATGAGCATGGCATATATAGGCTAAGGGCATATGAACCCTACTGGTCGATTGCTCTAATTATTTCAAACAAGGAATTCAAAGACCTTGAATATCTATCCTCATTTTCCCGTGTTGAAAATATTGTGATGACTTAACTATAGTCATAAAGGAGGGAATACCAACATGAGTAGTGACCAACTCTTTTGTTCCAAAAATAATGCATCACCAGCGAGTTATAAATGAGAAAACCTGAAACTCTCTATCGACTCCCACATTGTAGCTGTTATAAAATTATGACATCATAGAAGCACACAATATATAATTCAGTCGTTTTGCTGCACACAATATATAAATTTGTGATTATGCATTTGTAAAAATAAAATGAATCAGTCCTATCCAAACCACGTATTAAGCTTCAAGTCGAACGAATTGTGAGCCTTGTAGTATTTTGAATAGCTTGAACCATAGTATGATTAGGGTTTGTCCATGAGGTTTAGTTTAACCTAGCATCCTTGATTAACAATGTTTCAAATCTCACGTAAAAATATTAGTGTCACTTTAATTAATTCTAATAATAGTTTCCTTTATTCCAATCGTCTTTTAAAAAGAAAGAATAGTATGGTTTAACCATTTAGTGATTCTCTTTTAAAAGGGTTTGACTTAATATAAATAAATGAAACAATGAAAATTGTAAACTTATACTAGGAGTACTACTAGTTTTTCTATATCAAGCTATCATTTGCCTGAACACAGTGATGTCGTTATCGTCTGCCCCAGGGATCCCTGCTATTAAATATACACCTAAATCCATAGATGTATTGAACAATATAATGGTGATAGCAAAGGACAGAGATTATCCAATGCAATTATGAATTTGGTTGGAAGTAGTTTAATTCTCAATATATATTCCATGCATTTTTAATATGTAGGTCCTGATAATTAAAATGAATGAGAATGACAATGATAAAGTATATTGCTAGCTTCCCATGCAGTACATTTTACTAAAAATGGCCTATATATGTTTTTACCTGACATCTAGGTCACTAACTTCTAAAATACTCCTAGTACTCTAAATAATAAATATAAGCCTTATTTGAAAAATTATTTTATCTCTAAATGTTACTCCATGTATTTTAGATTACTAGATATATAATTTATAAAAGTACAAAAAAATAGTTTTTGAGTGACTTTTAAAAAATCTAAATTCTTCAGGCCAAAAGTTGGGGTGCATAAAGTGATTCTCCTATGATACTTCTTTTGAGTCATCGTCATCCCCTTATGTGCTTAGCATGCTTTTAGCCGATGCAATTAATGGACGAACCTTAAAAAAAAAAAATCACACTCTTTTTTTTAGGAAAATAATTACCCTCCCTTGATTATCCACTACAAATATTATTATTATTTTTTAGTTTAAAAGCTCACCGATATAACGTAGATGGGCCGGCCGGGACAAAAGAGAGACAATAAATTAAATAAAGATTCTTCATAAAAAATAATTTACGAAAGATAAAGAAAAATTATTTCTATATTCCCAAAATCTTTGAAATTCAATCAACTTTTATAGTCAGTAGTATCTCCAATAACACTGGCAATTAGCAAAAGCAAGTATATTGATGGATCTTTATTTATTAATTATATTTTTCTTTTAGATAAAGTTATTTATTTATTTATTTATTTATTATAAGGAGGTACACTATGGAATATTTGATTTAAAAAAATAATGGAAGTGGATTAGTGCAATCATTGGGAATGCATAGTCAATTGTTTATTTAAAATTAAAATGAAAGAGCAAAATTTGAATAATAGTAGAAAATTATACTCCTAATTAACAATAAAAATAATCTAATCAAACGTTACTCTAGCACTCGATATGCCTAAATAAGAAAGCCTTGTTTTTATATTAGGTGATCTAATTTGACCATATGCACAAGTCATATAACATCATTTGATTATATTTTTTTACAACTCCTGTATAAAGATAAATGGTCTCATATAAGATATTAGATTTATCACAATAAATATTTTTCAAACATCAACTTTCATAATTTTTATAATTAAAGGTTAAAATTATACAATAAAATGTGTGAAATAATCAAATGTGACATATGATTGATGTTAGGTTCAAATAGTAGCAATCTATCTGATTAATTAAGACGGTTAAAAAGAAAAACAGGAACAACAGTTGTTAATGGGCTTTGCATTGGTAGCTACTAGCTATGGTAATACCAGGGCCGGCCCATAGCCTGTTGGGGCTGGGCGACGACACCGGGCCTCAAATTTTTGGGGGCCCATATATTTTTTTATATGTAAGGTCCTATAGTAAGTGTTATATAGAGGTAAGAGCGAGAACTTGACAAACCCTTTTCACTGTTTTATATATTTTTTTCCTTTACACTGCTTCTTTTTCGTAGGGCCTAATATATTTTAATTTTAATCAATTTTTTTGCCCAAACTAATTCCTTTTGTTTAATTGAAGAAGAAAACCCTTTATTTAATCAATGAATTATCTGTCACAATTAGAATTATTGGGATGTTATTATAATTTACTTTAAAAAATTGTTTTTTTTCTATTTTTATCAGGGGCCAATTTATAAGATTAAAACGGGGCCAACGAATTGTTTAAGACGGCCCTGGGTAGTACAATCATATTTATGATGGCATATGGTGTGAGAGTTGTTTTCTCCCTTTCGTTTTTCTCATTCTCGTGCTACATGAGTTAATTTATGCTGAAAAATGCATTTATCTAAGTTAACTCATTGAAAATACACATATATAAATTAATTTACGTTCGATTTTTTTACAAAATGAGCAATTCTAAATGGAAGAAGAGTCTCCTTTAAAATTATTATATCTAAATGAACTGGTGTGGGGCACTTGAAGGAATGGGTGTCTAAAAGATTTTTGTCACAACTTTAATGAGCAGATTTTTAAAAACATGGCTTTTGAAGCTTACAAGAATCTTATTTATTTACTACAACTTGAATCGAAAGGATTAGGTGGTATGGTATGGTTAAAGGATATTACGTATGCAAAGCATGCTTCCTTTTCAATATCTAACCGGGTGACTCATTTTCACGTCAGAGAAGAGCTTTTGTTGATTTGTGCTAGAAAGCTAGCTAAAAGCTTGTGTGTAAAGTAAAGTATTGAGGAGAGATATTGATTAGTAAAGTGTTTGAGCATGAACAAAATTTCATCACCATTAGTTAGTGGAGAAAAAGTAACTTTTCATCTGGCTTCATCTAAGTGGGATTTTCTATAGTTAGTAACACTTTAAGGATTCCAAGTAATCAAAAAGTTTAAAGTAAAGATCAAGATGCCTTGTGTTCATTCAAACAAAAGCTTTTTGAGATGGGAATTTGGCATCTTCTCCGTATCCCTTATATGATGAAAATGTAACTAATGTAGAAAAATTAAGTGGACTATATAATAATAGGTATTATATGGGGCGGTGCTCCTCTCATTATAAGGAGCTAGCCAGTCTTAATCTATAATCTATGATTACCTGTGGAACGATGAGTCATAATATATACAAAGCAATTATGTTAAATAATGGATACACCCACAATTGTTAAATAATAATTTGATTTTTCACTTTTGAGATATTTTTATTTTAAACTCACCTTGAGTATATCATGTGAAGTATTCTATATCATAATATCAAGCATCTCATCTTCTTTGCATCATGTCTGATCAAGAGTTGATAAGAGGTGGCATTTGAAGTTAAAACATACGGTGGAGAACAACAGTGAAGTTTTACGTACATGCAAACACTTTGATATTTGGATTAATATATGATTAAATAGAATGAGATATTATTGAAATAGAAAGTGCACATTTCTTGTCCTGTTATAAATAAGTTTTCATGTGAATTAGGGTAAATTCACTTGAAGTCATTGAGAGACTCTCAACATGATTTCACGAATCAATCTATGCTAATAATACGATGATTGACTAGGTAGGTACACTAGCATAGACTGACGATGCAACGCCTTGGCATAAGGCGAAGTCCTTTATGTATTGTGCATCGACTCAATTTGGAACAATATCCATCTTAAAACAAAATTAGATTTTGTAAATAAATAAGAGAAATGCTAACAAATGCACATTAAATACTAGGAAAACGATATAGTTTTAGGGTCTGTTTGATCGTCGGGATAGGATAGAGGCATAATATGATATAAAACTGGATAGAGATATGATATGATAAAGATATAATAAACATTAATCATATCTTGTGTTTGATGCGCACATGATATCATTATAAATGAATGAAAAAATTGTTCTCATAATTAATTAAATATTATAAAAATGACATGTTATTAATTATAATAGAAAATACATGCTATCATTGTTTTAAAAATGACAATATTTTAAAAATGACAAAATATCAAGATAATAAATAAAGAATAATCTTCTAATCCCATCAGGATAATTTCTAACTCAGCTTATATTCATGATAGAAATTACAAAGGAAAATCATGATAGGATAGGAAAATGGTTTATTTTATCATATCCCTTTGGTGCATCAAACATGTGATTTAAGCAGGATATGATTAATGTATCATATCATGTCTCTCTATCCTGACCATCAAACTAAGGCCACAAACTAAGAAATTGAAAAATAAAAATTTTATATCAAAAACAACAATTTTGGCATTTTTAAAAGTTTGAATACATGACTTTTGAGAGAGAACTATTATATGTATTAAACCCCTCTAAAAAAATGTATTGAACCAATTGTCAGTGTTAAAACTATTTCTTTATAGAGAGATGAAAAATAATTAAGGAATCAAAAGAGGGCTACAAGTTTGTCAAGAAAAGGGCTACAAGATTTGATTCATATACACCATTTCTGTAAAATGAAAATAAAAAAATTGCTAATCAATCAAAATTGTTAGATAACTTAAGCGCATTTGATTTTAATGATAATACTTTTAAATTCTAAAGTTACTTGTATGATGGATTGTGATTTACCCTAAGAGTAATAGTTAATATATTAAAATTAAACTCTTGAAAAAAAAATAGATAGCCTTTCAAAATACTCTTTATTCAAACTTTTAAAAACACTAAAAAGATTCTTCTATACATTAATACACATTTTATGTAAATATATATGTGCGAAAATATTTTAACTTTTAAACCAAACTCACCTGAGTTGGTTTGGTGGTATTTGGTTGAGACCTGAGATTGTGCTCCTTCTTCAGTTTCAGGTTTGATTCCCTTCGATATCAATTTAGGTTGACTAATTTAGTTTCTTCAAAAAAACATTTTTTTTAAACCTAATATTCAAATTTTCTTTCTTGCTAGTAGTTTCTTTTCAAAGGGAAATGATGGTACAATTCTTCTATTGTGAAAAGGGGGAACCAACGGTCCACTTTTGCTTGATTGGTGCTGTTCTGCCGACTCATATCGTCTTCTCTTCAAAAAGCAAAACCACTTTCTTTTATTCTAATCTAAACTTGAAAAAGGAGACGAAAAAAGGGAGGCACAAAAGTCTACTTGCTTTGAGTGCAAGAAGCTACCAAAAAACTTTTCAAGAGGAGATGGCTCAAATTTCTTCTCAGTTGTGAATGATTTGCTTTTTTTCATTGTTTGCTTAAAGTTTGACCTTGATGACATGATTATAGTCTACTTTTTACATATCTCAATAACAATAATAATAAAAGGCCTGCTAAAAGGTGGGGCTTGCCTTGCAATATTGAAAAGTGTTATGGGACCTTTTGCCTCATTATATTCCATCAATTACCCTTTGTGGGAGACCTTGTATCTGTCACCTATTTTGATCATATACAATCATTTAACTTATGGAAAATGTGTTTACCATCTTCATTCCATAATTAATTTCATAATGTAAGCCGATATTAATAATCCCTTGAAGAAAACGTACGCTTTGAATGAAATGACATGTATTCTAACAATTGATATGGAATTCAAATTTAGTTATCTTTATTAATGCTTTTGAAATATAGTTTTGTTATCCTTATTCGGTAATATTTGATGAGCAATGCCATATCTCTAAAAAAATAACATAAAAAATTCTTTAAGAAGAAAGAGCAACCAATCACAATGCATTGTTTGCCACAATTCAAAGAGGTGTGACTCTGAAAAATAGGAAGTGGACAAATAAATCATGCAATTAAAATTTACCAACTGTTTCTTGAAAAATTCTTGATGCTATTTTTCTAGATAAATAGCATTTTCCATATTTGATTCAAATTATTATTTATTTTTTTAAAAGAAAATTGATTCGAATTATTAATCTCTGCAAATATAGCATTCACACAGAGCTATGGCTGGTGGATTATATTGTTAAAGGACACCTTGCATGAAGGAAATGAGATCACTAATTGGTTTGTTAAGAAAGGTGCTTGTAATTGTTTAATACTATGTTTATAATAAGAGACGAGTGTAGTATTTAGATGGATCCTTGAAATGGAATCAAAGTGTGGTGTTGCTATCTTTACTTAGATGAATGTAACGGGCGTCTTGATATCATCATATAGGTTCTCTATTACCCGTGGGGAAGGTAATGGATTTAAAAAGGCATAGGAGTGGGGGATACTTTTCTCTTATGAAGGAACCAACTACTATCAAGCAACAACAACACCTTTTGACAATCATACCAACGAGGTAAACACTAATTTGGAGAGAGAAACAAGGATGGAAACATTGAAATTGAATGCGTGGGAGAGGGAACAAGTAGATTGCTGGTGAAGAAAAGAAATAGAAAAGTGTCGTGTTAGGCTCATGAAGTCTTTTCAGATGGAGAAATAATTACAGCAACATGCTTAGGATGTAGTACATGACAAAACAACTAATATATTTAAAAAGGGTAAAAAGAGAAAGGTAAATAAATTCTTAATCCTAATAAAATATTTTGTTATTTATCAAATATTTTTCGATGATACTATCTCAACTCTCTCTCTCTGTAATGACATTGAAGAAGGATATCGTACGTAATATAAATAAAATAAAAACTTAATCAAGATGGTTTAAACATACGTACACAATATATGTAGATTAGGAAGTAAAGTGAATAAAACAATAAAGATAGTTATATCCAGGGACGGATCTGTGTGAGTCACCAGCCCAGCCTATATTTTCTAATATTATATGTTATGTTTCGATATAAGAACAACTATAAAGCGTTGGTCTAATGGCCTTGTGGAATTGAACAAACCTGTACTCAACTCTCTCTCAGCTTTCGCATTTTTTCACATAAATTTTAAAACACAGTGGAGTACGCTATGTTGTCTTTTTTTTTTTTTTTAAGGATGCTTGCTTTGTTATCTATATGTTGCAACTTTAATATACAACATTATTTAGGCGTAAATGATCCTTATAAATATTCAGAATTTTGTTTTTAGTCACTACAAAATAAAATCATACTTTTTAGTCTATGTAAAATTTTCTGTCATTAGTTTTAGTTCCTGTAAAAAATTTCATCAATATTTTCAGTCTCTGTAAAAAAATTACGTCAACATTTTTTGTCCCTAAAATACTATTTGAAAATGTCACATGAACTAAAAAGTGTGATTTTATTTTGTAGGGATTAAAAATAAAATTCTGAATATTTACAAGGACCATTTACTTGATTAACCATATTATTTAATACGCTAAAATATGCATCAAGAATTTGCAACTTATGTCATGCATTAACTATAAATATACATAAAGAGGAGACCCATTTTTGAATTAAGATTTTTTACTCTGAATTTAACATTCATTTAAATTATTTTATCATTTTATGCTGTTATTTAAATTATACTTAAAAAGTTAAATTTTACTAAAATATAAACAACATCACTACATAAGAACAAAGTGATTGACCATTTGTTACTTGTTACGATTAATACATATGCTATTATTTATGTAATTTATTTTATCAAAAATTTTAGTCTTACTTTCTTAAACAAAATAAAAAATTAGCCCCACTAATAATTCAATCTCAAATCCGCCTCTGGTTATATCATTGGAGACAAACATACGAAGAAATGAAAGAATTATATAAAAAAAACTAATAAAAATATATAGAGATTAATAAGTTTTATAGAATATTATGACTTCATTTCAATATGCAATCGACACCATTCAATAGAATACAATTTAATTTCTTTTGAAAAAATAGAATACAATTTAATTGTTGTTGTAAAATTATTTGTCTTTAGCCCTCGATGATTTTGGTAATATTTCTATCTACACGTTTTATAACATCGTAGACAACTTTAAACATTGCCTACTGATCCCATAAATCAATATGAATCTTTTCAGCGTGTTTTATCCTCACTCATACGTTTACCAGGAAACTTCTCAGTAGGTCACTCATCCGAAGATTACTCCAAGTCGAGCACGCTTAACTGTTGAGTTCTTATGAAATATGCTACCAAAAAGAAGATCCATTTTGTTGATATAGGTAGTACCAAACAATTCTTATAACTCTTTCTTAAACCATGTAGTCCCATAATTGCACTACCTCGTGACCGCTCTCATTCGGAGTGATTCAGTTCGTCTAGAAGCTGTCAGGAGCCGTTCATTGTCGTGCCTTATGCACCGACGACCACTCCCCGTCCTCGTCAACCTTGAATATTACACGTTTAACTAGTATTTTAAATAATTAAATTAAAGAAAATTTTGTCACCAAAAACTAAATTAATATGGACTAAACAATATTCCCTAGAAAAAAGGACTAAACAATATTAATCTTTTTGAATCAATAGATAGAGTCCCTTCTTACCCTCTAAACTTTGCACTCATCTTCCCGTTTTGACCCCGTAAACTTTGCAGTCAAAATCAATCGATTAAGGCGCCCAAAATTGGATAATATGGACAAAACACTGTTTTTCATTTTCATTGCATAATGGACAAAATTTTGTTGGTGCAGTCTCTCCATTATTGTCCATTCACATTGTTTTGTATAGATTCCCTTCCACCTGTTCCATTCAATTGTTAAATTCATTCTTCTTTCATAATTCGATTTTTTTTCTTTTTCATATAAAAATATACTGCCTTCGTTTTTTTCTTGTTAGTTTTTTTTTTAAAGAAAACATACTCCTTTATGTCGTTTTTGAATTTTAATGTAGTATATATTCTAATTTTCTTTGTTGTTGTTAATTATACTTTTACAATGAGTGGAATGGACCAATAAAAGGTATGGGTGTTGGAATTAGTTATATACAATCATGTTCGATATACAAATTAAAATACTAATCACATTTTAATAAAATAAACTTACATGCATCTAATTATCGTAAGCTTAACTCAATTGTTTAGAACATTGCATAATATATGATGTATAGATCAGAGTTCGAATTCCAAACACCTTACTTGTTTATATTAAAAAGTGAATTTTAAATTACCATGCTACTTGACAAAAAAAAAATATAAGCATGCATATAAATTAAAATATATATTGCATATGTCATATTGATCATCAAGGGTATTAAGAATACCCAAATCCATTTTTAAATATATTTCAAGTTCTTAAATGTGAGTTAAAGGCTGGTCTAACCTGTCCAACTTGCATTCAAGTCTCCGTCTTTGGTTCCTTGGAGTTTATGAACAGGTGGGACAACCGCTTAGAAGTTACTAAATATATGAACTTCATTGTTTCTCGTATCTTTGTAGAAGAAAACTGTTGTGCTGATAAATTAACAAATTTTGGATTATCTATCAACTCTTTTTATGGAAGAATGACATGCCATCTCAAATTAGAATAGGCTTTGTCAGAAGTAGACTAGACTTACCCTGTATTAAATTCGACAACTCTTGAAAGGTTTTTGGTGTATGTTCCCCTTTCTTTTTTGTTGTTTCTTTTTGTTATTTTAACAACTTATTCTCTCAATTTAATCCCTTAGTTTACTCACTTTCATCAACTTAATCCTTAACGTGTTCTTTGAAGAATTAATATGAATAAAAATCGATGGACTCATAGATATTTGAAAATTTTAAAGTATTCGTACGGCTAGAGACATGTTTTAAGAGTCTTCTGCAACGTCGTGAATTAATTTGATGACTCTTATTAGTTCTCCAACATGCCATGACTGTGTTACATTGTACCATATCATCCTCATATGGAAGTTAGTACCCTTCATTAGAATATACATGCCCGTGGAAACTGTTTATTATAGATAACACCAAAATTATAATTTTATTTATTTAAAATGTTATTGGAGTTCTCATCAATAGCTAAATTTAATGTAGGCTATAGTCCTTTGCCGACCGACTTAACCTATTTACACTTTTAATTAGAGAACAAACCACAATGTAATTTGTTAGGTATTTCACTTACGCTCAAAAAGACGTGAGTAGAGTCATGAAAGTGGAAGTAAAGAACACTACTATTCTTTTTCTAAGAAGAAAAAATTAACACCTCTAAATTTGGTTAAACTTTGATAATATTTTTTGAGTTTGTTAAATTATATGAAAAAAAATTATAAATATCCACTGATACTTCATGTGACCTAGTCACCTATTCTTGTGTGCATTTTATCGCAAACCCAACACACACCCCCCCCCCCCCCCAAAATATATCATAGTATCATTTGCCTTGCAAGTGTACGATAAAACTGTTCTTTTAGCTAGACTTTTATCTCGTAAAATTTTGGTAATTTATCTCTTGTTTAGTTTTACGTAACGTTTTTGTTTTTTTTAATCTTTTTTATTTAATTATTTATGTAATAATTAAGTAACATTTTCGTTCTTTACCTTTTTTTTCTTCAACATGGTCATCATTTTTATTTGAACAAAATAAAAAAATTTATAAATAAAAAACTTTAAAAACGCATCAAGCTCATAGGCAAACCAAAATTTTCATCGTACAAACATGATAACCTAAATATGATTGAAAAATCTCACAAAAAGAACAAAATTATTTAAAAGTAAATTAAATGATGAATTATGTTGGTCTCTCATCCATTTGATCTAAACTCTACTAAAATTGTTTACATTTTAATTTTTCTACGATTGATTGACTTGTAATATAATATGGGCTCCAACTGTCCCTTTCAGCCTAAGTGGATTAAAAATGCAAAACAATATTTCATTTTTCTAAAAGAATTAAAAATAGAAGGAGTAGGGAGTAAAAATTTAAAGAAGTCCTTTTCTTCTTTAATAAAGGTTGATGTTTTGTGGATTCAATGAAGGTCGGTCCATATAAAACCAAGTTGAATTTGTCCACGTAATTTAATGCTAGATATAATTGGGCGGCTGGCCCTCGGAAGGTTAGGCCACAACCATTTTCAATGCATTTAATGTACTTCTTCTTTCCTCACAAATTACAGAAAGTGATATCGACAACTATTTTTAATTTATAATAATAACTAGCATATAAATATCTGTGTACTAAAATTTAAAATAGATGGACAATATACTACAGTACTATCTTTGAATGACTCAAATTCAAGCAAAATCTCTGCCATCATTCTTCAAGAGCAAATATTATCGTGACCCAGATATAGACAATTATGAACCAACTCGTTTACATCTTAATCAAATAATCTTTAAATAATATTCTCTGTTAACAGTTGAATCAAAAATAAAATATAAATCAGCATAAACCATCTATTATGGTGATTTATACCGGTTAGCCATGGTTTAGTTTGAGGTTCAGACCTACGTATTTTAGACATGAATTGATCAACGCTGTGAAGCAAGAGCCGAAATTCAATATTATTGCTAGTATCAAATTGAAACCAAAAGTCAATTATATACAATAATTAAGAAGAAAAAAAAGTAGTATCTAATTATATGGAGTATATTTGTATGGTCTATCTCAATAGCTAAGGCTTTCATTTTCATTCCTAACAAACATGAAGTCATGCAATAACTTGATTCCAAAGTACTAGAGTTTATTAAATCTAAACTTTAACACATGAGCTATCCTCATATTAATTAATATCACCAAAATGACTACAGTATACGTATATTTTTAAATAGTTTTACCAAAAAGTTGAATTTGAAACTTTGTGCCGTCCTTAAAAAAAATTGTCACACTACTCAGGAGAGAATAATTCAGTGGTAGTACTACAACTTCTACTGATTTGGACGGTTTATTTTTATTTTTTAACAGTTGTACTCGTTGAATTTTACTCCCTCCGTCCCTTAATGTAAACTCCATTTACATTTTTCACATTTTTTAAGAAAAGTTGTCAGTGTAATTAATGTGTCTGTTTTGTGTGTTAATATTACCAAATTATCTTTTGTTTGTATGTGTATTAAATTTGACTTTTCAAATTTTAAGATAAATTAGTAGTATTAATTAAGCGTATGTTTAGGAAAAAAATAATAAATGCATATAGTAATTTGAAAAAGAGTTTACATTTAGGGACAAAAATAAAATCAAATAGGTGGTTACATATAGGGACGGAATGAGTAAATAAGTAGTTTAATCCACAAAATTGTACCCAAAAAAAAAAACAGTTTAACCAAAATCAAATTTAGATTGACAAGGTCTCAACTCATTTGAGGTTAGCCTAATGGTACACTTGAGATCTTCAAGATTTCAGGTTCAATTTTATCTGGTTTCAATTTTGGTGTATAAGTCGGTCTTTGGATTGAATACGAGTTTTAAAAAAAAAAAAGATTGACAAGGTCTCCTTGTACTAAAAATTGGAGTTAAGATCAAAAAAAATATTGAGTTTAAATTTACTGTTTCTATACATATACGTCTGAAAAAACAAATATAAGAATGGAAAATAATAAAAAAATTAAATTGCAATATATAAATATTCCTTAAAAAATACAAATATTGTATAAACACATATTTTTTAACGATAAATGTTAGTAGTTAATTTAACCGTTAACTAATACCTCCAAAATACTGGTTAACATTTTCTTAATCAAAAACTAAAATTTATATTTTTAAAACAAATTTTCTATTTATAGATTTATTAACCATTACTCTAAGAACTCCGGCAACATCCATAGACAAAAATCTAACATATGAGACGAAGAGAGAGAAATAATTAAGGATTAGCATAAGAAAATGAGTGCATCTTTTGATCTCATGTGGTAATGGTGACTTGCGAAACCATCACGTATCCTTGGAGTTGAATAAAGTAGGAGAGAGGTTGGGAGAGAGAGTAATTGAATTGAAGTAGTAAAGTTGAAAAAGGTGAAAGTGGTGAGATACCTTTTTGTGGTGTTGCGTGTGAAAAAGCAGAAAATTGGTTGAAAGGCAAAATTGAGAGAGGTGTGTGTGTGAGACAGTAGCAGCAGTTTAGTGTCACATTTTCCAGGCGCGTAAGGGCCCCGCTTCAGAATGTGTCCTCTTCGTCTTTGGTCGTATGTTGAACCTCCCATTACGTGCGTGGGTTATGTTCGAAGACATTTTTGTTCCTTAATTAAAATCTTTTTTGTTTTTTCACTTCCATTTTTATTTTAAGAATAAAATCAAACAAGTGTTAGAGAGAGACTCTCAGATAAAAACTAAAAAGGCAGTCAATCCAAATTTCAAAGACCACAACCGATGGAAGAGTATCTCTCTCCCATGTTAGTATCATCATTTTTTTACTCACTCCTTCTTATCTCTAATTATAAAATTATTTTTAATACCTACAATTTGTTGTGTGCAAATGTGGGTTATATCTCTTACATTGAATATAAAAGCAAATGTTGAACACATTTGTAAGAGGATTCATAAATTAATTGCCTTAAGATTCTTGGTAAGAGTATGATGTCTCTCTCACTTGTATGGTTGTTCTAACCTCGATTAGGACGGTACCCCCGAGCTCCCTTCAATGACTCAACAGTGGTATCAGAGCCACGGTTCAACGAATGGTGCGACCGAAGCAGCCGATCCGTTTGCGCAGGAAGCAACAACGACGGTATAAGTTCCTTATGTCGTCCCGTTGCGGAGAACCTAGCAACGACGATACAAGTGAGAGCTTCCGCTTGAAGGGGACATGATGAATTGATGGACTCACACTTGAGGGGGAGTGTTGTGTGCAAGTGTGAGTTATATGTCGTACATCGGATAGAAAAGTAAAGTTTGAACACCTTATAAGTAAGAGGACCCATAAACTCATTGCCTTAAAGTTTTGGATAGGAGTATGGTGTCTCTCTCACTTGTGTGATTGTTCTAGCTTCGATGTGGACGATCCCCCGAGCATCCCTCAGTGACCCAACACAACTTATATAAGGTATTTCTATATAATAAAATAAAAAGGACAGAGGGAGCACATTAAACAAACTAAACTTTATTTATCTAAATTCAATTTTTAGATAAAATAATTCTTAAACAAACTTTACTTATCTTTCAAACAAATTTTAGATTATTACGACCTAGTTTTCCTAAAAGTTGAGGAGCTTTCGCACACACAAATCCTAGAAGGTAACAAATATATAAAAAACAGTTTAAATGAAAGCAATAATTGAAATGGTTAAAAAACAAATCAACCTAAAATCTCTTATTCTCGTGAGCTTAACTTAATTGGTTCAAACTTCGACCACCATTAAAAAATCTAAAATTTCTTATCCCTTTACATATTCAATAGAATAGATATGTGGAGCAATTGAAAAACTAGTTGTTTATATTTATGTCACAATCTCCTTTAAAAACAAGTGTATATTATTAATACGTCATCCTATGCGAAAAAGTGTGGTTTCGCCTCCTTCATCATAACTAATGTACCACGTTGAGACAAATTAGCCTTTAAATTATATAATTAAAAATAATTATGAAAAGGCAAGTGTCAAATAAAATAATAAAAATAGAATAATGGAAAAAGTAGAAGAAGACACAGAAAAAGGAGAGCAGGTTGAGTCTGTCCACAAAGCATATTTTCCAGAAATCCTTGCAACCGATAGTACTTTCATTTCATCCATCAATTCAATTCTCCGTTTTACTACAAATTCTCTCTTCTCTTCACTTCCGTATCTTTCTTTCTCTTCTCTCCTCTCCTTTCGTGCCACAAATAATAAACTAGTATTTCATTTTCATCGTTCCCCGTAATGCACCCATAATTTAAATTAAATTAAGTTAAATTACATACCCTTTTCCTTAATTCATTCATGTATGTTTGTTTATTTGTTCGTGTGAATTGAAAAGTGATGAAAGAAAAAGAGGGATCTAAAATTTCCTTTTCGCGTTGAATTTGGAAACAAACTATTTTAGGCGACACGCAGCGGAAGAAGAAAAAAAAGAAAGATAGATACTTACTTAGATCTCAGATAGATAAATAGATGAACCCCTCAAAGGAAATAAAAATAAAAATAAAAATAAAAATAAAAATAAAAGGAAAGTTAGAAAGGACTTAAAAGCTAAAAGCAAAGCTACATTACTTTATTGAATTTGTTTTTTGTGTTTTGTAAAAAGCTTGTTTTCATTGTTTATTGCTTCACCTCTCAAAAATGTTAATTTGTCTTGTATATTCAAAAAGTTTCTTATCTCTCCATACACTAATTTCGTTTTCTCACCAGTGCTTCTTTTTCTCCTTAAAGTAAAGTCAAGTTTAACAACTTTCTCTCGTAACAAAACATTCATTTCATTCTTATTTTCTTCTCTTCTCTTCTCTTCTCTTCTCTTATTCTTCAATTCAAAATCAAACAAATTCAATGAGAGCTGGGTTAAGTACAATCCAACAAACCCTAACGCCGGAGGCGGCTAGTGTTTTAAATCATTCAATCGCGGAAGCCGGCCGACGGAACCACGGCCAAACTACGCCGCTTCATGTGGCGGCGACGCTACTAGCATCACCATCCGGTTATCTCCGACAAGCATGTATTAAATCGCATCCTAATTCATCTCATCCTCTTCAGTGTCGAGCTTTGGAATTATGTTTCAGTGTTGCTTTAGAACGGTTACCGACTTCGCAGAACGCCAGTTCAACGGCGGCGATGGAACCGCCGATTTCAAATGCTCTGATGGCAGCTTTGAAACGTGCTCAAGCTCATCAACGTCGTGGTTATCCTGAACAGCAACAACAACCGCTTCTTGCTGTCAAAGTTGAATTGGAACAACTCATCATATCAATTCTTGATGATCCTAGTGTTAGTAGGGTCATGAGAGAAGCTAGTTTTTCTAGTCCTGCTGTTAAATCAACGATCGAACAATCGTTAAATTCTGTTGCGCCTTCTCCGGTTACCGTTAATTCCAATCCGATGATGGGATTTCGGCCGGGGATGGTGACTCCGGGAGCGGCGCCGACGAGGAATTTGTATATGAATCCGAGGTTGCAACAACAAGGAGGTGCAGCAGCTCAATCCGGAGCACAGAAGGGTGATGAAGTGAAACGTGTTGTGGAAATATTGATGAGAACGAAGAAGAGGAATCCGGTTTTGGTTGGTGAATCAGAGCCTGAAGCTGCTATTAGAGATGTTTTGAAGAAGATTGAGAATAAGGAATTAGGGGAGGGTGTGTTTAGCAATGCTCATGTTATTTATTTAGAGAAGGAGCTTCCTTCAGATAGAGGGCAGATACCTGTGAGGATTAAAGAATTGGGGGATTTGATTGAATCTCGGATTGCGAATTCGGGTTCCGGTTCCGGTTCCGGTGGTGGTGTGTTTATTAATTTGGGTGATTTGAAATGGTTGGTGGAACAACCTGTGGGATTTGGTTTGGGGAATATGCAGCAACCGGCGCTTGCGGAGGCTGGCCGTGCTGCGGTGGCGGAGATGGGGAGATTGGTTGCCAAATATGGGGAGGGTGGTGTTGGTAGGCTTTGGTTATTGGGTACTGCTACTTGTGAGACTTATTTGAGATGTCAAGTTTATCATCCTTCCATGGAAAATGATTGGGATCTTCAAGCAGTACCAATTACCACAAGATCACCTCTACCTGGAATGTTTCCAAGGTATTTAATTTGTTTAATATTCTTTTGATTGTTCATAAAGTAATTTTGCTCTAACAATTACTACATCACTGATGGAGAACATTTAGATCTTCATATAATTACAGTATACCCTTGACAACACAATTTTAATCTGAGCAAATTTTATTCAATTGATCTGTTCTGTTGCAAGAATAATTAAAGGGATTCATGTTTAATTTTCCTGTTTGATGGAATGAAGTTGAGAAATATTCTTGAACAGAATCAATTATGGCTTTAGTTTAAGAGAATCTTATCTTAATGACTATGTTAATTCTGTGTTCCTTTTGTTTTAAGTTTTAACTATCAGTTTGCTTTGACTTCCAACAGTTTTGTTTTGAAAAGAAAACGTGGGATGTTATAGTTTCCATAATAGTGTTATAAGACAGGAGAATATTAGCTGTTGTTTACCTTTTGTGCTATTGGCAGACACTATTAGCTTGACAAGGCTATGAAGCATGGTTAAATTGTCTCCCACATTTGGTATTGGTGGTTTTAACATTTTTTTCTTGTGTGATCAGGCTTGGGACCAATGGAATTCTTGGTACCACACTTGAGTCTTTATCCCCATTAAAGACCTTGACACCTACGACAATCACACCACTGAGGCGCGCCTCAGAGAATGTAGATCCTGCAGCAGCAGCAGCATCAACTTGTTGCCCACAGTGTATGCGGAGCTGCGAACAAGAAGTAGCAGATATGTTGAAAGAAACTGAAAAATCTGATAGTGAACTCAAACAAGATGCCACTCGACCGCCCCTTCCACAATGGTTGCAGAACGCTAGAACTAACAACGATAATGCTAAAGTAATGGATCAGGCCCAGGTAAATTTGATTAAAACAAATATGCATTGGTTGGTTCGTGCGGTCAAGAAATTATAGATGAGTTTTAATTATTGTGTTCTTTTGTCTTTTAATAGAGTAATGGCCAAGAAGGGAATGTGAAGAAGAGGACTCAAGAAATACAAAAGAAATGGCATGATTCATGCTTGAACTTGCATCCTAAATTTCATCAGCAAAATGTAAGCACTGAGAGGATTGTTCCCACCCCCTTTTCAATGACGAACCTATATAATGTGAATTTGCTGGGGCGCCAATTTCAACCCAAAGTGCTTCAAAATAAAAATTTGGGATGCTCTCTTCAATTGAGCTCGATTCCAATTCCTATCCAGCAATCAGAACACACGGCAAGCCCACGGAAAAGTACAGTAACCACTGAACTGGTTCTTGGGCAAACCAAGCCATCTGATACCATTCCAGAAGAGTCACACAGAGAACGACTTAATGACTTTTTGAGTTCCCTGTCTTCTGAGTCACAAGACAAGTTTGATGAATTACATAGCAAAAAATTATTTGATACTGACTCTTTCAAGAGGCTGCTCAAAAGTCTGTCAGAAAAGGTGTGGTGGCAGCAAGATGCAGCATCTGCAATAGCTACTGCAGTGACTCAGTGCAAGTTAGGCAATGGTAAAAGACGATCAAAGGGTGACACATGGTTAATGTTCACAGGTCCGGACAGAATTGGCAAGAAGAGAATGGCAGCAGCACTTTCTGAACTGGTATCAGGGTCCAATCCAATAGTAATCTCCCTTGCACAGCGACGTGGAGATGGAGACTCTGATGCCCACCAATTCCGTGGAAAAACAGTCCTTGATCGCATAGTAGAGACCATCCGAAGAAACCCACATTCTGTGATCATGCTTGAGGACATTGATGAAGCCAACACCCTTCTTCGCGGGAACATCAAACGAGCCATGGAGCAAGGACGGTTCCCTGATTCCCATGGTCGTGAAATCAGTCTAGGAAATGTCATGTTTATCCTCACTTCAAATTGGTTGCCTGAGGACCTTAGCTACCTGTCCAATGGTACTCCACTAGACGATGAAAAACTTGAAAATTTAGCAAGTGGAGGTTGGCAATTGCGGCTATCAGTGACCAAGAAGGTAGCAAAACGCAGACCTAGTTGGTTGTCAAATGAAGACAGGTCTTTGAAGCCTAGAAAGGAATTGAACTTAGGTTTATCATTTGATCTTAATGAAACCGCTGATGTAGAGGAAGACAGGGCAGATGGATCACATAATTCCAGTGACTTCACAGTGGACCATGAAGAGAACAATCACAACAGAGGGTCGCCTTCTAAACCCCGTGAACTTCTAGATTCTGTTGATGATGCCATTGTCTTCAAGCCATTGAATTTCGATCTCATTCGTAGCAATTTCTCAGCAAGCATCGCGAAAAGATTCTCTGCCGTGGTTGGAAATGGGATCTCAATTGAAGTACAAGAGGAGGCTCTTGACAAGATCACAAGTGGAGTGTGGTTAGGCCAAACCACAATAGATGAATGGATGGAAAAGGTATTAGTTCCTTCCTTCCACCAGTTGAACAAGAGCTACAATTCAAGTAACCATGATGAGCATGAGTCTTCGCTGCTGGTTAGGCTCGAAGATGATGGCTACTCTGATCGCCGGAGCTCACAAGAGTTGCTACCTGCTAGTGTGAGAGTCGCGGCGGAGTAGTAGTAATAGTGTTGAGTATCAAATATTGAATATTGATTATTGTTAATACACAATGAACATGAGTGATAATATCCGTTTTTGTTGGTTATAGAAATGTAAATAGATCCAAAGTCAATGACCCTTTGTAGAATCGAGAAAAACCGTTAGAGGTGGAACAAGGGTCGGTATGTGTCATTTTTTCCCCTTAGAAAAAGATTATTTAATTTGTCTTATAAGTTAAATATTGTTTTTTTGCTTCCTCTGTAAGCATAGATATATTTATTTATCAATTAAATGGAGGATGGTTATCAATATTAATAAAATGGAGTATTGTTCCTTCACCCTTTTTCTTTCATCGTTTTTCATCAAAATTTTAAGACTATTGTTTTCAATAGAAACTACTATTATTTTTTTAATATAACAAGCATGTAACTTTAATTGATGTTTTCAAAGTAAATATTGAAAATCATTTACTTTTTCCAAATAATAATAATAAAAAACAAAAGTATTCTTATCCTCCAAATTTAGTCACTGATTCCCTGTATGCTTCAACTTTTAGATTTTTAAATGAAGTTGTTTTCAACTTGGTATCTGATAACATTGACTCAACAAAACAACACAAAATAGATATAAATCGAGTTTTGAAACATTAATATTCATTTTTTTTTTTCCTTCTTCTAAAACTACACCAATATGCTCACCATCTCAACAGTGAAGAGGATATGCTAAATATCACAGGCTTCTTCTACCTACAAAGAGCAACACACATTATTAACAAAATTTTGAACCATACGACATATGGCCAATGATAAGCATATGAGACATTTCCCATCCTAAAAGCCACCATCCACAAACATATAATAAGTTTATTGAATAAATTCAGATATGTAATGAAAAAGGACAAGTTTAGAATGACAAGAGCCATCCAATATTGTAGGCCACATATAAGGCCGCAGAGCACAGCCCTTACTATTTGTTAGTTTAGTCACCAACCATGTAATGTACATGATCGGTTCATGAATGTTGCTTCCAATTGCTTTTCCCCTTCTTTTTTTTTTTTTTTGAAAGAAAAAGGGACCGGCATTACCAAACAAATAAATACATATCCCTACCGACACAAATGATTGTTTTGCAGTTAACGTATTTGAGTATTTCCTTATCATCAATAAGTAAAAACAAACTTTGCTAGTAATTAAAGAATGAATGTTCTTAGCTATACCGTTATGTGCATACGTCATTATCAATTTCCATTCTTGGTTCAAAAGAAAAGTAATGTAAATTGAACCGAAAATACCAAAAGAAGAAAAGTTTTTTCATGAAAGAAAGAGTTGAATACAACAAGGGAGAGATTGAGTGTGTGATTAATTTAATTACTTTAAATCAACTTCTTGATTAATATAGTCACAATCTTTTTTCATAATGAACGCGTTAAAGAATTTAGTAAGCCGGTTTTTGGAACCATAGCAGCCTCTAACTCAAGCATGTTTTCAACGCTACGTAAGGTCATTAATGAATTAGTTGTAGTTTTTTGTCAAGTTGGACTACCAAAAGTGCAAGTGACCAAAACAAGACAAGTAATGCTTTGTGCATACTTCACATTCATTTCATTCATATTTGCCTTTTTTTTTTTTGACTCTATCGTCTTCTTTAAGACATCAACAACGCATGTGTTCTCATTTATTTTCATCCTTTTTTGTTATGTCTTTTTCTTACACTTCTCGATCTATTAGATCTCTCTAAAAAATTCCAAGTCATAGAGATCCAACTATATTCAACTCTGTCCCTAGCTGCCCCAAGATTTTTTTCCCCCTCTTCTTTTTGACCGTAGTAGCCATGTATGCTAATCAAACTATCTTAATTTGCCTAACCATGTTAATCTAACCACCCATCAATGTATAAGGTTTAATGGATCAATTAAATATATATTTCTTGTTTACTTCTTTTTGGCTACTAGTATTAGGAAGTTTGGATGGTTTCGGAAGTGCCATATTAAAATTAAGTAAAAAGTTAACTTTCTAGATATACTTTTGAACAAAACACCTTTTAGATATACTTTATAATATGATGAAATAAATTATTTTGCGTTATATACTTATTAAATGTTGAATTGAAAAAAATAACAAAAATAGTTTCTAGAAATTGAAATTTGAAATTTGACTATTTTAAAATTAAAAGTTTTTTTTATTTCACATATGTTCATTCCACGAGTAATCATATTTAAAGCATTATTGGATATTAAATACAAGTATCTCTCCCTCTTCCGGATTCATACATTGATCATTGTTGTGAGATCACTCGGCTCTTCACCTATAGCTAAACCCAACCTCATTAAAACTTTTTTTTAATGTATAAGACAATATAAACAAATGCTTAAATGGGTACAAATTTAAATAAGCCATAACTAAAGTTTTAATAAATAAATAAATAAATCTTGTAGGAACCCGTCTAACACGTAAATTATTAACTGATGCCCAACACACTGGTTAAGGAAGCAAATATAGTTAAAATGTGGATGAATCGATCATGGGAAGGAACATTTCAAACTACACCGTAGACATAACAACGGAGGTTCTCATTAATAAAGTCTTAATCGCAATCAATCAATAACACGCGTTAGCCAAGCAGTATATTCAAATTGAGTTACCACTAACCAATAATTCTTCACCTGTGGAAATTAGAAGAAGGTGAGAATGGTACGTTTCGTGAACATGATCATGAATATGATTTGTCTATAGTGTGAAATCATTTGATTGAATTAATTAAAGTCTAGCTCAGGGATTACAGGTACAATGCATTCAGTGAAGAATCCATGAGTATATACGGTTCGAAAAGAAAAGAAGGACGAACGAGATGATTTCTTCTTTAATTGCACAGGACAATTTGCTAGCAAAAGTTGGTGAAATTAATTAATACGTTGATATTTAGGGCAACTTTGTAATGTAAACGCTGCTCAAATTAATTTTTGAGTGAGATGCATGAAATAGTTAACATAAAAGAATGTGTATTTTTGACCGTGTGCATATGTCCTTTTATAAACTTAGTTTCGATAGAATTGAGAGAAAAATATATTGATGAGACTATCGAGAGTTTCTCGGTTGATCACACGTTGATTAATTAGGATGTGTTGGTAGTGCAACTTTCTACCATGTGTCTTTAAATTATTACTCGATCCACAAATTTATATTTAACATACAGATTGGATCACTTTGATTCTATTATGTAATTTTACGAAATTATCTTGAATGTTGTAAAGTTTTTTTTCATATTTATCATTTACCGTTTTAGAAATGTTGAAGTTATATATAGTTTTTGAGGTGTTGTCTAAAAAAAATATTGGTTACAAAGTATTATTTGAGTGTTTGGTTTAACGGTTGCTAGTTATTTATCCATTATGAAAATAGAGAAGTTAGACTGCTTCAAGTTAAAATTGCGTCTAATGTTATCCCACCGTGAAAACAAACAGGCCAGATATAAATTTGAAACAATGGGATATTATTTAGTAAAAAAAAGTGAATTAAGAAAGCTTCTCAACTTGGATTATTTTATGACAAAAACATCCAATTTACAACTATGCTGACGGTTGTCCAAACAAAAACTTAGCTACGTTTATGGAGTGTGTGGCACTATCATCATCCATTTAAGAGAATAAAATAGTACATAATACTTTAAGCTCTTTTTAAAAATAAAAGTTTGGCTGTTTTAGAAAGGATAAAAGAAAAGTAAAATTAAGCATATATTTATCTCATACAAAAATCAGAAGCATATATTTTCAGACAAAATAAATTATAAATTATTAAAGAAATTGATGTATAACTTTCCAAATTTATTATTCATAACGTGTGTAAGTATAAAAAGGAATATTTCTGTACAGAAAAATGAAGGAGGTTAGTCATAAAAAATTAGGTTTTGTCAAAGATGCAGAAAAAACAGAACAAGAGAAAAGGTAGTATGTTGTCGTATTCTTCCAACACATATAACTTTACAACTTTATACTTTGTGTCCGTTTCTCTTGTCGTCTCAGACTTTAGAATGAAAACAATTCATCAACCACTCTATAAAGTCATATTTTCTCCCCCACTTCCACCTTTCGAGCCTGCCTTTTTTTTTTTTTTATATAAAGAAATATATTGTTTTTCTTTCTTGTGCTTAGTATTATTATATATTGGTTTCTTTCCAAACTTAAACACCATTAATTTATCTATATATGGTCTTTGAGTAATCTATTCTTTCATATTTTAATAGCTAGTGTCGCAAGAATAAAAGGTGCATAAGAAATAATGTCACTTATTAGAATTTATAAAGTCAAAACTGCATGTTTCAAGTTAATATTCTCTCCCCTTAAAAAAAAAATTAATATTCTCTCTAGGTAAAACTTCGGACTAATGTTTGTTCATGGTGTTGATTGATTTGCTTAATTTGTGTTTGTTTTTATGTATAAGTCGGCTTGTGTTACCCCTCTTTTTTATTAATATATTTTGCCAATTAAAGAATAAGTTAATATTGAGGATTTATACCGTAAACCATGAAGCTTTTTTTTTAATATGCGCCATGAACTTCGTGTATACACTAATGTATATTGTTTTATCTAGTTTTTATATATATAAAAAAAAATCAAAATGATTTTCTTACAAAAGGAATTCAATGCATTTCATTACATATTAAGGACTCGTTGCAAAGTGAAAAAAGATAAAATAAATAGAGAGAAACGAATTATGAATAATGATTCATTTGCAAAAGAACGAGTCACACTATTCACTTGACGTTTAACATAACTTATATAGTTGTTCTGCTTTTTGTCAATTTTGTAGGATCTCGCTGTCCCAAGTAGCAAGTAAGGACATTTTGGATTGATTAACCGATCAAATACGCACTACTTCACTGTTTGGAGCAACGACGCCCCACAAAGGGCTGACAGAATGATGGATAACTCTAATGAGCACTTATTAAATCGATTATTGCCTAAATTGATCTAAAAAGTCCTACCTCGTTGTATGGAACGCCAAGTTGACCACTTATTAAATTGGTTATTCCATTAACCGATCTAAAAGTCCTATCTCACAAAAAAGTAGGGTGGTTCCGGAATTTTTGTTTCAACTAAGGTAGTTTTATGACGAAGAAAAAACATCAAAATAGGTTATTTGAAAAGAAAAAAAACTTACAAATACAAATAATTCTATATGAATATAATGTGTTAATGAAAACAAAACATAAACTAATATGTATTTTTTTTCAGTATATGTCACTTTATATAAGATAGAGGAAGTAATTAAATTCTAACTCGTTCGTCCTACTATGAATGTAATATTTTCTAATAAAAGAAAGAAAAATTAGTAAAAAGAATGAAGATTATGATTAATGATTTTTTTGTCCTTAAGCTCTTTTATTTCAATCATATTTTTGCTTTTTTTATTGTTAATTAGAAATAAACCCTTTACATGGTCTTAACTATATATGATAATTGATTGATTAGACTCGTTACCTATCTTCTTTTTTCTTTTGTCCTACTTGTTGAGGTTTTAGGAATTAGAATCCTCCGTTTCCCTTTTGATCCTGAAAAGATTGGTGCTTAACATTTATGTGAATTCTTCACTCCCTTAACAGGATTTAAGTGAGGCAAAAGGAGCTTGTGAGTCCATGATATAATATTATTCGCATCCAAGTTTATCAAGAACTCAAGCACTTTGGTTGGGCTATAATGGTAATTTAGAAATGGAAGGAACGAAAAAGCAAATAATTACGACAATGTGAACGTGAATGTGAAATTTATTTAAGTCAAAAAAATTCATGAGATATTTATGAGTGATTGTAGTTTCATGTGAAAGAATCAATCATGTACTTCTCACACGTTTCATGTCTCATGGAGGTCCCCAGCATAAATGATCAGTTTGTCAAAAGTTATGTTGAAAAAATTCGATTAAGGATAAAGATGAAGTATCAACGAACATAAGACAAATTAATGAAGAAAAATATGAAACTCCCCTAATCATTTGTTAAACATTTGTTTTTAACCTGCTTTGATTATGCATTATGCTAATTAAGCTTTTGTAATCTCATGTAAACTAGAAAATTAAAGTCATATTATGAACTCGAGCATACAAAACCAGCCCAAATACTCAACTTTATTCTGTAGTCACTACTCACTAGTAAATCCTAAAGGCAACAGGCAAACTTGTATGAAGGATTGACGTCCGATTTCACTTTGCAATGTACTTTATGAGTTAATATCCAAAGTTCTTGCTAACAGATTGAAGGTTGTTCTTCCCCATTGCATTTCTGACAACCAATCAGTCTTTGTTCATGGTCGTTCCATTCTTGATAATGCTATGGCTGCAATAGAGGTAATTCACTTTATGCAAACCAAAACTCATGGTGATGATCGTTATGTTGCTTTAAAGCTTGATATTAGTAAAGCCTATGATAGAATGAATTGAGATTATCTCCGGGAGGTTATGATCAAAATGGGTTTCGATAATAGGTGGATCCATTGGATGAGTATGTGTGTAGAATCGGTAGATTATTCTGTTCTTGTAAATAGTGAATCAGTTGGACCTGTTATCCCAGGTAGAGGCCTCCGTCAAGGGGACCTCCTATCTCCGTATCTTTTTATTCTTTGTGCAGAAGGTTTGTCTTCGCTTATTATGGATGCGGAGAATAAGGGTACTATTTCAGGCACTCGGATATGTCGTGGGGCTCCTGCCATATCCCACCTACTCTTCGCGGATGATTGTTTTCTTTTCTTTCAAGCGGAGGAAGACAAAGCCAATGCTATGAAACACATTCTTTCAACTTATGAAACGGCTTCTGGGCAGGCTATCAGTTTACCTAAATGTGGAATTTTTTGTAGTCGTAGTGTGCCCGAGCCTTTGAGGAACTCTCTTGCAGCTATTCTAGGAGTCTGAGTTGTTCTAGGTACAGGTAAATACTTGGGGTTGCCTTCTATGATTGGAAGGAATCGTAACTTTACTTTTGCTTATATTAAGGATCGTGTGTGGCAGAAAATTAATTCTTGGAGTAGTAAGTGCTTATCAAAAGCTGGGGGTGAAGTTATGATTAAATCCGTTTTTCAAGCTATTCTGTCGTATGTGATGAGTATTTTTCAATTACCTACTACCCTTCTCAACACGATTGAAAAGATGATGAATTCTTTTTGGTGGGGTCACGGTCGTACATCTCAGCGAGGTATCAACTGGTTAAGCTGAGAGAAATTATCTATGCACAATGTTCACGAAGGTATGGGCTTTAAAGACCTTTCGGCTTTTAATCTTTCTATGTTGGGCAAACAAGGCTGAAAATTCTTAACGGAGTCAAACTCTCTTGTTTCCCGTTTATTTAAAGCTCGCTACTTTCCAAACAAATCTTACCTCACCGCCACTATTGGTCACAATCCTAGTTATGTGTGGCGAAGTATCCTTAACGCCCAGTTCATTGTTGCTCGTTGGAGCATTGATGCTGGCACGTCTATCCCCATTTTGAGTGAGCCATGGTTACTCAATGGTGAGTACATTGATGGTAATATTGTGGGTGCACATCATGTTCGTAATATTACTATTGATAACTTGATGGTCCCCAATGAGAAGACATGGAATGAGACAGTTTCCATACAGGTTTTTAGTGCTGATTTAGCAAATAAAATAACGAGTACTCTTTTAATCGCTCATGTGCAATCAGACCGTTTAATTTGGAATGCGGAAAGGCACGATAAATATTCTGTGAAAATTGCTTATAGATTATGTGTTGAAGAACTTATTGACTTTTCTCACCTTCACCGTCCAGGATCTTGGTCAGGCATTTGGAAACTTAAGGTATGTAATTTAGTTTGGAGGATGTGCAGGGGTTGTCTACCTACTAGAGTCCGACTCTAGGATAAAGGTGTTCAGTTTCCTACACAATGTGTTAGTTGTGTCTCTGTTTATGAGGATCTTGCTCACTTGATTTCTGATTGCCCTTTTGCTACGAAAGTTTGGCATATGACCGGTATGTGGTTTTATATCCTTACTACGTGTTCTTCTACTACCTCAGTTGCTGAGACTATTTTCCAACTTGTTGATACTCTGTTTAGTGAGCAGAAACAATTGTTTGCTGCAGTTTTATGGAGTTTGTGGAAGCATCAAAATCTTAAGGTATGGGAGGACGTTACAGAAGGTTGTGCTACAGTTGTAGAACGAGCACGCGTTATGGTAGCTGAGTGGAAGCTTGCAAATATTCCCGGAGGGCAGCAAAGTATGCTAATTGCACAAACACATCATGCAACCACTATTTCCAACGAGGCAAGCACGTCTGATACACATCCGGTTGGTTGGCAGAAACTGACCCCAGGTCGGTTTAAATGTAATGTTGATGCTGCTTTCTCTTCTTCCCATAATTGCACTAGAATTGGTATATGTCTTCGTGATGCGGACGGTGTTTTTGTTTTAGCAAGGATGGTCAGTTTTCCTTGTGTTTTTTCGGTCGAGGTAGGCGAAGCATTGGGCTTGTTTGAAGCTCTCCAATGACTTAGCGACATGTCCTTCGACAATGTCGATTTTGAAATTGATTCTAAAATTACCTGTGATGCTTTCCATTCTCGTCGAGAAGATATCTCCGAGTTTGGTCATATTATCACCTCTTGCAAATCTCTATTTACCGCTTCCTTTACAAACTCTAGGGTGGAGTTTTCTAGGCGACAAGCAAATGCAGCTGCTCATGCGCTTGCAGGAGAGGCAACATTTCTAGCTAGTCTCACTACTTATTTTCGTATCCCATCTTGTATTGAATCTATTATTATAAATGAAATGCATTGAGCTTGTTTCCCTAAAAAAGAAACTAAATTTACTCTAATTACGCAATTATGAATGTTAATCTCTGAACTAATCGTTATTAGTTTAAATAGTTGACATATCTCAATATACTCTTCAACCTAACCAAATATGAGTAAGAAAGATGTATACTATTCAAAATTTAGAGAGAAAAAAACATTTGACTATTTTGATTTCACTTGTTTATATTTTATTACGGTGGAAGTATTTTTTCAAAGACACCGGCCATGAATTATCCCCTAATCAAATAGTTTAGATAGTCAAACATCGATTAGTTGTATTACACTAATGTGGTCGATCAATTCAAATTTTATCATCATAAAATAAGTTTCTAAACAGAATTAAATAAAGATAAATTATAATTTTAAATATAAAACTTGTTATTATTTATAATTGTTAATTTTGATTGATATTTTTGTTTATATTTGAGTGGGGAGGAAGGAGTATGTGATAATAACCACCACAATATTATATTTCCCTTTTCCTCTTCTCCAATGATGTGTACCTCAATCTTTTCATTTTCTTTACCTAAACCCCTAAAAAGGCAATGGATTGTCTTGGAAGGAACACTAAAATGAATCAACTTTTCTTAGCCTTTTTAAAGCATATGCACGCTGACATCTGAAATTTTGCCTAATCTTTGCATATTAATATTTTATTTTACTAAATAATGAAAAGTTAGGAAGGGAATAAGGCAGGTTTTGTCAAATAATTCCTCTATCCTTGTCTTCCAGCCAATGTTGTCTAATCTGCTTCCTGTTCTATGTATTAATTTAATAGTATAATATAAGAATGGATTCCCTTGGAGGTAGAATAATTACTTGTCATATTAATATATTTATTCATGAGAGGCATGGCTTTTTAAGTGCTCATCTTTTGGTAGATATGCAGGCTTTTTAGAGCACCATGCTTACCTGTTCCCTGATCACAATATGTTTTCTTTATATAAACATTTAATCAGCTTTTATCTTTTAACTTTTCCTGATGAATGCATGGGCCCCTAATCGAATTGATTGTACTTGAGCACCATCACGTTTGCAATTAGATTGCCAGCACCTTTTTCTAATCTAATCAATTGCTCCTCCATCTATATTATAGACCGTGTATAATACATGAGTCTTGCTAACCATTGCCTTAAAGAATAAAAAAAAAATTAATAATTATAAAAATATTGCTTTTTATTATTTTAATAAGTTGAATGCACAATTTTCAAGATAAAGTTACTATTTTAAGTTTTTTATCAAATGCCCTTAGAGTAATGGTTAGCCTTTCCAATCATATACATATGTATGTGCATTGTGCGGTAGGTATATTATATATCTTATATGCTTATCATTTGCAATGCATGAGACCATAATATTTAAATCAACACTTCAACAAATCTTCAGGAGAAGATCATGCAATCAACAACCGATAGGCTAGCATGTGAATAGGGACACCATCGTAAATTAGCATCATGTGAATAGGTGATTTGTTATGAAACTAATCTTCGAATCGGAAATAATAACATCTTTTTCTCTCTAAATGAAGGACTACTAAAATCATATTAGGGTTATTTTATAAGAGAAGTGATATCAACTCATCCAACACTATATTGGTTGTTTTTTATTTTATTTTAATAACCATTTCTTGATTGATTCCTTATTTATGAATGAATAATATATAGATTGCTACTACTTTGTAAAAGAAAAATAGATTGCTTCTTTTTGACATTACTAAAGAAGCATATCCAAATGAAATGTAATAAAACCGCAACGTATAATTTATTATGAAAAGGTGTAAAGATCATGTCTGCACCTAATTGAAAATAAAAACACGTGTAGTAGTAAAAGAGAAAATATGCAGCACAAAATAAAAATAAAATTTATATATATCCAGCATAACTGATAAATTTTGACATTAATGTCAGATTTGATGTAGCTGGCCAGAGGCCCAGAAGGAAATGAGATTTTTAATATCATGTGGAAACCAAAGGAAATGAGATTTGGACAAACCTCTTCTTACACTAAAAAAATAATAATGTGGCGTAGGCGTAATAATATTAAACTAGTGGAAGTGTGTAGATTTGCACAGTATGTAAAAACATTTCTTAGTGAGAATGTGAGATCTTAGTTAAACAAAATGATAAGCATAGTTAGATTGAGAGGTTTCTGGATTGATATCTTGCAAAAGAAAAAAAAATATAAATGCCTTAAGAGAAAGGTTTTACAATTATTGATATGTTGGCGTTGAACAACGTTATTTTATACTAAGACGGTATATTTTCTTATATATTTCATCCAAAAAAACAATATATTTTCCTGTGGATATTGTTCTGATTAGGAGTTTGTAAATTATAGTATCAAAGAATGAAAATCTATGTTTATAAATAAATTTACAAATGCACTTTTTTAATAGAATTCATTCATCAGTACCATTATGTACACTGAATGAAGGGAACTTAATCATATTCTTTAGGTATAGAAATCTGAGCTTAATTCTAAAATGTGTATGGATATGAAAATCTAAGGAAAAAAGAAATTATATAATCATTTAAATTATTAATTGAAAATTTGGACAAGATATGCCCATAACAACATTGGGGCAGCGATGATCTAACCTTGATAAATAATATTCGTCAGTCCATGGGACCGGAACAAGCTGGCAATTCTGATCTCGTTATACCAAAAATATCTAAGTGCATCTTTTGGTTTTAATTTTGGAAAAGAAAAGACAAACTTATTTCTAGAAAATATATTTAAGTAATTGATTTTGGCAGGTTGGTTGAGTACTTTGAAGTAGAATTAATTGCAATATTTTGCATGTTTTTTTTGGGTTGGAAATTTTTTATGCATGTTTTCTTCTTCATGGTATGGTAAGACGTCGTGTTTTTTTGACGAAACATGAGTGTGTATACTTGGCCCATGTCATGTGCGTGTTTATGTGAACGCCCGTTAGGTTCTATTTCGAAAATTTTACCATAGACCCTTACATTTGTACCTTCAACCCCAACAAATTATAAAATATTTCAATATTACCCTTTTTGTGATTTAACTTTTTATACAATTATGTTTCACCCCCATTTCCGAATGCAGATGAGTTCACCCTACACGAAGAAGAGTACATGTATATATTTCTGGAGACCTTTCTTGAACCTTTCCGGAATTTATTTTAGTTTTCCTGAACGCATTGAAAACGATTTCAGAAATTTGTTTTTTAACGTTTAAATCCTTCATGACATCGAAACAATTATTAAATCCTTAACACCACACATGTAACCAATACAAATGATATTTGTGGCATCAACGGGAGAGGACAAATGAAAAAAAATAAATCTGAATTGTTTAATATAAGGATAAAATAGGAAGTTTATACAAAATGTAAGGGTAAGAGTATAGATAGATGTATCTGTATAGAGTAAAATTTCCTTCTCTTTCTTGTGACCAATTTATGGCCCAAAAGTTTTTCGAAACAGACACTGCCAAGTTAACTCAGCACGTGTTAAATCTGTGCGTGAGTTAACTTGCGCAATGTCTAGCTTAAGTCACGCAGCGTTAACACATACGTGACTTAAGTCACGCAGTGCATGTTAACTAACGCACAGTTTTACATGTGCGTTAGTTAACATGCGCAGGGGCATTTTGATCATTTTGGCTGAACGGGAGTGTATTTTGCAGGGTGAAGAGTGACATTCCCAAAAAAAAAAAAGATTGAAATTACTCTTATATCAAACGATCATAAATTATGTGTTTATAAGATCAAACTGTGTCTTTTGATGGGCTACATTTACCATGTTTCATGTTGATCGGAAATTACAAGGTTACATTTGTTTCATAAAGATCGGAAGGCAAAAACATGATCATTGTTTTCTCCTCTTTTTTCATCTAAAGTCACGTATTGATTGGATCGGAAAGCTCCATCAAAATTCAAGCCTTTTCCAACAAAATAGAACATAAAATTACCACAAACACTTTTTTCTAATCAAATGTACAGATAAATCAAACACAACTAAGATTGCATTGCATAACATACAAGTTAAACAAACAGTTCATAAATTTTAAAATTCTAAAATTACAAAAATCTTAGTTTGATAGAACATATAGGTAGATCGGTCCTTCTTAACCCTCAATGATCTAAAATAGGGATCGTACATCACCATCATCCTTAACAACTAACTAATAATCATGTATTTATCATTGTCATTTCCATCTATAAGAGTTATGTAGGGAACATGATATGCAACCTAGAACATCATTTGAGTCCCACGAGCTAAATGAAATAAGTGGTTAAGGTTGCTCTTAAGCTGAGTCAATGTCTTTGTTGATTTTTTTTTTTCAAAAAAAGAAAACGTCTTTGTCGAATCTATATACATTAACATCGATTTGAAATGCTTGTAATACTTGAATTTCAAAAAAGTTTGTAAAAAATGTAAGAAGGAAACGAAAGTTTTTATGTTCAGCATGTGTGTATAAATATATAAGATATGGTGAATTAGTGGCCACACAAACAGTCGGAACACAAAAAATGTGGGTGCATTATAAAACACAAAAAGTGTTGGTCCCTTGTGGACAATAAAAAAAATAAATCAATGCGCTATAAAATTAAATCATATATGCCAATTAAGAGAAATTACATCTTCATCATCATACACTAGAATTGGATTATTCCACATAATGATTTTCCAAGTCTTGCATTTTTTATTGGAACTGTGGCCACTACACAGATGTTGGAGGTATTAGATACTCCTCCCTGAGAATGACATAAACAACATGATTAGAAATCAATCCAATGCACGTAATCCGCGAAGATGGCTTCGGTTGGGGGCGGCCACTTAATGAGAAAAAAGGATCTAGAAACTCCATTTTCAATCAATAAATCCAGCTTATGTAATGTTCCATAAATTAATTTTTAACCTCCTTGAAGTCAGAACATAAACATCTAAATCACTTTCTTTTACAACATCGCCATCTTCAATTTGTAACCTTTTCTAGTGTTTTACTTCATCCAAACAAATAGGTGACTTATGACGAATCTTCCAAGTAATTACACACGATCACGCTTTTTGAGATCCATACCACATTTCCATGATCGAAATGCTTCAAAGTAAATAAAATTCAAGGTAACTCTAGCAATATGATAGATACATACACCATCCTTGAGTACAAAACATTGTCTCGGTATTGTGTCCTAAAAAAGACAAACTCCTCCCAAATGAGGGACGTGTCTTAATGAACAGTAGTTTCATCATATTGTTCATTCCTTCCCAAAAGAGGGATGTATCTGAATAGTCTTCTAGATGAAAATCTCTCATTGCTCCATCTGCAAATAAGATTCCAACAAAATCATCTCAATTTCAAACATATATAAGTTTCTTGGCTCTAGAGGACGAAAACCTTCAACACATGGACATCCCTTGTTTTTCTTAACAAAACTGGAACCCAAATCAAAAACTCAAAATTGAAACCCTTTTTTCTTCCTTCATGGAACCCAATTAACTGTGAGAAAAAATGGAGAATACAGTTTAGATTTGAAGAAATCATGGAGATATTGGAGCTTGTGGAGAGCAACAATGATGTTGTAGTTATTTAAAGTTGGTTTTTCAATATAAAAAAATGTGGCGAGAGAGGTTGAAAAGGGGTGCGAAGGTGGAGGAGAAACCGTAGAGGTGAGGACGGAGAAGATGAGAGTCGGTGACTCTAAGGTTGTATCTGAAGGAGCTATGGTTGTCGATGTAGGGAGTGTGATGGATAAAATCAAAGTTTCTAGTAACGAAGTTGATGGTGTTAATGTGGATTTACTGAAAAAGGGAGTGCTGGCTAATGTAACGAATACCGTGAAACCGGCGGAGGGTGTTAGGATTGGTGACGTTTTGGTTAAAGTTCGTAAGAGTAAGATGTATCCTAAGGAGTTTGTTAGCGGAAAGAAAGGATCCTTTAAGGGTGTTGGTGGTTATTTGTCTAACTTTAGAGGGCAGTCTTCGATCTAAAAATTGGTTCGCAAGTATAAGTCTTGTGAGGAGGATTTTGTGAGGGCAAATAAAGGGGTGGTGGCTTCCGTGGTTAATGGTGAATCTATACCGAACGTTCATAATAGAATTGCGGATGCGGGTTTTGCAGATATCGAGATAATGCCAATGGGAGCGAATAGAGTGTTGATCCGTAGTTCGTCTGAGGTTGACGTTAACATTATTATTAATGAAGCTAAGGAGTTCTTCGACCATTTCTTCTCGAATTGTGCACGGTGGGAAAAGAATTTTTTTCTGTTTCAGCGGGGCCCTTGGCTGAGAATTTATGGGGTTCCGCTTCACGCGTGGAATGTTAGTTTCTTTAAATTGTGTATTTTTTACTGTGGACGATTTCTGCGGATTTACGATGGAACGGTGGAAAAAGAAAGATTTGATTACGCTCGAGTCTTAGTAGCTACTCATTCGTTTGAAATTATTAATTGTTGTGAGGAGGTTTTGATTGATGGGGAACTGGTAAGGGTGAAGATTATTGAGGAGTGGGGTTTTAATCTCGGTGATGATGCATGTCTTTATGAAGAAGAGGATGATGTCAAAGATGTTCAGTCCGAGCAGGAAGGTGTGCAGGTGGATCGCGGTTTGGATGCTGAGACGAATAATTTGGTAGATAAGCTTATTCATGACTTGGCAGGTGTTGAGGGGCAGGGAAAATTGAGTCAAGAGGTGGAGATTTTGGAAGGATCAGACTCGGATGTTGATGTGGGTGAAGTCAGTCATTCTAAGTTAAAAAATAGAGGCGAGGTTGCTTCGATTAGTTTGGTTAAACCGGTCCTCTCGGAGCCAGTGGTTTCTGGTTCGGCTGAGTGTGCTTCGTCGTATAAAGCTGGTGTTGCCAAGGATGTGGATGAGAATCGTGAGGATCTTGTGGCGATTAAATCAGTGATTGGGGTTGATAAGGAGATGGAACAGTGTGATGTTTTTCATGCGACTTTGAATAGGAGCCATAGACATTCAGGGACGGTGTCATGTCCTTATAGGGTAGATCGATCAGTTGCTTCTGGACCATGGAGCTTGGAATGGCTGTGTGACCAAAATCATAGTGAAGCAGGGGTTGTTTCTTCTTCTCGAAAGTGTTGTAGAAATGGGATAAGGCCTAAAGGAAGGAAAATACAGGTAGATGTCTCTTCTCAGAAACGCAAGAAAATGGATGGGGTTTTGCGGCATTCTGTGCATAGTTTGAAAAAAGTGGCTAGTCTGCCTTCCAAAAACCGATCTACCGTTATGCATATCTTAAAGAAAAGTGCGCGTAAGTTTCAAGGTTCATCTAAATTGAAAAAAGCGGTGTCGATGGTTTCTAAGGAGGTGTCAGACGATTCTACTTCTTCTAACTCGGTGACTAATGATTGGAAAAATTGGGTGGTCTTGCATGGGAGTGAGAAAGTGGTGAGGGAGGATGTTAGAAATATAGGTGAAACTATTGGCGTGCAATTAAAAGGGTCTCATAACATGTTTGGTGTTTTGGCTAAGAGATGTAGCAGGAAGAAGAAAGGTGCAGGTGAGGGGGCGGGAGAATCAAGGGGATCGGGTAAGGATGTCGAGTAGGTGGTGTGTGTGTAAGGGAACGGGGTGAGGGTGTGGGAGATGAAGTTGGTCTTCTGGAATGTTAGGGGGCTAAGCGGTCTTGAGAAGAGAAAGGAAGTCCGTTCTTTGGTGATGGAGAAGTGTCCATGGATCTTATGTATTCAAAAGACTAAATTACAAAGGTACGATGACGGCGTATGTATGTCGGTGTGGGATGGTAAACTGGTTGCGTTTTCTTTTCGTCCGTCTATAGGGGCTTCTGGTGGGTTATTGACCTTATGGGACTCGAAGGAGGTCGAGGTGTGATCTTCTAGTAGTTTGGATCATGTTATTTACATCCATGGCCGATTTTTATCTTATAATGAGGAGTTTCTTCTGCTTAATGTGTACGCCCCTTGCAATAATAATGATAGACATGTTTTATGGGAGGCGTTGTCGAGTCGTCTTCAAGCTTTGAGGGGTAAGAAAGTGTGTGTCTGCGGTGACTTTAATGCGGTTAGATGCAGGGAAAAAAGACATTCTGCGAATGCTTCTGGAGGTGTGATGGATTTTGGACCCTTTAATCATTTTATTGTAGAGAATGCGCTGTGTGATCTACCGTTATGCGGCCGTAATTTTACCTGGTTTAAAGGGGATGGTAAGTCGATGAGTCGTATTGATCGATTTCTTTTGTCTGAATATTGGTATATAGTGTGGCCGAATTGTGTTCAAGTCGCTCATCTGAGAGGGTTATCGAATCATTGTCCTTTGTTTCTTACGATAGATGAAGAAAATTGAGGACCGCGGCCTCCAAGGTTCCTTAAATGTTGGTATGATTTACTGGGTTATAAGCAATTTGTGAGGAATACGTGGAGTTCTCTCCAGGTGGATGGGTGGGGCGGTTACGTGCTAAAGGAAAAGTTCAAATTAATTAAATCGGCGTTGAAAAAGTGGCATATGTCTCATTCGCAGATTTTATCTGCGCAAATTGGTGCTTTGAAAGAGAGGATGGCGATGTTGGATGGTATTGGAGAATGTTATGAGGTGTCAGAGGAAGATTGTAACAAGTTGCATGATGTCTCGACAAATTTGCATTCTATTTCTAGGCTTCACACTAGCATTTGTTGGCAGCAATCGAGGAATTAGTGGCTCCGTGAAAGTGATGCAAATTCTAAAAAATTTCACTCAACCTTGTCTTCGCGACGTTGTCGTAATGCTATTTGTTCGGTGTTGGTTGACGGGGTGAGAATTGAAGGTGTTCATCCTGTTAGAGAAGCAGTGTTCAAACATTTTGAGCAGCACTATAAGGCGCAAAATGCGAAAAGACCGAGTATTTCTAATCTTCAGTTTCGGACCCTGTCTGTGGGGGAGGGAGGAAGTCTTATCAAACCTTTTTCAGAGGTTGAAGTTAAGGATGCTATTTGGGACTGCGATAGTTTCAAAAGTCCGGGGCCGGATGGTGTCAATTTTGGTTTCTTAAAAGAGTTCTGGACTGAGTTGAAAGTTGACGTGATGAGTTTTGTTTCCGAGTTTCACAAAAATGGGAAGTTGGCGAAAGGTATCAATCCTACTTTCATAGTGCTAATTCCGAAGGTGGACAATCCTCAGAGGTTAAATGACTATCGACCAATCTCTTTGGTGGGTAGTATGTACAAAATTCTTGCTAAAGTATTAGCTAACAGATTGAGGCTGGTGATGAGTAGTGTGGTGGCTGAAACACAGTCAGCTTTTGTTAATAATCGTCAAATTTTAGACGGCATTCTTATAGCAAACGAGGTTGTTGATGAGGCTTCTAAACTTAAGAATGAGCCTATGTTATTTAAAGTGGATTTTGAAAAAGCCTATGATTCCGTTGATTGGGGCTATTTGGATTCAGTTATGAAAGGGATGGCTTTTCTGATTCTGTGGTGGAAGTGGATCCGAGAATGTGTGACTACTTCTACTACTGTTGTTCTTGTAAATGGCAGCCCTACTGATGAGTTTCACTTACAGAGAGGTTTACGTCAAGGGGACCCTCTATCTCCTTTCCTGTTTTTGCTTGCAGGTGAAGGTCTTAATGTTTTGATGAAAGCTTTGGTTGAGAATAATTTATTCAAAGGGTACAAAGTGGGTACGGCTAATCAGGTAGTGGTTTTTCACTTTCAATTCGCTGATGATACTATGTTATTAGGTAATAAAAGTTGGACGAATGTGCGGGCCCTTCGAGCAGCTCTTGTGATTTTTTAATCTATGTCCGATTTGAACATGAATTTTAATAAAAGTTTGTTGGTGGGTTTGAATATATCTGAATCTTGGTTACATGAGGCAGCGATGGTGCTGAGTTGTAAAGTGGGAAAAATCCCTTTTATGTATCTAAGCCTTCTTATAGGTGGTAATCCGCGGAGACTTAAGTTTTGGGAACCAACTGTGAATCGTGTTAAATCTAGATTGTCGGGTTGGAATAGTATATTTCTCTTTTTCGGTGGCCACTTGATTCTCCTCAAATCTGTTCTGACTTCTCTGCCTGTCTATGCACTTTCCTTTTTCAAAACTCCAACAAGTATAATCTCTTCCATTGAATCTTTATTGAATAATTTCTTTTAATGTGGGAGTGAGGATTGTAGAAAAATTACTTGGATAGGTTGGAAGACCTTGTGTTCTAAAAAGGAGCATGGAGGTTTGGGGGTGAGGAAGCTGAAGGAGTTTAATGTTGCTTTACTAGGTAAATGGTGTTGGAGGATGTTAGTGGATAGAGAAGGTTTGTGGTTTAATGTTTTAGTCGCCCGTTATGGCGAAATAGGTGGGAGGTTGGAGTGTGTCTTCGTGGTGGAGGGAGGTAGTTAGGATTCGTGATGGGGACAGTGACATAGGTGGAGGGTGGTTCGGTGATAGTGTTAGACGGAGGGTTGGTGATGGGGCTGTGACGCTCTTCTGGTCGCATAGGTGGTTGGGAGGTTCCCCGCTTTGTGAGCGTTTTCCTCGTTTATTTGACTTGGCCAAGAACAAAACCATTTCAGTTGCTACTTTGTTTTCTAGGGGCCTGGGTTTGGATGGGGAGGGTTGGAGTTGGCGACGGAGGCTGTGGGCATGGGAGGATGCTTTATTAGAGGAATGTAGGGCGTTATTGTTTGATTTCTCTCTGGTTCCTAATATTTCAGATACTTGGGAGTGGCTTCCTGATACTACAGAGGGTTACTCCGTGAGGGGAGCTTATGATTTGTTGACCGGTGGTGATGATTCTAAGTTAGGTTTACCTATCGAGATGGTGTGGCATCATCAGGTCCCTGTGAAGGTTTTGGTTTTTGCTTGGAGACTGATTCGGGATCGTCTTCCAACGAAAGCTAACCTAGCTTTTCGGGGTGTTATTCACGCAGATGATATCTTTTGTGTTTATGGATGCGGTCACGTGGAGACGGCTGAGCATTTATTTTTATCATGTTCTACATTCACACCTTTATGGCAGCTGGTGCGCGGTTGGATTGGTGTTGATGGGGTGGATACTAATGTTATTGCAGATCATATTGTTCAGTTTTCTCATTTGACAGGAGTTGGTAAAGCTAAAAGGTCTTTTATGCAGCTCATTTGGCTCTTGTGTACTTGGGTGTTGTGGAATGAACGTAATAATCGTTTGTTCAATAATATTGTTACTATTGTGCCTCGCCTGTTAGACAAGGTCAAATTGTTAGCATTAGGATGGCTGAAAGCTAAAAAGGTTTTGTTTGTTCATGGTACGCAGAGATGGTGGTCAAACCCTTTAGATTGTTTGGGCATTGGCTAACATGCATTTTTTCTGCTTTGTTGTAACTGATATTTTGTATTCTTAAAGTGGTCTCTTAGACACACCTTGTGCTTGGGAACTACTGTTTGGAGTGGTATATAATTTCATTTTGATTTCTTCAAAAAAATATAAAAAAATGTTATTTCTCAGGAAAAAAAAAAATTACGTTGTAGTTTTCCAACCGGTTATCACTTACTCTTAAAGCTTATTAGGTCATGCTAGTCATGCTATTAGTTAAACTAATGTTTTCCCTCTAAATCCATGCCATTAATTGCTAATGACCTAATTAGTTAACCTAATTTTTCCGTCCTATTACATGTTAAATTTGAATTTCAAATTTTTGCTTCACAATTGTTATTTTCCCTCTTTTATACGTGCCTTACTGATGTTTGGGAATTGCAATGTTACCATGCTATTAAATATGACGTTTATAATACCCTTGGGAGTTCCCAAAACATTTATGTGCATCTATTCACTCTCCCTTAGTGCTATTTATACGTGAAAGATAGAAGATTTTTTTTCAAACTTCCCTTGTTTGATATATGTAAAGCATTAAATTGTGTGTCGGAAACTAATCTTTCCATATTTATTCTCCATATCTCATGCCTATAAATGTACACTTCTCAAATGGTGCCATACAATTAGGGCTGAAAACGAGTCGAATCGAACCGAACTTATCTGAGCTCGGCTCGACTTGTAAAGAATCGATTCGGCTCGAAACTAGACTCGAGTTCGAAACAAACCATTTTTTTAGCTCGAGTTCGACTCGCCTAAAGTTCACGAACTACTCGGTTTAGCTCATTAGGTTTAGCTCGTTTACTCAAATCATATAATCCAATTTTTATTTTATCAAAAATGTAAAAAAAATAAAAATGAGGACACTACGCAATAACATAAAAAAATAAAAGAGGATATTGCACCGTAAGTAATTAATACCGTGCAATATGACCTCAAACTAAAAATGCAATTTGCTTTCGTATGTTGTTGGTTTTATAGATAAACATTCTTCTCTATTTTCCAAACCATTCGATGTGGGACAATTCATTTGAAAGTTTATTAAACTAGATCATAGGAGTGTGCTATAAACTCATATGTTATCTTATTTTTTTTATAAGCTTTAGATTTAATTTCTCTTTTATTTTATAATTGTTAAGTTTTTTCAACATAATTGTTAAATTTACAATTATACTAGTATTAGTTACTCCTTTAAAAATGACGTACATAATTTTTTGAGGAAGTATTGTTTCACTTCCAACTTGCTTATATTGCCTTAGTTTCGTGTAACAAATTTAAATTTTAGTTAACTATTTTATGTATATATTAATGTTCACACTCTTTACTTTTTTTTATAAGTATTATTATTATTATATATACATATAAATAAAATATATATAACCGAATCGTCTCATGACCCAATCGAGTCGAGCTGTATATAGCTTAAGTTTAGCTCATTAGGTTAATGAACTTAGTTTTCAGCTCAAGTCCAGTTCATTTGGTTCATGAACCAAGTTCAACGAATCAATTGTCGAATCGAGTCTCGAACTTTGTTCGAGTTGGTTCGGTTCATTATCAGCTCTACATGCAATTCTCCTGGTCGTTACCTTTAAAAAAAATAGTCCTGGTTAGTTGACACGCTAATTCTTCTTCTTCTTCTGTCTATTTCACTTTCTTCTTTACCCCTTCATTTTCTAGGTCTCAAATCCTTTCTCCCTCATCCAATCCATCTCTTTCTCTCATGAGCATCCTTCATAACAGCTCCTGCAATTTTTGCTTTCTACTTCTCTATTTCCTCCTGCAACTCAATCGCTGCCATAACCAATTTTCCCTGTTACGACCTTCACGGTGTCGACATATCAATCCTTCCCGACAATTTAAATCTCACACTACAATCTTCTTCTTCCAACAAATTTTTTAAACCCTGACGCTTTGTTGTTGGACCGGCATCCACGGTTCAACCTTTCTTCCCAATAACAATAACAATCGGATCTCAAACAGCTGCTCTTCCTAATACGCCGAAATCCAGATTAGTATATCTCTTAAGAAGAAGGTTTGTGCGTGGTAGCTGCTTGCCATGGTGATGGCTTATGCGACGGTGTTTGCTTGCGGTGGCTCACAGTGCAGTATAACTCAAGATGGTATACATTCTTGAATTTCTATTTTCTGTTGATGCTTACAAAATGCAGTAAAGAAAAGCATATGAGGTGCAGTATTTTTATCCTAATATTATTTTTCAGACGGTTCTAGATTGATGTTGAGGTGACAATTAATCTCATCCTACTTTTGAAAGGAATGAGCACACATATTTAATGATTTATAGATTATCTTCTTTTGCAAACTTATCCAAATAAAGTTTATAATCTCATTTGTATGCAGATGAAACACAAAGTTCGTCTAAAATCCGAAAGCTTTATGAAAATTATATTTTCTCATGGAGGCCCGAACAGATTAAACTAACATCCAGCACAATCATATATTTAAAGGAGTTTGTATTGCTGCCTTTTTTGTTTTTCCTGCTGGTGCATGCAGCTGTAGTTCTTAGAACTGTCTTTCAGTTGTGATCTATGTTGTTTTGTCACAATTAGGCCCGAGTTTTGTGAGATGATTGTTTTTTGGTTGATATCAGGATTATGCCGTGGTTTTATTAGCTTAGGTGGATGTTCCTTTTTTTTGTTTTTTTGTTTTAGGTATGTATTGCCCATGCCTTTGTGCTCTTGTGTAGATTTTGTGTACAACATTATGTTTGATTGAATATGTGGTATTTTTAGGTGAGCACTTCGGTATCTTTTAAGTTTGGTTGAATTTTCATTCATCACATACTGCTATTCCATTGTAGTGTTTCATGTTGGGGTTATTGCAACGTCTTTTTTTCCTCTCTTATTGCTATTCCAAAGCTAAAATAATATACCGCTTTTGATATCGTTTGTGTTTCATGACCATGTACAAAAGTCAAATCAATGGAAGGATATTATTTTTCATAACCATGTACAAAGTCAACATATTACCAAATGGAATGGATGGTTGCAACCTGCTGCATGTTTTCCTGACAGAAGCTAAAACCAACCAATGGAATGTTAAGTAGGTTGCAGGTTCAATATAGTTACAATCAATGGCACAACCTACTTAATTTTTTTGTCTGCAAAAGCTGCATGTAATCATAATAATATCATGTGATTAACGGTAATTCATGATATTAAACTTTGGTAACTGCTTTTTTTAAGATTTGTGTTCAACAACAGAGAAGTTACTATTATGAATTCAACTCAATAAACTTTGTTAACCGTGTTTTATGAATTCAACTCAATAAACTTTGGCTATGAAAGTGGATTGGCATATATAGTATGATTGTTCTGGATATATTTTGGTTTGCAAACTGGAATATTGCTATCATGATGATGCTTTGGCATATAATATCCATAAAAACCCAGTCCATTTGTATGGTAGGATGATGCTATGAAAAGTGCTGCTATATAGTGTGATTTTTTTACTGAGTCCAATCAACCAAAGAAATACTCTAAGAAATAATAAATTTGCACATTGAAGAATTAAAGTGCTCCTATAATATTATTATATAGTGCGTAGTTAACTAAGTCATGCTATATGAATGCAGCAAACTTTAGAGCTGATCGATATGTATTCACTTGATGATCAATGTTCTTTTCTCTTCCAATTTCAATAAAATGTCGCTTATTTATTCTATTTTTTTTTGTTATATCATCCTTTGTTAATGGTCTCTACTTACAAGAATTGATTCATAGGTTATTTTAAAGTTATATATGTTTTTTTTTTTCTTAATTTCATTATAGCCAAGAAAAAAAAACATTGTTGATTAACATCCACATCACATAAACAAAAGCTACCGGTAACTTTTCACCATAACCAACTCATTTAAGCTCTCAAGTGCAAACACGACTTTCCTACACTAGAGCAAAGCATCCCAGTTCAAAGTAAAAATAAGGAATAAAAGAATCCTTAGACAATTCAAGTTCTATTTTTTTTAATATGAAATTCAAGTTTTAAAAAATTGCAAGGTAATACAAAAAAGGTCGTGTATTCAAATATATGTACTAACGAGTTTTGTGGACTTCTTTATGATTATGGAATGGATTTGTAAGTTACTTTTATGCTATAGCATATAAAAAGAGACAGCTTTTAATTATAAGAAATTGAAATGTTAAAATAAGCATCATTGTTTTTTTTTAATAGGTATATGTTGCTAAAAAAATGTTAAATAGGTATATGTGCATCGCCCATTCCCATTCATTTTTCTGAAGGAATTTGGATAGGTATTAATGCTACCTTTAACATAGTATTGGTACAATCATCAAACTATCCAATTTCCCATCATAGCACTCCTGTTTAATTATTGGATATCTTCCCACGGTGTGGATAAGCGCAATTTTTATGGAAAATTCAAACTCAGTATTTGTACTCATTAGTGGTATATTATAGTGTTATATAAGTATAAATATAGCTATTGTAACAGTGGTATAAGGGTTGGTTAGCTAAATTAATCATCATCGTACCATAATTTGGCTCATGTTTGATGTATACGAGACAAATGAGCATTCTCAGGAGACACTTTTCATGTTTGATGTATACGAGACAAAGGAGCATTCTCAGGAGACACTTTTCATGAATCTGCTCTTAGTAGACGAAAATGTATGCATAATATTTGTTCATCAATTAACAGGTCGTGCTCCGATCCGATTCACCTTTTTGGTCGAACCGTCTGATCCAATAAATTGTTGACACTTGGTTTTGTCTTCAATGGACTGAGAAATGTGTTTCGATCCTTTTACAAAAACACCCTTAATAAACAGTGTTTCGTTTTATCAAAACGCCCCTGCCCCTTTCATCGTCTTCTCATATACTCTTCTTCTTTTCTCTCTCTTAGCTCATAAGATCCGTGCGGCGCACGGGTCATCAATCTAGTTATTAGGTAAAATATTAAAACTAGTGGATGAAGTGTCTAATTATGATTGATGTGTTAAAGAGAATTAATATTGTTTTTTAGAGAGAAATAATATTCTTGATAATGCATAACAATTATTCCATATAATAATTCATAATGTGGTGCACGGCTGCTCGCTAAGACCTATTAAGTTCTCCCGCTAAACGCCATCCATTTTTTTTTCTTGGATATGTATCCTCTACTTTACTTTTCCCTCCTTCTTTCTTTTACTCTTTATCTCTCTCTTAAATTCACACTTTCTCTTCATTAAAGAATAAAAATATACTTACGAGAGAGAGTTAGGGGGAAAAGAGAAAAATGAATGAGGTGATCTAATTTTCTTTCTATTGTGTATGAATATAACTTATTTGTCCGACCTTGATAATTACTAATTATTATAAGTTCTGATATTTAATTATTACAATATTATGATTTAAAATTAAAAAAACCTCCCTGCTTTAGTGTGTGAATATGAACTATATTACTATTAAGAATTAAAATAAATAATAAAAGTGTTCCGTTATATAGTGCATCTCTACTAAATATGTATCACTAATAAACAATGAAATGATCAAACTGATAAAGCATTTAGATCACTTAGCTGTTAACCAGGGCCTCCATTTTATGGGGCCTAAAAAAAAATAGGAAATTGCTCTTTAAGCACCTATTAATTGCTCACATGCATTGACTAAAGTGTAGTTGACTATTATTTGTTGTTAAATGATAGTTTTTTTAGGGTTTGTTAAATGATAGTTAACTATCGTTCGACGTTTTTTAAATTAATTAAATTCATTTAAATAAGTTTAACCGATTTAAAAAAGTCACCTAAATCGTAGTTAATTGTCGTTAGGGGTATTTTTGTTAATTTGAAATGTTTATAAGCAATTGTTAGGTGCTAAATAACAACTTTGAACTTAATATTCCTTGTGCATTGTTTAAAAAAATGCCTTATGTAGAGCTAAGCCAAAAAAAAATTGTTAGGTAGCTGAAATAGAAAATAAAAGGCTATTACTTTTCTCACCCTACCCATATCCCGCGCGCCCTATTTTTTTACAAAAATGCTCACAGAATTTCTGATCATATAATTTGAACACAGTTTGGATGTGATAACATGAAATATACTTATATATAAGCAGCAATTAGCATCACTCTCATTTCAGCAGTTTTGAACTTGATTTTTAAAACAACCAAAAAACAACAGGTAAATGATATAACATGTCAAATAAAATAAAATATTAAAACACCACAAAAAATTCTAACAATCAAATAAAACTAATGCAAATTTTTCTGGATTTTTCCGAGAATATGAAAAATTAAAAAAAAAATTGTGCTTAATTGATGGAATTTTGGATTTTAAGGGGTGGAGTCCGTAAGAAGTCTCTTCCCCTAAATTCTTGTTCCTTGATTTTTTTTTCGAGCCAAGTTTTGGAGTAATTCGATCAATTAGCCCGAAAACCATATTTTCGACTAGCAACGGCTAAACAATGACCTAAAACAAATTGATAAGAGTTAGTAAGATTAATATGGCCCATAAAATGATTATCCATGTTTCAAACAGGTTCAGAGTTTATGCTAATATAATTTAGAATATATATTTCGATTCTAACAGGGTGTGTTTCGAACCGTTTTTCCCTTGAATAATAGTGTTAAGGGGGTGTTTGGATTCTATAATCCGAAAAAAAAAAAAAAAACACCCTATTTTTTGGGATGTTTGGATTATAAAATCCGAATTGAAGAAAAACTCTTTTTTCCACTCCGAAACTTGGAGAAAAATCAATTCAGATTACAGAATCCGAAAATTTCGTGGAGGTTTTTGTATAAAAATAATGTACAGAAGAATGTGAGAGGGTGGGAAAAGTAATTCCAAAATAAAATAAAAGGAATAGATACCTAGCCCAGAAATAAATACAAACTTGGCCCATCATAAACAAACACACGTCTGCCTATCATATTGCTCATTTCACTTCTTAATTTGCTCTTTAACACAATACTAGAAAAGCAGTTAACTGTCATCGAGGGTATTTTGGTATTTTTTAAGGTTTTAAGAGTAAATTTTAAAGTTTATTTTTTAAGGAAATAAATTTTAGTTAGAATAGAAATTTTCACAATATAAGATCTCATTTTACGCCTTTTGTGACGGGGTATCCAAATTTGATGAGAATTGGGTATAAAAAAAAAATTACAAGAATTTGATGAGAATTCAAAGAAAAAAATAATTAAATCAAATTTTATATTTGTTATTTTCATAAAAAAAAAAAAAAAAGGCCTTATCACAGATGCAAAGTTCGCATCACCAAACTTTCTGCAAAGTGAGACAAGTAAATTTAGAGTGTGGTCCTTTTATTGTTGCCATGAAATCTTATCTTCGGCAAATGTTACTTTCACTGCCTAATATAGTTTCCAATTCAATTAATGCTTTAAAAATGAAATGAATAATTGCCCCCACGATCTTAAAAACGTACATTGGATCAAATAAATGTAATTTTATCTTCTTATACTGTATTTAGGATTGGCGGGAGTGTTAGGCTAAGATTTTGATTGAAATGGACAATTCCAAACATGTGTATATATATTATAACATAACTAGATGGACAAAGCTTTAATGGCTCGGACCACCATTGTAAATAAATGTAATTGATTCTTGATGCTATGAAGTAGTATTCTTGTGACTCAAGCAAACTGAAATTCTAGTTATCTTTTCAACTAGAGGACCGCTTTGAGTCAGCATTTCATTACTTTTTGCCTTGGATTTAATCCTTTCTAGTATCTTAATTTATCACCAAAAAGTGGTTGAGTAAACATTAGTTACCCACTTGATTTAATTCCGTATCTAGCATTAAAAAACGTGCGGTACTATATTAGGAAACTTGCATGGATAGAAACATGTACGAAAACGTGGATAAAAGTTGTTCACTGATCCAATTCCAATTATCGTGTAATTTTTAAGTTTGTCTTAAATGAATGAGTTGGATCTTTGGCTTTTGGCAAGTTAACAATATTGAGTTGGATTGGTGATCACTCTTTGTACTACATTATATGTCCTTATTTATTAAGCTATAACTTTGGTTATAGACTTCTAGGTCTAATAGACAATAACCTTTACACGTTATGTGCATACCTAGAAAAAAATAGAACCGAAAACTTGAGGTCTATTACTTCATCCGTTCTAAATTATACGGCGTTTCATCCGTACTAAATTATATGACGTTTGATTATTTTACACAAATTAAAAAGTGTAATTGATGTTATACGGGAAAGATTTGATTATTTTACACAAATTAAGAAGTGTAATTGATGTTATATGGGAAAGAGAAATTATAAGTTGTCATTTACAAAATTATCACTCATTAATGATATGTGAATGATAAATTAAAAAATTGAAATTGAAATAAAAGAGAGTAACAAATAATTGAGGGTATAATAGAAAAAATAACATTTAATGTTTTATATTCTAAAACGAGAACTACTTATAATTTAGGATGGATAATCAACCGATGATGTATTATTTTATTTTTTTACAAATACTAAGTATATTGCAAATCAAGCATATATAACAATTTGTTTGATCACCATTTTCACACTTAAGTGCCTCTTTGTAGTTGCACTGTCAAGAAATTTGATTCTCCTTAGAAATATCAATTTCATAATTGAGTTTCGTGAATCAACTTGACTCAACTTGATAATGAAAGCCTATAAATGACAGCCTATGAATGGATTTCTAATTAAACATTTGCTAGTTGAAGTAATATTCGATGGTGATTTAAATTCAAACAGATCATCTTATAAGGAAATTAAATGATGGTTGATAGAGGCTGCAAGTTATAAGATTGTTGTATTATTAGACTTAAGTAATATTCCCAAAATTGCTTCCCATTAACGCAGGGGTGGCCCTGGGGCGGAGTAAGGGGCGGTAGCCCAGGGCACCATTTTTTTAGGGCACCAAAAATATTATTTTTATTTAGTAGTTGTTACTATATAAATATATTTCTTTTTAATTCGCTTTGATTACAAATGAATAGTTTGCAACAAAAAATGCAAGAAGAAAAATATTGAAATAATCAAAAGGGCATAATTTATTGTTTCGCCTAGGGCACCAAAAATCTTAGGACCAGCCCTGCATTAACGGTTGATTTATATATGTCAATGTATGAACCAATCCTATGATGGGCACGTTGGCAACATAAAATTTTGCCATATGTTGCATTGACATATGGACTATGGACTGTACCTTTACAATTGATTGTGTTCGAGATTAAGTGATGTAATAATTAGTTTCTCGTGTTATTTCTCTTAATTGTATTTAATTATGGTAAATGATTTTAAATTTCACTCTCAAAAGTTAGTTTTAGGATAAGGCGTGCCGAAGCCTAAACATACATTGCACAACTCAGAAGGCTTTACAATGTGGGATAATAAGGTGTGCCGAAGTCTAAACATACATTGCACAACTCAGAAGGCTTTACAATGTGGGATAATAAGGTGGGCCGAAGCCTAAACATACATTGCACAACTCAGAAGGCTTTACAATGTGGGATACAAATACAATTTGCTAAGAAAATATTTTCACGATATGAATAACCACCTTTGGATCTAGTATGGACAATTTGATTTAGTTCAACATGGTATCAAAACAGTTTTTTTAAGGCGTGTGAGAATTGGCTCACATCCACTTTAGATATGATATATACCGTAGATATTGAAGTTGTATTTGAGTCTCACATTGTTAAGGTTCATGAACTATGTAAATTATATAAACAATGTTCATGAACTATGTAAATTATATAGTATATGAACACTCACATCTCATGAGTTAATATTTGATAATAAGATCCAAGTTAATAATTTAAAATAAAATAGTATCATCTTACTATTTTGTGGGCATGTGAAAATTGGACTCAAGCTTGCATTTGTCGCTATAGTAATATTGAAATTGTATTTTAGTCTAAATAAGTTTAGTCACTCTAGCTAACCTTTGAGAGTGACTTCCAAAATCAATTAACGATTTTTTTTTTAGTATATTTTCTTGTTATCTTAGTTAACTCACTTCATTCATAATATCAAATTAAATATAAGATGGTGTATTCATTCATAATATCAAATTAAATATAAGATGGTGTATGATTATGATATTGAGAATTAGCAAATAACAATGATGCCTTCACTAACAAATAGACCATATTATTTGCTTCTTGTCTAATAAAACTTATTTTAAAGTCTGGTAATCTAGAAAGTGAAACTTTACAATAATTTAGAGTAGCTCCTAATTTAGAATCGGTACCGATTTGTTGGAGATACCGTCAACCACGTGATTACAATCAAGTTTTATGGTCACCGCTAAACCTCAACTTCTAAGCCAAATTATTGCTTATTTTAGATTGCACTCTTCCGCATTCTTAGTTATGGAATTCTTTGAAACCGATATGTTTTTGTTGCTGTGTACTTCCCATTTACCTCCCTCAAACACATTCCAACGTTGTAATCAGTTAAGATCCACTCCATTTTGGATCTCCTCAATTTCTACCATTTGAAGAGATAAAGACACAATAAAATTTAAAAATAGTTTATGATGGAGGGACCCACTTGTTGGTAGGACCCACAATCTATATTTTTTATGTAGCTCTTTTTAAATGGTAATCTCCGTTTATTTTTATAATTGGAGAGGATCCTAACCCTATTGTAACACCTTTAATATGCATTAACTATTACTTTATCAATAATATCTTTATTTATTTTTTACAAATATAAATCACACCAAAAGAAATATTACAGATATAAAAAAAAATGTACATCTAGATAATAAACAAACAAAAAAAAATTATTTTCCCTTGTTTCAATTTGCAATGGGTTAGTCCATACACAACTTTGCTCTCGTTTAAATGAACCCCCACAAATGGACGGAGGATTGGACCCATTAAATTAGTCAATTCTTAAGCTCGATACATGTTAGTGTTTTCTTTTAAAAAGTTATATTTATCATTTTTCACTATTTTCTAATACAATATTTTCATTTCAATCCTCTTAACAAATACTCTAAGAACATTTTTTGCATTTTCCTTTATTAACACTCTTGTATTTGTAAGATATTTTCCCTCTATGACTATCTAACTATCTTAACTCCCTCTAAAAAAAAAACTATCTTTAACTCCATTTTCTTGGAAGAAATGTTGTCACACACGTTTCAATAAACTTGACCTCATTTTTGTATCAATTATCAAGTAATATTGGTATATCCAATGAAATGGCAAATTATAGAATACACCACGATTATATATAGGTGGTTATCATGAAATAATATATAATCACTATCCAATAACAATTCATTAAGATATGACCAAAAATAAAAAACAATTAAATTCAGTAAGATATTTGCAGACCAGTCGATCATTTCTAACAGTTTAAGGAAGCTTGGTGTCATTGTCCATCAATGTACACTCAGCTTCCCATAAAGAAACAAGAGATCCCAACCCAAGCATGCTTCACAAGGATAAGACCAGTCCAAGTAATCCACTGCCATTTGTCAACAAAATGGTAGCTGCTTAAGATATGTTCCAACCTTTTTCATGATATACATTGGTACAAAATTGAATTCCATCTAAAGCCTTTTTCTTCATGCATAAAAATCTTAGTAAACTTGGACAAATGCTATTGGACCCTTTAAACTGGTTACTGAGCTTCTAAGTCGTTCAACAAAAATATGCTTTAGGTAGGATCAACCACTCCAATACATTAAAAAATTTGTAGTGTATAATTTGAGCCAGCCATTTGGAAAAAAATTGAGAAAGTAGTTGGGAAGCAGCATTGGATGTTTCTACCGACACAACGTGTAATCAATAGAACATGACCTGAATATCCAGCTAATGATTTCTGGTTCTGGTTGAAACTTGTTCTTAAAACACTCACAAGTCCGTGTGAGAATGTTGATGATTAACTATTCAACAACACAAAAATCTGTGACTTCAGTCATTAACTTTTCTAACTTGTTTGCATTGGAACATAAATTTGCCAGCCTGTTATGAACAGATATTAGAAGCACCAACTTTTTCTGAACTTCAACGTGCTCTGAACCACATCATATAATTAATATGCTCGTTTGTGTCTTTCATAACCACATCATATAATTAATATGCTCGTTTGTGTCTTTCATAAGTGAATTGAAAGTAAAATGATTCATATTTTGATGTATTTATAGAAAAGTGAGTTAAACTATAAGTTTATGTGTAAAAATCAATTCTAAAATCAAAAGTAACAAATCCAAATTTTAAGTAAGAACATTTGCTTTAGATGCAAGATCAAATCTCCTTGAAAGCAATCAAACATATCATAATCAATTTTACACTTTCAAAATCAATTTTGACTTCTCAATATGTGGAACCAAACATACGCACAACCATCAAGAATTAAATGTTTTTTATTTCTTAAAAATTTAAAAATTCAGTTTTCACCTTGATAAAAGGGGCATGAATTCTCTCCTGTGAAATTTCCACCAGAGAAGGTTCAGTGCACATCCATACCATTAATTTCTTTTTAACGATTAGAACTACACTAATTATAAGAAAAACATGAGGTTGAGATTTCACTAGACAAAAACTGCACAGACGAAGATCTCTTCCCTCCTATCAAGAGAGCTTATCCAAGCAGTCAACAAAAATAAATTTTAAATTTGTTATTCTTAAATTAAAAATGATACCAAGGGTCAAGTCATCATCCACCCACTAAATTTGATCAAGATAATTATCAATAAACTTTGTTTGTTACTGAAAACTCATACTCATGAAATATTGCTGTTAGGTAATTCATTTCACAAAAGCATAAACCTGTATTCATTCCTTGTCATGCAAAACAAGAAATTTTGCTGCTAGTTACATGAATAAGCTAACTAGCTAATTTGTAAAATTCTAAAAGTATTGATTGACCTTTTTTCCTTCCCAACTGAAACAACCTATGAAGAAGGCACCTATCATTCTGTACAACAACATTGTTTTTCTGTATAGATATTTGTTTCTATAATGTGCTTAAATTTTCTGCTGATGCAGCAGCAAGTCCTTCAAGCAGTCTGACAACATGACCGGTATCATCCAAATAGTATTTAGCCCTACTTGGTTTATAACCAATAGTGCATGCAAACACTTGTGATGTGGTTGGTAAGGCTAAATTTGCAATGCTTTCAAACATATCTTCATCTGAACGATCATCTCCTAGGCATAGAAGAAAATCCGGTGACTTCTCCTCATTCCTCATGGTTGATATAAGCTCTTCCACCACTTTACCTTTGCTCACACCCTGTATTTCACAAAAATCCAAGAAACCATTACAAAAGAAAAAGTTTAATTTTCATACACTGTCAATAAATCAGAACCAACCGTGCGTTAAACTTTAGATATAGTTATGATTAAAATCAAATGTTTTTTAATAATCTAACTATTACAATGTATATGAATTAAATCCTTAAAAAACTCAAAGAAAGGAATCATCATTACAAAATTCACTTTCATAAACAACCTTCCATTCTAATTAACTAATGGAATCTTAAAACGAACAATCTTTCATTTGGTCTCTTCAAAACTAAGAAAGGTCAAAAGATAACAATATACATAAAAGAGTATTGTTTATTTTTGATACCTGAGGCTTTACTTCAACAATATGTTGTCCCCTTTTAACTACTACAGGATCATTGGCCAGCATACTCTCAAGGTGAACAAGAAGTTCTTTAGCTTGCCATAGTCCAAAATCAGGATCTGCTTCTTGGTGTTGCCAAACCATTGCACTTTCTTTTTTTTCAATGAAGGAACCATCAGTTGCTTCTGTGTAAAGAGCCATCACCTTTTCTACATTAATTTTCCAATCAAAATCTGATGCCAATCCGAGTGTCGTCCAAGGAGAATCCTTACTCCACCTGCCATCAGTCAAAAAGGAATCCATAAAATGAATCAATAAGTAAAAAACACATCGAGATCATGCAACATTGACAAATTAATGATGAATTTCAATTTCAATAACACTACATTGAAAAGTTTAATTGAACAATGTTACCTTGTGAAGTAACCATGTTCTGCAGAGAGACCCAATTTGTCACATGGAGAAAACCAGTCACTAAGGCAAACTTTACCCCTGCCACTAACAATGAACACTGTATTTTTGGGATCACTGCATAATGAATTCAAGAGAGAGATAACAGCCAAACTAGGAGCTTTATTAATTGATCCCTGAGGCATCATGGTGCCATCATAGTCCAAAAGGATCAACCTGCTTTTGGCATCTTTGTAAGCAGGGGCAATGTCATCAAGACAAAGCTTCTTAAAACTAGGATCCAAAGCAATTATTCTAAAATTATCAAGTCCTAATCCCACATATATCTTGAGATAATGCTCCCTACAAGCTCTCTCTAAATCCTGATCAAAACTCTTAGCCCAATACGCTACATCATGAGAGCTTATGTACTTATAATTCTTCTTGTGCCGCAATTGCTTCTCGGAATCCTTCATTTTGATTGCTGAGTTCATTTTCTCTGAAACATCGTCAATGTTCCACGGATTCACCCGAACCGCCCCGCTGAGTGAAGGTGAACAACCAATGAACTCAGAAACAATGATAACACTATTTTTAGCCTCATCATTTTTCACTCCAAGTGCTTTGTCCAATTCAACAATTCCTTGTCTACAAACAGTATACTCGTAAGGAATCAAATTCATCCCATCCCTCACAGCATTCACAATACAACACTCTGATATAGCATAGTAAGCAGCCTTCTCCTGAGTCGAAACCGGACCGTTTATACAAACAATTGGCCTATACCCAGATTGTTCATCACCATATTTGTCGTTAACTTCTTTTGCAATAGCTTCAATCTCAAACTTCACATCCTGGATATCTTTCCCGCTACTCCTTGCTTGATTCAGAATCTGAACCAACACAACTTCACCCCTTAATTTTTCATTCCCCTCCAAAAGATTCCTCAATGCCAAAAACTTCAACCCAATACCTTTGAACAAATCCAGGTCATCAACCCCCAAAAGCAGAACCTTCCCTTCAAATTCTTCCTTCAACTCTTTCACCCTCTTAGCTGTTTCAGAGGACGACAAAACCGATTCGTGAAGACCCATGTGGATCCCCACTGGAAGAATCTTGATGGTAACATTTCTTCCAAAGTAATCAACACCAATGTAACCCCTTTTAGACTCATAATCCAAACCCAACATTCTACTACAACAAGACAGAAAATGTCTAGCATAATCAAAAGTATGAAATCCAATCAAATCACAATTCAACAAACCCCTAAGTATTTCTTCACGAACAGGTATTGTTCTGTAGATTTCTGAAGTAGGAAACGTGTTGTGAAGAAAAAAACCCAATTTGACTTTAGGAAAGCGTTTCCTCAAGTAAGTTGGTAAAACCATTAGATGATAATCATGAACCCAGACATAATCTTCATCAGGATTCAAAACCTCGCGAACCTTGTCAGCGAAGATTCTATTGGCCTTTTTATATGCAAGCCAATGAGAAGAATTGAAACGCACACCTTGACTCTTCGACAGAGGTAGCATGTAGTGAAACAAAGGCCAAAGATAATGCTTACAAAAACCATGGTAGAAATCATTGTGAGTTTCAGAAGGTAAAAAAGTTGGAACACAACGAAACTTTTCTAACAGAACTTTTGCAACTTCTTCTTGCTGTGATGGTTCAATTTCAATATGTGATTTTAACGAACCAACGTAGAATAGTTCAGAATCAGACGAGATACCATCTTTGAGCTGAAAATATATGCTATCAGCGTCCCATTCAAATTTCAAGTCACAGGAAGAAGATGAAACGACGCGTATCGGTAACTGGTTTGACACTATTATCATTCTACGTTTACGAGAAATTGGTGATGAAGGAACTGAAACGTTGTTGGAATATTGATATTGAAACTTCTGGAAAGGTGTCATCAGTTCTGGAACTATGTTTAGGTTTTGTTCTTGTTGTTGTTCTTCTTCTTCTTCGTAACTGTTCATTGTTGTTATTTGATGATTTAATAACCCTAGACAAGATCTTGAAAGCATTGTTTGAAAAAAGGTGGAGAGTGTTTGTGTTTATGTTTATGTTTATGTTTATGTTTATGTGAGTGGTGAAATGAAAAGATTATAGATGAGTGTTGCAAAGGAAGATGAAGCGTTGAGTAATAGTAATGGAGATTGAAATTGAAGAAATTACTGATTCAAATTCCATATGATAATATAAGAAGAAGAAGATTATGACTTATGAGAGGAGCGTGTGTGATTTTGAGAAAAAAAATAAAAAAAATATACAAGACTGCTTTCTTTTTTATGTGACTAATATGGATAAGAACGAAATTGAACCGGTTTTCTATATTCGGAGCTAGTAAGTAACTTAATATGTTAATTTCATCTGACGGTTTAGATTTGTTCTTATACTTGTACCGACTGATATGTTTATTCTTTGGAGAAAGGATTCAAAAATGTTACCGGATATAACCGGTGAAGATGGATAAGGATATAGACGAAAGTATAAAATTTGCATTCAATGCTAATTCTTTGGATCACGTGGTCTTTACGGCAACATTCATAAAAATAGAATAATCCATCAATTTATTTATTTTTTTATATATTTCGAGTCGAGTTGCTAAATGGATATCATCATGTTAATACTAATTATATTATTATATATGTTTCTCATACGGTTGAAAAGATCAAAAGTGGATGGATATGGATCACATTTGAGGTATAAATGGTAAAAAGAGGATCACACGCCAACAAGACAAGATCAAGATCCCTCCCCGCGTTCACATGGATGGCGCAAGTTTCCTCGGATGACTTTTGTTTCCCCCTAGTCCCTAGCTACGGTTCTGCGTTATCTACAAAACAGCTAGGAATATTTGATTGTGGATGTGTTCCATAAGAAAATTAATTCTCTCAATTTTTACGTAAGTTTTGTTCAAAATTTGAAGTTTAAGGTCTATATTGGCCGACTTTGTATATTGTATAATTTTATTAATTGATGTTGAAAAAAACTTCAAAGATTCAAATAAATATTTTAAAAGATAGAAGACCAAATTAAATATTAGGCAGTAGATATATAGGAAAAATAATATTGAGTACTAGATAAAGAACAAAATTTCCTTAATTAAAACAAAAAAGAAGAAGATAAAGATTAAAATATTTTGATCAAAATACTTTTATACTACTCCCTCCGTTTTAAAATAAGTGTCACTTTAGATAAAAAAAATTGTTTTAAAATAATGTCATTTTGCATTTTTAATACAACTTTAATTTTTTCTTCCAACTTTACCCTCAATAAATACTCAAACTTTTCTCTCACACAATTTTCAATGCAACTTTAAGTTTGTCTTTTTCTAGGTCATTATAGGAAAAGTGTTATGTCTAATGATTATTTCATTTCATTCCTTAATTTGTGTGCAATTGGTTAAAACGACACTCATTTTGAAACGGAGGAAGTATTTGCCCCTGACACTTTCGGTTTTCTAGCACCAGAGGCTGTTGGCATTTTAAATAGAGTTCAAAAGATCATGCATAGCAATGTCATGTCTCCTAGATCCATGAATGTTGTGTTTACGAAAATTGGTTTTGTCATCCAAAAAAATCTAGCAGTGTAGCTTGTTACCGGTTTGTCTTCTATTTAAATGTAAGTAATGGTTTATATATAGCATAAAAGTTGGTCTTTATTACAACAAAAATCATCAAAATTCATATATATTAAGGCTTAATTCATATTAAGTTTTTTTTTAAAAAAGTTATTATTCTTTAAATTATAATAAAATGAAACGTATGTTAGAAATAGTTGGTTAAAAAGTAAATTCCCAGCAACTTCTATCTTTTCTTTGAGTAATAATGGTGGGATTATAATGATGCGGTGTTGAAGTGGTATTAGATTTAGAGCATCCACAATAGTAGTTTATTAACAAGGACTCTTTAAATAGATCTCACGTGACATATCACTTATTTATAGTTTTTTAATAAAAATACTTATTAAGGACTCAATGACTCCGATGACGATACACTAATAATGACTTCAATAAAAAGTATTTAAATAGGTCTCATAATCTTTACATCATTAAACAAAAATAATTAACCTATTAGTGCCTTTTTCAAGTGTAACCAAATAGAACATATTTTATTACTCTTTTTTGCAAGTGAGACTAAGTAATACACATTTTATTACTTTTTTAAACGTGAGTCATGTTAGTTCCCAGAAAAGATAAGGTCCTTATATAGTTGTCTGTTCCTTAACGAAAACTTATTTTTTTTCCCTCCAATAGAAAGTCTTTAACGGGGAATGGTCTTTTTGTGTAAGAACCTTTTATTAAAGATGCTCTTAGAAGTAACCACATGGATCTCTTGTTAAGGAACGTGGCGTGTGGATGTCGTCTTATCCTCAAAGACTGCTTTGACTGCCACCTTGGCATCCACTCTTCATGTACTAATCAAATCACTTTATGCTACATATATAACTCTAATCCCATTTCCACCACGCTCTTCTTTGTTTACACGCAGCTTTCAACTAAAAATGAAGTATAATAACACAAATTAACAACGACACGATTTTTTCCAAATCAATAGCTTTTTCTTTGTCTATTATAATTGTAGTAATATAAGTATATTAATAGGAACAATTTTCATAAACATTTCATAAAAAAAATAAATTGTCATAAACATAAATTTGAATTAAAAGGTTTCTTTTATCAGCACTTTTAGTGCCTAATAATAGGATAAAATTAAATAAATGACTAAATAAAAAATAAAAATAAAAATAAAAACGTATCAAATACGGCGGAAGTCGGTATTTAGATGTAAAAAAACGTTTGTGAATTTAGATTTGCATCGTTATAGCAGAATGCCAGAATAGGTCTCACAAAGGGTGGGTGGGGTCAACTGAAAGATCACAAGGTGTAGATGGGGCCCACTTTATCCACAAACATTTTGCTATAAAAGGTAACTATTCACGTGGCTGGCATATGATGTTCTATTCTATTCTATCTAATTTAAGGCTTCGGCTGGCATATGATGTTCTATTTTATCTACTCTTTTTTCTTCTCTGCCTTACCATACTTTTTTTTGGTTGATGAAATCTCTTTAGAATAACTTACAAAAAATCATTTCATTCTTTTCTTCATATTTCAAATTCCGTATACTAGCTTTTTAACATTGAATTAATGAATAAACTTCGGATTTTAGAGGAAAAAGACTCTGGTAATCTGTAATTGGGTCGGGAGTAAAATAAAGTCTAACTAAGAATTATTTCACACAAAATTAAACTTAAGTTCTCTTGAACAATTCGTCTTTGATGAAGTTCATCAACCACTTATATCCAATTGCTTGATTAACTATTTTTCTCTTATACAATACTATTTACTTGCTCTCCACATGCTGCATTATATTGAATGGAAAAAAATTCTCTTTTATTTCTCATTTCTTTTGCCATAATATTTGCATGGTCAATTACCAGATTATTTGAGGAAATATTTTTCTTGCTTTTTCTTAGATTATGCCTAGATTTACAATTCACAAGCATCGAAGAAATGTAATAAGTTTATTGCTCTCCGTTGCATTCTTATAAAGTTATAGCATGGAGGATAGTTTTCCCACACTTCTTTGATTTCTTCTCCTTCGTATGGTCTCAACCTTAGTTTCCAGCTTATGGTCTTTCACACCTTTAACAACATGCTGCTCTTCCACGACTAGAGCTTTGACGTCCACAAAAGCATCAAACCCTAGAGGAAACCACCATTCAAAAAACTAAGCAACATAAATAAAGGAACACACTTGAAGAAAACACTAAGACTTGATTGAACTCATAAATCACCGGATGAACACACCTGAAGGAACATATGATGAACTTGATTTCAAACCAATTATGGGTTCAAAATATGATTAGTGGATGATGATTACGATCGAGCGGTGTGGAGAACTTGGTTGCAAAGAAAATACTAATTTGTTCTAATGAAAAGCAAAATTTTGATAATCGAACCAAATTTGTTCTTAGCTTTGAACTTACAAAGAACGACAAATCATATGTATCAAACACCACTAACAAACAATCACCTTTATATATGCTAGAACCGTTATGAAAGACGCAAAAAAATGGGTTTCGATGGAAACCCGAATATAGCCATCAGACCCCAATCATGTCAAATTATGAAAAAAAATCATTGATTATATGACACTACCAACCACATACTAAAAAAACATCAATATCGACAAGAAATGTTTATCACATATTCTTATAAAAAAAAGTAATTATCACAATATCAACAAAAATTATTTATCGAAAAATAACAATTGAATATTAGAACATATTTTTCACTTAGGATGCAATGCAAAATAATTGTCGACTAACTTGAAATCTTGGATTCAATCAACTTTGAATCGATTGGGGCAAATAAGCTTCCTCCTGCCCCAAGAAGTATGGGTTTTCAAATTGTAACCCGATCCCAAAAAAAGTAAAAACCACACAATATTAAATATTATCACACATATTTCTATGTCTTTTTGTAAAAAAACGGTCAAATTCGATTACATGTTTGTTTTTCAAAACTGAATCAACCGTGTATATAAATTTTAATTATTTTATAAGAATGATATATTGAGTTAATATATTATTTGTTGGTTTTTATTTCTTTTACTAATACTTATTAGTTTAATCTTGTATATTTTTTCTCACCATTGCATATGTTTTAAACACAACCTCTCAATGTCATTTTATAAATGTTACTAATTTTTAGACTAAATTGCACTTTTGATTTTCAACTTTCACAAACTAACCGTCAATGTTGAGGGTTGAAACCATTTATTCATGTAAGTTAGGGGGGCAAAATTATCGTTTGACTAAGATTTAGGGGGTAAAAAATGCAACTAAATAATAACATACACATGTGAAAGTTGTGTTGCAGGGGCTGTTCTATTTTGAAAGTTTGTTGGCCAAAATTGCCGGTTTGTAAAAGTTGGGGGCCAAAAGTGTAGCTTAACATAATTTTTAATGTATAGTATATTTTGCATAAAACTTATTACTTTTCTGTGCTTTTAAAATATTATTAGAATTTTTTACAATTGTAATTTGAAAATCTAAAAATGTATTCATATTAACCGTATAAAATTAGATAGGATTGAATGGTATATTTGAATAAGTTATCCAAACCTAACCATGTGATAAGAAAAAAAAAACAATAAAATCTAGTTTAAAATAAGTATTATGACACGCAATGTGGTCTCTCATGAATAACTTGAGGCCCAATTTTATCCCTCCTTGGCATCTTTCTTGGTTCGACAATGAACATGTGTTTGCTTTAAAAGTATGAACATCAATTAGAGAAGTGTATCAACAAACAAATTATCTTTGTCAAAAAAAAACAAATTATCTAAAAATAGGAGGACTCAAATAAAGCTATATTTATAATTTTGTGTGTGTTTGCAATGTAAATTATGGTTTAATCATACATTTTACAATTAAAGGCGAGCAACATCATTTTTCAGAGTAGTATCATTGATGGAAGAACTCTTGCTCCGACTCACATTTTGCTTGAAAGGGATCGACAAATTTGTGATGTAAAATCACACTTTATCATGTATTAACCCAATAATTAATGAGTTTGTTCTTTGAATATATAGAGGAAGAAGAAGACATATACTCCTTGTATATTAGTTTAAATATTTAAATTTTTATTTGAAGACCATGTTAACTGTCCTTGCATATTTCAGTTATATGGATCAATTTGTTCCTTAAATTTTTCATTATTTACCATAGGTGGACGTGGACAACCAACACAGTCGATATTTAGAAAAACACAAAAAATATGTTTGTATTGAAAATTAACTAACAAAACGGCTGACATAAATAAGTTTATTTTTCTTAGACACTAATAGTTTAAAACAAATATTAAAGGATCAAACTGAGTTTCATGGTTTTCTTAAACACAAAAATAAGACTCTATTCAAATAATAAATAACATCAAATTATCAAAATAGTGTTATTGACATAAGTATGTGAAAGAAATCTATGCACAATTGAATTATTGTTGTAAATAATTTTATGTTGCCCACCTTGCACAATCACTCATGTGTAATTTTAGAATAGTTTTAAAGTCAAATATTTTTTAGAAATAGATAATTATGATCGACTTGGAGTTTAAAAAACATTTACACTATCCTAGTATGTAAATTTAATTTGAATTTAATCAAGAGTTTCACCGGTATACAATCATTTTACACATACATATTCAATGATATATCGTCACATCGATTTATAAACATAACAACTTATGTGTTTTTATATTCATTAATTGACGTGATAACACGTTAGATACATACATGTACAAATAGCTACTATACACTACACTAATTAAATTTTCAAATCAATTAGTCAATAGGAACAAATACATGTGATGATAAAAGGATCACGCATGTAGCTAACCAATGCTATCTGTCAATGGTTACTATGTACTACTGTATTATATTTTTCTCAATTTCTATACAGCCTACCAAACAAAATGTTTTCAAACATGATAGCTTGCCAACTTTTTCCTATATGGCGAAATAAAAATTCCAATTTGAGCTGGCCAGCCAATCACGCTCTCTTTCCAACTTAAGCTGAAAAGTTCACGATCCATACTACTACCAAATTCCAGGTTTAATTAATTAATTAATTATTGCAGGCATAAATAATTGAAACAAACTTTTGAAGATTAAGAAGGTTGGAATATTCAAAAGTATAAAGCATTTCCCCCATTTTTTCTTGATAATATTAATAACCTAACCTATCTTTCTCTCTTTCCTCGCGATTTTATACCAAAGAATATTATTCCTAACTAATCTAGGGCTTTTTGGACATAATATAGATTAGTCCTCTTTGTCTTTTTGGTCTTCTTGTTCCCTTTGGACCGGCTTGTTTTCTAGCGTTTTGTCTTTTGAGCAGAAAAATATACAGCATGCGTTATTGGAATTTGGTAGATAAGGCAGCTGACAAAGACTTTATAGTATGTCCAAATTTTTGTTTATAACCTTATCCTTAAGAAGCAATATATTTCAAAAGCACAACACACATATTGACAACATTCATCATTTGTAGTTATCACTAAGTTGACAAATAATTAGAATAAGCAGCCTCAAGTGTGCAACATGATCTGGATCATTGTATTATACTCCTATTTCAAATTGGTTGCATTAATAAATAACTAATTAATTTTCTCATCCTTCTTTGTACTGCACAAATTAAAAAATAACCATAAGCTCTATCTCAAATATTTTTAAAAGTGGATTCCAGTTGTGAAGAAAAGCATCAATTATCCATTTGGATATGTGTCCAATTAACAGCTAGGTTGCTTTCCTCCCTCGTTATGAATTTTCTAGAATTGTAAACATTATCCTCTTCTTCAAACCCAACTACCTGATCTGTAATAAATTACTGCCTACATAAATAAAAACTAGAAATACATCTTTGTTTCCCTATTTTCATTCTTATTTAATGTATAATTTTTCTAGTTACGATATTTTAATTTAACAAAATGCAACATAAAGAAAAGAGGGGAAAAATTCCAAAAGAAAAGAAAAAGACGAAATACGTCATCAGTGTGTGAAAATGTTTGAACTCTATAGGACTTAAACGCAAGGGAATTGCATATATTCGAGACTGGTTCAGACTCAGACAAGAGGAATACTATAAGTTTCTTCTTCTATTTCTTTCCACATCTTTTCATGCCAATTTCCATGTCACTTTGCTAGTTATTAACCGTTGCGTTGCTTTTCATGGATGCTGACATTATTTAAATTTATTTTAAAAGTTTGGACCTCATCATATTCATACTTTACATTTTATATCTGTTAGCAAATTTTTAAAAGATAATCTAACATTAATTTATCAACATATATGTATTTCTCTTTATAAATTTTGACAGTTGAGGTTATTTATTTATTATCTATGCGTGTAATTGTAAAAACAATTTAAGAATCAAACTGTCGATAACAACGAGAAATACATATATACAAACTGTTTTTTAGAAGATTTATTTGTTCTTAAATCTTTTTTTTAACATAATTCAAATCATTATTTAACAAAAAAAAAATCAATTGATATTTAAATAATTTAAAAATCAAACTGTTTTTGAGTCATTTTAGCTTGCACTTGAATTATTTGGTCCGATCATAACAACGAGTTATTTGGTTGCAAGGAAATATCTTCATCTCAAACCATTGATCGTGTGAAATTCATGTTTGATGGTAGATTAAGACAAAGATCAAAATGTTTTCTTATGATCTTAATCTTTGGTGGAATAATCCTCTTGGTTGTTTAGGTTTTAAATCTTCTTGATGTTTCTTTGGATTGGTTGTACCTTTCTTTAAACTCTTTTGTGTTTTCTCTTTTCTATTTTTTGCACACCTACCTTGTGCTAAATAGTCTTTTAATATATTCCTTTGCCTTTTTAAAAAAAATTAGAAGAATCAAATTGGTTTAGATATGTTCTTTCTCTCAAGGTTTTCCTTGTATTATTTCGTTTATTGCAGTTGATTTAGGTCGTTAATGAAGTTTGTTTTTGTAAAAAAAATGTAGTCCTTAATTGGTTTATAAGTAAAAAAAAAGTTTATTTTTCTATCTGAAAAATACTCCTGAAATAAATATGAAAGTTGAATTATATGAAGAGTTGAGTACATTTGCACTGTTAATAAAAATAAAGACGTTCCTTTCTACCAAAAAAGAATCAAAATGTTCCATAGAACAATTCATTTCCATTATTACATACTAGCCGGCACCACCAAAATAATGATAATGTTAGTTAGCAGGTTACATCACCTCTCTAACATTAAACATCATCTATAATTGTTCCCAAAAGGTTTAAAGAGATTGCTTCATTTCATGTCGGTTACACAGAAGCATCTTTGAGAGCTTTGCATTGCATCTATAGACATATGCATGTGTTTAAGTTCATGAATTGTCTACTTGTTAGAATTAGAATTGTACTATAAAGTCCGAAAGATATTGTTAGACTGAACAATTTTATCAAATATGAATCCAAGACTTTACGGTTATGTGTGAGTTTCATGTCGTGTTTGATAAATTCGTCTGAAAAAATTGTTCCAATATACACTTACAATTGTAAAGTATTTAGTTATTTATACGGGGTTTGGAGGTGGTTGTGACCAGCTATATAGTGGTGGATCCCTCTCTCCCCACCACACTTAAACAGTTCATTTTGAACTAACCACTTCACTTTCTTATTATCCAATCCAAAGCAAATGGGATGGTACCTAAAAAAACACCTAATTGATGGCTAGCTTATATCTTGTTCACTCAATGTAACCAAATAACACACACGCAAATAGTTGACACAAGGATCGTTTACAATTTCACCTAAGTTTGATTGATGTTTACATTCATACTATTTTCTTTCGTTCTACGATGATTGATCTATTTACAAACAAAATGTCTCAAAATAATAGTCACTTTCAATTTTCAATTCATATATTTTTATGTTTTTTCAATTATACCTTAAGTGATATTGTAGACACCATAATTCAAACTTTATATTTATGATAATGATAAATATTCTTGAATGGACCAACACTCAATCTTATCACTAATTACACCCAACCAAAGGATATTCGTGTAAGAGATCACTCAAGCCTACACCGCTAAGAGAAGTAGCAAAAAACACCTTCATGGTCAAATCAAGACCCTTTGATCATAATCACACGGTGATTCCGAACATGCGTCACATTTATAACAATTAACTAACTGTTTTTAGACTATGTACTATTCATAACGCTTGTATAACAAAAGAGTTAGGTCAAAGAAACACGATCTCTTTTAGTTGAACTCTTATCTATCTTAAATTTTTATTGACTTGAACATTAAAGCTCTTACAAACACGCCACCTCTTTCGATGGATCGACACACCAACAATTTCAGACGTCGTCTACAAAAAAAATTCAAGATCAATGATACACTAATGATCGATTCAAGTAATGTAGTAGATTTTTTTTATTTACTATGCATTTTTTAGGGTTCCGCCATATCTATCTACTACAACATTAATAGTTAGAAGTGAGATCACGTGACAGCGTGACTTGGGTTCAAAACATTGGTCCATACATGCTGTCAATTTCAACAAATTAGATTGAATCCACATATGAAATATTTATTATATGGTCCAAAGGGTATGTGGATCCCACTAAGATTTAATACGAAATTGGATAAAGAAAGAAGCATTTGGCCCACAATTTTCTTGATAGAATTTGGGAATTATAAAAGCATGATAAAAGGTTGAAATTTGGAAGAAGAGCAAATTGGTTGGAAACGCAATTAGCCACGTTTTAGGGAGGTAGGTCCTACACGTAGAAAGGGGTTGGAGATATTAAAAAGAACACGTTTTGCTTTGTTGCTGTAAGGATTGAGAAACTAGGAACGGGTCTTTTTCTTGCAACCACTTTTCATGTTTTGGTGTTCATAATCTCTATCCTTATCCTTGTTGGTTTTAATTGAACAATGCCTCTTTCCTAGGATGCTGCTTCTTTTGTTGACCCACGCTTTTAACAACCAACTTTGTAATTTTCTTTTACGGTAATGAATCTATCAACCTAGAGAAACTCTTTCGTTAATTTATTTCTTTTAGAAAAAAAAATTAAAATCTAAACCCTAATTTTTGTTATAGGGTTAGATATATTCGATAAAATTAGATTGAGTGTGTTTGATTTCATGGTAATAAAAGTTAAAAGTGTTGCACTTGCACATACATAAAATTATTAGAATTAATTTTGCTTCTATAACTCATTACCACTTATTATCTTCTTATAATTTTAAAATGGATTTTATCTTTAAATGTATCTTTCAAATCACTCTAAACAAAAATCATTTTTACAAAATCAATTTATTTAAAGTTAATTTTTGTCATCGTAAAACTAAACTTGCACCAGCAATAATAGAGTTTCATGTCATCTCATTCATGTCTTTTTTTTATAATAGAGTTTCATGTCTTGTTACTTGTTATAATAACTATTTTATTTTTTATAGGCAAAATGTTAGCATGCCAGTGGTTATACTTTACCGGATTTAAACTTTGGACATTCTTTTCTAGTACTATTTGGACATTGCTTAACTCACCAACTAAATTACCTATATTTCTAATTTAGTAACTACCTACTTTGAATAAGCTGAATCAAAGCCAAAATAAATTTACTCAGTTTGGGCTGAAACCACTATGGATGGTGGGGTTTAGCATGGAAAAGGAGAGTTGTTTCCCACCATGGGAAAGTAATTTTTGACCATTAGATCAAATAGAGAACATGATTTTATCATAGACATTCAACACAAGATTTTTTTTACTCTCCTCCATGTCTCTCTCACTCACCCACCACTTGGAGCAATTTTACAAATCTGAAATTGTTGTTACTTTACCACACCCTTGTCATCCTTCAACGTCCATGGGTAATGATTCAAATGGTATTGACTCAAAACTCTTAGAAATTGGTTTAGGACATTCATGATAAAAATCTTTCAAGAACTTCCTGCTCACTCACGTGTACAACAAACACACTTTCTATTAACCCTTAAATGCTTATTACGATCCTAGTTTTAAGACTTTCAGCAACCAAATCCAAATACAACACTAACCAAAAGCACTTTTCTTCTAAATCTACTTAATTTTAAATTTGCAAAAGAGTTAGATTTTGAATCAACGAAACACAATATCCATTGTTCATGAATTTATTTCATGTATTTTATTTTTGGAATTTCATGTTCCGGAAAAAAAATGAAGATACAAAATCTACACCTGCAGATTTGCATTTTCAAGGTTGAAGATGATGTGGGGAAAATATATAATGTAGGCAGACCATCATAAAATTTGTGTGCCTCTTTAATTTAATGGTCAAGAATAACTTTCCTATGATGGGAAACAATTCCCCTTTCCCATGCTAAACCTCACCACTATGGATAGGTTTGGTTCTCGGAGAGTTTTAGCATAAGACAATTGTCAAATTGATCAATTTTATTTTACTTGCTATTAGGTGTACACTTTGCTTTTTTATATTCCAATTTATAGTCCTATCAATTATAATTTGACCCAAATTAATTTACTTATTTCTTCGCTGTTAATCTCCCGGTTAAAAATCTAATAGGTCCAGCCTCATTTTCAATAATTTGTAATTTATATTTTGATCTCATATATTGTAAAACTCACATTTTGGTCCCCTTAATTTTGCTCTGTCAATCAAAAATGTCTCTAATTGTTCCAACCAATTCCCAAAAAATATAAACTTGTATTAAATTTGAACTAGTAACTAACCCTAACATTGAAGTATTAAAAAAACTCAGATAAGTAAAAAATCTCAAATAGCCTTGATCATGAGACATGTAACTATCACTGTAAATTAGAATCAGAATCCCAACAGTAGTGATTAATATTGACATTATAGAAGTAAGTGAATCAATCAAGTAGCCAAACTCTAAAGAACTTTAACCCCAAATGTCTACGGTGAACCAACCTAAAGAGTGGTCCACCATAGATCATGTTAATTATTTTTAATTAAACCGTTTGATTTTTTAAAAAAAAAGAGGATCATTGGATTACACATCTGTATTTTATCTTACGGTGAGTCAACAACAACAAATTAATTTTCGGCTTAATAAATGTTTCGGTCCCTTAACTTATTTTTAGATTTCAATTTGGTCCTCTAACTTTAAACTGTCTCAATTTGATTTCCTAAGTATACATCAGTTTACTCAAATGGTCCCTTATGTTAGTTTTTGTCAAAAAAACGTTAACTTTTTTGGAATGCCAAACATGGACATAGTTAAAGTTTTTTGACAAAAACTAACAGAATGGACCACTTGAGTAAACGGATGTATACCTAGGGGACCAATTTGAGAGAGTTTAAAGTTAGGGACCAAATTGAGAGAGTTTAAAGTTAGGGGACCAAATTGAAATCCAAAAATAAGTTAAGGGACCAAATTATGTATTAAACCTTAATTTTCCCTTTCTTCATCTTCTTCCTCAATCTTATTCATCATCTTCAACTCATTTTCAGCAACACTCATAAAAAAAATCCAGAAAAAATTAAAACCCATAATTTCTTTCTCCCTTTCATCTTCATCAACAACAACAATCCTTCAATCCATAAATTCATCAACAACAATCAAGAACAAAATCATTGTCCCAGTTAAAACAGAAGTAATTTTCCACACAGCGGAAAATTCCTCTTCATCTTCAAACACATTGCAATAAAATAATTTTCCACACAACAGAAGTAAAAAACGCAAGAACATATTGTCCCAATTAACTCAAAGATCAAACTCTCCAAGATAGAATTAATTTTCCAAAAACAAAAAAAAACAGCATGAACACAAGTTAAAAACACAGCAGAAAGAGAAAGACAACACAAGTTACAACATGAACAAAAGTTGCAAGCTGAAGAGGAACACAACATGAACAGGAAGAGGAATCAAAACAGCAACAACAACGGCACAATTCGAATATGAGTTTCGAATCACTCCTTCTGTTGTTTCGAATTCAAATCTGAGAAAAAGAGATGAATAAAAAACCCCAAAACATGATCCGATCATGATTGAGGAACTGAAAACAAAATATATAATTTTCCGGCGCGGTTGTTATTTTTATCCGCCGCGGTAGTCGTCGGTGCAAGGTAGTAGGATCATGATTTTTCTTTGTGGGTTTTGTAGAGAATATGAAGGAGAGTATGTTTATGGTGGTGGTTTGTCACATAACATTTTGTGGTGGTCTAGATCTAGAATGAAAGTGAGAGTTTGGAGACTAAAAAAATGTCTCCTAATTTTAACTCGTCTCGTTATACTTAACATAATTTTAACCTAAGTTTTTCCTCCACACTTTTGCATTTAATATTTATCGAAAGTAAAATAAAATTATGTTTTTAATTATATGCTATTTTTTTGAAATGAATAACCGTTAACCCGTCTCGCTATAGTTAACTTAATCTCTTACTTATAATGTTAACCCGTCTCATTATACTTAACATATTATGTTACGTCATGGTACCAAGGACGATGTCATGGAAATATTATGTTATGGTACAGTACCAATGTATATACTTCTTAATATTATGAAATATTATATGACAATCATAACATTTATCTAAACTATTTGGTTACCTATTACCGTCAATATTACCTTCAACACACGGGTCGATGGTCTAATTAATATTGAACCAATTATTCATGTTAAATTGACCTAAGGTGGGGAAAGATGGCAATTTTCCTATACTAAATGTTGACCTGGTTCTCACTTACCACGGTAGACTACTATAGAAGCAATGTTGATTGATACAGAACCTCAAATATCGTTGTTTTTGGTGAAACTTTCTAGAGCAACACTTGCTTCAACTTTCCAAGCCCTTGGGGGCGCTTTTCCTAGTCATTTTCAAGAAGTTTAATAGAACTTATGGTTGGAACATTGATGTGATGTTGAAAGATTAAATATTAAATAATTATATTTTGATTTAATGTTGTGTGAATTGAAAAAATAGAGTGTGGAGGTCCTACATAAAATAGAACACACACATTAGTAGTGTTTAAATTACGGTATTTAATTAAATAGTTGATAATGATAAAAATAATAGTAATTATTATTTTTATTTATGAATATCCTTCATTCAAATCCAATGAGTTTGTCTCCTCCATTTTTGTGGATTTGTTTCTTTTTTATATTATCCACAAGCGTTGTTGAACTAATTAATGGATGGATAAGTTCCATTTTGATCGTACCCGTTAGAGTAACTGCTGCTGCAATTTTTGCTAAAACAATTACAAAATCTCTATATAAATATATGACTCTACTTAGTTCAAAAATAACACCAAAGAGTTTATGTTGAGTTGTCGATAACTCTTTCTCTCTTCTTCCTCCAGCTTCTGTTGACGAGCTATTCTTCTTCTCATCTCCTTTTTCTGTCCGTTTGGAAATAAAAGTGTTCTTAAGACCTTAATCCATATTCGGTATAATGTCCCTTTGGAATAAAAAATGTCTTAAAAACGCAGTCCCTTTGAAATAAAGAGAACTTTTAAGATCATAGTCCTTTTTAAAACAATAATGTCCCGTCGGAATTAAGAATGATCTTAATAGTATATAAATATTCTTTCAATATTTTTCTATTTGAGGAAAAATTAAAAAGTCGAAACGGTAGTATCACCATATTTGAGTGGCCGTAGTACCATATTGATAGTTTGGAGAACTTAAAGTTAGAATGGTGGTAACACCATATTTGAATGGTCTCAACACCGTAACAGAGTGATAACAATATCATATTAAAGTGGTTTCAATATTAAAGAATGAGCTTAGTACCATATTTGAGGGTGTAGTTCTCGAACGGTTTTCTACAGTGCACTAGTTAACCGTATAGTTGTAGTTGAGCTTGTTTTATCCTGAAAACGGCGTGGTTGATAGTCTACCTTGCACAATTTTGAACAATATCACGAAACGGCTTAAAGAGAACGACCTAGTCGTGACTCAACCTAATAACAACTTTGATAGACATTCATTTTAGAATTTGAAAATCCAACAATTTGAAAATCCAAAAACAACGGTTACACAGTTCATGGCTTATTTCGATAACGTTACATTCTAATCCAAGACACATATTTTAATTTTTAATGTTTGACGGAAGACACAAAATTTTATTTGAAAGAGACCAAACTTTGTTTATTTAAAATTAGAAGAAATTAAAATAAAAAGTGGATCTTACTGAAGGAAATCTTACAAGGATTGGAATATACACGAAGGAATAAACTCTTGAATACGCCGCGCTTTCTTCTTCTTTACCAACGTTATATTATTGTACAGTTTCTGACAATTCATTGAGACATTGACTAATAACATAGTTTATATTTCTTGTTTTTTTTAGTGCTTTAAGAGGATAATCTTCTAATATTCCACACAAAAAAAGCAGATAATCTTCTAGCTCTAGTAAAAAAAAAAGTAATCTTAAATTCGGTAATAGCTAAACATTATCAGTCATTTATAATGAATGTGAATATGTGATATGCGGTGGTTCAGATTTAGAATTTTGAAATGACAATTTCTTTTTTCACCCTCAACACTTGGTTTAGATTATGAAATCCAAATAAGTGTTGGATGTTGAAGGGTGCTTTTATCCTTTTTGAGTGCAGGGTGCACAAGAAGCTAATAGGGTGGAATAAGAAGTTGATTTCAGCTTTTTACTCGGTAAGTTTCACTTCCACCGAGTCAAACTGATCAAAATATCCCTACGTTAGTTAACTAATGTAAATGTAAAATTAGCATGATTTAAAATGTCGCTTGTTTTACACATGTGTGACTTAAGTCACGCCGTATGAGTTAACTCACGTAGGTGTTACACCCCGCGTGAGTTGACCTACGCTAGTACAATTTTTTTTTAATATGAGGTGTTACAAACTCATGGCTTTATTCACACTCTTGGTATAATGTTGACAACAATTACGATGAAAGAGATTATTTTATGGAGGATCAAATATCAATGCAACAAGACAACAACAACTCTGAAAATATTACAATTCTTTATGATTCTAGTTTTGAGGGTAATTCTTTGTAGAAGCAGTAACACTAACATTAACATTAATTACCCATTGGTTTTTAGCTTACCACTACCTCTTCTTTTCTTTCTTTTTCTTTTTCTTAGTTAAATATCATATTAAAATAAATTGTACCAGCGTGAGTTAACTCACGTAGGGTGTAACACCTGCGTGAATTAACTCATGTGGCGTGACTTAAGTCACACATGTGTAAAACAAATGAAATTTTAAGTCATTTTAATTTTACACTTGTGTTAGTTAACTAACGGAGGGGTATTTTGGTCAGTTTGTTTGGGTGGAAGCGAAACTTGTTGGGTGATGAGCAGAAATTTAAGAAGTTGTCTTTTGAAATACGTCCATATTGAGTACCAAAAAAAGCCCATCTAGGTCCAATGTTAAAGTTTTGGGCCAAGTACCCAATGAAGACTGAAGATTTCAGTTAATCCAATCCAATAATCACTTAAAAATTGCTCTTCCCATATGCTTTTGCTCATTCACGTCCAGCGTGAGTTAACTCACGTTGAAAAATACACCTACGTGAGTTAACTTACGTTGAAAATACACTCGCGTGAGTTAATTTACGTTTGACTATTTTGACGGAAACGAGCAAAATTAGATAGGAGAAGAGCAATAACCTAATCACTTTTGTAAATAAAAACTCATTTTTTTGTGTTCTCCAAAAGTATACTTCCAAACAAATCATGTTGCTCTCTCAAAATAAAAATAAACATCATGTTGTTCTACTTCTAAAGTCATATGTATTTAGAAATGTAGAGGTAAAAAAAGTTGCTCCCTAAAATAATGCTAGTGCGTAGAAAATGATCTTACAAATGTACAAATTAATCTTTAATCACCATTCCTTCATCTCCTTCTATGTGTCATTTCAGGCTATGTACACACTTAAGAAAATAATTAGTTACTATCAATGTTGTAGTAAATAATATTTATAATCTAAAGTACCACTAATATCAATTAGAATTATTGAAAGTGGTAATAATAATTAGGCGGACTATTTAATTAAATGAGGTTATTGTTGGAAAAAGCTAATAGTGTTCCTCAAGAGAGTGACTAGCTACCTAAAACAAATACATAGAATTCTTCCTTATTATTCAAGTTCATGACAAAGGTCAGTAAATTTAATTATTTCTCAAAACCTCAATTAGTAGTTGCTAAGGAGAATCACAATTTTGTAGTAGTAAGTAAACCCCACCAGTGTTAAGGTGGGCCTAAATGAACTTTCTTTAGCTTTTTGATGATTCGAATGGGTGATCATGATGCTCTCATAATTTCAAACTAAGTAGTTGAAAGGCTTCCAAACATTGAAATGTTGCTGGAAGGTGTGACTACTCTTATGTTCATTGACAAGGAGAGTAGAGTCATGAGTCATCACTAGAGAAAGGATAGTGTATAGAAGAAACTCTTACCATGTAGCTATTGCACCAAAAAATGGACGAATCGAAGTTATCGAACGTGATAAGAAACTCTTACCAAGTAGCTATTGCACCAAAAAATTGGTATGGCTTACACACTCGAAACCGTGTTAAGAAGGTGAGTCCAGCAACTGCGGCATTTTCAAGCTTGCATTCATGTTTTCCGACACTGCAACAAAGCTTCTGACATCACTTGGTTTTCATTTTGTTAACTGTTTTTGGTCCTTGAAGGAAAATGTAATTTCCTTTTAACTATTATGAATCACAAAGGTATTTTATGCAATAACTATCTAAGGAGTTGATTTGCAGACATTTCTTGGACTCATTCGATATCTAAAAGATCTGGGAGTTGGTGTACTATAGGTGCCACATGTGTATTAATTTGGTTAAAATCAAAGAGAATGACAATTTTTGCAAAAGGAGTTGAATATAGGGAATTACATTGGTATATTTTTAATATGGACCAAAATCGATTGAAAAATTTAAAGGGACAAAAGTGTTGAAAAACTTGAAAAAAATAAAATAATAAACTCAACACGTCTTATATCATTTATCTCATTTCACTGTTATATGTATAATATAAAAAAGTAGTAAGGCTTTAGCAAGAAAAGGTTGTAACTTGTATAATATCAGTTCATTGCAGCAAATAAACAAAAAATACACAGGCTCCAAAGAAAAAAAAGGCATACTGCAATACAATCATAATTAAAGTATAACAGGTATCAAGTTTGCTGGTTCAGACAATGGATTGATTTCATAGGAAGATAAGAGTAACACCCTTTACTTTCACCAACAAAGCTAGATTTTAATTATTAGAATGCAACTAATGATGACAAAGTTAACTGTAACCTAAGTAGAGAGTCTAAAGAGCAATAGTGAAGGACGCTATTTAATTTTAACATTTCAACAAGGATTTTGCTAACCAGTGCTCGGGCATTGGTTAAGAAATCTATTAGTAGAAATTCTGTCTTGAAAAGCTTTTACTTTTGTCTTAGCAATAATCACACAACTTTTTGTTACAAAGTTACTTATTTTAGTACTTTAACCAATGTTTCAATGACACTCGTTACCATTCTCCTTTAAACAATATACAGATAGAAGATATCTTTGAACAAGCATCACAATAAGCATTTTCATCCCTAATTGCATGAATCGGAAAAATTAGAGGATGAAGATTGAATTTAATCATCAGACACAACTCTAAATCAGATTTTTTAAACCAGGACTATTAAAATGCTAGATTAATTTCTCTAACAAATACACTGGTTGTGTATAAACAGCATAAAAAGTTGAGTTTCTCATCCAATTTCTGTCTGTACAATTCCTGTAATTTTAACAATTTAGAAATACACAAAAGAGTAAACATAAAGTCTTGAAACTTAAAACTTGTCTAAAATGAACAATTTCAACAGTACAAAAAACCGAGGACTGCTAAAATTAGATGCAAGATCAGAACCAGTTTCAATCAGATGTGAGAGTTGTTGCATCATGCCCATAACAAACTTCTATAGAACATCAATAAGTTTATAATTACAAGTGCCTCTGCTTTAAATACTTGTTTATAGACACACCTTTTGTAACAAATGAGAGCAAAGGATCCACAACTAGTTTGGTAACTGCCATGATGAACTCCTTGCAGATGACTTTAACGCTTTTCATATGTTGCGGCCTTAAAAATAACATATATTACAGAAAAGCCTTTACTCCCTCAGAAAAGTCATTATTAAATGACAAAATAATAAGATCACACGTCTTCAACTTCCAAATACAAATAATAGATCCAACAAACTATGCAGAATGTAACTTGATTATACTTGTTATGAAGAGAAATGTAGTAAAACAACCTAAAATCTGCAGAGATTTTCACAATTATTAAAAAAAACAAGAAAATGAGATTAAGATGATATGCAGCAAAACCACATCAGTCTATCACATAGAATCCAAAATATTAGTAGCTAATATAGAGAGATTAGAGAGCCGCATGCATTATTGGAATTTGGTAGATAAGGTAGCTGACAAAGACTACAAGAATATGGCCAAATTTTTGTTTATAACCTTATCCATGAGAGAAGCACTATATTTCAAAAGCACAAGACACATATTGACAACATTTATCATTTGTACTTATCACTTGGTCGACAAATAATTAGAATAAACAGCCCAAAGATGAGAAGAGGGTGACTAAAATTACCATGGAAGATGACATGGCATTTCCAAAAAACAATGCCAGAGATAATGGTGAGTTAACAACACAAGAATGGCGAACCAACCAATTCAGATGGTCTATCAGAAGACAGAAGGCAAAGTTCCAAGAACTCCTCTCGCCAGGACCCAAAAACGAAAGCAACAAAGAAACAAATCTATTCAGATGTTGAAACAAACCCTCTAAATGATTGCCAAAATCCAGGCGCAGGGAGACAAGGAAATACCATCGTGTACGTTGCTGGAATCCTTAGACAAAGCCTTCTTTGTAGTAAATGCAAAGGAAGGAGTCTTTCATAAGAATGTGCAAGGACTTGAAGCACTTGAAGTCCTTCATAAGAATCTGCAAGGATTTGAAGAACTTGAGGAAATTGTGCAAGAGCCAAGAGCTTAAACCACTTGAAAAAAAGGTTAATCGGAGATGCACACCGTGGGCCTAACGTGGGCCCACTCCTGGCTGGGACACATCATATAGATAAATTTGAGATTAGTTACATTATATGTAGCTATGATTATTTCTATTTGTTCCTCCATAATCCGAGCCATGCTATGCAGAAAACCAGAACTGATCCATCGCATGCTACTGAAAAGAAAAGAAAAAACACTGCACCTGCAGACCACATCCTTATTCGCAAAAATCCTACGGAGCCTATGCGTTCATAAACCAGGCTCTCTACACGCATGCACCCAGCACCAAGAGCCACCAATGTTTCATGCAGCAGACTAATGACTGATTCTGTTCCACAACTTGTAGCACAAAATGAGACGGCAATGACCGTAAACAGCAGTTACCAATGAACAAAAGGACCTATAGGTCGTGGTTTCTAACTGCTGAAACATGAGGCAATAAAGAAAAGGCAACAAATCCTAGGTCACATAAGCCGCAATATGAATGAAGGGCCATCCGCACTTACAGAAGATGCCCAAAAATCACCGCACTTACAGAAGATGCCCAAAAATCAGGGTATCAGTTGCACGTCAAGTTGTGCCAATAGAAAATTAGCAGTACAGCGTGCAACATATGCCCCCTGCTCTGTAGCAAATATTGAACTTAAGAGCATAATTTAAGTTAAAACAGTGAGGAAAAGGAGTGGAAGTAGAAAACAATTTCTTTCCTAGAAGCACCAAAACATCCAAAAAAAGTTAAGAACCTAAACAAGAAACTATTACCAGCATCTGCGTGAAAGTGTCGGTATCGTGTTCGGGGTGTATGTCGAGTATAAACCAAAATAATAAAAAAGAAAACAAAAAATCAAGTAAAGCAATATGATGGTGTGGAAATAACTTACATTTTTTGCCACCATTTCAGGGTAATTGTCCTGCAACAATGAAACAGTTTGATCTGTTGCAATTTAAAGCTTTTCCTTCGAAGGACAAGGAGAATTCTTAAAGTCATTGAATTTAAGCAAAGAAGTAACACAACTTAATTTCAGATTCAGCTTATGAATACCTATCTCCATAACCCGACACCACCGTTTAAAGAACTCACTTTGTTTCTCTTTAGTCCCAAAACTCTTTTAGTAAAGAACACTCAAGCTCTGCTTTGTCCTAATTCTTAAGGCCAATTAGGACACTCAAACAATTAAACAACTAAAGAACTTCTCCTGAAAACTTTAAAGATGATTGTAACCTAATTTGAATTCAAACATCAAGCCAAACACTCAAATATACTAGACAAAGTTAACTATAACCCAAGTAGAAAGTCTAAAGAGAAAAAGTGAAAGAAGCTATTTAAGTTTAAACAAGAAACATATAAATAATGTAGATAGTAGTTGTCTTTGGACAAGCATCACAGCAAACTATAATCAATCATTTCAAACACAACTCAAAATCCGATTTTTTTAAACGGGACTATGAAAATACACAGCATGAAAATTTGAGTTTGTCATCCACTTTCTGTTTATACACTTCCTGTAATTTTAAGAATTTAGTATCCAAAACATTAAGTAGCTAATACAGAGACAGGAGTTATATGCTTGACAGTCAATCAAGAATGTAAAAGAGTGTTGAAATGATCATTGAGATTGAGACGGTCTTTCATGGGAAAAGATCAGTCATCATGTTGCACTTCATTATTCGTTCATCTGGTAGTCCTGTTGTAATCATTTCATGGGAAAATGTTACAAAAAAGCATGAAAGATCATATTATAACATAGCATACAGCAAGAAAAAACTAAAGCCAGGATCCGAGACAATTATCAAATACCTCCTCGTAAGGGCGATTCGCTGCCAAAGCTAGAACCAACCATCCCAATCCAATAATCACGGCAGCAGCACTCAGAGAGCCGTTGGAGTAAGGTGCATGAACAACATTAGCAGCATCACCGCCACCAATAGAAGAAGAGTTAGGTTCTGGAACAACAACAACAACAGGCTCATGGTGTTGAATCGGGAGACGGAGACGGAGACCGAAACCCTAACTAACTTTTCTGATTTCTTCTACTTTCTCGTTTTGCGCTTTCCCGCTTTTGAGTTCAGTTGACTAATTCATGATTGACGTTTTAATTTGTTGTCTAAGTATTAATTATCTTTTCTTTTCTTTTACAACAAAACGAAATATACAAACAAGATATTCTACAAGGTTTGTCAACAAATAGTTACAAATCCGTCACAAACAAAACAAAAACAAAAACTACATTTCGAGACTCAAATACACCAATGGAATGAGCTTAATTTTGTCTTAAAAAGTAAAGCAAAGCAAAGCAAAAGTTGTATTTTTTACTTGCAACCACCAAAACAAAATGAGCTTAATTTTGTCTAACAAATGCTGCAGTTGTTCTTCCTTATGATTAAATATTTTGTTGTTCCTTTCTTTTTTGATTACTCAAACACAAACAAACCAAATTAGTTTAACAAAGATCGAACATATTTTGAAAATCCTCTCGTCTGACTGAATTGAATATAATTATATGATAAATGAACGGAGGGTCAACCGATGAAATACATATTTCAAAATATCATCAATAATGATGACAGTGTTGTGCAACATAGAGTCCTTGGATGTTGGAGTATGCTATGGAAATTTAAACGAATATTAACTATCTTTTCTTTTTCTTTTTCTTTTTTCACAACAAAACGAATATTTAAAATCCTCTCGTCTGACTAAATTGAAGATGATATGATAAATGAAGGGGTCAACCGATGAAATGCATATCCAATTTCAAATAAGATACCATATACTGTCAAAATAATTACAACCCAAAAACAAATGCTTAGCTAATTCCTCCAAACTACAACAACCGACACAAGTATTAGAATCTCCAACACCTTTTGTAACAAAACAATGTTAGAAAGCAAAACGCAATGCTCCTCAGCCAACTCATCCTCCCCTCCACCTCCACTTTAAGCCTCTCTCCTATCAGCTCATCCTAACTAAATCAACTCGACAACTAATAAGGATCACCTTCACACAATCTCATTTCCATAGAAAACACATTAGTAGGGATCCATTAATTAAAATTGTTGTCGCTGCTGAACCAACACACTCTAGCATCCACTTATGCCATAATGAATGAAAGTGGATACTAGAGTGTGTTTGTTTAGCAACGACATCGGTAAATAATCTCTTCTAACTTACTCCCTTCGGTCACATATATAAGTAAAAAATAATTTTTTAGGTTCATTGAATGATTAATGTATATGGTCTATAAATGTGTCCAGATGCAATAATTATTCAATAAACCTAAAAAGTTACTTTTTGTTTATATATGTGACCGAATGGAGTAATCATAATTCTTGACTAATTCTCAGCAACTGAGTGCAAAGATGCTTGGTTCACAACTAAAATATAGTATTAAAATGACCCATAATAAATTCAACAACACGTTTTTTTAGCATGTTTTTTAGAAATTGAAAAATAAATAGGATTTAAACAAAGATAATGCACCAAAACCTGATGGTTTTGGAGCATTTTTCTATCAAACATTTTGAGCGATTGTTCAAGATGTTGTTAAAGTTATGCTAAAAAAAATTACAACGGTTTGGATTTGCCTGGATTCAATTCAAATATTATAGCTCTACTTCCAAAGACTCCAAAATGCTTCATCTGTAGACCAATAACAATGTCAAAATTCAAATTCAAGATCAGGGCTGTTTTTAAGATCTTGGTGACCTAGGACGAATCTACAGTTTGGGTCCTAACTAATAAATATATATAAACATCAAACTTGATACAAAATAACTAGCAAATTTTTTAGGGCCTATTAAGGACTCAATTTCGTACTTATTTTTTTGGAGCCTAGGACGACCGCCCTCTTCACCCTGTCTCAGATACGGCCCTATACAAGAGTAGCTCATATTGTTAATCTGTTGAACTTTAATACTGGTTCTCTGCCTTTCATTTACATGGGGGTGCCAACTTTCAAAGGGAATCCAAAAGCAAGTCATCTTTTACTAATAGCTGACAGAATAAAGGTGAAACTATCTATATAGAAAGCTTTTTATGTTATTTATGGCTTGGAGGTTCAATTTGTGAGGTTAGTGATTCAAAAGCTCAAAGATATTTACAACATTTGAGTTTTATTCATGGTCAGTTTCATTGCTCAAAGATATTTTGAAGTGTTTGAGGAATTTCATATGGAAAGTGATACTGAAAGTAGAAAAATGGTGACAGTTTCATATAAGTCTAATATTATTTTTCCTAAAAAAAAGGTCTAATACTTTTTTTAAGGGGTCTAATTGTTTGATCTAGCTTTTCCACCGTCTAATAGCAACTTGTAAAACAAAGTTAAAAATATAGTTTCAAGAAAGAAGTTAAAGTTATTTAGTATTCTTTATTTTTTTAATTTAAAAGATATTTTTAAGTTAAAATTTGTTTGATAAAATATTGAACAAAACTTTGAATTTATTATGAACTAACATAATGGTTTTTTCTAAATTACTTTTGAAAATTGGTGGGCAATTTAATTTACCCAAATCAATAAAAAAACAGTCATGTGTACTCCATTATAAAAATAACATTTATGTATTTTATTATATGCATATTCACCCATTTTAAATTAATGACATTTTACAAATTAAACCATCAAATTAATTAGATTTTCCTTTCGATCAAATCACTCTCCAACTTTTTTTTTTCTTCGACTTATTCCATCCAGCGGTCCCTTAACTTAATTGATTGTTGCAAAGTGGTCCCTTAACTAAAAATCGTCTCAAAGTGGTCCCTTATATATATATATATGAATGGGGTTCGTGGACTGGGCGGAAATTAAGTGGAAATAAAATTAGATTTGGCGCTACTACTGTAATAAAAAAAAAATTGACATATAATATTAATTTAAAAAAATTAAGAGAAAAAGTGTCTAACGTGAATCGAAGTGAGGTCTATGAAATTCAGTTCCGTGTTATGTAGAAAAATGTAGAACTGAATTTCATAGATCTCACATCGGTTCACACTAGACACACATTTCTTGTATTTTTTTTTATGATATTAATTTTGTTTGGTAAAAATAGTGGATAAACTTATAAGCTAGCTGATATCATATAGCTGATAGTTGATTAGTGATAGCTCATAAACTAATTAAAGTGTTTGGTAAAATTAGCAGTTCAGCTAGCTGATAAATGTAAAATGACACAAAAGTACATTTTTAATTCATACTAAATATATATCAATTAATATTTAAGCATCTAAATTTATTAATTTTATATATCATTTATATTATATTTTTAAATTAATTTTTTATTCACTACAATTTAATTTTATATATATTTGATTTGAGCGTTTTTACTTTATAAAACTTTTTTTTTAATGACAAATGTTAATAGTTAGATATTTTTTTTATCCTTTGTTCGGGTTTGAATCATAATTTTTAACTCCTTATCTCATAACTCAAACCAATTGAACTACTCAAAACCCCGCTTTATAAAACAATTAAACAAACTTACTCAAACATATTATTATTATTATTATTATTATTATTATTATTATTATATATGCATTTTTAACAATTTAACAACAATGGATAATAGAAGCTCCCTGAAAAACAACAATGGATAGTTTTTTTTTACAAGAACAACAATGGATAGTTAAATAATAATATCTTGAATCTTTTTATACTGAATTGTTATGTATATTATTGACAACGAAAAGTAAGTTGTACCCAAGAGCGCTTAGATGAGATGGAACGGGTCTCTTCTAGCTTAACCAAGGTCCTGGGTTCGAATCCAGTTTTGGGCATGCAGCAACGTTAAAACTTTTAGAGAGAGCTTGCAGAGAGAGAAGAAAAAAAAATCGAAGCAACGTTAAAACTTTTAGAGAGAGCTTGCAGAGAGAGAAGAAAAAAAAATCGAACATATACTAATCAGTACTTCAGGGACATTCGTTAAGGAATTCATAAATAAATATGTTGCCTTAAAAATATAAGTTGTTACTTTTTGATTATGTAATAATCACACTATTTAACAAAAAAAACTTATTTGTTTAATTTAAGTATGTCTTTTTTAAGCGAAGTATGTCTGTTTTTATAAAAATATACTAACATATTGTTTAACTATTGCTCGAGGGATATTAGTCAAGGAATCTATTAATAATAATCATGTGATACTATATAACATGCTCCTTTTTTAACTGAGGCATGCATTTTTTAGGTTACAAGGTTTGCCTTGTTATGATCCATATTGAATAAGATATCGTGGTGTTTAATCTTAAGGAAAATGCTTACAAGTTTAAAATTTTAAAAAAATTTATCTTAAAAATCATGCATTTAATTACTTACAAAATTTCCCTTAAAAAACAAATTACTTAAGATTTTAAAATTTGTTGTTTCCACCGTAAAATTACTATTTTATATTACTTAACTTTACTATGTTTTTAGGGCACCAACGAAACCCTAATTTTAAAGCTTGTTGGCCGTATTTCGATCTTTTGAATTCATTGTGTTAGCTGCTTCATTTTGTTAACTGGATCATGATATTTCATTTTAAAAACTAACGTTTATTCGATTCTTCTGTGTCAATTTGGGTGAGCTAATTTAACTTCTTAAAAGAATGTTAGAAGCAGAGTTCTTAAAAATGGGAATACAATTCAACATCATATCTTCTGGTCTTTATGGAGTGGTATTAAACAAGAATATCAAGTAATCAATAACAACTCATCCTGGCTAATTGGTAATAGTCAGATGTTCAATTTCAAAATTTCAATCTATATTAAAAACTCATTTTGGGACAAAGGGAGTATGTAAAACTGAAATAAGTAGACTTGCTTTGACCAAAGTGCCAAGAAACATTGAAGTTGAATGGAACATGTTTAGTGGATATGAGAATGGTTTGATGGATGGAGTGAAGTTAAGGAGGAAAGTGACAGAGGTAAAGAATTCTATAGTTAAGGAGGAAAGTGACGGAGGTTAAGAATTCTATCAGATTATGATATAACAATGTATTATCTACAGGCACCTCCAAGAACTAAAATGTAGATGACTATACCGTATTCATTTATTTGCTCTATATTTATATGGACACATAAAATCGTACCAAGATTCTCCAATCACTGATTTAAGTAACCGACTACAGCCAGCCATTTACAGTATTATTCACAGTAGCATTTAATATTGGTAGCTTTAAACTCAATTTTTTGTATTAGGTTTTATATTATTTTTTAGCTTTAGCTGAAATTTTTTATATTTACAGTTGAAAGCTTCACTGAAGACTACTTTTCTACAAGTGTGCCAATAAACATGATAACTATTTTGTGAAAAGGTTGAAGCAGGACTATAGCAACTTCTTCACAACAAAAATTGAGAAAATGGTTAGTTCTTTGTTGCGAGGCTAATTAACGTCAGCCATATTTTTTTCTTTCCAATCATCGAATTTGAGTATTCACTCTAAATATGCATTTCAGGTCAATGACATGACATTGTCTAAGGACAATCAGATGAAATTCCAGGGACATCTAGCTGAGAACTCACGTGTAAATCATGGAATTGACTTGACAGTTACCTTTCTTACAACAGGATATTGGCCAGACTTCAAGCACTTTGATCTAACTCTGCCCTTAGAAATGGTAGGATAATATTACCGGCTGAAGTTATTTAAGTTTCCATCAGTGGTTGTCTGATGTAGACAAATTTATCCAGCATGCTAAATTTATCAATTGTTTGTTTCAGGAAAAGTGTGTGGATGTTTTTGAAGGCTTCTATAAAACAAAGACAGAACGTAAAACAAAACTTACATGGGTTTACTCACTGGGTACTTGCAATGTCACTGGCACGTTTGAAAATCAAACTACTCAGTTAGTTGTTTCAACACATCAGATAATTTGCTTCTTGAGACTAATCATCTCATGTTATGCTGATTATTGTGACATTGAAATATTTGAAAATTGTCTTTACAGGCTGCTGCCCTCCTACTATTCAACGCTGCTGATAAGTTGAGTTATTCTGAGAATAATAAGGTCTTCCTCAGAATAACTCAACTTATCAGCAGCGTTGAATAGTAGAAGGGCGGCAGCCTGTAAAGACAATTTTCAAATATTTCAATGTCACAATAATCAGCATAACATGTGATGATTAGTCTCAAGAAGCAAATTACTTGATGTGTTGAGACAATTAACTGAACAGTTTGATTTTCAAACGTGTCAGTGACATCGCAAGTATCCAGTGAGTAAACCCATGTAAGTTTTTTTTTACGTTCTGTCTTTGTTTTATAGAAGCCTTCAAAAACATCCACACACTTTTCCTGAAACAAACAATTGATAAATTTAGCATGCTAGATAAATTTGTCTACATCAGACAACCATTTCTAAGGGCAGAGTTAGATCAAAGTGCTTGAAGTCTAGCCAATATCCTGTTGTAAGAAGGGTAACTGTGAAGTCAATTCCATGATTTACACGTGAGTTCTCAGCTAGATGTCCCTGAAATTTCATTTGATTGTCCTTAGACAATGTCATGTCATTGACCTGAAATGCATATTTAGAGTGAATACTCAAATTCGATAATTGGAAAGAAAAAAATATAGCTGACGTTAATTAGCCTCGCAACAAAGAACTAACCATTTTCTCAATTTTTGTTGTGAAGAAGTTGCTATAGTCCTGCTTCAACCTTTTCACAAAATAGTTATTGTGTTTATTGGCACCCTTGTAGAAAAGTAGTCTTTGGTGAAGCTTCCAACTGTAAATATAAAAAATTTCAGCAGAAGCTAAAAAATAATATAAAACCTAATACAAAAAATGAGTTTAAAGTCTGACCTGAAAAATTCTGCAAAGTGATCCTTGTCACTGTTATATGAAAGCAGCTGGAGTGCCTGTAGAAATTAAACAACTTGAGCATAAACAAAGCATAGTGACGTAAAATCTGACAAAGAATATCTAAACGGTTAAAATCAACCTTCTCGAGGTTTTCTTCGACCACTTCATCACTCAGCTTCTCACTTCCACCCTTTTTAAGAATATGATTACAGAATAATGCCAACAGTTCTGCAGTGGACCTACCGGCAACAGTTTTATTGCAAAGTACCTCAAATGCTTCATGTAATGCCTGAAAAAATAGATAGATTCAGTGAAAAGACATGGTTTCCTGAAAAACACTTCATTCCTTTGAGGTGATGGACTCCCAGATGATCAAGTGAAAGTACATGGATTTTTGGAAAGAAATACAATTATTGACATGAAAACCAACGTAATAACTCCATTGCCTCAACATACCTTAAAGAACGGCGAGCAATTCATAAAGTAATTATGAATGGCTCCCATATACTTGTCATGGAGATCTATGAATTTTTTGACCAGGGCCTGCAATTTAACATTATTAACCTTCAGACTTTTTCTAGCAATTCTAACAAAAAAAAAAAAAAAAACTAATTAAAAACGGGCACAGGGACTTGCTTGATCTTGATCCTGAAAGCCAGAACCACCTGCTGTGGTCTTCTGTAGAGAATAAAAATGAAAACTTGTCAGCAATTAGAAACAAACATCAAATTGGAGCAAATTAGATGCACCAGTGTAAGTAGAAATTATATGTTAAATTGCATGACTCTTCTATAGCAATGTAGAAGGGAATACCAACTTTTAAAATAACGATTCTCTCTTGTTTTAAGATTATTGTTTATATATAGTGTTTTATACCAATGTATGCCATGTCGTATTACTGCCACACTGTGTCCTATAAAATATTAATTGGGTCTATCGGATAACACCATGACAATCAGTCGACTAATTAGTAAACACCGAGTTTCAGGTAGTGTGAAGCAGAAGATAAAATACTAAAACAGTGAGATTATCGAGCATGTACTAAACCTGATTGGTAGCATCTGCTTCAGCCAATGTAACTAAAATTGTACCCTCATCTGTAATAGTCTGAAACAAGAAGATAATCATAATACAACATTTCAGAAAGATTAAATAAAGGTTAACCAAAAACAGATAGCATTAGGCAATGACGTAAAAAAACCTACCTGCTTGAATACATCAACAACATGAATCAGAACTTCATCCAATACTCCAGGTATTTTCTCGTAAAGTCTAACAATCCTAGAAAGGTCGTCCATCTAGGCATAAAGCAAATCAAGAAGATAGTGAAACAGAGGGGTTTTAACTTTTAAGCAATGGAAAATCTATAAATCAAACGAAAAAGTAGAACAAAGCAAATACCTTATCATTTATAAGCAAGGCAAGGCAGTACTCAATCTCAAGTAAGTGATTTGCATGGTTTACCAGCAATTCATTCTGCACTATCTAATAACAAGAAAACAATAAATGAGTTTTACGCAACATGGAATTTATCTACCAAAAACCAGTACAAGATGAGTTTGTTTCAAAGTTATACAATCATAATTCCAGGAATGATATTCTTGGGCACACTATTACTCCAGTCTATTACAAGTAATATTATTCCCAGATACAATTTACAAGTAGTAGGTAAGCACATACATGATGTTTAAAATCTGAGAGCTTATCATCCGTCATCTAACAAAAATTTTAAAATGAAAACAAGACAAAAAAGAAGTCCGATTTACACTTACCTCTATGAGTTTCTGCTCAGTGCTAGAGTGCAAGTATTGAGATAGTCTATTCTTCTCTTTTCTCAGGCAATCCTCAGCCTGCAAGTATAGGGATAAAAATTGGTAACAGTGTGGCAAGTATCCCTTGCATTGCACAATATTCATATTTAAACATATAAACTAAAAAATAAGAGAGTATTTAAAACTAAGAAGGTGATATACATAAATGTACACTTAAAATTATATAGATGTGGAGAGTTTTGAAATTGAGTCAAATAGATACTGTCTATCTCTGTTGCACCAACACTTCAAATTGAAGGCATTTTTGGTGTGTGCACGACATGTATTCGTGTCAGACATCTAAACATGCAGTTACATTCAATTACTTGTATTTTCCAAAAAAGCCACCGGTGTCTACACATCTGTGATTCATAGATGGATATACACAACAATGTATACCACTTTTACACTGTCATCCAATCAAATTTGACAGTTTGGCCACATCATTATGTTGTTTTTAAAAATAACTTGTTTGAAACTAAGATGTGGTGAAACCTTAGGTTAGACTAATACAAACAGACATACAATTTGCATGTAATCTGACTGCGAGTTGGCCTCAATCCAGATTGCAGAGTTATTTCTGTAGTACTCTTCAGTGGAGTTCAACATGCGCATTTCAAAATCATTTTTATAGCATTCCATCTTTCCCCTATCAATCTCGACAAAAATATCAACAAACAACAGCCTATCTACTTGTTCATTCCGACGCTCTTGATGAATCTGCAACAAGAAACATGATTATTATACACGGATCATCAGAAGCACAGTCTATCATCGCACTGATTAATGACAAACTTACGAAAGCAAGCATTGGTTCGATAACATCAAACCTTGCTTTCATATAAACCTATAACGAAATTTGATGTATTAGAATAAATTAAGTAATGATTGAGGCAGAGAGTATCGATAAGATTATACCAAGACTAAGCTCTAAAAAACATTGATTAAGAGAGATCAATAACAGACCGTATCACGAAATGAAGTAAGCCCAACTACTTTGAGTGTAGGCAGGTGGCGTGCTGGTAAGAAGCGATCAAGATGGTGTAAGAAGTGTGAAAGCCACCTAACCAAGACCTTATGATTTAACCATCTCTGGACAAGCTCTCTCAGCATGAATACACCATGCTTTCCTATTACAGAAGGCAGAACCTAAAAATAAAATAAATTGAAAAATAAAGAGTCAAACTCGGTTAGACATATATGAAAAAAGGAATTCAAGAAAAACATAAACAGTGGTCCTTACAGAAGAACTGTTATAGTCATACATTGCTTCCTGGTATTTGTGAAAAAACCTCATTGAAAAATCGAATGGAGGCTTCTGAGTGCACATATTGTATATGGTTCTGTTACGGTTAATTAAGGAAAAACGAACAACAAAATCCAACTAATCATTAATAGACAATGCAACAGAGTAGAAGACAACAAAAACGGTAAATGAATCCCATATTAAGGATACGTGTGCAAATTCATGTATTCCTCTCCACTGAATTTAGTTTCCGTGGATCCTTCTAAAATCATTTTCACCTTTGCGAATGCTCTCTCCATTTCACCCCAACCTTCATTGAAATCCGCGATTTTTGGGGCCATTGTAGCTGCAGAATCATCAATTACTTTCAGAGTTCAGTGCAAAGGGTTTTGAAAATGGTTTGCAGTGTCGTTTTGAATGTAAAAAAAAAACTTAAAGTGCAAAATTATTCAACTAAGAGTAACATACTCGTAAATCGATAAAACCAACAAATAATACAGTAGCATGTGAATGTACGAAAAAGCAACAAACAATTTCTAAATTGATGAACCAAAAGCACTAAACTAAAGAGGCAAAAAAACAGTTCTAAATTGAAGAAACAAACAATGACATCAAACTAAAATTAAGGCACAAAATTACTCAACTAAGAGTAAAATATTTCTAAATTGATAAATTAAATCAACAAAACAAACAATCCAGTAGCACCGTACACAATGTACAATTCATAGGACATGCGACTCCTTTATCTTTAAGACGTACACGAGTTGGTAAGCAATTCCTACATATTCGCCACGTAACAAGTAATTCTTGAACACAAAAATGGTATGCACTACGAACAGAGTATTCGCCATGATTTTTTTTTTCTCCATATGAGTCGATCTTCCGTCACTGATGGGTAGACCGGTGTATTCACTATAAGTTCAACTACCTGATGATAAAAAAAAAAAGACTGTAGGAAAGATAGATTCCATTCCTTGCGATCATGTAGCATGCAATCTGAGACTCTTAGATCAGCTAGAGGAAAATCTCCATCAACATGTGGGATAAGTGTAACATCATTTGCAACCCACTTGTTATACCAAACTGAGATATCATCACCATCACCTATCCTCTATTTGCTTCCACCTTTGAAAATAAATTTAGAATTACATATGTTTCGCCATACAGAGCTAAACTAAGTTTATTAACAAAAATAAAACAAAGGTATTTTGAGCTAGTTTTATGAGGTCCGGCCCAATGTAAAATGTGGGCTAATGGGTCCAGCCCATTTTTGATAGCTCTAACTTCCCTTCTTGTAAGCAGAACATCAGCATGAGGCGACGATTTTATAACCGGTTGATAGATTATTCCTCTTCTAATCTTTAATTAACGTTTCATGGTTTTTCAATGTATCAGTTCATAGTCAACTTTCAAGTATGAGTGATTACGTCAAAAAATATCTTATTCTTTTTTTGTAACATATTTTCACATGTAATGTAGTTTTTGTTACTATATCTTTTGATTGTAATGAAGAGAAAATTTGTATGTATGGCCAACCATTTTTTTTTAACGTAATTCTTCTGATGGTACTGACAAGGCAATTGCACTGGTTAAGAAAATTAACGAGCAAGGTATTAAGCCAGATGTTCGCACATACACTATGTTGATTGATAGACTATGCAAAGGTGGAAGACTTCTTTAGTTTTGGTGTAGATAAGGTCAAGCAATTCTTTGGCTTTTGATTTTTTCTTCTGATTGTATCAGTTATTTTCTTATCTTTGATCTTGTATTATTTAGACAATTTGACATTCCTTGTGCCATTGTCTTTTTTACTATTGAAATGTTTATTTGCTTTTTCAAAAAAAATCAGTAATCACTAATCACCACTCCCACGTCTCATTTCAAGTGTGTCATTTCAGGCCATACCATACACACTTACGAAATGATTAGTAGCTATGATGAATTTTTTAGTAAAATAATTTGTAGAATCTTAAATACTCAACAATCGATAGTGGAATAGTTATGTAGACAATTCAATTAAATCAATGTTTTGTTGGAAAATGCTAATAAACGTTATCGTGTATTATTAATAAGAGTATTCATGTCTTGTGCATTCTATATCTCGTCCTGTGTTAGAAGGTCTGTACCAAACATTTCCCCTAAAAAAAAAAGCCTAAACTAGTATTCTTTTAGTATCCAGCACAATATTGTTCTGCCAGGATCTTTATTTGGCAATCCAATGGAATATCCTCTTTCACAATGACTCTAATGATGACATATTCTCAACATTGGTACAAAATGATGAAAAAACCAGATCAGAAATTGATGGTGTCCATTCTCAAGCCCCATAAACGGACAAAAGTATAATATGAGTAAATCATATTCATGGTCTTTGGTTGAGCAATTTAATCCCTAAACTTCTGAAATAACAAATTAGTCTTTTAAATTAAAGAACATCAATCAGTTTTGTCTCTCAATCAAAATATTTCTTTGGTTAACATCCATCAAAATCAATGAAAGGCCTGTACATGTTCACCGGAATAATCTCTTGTTGGATCAAGATAAGCATAAAACCTTTAAAACTGATGTGCTAAATTTAGAAGGAAAAAATGACTAAATTAACACTTACTATTCAATTTAAGGGATTAAATTACTATTTTGTATATTTGAACGGCTAAATTAACCGACCCTTAATACGAAGTAGGAACTCATCCATTACCAAACCTACAAAAGAATAATACCGACCTTCCCTTAAACAAACACCAGATCCTTGTATGTTGGAGAAATTGTACTTAACTCTCCTGATGTACGCTAAAATGACATACTCTTCTATGTTGTATATATAGGATAAATCTATGAAGCACAAACACGTGCACCAGACATGACACAGAGACATTCACACCGATTATAATTTGAGAAAATAACATAATTCAATGTAATCACGCGTGCCAGTATCCTGTCGGTGTCGGACACACTACGTATCTGACACTGGGACACGCCTAATCTGAGGAGTATCTGTGCTTCGTAGGTGTTGTTGAAAGAAGATCAGTGTCTTCTAAAAAATAGAGGTGTACGTGTCATTTAGATATATCACACCGGAAGTGAGTGCAATTTTCCCCAAAAAATATATCAGATTCTCTATTCTATGGGCTTCTGTGAAATATGAAGGGGGTTGATCCTAATATCTCGGTTACAGCCACAGTTTCTTTTGGTAAATTGATTGATATAAAGAAAACTGGAAACACCTGAGTTTTGTTTTATTTTAATTAGTTGAGACCAGACAAGAGAGTCTAACCACGGCATCACTAAGACTAGGTTGCAGCCATCTAATCAACTTAATCTGTCTTCGCAGTAAGGGGAAAGCATGCGCTAATAATTCAACAATAAATGCCACCACCTTGGAAAAACAATGAGTGGGTAAACATCCATATCAAGCAACAACAATCGGCTAGCAGCAGAATTCTTTTGTAAAATCATGTTACATATGTAGCATTAATAGGCAACAAGGAAAAAATAAGAAGCGAAATTGTACGGTTTGGTGTTAAGAAAAAACCTTATCAGTAAACCTTTAACAAATATATTCACAAAGAATGTGAGAAAGAATCTGCATTTCTTAGTATGTGTCCATGCTCCTTTTTGGCTGTCTACTTCACAAAAAAGTGAACAATTGCTCCAAAGTAGTCTTGCAGCTGAGACAATGAAGTAGATGTTTGCACATCAAACATTATAGAGGAATTGTTCAACCAAATAATGGAAGCAATGAAAGTGATCAATGCGTCAGATATTTCTCATTAAATATGTTTAGTGTTTGGTGTGTGCTGTGTGCATGCAATAATGCCAACATATGGCGGACCAGGATTGACTGCAGTCACACAATCTTTTAGCAATTGGATGTGCTCACTTTACTTCATGGCCCTTGGTTTACTTTAATAAAAAAATTAGGAAAAATACAGATTGGAGAGATAGAGAGAGGTGACTGCGGGGAATCTGTTTCCACATATGTCGGTATGAGTTTATCTAAGTTCATGTAATGTCTGGTCCTAAGGACATGTGAACAAAAGCATTTCCAATGTTCACCTGGGTAATGATATTTTTTCCAGTTTGACCTTCAATAACTAGACCCGCCGTTAGACCAATCATTGCCCAAGCTCCGTTAATTGCCTCAATTTGGCGTCTTTTCTACAATCACAACATAAAGTAAGTTTATAGTAAACTGAGGAGCATGGTTTCATTAGTGTTATACTACTACTCAGCTTCCTACTGTCTTTCACCTTGAGTTTTTCTTTTGCTTTAATTTTTTCCATTTGTTTGGCAGCCAATCGCTTGGCTTCCACAGGATCAACCATGATTACATCCTTTTTTGAACCATCCTTTCCTGAAGATACCTGTATAATTATCAATATAAAAGATGTAGATCTCATTAAACATACATACATGACAAGAAAACGGCAAAAGGGAAGAGGAATGAAAGAACAGTTTACAGTTTACTAACGAAAACTTGTATTTGATTTATTAACATACGTACAATATCCAAAAGAAGTAAGGTTTCAGCAAGAAAAGTTGTAATTGTAACTTATATAATAACTACCAGTTCATTGCTTTAAATTATATAAACAAAAAACAAATAGGCTAAAAACAAGGCATACTGGAATACAATTGTAATTAAGGTGTCAGACAATGGATTGATTTCAAGAATTAACAGTTGAGGCTAAAGTTTAAAAATTATTTCATAGGAAGATAACACCCTTTATTTTCTCATAGAAAGGCAGAAGGAAACAGCAAAGTGGGGTTTTAATTATTAGATTCAACTAATAATGATAATAACTAAATTTGTTGAATTTTATTGATAGACACCAATATTACAAGAAAGTCATTCTAACATTAAGAAATTAAGTAATCAGTAATTTAAAATAGCTAAAGCCTATAAGTCAATAATTCCCACTGATTTACCAACTATGTTATAATTTTCTCCCTTTTCCATATCCTGTTATCCTCTTAAATTTTGAACCTACCACTTCTCTCCTGTACATTGGTATTTTTGTGCCAGTAAATATGTTGACTATAGCATAGAATCACAGGAAGTAGAAACTAGAACATATATGAAGTATTGAAACGTATAAAGCAACACAAGTAAATAACGATTTGAGATCATACCTATATAAAAAAATTAAAAGTTCAGAGAAACAACCAATCTCAAATAAAAGATCAATTCTTTTCAACCAACAATACACACACACAAACATATACTAGGAAGTGTTCCATTTATGCATACATTGGGATTAGCTAGGACTCGAAATGCTTGACTCTGGGTTCTATTGGAAGCCATGCTTGCATCTTGCTCTCTTCTCCATCCCCACCTAAAACAACGAGGTTAATCTCATTAATTAACAATAACAAAACAAGGTCCTTACCCTGCAAGGTTGCCATGCTGATTCCTTCAAGCAGAGAAAATCCAACAATTATCTGTAAGATTTCTTCTCAAGGATAAATTTGCATTCCTTTGTGGTTTACTATTTATATCAAGTCAAAGCAATGCCATTTATTACTTTAATGTTTATAATATAAAAAAAATGATAGACATCAGAATTCCTAAAGCAACCCTGCTAGAATTCATGAAGCTTTTCTCAGATTGAAATTGCTCTGCAAATTTCATTGATTGAAATGAATCATAACACACAGTGTTGTATTTATACAGCGAGCTTCAATAAAAGTGTGAAGATAAAATGACAAACAAAAGACCTAGATACCCCGGCTAAGTTATGAGCAACTACATTTGTTTGCCTCATAAAACTAAATTCCAAAGGATGTGTCTTTTTTAATGGAAAATGTCAGCAATTAGTTGTTAGGTTAATTTACTTTTCGATTATTCCTTGTGATTATCCCTTGGGATGTGTCAGCATTGGGAATTTGGGATATTATGTCTCTGAACTCTGATATATTATCTTGACCAAGGTTGTGTAAATCCTAATTCATAAAACTTGCAAACTTTATGAATTTCAGCTAGCTTTAAAAAATAGATAGACAAGGACAATGGTTCTACTGTACAAAATAACCATCAATAACAAGAATAACACTAATGCTACACCCCAAAATCTTCCATTCTGAAATATCAAATTCAAAAGCTTCAAATTAACATCAATTTCAAGTGCTAACACAGCAACAACAACAACAACAACAACAACAAAAACAAAACAAAATTTTCACCTAAAAAAACGTGAATTTCAGAAGAAAGAAGTGAAAGGGGAGAGTGAAATTACTTGGCGGTGGTCGGAATAGAGTTGTGGACGTGAAGAAAGGAAGGGAATTGAGCGTTGGATAGAGGAAGAATGGTTGAAGAAGCCATTGCTCACACCTTCGCTTTATCCTTTCCCTATTTCTTTTCTTTTATGGCTTTCCAAGCGGCGACAGGAAAAGGCTAGGTGGAGCTAGGCTTTGCAAGATTCTGTGAAATTTTTGTAAGATCTAAGCTTGGTATCATAGATTTATTTTTAAGGTCTGAGCCTAGCTTTATGAAAGTCTGAGTAGTCGTGCTAGCCTGTTTAAAAGTACATTTTATGTGAACATCTTTACATAAGTAACGTGATTCAAGGTTAAATAAACTAGTGAACTAATAAATCAATGATATAAAACTCTCACTCGATGTATAACATGAAATTTTAGAGAACTTTAGTATATATTAGTATATCATATTTCAATTCTAATTTATAATAATACATTTAAACCTTCTTGGCTTTTTAAAAAAAAAATAATGCATTTAAATATGCGACAAAATAATGTAAACTAATAAGTTTAAATTATTTTAAAGGTTGATAAATTTATAATTTAATTCAAAGTAGAGTATATAATATAATAATCAATAATATTATTCATATTTACATAAGTAGACCAGCCTAAAAGGCTTTTATAGTAGTTTATGGCTTGACCTTTTAAGCTAAATAGACTTATAAAAAAGTCTAGGTCTTACCTATTTAAAAAAAAAGTTTTGGCCTGACCTGTCGTAGGCCCCTGCAGACCAGCCTGGTCCATTCCCATCCTTATTTCCATCTCGTTTTTATTTTATTTCCAAATTAAAACATGCAATTTCAAATTTTGTTTTTTGTCATGTGTGAAGTCATACTTCCACTTTTTAACAATTAGCATCTCAATATATAGTCCTTTAAAAAAAAGTTAACAATAATGAGCGATGATGTTTATACAGTCATTTTATGACAACTTTTGAGATAACATTTTTTTTTTGGTAAAAAATAGAGAAAGATAAAGGAATACAGAAAATAAGAACATAACATGCGTCTGGGAGATAGTCTATGAATAGGGATGGCAATGGGCCCCAATGGGCAGGGTACTATAATGTTCGTCCCCGTACCCATACCCTCGTGGGCAACAATTTTAATGTCCGTCCCCATGCCCTATGGGCATCTAAATGCCCGTGCCCGCGCCAATTACCCGCACTTTAATTAAAAAAACAAAAAAAAGAATAGAAACATAACTGAATTTAAATCAATACATAAAATTTTGCAAATAATAGTATTTTGCCAAATCAAAAACATCCAAAGTTTGTATGAATTAATTTTAGTCGTATATAAATTTAAATATATATATATATATATATATATATATATAATATTATATTTATATATATGCGGGCTGCGGGGCGGGCTGAGTGCCCGTACCCGCGTCCATTTTCGTTCAAGTTTGCGGGTAATTACTCGAGCCCGTCCCCATACCTGTAAGTGCGGGTATTTACCCGCCCATTGCGGGTATTTTTTGTGGGTGCCCGATGGGCTTGGGTCGAATTGTCATCCCTATCTATGAAGCCCCGGTACTTCAAGATGGATGACGTATCATATCCCCTGCGTATCATGCACCGATACTTCCCGATATGTATCAGGAGAGTATCCGAAAATTAAATTTTATTTTTAAAAAAAATAATTATCCGATACTTCCCGATACGTATCAGGAGAGTATCCGATAATTATCATGCACAGATATCTGCCCCAATATTTCCCAATTAATGTTAACTAAAATAACTTAATTCTTGAGTATTCATGTGTTCTTTTTTGGATATAGTGCTTCTTTTTTGGATCGATAAAGTATAGCACTAACGGTACTCCTTTTGTGATATATTGTGTATGTAATTGACTAATCATCACTCTCTTAATCGTTAATATTATTTATATTTATGTTGATGTGCTACAAGCCTATGACTGGTTTCTTTTGTTTGTTAATATATTTGCATATTAAAAAAATGGTTATAATTATATTGTACATTTAATTATATAATTTTTTTATTAATGTATCACAGTCGTATCATATCTTGATTTTAATTTGAAATTTTTTCGTATCGACGTATCGATGCAGTATCGTATCCGTATCGTATCTCGTATCCGGGTTTCACAGGAGATAGTTGTTCAAAAATTATCATAAAATGGTTGTACGAATAACATTTCTCATATATTATTCTATAATGTGAGAAAAATAAAATATATATCTATAAAATAAGTAATTTATCTCACAAAAAAATAAGTAATTTAATTATAATTTCAATTTAAACCGTGTATAACTGGATTAAATTTAGGGTTAAATATGTTTTTGGTCCCTATAAATATTCCAACTTTTCGTTTTAGTCCTCCTAAAATTTTCCTTCAACTTTTAGTCTCTATAAAACTTTCAATCACTACTTTTGGTCCCTATTGTGCAGAAAAGTGTAGAATATTGTATAACAATTTCCCAAAAAGATTAGAATTTTTTAACAAAACACAAATTAAATATGAATTTTTAACCGTCAAAAATATAAAAATTCATATTTTGTTAAAAAAATCTAATTTTTTTTGGGAAAGATTCTTATAATATTATGAATTTCAGAGGGACCAAAAGTGAAGATGAAAAATTCCATAGGGACTAAAATTTGAAGAAAATTCTAGAAGAACTGAAACGAAAAGTTGGTATATTTGTAGGGACCAAAAACATATTTAACCATTAAATTTATTTTTAAGTCATTCAAAATCTAACCAAGTCGTACATTGTTTGTTTTTCTTTCTATCATTACATTGCTTCTAACTTTGGATCAAAGGATTTTTTTTTTTTGGCTCAAAACTGATTTAAATTGCACCACAAACACTCTACCTACTAACCAAGGTTAAGTATAGCAGATTGGACTAATTTCATACAATGTTCAAATCTCAATTGGATGCAGTATCGTGTCGTGAAGGTGACATTTAGGATGAGTGAGGAAAAGAGTTTCCTACTATGGGAAGAAAAAAAAATTAACCATTAGATTAAATAAAGAACATATTTTTGTAATAGACACTCAACACATGATTATTTTCACTCTCTTCGATGTCTCTCTCACCCCCACTTGCCGGCGCAATCTCACTTAACCCATTTAAGAAGATTCTTCCATGCACTTTAGAATCCATGGTAGAGGCCGTGAACCACCATTACCAATTTTGCTGAAAAATTGCAGCTATACAAAATATAGAAAAACACATATACATTATAAAAATGTACAAAATATTACAAAAAGTAGCTCAGAAAATTCCTCAAAGGAGATACAAGTTCGCCGTAAGCCCGTAACATTTTGTTCAATTTTTTTTCATTAGATCTAAGGTTGTTCGTTGGTTCCTGCTGCAACTCAAGTATAACATTCCTCAAAGGCCAAAAACAACAATTACAATATCAAACTAAATTAAAGAGGAATAATCAACAAGATAAAAACCAAATAAAAACAAAAATCAAAAGCTGGTTGTAAGGCATATTCAACAACATAATCAAACTAAATTAAAATTTCTTATTATTAGTCTCCAAGCTGGTGGTCTGATACTTGTCTGTGGTGGTGTGTGGTAGCTCTCCGGTGAAGATACCCATAATGCAAGAAGAAGTAGAACAGTAGAGATCACACAATGTAGAACACAAATCCAATGAGGTTGGGGTAACACGAATCCGCGGTGGTGGGTGAGTAGCGGTAGAAGAGAAAAGGGTGGTTAAAGAAAGGGTGGAAGTGAGGTTAGAGACAAAATGAGGAAATATATAATGTGGACAGACCATGATAAGAATATGTTATGTATTTGATCTAATGATCCAAAAAAACTTTCCTATGATAGGAAACTCTTTCCCTCACCCATCCTAAATGCCACTTGTCGTGAATGGTATAAATAGATTTTTAATTATCGCATCCTACCAGAAGGTTATGTGAGAAACTCAAATTCATAGTGGTCTATTCACCCAAAACAATCAAAGTTTTTTTTTTACAAATAATAATAAAAAAATCCTTTAAATAAGAAAACACTAGTAAGTAGTAGGTGGCATTTAACATGGAAAAGGTGAATCCTCCTTTCCTACCATAGGTCAGTTTCGTTTTAACCATTTGATAAAATAAAGTACACAGTATCATCATGCACTCTCAGCACTAGATTTTTTCTTCTTCATTATTTTCCCTAACCATTCCCTCTCCTCCTGGTCTCTCTCCTCCTTTCATTGAATGTCTTGATTATGGGAAGATGAAATGTGGGTGGTTCTCGTTCTTCCACCATTTTTCGCAAAACTTTCATTTTGATTCAAATTTTCATTGTTTCTATGGATTATAATTTTGTGGGTTTTTCATTTTTGTTTGATTGGTGCAAGCGATGCAAGATTCGTCCTCCTTGTTGCAAGGAGGTTTACTTATCAAAAGGAAGTAACAATAGTTCTTGTTCATTTTCCTTTGTTTTCATTCTAAAAACCTTATCTTTTTGTTTTTCTTATATAGGTCTGTCTTATTTTCTTCATTACTAGAGCATGTTGAAAAAAACCGTTTTGACCACCATGAAATTATTTAGTAAGAATGTTGAACAAGGACCCGAGAGGTTGTGGTTGTTGTTTCAGATTGATGTTCTTCTTCACTGAGTGAGGGAAAAATTCAAGACCCAAAGTTGAAGGCAACGTGAAAGTGAAAGTGAAAGAGAAAAAATATAGTGTGAAAAAACATGATAAAATCTATACTCATCTTTAATCTATTGGTAAAAATTACTTGGTAAAAATTAATTGACCCATGGTGGGAAAGGATCCACCTTTCCCATGTTAAATGCCACCGTAAATAGTAACCCCTCAAATAAACTCGAAAGAACAAAACATGACTGATAGAAGCGTAGCTTTTTTTTTTTTTGATTAAAAAATAATAATTGCATTAACTAATCAAATCAGAGATACAAATGTGCTGGATTGTTTCGGGAACAGATTCCATCCATACAATGTTGGGCACTGTTAACGCAAGCTGGGCCAACCCATGCGCTACTTGGTTACCACGCCTCTTAGTAAAGCTATATTTACGATACACAAAGTGACTTTTCATTTGTTTTATCCTCTGAATAATTTCTCCCACATAAGTTCTAAAATTCTCTTCGTTATCCTTCAACTTTGACACAACAGTTTCACAATCACTTTCCAACTCAATTCTAGTGAAACCACATTCTATAGCCCAAATTGAAGCTTTAAACATGGCAAAAGCTTCAGCTGTAGTTGGGTCTTCAAATCCCTCAACACACCAAGTTGTAGATGCCAACACCTCTCCCATTTCATCTCGGGCAACAACACCTAAACCCCATAATCCAATTTCAGATAAGTTTGCATCTGTATTAATTTGTACTAATCATGAATCTGGTTTTCTCCATTTAATGTTCACAGTAGTGTTTTGCTCATGCATGTAAGATCTAGAGCGCTGCTGGATCTGATTTTGCGATTTGGCCGACAGAATACACTCCCCCTTCTGAAAATCACTAGCTTTGTGGTAGTCTAGAACACAAGATGCAGCACGTTGAATGATTTGTTCTTCAGGTATATCCTTGTTCTAAAAAATTTGTTGATTGCGTGCATGCCAAATACCATAAAGAATAGATAGAATTTTGATACTGGTCTTTGAATGCATGTTAGTAATGATCTCCATAATCCATTCTTGGAGGTTTAATCTATGTCTTGTAGTGATTAGAAAATCCACTTGAGACCCAAACTAGACCTTTAACACTTTTGGACACTCTAGAAAAGCATGAGCCTAAGATTCAATTGTCATATTACATATGGGGCATAACATATGACAATGAATTCCTTATTGTTTTGAGCTTCCTTAACTGGAAGGGCTCCATGTACAATACGTCAAATTAGAGCTTTATGTCTTGGTATAGTATTTAGATTTCAGAGGTTTTTCCAGAATCTGTTGATGTAAATATTATTAGAGGCGCCTATTTGAGATTCTGCCTTCCAGTTTTGTATGGCCTTGTAGGCTGTCTTAACTGAGTAATCCCCTTCTTTGTTGTGCATCCACATAAGTTTATCATCTGTTTCACAGTCAATGATAGGTAATTGAAGCACCTGCATGCTATCGACGTCAAGAAAAATGCTTTCAATCTTAGGCTTACTCCAAGTAGCTAAATCTCTATCCATAAGATCCTTAACTAGAACAGAAGATGAATCATTGTCCTTGGTTAGGACTTTAAACCCGTTTTGGAAAGGAAGCTAGTTATCCGTCCAAATCTTTATGGTTTCTCCATTCCCTACTCTCCAGCAGCTCCCTTTATTGATAAGTTAAAGAGAATTTTGAATGCTCCTCCAGGAAAATACTTTGCCTTCATACACCTAGCAATAAGAGAATCAGGTCTAGTATGAATTCACCAAGCTTGTTTAGCCAAAAGGGCTATATTGAAATCCCTTAAATTTCTGAAACCGAGGCCTCCATTAAGCGTGTCTTTTTGAAGAGAAACCTTCTTAATCCAGTGAACCTTATTCAACCCCTCCTTACTTCCCCACCAGAAGCTGCAAATAGATTTTTCGATCTCATCACATATGCCTTGGGGAAGAAGGAAACAACTCATAATATAAACAGGAAGAGCCTGAGACACAGCATTTATAAGAATTTTCCTTCCTGAAAAAGACAAAGTTTTCTCTTTCCATCCCTTCAACTTATTTCTAACCCTATCCACAAGAATTCCAAAGTCAATATTTTTTGATCTGTCAATCTGAGTTGGAGATCCCAAATACTTCTTGATGTTGTTGGTGATGGTGAAGGGAAAGTGATCCCTTATCTCCCTTTTGACATCAGAACTGCATCCTTTACTAAAAATCATCTTTGATTTCTCCAAGTTGATTTTTTTGGCGTGATGCATGCTGATATCTATCAAGAATCTCTTTAATTATACTGGCTTCATTCTTTGTAGCTCTACAGAACAATAAACTGTCGTCAGCAAACAAAAGATGAGAGATAGCAGAGGCATTTGTTGCTATGGTCACCCCATGAATTTTTCCAGCAAGTTGATAATTTAGTAATAAGACCAGATAACACTTTAGCACAAAGAATAAAAAGATAGGGTGACAAAGGGTCACTCTGCCTTATACCCCTGCTAGGATTAAAAAATTCAGAAGGTTCACCATTAATGAGAATGGAAAACGACACAATCCTGACACTTCTCATAATACAATTGACAATATTAGTAGGGAAACCAAAATTGAGAAGAGTGGCTTCCAAAAAGTCCTATTCAATACGGTCATAAGCCTTTGCCATATCCAGCTTAAGCCCCATAAACCCATTTTTGCCTTTGCTAACCTTGTTTATGAAGTGAAAAGCATCATAAGCAAGCAAAGTATTATCAGAAATCAACATGTCAGAGACAAACGCACTTTGATTTTCTTGAATAATACTAGGCAAACAGATTTTGACTCTATTAGCTATAGTTTTTGTAACAATTTTAAGAATCGCATTACATAAGCTAATAGGTCTATAATTTGAAGGAAAGGAAGGGTGATATAACTTGAGGATAAGGCTTATAAAAGTTTTGTTAATAGGAGAAATATCTCCATTATTATTGAGAATATTAAGGATATAAAGGGCGATCTCATGACCAATGATACTCCATTAGTTTTGATAGAAAAGAGCAGTTAAACCATCAGGACCAGAGGCATCATTGCTTTTAAGCTGGTTCATTGTTGTGACAACTTCTGCTTCTGCAAAAACTGCACCAAGGGATTGAGCCATCTCAGGAGAAACTCTGTTTTTAATAACATGTAAAATATCCTGAGAGTTTAAGGGGTTAGATGATTCAAAGATATTATGAAAGTAATCGATAAAAATATTTTGAATGTTATCCTTATCCTGATGAGAAAAGCGTGTGTTGTCTTTGATAGAGAAAATATGATTTTTCTTCTTTCTTTGAGAAGCTTTTAGGTGAAATTTTTTGGTGTTTTTGTCCCCATCTTTGAGCCAACTAACTTTAGCCCTTTGAGCCCACCATTGTTCCTCCTTATATAGTAAATCATTTAGCTCCTATTCAGTAGCTTTAATTTGCTGCTGAATCCTCTGATTTGGAACTAAACAGTTAAGTTGGTTAAGGTGGTTTTGAATAGTCTCAATCCTTTTAGGGATACAACCAAACTTTTCTATGCTCCAGCTGTGGAGGTTTTGCATCACAGAGTTAAGTTTTTTGATACTAAAATCCTGGTTGCAGTTCCAAGTGTTCTTCACAACATCCCTACTTTCCATATCTTTAACCCAAAGTTGTTCAAATCTCCTAATATAATGATTTTTATGCACAAAGGTCCTGAAGTCATGATAAGCAAAAAAACTCTATTAGAATAGGGTTATGATTAGAGCAAAGACGCAACAAACGAGAATTAACAAAATTAGGGAAATTATCAGTCCAAGTTGTGTTAGCACAGAACCTATCGATCCTTTCCTTAATATGTTGGTTACCAACTTGTTTGTTAATCCAAGTAAAAGTATGACCCTTGAATCCAAGGTCTTTCAGATCACATCTATTCAGAGTATCATGCAAGTTAATAGAAATAGTGTCATGCATAGCATTTCCCCTAAGCTTCTCAGAATTGTTGAGAACAATATTGAAATCTCCAAAAACCAGCCAATTACTATAGTTATTATTAGAGTAAATATCATTGATGAGATCACAAGTTAACTGTTTTTTACTTTGATAGGGATAACCATATATGCCAGTAGCATTCCACCAACATAGTTCATATAAGCAGAAACATAGAAATCAATAAACATTTTATTATAGTTGAGAATATCAATGATTACATCAGAAGTCCACAAAAGCCCAATACCCCTAGACCTAGCATTGTTATTGAAGGTGCAAGTTACAGATAAGTAATTCTCCATAAGACCGTTGAGTCCCTGATGAGAATTTAGATTTCTTATTTTTTTTCCAAGTTCAAAGCCTCCATCATATCTAATAATCTTTTAGGTATAGGACTAAATTGCCCCCCACTAAGAGATTTTGTAGGATTATTGCAGAAGTTTCTTCCCTTTTTATCAACAATTCTCACCCCATAAACATTTGACCTCAGTCAAGCTCCTCTCGGATTCACATCTTCCTCAGACTCTGCTTGCTCCTTAAAACCCATATTGCAACAAATATCCTCGTTATTACCTATTATGCCACAGTTGAAACAAAACATAGGGAGACTCTCGTATCTAAAATCCAACCACTTAATCCTATCTCTCTCATTACCAATGTATATACCAGCTAGGATCGAATTTGCTATGTTAAAAAGAACCTTAATTTTAACAATTACAGCTTTATCCGGAAACAGACTTACAGTGAAGGGGTAACCCCCAAATTTGGATCCAAAGGGGCACGTGACTAAAATCCAAAGATTCAATGCTGATATCTCTTTCCCACTTGTGAACCATAAACCAACAATTTCTGATTATCAAAGGGCTTCCCTTTATAATTCTTAAAATATCTTTTTCCTTTTCCATAGTAATTTGGTACAAGGCGTCACCAATTTCAACAATCTATATTCCACTAGGGTTACACCAAATTTCAAGTAGAGAACTTTGCACAGTGCCAAAAGGGATAAGTTTATCTGAGAGAAATTTACCAATAATGCTATTTTGGCATTGTTGGATGCTATCTTGAATCTGGTTATCAAAATAGTAGAAAAAAGGAGTACCTCCAATTCCTGTGCTACTTGAGCCCCTGGCTTGATTTTGTTGAGGGCCTTGTGGAGGACTATGACATTGGTTAGAAAAAGGCATAGAGGCCTATTTCCTGTAATTTGAGCTTTCAGGTCCTGCAGTATTCTTATTGATTTCTTGAACAAATTGATGTTACTCTGTACTAACGTATTCATTTTGAACATGGGACATATTGCTTAAGCTCTTGGCGCTGGTGATATCCCTGGAGCAGTGTATCTGCATTGAGGCAGGACAATTGAAAGAATTTTTTTGGAGTTTCTGGGGCCTAGACATATCAGGGGGAAGATTCAGCCTAAGATCTTGAGGAAGATCCACCTGGATGACATCTTTACCATGGGGCTTTCCCATGAAATACAAACTAAGGTGAAGAAACAGAGAAAGACTAAAAATTGAGTGGGAAAGGTAATATTCCAGGGAAGAAAAAGATTAAGAAAGAGGAAAGAAAGATTGAGAAAAAGTGGAGGAAGAAGAAAAAATTAAAGGGGGCAAAAAACAAAGGGGAAAAGAGCCAACAAGAAACGCAAAAAACCAGGTTCAAAACAAGAGTAAAAGGATGATCAAAGAAAAAGAAAAAGAGGAAACGCTATGGGATAACCAACACACATCAGAGGATGTAGACCTATGAACAACTAACCACTGAAGCCAATGGTAGGAAAACGAAAGATAGAGAAAGAAACCTAGGCTATGAAAGGATGGATCTTGATTGTTTGAATTTGGATCTTGATTTTTAGGATTTGGGTTTTGCGATCCTATTCAATCGTTTCGAATGTAACGTTTTCAATAGAAGCGTAACTTAGTTCAACTCGAACACTTTCAACAACTTCAACTATGTTCACCAAAAAAATTTAACTTCTCAACTTCCCCTTTACGATATCTAGAGTACACAAGTATTTTCTCGTCTTCTTTGTGTGACATAAATAAATGTACAAAAGTATGATTTCATTTATGATCTCTCCATATATACCTAATTTTTACATAATTTTTTTTTTTGGTTACAACATAAATTTATTTTAATCTCACACGAAAAAAATACAGCAAAAGATCATGTTTGTTATCCCACATTCTCATTGTTAGTGTGACCAAAAAAGCAAGTAGCTAGGAAGGTGCTTAATTTACTTTTCACTTAAAATTAAATCTACAACTTAAACAAAACCAAAAAAAAAGAAACAAAGCAACACAAAAATAAATAAAATACATTATTACAATACAGAGAGTTGGGTTTCTTTATCTTCATCATCTACTTGATGAAATTCCTTCTTTAGGTGCTGTTTTCTACACTCATTGTAATAAACCGTCATTATGACGTAACTCAAAAGCACCAAAAATGCATAACAAACTATCACATACACTTTCTCTTCAAAACCCATCGACGAATCCTCACCATCCATTGATGTCTCTATCTTCCACCTGATCAAACTCGAAACCCACACAAATAAACCCGAAAGAACAAACTCGCAAACCCGGTTTCCCTCCATCAAACCGGATCCGGTTTTTATTGCTTCCCAACCGAGTCTCTCTTCCGCGACGGAAACCACCAATCCAACGCTCAACACCGCCATCAAGTAAACTTCGAACCCCGACCTGAATATGAGGACGATGAGATGCGATCCCGCGAGTGCATTGAGGAAGAACGATAACGATGAAAAAACAAAGAGAGTGAGATATACGAAGATGAAGGTTACAAAAACACACATGATGTTGGGTTTAAGTGATGCGACGGTGGAGTTAACAGTGGCGGTAGGGATGAGAGAGGAGTGAACAGCGGCGAGGGTGGCGATGAGAGAGAAAAGATAAGTGGGGAAAGAGAAAAGGGCTTTGATTCGAATAAGGAAAACAGTGTTGTCATGAGATTCATGCCAAACGTGACGAGCTTTGAAATGGGTTGAAGTGAAGTGAGCGAGGGATTCGAGGTGGCAGATTTGGGAGGGGAGTTGATGGGTGAAGGTGGATTGGTAGACTGAGAGGATGGAGAGAGGGAGGGTTGTGAGGAGGAAGATGGTTGTGAAAAGGAGTTTGTTTGTGGTTAGGATTTTGAGAGAGTGGAATAGGATTTTGAATGGGGTGATGCAACGCCAGATAGCGCCGGCATCACACATTCTCTCTTACTGGTTACTGTCGGTGGATCATGGAGGAGGAAGATGATTGATGGTTTTAGGTTTCCTTCTTGGTTAGGACTGAGGAAAGTCACAACCAAGTGGTGTGGGGAAAATGATAATTAAAAATAAGATGATTTTAGGTTTCACTCTTTTAATTTTTTGGGTTTTTAATTGATTAAAGCTGTTTTCTTTAACCAATTAATTATAACTAGTTGAAGTTAACTAATACAAATATTATATTTTTCGTTCAAAAATATATATAATTAAAATAAAAATATTAGTTTTTTGAGAAATAAAAATATATTTTTATATTTACGAAACCAGGGAGAGGTCTAGGCCAGATAGAGGTTCAAAAACTATTGGGTTGAAAACTCCTTCAAGTTTTGATATTACGGGTCATTCTTTTGACCCTTATACTCTTTATTTTGAAAGAAAACCTTCAGGGTTATCTTCTGAAATTTTTAAAAACACAAAAATATTATTTAGGAGTTATCTCTTAAACAATTTACGCATTTGCAGAGGGCCAACAGATCAACCATCTTATGATATTGCAAACTAAAAATAAGATGAAGTTCTAATTATGGAGCATGTTTGACTTCTCTAAAGACAAGAGATTGGAGATAACAAATTGCTTACTCGGAAACCTCTTAATCCTTAGAATTCCATTTGTTTTAAGGAGGAGATGGATACATGGATTACTAAAGATGTCGGTCATCAACAGGGTAATTTGGGGCATGAATGAGGTACCTAAAGCAAACAAGATTTCTCTATGAATTATCTTGTGTTAAATTGTTGAAGGGCTAGTTATTGTAATTTTCATTCTCTTATCTACGACAACTCGATAATTTACCGTGTTGATTTTTTAGCACATCTTGAGACAAGTTATTAAGAAAATTGGTATGGAAAACTATGTTACAATGGATGTTGTTGGGATTTCTGCTCGGATTTGGTACCTTTGAAGATGAAACATGTTTTGAAATAAAAAACAAAGAAATAGGACATAACACAAAACTGTACTTAGGAAACAAGAAGTCACCAAAAAGAACAAATACAAGTACAACCTTGAGAAAAAAAACAAAACACAAAAAAAAAAAAACAAGTAGCTACTAAAAGGAGAAAAATACAAAATCAACATGAGATAAAATCATTAACACCCAAAAGCATTAATCGCGGTCTGTTGGATCCTGATCGAACCACCATCTCCCAAAACATCAAAGCTAGGAGGCACTTGGCAACCTGCAAAAGAAAGTAAAGTGAACAATCACCAACAGGATGAGCGACTAGTACAAGGTCCCACTACCAGTGATAGGCCAACCTAGAACCCCCCTCGTACGCAACAATATTGGGCTCCAACATACAACATATGCCACTTCCGACTCATAAAAGTACAAGAACTATCGAGGCTTTTATCATAGGCCCCCTCCACTAACTGCTCGAAGGTGACAGTTTTTCCTAAAAAGGTAAGATCATTTTGGGCTTTCAGATAGTCTAAACAGCTGATTGCCAAACTAAAGCTATATCTAACCTATGTTGATGATGCCTAGAGCCCAACACAAAGAAAGTAGCCACCAAACACGTCAAATCATTGGGCACAACAAGTGGATAGCTTAACCACCTAAAGATATTATATCAAATATGGAGGTTCATGTTACAAGTGACAAACACATGAATTGGTTGATTCCTCCGTCAATTCACAAGAGGAGGACGAGGAAGCATTCAGATCCATAATCACCCTTCTTTTAAAAAGATTATCAGGGGTAAGGATTCTATCACGGATAAGCTTCCAAGAGAATGTGATCACCTTGACATCTCCCTACATATGGTATCTTGTGTTGTTAAATACTAACATGGTAACTTATATTATGCATACATATAAGAGTGTAAAAGAAAACATTTTCTTGAACGCGCTAGGAGGGGACGCACATCCTATTTGCAAACGTTATGTTTAACACGCTCTTCAGAGACCATCACTATAATTTATAAAAAGAAAATTTCATTTGACTGAAAGGTTTTCATAACATAATAATTTACAGAGTGACAAGGTAGTATGAAGATGATCAATTGGGAAACAAACATAGGATTTGAAATAATATGAAAATCATGAATCCAACTATTCACAGCTAACTTTTGTTATTTTTGAAAAACACATTAATGATTCTATTTTATCTAAAAGGTGAGAGAAAATATCTCTATTTATACAACTTTTAGAATGGATACATAATATTGGACTTCACATGTGTTACCATTAAAACAGAAATGTCAGTGAAATTGACCAATCTAACATGTCAGTGAAATTGACAAATCTAATTGTAACACATGCACCAATTCAATTATTTTCTTTTTCTCTCTCTTTCACGTATTTTTATGTTCAAAAAAATTATATTACATGTCACACTTAAGTTGACCAATCTCATCTAACATTATATCACACAACACATAAGTGACGTCTTATAATAATATTAAGAGCAATGCTATATCTCAAGAAAAATAACATCAAGAATTCTTCAAGAATAAAGAGTAACCAATCACAATGCATTATTTGCCACAATTCAAGGAGGTGTGGCTGAAAAATAAGGAGTAAACAAATAAATCATGCAATCAAAACTTGTCAATTGTGTCTTGAAAAATTCTTGATACTATTTTTCTAGATAAATAGCATTTTCCTAGGTGAATTCTAGGGTGAGGGTTCAATTAAGTCCCTCACCGGTGAAACACGACAAAAATACCATTAGATTAGATTAATGGTTCTGATCTATTAAAAAAAAACAAGAACAACTACATTTTCTCACACCTTATATTGCTCCATCTCTCTCCATCTACCGTTGGGACATATTCTGATCTTCCATCTTCGTGTTATTGATACCATCCTAAGTTAAGTACACTTATTCAAGTGGGCAAAGAAGGTAACAAATTGGACCTTCATATCCAAAGTACATCTAACAATAGTTTGCATGTCAAAAAATCTGAAACTGAGCAATTAAGGGTTTGAAAATAAAAAATTGTCCTTCAATAGTTATCTACAATTTCCCATCTTTTGCTAAGGGTGTTTCAGGCGGTATCATTCTCACGCATGAAGGAATTAATGGAAAAGTTCTTACGTTTATTCATAAACAATATCATAGCGGTTGAGGTAGGGTTGAACACTATGCACCCAAAAATTTCACACAAAAATGAGAGAGAAGTGGGGTAAGATTCTATGCGAGAAAGTGTAAATGTTTTGATTTTTATTTTTGATAAATCAGGACCATTAATTTAATCTTACGGTATTTTTGCCATGCTTCACCGGTGAGGGACTTAATTAAACCCTCACCCTAGAATCCACCATTTTCCTAATATTAATAATCTTTTAGGTATTTTCTCTTTAAATAAACACTATTGTGTAGACACATTGGAACCAAAAGATATAAAAATAAATACGGAGTAACTACTTTCCTTTTTTTGTTGTTTTGTCTTTCATAGTCGCCACAATGTTTACCAACAGGCAATAACAACATTATCTATTGCGGTGGTCTCCCCACAGAGATAAGGTTGTCATAATCACGAGTCTATCATTTGCCCCAATCCTCATCCAACTTCAATTAAAAATGTTGTAAGCATGCACAAGATCAGGCATTGTCTCTAGCTAGTTGTAGAGGCCGTTGCAACGTGAAGAGGCAATTGATTGTTTAAATCTCTCCATAATAGTATACAAATATTTCTACTGACGATTTATGGGCATAAAACTACTATCGAAATAGAAACACAAGGTTACAACAGCACACTACTTGCATAATCTTTGACACAGGTCGAATATCAACTATCTCCCTGTAACTATTATGAGCTTATATCTAGATTATTATAAGCAAATATTGTCTAATCCCTAAAACTTTACCAAAATATATGTTTCCAGTACAATGCAACCATAAACTGTCCACATAAACAAAAAAGTACAACTACAGACTGATTAAGAATATATATCTCAACATTTGTGTACTCCAATGCAAAGTCAATTTCGGGAAATGCTACATTTATCAATTTGCCATGCATCTAACAATGACAGAATGTCTTGTTTCAATATCTGTTATGTTAAAGATCTTGGTGTCAAGCAGGAGGAAAGAGTGAAGGAATGCTTGATAACAACAATACAGTAATTAATTTTAAAGATCAATACTCCCATGCCCAATCAGAAAACAATCAATCTTCTTTATAATGTCCTTTGTATAAAAAAGAGCAAGCACTTCAAGTCGAAATTCTACAGGGATGCATTCTTCAAGAACACTAGTTAAAACACCAAATTTGGTTCGTTGGCTTTTTGGATTGGCATATCTGAAATTCTAAATTTATCTGCTACCATAAACACTTATGAGACAATTTAAGAGAGCTTACGGAAATATCTTATAACATGTCTATAAGTTGTTGGTCTCAGCTTATTTATTATGGAAATGGCTTATTCATAAATACTAGTAATATGATAAATACTTGTGTTATGCCATACACAAACAGGGACTCTAACTAATTAGAGAACACAGTTGATTAGGCAGATTGTAATCATAATCCAGAAAAATTCGAGTCTTGGTCCAGAAATTGAACAGAGTAATCACCAAGTAATTGAGAGCAAACAACAAAAACAATAAAACTACCAAATTCTAAGGATCAAGGACTATGCAATAACGATGAAATGAAACTCAGGGTGAAGACATCCATCCATTAAAAACTAAGGTGAAATCATAAGATTACAAAAGCATAATCAACCATAAATTAGCTCCTCCATATGGGAAACCATGTAAAAAAAAAACCTTGGTGCAATTTAAACACAAGGGTACTAATACCATTCTACTACTATACATTCATAGATTAAATACATTCAACATTAATGTTACATAATTTGAGAAAAAGCTAAAAAAAAAAAAAACTCACAAGCTATTATGATAAAAGGGTGAAACCATTATTGTTATTAGAGCAATTCCAAAATCGTGAAGAACCTTCATCTTGTTCTACAACCGAAACCGAACCTTGAGAAGTTTCAGGGTTGGAACGAACCGGTGTACGACAAGTAGGACACGTGGCAACCTTAAGAAGCCAGGTATCAATACATCTCCGATGAAAAACATGACGACACGTAGCGAGATTTCGACACCATTGACCATTACGAAAACCGTCCAAACAAACAGCACAACGAGAATCGGGTTCGGAAACGGATCCTTTGGTGATTCGGAAGTTGGGGAGGTTGTTGATTTCACGAGGGAGGAAAGCGTCGGTGAGAGATTGAAGACGGCGAGTTGGAGTAGGACGGAAACGGAGGCGGTGGAGAGCGGCGGCTAAGAGGAAGAGGTTGAGGAGGAGAAAGGCGGCGAAACCGAGAAAGAGGAAGAAGAGGGATGTGAGGAGAAGCATGATGATGGGTTTGAGGAAGAGAGAAAGGAGATTAGGGTTTGGTTTTGGTTGTTCAGGATCGGCATGATGAGGAGGCATGGTCGTGGTTGAAATTGAAGGTTTGAAAAAATGGTGGCAAATAATAACAGAAGCTTGGAATAGGAATAATAGGTTGCAAATCTAGCGGCGGTACGGTCCACGGATTTATAAAGCTATGTTGGGGTTGGGGATAAAATCCTCCTCTCCCCCTTCAAAATCCACTCTCGTCCTACAAGCAGGACGAAAATATCTCTGCACAAGTGTAAAACTGTGCGTTAGTTAACATACGCTGTGTGACTTAAGTCACGCATGTGTTAAACATTGCGTGACTTAAGCCAGACATTGCGTAAGTTAACTTGCGCACATGCGCAGTGTCAATGCAGCAAATTTAACTTGCGCAGTGTCTATTTACATGCTCTTTAAATTATAATCCTTATATTCCTAAAACCTGTTTTTTGATCCATATGTTAATAGTCAAGATTTTTATTTTTCGTTATATTTTATTTTTCGTTATTCATTCAAGCACGTGTTAACTCATAAACAAATTACGAAAAAATAAAGGACCAAAATAAGGGAAAATGTCATAAAAATGCTAAAAAAGCGCAAATGTAATATACATCCAAATCCGACAAAATATCATAAACAAAAACTATACAAGTCATAATGTCTAAACCCTACTGTTGTGGACTCCTGCTCCGTCGTTGTGGAACATGCATCTGCTCCAGCATGCTCCACTCAGACTGTATACCCTGCATCATGCGCAGTACCTCTGGGTTACCAAACACATCAGGATGCTCCATAGCACTATCCACTCTGGCTCTGATGTTGGCGATGATCTGGTATGGGTCGGGAGGATGTCTGGCCCACTGTTGGTCAACAATAACCTCCTCGTAAGGAGGGACAAGACGAGGAGGTTCCTGAGCTGCGTAGTCAGGAATGGCCGCAGGGGGGTTCACAATAGGATGTGACACTCTATAGAACCATCTCATGTACCCCCTACTATGAGCCCACGGTTCGTCCTCTGGCACCGGATCACTCCTCTGCTGCTGGCTGAGGACATGTAGAGCAAACTTCATGAAAGCCTGGGCCGCGCAAACTTCATGAAAGCCTGGGCCGCGACATCTGTCATAGTAAGCTCAACATCCGTCGGAGACCTGGGTCGTGTCTGGACATACCCATACTGCCTAAGAACCCGCTCAGGCAAGTGACGGAACATCCTGTCTCTGCCGACCATGATCCATCCGGAGTACCAGCATATGTCGTGGAATGGCGTGATGTGTCGCCGTCTCTCGTACAACCTCCAGATTACGTGAGAGTGATCCATCGCATCAATGACATCTCTGTAGTGTCCAGGGTCCGTAAAGCCCCTAGGAGGTCTCCATTGGCTCACAAGCGGGGCTACTGTTGGGTCGTACACATCACTACGAACCCTCATCATGAGGTTCGTGAAATGCGCCAAAGTCCATCCCTGCAAACACAAAGAACCAAATATATATCAACACGATTATTATACAAACAAGGTAAAAAAAGAAGAAAAACAAGTTAAACAACGCACAAATTTACGATCTAATAAGTTAAAAAAGAAAAAAAAAACAAATTTTACCACAAGCAGGGTCATGTAACCACCACATGTGGCCAATGATGAATCGGAGGTCAGAGAGAGCTGCTCGTACAGGAATGCTAGCCCCATCCCACCCCATGATCAGTCGTCCAACTCGTCCATATCTTGCAGCGCAAGTATCCACAGCAGATTAATGTTTTTGCTGTTCTTGCGGGAGAAAATGGTTCATCCAAGCAAAAGCAACATAAACGCCTTAACGCAGGCCAACCTAACTTGAAAGCGCTCGTCTTCCTCCTCCTGTGTGTCAACCTCCACCAGCTGATTACACCTATTCAGGAGCTCCACGTAGCGCCTCTTCAGCACACCAAAACTAATATATGGACCACCCTGCCTGGTCAGCTCCCTAGAGGCATCCTCCTCAAAAATAAGCAGGTCCACCGGCATAATCTTCATCGCCTCGGTACGGGTGAGCTCTCTCAGAAAGGAGCTTCCCAGTGATGGGGATGCCCAGGAGACACGCCACATCATCCAATGTGATGGTCATCTCCCCAACGGGTAGATGGAAGTTGTTGGTCTCCTCGTGCCATCTCTCTGACAAAGCACAAACGAGCCCGTGTGAGATGTTCTCGTACCCACTATTTAGGAGGGGAGTTTGACCGGACGCATTCAGTACATCCCAAAACCAATTATTCTGTGCTCCCGGCTGAGGCACCGTCAAGTTTTTCAGGCTCAGCTTCTTCCCGTGAGAGATACCTCTCATCCTATGCTTTCTCCGAAACTGAAATACAAAAACAAAAAACAACAAACAACACCGTTAAATAAATAAGTTGTAAAATTACCATTAAAATAAAAAAAAGAGTAAAATATACTTACATCGGCATCGACCCATATCCTGCATGCCACATGTCCTCCAAAGCAAGGTAAAAGCGAGAGGTTAGAAGGCCCCCCTGCATAGCCGTCCGGTCCGGCATCGTACACCACCCTCGGCACCCCTTGAAAACGAGCCCCAACATCATCATCCTGTTGAGGCTGAGCCCGAGCCTGAGGCTGCGCAATATCTTCCTGCTGCTCAGGCTCCTCAATATGAGGCTGCTCCTCCTGCTCAACAACATGTTGCATATGATAATGTTGTTGATGCTGAGGCGTCTTAAACTGATATTGGTGATGCTGAAGCTCCTCAAAATGATACTGGTGAGGCTGAGGCTCCTCAAAATGATACTGCGTCAGGTCCATCGCCTTGGATGGACCGGTCTGTGATGAAGAGGGCCCAGGCACAACATCATCATCACTGGCAAGTCTCGTGCCCCCCACTCTCCCTCGACCTCGACCATGTAAAGGAGGGACTACTGCTTGCTTCTCCCTCCATGCACTACTAGTAGAGGTAGGCCTCCCTAACCTAAGTTTGTCAGTCCTCTCCCTCTGAGACATATCTGCACAACACAACATTTTAAAAAGCACAAAATCAACGACACATTTTCACACGGACATTGTGTCATTTCTAACAATTCAAGAACAACACGAAAGTTTCGACAGTGTCATTTCAATCCGTAATTTACCAAATTGTTGTCAAACATACTATATTCTAATTAATTTCATCATTAACAATCCAAAAAACACACAAATATTTCATTGACACATTTTATCAAACACCTAGAGTGCAATTTTCAATCAACATAAAATCTAACAATTTCTAAACTCTATACTACCACAATGCACTATAAACAACATTTAAACAACAATTCCTAAGTTAAATCATCACTAACAATCATAAAAACTAACATGCAAGACAAATTTTAAAAAACCTAAATGTGTCAATTTTCTTCAAAAAATCTAAATTTCAACCAAAAAAATGCAATGAAGTAGGATAATCATCAATTACTTGATATCGTGGGCGAAATTGGTTTTGAATGGCGCAAGAATGGTGAAAATCGCACTTGGAGGGGAAAAATTCGAATTTTGAAAGTTTGGGAAATGAGGGAGTTGTGTTTATGTGTTGTTGTTATACGACTTAAGTCACGCTGCGCAACTTAACATGCGCAGCGCAACTTAAGTTGCGCAGTACACATAACTTGCGCAAGTTAAGTCACGTAGTGTGACTTAACTTGGGCATTTTCGGTATTTTGACTGGGCAGGAGTGAATATTGCTGGATGAAGAGTGGTATTCTTGGGGTTATTACCCCTCTTTCTTTTAACCAAATTAATTCACGGATCCATTTCATTCCAAAGAGGCATATGCTATGAGAAATGAATGGGTGAGATCAAATTTGGGGTTGTTGGATCGCTTTTTTACTGTTGCGATCATCTAATGTGTGAACTAGTTACTCAAAGGGTGTTTCATCTCGCATCATTAGTTATTTAGTAAGGTAGTGAATGTTTTCAATAAATAGTTTTTTAAGAATTTTTATATTTATAATTTTTTAAATGGAGAAGATCTCAACTCAAAGTTATTGGTGGATTCATTTAATGATTTTTTCTAGTGATGGAGTTAGAGGATAAAGTGTTTATTTAGAGTTCGTTTGTTTTACCTTTTAAAAAAAATAGATTTTAAGTTATAAGAATCTAGATATTTTTTTTATAAAGATCTTTAAAAAAAAATCTAAAATTATTTCTGTTTGTTTACTATCATGAAAATTATTTTTTTAAAGATTTAAAGCTCTTACACTTGAGTTCCTTGTATATAGAAAAAAATAGATTTTGAAAAAGCTACTTGAAATAGCTTTTCATTTTAACGCTAAAAATGATTATTATTTTTAACAAAGAAGGCTAAAATTGATTTTTTTTTTTTTTAACAAAATGAATTTTTTTAAAATCTAAAACAAACACTACAAAATAAAAAAGTGATTTTTTAGATAAAAAAATCCAAAACAAACGGGTCCTTGGTACTATAATCGAAATGTAATAAATGAGTGTGTATACATGAGACCCGTTAAATAAGGACTTTCATGCAATCTTACGTCGATGGCCATTTGATCAAGAACGGAAAAATCTGATTTGTTTATATTTCTAAACAAAGGCTTGTATAAGCATCATTTGACGAACTAAAACATCTCAATTAGGTTAGCACCTTTTGACCACCACCAACATTTGGATCACTCCGAGTATTATTAAATCAAAAGAAAATAAAGATACACTAATTGAAACTCATTATTTTTAAAATTTATATAAAAAAAAAGAAATATGTGTTATTCATGGACCATCTTACCAAGATCGAACGGTCATCATGACTATGTGAGATAGAAATAAAGGATGTATGATGATCATTGTTGTTTACTTAAAATGGCGTTACATTCATATACGTTACATTTGTGATAAAATGATGTCAAATTAATGAGTAATGATCGTCTCCATTTAGTATCCTTAACCGATGTCCGGGAACACCGGTTAGCATTTCCCATAGTAAAATAAATGGAGTATGTAATTTGGATAGAGATATACACATAAAAAAGATAATGGGTCCTACAATTAAGTGGGTCCCACCATTATTAATTACTTTTTTCAATTTTTGTGTGTATTTATCTCTCCAAACGGAAGTGATGGAGAAGACGATAAATGGAGAAAATCTTAAATCCTAATGAATATACACCGGTGTGATATAGATGTTATGTTAGTTGTAAGGATATTAGCTTTAATTCAAGATGTCTTATTAATATAGGCTTTTATATGTGTTTAGTCTTTGTAAATAGAGATCATTTAAAAATTGGTCATTGTATTTCTTAATCATGACATATTGCCCTGCCAAAATTTAATCACTTAAAACTTCGTCCCTCTCCCCACTTAATCATTGCTACATCACTAATTACAGGAGTATTTTGTAATTTCATGTTTGTAACTACAGTGACGTGACAGTAATTAACTGGGCCGACATACTAATTTTTAAGTGATTAAATTTTGGCATGGCAAAATGCTAGGATTAAGGAAAACATGGACTATTTTTTAAACGACTTATGTTTGCAGGGATTAAACACATATAAAAGTCATTAATATATTAAGGATGTTTGATATATATTATATTTGTAATAAGATACTGATGTCTAATTAATAGACACCGGTGTGATATATATTTCATACTTGTGATAAGAAAATGAGGTCCTCACCAAGTATAGAAAAATAAATTATGGCTAATTATCATTCAAGTTTACCAGACTATTGTTTTCTACTAGGGCATTGCAAGTTTACCGGACTCTGCATTTTTTAGCTTTGGAAATACAGTGGTGAGAATGTCTAGTGATGCAAGAAAACAAAGGTAAACATGGAACATTACATAATTGAGAGAACATACATGTTTTAACATTTGAGTAAAAATATAGTGTCTAAATTCATATATGCGATTTTTCTTAGTTCAATGTGAAGATCCATCAATCTCACGTCATGACCCAAGGCCTTCTTAAAGCCTCTTTCTTTTCTACTTTTTGGATTGTATTCATTCTCCTTTCTAACAAAGAAATGTAAAACTTCTTTAATGGGAGATGCATATTTTACAGATTGATGAGAAGAATCTGTCCCTCTCAATAATAAATTTATCCCAATGAAACTTCAGCTACTTTTTATAATCTTTTTTTTGCACTTTCACTTTTAAAAGCTAGAAGTCTTCGAATATATTGAATCCTATATATTATTACTTGGTTATCTACAAGCACAAGTCAGCAAAACTAGGTGACAAAAAGGCAGAGCCATATACATGAAGCAAAACTGAAAGAAAAAAAACAACCTAAACCGTCAATCTTCTGAAGAGGACATGCATATTATTCAAAGTACAGCTACAACTCACAAAGTACACATGATTCAAATTACCTTACCTAACTCGATAAAGAACTCAAAACAGTTTCAGTAGGAAACTAAACTAAGTTTTATTTTAATTACTTGTATGCTTAACATAAAGCCAAGCTTAAAGAGCTAAAACCACGAGTACAGCAATTGGATATCCAAGGAGTAATACTTACAATTTGATGATATTGTTGGAAGTTAAAGTTCACTCTCAAAATATAATTATAAGGCTTAATAGCAATTTTAGTCCCCTAACTTTCTCAAAATTGCGATTTTGGCCCTTTAAGAAAAAACTACAAAACCGCCCTTTAAGTTTTGCACCTGTGGCAGTTTTCACCCCCAATACCAATTTTTACTCGGTCTACACTGACGTGGCACCCTAAGTGAGGTGCCACGTGTTATTTTTTAAAAAAAAATTGGCCTCAGGGGGCCAAAACTGCTACAATTGCAAAACTTAGGGGACGGTTTTGTAGTTTTTTTTCTTAGGGGACCAAAATCGTAACTTTGAAAAAGTTAGGGCGCTAAAACTGCTATTAAGCGTAATTATAATTATGAGGGTGTCAAAAGACATAACTCAACTCCAGAACCTTAACAATTTGTGACACACGTGCGATTTCAATAAGCACTCTCGTGTGAAGTGCGGGCCAGATCCAATTTCACATTAATATCTCTCTCTCTCTCTCTCTCTCTCTCTCTCTCTATATATATATATATATATATTCTAAGGTGCATTTTGATGATTTGTCACCTCACCAAAGCTTTCTCATTTTTAACCAATCTCTCATACTTATGTTAAATGACTCTTTTTTTAGTTTTTTCTTACATCAATTTACTACATATTCATGTACTCCCTTCTTCCCATATTATAAGCAAAAAAAAAATCACACTTATTAAGAAAACTAAAACGAGTAGTAGTTTGTAACATAGTTTTTTGTGTTATCTTTCAAATAAGTTTTATAGGAAGATGTAAAAACAATTTTCATTGGTTGTTGGTTATTGAGAAAATGAAAGAGAGAGCAAATTGAATTCACTTTGCATTTAATTTTTCTTTGGAAAAGATAATTTTTTGAAACAACATAATTAAATATGATAAAAATTGGTCTTTTTTGCTTATAATTTGGGACAAAGAAAATGAGTGTTTTTTTGCTTATAATTTGGGACGGAGGGAGTAGTTCTTTATTACGTAACTTCCGATTAATTTGTGTAAATTCTTCCACTACTCATTTTTTTTATTTGTAACCTACAAATTGAAAAATTTTAGTGCATGATTTTTCACATTCACTCTCACCCTTTATAACCATTACTTACTTCACAATCATTTTCAACTCATTTCTACCCATTTTGACAATTATACTAAATCTTAAAATGTTTTCACGATGGTGATATTGCTACTATCATATTCATTTGTATATAAGTTTTATTTTAGTTATTTGTTTGTGCTATTTTTGTTTTGATCAATTTGTACTAAAGTTGTTGTATATTCTTTGTTTTCTCGTGATGATGGAGTCTTTCCTCTTTTCACTACATATATGATGCTTATCCATGAAAAGGTATTTCTTATGACTATTAACACCTCATACTACTAAATAGAAAATAATACACTTACCTATTGAAGAAAAGTTTGCAAGAAGACAAGATATATATTACTATGTGTATCTATAAATCATGTATATAATGAGTAATCTAAGTTTTAATATTTTATTTGCAAAATTTTGTCGTGCTTATTCACTCTTCACTCCTTTTTCTCACTAATTCATATTTAATCAAGTCGTAAATTTATTTCTTTCATAACATATATCATTTTTTAACTCAACCATCTTTAAAATAAATCAAAAACTAATGTTGAAGATTTATTTTACTTATATACTCGATTATTTTCAGATCATATGCAATTTACAAAAAAGTTGTATTATTTTGTCATTTCTAGTATGGATTACTTGACTTTCTTTTTTTAGTGTCATATAAATTTGTAAAATGAAGAAAGATGTAGTTTTTCCATTCTCTTGGTTGGAAAAAAATGGAAAATTTGTAAAAAAAAAATGGTAGTTTGTGGTATACATTAAATTAATATGCATGGTTCTGAAAAATGAAGAAAGGTGTAGTTTTTTCATTCTTTTGGTTGAAAAAAAAAATGGAGAAGTTGTAAAAAAAAAAGGTAGTTTGTGGTATGCATTAAATTAATGTGCATGGTTCTGAAAAATGAAGAATTCTATGTTGTACAAAATATTTATTTAATACATGTATTAATGTTCTTTCATATGCCTCATTCTTATAGGTTTGAATGTGGCCAACTTTTAATATAAAGAAAGATGAAAGGATACACCTTTTTTAATGTTTTATTGGATTTATTTTGAGTTTAACCTTTTAAGTTTCTTCCTAACCTTTCAATTTTACACTAACTAATAACAGCTGCATGAATTGATTATAAATATGACTTATGAACAATCTCTTAATACATATGAGTGTCCTGAAATTTCAATTTGAGAGGGTATGTAAGATTGTTGTAGAAGAAAAATAATTTTATTGTGAGTTTAACCTTATTTTTAGTTCAACCTTATTGTGGGCATGAATTGATTATAAATATGCCTTATGAACAACTCCTTAGTGAGTAAGAGTGTACATAATTTCAATTTTAGAAGATATGTAAGAGTATTGTAAAAGAAGAAGAATTTTTAAAACTTATGTCATCTCATTGTGTCTTTTTTTCTTCTTCTATGGAGTCAACGAAGGAAGATATGTTGGGGTGCATAGTTTGTTATTTTAACTCTAGCACAATATGTTCATAAGAAAGTTCTATTTGTGCTAAAAGCATATTTCACATGCTTCGTGAATACAACATTTTTGCTCTAATAAGGAAGTTATTTTATACTTAGCATTAAACTTGCTAAAAATAATATACATCATTTTACTTTGAAAGAATATACATCATTTGTATATGTTTCTTCAAAAAAAAAAAAAAAAGATCATTTGTATTTGTCGAAGATTAAATAGTAGAAATAATGAAATTAAATTTTAATACAAATTATTTATACCAGAAGGATTAAGATGAATAGTTATTAATTTTTTATTTATTAAAAACCATGATGCCGTAAAGTGTTTGAGTGATACTTATGGAAAAGATGTTATTTTATTTTTATATTTTTTTAAATTATGTTGTTTTAGTTTTTTTTTTTAACATAAAATAATACTATTGACTTAAGTTAGGATAAAATTTGATAATATCTAATTATGGTTCATATTTTTTTCTTTCTAAAATCTAAAAATATAGTAAAATAAAGGAAAAATGAAACAGAATATATGTCAATATAAACCAAACCCAAAAAAAAAAATTGTTTTAATTTACTGTTCAAATGTATTTTTATTATTTTTTGCTAATAAAGGTGAATGACACATCGTCGAGGTTAAGTAATTTATATATATATATTTTATATTCACTTGACAAATGAATAAGTTTTAAAGTATTTTCATAGTCATTTTTTAAATCAAAGAGCAATCTAATAGACTACTTACCAAATTTCTTATTTCCAATGCATAAAAAAAACATTATAATCAAATCCGTGCAATGCACGGTTATATACCTAGTTACTTGTAAATTTTAGTTTTGATATTATTCTATCTCAAATGGTTTGAATCTCGCTTCAAAAAAATTGCTAGAGTGTCATAACTCGTATAAACACCACACATCCTTAGATCATCCTTAGAGTAGTTGTCATGGTTGTTATGGGCACGTCCTTAAATCCATAAGGACGAGAGCATGCTCAAGCAACTGTTCTTAAGGGCTGACCTCCATAATTTTGAGACAATATTTGTGGACCTATTGTGAGTTCATTAGAATTATACTTTATGAGAAGAAAAAAATGAATGAATTGTTTCAAAATGATATGACATTGATTAACGGAATATAAGGTTGCTTAAGTGTGACATAGGGTCATATTAGGTTAAAGCAACTCGCTAAAAACCCATTTGGATTTGCACGCTTTCAGATATTTTATGACGTGATATCCAAAGAGCACTTATACATGAACCATTTTTGGTGGCATATACACTTTGACATTCACACACAATTGCAACATGGAGGCAAAAAGAGTGAAACTCATCCAAAAATGAGGTGATGGTGTGATGTAAAATTACTAAAATACCCCTTCCACACGAGGATATGTACATTAGTGGTACATAAAAAAAGGCGTTAACCTATCATTTTCCTATTCAAAAGCTACTATGTCGTGATACCCAAAAGCTATATATACTCGCGTCAAGGTTAACGTGTATTTCTGCCGCACTTTTGTTCAAACTCACGTTTTACAAACGTAGTACTGAACAGAGGCCTAGAAGAGTGAAGTTGATTTTAACATGTATGAATGTGTTCGACTAAAATCGATTTTGTTTTTCGAATAAATTATAATTTGAAGTTAGATTTTGAAATATTTGTCTTTTAAAATCGATTTTTAATCTCAAATTCAATCATTTTACATTTAACTATCTTTCAAATAAATCAAATCGTTTTCCTCAAGAAAAAGATCAAATAATTCAAAATCAATTTTTATGGATGCAAAAACAAACCCATACTTGGAAGCTTAACAATGTGAGACAAGTACATGTTGAATAATAACGTGAAGTAAAGGGTTAGGTGCAGAAATTACAGCAGACAGCTGCATCCAACCGTTCTCGTGACCTTAATTAAAAACAGCCATCAATATGTTACTATTGAGTCAAGTCACCTACCTGGCTACATCTTTTCCATGCTTCTCACAATATTGCTACAATTTAATGCATTCATATCCTTGCCTAGCAATTTCAGCTAATCTTTCCACATCAACACTGGTTAAAAGGGTAATAGTAGCAGCCTTCAATTGATGAAAGCCATTTCAATTTCATTTCAAATTTGAATTTGAATTTTCATTTCAACCATCATAATGTGTGTTAATAACGTCCCTGGATGTAGCATTTAATACTGGGACCAAATTCTGCTACGTTGTCACCTTTTCCATAAAGACATAATTCACTCATGGCTTTCTCAAAAAAACTACTTTTCCTCTGCGTCACTGTCATCTGTAGAGTCAAGAGTTTCCTCTGCTGTAGGGTGACGCAGAGTTTCATAGTGTACTAACTTACAAATCCAGTATACTATAGTATAGTGCGTGAAAAAACATAAAATGTACTCTTGTTGTTGAGTGAGTAAATTTTGAGTCAACTCTCAAAGGTAGACCATAGCCACATACCAAACCATTTGGTACATAT